>JAECXC010000286.1:20865293-22292057 GCA_018152125.1 Drosophila dunni
CAAAATTATTAAAACGATTTTAATAAAGCTGTATACAGCATACAAAAGCTGTCTGCTATGTGAGTTCTAAGGCCATGCTTTATTTAATCTCGAGTTCCGCCTTGTGACAGATCTATAACACTTTCTGCTAGTGTATGAGCCCAACACACACATGCTGATACGCACACACACACACACACTCCGACACACACATGCCTTGTAGATACCATCAAAGATTCCTGATGTCTTTCATACTGGTTTCGCTATGTATTTTTTTGGCTATGAGTAGCTTCTGCCAAAGTCTCGCCTGCCGATTTGCTGGCAGTTCCTCCGCCTCTTACAGCCACTCCCCGCTCCCCTCCCCTAGCCGTATCCCGATCACCACTCGTGTAAAGTTGGCGGGTTTCGTGGTCGTTGCTTTTATCGTTGGCCACAAAACGTTGGTCACTTTAGTTGCATTTCAAACGTTTGCGCGCGCGGTTGTTTTTCTAGCTGCTTCCCGCCAACCAAAAAAACTTATAAAAAAGCTAGTAAAACGTGCGACTTATAACGGTTACTTGAAGCTAGGGATAAATCGTGCGTTGGTGTCTGAAACAAAGGAAACAAAAGTGAAAAACGTGTTAAGAATTCCATGAGCCTAGACTAGAAAAGTGAGTTTAAAGTCAGGGCTTAAATTGGTTAACTTGGCCTAGACTAAACTAAAAGTGGGTCAAGGAGCAGAGTTCAAGCCAAGTAGCTGCTTATGTAAGCCAGTCCCAAAAAACAAAAGTTGTGTGTGTAACGAAATTTGATTGAAACATTGCCAAATTGTTATGCTAACAACATTCAACGACTTTCTACGATTTTTGATTGATTTTTGTTGTTGTTGCTGTGGATTTGTTGATTGGTTTTGATATCACATGCGCATCACGATTGCGCAGCACTTGCACTTTCATTTGTCGTTTGCCTTTCTGCCCAATTTATAGTTGTAATCTTCATTGCGGTTGCCTGCGAATTAACTATGCGGCGTCATGTCTCTAGGCGGCTTTGGCCGTAAAACAAAAGACTTAGGGCACGAACTTGCTGCTAGAGCGAGCGGTTACATGCACGCGTAGACTTGCGCACACACGCCCACACACGTCCACAGGATGTGCATGCCATCAATATCAATATCATTTTCATCGAAATTCGTTATCAATTTTTAAAATTCACTAGTCGATAAATGAAATTATTTCCTGAAGTTGAAAGGAAAATACTTAAAAAATATTTGAATATTTTATTCTGCACCTAAAACATTAAAGTTTTATGAACATAAAGGTTCTTTCGAATAATTAATTTAAAATTATAAATAAATATATAAAGATATATAAATATTTTTCCAAAAACTTAATTATTTTTGCCGCTAAATTTTTAAGGCAGATTTTTTTTAAAATTCCAAAAAGTTGGCAAATAAATATTGTTTTTAAATACTTTTTTTTGGAAACCTGTTAACCCAGAAATTGAATTTCAATTTCGTTTTCATTCTCGTTTCGTTGAGTTCAATTAAAGAAATTTGTTTACTTTACAGTTTTGTTTTGGTTGTTTTTGTTGCTTTGCGTTGTCAAACAGGAAATGTTTCAATACATAAAGAGGCGTATATATATATTAACAGATATTTATGGTTTTATATAGATACATTTGTAAGCCATTTTAGTGCAATTAAAGCCAAACTTGCACTAATTCGCCATAAAGTTGCTAGACGCTTTTCACTCTTCCCAAATGCCACAAATGCTCCTCTTGTTGTTGTTGTTGTTGTAATTTGTGGCTGCACTGACATGTGTTGCGTGTGTCTCTTTGTGGTTGTTGTTGTAGTTTTACAAGGCGTTAGTCGTTAGCAATTTGCTTTAGAAATCAGAAATCAAAAACTATCCTTCAGTTGAGCCGCATTTGGTCAGCTGGCAACGAGAGATTCCACTTGACTTGGCTCCAATCTTGTCGTCTGCGTTGTAATTATACAAACGGCAACAACAACAGCAATTACAACAACAACAATATTAACAACTCACAGCAAACATTTGCTTTGACAGTGATATCAAAAGTGCGCCCTGGCAGCAATTTCAATTTTCTGATTCTCTGACACAATTTCTCTTTCATGTCAAATATTTTGTTGCTCTTTTTTTTCACGGCTAATCATTGAGCAGCTGCTGCTGACGCCTCCAGCCACGCCCCCCAGTCTAGTCTTGTCATCTGCCAAAAGTATTTGCATAAAATTCGCGCTGCTCCGAATCGAACAATATTTCTGTACAACCCTTGCAGCAGACTGGTGTTGCCAGTTTAGCGGGTATATAGCTAGATTTTTGCAGGTGTTACTAGTCAGTGATTCAACATTTTTGTATTTTACCCTTTAAGGGAGTAAACTATGAGATGTTAGCTTTTAAATGCCATACAAAATGTTTTCATCATTTTAGCTTTAAGCTAAACTTGTCGATTTTTAAAACTAGCTGTTTTGAAGCTAAAAAAATGTGTTTATTTCACATTTCTGCTGCGTTTTCAAAACTCTCAGAAGTTAACAGTTTTAATGTGTTGTATATCTTAGCTTTTTCTAGCCTTTTTATCTCTAAAACGGACTGATCGCAGCAGCTAGATAGCTGGCTTCTAGCTAGCATTTGATCAATATTGATGTTAGCCTACAGCTTAAGTCGTGTTATTTGAACCAGTTAATAGCCAACTGGTTACTTGGCCTGGTCAAGCGCTGGGAAAGTGCATTAGAATGCTTGTTGAAGAGGGAGGGGCAGGTGGGCGGTAGACTGAAGGCATGGCACAGGGTGTTAGCAGGGAACTGGGTGGGCTGCTTGAATGACTGCAATCCTGTGCAACCGGCTCACGAGTTGCATCATCTACAAACTGTGCCAATGCTACAGGAGCAAGTTGTTGTGCGTGTGTGTTAGTAGTGTGTGTGTGTACTGGGTGTGAGTGTGGTAAAAGTGCGTCGTGAAATTGATTTGGCTACTAAATTCAGATGACTAGCCAAGCAGCAAAGTGTTTGATTTCAGGCCAAATCCGTTGCTTGGCAGAATGATAAATATATTAAGTAAATTCGAAAGCTTTCACTGCTTTCCAAGCGCTGAAAGTCAAGGATTAAAGCTACAAAGGAGTGCAATCAATTGGAAAACACCCCAGTCAATTGGTTACGCATGTATAAAGCTGCCTGCTATGCTGCTAAGTCTGCCTAGCTGGCTGCTATGCGCGTGGTTAAGGCTTTAGAAGTGAATAACTCTGTGGTTTTTGTTTCGATTTTTATGAAACTCGCAGGAAACTTTTCTTAAGCTATAATGTAGATAACATTAAGTTATGAGCACTGGGCGAAAGGGCAGTGGCACTCAAAAGCTTAAAAACAATACATTATTTACTCTAATTACTTTAGTTAAGTCTTACTTATCATACCCCTTTCCTGGGTATTTGACAGCATAAATTGAATTCGATATTGTTTTGCTCAAACTGCAGCATTGGCCAACTTGTAAGCCGAATGAGCTGTTAACGGTGCTTCCACTGCCAATTGGCTTTCATCCCGAAACGTGATTCGCTTTGGGGAATGCGAATGTGTTCTATGTGCGACAAGCTGCAAACCTGTTGCTGCCTGAGAATGTTTATGACTGACTGAGACTGAGACTGTGCCCGGGACTGCGAGTGTGTTCAGCTGTTATACAACAGTTAAATAATTCCACAATTAATGTCTCCAAGAGTCATTTTGGTAATTAAGCTAAACGCAAGTTTGTTGTCTTAGTCTTTTGATTCTGGGATCAAGTTTGTTGTCTAATTGTTTGGTTGCTGAATTTGAAGACCCTGTACTCACAAATAGTACAGGGTTGTATTGGGTTAGCTAGAAAGAAATGTCTGTTCGTTGTTCGGACTTCTTCGTCTACGCTACAGGGTCTTCTTCAGTCTATTCTCCTTACTAATCAGTTTCATACGCCTTTGCAGCATGCGTGTTGCCACTGATAGCTTGCTGTGGCCGTTGCTGCTGCTGCTTCTGAGCTGTCTGCGATTAGCAGCCGCACTGAACGAGGCTCTGGCGGCACAGCTGACGGATGCGGATTTCTCCAGGGATGCGGAGACGGATTCCACTGCTCCGCATATACGCAAGAAGCGTCTTATTTGGATTACGGACGACGGCAGATTGGCATTGCCGCCGGGCACTTCGCTGACGTTTACGCCAACGATTGCAATGCCATTGGTTCGACATCCGCCCGAGGGATTCTTCTCCAATCTGACGATCAGTTTCCCGGTGACAAGTGAGTAGCTGTCTCTCGTTTCCACAACAATTTCATCAATTTCCTGCTTTCAGTTGACTTTGACAAGCTCGGACTGACGGACAATCAAAATCCTCTTGGAGATTTACCCTTTTTCGCGCGCTCCTTTGGCCAAGGAGCGGGTCGCATGGTGGGCGACTATGTCTCCCGTTATCTACATGTCCAGCGACGCAAGCGCGATCTCAGCGAGCAACGCAGCAGCGCCCAGCAACAGCACCAGCAACCATTTCAGGTGCATGAGGAGCTCTTGGATTATCCGCAGCTACCTGCAGCTCTGAAACACATTTTTCATGGCGGGGAACGCGTACTGCTCTACGGCGTCGTCGAGGATTTTCTGGCCACTTTCGGAATGGACGGCAAGGCGTGCCTGCTGCGCACCATCTGCGAGATGCACTCCCGCAGCTTGGACAAGTTTGGTGTCTTTGGCGAGATGACTAAGCTGTTTCTAACGTGAGTGGGTGATAGAAAATGGGAGGCATTAGCTGTCAGGCTTCTCGCAGGCAAGCACCTGCGATTTGAAAGCTTGAAACCCAATTCGTGACAAGAAAATTCATATTTCAAGCTGAAAGGCTTTTAACAGTCGATTTAGGAGCTTAGTAGTGATTTCTATAGAGGCTTAAGTCGGCTAGAACGACTGTCACCTTTACTATCAGTTACTTACCGTTATTTCTTATTTTAGGGTTACCAAGTCGCCATTTTCGCAGCTCATACCGGAGTACGTGCGGGCACAACGCGTGGGCGAGGGCAAACAGGCGCCGGGGGAGTGTTTTCCCTACTACAAGGCGTGTCCCAAGAGCATCTTCAAGGCGCTGGCCAACAAGTACAGTGCGTCCTCAACAAGCACGACCACAGCGACCACGACAACGACGACAGAGAGACCTGCAGGGGAGTATCAAGAGCAGCAAGCGGTGCTGCTGCCCAACAGCAAGGAGCAGGATCAGGAGCAGGAACGGGAGAAGGAACAGGAGCAGCTTGATCGGAATGCAGTGTACATGTAGTGGAAATCGAAGGACCTCTTGTAGTTTAGGCGGCAACACGCATACGACCCGTTTGCCCAAAATGAGTGCACATTGAAAGTCATTAATAACTAATTAATTGCTAATAATAATAATAATGATAATTATTATTTATTGTATTTATTTGTAACTATTTATTGTTTAAACTGTAAGTCTTGTTGTTAACTTTTAGTGCAATTTTAATTTATATATGTATGTCTGTTATATACCCTGTAAATAAAGTGTCGCACATGCGTTTGTGCAGAAATTGAAATGATATAGACAAAATAATAAATTCCAGCTGACAAATGTTTTTTTCTCCTCTTTTTGTTGTTGTTTTTCGTAAACATTCGCATTTGTTTATTGCGCATACGCAGCGTGGGACGTGTGGAATTCTATGAAATGTGATCTCGCTTATCAAATGAGGCCAAACAAATGCTTCAAGTGATCCAAGTGTATGTAGTTCATGTAGTAGAAGGTGGACACATTGCGAGCAATCGCATCCAGCTTGAGTGCCTCCTGCATGCAGTGCTCCTGGCAGCCACCGAAGAGCAGCAACTTGTTCATCGCATCGTTGTACATGATGTTCGTGTGGATGTTGAGCAGCTGTAGAGAAAGGGACGCAGCTCTTTAGTAATGTAGGGGACTCCCCGTTATTTAATTCAAACTCTCCCCCTAAAATTACCTCAACAAAGAGCGTGGAAAGCGACAGGTTGCAATCGCAGTTCATGCTATAGCGTAGGCGAAAGAAATGCAATCCCTTGATGACAAAAATATCGGATATATCGGGTATATTGTTGCCTATGCCAATCTTGACCAGCAGACGCAAAACATTGCGATATTTGAACATGCGTTCGTCATGGATGAACTGCATGCGGGGCACGTAGGGGCAGAAGCTGCGGTGATCCAACTGGGGATAGACCTGCAACAGTGCCAGCCAATAGTGAACGTTGCTGCAGTGCGACCAGGCAGGACCCGAGGGCACAAACGTCGGCAGCGGAAAGTCAGTGAATTTAAACTGCAGCGCTGGCAGAAAGACAAATGAGATGATGCTGGGCATGCCCGCATCTCGTTTCTCGCATGCGAGAATTTCATGCACGAATCCCTGATCACCAATCTCATGCGTGCGATAGGATAAATTGTACTGGACGCCGTTGTCACAGTAAATAGATTTCAGTTGGTTGATTGCATCCCGTAGATTGCCACGTAGCAGTAGCTGCACACTCTCCGGATTCACGTAGTTCTTGGTGATCATGGGATGCGTGGAGGGAGCATAGAGATTTATGTAGCCAGGTTGAGCGGCATTAAAGATGGGAGTGACCGGAAAGGGCATATGGAAGCGCAGATACTGCTCGAAGTCAACAGGTACATCGATCTTGGAGCCGCGATAGAATGTCGCCGTGGTCAGCAGATGCTCCAGCACGAATTTATAGATGAAATCCTTTTTGCACATGACTTCGCTGATTCGGTTGCAAATGTTTTCGGCATCTCCAATCCAGGCGCTGTCGGCATCATCGATTTCCATTAGATCGGAGACCCATTTAATGCTATCCTGAAAGCAGCAATATCCCTCGGGCAGTATTATGGAAGAGCCAGCCTCACTTTTCGCAATCTTCTGGTCGCTCATACTGATTTAATGAGCTCTCAAAACCAAACGCGTTCGCTTTGCACTGAACGTGAGTACAAAAGAAAATAAGTTTCTGGCTGGTTAATTTGACACCCTCATTTGTTTATAAAAAAAATTGGCTGCTGTGGGGAATTTACTAATGCCGCTAAAACAGTGCACTATCAATATGTGAAACGACAGCTATAATGAACTGCAAACAACTTAAACAAGGGAAATTCTATTACGTTGTACATTTAAATTTATCGATAAAGCGCTTTTGTATTGGCGCGTAACTATAAAGCGCTTTGCAGCACTGTTTTTCGTTCGAGTACATTCTTGTGGCGGCTGGTATCGATGGCTGAGGCATCGATAAGCTTGCGCACAGCTGATCGCTCGCTTGGTTTATCACGCGTACACGGATCGAAGGTGCTTTTTTTTGTTTTAGTACTATTTCGTTATTTACAAAGTTTTGCAGCAATACAAAATAGCGTATCAGGATAAATACGCAAATGTGTGAGCAGTGGCGGCAGTAAACAGTTATTCGCTTGTTGTAGGTAAGTTTGCTCGCGAACACAGCACGCACAAACGTCAGCAAAGCCCGAACAACAAAAACAACGCCAAAAACCCGGCCAACGCCAATTAGAGCAAATACAATAACAACAAGAACGACGACAACAACAAAATTTCACTGAGTCAGAATCGGACCATTGTTTGATAATGATTGAATTTGTGTATTATCAAGAAAACGCCTCAGATGGTTTTTTGCCAGCCGGCATTCAAGTTGATGTCGCCTGCGTAGACGTGGCGCAATATTAATCGCTAATCTTTGTGAAGTCTAAAAAGTTTTACTTTTTGACAGGTAATTCCACGCATAGTATTTTTTGGGCATGGATGACCGGGACAACAGCACGCCAGTTGGCGGCTCCACTGCAACCATTGTGCCCACATCGCCACCGGGTACGGATCCCACCGCCTGCAGTGATACCTCGGAGGAGGAAGAGTATTTGGATAACAGCATCGAGTTGCGTGGCTATTTGAGTAAATGGACCAACTATATTTATGGCTGGCAACCGCGTTATATTGTCCTCAAAGACGGCACACTCTCCTACTACAAATCGGAGTCCGAGTCAGATTTTGGCTGTCGTGGCGCCATCAGTTTGTTCAAGGCGACAATTAAGGTAAAAGGGCGCAAGTGCTTTTAATTGAACTAATCAAAAAGTAATGGGTGTGCGAGAGTGTGCAGTGCGTGTGTGTGTGAGTGAATGAGTGTGCGTGTGTGTGCGCGCATGCACAGTGAGTCGCGTAAGTGTTGTGTCCAAATAGTTTGCATATTTGTTTACAAGTTTAGGCAGCCTGTACTTGCAGGAAGCGCAAAGGGTGCATAAGTGTGGTGTAAAAGGCATTAGAAAACTGTTTGAACTACTTTTTACCAGAGTCTATAACAGCTAGAATAAGTAGATTTAGCACTTACAGCTGACAGCTCAAGTTCATAGCTCTTCAAATAGGAAAACCTAATGATATCTTAGCTAATGAATCATTTATATGTACTGATTATTTTATATATCCTATCAAACGACTATATCTTATAGCTGTCATAGGAAATACAGCTTATAAGTACCGTTAAAATATGGAAAACTAAATTTTGTTTACTTAATTCATATAATTCCCAATTGTGTATGAAGAATTAAAACAGATCTTTATTGACATGATAAGAATTCGCCTCATAAAAGTGACTTAACTGAATGAACATGACTGTATATAGACTAGAGAACAAGTACAGGGTCTGTTCTAGTTGACTACAGTCTTTGTTATTGGCTAATCATAGTTAAAGTCTATAAAAACGCAACTTGGCATCATTAGCAGCTAGAAATAGAATACGCCACTTTTATTGTTTGGCCAAATAATTACTTGACCGACTGTATGGCTGTCTGGCCGTCCAACTATACGCCCGTCTGTCTGTCTGACTGTCCAGCTGTCTATTGTCGACCCCAAACGAACCACAATCAATGCAGCGCAATCAATTAACGCTAGAATGTCGCCACTAACAGCAAATGGTGGTTGCAAACACACACACACACACACACATCAGCACACACGCACACTCACTTACACTATAAATAACAGTAAACTACATATTGAAGTCATCAACGTCCACGCCCTGTGCTCCCCAACCAAGGGGGGCGTGTCTCAATTGCTTACACTTAATCTAATTTTTGTATGGTAAACAATGATGATTCACTGTTTTGCTTTTTGTTTTTTACAGGCACACGAATCCGATGAGCTGCGTTTCGATGTGGTAGTCAATAATCTGAACAACTGGTGTCTGCGCGCCGAGACCAGTGAGGATCGCATGCACTGGGTGGAGGTACTGCAGCTGTACAAGGAGGGCACCGGCAGCACGGACAACACCTCGTTGCGCCGTCATGGCAGCACAATGTCCCTGCAATCGAATAGCATATCGTTGGCCAGCGGTGGTAGCCTGAAACGCACACTGCGTAATCTTCGCGAAAAAGTCGGTGAATTGGAGACGTTTAAGGATATACTCTTCGGGCAAATCGAGACACTGCAGCGCTACTTTGATGCCTGCTCGGAGCTCAACAAGAGCAACGCAAAGCCGCTGGATCTAGGCGATGGTCTGAAGCCCATTGATTTCAAGGTAGGCGAGGCTTAAAACTTTAGTCAAATGTGTACTTAAATGTTCCTAATTTCAGGGCGAGTCCATCACCTTCAAAGCCACTACATCTGGTGTGCTGAGCACCTTGCAGCACTGCCTGGAAATCATAGCCGAGAACGATGAATCATGGAAGCGTAAATTGGAGCGTGAAATTGATAAGCGTCGTCGTGCCGAGGAGCAGAATAGGTACGTCTGACCTTTCACATGCTTACAAATTCTGCTAAATTACTAACTGTCTGTCTGCCTTGGTGTCTGTTTTGTAGAAAGTTCAAGGACGAAATTGAAAAGCTAAAACGTTTATCATATCCCGGCCCAGATTTTGAGGTAAGTCTCACACTGGGAATCAAATATTTCACACGCTTTTGTTTTCTTTTATTTTTTCGTTTCTCTGCATTTCATGGTCGATTTTATTATGTTAATTGTAAAAACAAACAACCGGAGACGCGTCAAAAAAACATTGACGTTTAGACACTTGCAACACGCCCAGAGACGCCTCCACCAGCCACGCCCACCTCTGTTTTTATAGCCCCAAAATAAACTCGAATGTGTTTGTTGATTGTGCATTACTGATTGTTGATTGTATTACAATTTCAGCGTAGACGCACTACAAGTGTGCCACATACCGTGCTATTATTTAAACAATTTGTTGATTTGTTTACTGGTACTTTTATCGTACTCCCCCCGCTCTCCCCTCCATATAATTATTGTAGTTCTGTCTTGATTTCATGTCGTGTTCCTGATTTATATCACACGTTTTTTTTTAGGTTTAATTGTCGCTATTTTTATGGCATGTGTCCAGTTTGACCAATTGTTCTGTTGTTTACATCCGCAGGGCTTTAATTGGTCTGGCTTTAACTATAGATTACCAGCCGATAAACATTTTTTGTAATTGTTTAATATTTTATTTTTCACTTCCACTTCCTTCTCTACTGACTCCACTTGCAGGGCTTCTGTGGCTTCTTTTCCCTTTTGAAATCAGCGAGTTCGTTCACTTGATGACACTAAATTGTCTCGTTGCACATTAGTGTAAAACCATTGGACACTTTAAGGTTGCTGAAGTTTTGCTTAGAGCCAATATTATAGTAGGTCATGTGTAGGTAACTTTGGCAGGTCTCTGCGTTTATTGGCAAATACTTTTACCCTAACTAACGGAGGGCATAACTGTGATTTGCTACTTAGTATGTGTTTTATTTCTAGACTACACATTTTATTGTGTGTGTGAGTTTCTCTGAGCATAGGTTTTGTAATATATGTTTCATATTTCTTTTCTTATCTTTATTCTTTGCTTTTGCGTTCAAGATCAGCAACAACCGAACTGTTGTTATCTTATTTATGACTACACTTGTAAAAATTTATTCAAATTTTGAGTAAACAGCGAAACGATTAACAATTTAAAATGTTTATTACTTCTTCTCTTTTTGTAGTGCATAAATTGTATTTTTTATTTCTGTTGGCTTACAATTTCGTACATTTGAAGTGTTCTGCTAAGTCAAATGGAAGTTTTGGAAGTCAAGAAGTCGTTAATAAGTTTGAATTATTTTTAACAATTCTGTACATTAATTTTTTCTTAGAAATCCATTAGTAAACTATGATCGTTAAGTTATATATATTTAACTGCTACAGGAAGTCCCTTACCAATCCAGTAAGTAGGGAAACTATTTTTATATATCCCCCCAGTAAGAGCATCAATTATGCGCCTTTCCAGTTAACACACACGCAGCCCTTGTTTGATGTTGGCTCTAATATGTAGCTTGGGCTGGTCAATGAGCTGCTTGGCTCATAGTTTATGGCTCGCAGCGTATAACTTATGGCTCAATTGTTTGCCTGTTGACCACATTTGTCAGTCGTCGGTCAGCGATCGCTACGCGCACACGTACTTCAAATCATAATAAACAAATTTGTTTTCGTTGAGAAGCGAAGAGCTACAAAAGTGTAATTGTGAAACTGTTGCTATCGTCGTCTTCACTGTTGTGGTTTTTAGCCATAGTAAACCGTTAAAGTGTAGTGCTTGTTGTTGTTACTTCTAGCACGTGCCTGCAAGTTGGCCAATTAAGTAAAGTTTGCAACTGAATTTGTCCAATTGTTATCGAAATAATGCCCTCAGTGCGCTTTCAATGGCGTTGCGGCTACAAGCTGCAACATGGCAAGAAAATTGTGGTATGTAGCCCAAAAAAAAGTGGCAAGAGTGGTGCACGTATAGCCATATTGAAGCTAGTTTTGGCAATGTTAGAATGAAAATAGTTGGATATTATTATTATTCAAGTTAAAACATTTAATTTTGTTGACTAAAAAAAATGTCCTAAAATATTTTAGACAATAATTTGCAAAACATTAATAATCAATTACTTTCTGTTTTTATGTTAAGCTTTTTTGGTTGGTTTTATTAATACAAGCAAATTATTGCAGCTTATAAAATTTTGGCAGCTTTGCTAGTAATTTGTAGAGCACACACACATTTAATCAGGCACAGTTGAACGCTCCCAAACACACACATACGCACTCTCTTTAACACGCTCTCTCACGCTCCCTTTCCCGCTTTCACACACACTCCTTCACACTCTCCCTCTCGCGCTCCCACACACACTGCCACCAACACATTGATTTATTACTTAAGTGCGTGTAATCCTTTGCTCTGTGAAGCTTTCAAGCTTTTGTTGTTGCGTGCTTTCACTAGCGCGCTCTCTCAATTACACACTCTCGCTCCGTTGCTTTAACTCTCTCGCTCTCTCTGTGGTTTTTGACTGCCTTGCTCTCTCTCTACGGATGCTGACGCTTTGTTGCTTTTTTGCGGCCCTAAGCAACAGTTTGTTTTGGGTGCTCGCGCCTGACGGAAGGATTCGTTGTGATTGTGTCGCATTAAGCAGCTGACCTCTTGACCTCACACACTTGCACAAGTGCGCTCGCTCTCTGTCACTTTTACACCCCTCTCTCTTATTCATTGCTTAACTTTTGAGCGTGGTAAGAGTTTGTGTTTATGAAACGCTACAATGACTTCATCGCTTCAATAGTTTGTGTTCCAAATTCTTTTCTCCCACAGCCTTTCATGCACAATTTTTGTTTCTTAACTTTATCATTCGCATTATTTAATAAATTAAGAATTGATGAATATGACAATTTTCTATGCACGCGCCCGGCTTTAGAATTTATGAGCAGCAGACGAAATGAGATTTTAGTATGCACGACACAGCGAAACACGCGCGCCTTTGTATATAGTATATATCTTATATAGTAGTGTGATATGATATGAATTGTTGGCATTATGCTCAATCAATTAAACATGCCGGCGTTGTCTTCCAGCTTTAAGCCCGAAGCTGGTACTTTTTCTGGGCTCATACGGCGTTCAATTATACACATCACGTTTTGCGCATTTCTTCGGGTTTTGACCAAAGCGAAACGCAATTTCGTCATTCAAATTAATTGGGCCGAACCTTGGAAATTTTTATACCCACTATGGAGGGTGTAATAGGTTGGTTAGCAGTAAACGACAACTCCAAAGCATTTAGAATAGAAATACCTGGAATATATTTATGCTTAAGTTAGAGAAAACACATTTTGAGTCCAGACGTTGTTTGCACACAAAGGGTACACTTCGGCCGAGTGAACTCGACTTTAGCCCAGTTGTTTGTTTGTTTTGTTAAACTTGACTTACAAATCGCGCACATGTGTAGCTTACTAATCTATAAACTGTTGTTTTTCGCTGTTTTATTGCAGGAGGGACCACATTCCACATTGCCCGAGGATGAGTTCTTTGATGCTGTTGAAACGGGCCTGGAGAAAATCGAGGAGGATATGCAGCTACGCTTTAAACTGAGACTACAGTCGCAAATCTCACAAACGCTGGTCAATGTGCCGCACGAGGCCGTTGCTGAAGGCGAGGAGGCACACGAGGTGTTTGGCACTGGGGCCGAGGCAAAAAGTCATGCCCTATGGCCGGAGGTAAGCCGGAAATTGTTTGCATTCATTTACGACGAGACTAATTCAGTTCTATTTACAGATTGATCGCGTGTGCAAGGAGCAGCTGCACTATGCACGCGAGGGTGTTGGCCAGGATGGCAATGGTTGGCAAATCTTTGCGGATGAGGGTGAAATAAAAATGTACAAACGCGAGGAGGAGGTCAATGGCATGGTAATGGATCCCCTAAAGGCCTATCATTCCGTAAAGGGTGTCACTGCGCGCGAAATGTGCCATTATTTCTTCATGCCAGAGTTTCGCAACGACTGGGAAAGTGAGTTAATGATTTCCTTCCTCTAAAAGTTTTAAAACTAACGCTGAGTTCATTGACTTTTGCAGCCACGCTGGAGGATTGCACAATATTGGAGAAAATCTCAGCGGACACATTGCTCTTTCTGCAGACACACAAACGCATTTGGCCTGCCAGCCAACGTGATGCACAATTCTGGTCGCATATGCGCAAAATTACCGATGGCCTCGATCCAGACACACGGGACATGTGGCTGGTCTGTAATAACTCCACGGAGTATGCCAAACAGGAGGTGCGTTTGTCCAGGATTTGTCTTCTTATACAAGCATTTAACTAACTTTCTTAACTCCCATTCACAGTCGAAGAATGGCAAATGCGTGCGCATCTTTCTGACCGTTGTTTTAGCCTGCCAAACACTTTTGCCTGAAGATTATGTCAAGGGTCAACCGCTGGATCGCGATGATCTAACCTGCAAAATCACCTACTGTTCTGTGGGTGCGTATACTTGTCTCTAATTTGTCCTAACTGTATCAAACTAACTCTTTTTCATAATTAATTGCAGTTAATCCTGGTGGTTGGGCACCAGCGAGCGCCTTGCGTGCCGTTTATAAGCGTGAATATCCAAAGTTTTTGAAACGCTTCACTGGCTATGTGATAGATCAGTGCAAGGATAAACCGATTATGTTCTGATATTTTGCCATACGCAACAACAAAGCAATCAATCAATCAATCAACAACAGCAACAAGCATATGTTAATCGTCTAATTGTCGTTTTGTAATTACGTTTATAAGGCTGCTTAATGAACGGAGCGGAGTTGATTTCTTAACTTGTATCAAACCTTTTTTATACACTGTTAATTGAGTTTTGTGGAACCCGCCTTCGTAGTACCCAACTCCCTACAATTACTACTACTACTATTACTAAATGTAAATGTGCTTTAAGTGAAATGTTAGAATTTTCTCCTCCTTTTTGTAAACCCAAGTAAACTTGTCTAGACTTAAGTTAATTGATAAGTGATAAGAAATGAATCATTTGATGGCACTCTCAGCTCTCAATGTGTTGTAACTTTTAAATACTTGAAATGCTTTAAGATGCAAGAATTGCAGCAAAGAAATATGTTTTTTTTTTTAATTTAGGATTGAGGAAATTATCGTAAATGAAATAATTAAGTTCTGTTCAGTTGGAAACTACTCTTTCTATCCTCTTTTATCATAAACTTTTTTAAAGTGTCGAATGTAAATAAATGCGATTAATTGTTAACTAAACAAATAAAAGACCAAGTTTCTTTTTTGTATCATTCGCATATTTCATGTCATGTATTTCGACCACAAAATTTACATCAACTGTGCTGTATTTATGTTTTCTATATTGTTTATAATCATTTCTGTGTAGTGTGTGTGTGTGTGTGTGTGTGGAATTTTACAAACGTTTTTCAAATTCTTACAACCAAGTTAATTTTCAGAACTTGTAAATGCCTAAAACTGTGCAGTCTGAAATGTTGTTTTGCATAGACAATGTCTGAAATAGATTGTTTAAGTTTTGTTTACTTTAGTTTAGTTTAGTTTCTTTTTAAGTTCATGCTTTCTTTAAGTACTACAAACTTGTTGCCTTTAAATCGTTATTATCCTGTTAATGTTATTATAAAGTTTAATGTATTTGTGTGAATGTGTGTGTGTGTTTTGCATCATATTGTCATGTAGAATTGGTTTTGGGCTTTAGTTTCTATTGCAAAATAGTTTTGTATATATCTGTGTGGATGACTGGTCTATAGTTTTTGGCAAACAATCGGGTATGATAAGCTTCTTTAGCTGCTTCTCGGTTCGGTATTGTTTTGGTGCTAACTGCTGGTACTATGAAAATGCATGCTGGCTTACGACTTTTGGCTTTCACTAAATATTCCACTAAATACTTGATGATTTGTATAATTTATGACATCATTATATATCGTTTCTTAACTATGTACAACAGTTTCATAAATTTTAAATGTAAATTAATTAAATTCATTTAAATAACTAGCTAACATTTTACTTCTTCTTCTGCTTACAAACTGTTGCGGGGACAAACAAAAAAGAACTGAATTTGACTACAAATATAAATTTATTTTTAATATTTTTTATATTATATATAAGTGTGTATTGGTTTATTCATCGCTTAGCACAAAGGCCATATATATATATAGTTTATACTAGTATTTAATTTATTTAGTTGTCATTCATGTATTATCTCGCTTGTCTTCTTTTATTGTGATTATGACTTTCGTTATCTTTTTCTGTATGCTCTGCAAATCGAGTGTAACCGTTTCACTTATACCCTTTCTTTTTTCTTTGAGTATGCAAAACATTTTAACTGCGGCCTGCCGCTGTTTTTAAATTAACTTTTCATTCTTTACATTAAATGCTTAAATAGTTTAATCATATAAGTATATTTAACTTAATGCTTGTTATTGTTTTAAGTTTAAAGTTTAGATTTTAAACTTATGAATTATGCAGTTTTTTTTTTTCAAGTCCAACTAAGCATAATCAGTGTGTAAATAAGTCTTATTGTTTATATTTAAATATTTAATTTATTTTATTTTATTTGCATTCATTTGGGCAAAATCAAAATGCGCTCGAAAAGTTTAAATTTTTAATACGTGTTGTTGTTGTAAATAGTTGAACGGCATACACATTAATTGTTTATTAAGTTTACTGCATTTTCCATTAATTATTTAATTAGTATTTGCTCGTTGGCTTGTGGTTTATTAACAATTTGTGTATTGTTAAGAAATGCAGCTCTGGCCGCTGGCTAGTTTTAAGTTCTGTGTGTGTGTGTGTGTGTGTGTCAGAGTGTGCGTGTCATGTCTGTCTACATATTGTTTACCATATCTTTTTTTTTTGTTTCGATTTTACAACAAATTTTACAATTTCGTTAAACGCTTTTCGTTTTATGTTTTTCTTTTCAACAGTTTGTGTATTTTTGTAACTTATTTATTTAAAATTTGGTTTAGTTATGCTTCGTTATAGATATATGTTTTGCTTAGACATTGATTTGGAATGCCTCCCGCTGTAGTTTCTGATTGGCACGCATACGTGGCGACGTTTGAGTCTTCGTCTTGTCGTTGGCATCCGAAAATCGCGCTGGTGGATTTATGTGGTCCTGATAGTTTGGTGGATAGTTGGATATGCTAAACGTACAGGGTTCTAATTATGTTTATAGCGACTAACAGTTATCATATTATATGCTGCTATCACATACTCATCCCAGACTGTCCTTACCTAAATGTAGTCTCTTCATTGTGGCTCGAATAGCCGCTCGAGCTGCGCACATGGCGTTTACCGCTCGTTCCCGGTTTCCCCGATTTGCGGGCGGCAAACGGTGGCTTCGACTTGCGGTTCATGCTAGTGGGCGTGGTCTCCGATGAGGAGGATGTCTCATCTTGTGTATCTGTAAATATGTTTTAAAATTAAGGTCCTACTTGGCGTATACGCAATCTGCTGACTTACCACGTTGTGCGCGATATTTGGCCGAGTTAAGAGCGCGTGCAGACACATCATTGTCGGACTCGGAGCCGAGTGTGTCATATTCTGTAATTGGTATGTGAAGCGTTAGGATTTTCCTAACTTCGGAATCTGTTGAACCTGGATTGTCCGATTCTAAAAAGTTTAATACGATTCGATTCGATTTTGGTTTTTGGATGAAGTTTTGAATGTGAATGTTAGTTGTTTATATTGATTGAAGTAATGCGATAAGTTTAAAATATATATATGCATATTTAGTAGTGGAAAATCATAAATGGGTAGGTGGTTATAAAAGCGACATCATGACATTTGTGAGCAAAACAATGAGCAAGAATTTTGCTTAAAGCTACAGTTCACTTTCAGTGCGGTCATCTCAAATGAAAACGATAATAAACTATGATAATAAAGCACTTCTCTCTCTCTCTCTCTCTCTCTTTCTCGGTAGCTACCTTGGCTCTCCGAATGCGGATCACGTAGTCTGCCCACTTTTCGTCGCACTTTCGTGTACTCCGGCTCCTTGGACTGTGTTTGGAAAGTAAAAGAGTTTTATGTTTGGGAAAATATTACGCATACGCCGGGGCTTACGTGATAACTCTCTGGCTTGACATCGTGGTAGACAAAGGAGCCGCGCACCGAGTGATAGGGACCACTGTAGACATTGCCACTGTAGGAGCTCTCGCTGTAGGTCTGCTTATTCAGCTGAAATGTGGCATAAGGACAAATGTCCTCAATGTACTCGTTGCCTTCGGCCTTGCCAAAGCTCCCCGAATCGTTGGAATTGGAGCCGCGTGGCGCCGAATTCGAGGGATTACAGCGCACGGCCAAATATTGTTGATCCCGGTTCTGTTTGTTCTGCAGATTTGCCAGCGACGGGGACTCGGACATCGAGGAACTCGCCAGGCGTGCCTGATTGCTGAGCTCTGAAAGAGATGGAGTTTCTTAACTTCTGTAAGCTGTACTATTTAAGCTGTCACTTTATAACATTTTAAGGATTTCTTTCTTATTTTGCCTTAGGATACGCCCTCCCGATACTCACTACGTTTACGCAGGAACAGAGCAGCGGCAATCAGCGCTAAAAGCATCAGCAAGGACAGACAAATGGGCAGCAGCAGCTTGAAGTTGGCATAAAATGGAAGATCGCTCATGTGGGACACAGGCGTGGACTGGTCACCATTGTAGAGAACTGGAAATAGGTTAAAGTGATTAGTCGGGTTTGCTATTGCGGAGGATACGGAGCACCTACCGCCCTGTGGAGAGAGCGTAGTAAAGTTGTATACCGATGTAGTGGACCCAGCATTATTGTGAGCCGTAACTTTGATCTGATATTTGGTGCCGGGAACCAGATCGCTGACCGTATAAATGCGCTCGGTGGGCGCTATGTGATTGGAGATGACATTCCAGGTGGAGCGCCCATAGACACGGGATTTAATTATGAAGTACAGTATGCCACAGCCACCATCGCCCCAGGAGTCCAGCCAGCAGGTGACGCTCGTCGAGTTATTGGTGATCATCTGGGAGTGTTTCGGCTGCACAGGAGGATTACCCTTCGTATAGGAGTTCACAATGTCGCAGGGCAGTCCAGTGCCGATCTTGTTGTAGGCCGTTATGTACAGCTGATACCTTGTGCCGCACCAGAGATTGCTCAGCAGATGCGAGTTCGTCTTGGCATCCACCTGCAGCTCCTCCCAGTCTCCATTTTCGCGCTTGTAGTTGATGACGTAACCGAGAATGGGACTACCACCGTGACTACTGTCCAGCCACTCCAGATGCAGACTGTCCGGGTAAGTGTTGACCACTGTGAGATTGGGTGACGCCGGTGGTACTTTCACCACAATATTGTAGACAATCTCATCCTTGCCCCAGGTGTTCTCCACGCTGCAGGTGTAGTTGCCAGCATCGCTTGATTGGCACTCGCGCATGTAAAGTGTGCCATTCTTGGCTATGGTCTTGCGTGCACTCGTCTCCATGTTGTGGCCATCCTGTCGCCAAATGGTAACAGGTGCAGGTGCGCCCACTTTGCGACAGGGCAGCTCCAGGTGCTCCTTCCAGGGCGTAACTATGCGCTGACTAAAGGACACAATGCGTGCTGGCACCTTATTGTTGGGTGGCACTGTTACCACCTGTGTCTTCTCGCCCTCGCCCATCTTGGTGGAGGCAGTTAGCCAGAACTGATACGTGGCCGACTCCTGGGTGCGCACCGTCTCGTGCATCTCCACGTACGGACCGAGCAGACGCTTGTGTGTGCCCTCCTCGCGTCCGCCCTCCAACATGGACATGTAGAATGTGTACCCGGTCTGTGGAGGGACACAGGTAAACAAAGTGTTGGTTAATTGACGGCAATTGGTTAGGGTAGGGCACTAGGGACTGGGAGTGTCCTACTTAGGGTGATCTTTAATTGAAAGTTCTGTATAAATTTTAAGCTTTTAGCTGCTCACACGGTTGAGTCTATCAGTCAAAATATGTATGTGTTAAGCTGGGATTTCCAAAAGGTAAGCACCCAATTTTTTGGGGATTTTGTTACTACTTACGATGTCACCGTTGGGCAGGTCCGGGGGCAGCCAGGATATGATGATTTTTGTGCTCGATGCGGGTATTGCCTTGATTGCTTGCGGCGCCGAGGGCACTACGAAGAAGTAGGAAGAGGTGAAGAGAAGAAAAGGAAGAAGAGAACAACAAACATATAAATAAAAGCAATTGCAATGAAAAAACGAAACGAAGCGAAGCTCAGAAATAAATAAAAAGCGCTGCATGAAATTGCAAACGAGGCAGCGACGATGACGACGATGATGACGATGACGATGAAGGCGACTCGACGCGGAGTAGGGAGTAGCGAGTAGTTGTGAAAGGGGCGTGTCGGTGGTGGGGCGGCCGTGCCTCGTTTGCGTTCATTGAACCGCTGCCACTTACCATCCTCATGGGTGCGGCAATAAAATGGTTTGGTTTTCATCCCATCACCAACTTTGGTGTAAGCCAAAACCCAGACCGTATAGTTTGTATATTTGCGCAGATTCTCAATGGTGACGTATTGATTTGTTGACTTGACAACCTCCGGATCGGTTTCTGTCTCCAAACAAGCAACAAGCAACAAGAAGAAGAAACAAGAAACAAGAACAACAATTAGCAATTGATTGGCAAATGTAACATGAAGACGCTTAAAAAGACGTTGGCTAATTAAAAGGAGCCAAGCCAAAGAGTGCGTTTATTAGAGTGCAACTGGCACTTAAATTACGCCATTAAACTGTTACTTTAGTTACCAGAAATAGGTGAGTAAATAAGTAACAGAAAAGTCTGGTGATTAAAGTAAGTTGGGGTAAAATAGTTTATGAAACTTCTTACGTAGAAAAGTAGCTAAAAGTGGGTTTAATTTGGATAGAAAAAAGTTGAAATTCTTATGTCTAAGGCTTCATTTAAGTAGCTCTTCTGTAAGAAGCTCAGTTTTCAAGCATACGCTGCGTATGCGTAATGTGTTTTTAAGCATTGGGCTATTTTAAATCTGTAAAATGTGCACCGAAACATAAGTCTTCTTTTGCCTACGATAACTGAGCTTACAGTAAACATTTTGTATATTTTAAATAATTTTTTAAAAAGCACGTTACAGCATTTTCGTGATAATATTTGCGTGGCCTTCAGCGGCTGCGAATCGTGAGTTGGGAGTCGAAAACGAATTGAAATTCCACAAGGCAAAAGTATTTGCGTTGTGCAGGTTAATGGGTTAATAGCATTGCATAATTGCGCTGAAATTCCCCATTCTCTGTTCATCATGCTCCCGCACTCTGCCCTTTGCCTACTTTTCCGCTACCCATTTCCATTTTCATTTCCATCTGGATTCGCAGCTCAAACTCAATCCTCAATGCCGCTAAAGTAATTTGCGAGCCAAACAATTCAGTATCCAGAGACACGCAGCGAGACAGTCAAACAGACAGACAGACAGACGGAGGGGGAGGAGGCGTTTAAAATGGGCGTGGTGGTAGGGACTTACCGTAAAGCTCATCGACCGATATGTAAAACACTTTGTAGCCCTTGATTTTGCCATTTTGTCCGTCAATATCCGGCGGTGACCAGGTGATATAAATCGATGTGGAGCCGAGCACATCGCACTGCGGCGATTCTGGCGGCGATGAGGGCACTGCAAACAGCAAAGGAGAGAAGATAGATGGAAGAGAGAGAGAGAGAGAGAGAGGAAGAGAAAAAGAGAGAGAAAAGAGGTTTATTAAACGTTCTCGCAGACTTCGACGACAGCTTGCTCCATGCCACCTGCCACAGGTCAGTACACAGAAAAAAATCTAGATTTCCGGGGATTATTTAGAGTCCCAAATTTGTATAAGAAATCGTTTCTATATACCAAACTATTATATTAAAAAAATTCAGATAAATTTTAGAATTTTTTAAATCACTCCCTTTTTTCCCAGTGTACTTTCTGCCTTGCTTGCACGGGCAATTAACAAATCCAATCAATGTGCGCCAAGGGCGTGGCATGTAGGCAATTCAGCTGGCCACCCCCACTTACCATCCTCCATTGTTTGCACTGCAATTTCCTTGCTGGGCGGCCCGCTGCCCTGGCTAGTGTAGGCCTGGACAATCACATGATATTGCGTGAACTTGTTGAGGTTCGCGAGCACCGTCTCACCGCCAAAATGAGAGCGCACCTCTACCGTTTTAAAGCTAAATCCTTGGGTGGGATTCACCTCCTTGTCCTCGGGCGTCAGTGACATCTGATAGCCCACATAGTAGCCCAGCAAAATGCCATTCCAGTGATCCCGCTCGGGTGCATCCCATGAAACTGAGATCTCCGTTGATGTCTTGGCCTCGGCACGCACCGTTAGCGGTGGACCCGAGGGCACCTCCTCCAGCGTGGTCACCTGCACTACCTCCGAGAACTCAGAGGCTCCCAGTTTGTTTTCCGCCGACATGCGAATGTGATAGGCTTTGGCAGGACGCAGCTGCTGGATGTTCAGCACGGTCTGAGCGCCACTGATGTCCATGTGCTCCGCATTCTGCCAAATGTCTGCGAAGAGGAGTCGAAGAGGGAAATTTTAGCTGGAAAAAGGAAAAACTCGTAGACCTCAACTCCTACTTACCTGAGATCTGCTTGTAGTAGATGTGATACTGCTCGATGGGACTGTTGCCAGCAAAGGGTTGACTCCAAGTCAACTGCAGACTGCGCGATTGCTGGGAATTGATGCGTAGATTCTTTGGCTGTTCCGGAACTTCCTGGACAATTAACTGAATGGACATTTCATCCTGTGCAAAAGTTTGAAATGTTTGTGTTTAATTAGTGAAACACTCGAAACGACTGGAAAAGACTTTATTAAATTAACGCCACATTGCGACCAACAGACCGTTTTGCTGTTGGCCAATTCAAATTGCCATAAATTAGGGTTAACAACTGGCAACAGCTGAGGCGGCAATAAGGCGTCGTCATTGGCTTTTGGGCCAAAACCACGTTAGCAGCCAACCAGACGGCCAATAAAGTCTCTGACAGGGTGTGTGTGTGTGACTGTGAGTGTTGTGTAAGTGTGTGTGTGTGGGGTCGGGCTACGCATAACACTTGGTGATCGATCACAGTTATAGTGACTGCATAATTCTGCTGCCAATTAGCAGCATCGAGCAGCTTTTCATAAGCTTTAAGCCTGATTAATTTCGTTAACCAGTTGCCATTAAGATGGCTGAAAATTCGAGTTTGTTAATTTCCAAAAAATATAATTTTTTAGTAACACTTGTGGTAAATTTATTTATAAGTACAGCACGTTAAACAGAAGTGAATATATTTCAATTAATTTAAACTCAAATCTTCCAGTTCGACTTTATTTCAGTCTAGCTAACATTCAGCTTAATTAAACTTGTTATAATTAAAATAAAACTATTCTTCAGATAAAATCTACTTTCTCTTGTGCTCAGCTCTCCTGACTTTATCGTTAACTCCCCTTTATAGTTGGTTTTACTAACTGTTTTAAGTGAGACTTATTTTGGGTAATATTTAAAATTTCAGCTGACTTTCGCAGCGCTGATGGGAGTGTTGGCAGTGTGTGTGTGTGTGTGTGTGTGTGTGTGTGTGTGTGTGTGTGTGTGTGTGTGTTCGAGTGTGTGTGTTTGTGAGGCAGAAAAGTGTCAGCATGCTCTTACTTACCTGTCCGAATGCGTTGTTGGCCTGACAGATATAAATGCCAGTATCCTGGCGATATGTGTGCGAAATGCCCAATTCGGAGACCATGCCGTCGTCGAGCACTTGATCTCGTATTGTGTAGCTGTGTGGCAGTGTGTTTGTGTGTGTGTGTGTGTTTGTGATTTATATGCAAGTAAATGCATTTAAGAGATACAAGATACACACACGGCGACATGCAAACGACGATGGCGACGATACGTAAACGTATACACAGATACGAATACGTTTTGCGATAACGTATGCGTTTACGTACACACACACACACACACACACACACATACAGTTACAGATGCAGATACGTGTACGTGTACGGATACAGATACGGATACGGATACGTGTTTGCGCAACGTGAGCGACGCAATGCAATTTTATAACAATGTTTTCCACGTTGCAGTTGTTGTCGTTGTTGTTTGTTGACAAAGACGAAGACGAACGAGGCCAACACACACACATACAGGCACAACAAGTGAAGTGTGTGTTTGCGAGTGTGTGAGCAAATGGCATAAATAAATAAAACGCGTTCAGTTTGTTTTTTGGGCAGCAGTTAAAGAGAGAGGGAAAAAAGGAAAGAAAAGCCGGAAAAACACATACATTAAAATACTTACAAGTGGAAAATACTTAAATACTAAAATACTATTTAGTATTTGGCACACGAAACATAAATAAAATAGCTCGAGCAGCTTTTAGCAGTGCCTCAAAAAAATTCCGAGTGGAAAATTGCAATTGGAAAATTTGTTTGTCGGGGAAAAACCTTGACAAACTTTTCCCCCTTTTTTTTTGCTCAGTTAAAAGTGTTAAAGGGAAAGGCAGCTAGGATTTGCCACGCCCTCGTTTCACTCAGTTGCCTATTTCGCCAAAGCTTTTTTAATTAAACGCAATCGACTTGAAATTGATTTCAACAGTTATTTGCACACCCCGAGGCATTTCAATAGAAACACTGTGTAAATAAAACTTTTCGCCAGAAATGTAAAGGAAAACATTGTGAATAAATAAAACTGAATTTTAAAGCAAGTTTTGTTTAGCATATTTTGGTATGAGTGCTAAAAATCTAACAGAAAATGTGTTAAATGCATTTTGGACAGAAAATAAATTTATTAAAAATAATAATTAGAAACATTTGCGAAATTATTGTATGTTTCTATGCTACTGACTTGGAGTGTATTAAATAACTTATTTATTTCTTTCAATATACTTTTTATTATACAAATGCGTTTCTATACAACTGACGCGGAGTGTACAGTCAGCAGCAGTGATAACTAGGACTTACCGTGAGTCCAGGGACTCATCGAGATACTGCTGCGTTGACTGAATCTTCCATTTGAAGTCGATGGGATTGTCGCCCTGGACATTGCACTGGACATGAACCTGTTTGCCTTTAGCCACGGAGATTTGTTTCGTTTTGGTAGGAAAATGTGCGGGAACTGCAAGGAGAGGAGCAAAAAGGCAATAATAACTGACAGTGGCAGACAGATGGAGTACGAAAGAGAGAGGTAGAGAGATACACACCATTGACTTTGAGGAAAATCACTTTACTGACACCGGAGCCAATATTGTTTTTGGCCTCGCATAGAAAGTGTCCCTGTGACTCCTTGCTGATCTTCTTGAAGTAGATGGTGCCATTGGGAAATAGCTGCACAGTGGGCTCATACAGAAAGTCCTTGTACTCCCCCGGTGTGGGTCCAATGGCTTTCTTCCAGGTTATGGTGGGCTTGGGATAACCAGCAGATTGACAGTGTAGCAGAACATCTGTGCCGGCTTGTGCACTCGAATCCTTGGGTTCCACTAACCATTTGGGCGGCACATTCACAGTCAGTGGCACTGTGAATCTCTCCGCACCCGCCACATTGCTGGCAATGCACGTGTAGTTACCCGAATGATCCGAGGCAATGTGCTCGATGACCAAACTGGCCGAGTACTCATCGATGCGACGAATGACCTCGTTGCTGCAAGAAAGGTGGGGGAATGCGGGTTAGTTTTGCCGGGGGGACTACCCCAGGGAGCAGTCCAGGCCATTGCTTACCCCGTGCCAATGAGCGGTTTGCCATTGCGCTCCCAGCGAAAGCTGACCGGTAAATCACCCTCTAGCATCTGGCAGGATATGGCCGCTCGCATGCCTTCGCGCAGCATATTCGTCATGGCCTGTATAGGCATTAGTTTGGGCGGCACTGTAAATGATAAATACGAAATTCCAAATTTTGGCATCACTTGAATGATCTGTTTGCTACCAAAAAACTCAAATCCAACTCATTACAATTGCCAACTTGGCTTGAGCTGTAGCTGCAGTTCACAGGCTGCCAGCTATTGTGTCTATGGGCTGTCTGGGGGTGGTCTAGTGGGCGTGGCAGGCAGTCACATCAATGGTGGCTTAGCAACAGCCTGCCGCACTGATAACAGCTGCACAGCAAATTATTATAAAGGGAGAGCCGGGAGAAAGGCAGGCAGAGAGACGGGGAGATAGACACAGAGACACAAAAGTCAATGACTTCATTGTGGCATGCCTGCAGCCTCCTACACCCCTCCACGTGCCCTTGTCCTGCCCCTTTGCTGCATGTGCTGGCAGCTGGAAATAGTTGCTGCTGTTTGCTGCATAGTTTTCAGTTGCCATTCTAATTGGAATAGTTTCATTCAGCAGCAGCCACAGCCACAGCAGCATCAACTTTTAAATTTCAATATTGGAAACGCAAAAGAGCAGTCGAGTACACCTACACGTAGTATACCCTGGAATGAATGCTGCATTACAGTTAATGTAGAGGGAAGGGTATACAGCACGCATAGCTGCCTGCTCTAGTAGTTTCGTAACATCCAGCTTTTGAAGGCGCGTAGCTGTCAGACATAACACTTTCATAACTTGTTTGGTAATTAACCGATTTTAATGAAATTTAAGCTTAGAAATAACTGTGAAAGTGGGTGGAAAATATTTGAGTAAGCCTTTGTGGTCGCAAAAGCCGGAGTATTATATAATTCACGTATCATCTACCCATAACTACCCATAACCAACTCATAGCTCCCACCAAAGGTATACCAAACAGCATATTACGCATACGCAGCGTACACGGCGCACGGCGCACGTCGCTCGCCGTATACTCACCCAGCACTTGTATCTCCACGTTGCGCCTCGAGGTCTGTTTCTGCTTGTTCTGGGCCATGCACGTGTACGTTCCGGCGTCCTCCGATCTCTGTAGCTGCTCGATAATTAAGGTGCCATTGTTATAGGCACGCTGTCGTCGATTTATGGGCAACGTTTGGCCATCTTTATGCCCCATTAAAAGTAGCCAAATAAAGGCCAGAAGAAAAGAACGAAAAATGAGTAAGTGGACAGAAATAAACGAAAAGTTGCCGCAATTAATTTGCCAAAAAAAAATCGCATGAAAACAAGTTGTGCAAATTTATGACCCGCTCTCGCATTTCTATTTTATTATTTGGTATTTTCTTTGCTTTCGTGATTTATTTCGATTAAAAACTGCAAATTATGAGCTTTTTTTCGTGGCATTTAAAAATTATTGTATTTATAACAAATTGAGTTGGCAGTTTTTGATTAGGAAAGCGGGAGAGTGAAAGAATGCAATTGTTTAAAATATTAAAAAAATAATTAAAAGTAGAGAAATTTATAGGCAAACCCAAATAATTAAAAAAATCAACAGACTTAGTTTCCTAGGGACTTAAAAGCCAAAGAATTATGTAACAATACTTCCAATTTATATAAATTTTTTTTTTTTTTTAAGTAAGGAAACAATTTAAGCATCACTTCAGTATTTACGCTATTAAATCACAACAGTTGCACAGTCGCCTCAAAACAAATTTAAACTGCCTTAAAAAACATTTTCATATTTAATGCCCAAATGTCAAAATGATTGTGCTCCATGAAAGCAAAATAAAGTGGAAAAAATGTATATAAATTTATATATAATAAAAATTGCGTTCATTTGGCAGTTTTTAATAATAATATGCATTGATATGCGCAATAACAAACACGAGATTTTTAATAACAAACACGGGCCAAAAGGCAAAGAAAACAAAATAAAAAAATATATAAAAAAAACATGAGAGATAAGTAAATATTGGAGTAATACGAGCATAAATATACAAAAGTCGTGTGTGTGCATGTCCGTGCATGTTTGTGCTGCTTACCCCGCTCCCAGTGTATTTTATCAATGGGATAACCAGCCACAGGACATTTAACAATCAAATCAGAGCCAGAGATTCCGGTTATTTTTGGCATTTCCCGTATGTAAGGCAATCCGTAGATGTTCACTTTAGCGCTATGTGAGACCCTGCGGCGATATAGAAATTTATATATGTATGTGTATAGAGAGGTATGTAAAAAACATATACAAAACAGCCCATAACTAATGTTTAGTGGGGCATGCAACGCTCAGTTGCAAGACTCTGCCTGTCACGGTGTGTGTAGGTGTGCGTGTGTGTGTGTGTATGTGGGGGAGGAGTGTGTGTGTGTGTGTGTTGTGGACCATTTGTATACAGTTGCCGCTGCTAAAAAGCCTGACTCGGCAAATTGTTTGGATTTTATGTCTTTTTTCTTTGCCAGCAAACAATGCGGCTTCATTGTGTAAACACCCTGTAGCAAAAAGCACGTGCAGGGTGGTTAGGCTAAGGCTACAAATACAAAAACGAAACTCAGCCACAGCAGACCATTTACGAAGAAAGACTTTTGATATGATTTAGTAGAAGTTTTCATTAGATTTCTGTGGCATGTAGTTTTGCTGATATTTTTACAGGGTATCTGCTACGTCTGGCTGCCTCTTTTGACTCTACAGCACTAGTTTTTATGCTGCCAAGCTACAATTAAATTTATGATTTAGCATGGAAATGCTTTTTATGCCCCTATCAGAGCAGTCTTCCAACAGTCATGGACTGTGTGTGCCTCTGTGTGTGTATGGCTGTGTGTGTGGTTAGTGTGTGTGTGTCTGTGTGTATTTTATTTATGAAACTATGGCCACTCACTTGCCAATCGCATTCTGTGCGGTGCAGGTGTATTCACCGCCATCCTCCTCCTTGACATTTGAAATATTCACATGGCTGATGACATCGTCGTGTATGGTAACATATTGACCCACTAAAAATCGTGAGCTGTCTGGTATCTGGTATAAAAGCAGCAATATCAGTTAGATAAATAGTTGGAAAAAGTAGGAAAGTGGGAAAAGTGTTAAAAGAAAAGGAAAATGCATAAAATAGAGTTGAGAAAATGTGTCAATTAGTTGAGCATTTTTTCGTTCGAGAGAGAAAAAAAGCGATGAAAAATTCATGCAAAATCGAATTGATTGAAATTGCATAAAATTTACACCAGGCTTAAGGGGGATAGACTGTTTGCTGGGTAGCAGGAGAGGGGGCTAAGGAAAACTCAAGGCAAACTGTGTGAGTCTAAAGAAAATGGAAATTTATGCAAATAAACGAAACAAATCCTTGAAAATGGCCAAAGCGAAACAGACCAAGAAGCAGTGAGAGCAAGAACAGGAAAAAGCAAAGCAAAAATGCCAGCAGCTTTTGATAGGGGGCGTAGGAGTGTTGTGGGGCGTGCGGGAGTGTGGTTGGAGTGGGTGGCGACTATGAAGTGAAAGGCAACGCGCTTTTGTAAACATTTATGCATGTTCTTTGGCACATCCTGCAGCTCGAACATCATCAGCAAATGCAGCAAACTCAATATGCAGCGTTGCTGGCGGTAACGGTAACGGAATCGGAAACGCTGCCTGCATTTCCGCTGGCAGCTGCATGCAGTGGCTGCTGATGATGCTGCTAAGTAAGTGCTCAGCACGTGTGTGAAGCTCACCTGACTCCAACACACACTCTCTTTCCCTCTTTCTCTCAAGAAAGCACAGCGACTGTTCGTGTGTGTGTTTTGTGTGTGAAACTTACCGGAAATCCGTCCAAAGACCATGTAAATTGCGGCAGTGGATTTCCGGTGGCAACGCATTTCAATGATACCGTTGGTCCCGGCTGCAATGTTTGCTCCGAAAACCAATAAAGCAGTTCCGGCGACGCATCTAAAATGATAAGAGAGATAAGCGAAGTGCTTTAAAGCTACGACATTTACTTAAGCCGCTACCCAACCACGCCCCTGTGGGCTGCGCATTTCATTAATGAGCTCGTGAGGTGTGTGTTTGAGTTTGTGTGTGTGTGTGTGGGTTGTGCGTGTGTGCTGCCTATAACAAAGCATCGAGCTGAATTTAACAGATAAACCAGAGGTGCCTGAAAAGTTTTCGTCCCAAATTCTGGTTATTCAAGCATAATTTCTCTATCAAAGCTATAACCATTAAGCAAGCCGATAACTCGTTAATGTTTCCAGGAACAAAGCATCAAACATTTATTCAGATTTTATAGAGTTTTTGGCTTTTAGCAAGCCAGAGTCGTGTGCGTTAAGTAGTGACTTTATAGCAGGAAATTAATACGATTTAAGATTTGTATGTCTACTGTCTACTCTCAGCAGCAAATTTAGTTAGTTAGCAATAGTTTGTTATTTATTTAAAAATTATTTAAATAAATTATAAATCTTTAAGCTAAATTCAAGGAGGCCAGCCAATCATTCTATGTAAAACTTTGTTTTGTTAAGCAGATTATGTCACTGCTTCGAACGTATTGAATTCTTTTATTGTAAAATAAATTTCCCCTTCACTCCTTAAATTTGTTTAGAGAGCTGTTTGCCTGAGATTCGCCCACAACAATGCTACTCCATAAATGCCGTATGCTTCTCCACTAAAATCCATAATACAATTTTGCAGGGCTTAAGCCTGAGTAGAGGCAACCCGTAAGCTCATTGAATGGTCCATAAACTCGGCTCAGCTTCAAGTGTCGTTGGGAAAAAGGCTTATAACAAGAGCTTTTGGAGCTGAGGCAAAACTTGGCCATAATTTTAAATTTGTTAATAAATAAGCCAAGAGCTTTATGCTTTAAGCCACAAATCTTACAACAGCTGAGCGCGCAATTTAATCATATTTTTATATGACATAGAAAATACGAGTATTTGAGATTTTTGATTTTGATATTTCCCATTCCCATTGGTTTTCTTTGATACATTTTGCTGCAGTTTTGCTTACAATCGAATCGAGATTGGAAATATGCTATTGCAGCAGATTTCTTGATTTTCTTTTGCTACTTTTGCCTTTGGCTTTCACTTCAGCTAAGCGGAAAATGCATTTGACAAGCGACCAAATGTTATCCAGCTGATGAAAATTGTATCAATTTCCGCAGCTACAAAAAAAGCAAAGGAAAAATAGAAGAACGTATAGAAGAAAATATCTTTGGCATCGACATTGCCAGTTATAAGCTGCCATATTTATTTGCTGTGGCTGCCACAACACACGCACGCATACATAGAAAGCACACACACATGCAGACGTTGACACAATTGCTGCCATATCCGGTCGCTTAATGGCGCTTCGTACATTTTTGGTTGCGCGTCAGAAGCTTTTAACACCAGAGCGTGTGTGTGTGTGTGTGTTGAAGGGCGTGTGTGTGTGTGAAAGGGCGTGTGTGTGTTTGTGTGTTAAGCATGCCAATAATATATCGAAATCAATTTCCGTTTGTGCCTAAAAGCAAATCAAAAACGTTGCCAAAGCGCGAATCTGTCTCTGTCGTTTGTCTCCCTCGCTCTCCCTCCCTCTTCCTCGCTCTCTTTCTGTCTCTTTCTGTCTCTTTCTGCGCCCCCAAGGCTGCTAAATGCTACAATGTGTTTGCTGCTCATTGTCTCCCTCCCTGTGCGTGTGTTGTTTAGTGGCTGTGGCTAGGATTTTTAGTGCTGGTAATAAAATTAAGTTGTCAGCTCTGCGTTTTATGGCCTGCTTCGCTTTTGTCACTGTTGTTGCTGAAAAATGCCAGCAATTTGCTAAATTAGAAATTAATGAAATGCAATTATGACAAACATTTATTTGTCTGTGGTTCCTGTGGTCCTCACTCGAAGCAAAACTTTTCATGCTTTTGATTTGCAGCCGCAAATTAGGCGAGTGGGGAAAGTTGGGGCTGTAGTGGGTTAAATGGCTGGGTGTGGCTGTGTGTGTGTGTGGCGTGTGTGAGTCTCATAAGTGTCCATTAATATGCTCATTAATTTCTGATTACATTCCGCCCAAAGACAAAAATAAAGCAGCTCATTTGGTCTATTTATTGATATTTATGATATGCTCATAAAATATTACTAATACGCCCCTTCTTACCGCCCAGCTGTAGCTCAGCCGTTGATTGAATTTGCTCCCACTCATTGGACACAAAGCACTGATACATGCCCGGATCATCTTTCTGCACCTTCTTAATGATTAAGCGCGCTGGATCTGTAAGAATCTAAGAAAACCCAAAAAGAAGCCTTGAAAATTTATACTGTTCCTTTGTCGGAGTGGCGACTGTACCTCCACGCGATTGTCGCGTAGTATGGGCTTGCCATCGTGCAGCCAGTTGACATCGTGCACCGGATGGCCAGAGACAATGCATTGAAATTGCGCATCCTTGTCCACATCAACGGTCTGCACCTGCGGCTGCAGGTGTGCTGTCAATGGAGCTGAATATCGAATGGATTGAATCGGTTGGATGGTTGATTGGTCGATTGGTTGATGTGCACTCTAAGCAGTGTCTACTGTGGCCCAGCACTTACCTGTCACCGTGAGCGACACTTGAATAGTCTCCTCGCCAGCTGTGTTATTTACCCAGCACAGATATTTGCCACTGTCCTCGAGACGCGCCTGCAATGGCATAAATCAATGGCAATCACAATATTTGGCTTTCATTTCCATGCTGTCAACTGACAAGAGAGGACAGACTGAATGCTTACCTTGGTTATTTTGAGTAGACCCGCGGAGACAATGGTAATGCGTTCGCTCAACTGCAATGGCAGCAACTGCTCGTTCTCCTCCTTGAACCAGCTAGAAAAGATACAAACGATTGAATGAATGAATCAGTGAGTGAAAAAAATTTATCTTAATCGAATTATAATGACAATTGCATTGCCATTATCAATAATATGAAGTGCATCGTACTTCTTGCATCGCTGACGATTCAATTGCCTTTTGTTGTGCTCTGTTTGCATTCCACTGTGGCCTTTGATTGCCGTTGATTGTTGTTTGCTTTCAATAGGCTGTCAAATTGATTGCGACATGCCAACGAAAGGAACCACCAAAGTGGCCGGCACAGAAAAGCTCTCAGCATTGCATTCCGTTTGCTTCAAGTGCATTTCTCATGAGCTGCCTCTCAAAGGACAGGCATAACAATATTCAGGTGTTTCAAGTAGAATTCATTTATCTTAACTTGTAGAAGATTTCCTAACAAAGCGTGGTTGCTACTGCCAGTGCGCCAGTACAAATACTTTAAAGCATACTTTCAGGCTGCTCTGACATTTTCCTATGGCAGCTAAAAGTATGCAATACTTTTTGAATATTTTGCAATGTCCACGGCTCAACTGGTCAGGTTTCTATTCCAGCTGTAACACCAGGTGATCAGAACTTTCAGTAAGTCGCAAACTCAGCTGCACAAGCATATCAAGGCCAAGCATTTACCCAAGAATTGAGGTTATATCTAAGCTAAATCAATCATAACTGTTTCTTAAGGGTTATTTCTAAGTCTCCAATATTTCATATTGAATTTTTTGCAAGGGTTAAACTTTATATATAAACAACATAAACAAACTGACTTTTGATAGGAAAAGCTATGAAGTTTCCATAACTATCGGAAACTTGAAAGTTAAAAGAATCATAAAAATCATATTTCCTCTTATTTATTATGCTTAACTTAAGCTCATTGCTGCTTCGCACAGCAGCTATGAATTGTTGATTTTCATTATGGCAATTTGCAATTGTTTTCCCAGGAAAAGCGCATACGACGTTCGTTTTTATTGCAATTCCAGTTGAAATTGTAATTGGAATTGGGGGAAAACTGAAGTTTTCGCTTTATTATTTTCGCATACATATAAATATTTTTGTAATATTAATTCTGGGAAAATATCAATTGGAGAAAAATCAACAGTGAAACGCGTGCCATAATCTGTTTGATGTTTGCTGGGGTTCCACGTGCCCCATCCCCACCGCCTCCTTCTCCACACCGCGTTGCAAATACTGTTGCATTTTTAATCAAGTTATTGATTTTAATTTGGCTTTAATTGCACTTGAGTGCGTTTCTCGATTCTCGTCTTGATGTCGATGATGGTATGTTGCATGCTTCATGCGGCGTGTTGCACTGGCAACGTCTGGCATTTTCTTAATTAAAATCATGGAAAATCATGCGGACGCGTCAAGGACTCACGATTCGCAGGACACCGCAGAGCCATATGCTGAAATGTAATCGAAATATATGCTCAGGCGCTTAATGATATGGGCGTGGCTGAAAAGGCGTGCCAAGCATTTGCACAATGGACACGGCCGAGGAAACTATGCAATGAAAAATTATTTATACAAATACATACAAGTCCATGTGTGTGTGAGTTTCTATGCCAAAAAAGAGTGAACTGAATGCCGAAAGTGGAAACGAAGCGCGACAGCGTCATGCAACATGCCAACTATTTAAACATTTATGGGTAGCAACAGCAACGGCTACAGCAGCGGGATTCCAGGATACGGATGTTGCACAAAGCAATGCAGCAGGACGCAGAGCTAGCTAGGGGGCGTAGGAGCGTAGAGAGATGGAGGGGAGGGGAGGGAAGAGAGCAGGGCAAGAAAAGCTAGACAAAAGGAAAAGTCGCCGTTGTTGTCGCCTCGCTGACTCTCGATTGTGTGCTGGCATCATCTTGGTACAGCTCGCTGAACAGTGCTGAGCATTACACACAAAAAAGTAAGCAGGACAGCTGCAAACCGAGTGAGTGGACTGCGAAATACCCTGTACTGAGCTGGAGTATAAATTTACTTGCTTTGGGTGCCTACTTTCAGCAATGATTTCCCACACAGTTGATGAACTGCTGTATTTTCAGCAACAACAGGGTCCAAGTGCGCAAACAGCGGTGCAAGAGCGCATATCCTGGCGCACAGATTTTATGCATGCAGCTGCAAGGACACCGGCAGCAGCAGGACTACAATGACCCATTATGCTCGTACATTCGTACATCCTTTTTGGCCCTCAGCCCATAAAAAGCAATGCATGTTTTAGCACTTGATGATGAGCCAAGTTGCAACGTGTGGCATGTGGCAAGTGGCGAGTGTCTGTGCTGTGATCACTGATTACCTGTATATGGCTCTCACTCCGTCTGTGTGTGTGTGTGTGTGCAGGGGCGTGGCAAGCGGCGTTAAATGGGGACAAGGGCAGGGGGCGGTGTATTCAGAAAGCAATTTGCCATTTTGGTCATAAACGTTGTTCATTTGATTGATTTGCGCTCGGAAAACAGGAAAAGCGGAAAAGCAGCAAAGCGGGCAAATGGAGAAATGTGAAAACAGGTTGCGCAAACGATGACTCCTGGGAAATCTTTCATAGCTGCGGACTCCTGGGACTGTCGGAGAGTCTCCTTGTCAGCTGGTAAGATAAATGTTGGCGCTCTCCTCGATTGACACATACAAAATGACAGCAACACACACACGCACACACACACAGTGGGGCACACTCCTACTTTAAGCAAATATGTGTTATGAAGTCAAAAGTCAAAGTAATAGAACATGAATTGTGTGTGTGCTATGTGTGTGTGTGTTAGGATATTGCCAATATTATATGGGCCATAAAATGACAAGTTGTGAGGTATCCTTCAGCTATCCGGCCATGAATAAAGAAATGGGCCATCAGTCAACTCACAAGCTGTTTTTTGGCTTAAAGCTGTTAGCATTGATAGCTTGTGCTGCTGCCCAAAAAAAGCTAAAGCTTTGCTGGTTTATGGCTAGAATTGCTTTAGTGTAACTCAGACAAGTGTTGTATAAAAAATGATTAAAAATCCTGGCAGGCAAACAATGTCCAATTAAAATATGTGAATAGCAAAACCTTACTCCAAATACTTGTCATTAACTCTAGTTTCAAATTAACCCAATTACTAATCGGCCACAATTACGCAAACAGCCCTAAAATAATTTTATTGGCATCGTTGTAAAAGTGTCAAAACTATTTAACGTTTACCGATCTAGCTGGGCAGAAAAGTGCCACAAAGTGTGGCATGTTCAATGAGTGGTGGCAAGCACTAACAGCTGACATCTATTAGCAGTTGTTACTATGATTGCCAGACAGAGACAGAGAGTGGGAGAGACAGGCTGCGCCATTCAAGTTGACAGACTCGACATGGGGCCACGCAGGACACAGCCGGCAGGACTTTTTAGCTTTTCATGTCATTCACATATGACAATTTGCCCGACATTTTTATTATGTTTGTTTTTGCATGTGTTTTTTGAATACCCTGGGGTAGGGGTGGCATAGGTTTGGTTAAAGTAAGTGGTAGGTAGTAGACAAAACTTCAACGAGTCGTATAACCTACACTATTTAAAAGTGTCGTGGGTTTAGTGTTGTGAAACGCTAGAAAAAGTAACATAACTACCGCTGGTTAAGCCATAAAGTTATGCACTAACTAAGCAAGCATAGCAGCCAGCTAGCGAAGCAGAAGTAAACGCATAGCTGCCAGCTATAGCACACGTGCGCACAGTAATCGCTGGCGCAGTCTACTGGAACAGGGTATATAACGGTCGGTTGCGCTTGACTGTTTTTTGCCTGCTGGTTTTTTATTTTTCAGCATTTTTTGGGAGAAAGTGCTAAATATTTCACATTGTCATAAAATACGCGAGGCAGCGTCCCCGACTGCGGTGCGTTTCCCACCGCAACTGCCACGCCCCCTCAGCTGCTGTGCCTCCCCTGGCTCCAGAGCTGCTCTGACCTGTGCCATAGCACACACAAAAGCAACCCTGCGGCTGCTTTTGCTCCCGTTTCTGTTTGTGTTGCTGTTTGGGTAGAAGCTCCCCTCCCTCCTACTCCTCCCCCTTGTTGTTGTTGTTGTGCTACTCACCGATATGTTGGCACCGGATGTCCTTGAGCAATGCACGGCAACGTTGTTTGGCCATTAAGGACGACATGCCGCATCGAATGCTTCTCCACATTAATGCGAGGCTGTACCATGCCCTTGGGCTCAGTTACAATAATGCGGCCGGGATATGTCGAAATTTGTATTTCACCTGTGAACACACACACAAAAAAGAACAAGAAACCAGATATGTAATAAAGAAATTGCTAACGGTAAACATATGTGTTACAGCTGCCAAAAAAAAAAAGCCAGAAATTGAAGATAAATTTGCAATTTATTGATGGGATTTCACTGCGTGAATTCCTGGCTGCATTTAAAGCAAATTTCAATGGATTTATGTAGCACATAAATCTATACATCACTATATATTTATATAGCTACATTTATTTACACTTTTCATTAATTAAAAGTAAAATGCAAAGCAATCAAGTTGATTGCGCCACATTTGGAGGAGAGCTCAATTGGGGGACTGGACACAGAGAAGGAATTGTCTGCAGGACTCTCTGCTGCACGTGCTTCATTATGCAAAAGCGTATTATGATGTTGTTATGAAATGCATAAACCATTTACACGACGCACAGACCTATGACCTTATATACTTTTACTAACTTGTATGCTATGTACTACTAGCTACTGGTCAAGTCTGCCTTTTTGCTAAGCCAATTAGCTGCCTCAGTTGATGAAGTTTATTAAAGCTGCTCGTACACTGCAAGAAAAGCTCAAGAAATACTACTGCCAGCCAACACAAAAAAGGCTAGAATATTCAGTTACTTCCTCTAACTTGAGCTGCTTTAAAGTTTAAATTCAAAGTAACAAGTACAGTTTAGACAAAAACTAATTGACTCTTACTACTTAATAGTATTAGTGTTTAAACTCGACCTTCGTTGTGCGACTGCCTGTGGCGTGTTTTTTGTAATGCTGTGTTGTTGCTGCTGTAGTTATTGTTTACTCATATTTGGCTTTAATGGCAATGGCTTTAAATCATGTCGTCGCATTCATTTCTATTATTTCTGTTAACACAACATGACATCTAATCCAGGAGTGTGTTAAGTGGGCCACTCGGCCAACGAAATCTGTTTCGAATGGCAAACGCCCCCCAAATCGTGTGTTGTTTCACTCACTCCCTTATTAAATATACCAAATGATAGCTGCCTCTCTTTCTGTTTGTCTGTCTGTCTCACAGTCTGTCGCTGCGCTGGCAATTTAATTTATAATTTTGCCAGAACATCATCATTGTCTTCATCGTCATCATGAGCAGCAAGTACCTTTCCTTCTCTCTGTCGCTCTCTACTTCTCTTATACCTCCCCTCCCGCTCTCTGTCTCTCCTGCTCTGTCTCTTTCTCTGTCCTTGCCCTAACATTGCTCTATTGTGCATTAGCAGTCGTATTATTGTTAGCCGCCATTGTTGTTCCCCTTATTGTGCAAAATAAATGGATTTTTGGTTTAAATTGTAATTATGCGCTGCCAGCCAGCCAGGCAGGCAGTCAGCCACGCCCACGCCACACCAACAGTTGCCAGCCAGACGCCCACATTTATCATACTCGAACAAAACTGTTGCCTACTTTTGTGCGCTGCAGGTAAAGGCATAGCTTAAATTAAGCGTAGCAACAGTGCAGTCGCTTTAGCTTAATTAAGGCTATTTAGTAATAGCAATGCATTGAAAATATGCAAGAAAACTAGCTGTTTTAGCTAAGGAGTTAAGAGTAGTAAAAAGTGTATTTATTATTAAATAGCAACTAATTAAGAACGAAAAATTTTAAGTTTCTGATGAGTTTGTGATAAATTCAATTATTTCGTCTAAACAACTTTTAAGTTTGAATTAACAGTTTTACTTTTATGTTAAAGTTTTTATTTCTATCGTTTTGCTGCTTTTAGTAGTTTTAGTTTGTCAAACTAGCTTTTTTGCCCACAAAACTTGTTCAACACTGCGTATCAGTGCCTGTATGCAGTTATCACTGCCTGCGTGTGTGTGTGTGTTTGCTAAATGAATTAGTTATGACCAACTATATACCTGGCGGCCAAAGCAGCTTCATGTTACACTTTTAATGAGTGCACTTTAAGCCATTTTTAATGTGTGTGTGTGTGAGAGAGTGTGTGTGTGCTGACCACTTGAATTGGCATTGTTTTAGCGGGTTTCTGTGCAAAGTGCACTGGTAATTAATATGCGGCGGCTCTTCCAACACGATACACTCTGCGGTAATATCCAATTTGGTATACGCGCCTGTGGTTTTTGGTCAAAACTTGGGGGTTCGAGGCACCAAAACACGCAATTTGATTAATCAAAATGTATTACAATTTTTCGGCCTGGAAAAATCGTTAAGCAATTCAATTTAAGTTGAGAGCAGCGAGCGAAAAAAGAAAAGCGAATTAAACTTTCAAGAAGCAAGCAGAACAAAAGAGAGAGAGAGAGCAAGAGAGAGGGAGAGAGAGACAGAGACAGACAAAGTTTGAGCGAGTGAGATGGGAAGCTGGAGAAACTTTTATCGTATTGATTGATGATGTGAAATTTGCGCACAAAAGCTAATAGAAATTCAACTTAAGCGCATTTTCACACACAATAAACTTCAAATAAGCAAGCACAAAATATCTACAAAAGATCTCACGTATTGACTTCAGTTTGCTCTGGCTCCCTGTCTCCCCCAAGAGTTTGTGTGTGTGTGTCCAGCTTGTGTGGCAAGTTGGAATTTCCCTTGGCGAATTTCTTGCTTTTTGCCTGGCGATTGAATGTCACGCATCATAAATTATGCACAACGCACAATGTTGACTTGGGGCAAAAACTAGCATAAACTACATGATTTCACTTATTACTCCACAAACAACAACTACAACAACAACAACTACAGACGGAAAACTTAAGCATATAATTTGATGTTATTTTGGTTTGGCAAAATACTGTTTGCAGCCAATTAAATAAGACAAAGGCAAAATTGTGAAAATTGAGACTCGTATCGAATACAAAGAAAATAATCAAAGCATATTTTACGTATTCAGTTGCTATTAAATTCTAAATTAGTTCCAAATTTCCTAATAAATTCAATGGCAAATTGTTGTGTGCTTAAGTAAGGAGAGAATTTGCTTTGATTAAATGCATAATTCTTTGGCTTGATAAAGGAAATTGAATTAAAGCGGATTGGACTTGAAGACTTAAATATCTGGGAAATAAGTGTACAAATTAAAGCTGATTAAAGCATATACATAGATTTGAATAAATATTTAAAATAAGCATAATTAATTCGGATCTCCAAAACTCTTGTTTTACTTTAGTCTCAGCTGCTGCTTAAAAATCTAATTATAAAATATAACAAAAGTTATAACACAATCAAACTCAAAGTCAACTCTATGTTTGAGTTAAGTTTTTGGTTTATGACTATAAAAATACAAAGACACATTGGACCCACTACCAGAGCTCTATGCGCTTAGTTGGCAGTTTGGTCACACAGTTTGTCTTTTTTGTGGATTTCGGTAGCAGTTGAGCGTGTTTAAAAGTGTCAACTTCTATAATGAAATTAAACTTCAAATATATATTCAGCTCATTGCAGTTTGCTGGCGAGTTGTGTTATTAGTGCACTTATGACCCAAGGACAACTTTCACATTGCAATCCCCCGAGCGGTGAATTAATTATTCAACTTAATTATATGCCAACAGTTGTTGCCACAACAGAGCAAGTTTCTCTCGAGAGAGAGAGAGAAAGGGGGGAGGGGGTAAAGGGGAGGGAGATGCAGTGAGGCATTGCTGACTGGACGATTAAGCTGAAAATGTGATTATCACGTACCTGTCAGTCTATTTACAGTACGGCATGTGTAGCTTTTGTACGCATCATTGGGTCCCGCATTATTTATGTACAATTCGCCATTCGATAGGACCGTGTACTTGCCGCCAATGTCCGTGTTTGGATACAGATGCATCCCTGGGTCCTGCACCCAGGCGGTGACCATTACAAATTCCGACATGTAGCTCGGCACCTGCCAATCGCAACAGATGAAAAGATAAAGAGCAAAAGGGAGAAAGATAGTGGAGGAGAGAAGGATGAAGAGGGAGAGGGAGAAAAAGTAAATTTGATCAGAAATTGAATTTAAGTTTTAAGTAAATTTTGTGGTTAGTGCAAAAAGGCAAACACACAGCAGAGCTGTCAGCTTGGCTTATTTGTAGCTAGATGGGGCAAACTTTTAAAAAGCCTATTAAAGTAAGATAACAGGATTTAAGTTGGTAATTAAGCCTTTATTTAAACACAGAGTGATCCTTAAATGATTTTTGAATCACATTTAGCTTTCTCTAGCGTTTTTCTTTGCCCAATCTAGCCAAAACTGCTGTCAGCACTGCCACATATCAGCCACATGGAGGTCAGCAGTTCAGTTTCTACTTTCGCTTACTCCTCGAGGCGTTTCCTGTATTTTTTCTCTAGGGACTTTTCTAAGCTCACCTGACATTTGAGGACTGCCGTGTTGCCTGTCATCACGTATTCGTCGTGCACCTGGACTGTGTACTTTTGGTTGACAACTGAAACGAAAATGTGGTATGCAAATTTATAAAATATTTTAAAATATATATTGCGCATACGCAACGTGCGCCGCAGCTGTCACAATAACGTTGCAATAATGAAAACAAAAAGCGCTAACAAATAACAAAGTTCAAGGCTATAAAAGCAAAGCAAACAATTATGTTGTGTGTGTGTTTTTATTAGCCAACAAAACGACAACAACAACAACATAATATTTTTTAATTTTTATTCTGCTCAGTTTGTTTGTGTTGGTTTTTTTTTTTATTGCGCAGGGTGATCATAAAAAAGGCTTAAAAACCTTTTTGACCTGGCCTTAAGCGCTGCCCTTTTGGCCCAACGGCAAAAAAATGTTGCCCATTAAACAGGCTCGACGTCCCGCGTCCCCTTTAGGCCCCTTTTCCTCGCCCACACAAAACATGTCCGGCATCATTGTGACACTTAACAAAAGTGTGACCGTTTGTCAGCCAGACGGCAGCAAAGGCAACGGCGACGACAGCCACGTTACAAAAAAATTGGATGTGGCAATTTGAGTTAAAGATTTTTTTATTTCCGTCTTTCCCGTGTCAACTCAGCGCTCAGCGAGCACAGAGAAATTAAGAATGACAAGGATTCTAAAACAGCAGAACAGCTGCCTGCACAGTGGTGTGTAATTGCTGGAAAAGGTTTATTTTGAAAATTTATAAGTTTAATTTAATAATAACTATAAGTCCAATTTGTATTCCACGAAAAATTTGCCTAGTTAACCTACAATTTTAACACGAATTTTAATTATTATTAAAACTCTTTTTAATCAGCTGATAGAGCCATAATTCGTTGGCTTAATCATCATCATAATAATCAACTTTCACAAACTTAAATAAATATAATGCCAATTAAATGCCCTAAATTTATTTAATTAAATTAAATTCAATATAATTTTTAAATTATTAAATTCAATTAAAAAATAAATTAAATTAAATTTTTGAATAAATTAATTTCTTTTTTCTTTTCAGCACACACTGTGCAGTTTGGCTAATGCTAACAGCATTAACACTTGCCTCCTTCCCCTACTTAACAAGGCTGATGCTGTCACTCCCTACTCCCACCCCCTTCGACCACCCCTTGTCCTGCTTTGGACTTGGCTGCCATGCCTTTGGCAGTTGCAAATTAATTAAGATGGACAAAGGCAATTTTCCGCACGCGTCACTTGAAAAGTGTTTTGGAAAATGAGTTTCGCTTTCCTGTACAACAATTCGTTGGGTTAATCTTCTTAAGCCCGAGTTGAGAACTCTATCATACATTGTGTTATGTCCTCTTCGAAATGCAACTCACGATTCTCGGCTTTTGGGGTTTTGGCCAAAACAAAAAAACAAAAAAACTTTAATATGCAAAAATTGGATAAAGTTTAATTTGAAAAGTTGTTGTTATTGTTTCGTGGGGCTTATTTTATTTTCATCAGTTTGGGTTCACCATTCATTTTATTCTTTTTGTGTTGCTTTTATTATTTTCTATGCAACAATAACAAATGAAAAACTGGGAAACTTTGTGACAACATTTTATTATAATTCCTCTGACCGGCGGCGAGGGGGCGGGGCACAGCGGAAAGCGGAAAAGCGGCTGCTGTTTTCAGTTTCAGTTTAGTGCAATTTTGTTTTTTTGTATCTTCATTATTTGTATTTGCTGGCAGGACACAGTACAGCTCAGTTCGGTTCAGTTCGGTTCTGGACTCAACTTCAGTTCCAAGCGTCGTTTATTTTTCCTTCTTTTTCCCATTTTTCCGCACTTTTTTTTTTGGTGCATAGTTTTGTATTTTGTGCAAAGTTTTCGTCTTTATTTTTTTGTGCTGTTTTGCGCTTTCATGTTGCATTTTCCATGCAGAGTTTTGAACATTGTGTTGCATGGAAGGACAAGGACAGAACAGAACAAGACTGAACAGGGCAGGACAGGACAGGACAGGACAGGCACAGGACAGCTGCCTAGCAAAACTAAGTATGAAAGCTAAGTTTATAGTCGACTCACAAAGTAACTGAGCAGAGAGACAGAAAGAGAGTGAAAGAGAGCGAATTACACTTGGATGCTATGCGGAAATTCATTTCCGTTTAGTGCCGCATGTGCATGTGTGTGTGTGTGTGTTGTGGCAAACTTTTTGTTGCACAAATTTATGTTTATGATGTGCGCCGGCGGAAAGATGCTTTTGGTTTTGCGGCAGTCTTTGCCTGATTTGCAGTTATTGTGCCCAAAAGCGCACAACAAAAAGAGACAGGGAGAGAGAGAGGCACAGAGGGAGAAGGACTATTAAATTATGACTGCAATTTGCATACAGAAATGCGAAAAGAGAGAGACAGGGACAGAGACAGAGGCAGATAGAAAGATCTAAGGGCAAACTGACAATGTGCATCCAACTAATTACGAACAAATTACACAGGTTTCATGCACAACGACAACGGCAGGTGAACTGGCTCAAAACTTTGTGGCTCAATCAAAAACTTGTGCCAAAGAATGTCTGTGTGTGTTATGGTAGTGTCTGTCTGTGTGTGTGTGTGTGTGTGTGGCACAACTTTTGTGGCAACATCATTCATCAGCCTTGGCCTGTGGCCTGTGTGTGGTCTCCGACAACAAGCAAAAGATCTTTGCTCTCTGTCTCGCTCGCTTTAACCCCCCTCTACCCACTCACTCCTCCCCTCTTTCTGCTGTGTATGTGAAAATTTGTCAAGAGTTTTTGCCACGAAACTTTTTGCTAATTACGCGCACTTAGTTCAAGGAGTCAAGGATATGGCATCGCATCCTGCGAATTGCGAACTGCGAACTAAGCGCTGGCAATTAAATAACGCAACTAAGCTAAGTCCTCGCCAAATCGCCAAGGCGCCATATCTAAAAGTCAACTGCACACATTAGCTGAGAAATTAGTTGCGAGCGACAGGGACAAAAACAAAGAGAGCTCGCGAGAGTGGTGAGAGAGGGAGGGAGGGAGATTGTGGGACAGGGGCAAAAATTCATCCCTTGGCAACTTTTGCAAATTAGGCAAAACGTTTTGCGCCAAATCTACGCGCTGTCAAATTGCTCAAGCGTAAAGCAAAAGGAAACAAGCAAGTAAAGCACAGTTGAGTGCACTCGACCGCAATAAACCCAGTAAGAGTACAGTACACTTCAAAAATTGCTGTGTGACTAAAAGCTGGCTACTGTGCACTTTCTTTCGCCCACTCTGCCTCACTCTTGAAGGTATAACTTTTTAGTTTCTCAACCGATCTTTATAAAACTTATAGCTACGTTTAACAACACTGTACACCACTTAACTGAATAATAACTTAAATTTTTCCCCTATAAGTGCCTATACAAATGAGCTGGCATATATTAGCTTGTTACCTAGTGGGCGCAATGGGAGTGGCAGCCAAAAATAAAAGCAAATTGCTTTTACCTACAGCTTTAAGCAGTCTACATACCAAGTTTGACCCCAACCAACTCTTAGTTTTTTTGGTTTAAAAGTTCGGCTTGATTTCAGAGAATTCACAATTGCCTTTACTTTTAACAGAACTATTACACCCTCGCCACAGCGCCTAAAAAGCACACACATCTAGAAAAACAAACAAAAAGAGACCGCAAATAAAATAAGCCGGGCAGACAAGGCGTATACGTAACGCTGAGAGTTGAGCTGCTGAAAAATGACCGCCAGACGTTGAAGCTTTGCATGTAGTCCGGCTATATATATATTTGTCTTTCAATGTGTGTAGAGGGGATGTGCAAAGGGGCGGGGGGAGTGGCGTGAAGGGTCGTGCCATTGCTATCTTAGATCTTTTGCGGTGGCGACTCCACTGTTTGCTCGCTTTCAACTGTTTTCGTTTCTGACTCAGCTTGTGTTAATTAAACGCACGCAGCAGACCAAAAGTCAAGTGCTTCCTTTGACCGAATATCCACTCTATACACAGATACATTCATATATTTTATGGCCAACACTAATTGTTTGTTTTTCTAGCTGAGATTTACGTAACTCGTGCTGATGTTTAATGAGCCGCAAAATCTATGCGACATGCGATGCCAATCAAAGTGATTGGATTCGAGCACTCGCTCGACAATTCATTTGGCTCCACTGTTCATTAATGCACTTTAATAAAGTACGCCTGCCCACCCCTTCTCGTGCCCTGCTCCATTTTCCTTTCTTTTCGCTTTGGGGCCTAATGAATGCGAAACTTTTGGCTAGCTCAAACTGAGCAAAAACAAGACCAAAGCTAAAGTTTCTTTGCGCTCGCAAAGTAGTTGGCCAAAAGTTTCCAGCTGAAAAGTCGATTTGAATTTTAAGTAAATTTTTCAGCTGCAGTTGAAATACGTTTTCAGCTCTCTTAAATACTTTACTTCATATCAAACTGCCATTTATTTTAGCTCTAGAGTTAGTGCCGACAAATAAACGTTGAAATCGAGTTCGGTTGAGTTTGCGTGTTTGACCCACATAAATTATTTTTTGGCATATTAAACATATTTCCTGTAAATATTCAAGCTGATGCAGCAATTGGTTTTACTAGCCTTAAACAGTTGGCGAAATGCAGAAGATTTGGTTAGAGATTTGTTTATTGTTTAGCCATTAAGCTCGCTGTTTGGTTAGAGCAACTACCATAACCGAAAGTCAGAGTCAATTCTCGCGCTTGGGCGCCAAATTAGCGTCGACGTTTTTTGGCAGTAGTAATTAAAACTTGCGTTGCCTGCTTTTAGGCGCTGCTTCAAGAAACTTTCCAATTAAGCCAAAAGTTTTAATAGGACGGGAAAACCGGAGTCATAGTCACAGCCGGTTAGAAAGAGCCAGTGACAGAGAGAGACACAGAAAACGAGAGAGAGAGAGAGAGAGAAAGAGAGGCGAAAACTCAGCTGAGCTAAGCGCAAATCAACTTTGCATGCGGCTATAATAAAATTTGTTGTAAATTAATTAAAAATTTCGTTTTTAACTTACCGCCGCGCACATGAACCTCCCGGCTGAGCACCGTGCCGACCATGTTGCGTAACTTGCATCTGTCAAAAGAGAGAGGAAGATATAGAGAACGTGGAGAAAATAATGTTGAGCAATAATTGTAGCAGATATTAAGTATACGCAGCATACCTGTAGACTGTGGCGTGCACTTCGTGTCGATACTTCTCGGCGGTAAAGGGATAAAACATCATGCTGCCATTCGAAAGCTGGAATACCATATCCTGCTGCGGCGGTATGGGTGTCCATTCCACCTAAAAAGGGGCGTGGCAAGCGTTAAAAGTATTAGTTTTTTACTCTTCCTTTTTTCTCTGTGCGGAAAAGCGAGTGGAAGGCAGTCAATTAACTTGGAAATGAGTGCGGACAGCATGGCATGCATAATTAAACGACCGAAAAGACGAAAGGCGAAAAGAAAATGGAAAATCTCTTTTGCGCTCAGTGCGCCACGCCCATATTTACCTCGGGCTGTGGGCTGCCGTGTCCAGAGCATTCTATCAGTCCGCCTGAATTGTTTGAGAATTCAACGCGATGCGGCGGTTCATGTAGAAATATCGGTCCTTGTAGATCTATACCATTTACTATATAGCTGGTCTCAGCTGCAAAGAAAGAGAGAGAGAGAGAGAGAAAACTGTTGTTTAGAAAGAGACAGTGCAAGTTATTTAGATTTTAATTGAGCTGCCGAGTTTTGTGAGTTTTGCACGAGCGAGCAAAGTTAATTTCAATTTCTCGTTTAGCCACAAAAAGCGTATAACTTTAGAGCAGTTAACTGCCCTTCTTACCCCGGCTGCCTTTAATAAAGTGGCAGCAAACCTGAATGTTCTTGTTGCCAGCGGCTTGGCCTAAATTTTAATGAGCATTGTGGACCACAACAAAGGCACGCACAAAGCGAAAAGACAATTGCTTTTTACCTGTGGACATCGTTGTGGCTTTTTCCAAGTCCCCTGCCCTCCCTCAAGGCCCCTGTTAAGCCCCTGTGTGTATGTTTGTATATGTGTGTGTGGTGTCTTCTCCTAATTGCTGAGACGCTGCCTTTGGGCAAGTATTGCATAATTTTAGGCGAGTTTTAAAGTCGCTTTTGATGCGGCTTTTATGCCTTATTTATTATTCAGTCTGTAGTCAAGGCAGCTCCCAGACAACCACACACACTGGTTGTGGGTGTGACTTCTCTCTGGCTGTGTGTGTGTTTGTGTGTGTCAAGTTATATTTGCATTGCGGTTGCCTGACAACTTGAGGCGTTTGCCTCACAGTGCAGTGACCTGTTTTTGTGCCACAAAAATTCGTGTAGCAAACAGACACACACACACACATACAAAAGCTTATGAATAAGTTAATAATTTTCACAAAAATATAATGAACAAGTAAGAAAGGCTACAGTCTAGCGACCCGACTGTCAAAGACCCCGTACTCCTGTGAAATTTTCAATACATGTGAGCAATTTGCAATCAATTTTTCCCAAGAGAGCTATGGGCAATAGTCGTTCGATCCGGACCAAACTCGGTGAGAATAGTTATAATGGTACACGTACAGTGTACTTAATTCATTATGTGTTGGCTATTGTAAGCCATAGCTCTTTCTCTGATATCAGTTTGTTTAGTTTGAATTTTGGAATGGAGGCCTACTGAAAGTTCTGTTCGCTTGGTATTACAGCTGGAATATTCCAAATCCCAGTTGAATACTCAGACGAAAAGAAATCCACAGTAAGATACAACAGAATGTACAAGTGCATAATTTAAGCAAAATACTTTTGTTTATTTTAATGTTAATGTTAAAATTAAATAATTTGTCATTGCGACCTGCTGATCTTTCTGTTTGCCTGGTATTTCAGCAAGAAATAATAATGATTTTGGGCATTGCAAATCGCAGCGGTCAAGAAAAAACAAGAAAGAAAAGTACAGTCGAGCACGCCCGACCGTATAATACTCTCTGCATGTTAATCCCGATATTATTATTAAAATCGGTATCAAGATATTACAATATCTAGTACTTGCATTAAAACAAAAACAATCTAAGCATTATCACACATACATCTGTTTGTTTGTATGCAAATACACATACGTTTGATATTATATGTGTTCATACACGTATGTATGTGTGTATTCGGCGCGGCCAGCGACTGCCGACTGTGCTGCCGCCACACAAGCAGAGAAAACGTATGACGCTTGTATGTTTCTGTCTCGCTTGCACTCAGTAGTGATATTGCGCTCAATTATCAATATTGTAACGCTTCTAGCTTTCTTGTTTATAGTCCGATTTTAATGCATCTTTCAGGAAAAGTTTGATATAGTTAGCCTCCACTTGAATTATACAATTACAATGCTGTACTATATGAACAAACGCCTAAAAACGGAACGAAAGTTGTTTATGTATTGTGGGAAAAAGGGGCGTGGCAGTCCAAAATTTTAAATGCCAATGCATTTATGCTGTCGCTAGGAACACTCCATAATAAACTTGGTGATCCTAGGTGCCATAGTTATTGAGATATGCGCCGAAAACACCGATTTTTTCAGAGGCGTGTCTAGTTTTTTGCTCATTGTGGGCGAATGGGGCGTGGCATCGAAAAAAAAAAAGATTCTTGTATTGACTGACTAAATATGTGATCGATTGACACCAAGCTCGAACTTGTAGCTCTTACCATCTCTGAAATCTGTTTGTTCATACGGACAGACGGACAGACGGACAGACAGACAGACGGACAGACGGACATGGCTATATCGACTCGGCTTGTGATGCTGATCAAGAATATATATACTTTATGGGGTCTGCCACGCCTCCTTCTGCCTGTTACATACTTTGCACAAACCCAATATACTCTTGCAGAGAGTATAAAAAGTCCGCGAAAGGCTAAACTCGAAGATTTTTTTGTGTGAAACACCAGGCGATCAGAATCTGCAGCAAGCGACAATTAAATTATTGTTAATGTTAATGATAATGTTAACTCAATGTTATGTTAATTAACATTTTACTGTTCTGTTAATTAACATTATAATGTTATGTTAATTAACAATATAATGTTATGTTTATTAACATTGTAATATTATGTTAATTAACATTGTTCTGTTATGTTAACTAACATTGTAATGTTATGTTAATTAACATTGTTCTGTTATGTTAACTAACATTGTACTGTTATGTTAATTAACAGTGTACTGTTATGTTAATTAACATTGTACTGTTATGTTAATTAACATGGTACTGTTATGTTAAATAACATGGTACTGTTTTGTTAAATAACATTGTAATGTAATGTTAAATAACATTGTAATGTAATGTTAATTAAGGTTGTAATGTTATGTTAATTAACATTGTACTGTTATGTTAAATAACATGCACTGTTATGTTAATTAACATTGTACTGTTATGTTAAATAACATGCACTGTTATGTTAATTAACATTGTACTGTTATGTTAAATAACATTGTACAGTTATGTTAAATAACATGGTACTGTAATGTTAATTAACATTGTAATGTTAATTCAATGTTAATGTTAACATTGCGACCTGCTGATCTTTCTGTTTGCCTGGTATTTCAGCAAGAATTACTAACGATTTTGGGCCTGCAGATCGCAGCGGTCAAGCAAAAAAAAAAATCCACGAAAGGCCAAAATCGAAGATTTCTTGTTTGAAACACCAGGCGATCAGAATTAGCAGCAAGCGACAGACTGTAATTAAAATTCAATTACAGAGAGTAGAGTGCTAGAGCTTATGTAAGCAGTAAACAGAGAGTGCTCCTTGTTAGCGTCACAGATGACAGCCAACAAGCACACAAACCGTTCGAGCTCTCTACTGCGAACAATGACACAAACAGCAAGCAGAGATCTCTGAGCGCAATTAGCGCAGAAAGTGGGAGCCTGCTTATGCTGTTAATGTTAATGTTAATGTTAATGCTTTCTTAACATAATGCTTGCTTTATTGTTCAGTGTAAAGTCTAAGAGTCAAAAATTATGCAACTTTAATATTGAATATTTTAGGACTCAGACGTCAGATTTTCGATTGGTATGACTTTTTGGAATCGGAAGGACTAGGACTATCGATTGGCATCAAAAAATCGCAATCTTAAATTTTGTCGATTTTTGACAAAAATGCAAAGGGGTAACACTGCAAAATTTGTCAAAATGGGGTCGAAATTAAGATTTTGATTTTTAGCATGGAATCGATGCTACTAGTTGTCTAGAGTCTAAAAAGGCAACGCGTTTCAAAATATCACTTCATTTGGCTGAGAAATTATCATTTAAAGTTGAAAATATTTTTTTTTTTGTGTTTCGATTTTCAATACTTTTTAGTTAATTTTTAGGACAGAGAGTGGAAGCCTGCTTAAGCTAGTTAATAGCTTGTTAATTATTTTGTAGACAGACAGACGGACATCGCTATTTCGACTAGGCTGTGTATGCTGATCATGAATATATATACATTATGGTTTCGTCCACGCCTCCTTCTGCCTGTTACGCACATTTCGCTTCTGACAAACTTAATAGATCTTTCTCTCTTTTTTAGAGTACGGGGTCTAAAAATATAAATATATAAAGGCAACTTGCTTTGTTTTCACTTCCATTATACATTTTCTGGTCAAAATAGATGCCACATTTGGCGAACTGCCCGACATTTTATTGAAACTGAAGCGAAAGTACTTTAGCCTGTTTTCTGATCAAATATTCAATTTAAACTTTGGCGTATTTATAGCGTATACGCACTGTGCTGTTCTAAGTCATTTTTGACAACTGCCGCAAAGTATGCAGCACAAAAATTTGTAAGCAATTTTCAGGCCGCAGAAATAAAATGAAAAATTGTTGTGTCCAAAAAGGCAGTGGCCAGAAGATAACATTAGAATTGCCTCCACAAAAAATCCCCCCGGAAAGTGTTGCAAAAGTTTCTGTGTGTGCCACTTTCGTTGCGGTTGAGAGAGTGTGTGTGTGTGTGTGTAGTGTGTGTGTTTGGGCACGCTGTCAACTGCAATTCCCAAAGGAAATGCGCCGAAAAAGGCAAAAATGTTTTCACACACAGAGCAAAAAGTAAAACGAGTGTTTGTTGCCACAAGTTGATGCCACAACGGGGCAGCACATTAAATTTGCAGTTTTTAGTTTTAAGTCACTTAAGATAAACTTCTTTCTCTATCTCTCACTATCTCTCTCACTCGCTCTCTCTACGTTTTTTGTGCTTTTCTTTTCCTTTTTGGCATTATTGCAACTTTTACGGTGAGCTCTTCAAAAGTTTGCACAAACTGCTGCAACCAGAGATTTGTGAGACGACGCAGTCTAATGAAAATTAAATTTGCCAAAGTTTCAAGCGAGGGACAATAGGTGCGGCAGACGGGGCGTAGAGCGGGGAGTGGTGCAAACATTGAGGCTTAGAACTGTAAAGCTGCCAGGCTAATTGGGAGACGCAGCCGAGGAAGCAAAACCTGGTTAAAATGTGGCAGCGAGTCAGACATTTATCAGCACAAACAAAGGCTCGGCGACTGGCGAACAATGGAAACGAGACGACTCCGATGCCATCCAAAATGTGGCATGACAACGTGCCCCATATTTGTGAAAGCGGAGCCAGCTAGTGACAGGCAGTGTTGCCGGGTAATGGGCTGAAAACTGCCAGAATGAGGACAATGAAACCTATATGGAAATAAAAGTGTCACAGTGACCAAATTTTGTTCTAGCATAATAGCTAAAAGCTAGCTATAAATCCGCTGAAATGACAGCACTGCTGCGCAGAATAATGATGTTGGTAATATAAGAGGTGGCAGCAACGGCAATGGCAACGGCAGCAGCAGCAAACTGCGTGGCACTGACAATGCCACGTCCTAAACGAAACACAATGACCGCCTGATAAACTTGATAAGGCTGCTCTACCAATAACCCAGCGCCCTGTGCCTCCCACACCCCGCTCCCTGCACGTGTTGTTGGCCTTTGTTGCTGCTGCCACTTCTCACATAATTGAATACATGCCGCTCCATTTGTCAGCGTTGTCAATCAAATTCTTGGCGAGTAGCAGCAGCAGCAACAGCAGGCAAAGGACAACACAGCCACGCCTACATTAACAGACAAAATCAATTACGCCCTACAAGGAAGCCAGAGAATAGCGAGAGATAGGTAAAGTGAAGAGCGAAAGCGAGTTATAGCGAAAGAGAGAGAGAGTGTAGAGTCTCTGCTAAGCGTTGCCAACGACAGTTTGCATCATTATCACGGATCATTAAAACGACGCTGGCCGGAAATGGCTGGCAAGAAGAAGCAACAGCGGCAGTTAAAGTACGAGAAGAAGAAGCAGGAGAAATAACAGTTACGCTAGCAGGAAGAGGAAGAACAAGCAGCGAGTGGCAGGCATCAATCGCCTCGTAGACAAAATGCAAATGAGCAACACTGGCTGCTGCTTCTTCCACTGCCTATCCACAGGAGGAAAGACTCTCCCTCTCCCACAGCACTCACGGACTGTGCTTTGTCCTGCGTCCATTTAAGCCAGCATTGCAGCTGTAATAAATGGCAGTCCAGCGACTGGCAAAGCAAAGTCCTCGCGTAATTAAGACGCAAAATCTGTGAAAGAAAAGCAGCCAAGAGGCGAGTCTATAATTTCCTTTTGCCGTGGCTTTAACATGTGAAATGCAGCACTTAAACATACCCTGTAGCCAGTATTAGTTAGCTGAAATAGAAATACTGCGCTTGCCAGTGTTTTCAGCTTTCAGCAAACCTTATCCCACTTTAAAGCTAAACCACTTTCAGCAACAATTTTACTACTACCTGACAAGCGTTAACACTCAACTATAATACTCCATTTAAAGCACCTACAATTTGTGCTGGGTACGCAAAGAAAAACTGTAAATAATGACGAGTCGAGTGACTTCAAAGCGTGCACTAAATCAAAAACGCTTAAGAGCCCAACCTTATGGGGGACTATAAAAAGCAGCAGCTAGCAAGTTTGCTAAAAGCTGACAAAGTTTTCTCGTGCGGCATTTAAATGAAAACGCAATTTCCCAGCTGAAAAAAGGAAAAGCGAAAAGAAACAACAGGCAACGAGGAACAAGAAGAAGAGGAACACGTTGAAGCTCATTTGCATATTGGAACGTGAGTGAAAGATGTGCAGAGAGTTGCTAAGCTTAGCATAGAGGCGAGACGAGGGCGTTGAGGCTTTGGGAGCGTGGTAGTCGAGTTAGAGACTGACAAATACATATAAACAGCAAGCAGGAGATGAGTTTTGGGCAAAGCGTCGCAATTCGATTGACAGCGGCCCCTAAAAGTAGGCAACGAATTTTTTATTCGTTGGATTTTAAAGCTCGGAAAACTTCAGACACCGTTCCACGTCCACCCCCCCCTCCCCTCACGCCTCTAATCGGCCTGCCGCCCACTGTGCTGGGTTTCAAGTGCACGCATTTTTCTGCTTAAAAGCCTCGACTAATGCGAGGCGTCTGCTCCCAAAGCTTGCCACATGCCACGCCCACCCACCCACACACCCACCTTGCCACCTCGGCTGTAACATCTGTTTGTGCGCAACAAAGCATAACGGTATTGCTCTGTCTGTGTGTGTGTGTGCCAGTGTGTGTGTGTGTGCAAAGTGTATTTGCTCAGGTTATATCACGAACCACGCTACTTGGCCTCGTTGACTTCATTCAGCTGTTGCCGCTTCGACAAGCAAAAACATGTACGCAAAGTCATTTAAAGTTGCTAGACTTTGAGTTACCCAGCAGCCCGGTTTAAAGCAGCAAGTATTGGAATTAAAATCAGTTCCTTTTCCGCAGCTTTCATCACCGCAACTTAAAGTTGGAATATTTTGTGACTGAGATTCCACACACTATTGCCTTCCCCTTACCCTTAATTACAGGGTATATGCTTAGCATACATTCTGTGGCTTTCTACTTTGAACTAACACATTTTTAATGTTGCACTTCAAATTCGTTATTGACTTGCTGAAGCAATTGTAATTGCTCTTTTTGTTGTTGTTGTTGCTGTGTGGTTATTTTTATTTGCTTTGCGCACAAAAGTATGCAATTAAATTGCAGCTGGAAGTAGTGAGCGAACAGAGAGGAATGGTAGAAGCAGAAAGCAGCACGGCGAAAGGGGAAAAAAGTGAAAAGCATTTCAATTAATGTTGCAGATGTTGTTGCCGTAACTGCAGTAACAGCCACCACCACTGCTACTGCTGCTGCTGTTGTTGCGTCGTTAATGAGCGACAACTTTAAAAGTCACAACAGCAATGGCAAAGACAAAGGCGCTGCGTCACGTTGAGTTTGTGTCGAGTTGCGAGTTGAGTTTTTTCTCTTCTTTTTATTTTGTGCCATAAAACTGAATTATTGAAAAGCACACGTTTCACTTTTGTTTGTGTTGTTGCACACGTTGTTGCAGCTCAAAGAAACGAAGTCAACAGCAGCAACAACAACAAGTACAATGGGAAAAGTTTACAAGCCAAGGGAAGCGACAAGGAAACTCATAAAACTTTCTGCTGCTGGCGTGCACCAACACTTCATGGCACAAAGCAGTGACAGCGGCAGCAGCAACACATGCAGCAACAACTGCAGCAGCAGCAGCTAACGGGATCAAATGTTAATTGCAGCTTTTGAGCAGACGCAAGACATAATTAGAGATCCTTATTGTCTAATGCATCATGGCATTTAGCAACCGAATATGCCCAGCAGCAGTAGCAACAGCAACACGACAGCAACAGCAGCAACAACTGTGTGCAACTCGTTGCTGCAATGTGGCAACAACGCATCAAGTTCAACAACACGCCCTCGAAATGTGAACGACCTCGAATGTCACGTTGCAAATGCGGCAAAAATCTGCGGGTGGGCGTGGCATTTCATCACAGCAGGCTAACCAAGATTATGCAGACGTCGCCTGGACAGACAGACAGACAGACGGTGAAACAAAAAGCAGCTGAGGCAAGTAAACAGAGAGGCAGAGTTGCAGCTGCTGTTGCCGTTGCTGCCTTTTGTGTGCTGTCCAAGGCAGCGACAGCATGCAGCGCATAATCAGCCTCATCATCAGCAACAACATGCAACAACAGCAGTAGCAGCAACAGAGACCCAAAGAAAGCCCTCCACTGTCACAGTCAGCAAAGTGAAAGACACAAAGAGCCTGTGGCTGCCACACAAGGAGGCAGCTAGTCCTCCATCCAGCAGTGTGGCACTGTCGTTGATCTTTTGCTGATAACTTTGGCTTTTTGAGCTGCACAAAAAAAAACCGAAAAACAAAAAAGCGACCAGAACCAACAACATGGCTTGTTAGTTGGCAAAAGTGGACAAAAGTACTGCCATTGCTACCAGGAAGTGCCACTGCCTTGTGGCATGCGCTGCGTATTGGGGCAGCCTTGTGTTCTTGCAGGCGACAGCGTACAAAAGACATGCCAAAAGAAACGAGAAACACACCACATGAAAAAACAGAAGCAGGAAAAAACGCAGCTTAATTATTTCTTTAGCCAGGCACAAAAAAGCACTCACACACACGCACACACACAGTGCTTCGACGGGATCAGTCAGCAGATGTTGTTGCATGTGCAGCAAACACCTTGAATGCGAGTGAAGCAATTAGTAAATTGCTCAAATGACAACTCCATTCATTACTTTTCCTGTAACAACTTTAAGCCTTAGTTTGTTTACTTTCAAGCGGAAGTTGTAGTTGAATTAACAATAAATGAGACGCGCAAAATGTAGCATACTTTTAAGCGTAACTTATTTTTTAACTAAAAATATAGCATACTTGTAAGGGCAACCCAATATATAAAAATAAAAATCTTATTTACAACACCATACTTTGCAGCAAAAACTCTAAATGGATTTTTAATCTATAGCATTTTATTTACATTTTGTTTACATAAACATGTAAATTGTTTCACTCAGCATTATGCAGCAAATTGTTTTATAACTATAGAAAAAGGCATCGCAAAGCCTGAAATTAATCTAATAAAGTACTTTCTAAAGCTTTCAAGGGGGCTTATGAATAAATGAAAGCATTGCATTAAAATGCTTACTCATAAAAGTGCTTAAAAAACAGATTAAAATAAAAATAAAAAACAAACTGTAAAATGCATTTACCTAAAATTTGTGCTGTTGTTTAATAAGCAGATAAAATATTGATGGGCTTCTAGTATGAATGCTGCATATTGGATTGTCATGGTTGTGACAAGGAAAAGATGGAAACGTTTGGAGATAGGACAAGCAGGAGGGAGAAGGGGCGGGCACAAGGACACTAGAGGACAAGGGTCAGGGGTTGTCTGTGCTGTGACTCACCTCGTATGATGTACAGGATCAGGACGGCCTTAAAAAGGCTGTGTAAATCCATTTTTTATGAGCACTAATGCTTTCCATTACATTTTTTATGTGTGTGTTTTTAAACGCCGAATTTCGCCGAGTTTTTTGTTTGTTGTAATTGTTTTTTCTTCGCTGTTTTGTTGTTTTTGTTTTTGTTTTCTGTTTTTTATTTTTGTTTATTTATTTGTTTGTTTTACGCGCTGTTTCATTTCGTACTTTTTGCAGTTTTGTTGTTTTTGTTTTCTCGCTTCACACACAGATTTCAGCCGCTGTGATTGTAACTGTTAATGGTATTGTTGTTTGTTGTTGTTGTAATTGTTATTGTTGTTTATTTATGGTAGGTATTACGCGCTTGGCAAAATCATTAACATTTGAAATACCCAAAGCTACTAAAATTGCCAAAAGTAAAAAAATCAAATGCAATTTAACAGCACGTTGACCTCAGAGCTGTCACTTTAGCTAGTTTAAAGCTAGATTTGACAATTAAATAATAAATAGAATGTTGAGAACATTTTATGTTTGCCAAATTCGCCGTGTTTTAGTTGGAGATTAAAAACTATTCGTAATTTTAGCTTTTTCTGACAGCCATCAATCTAGCCAGCTAGCTGGAAGTGGAAGCTGCCAGAAAATAGCTGCATGTAGCGCATAAATTTTCGCTTTAAAGCCAAGTTAAGGTCTTTGACAACGCTTTTGATTTCACTTGACGACAGTCAGTCAACTGCGATTCTCATGTCAGCGGGGATATTAATCATGTCAAGTCAACGACACACGCACAACCACTTGTACACACACACACACACACAGACACATAGAGTCGCCGAGTTGTAGAAAAGATAAACGAGGCAAAAGGCAAAGGCAAAAGAAGCGTCCCCTTCAGCAGCAATAAATATGTACTCGCATGTATGTTGTATGGAGTAGTAAATGTGCATGTATAGTATACATATATCTATATATGTATATATATATGTATATGTTTTTCATTTTCCATTTTCCTTTTTTCTTTTTCCTTTTCCTGGTTGCCTTTTGCGCCCCCTTTGAGCGCATTTTTATGCGCGCCGGCAAAAATTATGCATCAGCGCGAAATTGGAGCGCCATAAGTTGAGCTCAAGTGAAGTGATATCAGGCTCCCTCCCCTCTTCAGTCCCCCTACTTCCTACCGCCTACAGCCACGCCCTCGGCCTACTGTCAGCAACAACAAGCTTAAGCTTGCGCCTAAGCATATCTGAATATGATGAAAATATTACAAAACACGTAAGAGACTGTCTCTGTCACTCCAGCTGTCTCCCTGCCTCGCTCTCTCTGTCCCTCTCTATCGTCCCATCGCTCTTTTATACTGTTGAAAATCGCTTGACATGACATTAACTTGCCCTGTGACCAGAGCACCGCCCACTGCCCCCCACTGAGGAGTAGGGGAACAGTCCCAAAGGTAACGTCTTTGCATGTTGTAAAAACTAAAGCAAAAATGCGGCACGAAAACGAAACTATGCAAAAGGGACAGTCGCTTGATAAGAAGCAACAGCCAAAAAAGAAGCAGAGCAAAAGCAGGAATCAAAAAATGAAGCAAGGAATGTGCAGTGGGGTAAGCTAGACCGAAATGTACCCAGTGAGAGTAGAGTATCCTACTCGGTTAAGTTCTAGCTCTTAACAGCTCTGAGATATCACTATTTATAAGTTGACCTCGCTTCCTGTGACACACCTTTAACCTACCGTTCATACCCTTTAACACAGGGTATAAAAAAAGGAAAAAAACAAAAGAGCAGGAAAATGGAAAGCAGCAGTAAAACTGTCAATAACGATAAAGTGAAGTCAGTGAGTGGAAATCGAGGCAGCAAATGATGCGAAGTGAAGGAGGGGCGAACGAAGAAGTGTAGAGGAGAGAGTAGAGAAGAGAGAACTTTGGGGAACTGTTAACTGGCAGTAAGAGAGCCCGAAAAAGCGTCACAAAACACAGCAACAACAAAATGCCGTTTAAGCAACATGAAAATTATGCCCAGTGCGAATATCAGCAGCAAACTGTGTGTTGGTTGTGTGGAAATCTTGATGCTTTTCCTTTCTGCTTTGTCTCTTTTTTTCGTCTCATTTTATTATACTTTTTGGTGTGTAAAAAATCATGACTTGGCAATTATGCGGCAAATGTGCGCACTGGGCGCACACAAAAGTCACACAAAGATAGAGTGAGTGAGCGAGATAGAGAGAGAGATGGTGGGGTCCAACGAGCTAAAATATTACGCATACGCCGCAGTGCACTGCCAACGTTTGCTAAATTGCTGGCAATTAGTTTAAAGTGCGACAAAAGAAAATAACTCGGTGAAAAGCCAGAAAATTGCATGCCTAAGCAGCTTTGCCAATGCAATTTGAGACTAGCAAGGCGTAAAATTTATGGAAAACGCGACCAGCAGCAAGAGGCGTTTCCAAAAGCTACAAATTTGGTGGATTTGCATATGAAAAGCGCGCGAAACTTGTCAATAAATGCGAATTTTTATTGTATTGTAACTTGTGCAGTTTAAATAAATAGTGGGAGGTGTTCCCAAAGTGTGTGAATAGCAAAAAGATTGAAGCATTGAAGTTTTAAGTGCCGTAATTTACGCGTTTCTGTAGCTTGGAATGCCACTAGCAGCTGGACTAAAGTAACTTGAGACTAGGCTGTCTGGCCATAGCCATTGATTTTGAGCTCTTTGACGGCTTACTAGTCCGTAAAGTGGTTAGTTCTAAGGCTTTTGCCATCCACTTCAAGTTTCTACTCGTATTTCGCCTTTGTAAGCGACGCGACGCGAGGCGACGTTTCTGAATGTCGAATTCACTTAGCTTGAAAAAGGGCTTAAACACTCGAGAGTCGGCTTCGATATATTTATATTACACTTAGCGCTGTCTCCGGCGTTAGGGGCGTGCAACGGAAGTGGGGCGTGGCTTGTCAGCAGCAATTTGTGCTTAAAGTGCCCAATGCCAAAAAGGAAGTTTCCGTCGAAAGAGCAAAGACTAGACAAGCCAGAGACACACACTGAGAGAGGGGAACAGTGGGGACAATGGCAGAGGAATAGATAGAGAAGAGAGAGGGACTGTAAGATTGCAATTTATAGACTTCAACACTCAAGAGTTTCACCCCAGCTCCTTACTCTTTCCTTCCGCATTTACTTCTGCCAAATACGTGATTTATTTTAATAGATAATCATTACGCCATCGATTTGGATCATGTCTGTGGCAGTGAAGCTCCTACAGCTTGTTGCATGTGGCAAGCGTGCGCTGCTCGTACGTGCGTCAATAAATCAAAAGCAAATGGCTTTTAGTTTATTGTTTTTGCGTGGCCAAATAGAGAAAAGTGGCCAGTGGCACATTGCGCATACGCCGCGTGGCAGCTCAAACGAATAAAAACAAAAACGCAGAAAACTGAAAGCACAAAAAAATGGCAAAACCGGTGAAACCAAATAGAAGACTAAAACCTGCCACATGCCGTTGCACGTTGCACGTTTCACGCTGCATTCCGTACGCCGTATGCTGTACACGGTTCATTCACATGGCAACCGTTGCGCGTACTCGTATTTAAATTGTGCCATTATGCACTCCAGCATCAGCAGCAGCAGTGGAAGCGAGGGGTAGGGTGTACCAGAACCTAGAGGACCCTCCACTCACACTAATGACTTTTTATGGCAGCTCTCTGGCAGTGCTGGCAGCATTTAAGCGGCTAAAAGAGTTAGTTTGATTAAAGTTAAGGCTTGGAAAATCTCAAAATATATTTAAAAAAGCGCTTAGAAAAGAATTATCTTTCTTTAAGCTTTTTCAAGTCAAAAACCAGTTTATTTTTTCTTTAAACCAAAAACATCAGATTTAGCTTCACTACAACCAGCCAAAACTAGCCATTAATTAGCTAAAATGCCAGCACTGCTCTACCGCTCTGTCTTTCTCTCTCTCTGTCTTTCTCTTTCCATGAAGGAGGCTGGTGTGAAAGGGTTGGCCGCAAAAAATCAATACAATACATGGCCACTGAGCCTGCATCGCCAGTAACCGGGCTAAAAACAAAGGCCAGAAAACCAAAGAGAAGCGGCGCAAAGGCGCAGGGATTTGTCAAAAGGTGGGCGGGGCAGCAGGAGGCGGCTGTCTGTTGCATTGTAACACTGGCCGACCGAGACCAGTAGACAGTCTGTCTATCTGTCTGCCTGTCTGTCTGACTGGCCACAAACAAATGCAGCGACGAGACAAAACACTAAAAAAGAAAATCAATAGAAACAACAACAACCAGAACAAGCGGAACAACAACAAAAGCGAGAAATTTACTCAAACTGTGAACTGAGAGAAACCAAAACCGAAACAACAAGGACAACAACAACAACAATGCTAAAGAAATTATATGCATTAAAAATATGCAAAAAGAAAGAAACTAAAAATACCCTGTACATGCTTTAAAGTAGGCCTAGCTCAACTGCAGGCAGAGATAAATTATTAAAAAAATATTTAAAATACTTAAAGTTATATCTTAAATAAAAGTCCGATCATTTGGAAATAGAGTTAAGCTCAAACTGAAACTATGTCAAGTCTTAAAGCAATCTATAGAGGCATAAAAAACACTTTTAACATAAGAAGATGATGCGCTGGAGTCCCACACAATTGACAGATACTTAAACTGGTCGCCGACTGAAAGTTAACTGCTTTCCGCTCGAACATGCTTAACTTTATGTTACCCTTTAGTGTCATTTTAATGCTTACAGGGTATAAAAAATATGCACAAAACAAGCAGCAGACGAGACTCGGGACACTCGTTGTTGTTGTTGCCTGAAGTGCACATAAAAATCATTTAAAAACAGCAGCGACGCCAGCGTCGCAGTCAGATAGAAGCAGCAGGAAAAGCGGTGGAATGTGGGCGGAAGGGCGGAGCAGGACAACAGGCAACTGCAGCTGGCACAGCACTAAGGTGAGTTGCTCTCGACTCTGTTGTTGTTGTTGTTGCTGTGATTCGTTGGTTAAAAAAAATGAGTTCAGCGTCGCCGCCGCATAACACACAAAATGGGTCTAAAGTCATAAACTTTTTGCACATAGCAGCTGATGCCAACAACGTGGAGTTGTTGTTGTTATTTTTGTTGTTGCTCAGTGATTTTTCCTTGCCTTTGGCTTTTACTACGCCACACTCTGCTGGGCTTTTGTTTTGTTATTTTTTACTTCTCCTTTTTTTATACGTATGACTAACGAGCAAAATATTGGGTTAAGTCAAATGGGTGTAAATGCTGGCAAAGTGAGGTAAAGGGCGCAAGTAAAACATGGGGGTGTGGCAGTCGTATGGAACAGTCTATTGCCAAATATGTTCGTGAAGAAGTTCTGGCAAAACAATAGCCAAGTTTCAGCACTGAGCTGACATAATAAGCAAGTGCTTATGTGAAACTAAATACAGCGAATCAAACAATGGAAAATCTTGATGGATAGCTTTACTGCAAGGGGGGAAAACTAAGGGATTTGTGCAGGAAACTTATTATACAACACAAGCAGCATAAAGATAAAGGATATAGCTATGATTCCTCATATATGGGAAGCCAGAAAAACTTTAATTTTGCGAAACGAAATAATTGGAATTTGGATTAGATGAAAATGTGAAAATGTGTTCGTGTGCGAGGTAAAGCAGAGACTTCCCTTTCTTTAACCTTTAAATACCAAGATTAAATTTAATTTAAACCTAAACCTTTAAAACAATTCAGTGGCACACTTAATGTCTCTTTACTCAGGTTTATAACTGCTATAAAAGCGTGTTCCTGCCAGCCTTAAATTTCACACCTTTACAGGTGTTTTTGCCCACTTAATCAAACGCGATATTTAAACGCCCTCTGCTGCCAAAACAAACGTCACAAACGTTCACTTTAGACCTTTTCTGACATTTAACCAAGAAGCGCTTTTCGCTCTGCTTCACGCCACCCACTCGCTGGCCCCCTTCCACTCCCCTTTTACCGCTACTTCCCGTGGGTCGCACATCAATCATGTCCTTAGACAGACATAAACATAAATGCGAAGCACGCTGCAGTAAAATTTTCGAATTGCGAGAAGCTTTTCCGCTGAAAGTGTCACACGCCAATCACAAAATGTTTGCCAACTGTGCTCAGCTCGTTACGAGCACTAAACTATATACAATACATATACTATATATACCATTATGCCGATAAATTGTATGTAGTTTATATATAAACAGGAATGTCTTGGTATACAGAGGTCAATTTGGTTTGGAGCTTGACGCGTGTCTTGCTTTTCGGAGTCAGTTTGACAGGGGCCTAAAAACGTCTTCCAAAAACTAAGAGGAAAGCTGTAGTTGAGCTGATCGACTTGATTAAGCCCAGTGTTTAAGACGAATCGACTAGTTCAAAAAAGAAACGGTCAAAGCAAGGATCTTTTTACAGACGTCAGAAAACAGCTAGAACAGGTATTTTTAAACACAATTCCTATAACTTTTGAAGCACCCTAAGCCACACGAGGCACCACATCCCACGAATCCATCCCCAAATTCGCATAACAAGTTAAAGCTGCTCTACTTGTCGTTGGTTTGGGCTTGTCCTTTGGCAGGGAGTACTTAAGAGGGGAGAGCGGTAGGGAAAGAACTGGGTAAAGTATGGAAAACTGCAAGCATACTTTTTCACTGGCATTTTCCGACCGCATATTTAGCCGACGGGGCGAAAGTGATTTCTTAATTTGTTACAACCAACTTGGCAGCCAGCGAATGTCTCCGCTGCTGCAGCATCCCCGCAGCCTCCCTTCAGCTTACCACATTCTCCCCTTCCTCTGCTACCCTTATAGCTGCAAAGTTGCACGAACTTTCTTTCCGAGTGGAAGTTTCCTTTTCAAGCGTCGCAGTCTGATGTACGTGACTTTTGCGGCAAATGATGGATTAGGGTCGTTGCTTCTACACACACCCAAACACACACACTCTCCAGCTCCAAAAAAAAAAGTGAAACCTGCTGCTCGAGTTTTGCTGCAGCAGCAGCAGTAGCAGCGGCGAGCGAGCTAATTAATGACAAAAGCAAACGCTTGAAAATTGCGCATACGCAACGTAAAGCGCTCATATACACACAATGCGTATACGCAATGTCAGCCGCTGCAGCTGTTGCCGAATCAACAAAATGGCAACAACAACTATAGCTCTCCCTCTCTCTCTCTCGCTCTCTTACTGTGTGCGGTATATAAGCTGCTGCGTACTATGCACGGTACGAGCAAAAATTTAAATAAACCAATCCATTTATCGTTCGTTGCCGGCTGCTGTGAAAGTTGTTGTTGTTGCTACTATTACTACGACGAAAACTACTACGCACAAGAGCGGCCATTTTGTGCATGTGTATGTGTGTGTGTGAGTGTGAGTGTGTGTTGCTGGTCACTTCCGCATGAAATACGAGCGATTTTTACTACACATCAGCAACAGCAGCCGCCGCCTGATGCCTCAATGCAGTCCGAGCGTGTGTGTGTGTGTGTGTGTGTGTATGCGGCAATCGATAAATTTTGTGTGTGCAGCATCGTGTGCAGCAACAATAACTACTGTATATAACACTGCATACAAGTACGACTGAGTAAATGCCGGCAGACAGATTTATAGTTTGTCAAAATATAGAGTTGCATATAGTTCTCCAAACTCTGCAACTCGTTCATAAAATCAATAGGCTGCTCTCTCACACCCACTGCACACCCACTCCCACTCTCTCTTTCTCTCTTTCTACGTTTTTGCCGGCCGGTATAAGCATTATTTATGAGTGAGTCTACAGCTGAAATAAGCCTAGTGCTTAAAATCCAAAGGGAAAACTGCAGAAAGTTGAGAAAAACTTTGAGCTTCGTTTGTAGCAATGATTAAGCAACGTTTAGTTAGCAAATTGTGTTTAAACTAAAGGATTTTAGTGACAGAATTGTTCAAATTAGCAAAGGTTTAGATTTAACTGGCTTTCTTCCTTAGAAGTAAATGGATTAGATCAATGGTTAAGCAACTTTCAGTCACACTTCGCCCTCATTTCTCTAGCTCACCAACATAAGCTCCCATTTATGACTCTACTTCTGCTACCAAATGAAAACTTTTGCTAATTGCAGTAAATAAGTCACTTGGCAACTTCGTGACTTCTAATTGCTTGGAAAACTCAGACAGCAAATAAATAAAAAATTTCAAATTCTATGCAGCATTTGCACAAAAAATATTGTCTAAAATAAAATGAAAGCAGCAAAAATGTCAAACAATTAAGCAGCAATTACAGAAAAGGTTGCTAGCAGAGGTACGCAGGCAGCAAAGAGTGGCATAAGGCAAGTGGCAAGAGGCATGTGGTGGGGGGTAAGTGGTAAGGGGTTTATAGGATATGGGATACAGAGCTTGAAGCATGAGGCAGGAAGCTAAGGCTACGTGAAAGCGTCGCGTTAAACGTGTCTTCCAATTTGCTACGAACTCTGGGCCAAAAAGGGGGATGGAACAAGGCACTTAATGGGCAACACACGCTCAACGCTCAACTCTGGGGCGGATTCAACAATAAGGATGCCTCACACACACACACGCCAACACTGAGCGCTGTACATGCTTTATTGATGAGGACACAACTTGGAGACGAGATGTGTATGGCAAAAGTTGCTTGAAGCAAAGCCTAGCATAAATGTTTATTTAAAGCATTCTCAAATGCTGCGTATAATATTAAATTTAAGTACAAGTAAGTTTCATAGAGACGGGGATTTATGACAGCAGAAGTTTTCACAAGCAAATATCTTTGAGCAAGCAGAACAATCATCAAAAACTTATTTTCCCCAGCAAACTATACAAATATCTTTTGGAAACTAAACAAAACATAAGCAGTTTCTATCAAATCTGTCTCAAATAACTTCCATATGCTTCTCCATAACCTCGAATTAAATATATCATAAACAAATAAATTCACTATAAGCCGAAATTCATGAATAATTCCGTTTGAAATCAATCCGTTTACATTCAACTAGTGGAAAACGGCTTCAAACACAAACTCCCATTTTCTCTTTATGTCTCTTTTATCCACTCGAAACTTCAATTTTCTAAACTTTAATGGCATCATTTCCTTTAGCTATATCACAATGTCATATCACTTGAAAGTTTACCCAAACAACTTCAAAATAAACTCATTAGGGAACCCCAACACACACATGCACTCAAAGGAACACACACACACAGTCATACATCCGTAGAGCTTTAGTATCAGAGAATTTAAAGTATTTTAGTATGTTTTTAAGTATTTTTAATACTTGCCATGAAGCAAACAAATTTGCATGCAATTTAGTCAATAACACTTTGCATTAGAAAGAGATGGAACACACAAAAGAGAGATGAAGCTCAGCAACAAAGTTGTTGTTGTTATTATTATTATAACTGTTGTTGTTGTTCTTGTGCTTTAGCCAGGACATGGCTTGATTTTTGCACGTTGTTGCAATTCAATTTATTTTCAATTTGCGCGCATGCAACGCGGCAGGTGGAAATGATGGTGGGCGGGGAAGACTTCGAGTTGGCGGACAGAAGGAGTAAGAAACTCTTGTCTAGCACCTTTCATTAGACACAACTTTATCAGAGAAATTTGCGCGAATGTTTTTATTGTTGTTGTTATGGTTGTTTTTGTCTTGTTGCCGGGCGCACGTTGTTTTACACTGCAGTTTCTCGTAGTATCTACACCAAAGCACACACGCACACACACACACGCGCCAACACACTGAAGTGCAAGCAAAGCATGTACATGGAAATAACTCCGTTATTTACACAGCGCGCACGTTGCCGTTGCCGCTTCTGTTGTTATTGTTATTGTACGTATACACACACATAGCTGTTGGTTTTGTTTTTGTTGTACTTGCAGTTTCCTTGCTATTGCACTTTGCCACCTTGCACGCTCTTTCGTACACAACTCGCAGTGCAACGGCGCCGACGCGCTCTCTTAGTAAATAGCCAAAGACTCTCTTTCACACACTCACATACATACCAGCATACTCACAGACACACTGAAACACTACCGTTATTGTGGGAGAGGGAGCGAAAGTCTCGACTCCCGCTCAATTTGAAGAGTGCAGAGCCAGGCACAACCGCACGCGAGGAACGTCAAACAGCAACTGAATTCACATTGCGCTGTCCCAAAGCTGAGATGCCGCGTCTCGAAATGCTGCTGCCGATGCTTCTGCCGCTGCCACTGTCGCTGCTTTTGTGGATGCTGTTATCAAGTGCGCAGAAGCCACGTGTGGTATGCATTGTGTAGTAGTAAAATATTGTAGTATTTGAATGCTTTATAAATTTCATTCATCTCTTTCCAGCTTTTTAAAGCTTTGCGTTAACTGGCAACGCTGACAATTGTTGATCTTCTAACAGGCTGATCTGGCAACGCCAGCTGTTTAAGTTGTCACAAATGAAAGCACTTTACAATACTGCATTTTTATAATTGAAAATCAGAAAATGTCGGAGCTAAATTTTGTGGACACCGTGGACTCAATGGCCTTTACGATCAGTCAGAACGCGGAACAGCATTATCGTTTTGGCCCTGATGCCGGGTTGGTTGTGAATGCGATCGTGGCCCGCTTGAGAGAAATCGATTCCATGTTTCAGGACTACTTAACACAACTGCGGCAATCGGGTAAGGAAAAACGGAATTTTTTTTAACGAGCTTTGTGCTTAAGTTGTTTTTTTGCAGAATCTTTTGTTAACCAATTTGAAATGGTTTTGCCGCTGGCCTTTGAGGTGTTTCTGCCACTACGTTTGCCTTTCGCCTTAACTGCCGTTTTCAATGAAAGCCAACGCAGCGTTCGGTTGAGCAAGCGGATAACTTCGCATCCGTTTTTCTTCGCCAATTTAGTGAATGCCAAGTGCATAAACATACTGCTCCAGCGGGATCTGGAACTGGCTATCAGTCTGATCAAGGGCGTGAAAGGCTTTTGGGGTACCGAATATGACATCACATACACACCGCTGAGCTACAATCGCGCACCATTCGCCCATCGCGTGGTGGCCCAGGAACGGGACGTCACCGATCGTGCCATGTACTTTGATTTCATACTGGCTCTGGAATTCGATGGCGCCGAAACCCCATTACCACCATACTACCATGCTCCCATTAGATGCAATTGGCTGGCTTATGGCCTGGTGTCCGTTGGAGGCGACTGCGACTCCTCCAGTTGGGGCGTTCTCGTACCCAAGTGGCACGGAGCCGAAAAGGCTGTGCAACTGCGTTGCAACAGCATGTTGATGCTCCTGTACCGAATGCTGTACGTGCAGCGCTGCTACTGCTTCGCTACGCCATTCCTGGTAAAGTTCTGCTTCTTTATGACCATCGTGGGTCGCGGCGAGAGTTATAAGGACATGAGTGCGGCTCAGCTGATGATAACAGTAAGTTTATAAGTTTAATTATAAAAAATAACTGTGTGAGCTTTGTGAGCCACTAAGTATATAGTCTAGAAGCATTAAAAAGTCTTACCCTTTACAGTTAACGCATTGATCAGGGAAGACAGTAGCAACAGTTTTGAGCATCTAAAGAATTTTTTAATATTGTACTAGACTATTTAATCTCTGCTTCTTTTCCTTACCAGACTCTGGGCCATCAAGTCTTTCGCAATTTCTGTGAGCTGATTGAGGCATCCACCGCGGGAGATCCTATGTCCAACTCAGTGTCGCTGCAGGAGCAGCAGGTGCGTGGCAAGCGCATATTTGTCATGCTGGCCAAAGGATTCAGGCTGAATGTGATAAGCACAGAATTTATGGCGGAATTCTTTAATATCAATTTCGAGTCTTTGGCCAAGCAACAGAAACAGCAGCACAGAGAAGGGCAGGAACAACAGGAGCAGCAGGAACAGCTTGACATAGAGGAGCAGGAACAGCATCACATAGAGGAGCAGGAACAAATGGAGAAGCAGCACATAGAGGAGCAGGAACAAATGGACCAGCTGGAGACAGAAGCAGAAGCTGAAGAAGAGGAGGTCGAGGAAGAGCTGGAGTTGGAGGAATATGAAGAAGTCGAGCTCTTCTTTGAGTTGGATGAATATGAAGAGGAGCTAGGTTTGGAGGAATATGAAGAAGAGGATCTAGAGGAGGAGAAGGAACAGCCGCCGGAACAGGACTTGATTGAGGCATCAGCAAGCCGCAAGCGACCGCTCAACTTTTAAACATTCTAAAGTTAAATGACGCATAAATATGTGCTCAGTTTTCAGTGCTTTAGTTGTTGCCCCTTTTTGTTTATTTTTTTTTTGTTGTATTTTTTTTTTTGTTTATTCGGTGCATGCCACATCAAGAAATTTGAGTTAACTGTAAATTGGCCAGAGTCATTTGAGGAAGGGACAACAAAAGTCTCTTGAAATCTCAGTAATAGCGCAACTTTTGTGCCCAAAAATAAGTGGAACTGTCTACACACACACACTCCCTACACCCACACACACAGATATGGACTGGGAAAGAGACAAAAGTTAATAAAAGCCAACTAAAAACTAAAGCTCTATGTTGGAATACGTGTCCTTGTTTTGCCCAGGCCCATCCTTTAGCTATAGTTTAGTGTTTGTGTGTGCATGGGAAAGTTAAATTGCAAATAGCTTGGTTTCCCCTCCACCCGCCCGCTGGCACACCCCCTTTCACCCTTCGAAGGAGTATGCGACGCCAGCGGCGACATGAAATTTTAGAAAATTTTCCTGTTATTGTTGGCAACACAAAAAACGTCTAAAGGAGCGCAAAAAATACAGACAGACACAAACTCGGTAGGAAAAAAAGGATTTAGAGTTGCCACCTGCACTGCTTACTTGTTCCACTGTTTGAAAAAGTTTTATGCTCTCGAAGCTTTTGACGTCTCATTGTTGTCAACTTTTAACTAGTTTTTTCATCACTTTCCGTTTGTTTTTCTTCCTTTTTTCAAATTATTTATATTTTTAAATGCAAATGTGCAAAGTACACTATTGTTTAACACAAGACTTAATAATGTAACAACAATTAAAAGCAGTTTTAATTTTATTCTACCTAAAGAAGTACTTTTTGGTATGCCATAAATGCCGTAAATCTAATTGAGTTCTCTTGCAAAATGCATTTGGTAAACTGTTGTAAAATATTGAAAAATGATAACCAAATGAACGTGTTAATTTGCAGACCAAGCTGCCAATTTGATTGGCAATCGGGAGAATATTTTATTGCATTACGCAAAATGAATTTCATTTGCAGCCTCAAGTTAAAGCTACGAATTGGGATTGGTATCATAAATTGATATTGGAATGCCAATAAATAAGTTCAAATGCAGTTTGAGAAATGCAGAAAATAAAATGAAAAATAAATGTGAATTTGAATGTGAATTTAATAAACAAGCATAAAATCATAAACGCCTCAAAGGAACTGATTGAAACCAAGGACTTGAACTTTAATCAAAATCAAGAGCTCGGAATTCAATGCAAAATAAAAGGAGCAAAAAGCACACTCCTCCTCTTCGCTTTTCTTCTCTTTTCTTCAGTTGCAATTCACATTTTCAATTGAAATTAGAATATATGTAAATAAACTTAGAGCAAGCACTGTATTTAGTTTATTTGTACGGTTACTCAACTCAATTCACCTAGACTAACTTAGAAAAGTTTGAGCTTTGTGTGCCAGTTATCTCTAAGCTAGACAAAATGATACAAATTTAATAACACTTTTTACAGAGCTTTAAACAGAGCTCCTTCAAATAACTACAGGGTATTACCTTGTCAAGCACGCCCATTTAATACCTCTTAGCTTTTCAGCTTCTTTGCGTCTAATTGCCTTTTAAAATAAAAAAGGTGAAAGGCCAGAAAAATTGCAGCTTTGGGCGCTGACCTCGGATGATGCGATTCCCTCAAGAATACCGAGAATTCTTAAAATGTACTCAAAAATATAAATGTATTTGCTTTTTTAAGGGGAGCAAAGTGCTGCCAACTGGTACTCGGATAAAGTCCAGAGGAGAAGCTCTAAAATGAGCAGAAGGATGGACAGAGGAGGAAGGAGGAACAGCATCTTTAATCAAAAAATAATTATGAGCGTCGTGGGAGTTGGCGTTGGCAATGAAATTACATTTGAATTATGATGAAAAGTGGGCTTTGGGCAGTGGATAGCGGGAAACTGCTAAAAAATTAAAAACCGCCAGACTCCGCTCGCTCCCTTCCTCTCAGCCATTGACAAGTTGTGCAGCAAATGAGCTAAGCGAAAGCAAAGTAAAATTTGAGTGAGACGAAAGACAGCGAAAGATAGAGCAAATAAAAGACAATAACAAAATAACGACAACAAAAACAACTACAGAAACAATTTACACAGCAAACAGAGCGCTGAAAATTGCAGAGACACAACCACAAGGACGAAAAGTTTATGCGAAAAAACAGACAATTAATTTGTTTTGCGAGGACAGACTGGCAGTGAAAGAGATAGCAGGTTAGAGTGGGAGAGAGAGGGAGAAGGCTAGACTCCAGTGCTGACAGAGTTGGAGCCAGTTTGAGCAGAAAAATAGCTAGTAATAGTCAAACAGCAGGCAAAAAAAATTTTACTTTTTCTTCCAAATATTTTAAAATCAAATTTTTGACTAGTTTATACATTTTTAAAGCAGTTTTTCGATTTAAAAATAAAAGTAGCAGATCTACAGGCCAAAGAACATTAACATTGATGTCCAAATCTAGCTGAAAACCAGCTAAACTACCAAGCCTTAGCTGGACATGGGTCTTGGTGCAGAGAGGCAAACAATTTCGTGCTTGTTGGCAAAGAAAATTTACGTGCCAAAGACAAGTCGCTGGACAAACAAACAGAAACAAACACTGAGGCCGAGCAGCAGCTGGGCAAGGGGGGGACAATCGGGAGCTCGGGGGAAAATGTAGCCAGGGAAATGGTCAAACATTTTACGCTTTTTGTTTAATTAAAATAGCAACAGGAAGAGCCAAAGAGAGACAGAGAAAGGAAGAGGGGGCAGCCAGATAGAGAGAACCTTGGACCTTTTGCGTGCTCAGCGCTTTTTCAATTAAGCTTGCAGTGCATTTAATAAAGTGAACGCAAAACATTTGTTTTGCAGCGCCTTAACTCACCGGAAGCGGAAACGGAAGTTGTCGCCACCGCAGCAGCAACAACAACAACAGTCACAGCAGCGGCACTTAACTTTTATGCAACTTACAAATTGTTTAACTATTTGACAACAAGTGGTGCCAACGCAGAGCAGAGCAAACTAACTGCTTCTCTTACCTGCTTGACGCCAAAGGAATTTCGTTGCTATATTAAAACGGAAAATGGAAAAGAAAACGTGATGGGGTGTGCTTGTGTGTGTTTGTGTGTGTGTGTCACGTTCATGTCATTTGTTGAATGCCACTTCATAATTCAATAAAACAATAAAGGAGCCAAATCCAAACAAATTACAACAATCACATCAAATACGTATACGTAATATATATTTACTACTTAGTAGAAGAATGTGTGCCAGCAAGAGGGGCGTGTCCAACATATTTTCATAAACTGCTCACAAATTTGCTATGCATGGCATAAACACAAAAGCCCACGACACATACGGACCCACGGACACGCCCACAAGCAGACAGATGGGCGGACAGAGGGACAGCCGAACGGACAGGATACGAGTAGAAAATGCGCGCGCGACATGACAGCAAAAATGGCCAAAATTATGGCGCAAAGGATAATCGCCATAAACCGAGCTAGCCAAGGAGCGGAGCGGCAGGAGGGGGCGTGGCAGTGGGGATACAAAGTGGCAGATGTGAAGAATGAACGTGCAACGTAGTCGCACTTACATGAAGCCGCGTCTAAGGACACCGCCAGCGACGTGCTGGGCTTAAGGAAGTGTTGCCAAGCTAGCTGCTTTAAAGCTAGTTTGGCCACTAGCTCACTTTATCTTTTATTTTTCCCCCTTGTATAGCCATATCTAGCAACTATTTCGTTATCAAACAAGCCATAAAACGCTGACAACACTTCACACCGGAAACAGGACTGCGACCACGACCACGAGAACCATGTAGACGAGCGTGACCATGTCCCGTTGTTGCGCCACAAAGGGAAACCTTAGCTACTTTATGCAATGCTTTATTCGGGTTACAAGTTACATTTACAGTTACACGCTACAAGTTTCACATTTGTATGTATAAAATATTCAAATTGTATATATATATATACATATATATATGTATATATACCAGTTGAAACTTAGCACGGCAAGGCCTGGAGGGAAGGGAGAGACACGATCGTATTATGCTTATTTCTAGCCGCTAATGGAGATGGAACCCAGCATCTACGACGGTGACAAAAGTCGTTGTTTTAAGTCCGTTTAAACCTAAATTATGCCTAGCTTAATTTCTTCGTTTGGCTGCAAATTGGTTTACATTCTGTAGATGGCATTCATATTGGGTCCAGCCTGTACCATGGCATCCCTGTGCACCTGATACTGCAGCTCCACATCGCTCAGCTGCAGCAGTTGCTTCATCTTGAGACCAATGGCCAGTATGGCGGGCTCATTGCGAGCATCCTTGGTCCACAGCGCTGCAAAGGCAGTTGGGGAATCACTAAAGGACTATAAAAAGATTTGGGCGTGGCATACTTACATATCTTACTGGCCTTGTTGCGCACATTAATGACAGCACCGCAAATCTGATCCGAGTACTCAAAGCACTCGCCAATTGTGCACAGCAGCTGAAGGGTGAAATAGTATTTAACCCATAGGAATAAGAGTATATTCATAATTCTTATGAAACTTCCGACAAATACTCACCAAATCGTGCCACAACTTGTCGACCACATCCTTGTCCCTGCCCAAAAACATAACCCAGCGACCGCCTTCCTTGTTGACATCGTCCTCCCACATGGGACTGAAAGACAAGAAATGCAAGCCAATTAGCAGACTAAAAACTAAAGAGCACAAAAACTGACTGACCGTATGCCCTGCTTAAAGACCATATAGTCATTGAATACCTTCAGATCCGATGGCGGCTTGATAAAGTAGTACACACTGTAAGTAAAGAGACGAATTCATTAAGTAACCGTTAGGAGTAAGATGGTATTTCTAGCTCACCTAAAAAAATCCTCCACCGTATTGAAGCTGGTGACATCGCTTAGCATATCGGACCAGGACTTTGTGCGATCGTTCTCCCAGTGCCAGAGCGTCCAGGTGTGCTCCAGTGGATGCTTGAAGCACAGATCGTAGTCAATCGAGCTTAGTACACGATTGAGAGACGGCTGAATTTCTGCAGCGACTTCAGCCGCAGCAGCTGTGGCAGCTGCAGCAGTTGCAGCGATTTGATCGCCATGCCCTATAGCGACGTTGCTAGCATATAGATCCTGTCTCGACTCGGCAATTTCGGTGCCATTGTAACTATCGTAGCCCATTGTTGCCCAACGATGAGTTACTTTCAAGTATTTTTGCAATATTACGCCTATTTCGGTTGAATTGTTTCTATTTGATTATATTATTTTTATATTTTTTTTTTTATTTTTCTACCACGTTTCAAAACTTTTTACGAAAATAACGTTTGAGTATAAAGAATGTGAGACTATTCTTGTGTTGCTCGGACGAGTTTAAGAGAATAATGAGAAACACACAATTCTGCGAAGCATTTAAAAAAAATCTCTAAGTGACAATAAAATTGCGCCTACTAAAACGTTTACAAATAAAATGTCGCGACGGTGTTGCCAGACTGTTGTAGTTGAGAAATTAAACACTTGCTGGATGGCGTTGCCACTTATGTGCACTACGTTCAGTGTGAATGGCAAAGCTTAACAAATTCCAAAACAAATTTAGTGTTGGAAACTTGAAAAATTTTGAATGTAGCCTTAAATTTTGGATCAATTAATTAGTAAATGGGACTTTTAAGTTTTCAAAGTGTAAACATATATAAAGTTTTATTTTTATTAAAATACATTTTTCCAACTAAACAAGTTCAGCCCACTAAATAATCCAGGTCAAGCGCTTATCAAACTGCTGTGCGTCTTGAAAATCGGTCAAGTTATGACCAAATTGTGATTGAATGAAATACCATTTAAAATCGATGTTATTGTAAGAAAATGTACAATTTAAAGGCAATTCAACTGAAGCCGTTGACTGCACTTGGTTCTATCAATTGAGATGTCACGCTAATAAAATAAAATGCTAGCGAGCCAAACGATAAATGCACGAAAATAATAAAATGTGACTCAAATGAGGGAAACGCGATAGAGCAAAGGAAAAAAAAAGAATAGAAAAGAAAGAAAAGCGGAAAGAAAAAAGCCAAAGAAAAAGCTGAAGCTAAAGTCGAAGCCAAAGCTCTTGGCTGTCTGCCTGAGTTGAGTTAAGGAGTTGCTCCAGTTGCCAGCACACTCGCACTACTGCTCTCTCTCTCTTTCTAATATACCAGCTATCTCTTTCTGGCTCAAGACGTGTGCGAGTGTGTGCAACAGTTTGCTAGCAGTCAATAATCGAAATCGACTTGGGCTTGTGGCAATAAAAATTTGTCTTCGCCGCTTAAGTTTTGCGCCTTGTTGCACAGACAGCAGAGGAGGACAAGTAGGCAGGGAGGGCATGGTGGTCTGGTTCTTACCACCCTTTCGTTGCCACTGATAATAAAATATGTGAGTTCTTGCCACGCTAGCTGCCTGGGTAAGTAGCTCTGGGCCCTTGTAATGTGCACCATTTGTTGCTCCTTCTTCGACTGCGGTGTAAAAAGTGCCACCAGAGTTACTCTGTGGCTTTTTGTACAACTCTTGGCTCTTGGCTCGGTGAGTTATGTTAGCCAAGTTGCTAGAAAAGTGTGGACTTGCCTGCTTCATTCAAGTTTCGTTCCTTCTTTTTACCAGCTTCCATTTACTTAAAAATTCCATTTATTTTAGCTCGTAAGCAGCTGTTTCCCACTCCAAATCGCATGCATTTTAAGACAGCTCAGAAGTGAGCTGATTAACGCAATTGAACACGTCCAAAATGGCCAAAAGTCACGAAGCAGCTTAAGAAAAAATACAAAGAAAAATATTTGCCAAATAAAATGTTATGAATTTTTGCACACCTTTTGTTAAATCCAACACAAATGCTTACTTAAGCGCCAAAGAAAAGAAATAGAAAAAGGCAAATTCGACTTTTGTTTCCAGCTGCCTGACTGCTCTGCGTATACGTAATATATTTACAACGCTTTGCACTTTGCTGCTACAGCTACAGCTACAGCTGCATAACATGGGTCAGTAAATCTTTTAAAATATTGTAATGTTACTGGCAACAGAGAGCGCAAAAAATGAGGAACGCCAGCCAAAAGTAAGCAAAGCTAAGTGAAAGAGCAGCAGAGAAGAAATAGGAGGGAAGGGAGGACAGGGGCAGAGGATAAAGAAGAGGGGAGCCCTACAAAGCAGAAGACGAAGCGTAGAGCAGCAGCTTGAGCGCTTTGAGTGCTGTGCAGTAAAAACGCCCACGGAATGCGAACAAAGAGCGTTGTAGGACAGCACGATGAGCAGCAATTTGCCAAGAAATGAAAATGATTTGAGACATCAGATGGGGTCCTTGCTCTTGCTTCTGCTCCCTGTACCTGGACCTATTACTGTTGTTTTTCTCTTAGCTATGTTCCCGCTGCTCCCTGGCCTGCACCTTTTTCAGTTAATTTTTTAGCTCCATCTTGTACGATAGCATGTTCTACGCTATTCTTCTATTACTCCTGCTACGCTTCAATAACGTCCTTCTGCTCCTACGCCCTCTAGTTCTGCTTTCTATCTAATTTTCGTTGTTTCCACATTTTGTTGTGTTTTTGCTCCTACGCCCTGTAGCTCTTCAGCTTCCTCGATTTTTCACACTGCTTGCTTATTTTGATCATACGCACTGTAGGTCTCCAGCTGCTCCTCTACTATTTAGTTCGCTGTCCAACCTCTCCCAGCTCTCCTGCCTCATCTGGTCCTGTTCATATATGTTGCTGTATCTTCCTATTCCTACTTTCCTCTCCCTGTCTCCTTCTCCCATTTCTACTATTTCTTCAACAGCTTCTTAAGCTTCCTTTTTTTTTTAACAACAAAATTGCTTGATTGTCTCTCTATTTCTCTCCTCACTTTCCTCCAACTAATTCTCCACTTTACTCTCTCCTTTTCCCCACTAAGTCAAGCTGGCAATGATGTACGATACTTTCAGCACCTGAACGCCAGATCAGCTGCATACGTAGGAGAAGAGGATGGGGGGCAGGTGAGAAGCGAGCGTAGCTGTCACATAAAACAATAAGAAGCCAAGGTGCTGAGGCAGCCAAAAATACAAAACGAGCGTCCAAGCAACACATGGAGAGCAGAAGACATAAAGTCTTTGGCTTGAAAGCCCGACAAAAGCAAACGACGACACATCCGGGAAAATCCAGTGGCCGCCGAGTGCCTTAAGGACAGCCGACAAAGACAAAAGCAACAGCTTCCTGGGACTTGCCACCTGCCAACTGCCTCATGCGGCATGCCACATGCTGCAAATGCCAACTGGTAGCTGGCAACAGCCACTAGTCGGCTGTCAGCAACTTATCTTGGCAAAAATATTGTGCTAAATGCTTTTGTGCTTGTCTTAAGCAGGACGCGGAAGACGGAGAGAGATAGGGACTTAGGACTGAAGACGGATGGCGTCTGCTTGGCCCAAACCAAAAGGCCAGGTGAAAGTCATTTCACGCTGTTGTAGCGCAAAAGATTAAAATAATAGCAGCGCGTAAATTAAACAGGCAGCCAAAGACACCGCAAATACCACAACCAACGCAGCACCGCATCAACGAACCACCGCAACAACAGCAACATCAACAGCAACAAAGACGCACCAATCACACAGACTCTTCACTCACACAATGACATTTCTCATTCTTTTGTCTTTCCATTGTGTGCGAGTGTGTAAATGTGTGTGTGGTCTGGCACTAAGACCATAAGACGCTTAGCTGCTAGAAGGCATGGGCAATACTTACGTCATTCGCACCATCTGACGTGCTACAGGCAACAACAGCAACAGCAACGACAATAGCAACAGCGACGACGGCAGCAACATCGCGTTGTCAGCACTTCATTTTGAGCCAACATGCCGCGTGCTTTACTTAATGCGACTGTCAAGGGGCGGTGAGGGAGGGAGGAGGCGGTGCCAAAGGGTTGGGGAGATGTGCTGTAGCACTGAGCACCTTGCAGTTGCACTTCTTTATGGGTATTATGACAGACAGGCGACAAAAGCGGCAGCTATAAACTCGACCTCCAAATGGAAGTTACGACAGAAGAAGAGACTATAAATTTCTAGCAAAACAACTATACACAAGTTATTAACGACTAACTTGTCGCCTGGCAGTGGCAATTTCTCATAGGTTTGATGAGTGGCAGGCGACAAAAAAAAGCTAAGAGAAGTAGAAGCTGTAGGCGCAAAAAGTTGGAAATTCCCCTTATGTTAAACGTTATCGACCACTTTGTCGCCTGCACTTTGTCGCCTGACTGTGCACACACACAAAGGATCAGGTATTATGCTCCGTCTGCTCGTGTGTTGCAACTAGAGGGTTGCTGTTTCCGTTGAAGGGTTGGGGGTTTTTGCTACGCGCGCGCTCACCGTTAAGCTTCTTCTGCACAGAGAGACAGGCTAACAGCTTGCCTCGTGCCACGCCCCTTGCCTTCTGCCTCCTCTTGTGGCTTGTCTTTTTTGCGACTTGTTCATCTTCTTCTTGGTTTCGTGTGCGCTTAATGCTTTATGTTTTGCCAGCTTTTAGGTGCTTTGTTGTTGCTGCTGCTACTACAGTTGTTGTTACTGATGTTGCTCCTGTTGATGTTGCAGGTACTTTGCTTTTGTTCGATGAAACGTAAAAATAGCAACAAGCAACGAAAACTCATTTTTAGACAATGCCACATAATTCCAACGGATGCGGATAACGAACGTTATTCCTTTGTTGCTGTTGTTGTAATGAGGTTGTTTGTTGTTGTTGTTCTTGCTGCTGTTGTTTGCCATTTCAATGCGTCTTTCTACTTGCTTCAAAGCAACCGCAAGAAGTTGCTTACGCGCTGTCAGTTTTTATAATGAATCTTGGGTGGCTTCCTTTTCCCTTTCCACACTCCTTCCCCTTCACTCCCCTCCCACCGCCAATAGGTCTTAGTCCCCGCCGACAACATCCGCCTGGGGCTCCGTTTGGGTTAACTTTCTCGGCACAAATTTGCGTATTTCGTGCAGTTCAATGGGAGACGCCACACACGAGCAAACCTTTTGAACCCTTGCCGCACACACACCCCCACACACACCCTTACACACATATGCCAGCCTGTTGCTGCTGTGCGCTGTTGTTGCTGGTCATTTACGCCCATTTAGCCACATTTAACAAAGTCAACAATAAAGTCAAAAAGTTCTGTTGTTGCCAAAAAGCTGAAGTTTTGTGGGCCAAACGATAATTGCCAAAAAGTTTTCTACACTCCCACAAAGCCCACGCCCTACTGCGTATAGCTCTGCCACACCCACCTGCCCACCTGCAGTCCTTGATGAGGCAACTTGAGCCGCTTAGATAGATCTCGTACATCATTAAATCATTATTCGAATTTGGCTGTTGGAGCTGTTGACGTATTCGGGTTTCAAGCCTCATTAGCAGCAACAGCAACAACAACAACTGCTGTAGAAGAGGGCATGTGGGCGGGGCATGTTAGGCTGGCAACAGCAGGTGTCAATTTTCATTTACTACCACAGGTAGTAGACCTGTGCCAGAATATTGTCTCCGCTGTCAGTTCGCCTTCGTTTGCGGTTTCTGCCAACGAATTTTCCTCGAAATGTCGACGAATTCGGAACTTTAATTGAACACAAATTAAGTCAGAAGCTTAGTTAATCATTAAATGCCAAAAGTTGTGCATTAATATATTATTATTTAAGTGTGCTAAATTTAGTACTTGTTTTCTGAAAGTTATGGGAGCTATGGGATATAGTTATCTGAGCTGAATCAAACTTAGTGAGGATAGTTATAACTATGGTAGATATAGTATTTAGAACTAACTGTACTCAATTCATAATTTTCTTGTGCATGTAGCTCATAATTCGCGGTCTATGCAGTAATCACCAGCGGCAGATACATTTGTATATAAACTTATATATCAGATAGCTGTGGGCAGACCGACAGTCAGACAGTCAGTGGTCTCTAATTAATATGCAGAGCGGCCGTTGGCAGTTGGCTCGACTTTGGAACTATTTTGGAATCCAGTTGAAGTGCTTTAAGAGACGCTAATGAAGCCACTGAAATATTTCAGTGAGCGAACGCTCTGAATGCCAAACAAGGCCAACAGAGACAGTCAAGCATGGCTATAACCAACGACTCAAACATTTCTATTCAAATATTTGCAAATTGTGCAAAAATTCCACTCATTATTATTTGCTATAACTTTTGCTGTGATTAAAACTGTGCGGTGATTTTCAGTGACACTTAAAGTTTATTTTATTTCGTTAACAAAATCACAAAGAGGAAGAGTTGCGAATAAATGCGGTGCCATGTTGGCTAAGAACACGGCGCATTATTCCCGTGGGCTGCTCTCAGTCACGTTTACTTCTTCAGCAGCAGAGGGGCGGCAGCGTAGGGGCGTGCCACGTATGGAGCGGCGAAGGGGGCGGTGTAGGCCAGAGGAGCTGCGGCAGCGTAGCGAGTGTAGGGAGCGGTGTAGGCAGCGGCGAAGGGAGCAGCAATTGGAGCGGAGTAGGCAGCGGCAACTGGAGCGGTGTAGGCGGCGGTGGCAATGGGTGCGGTGTAGGCGGCGGTGTAGGCAGCTGGGAAGGCGGCGCTGTGGGCAACCTGGTGAGCGGAGTAGCTGGAGGCATAGGGTGCCACGTAGGCAGCGCTTCCAACCACAGCAGCAGCAGGTGCGGTGTAGGCCAAAGGAGCGGCGGCCAAAATACCCGGCTTGGCGGAAGCCACAGCCACAACAGCGAAGAAGCAGACGGCGAACTGTGGATGCAAAAAGAAGTGGAGGTGTTAGCAGGAAAGATGAAACTCTGGAGGAGTAGGAGTCGACTTGGGAGTAGGCTAAGAAACAGACTTGGGAGCTCAGCTGGGAGCTGACTGAGGAGCACTCTTTGGAGCTGTCTTCTCAGCCGACTACTGAGCTAACCATGGAGCTCAGTAGGCTCCTAGTTAGGTGCCGAAGTGAGCTACTTTTGTTAGCCCTCCAAGAAGCAGGAACTCAAGTCTCCAAGTGCTTTGATTACTTACGAATTTGAACATGTTGAGTGTTGATTGGTTTTGGATTTGCAGTTGTCAGCTAGTGAATGACCAGTTGATTTGTGATGCCAAATTGCTGGCAATCCGTCGCTTTTATAGCTATGGCCAACACTTGCACTTTTTGTTGCTTCGCTTGTTGTCTTTTGGCCCTCTCGATATTCGGCTCAAAGCGGTAGCCGAAGCCGCTTACGCACTCCAATCACGTGCGCGACGGTTGCCAAGTCAACGACTGGGGACAGAGACAAAGAAAGAGACAAAGACAACGACAATGCTGTCCATGTTGCGCATGCGCAATTCTTGGCCAGAAAACTCAATTGGCCTGGTCTTAATGGTCTTAGCCAAGTGAGTGTGCGTGCGTGCTTGGCGTCCGTTACTTTTGCCTCGATTTCAGCTGTGCGTTTGTCCATGACCTTGAGCTGCAGTTGTAAATGGGATTAATGTGTGTGTGGGTGTGTGTGTGTGTGTGTCGGGGGTATTACCACTCTGAAAACGGTAGCTCATTAAATCCCTGATTAACACGATAAAGTGTCAAATAAATCGAATTGTTTTATTTTTATTGAGTTGTTCCACTAACGTGGCCAATGTGTTTTATAAGAATGCAGCAAGTTTTCATGGAATTTGTGTAAGACCTAATAAATTAGAAGATTTTAAATTAAATCTGTATTAACTAATACTACCTTTGTTTATTAATTAATTCCAATGGAGAAGCAACTAAATAATTTACACGACTTATTAATCCGTGATTTTTTCCTTCTATTGCATAATTCCCGCCTCTTATCGACTTGATTAATTTTGTGTCCCATATGCTCGTAATGCGTTCATAATTGCCATTTCCCCTCCAGCCACCTCTCAAGTCGGCGTGCCTTTCTCTCCTTCACTCTCCCCATTCTCCGCATTCCCCCGTTCCCCCTTTAACTGCGCAGCTGCGCTTAAATCTTATTGATAAACAGTTGCCCAACCACAAATCAGTGAAAAATTAATTAACAAATGTCATAAATGGGTGGAAAAAAAAGAGAGTTCAACACAGGGAAGGGGTGTAGGGGTAAGCTGAAGAGGAAGAGGGGCAGGGGGAGTTGGAAAAGTGGAAAATGCAACGCTTAAATCCTCACTAATTAGAAATATCGAGTGTGCGCTTGCTGAGTGGAACATATCAAGGTGTTTACAATGCCAAACAAACTCACACACACACACACACACTGAGACACCCATAGGCACACACACACTCAGGGGCATATACACACACTCCAAAAAGTGTTGAAGCGTGAATTTTGCTTAAAAATGCCAATTACGCGATTTACCAAGCCAAGGGGTGGGAGAACAAGCAGCAGGGAGGCGTAGGGAAGGCCGGGGAAGTAGCGGGTGTAAGAGCGTGTGTGGGTGTAGCTAAGGGTTGGTACTAGGGTGTGTGTTTGAGTGTGTGTATCTACAACAAAGTTTGAGTTATTGTCGCTGCAGAATTTGTCTGGCTTCCTTTACATTACACCCACTCCTCTCTCTTCCTCACTCTCCACCCTCACCCACTCTCACTCCCTCTTTCCCCACATCTTCCTCTGAAGTGTTTGGCTTTGCCTTTCGCCTACTAAATGCACAATCATGACGCACAGCTACATCATATTTTTTGACTTGTTGGAGACGTGGGAAGACTGCCCCTTACTGCATGGGCGTGGCACATTCTGCAACGCTTTTCATTGTCAAGTTTGACGGCAGTGTTGCCACATATTGGTTAATCCGTCTAAAAGCTTTGATGCAACATCCTTGAACGGTGGAAGCAGCTGCCACAACAACTCGCAATTCTCAAGTGACCCACGCTGCCTGGCAACATATCAAAGAACTCGCTGGCAGCGAACCCTCCCCTTCCTACCGCCCACCCCGTCCCCTCATTGCGGGGGCATGGCTAAGTGGCAGCGAGTAATTAAAAAGAAATGTGCACAAAAAACACAAAAAGGTGCAAAGAAATATGCGCGCTCCGTTTGCCTGCCACAAAGACTTGCCCCTCGCTCCACCCACAGCACCTACCCGTAGTTATGCCAATCCGCCAGTCCTGCCCACCTACTCCTCTTTCTCCTACCAAGTTAGAAACTGCGAAGCTGCGTAAAATATGCGCCACTTTAGCCTTACGAACTGAGTTTATTGCCATAATAAAGGCGTCTCGCTGTGGGCGTGGCAGCAGCTGTGCGAGCGCGTTAATGCGTCGTTCAAGTGCCGTAAAACGTGAGCGCACACACACACACACTCATACACCTACACTAACACACACTCCCTGACAGCTCCTTGCAGCGAGTCTATTATAAATTTTGTTTTGAATTTGTCTAGAAATGCGTGCGACATTTGATGGCGGCTGCTGCCTTTAAGTGGTTTCAGCAAATTATTCATGACAAAGTGCCACGAAATCCACACACAAGTGGCCAGGGGGTGGGGTAGCGGGTTGGTGTAGCAGCGAAGGGGCGTAACCCTAGAGGGTTGCATGATTGCCAATCATTACGTGCAGCGCTCGAAATCAGGGCTGCAAAAAGACTTAATTTCTTAATTGAGCTTCAAATAAATTAGCTAAAAATTAGACAAGCATTTTAAATAGCTTTAAAGAAATATAAAACTTATTTAAATATTTTTTAAATTCTTAAAAATATTTCTTTACAATTCATTAATTGTTTTAAGATTGCCTGTAAGGCTTTCAGACCAATTTATTAATTTTACTACTGATTTATTTTTAAAACTAGCTTAAAAATTCTACTTTTTAGCCTACATAACATTTTTAGTGTTGACTGCTTTCTTAAATAAGTATTTAATTATTTCTAGATGAATTCTACTATCCACCTAACTTTTAAAAATCGCACAACTTTATTTAGTTAAACAATTTCCCCAGCACTTCAATTAATTTCGCTGGAAACTTTGCATCCCTGGAGCCGCTGCTTTCCGTGTTCCGTGCTTTTATTTGGAGAGAGGTGTGTGTGCGTGTGTGTGGGAGTGTGTGCGTGTGTGTGTATTTCAAACTTTTGTAATTTATAATTGGTTTATGGCTTTATGTGGAGCGTCTTGGGAAGTCGCATTTCAATTGGTTTTTGCGCAAAAACCTAATCAAATTACCAAAACATAAAAAAACAAAATAAAAGCGGTCGCAGCACGTGCCAAATTCGCTTTACAAGCGAACGACAACAACAATAAAATTAATAGCGAACGAATTAAAATAAAATAAGAAAATGTTGAGTAAAAAATAAAACAAGTTGTGCCAATAACCGACGTCAAAAAAAACAGTGTCAGGCAAAAGTTAACGGCGATGTCCGCTGCATTTGTAAGCGGGGCCTTCAGCTCTGAGCCCTTGGGATGCGTCATGCCCCGTGCAGCGTTTTCAGTTGCTGCTTCAGTTTTCAGCTTTTGTAGAGTATAAAAGCGAGTCGGTTGCCCAAACTGAGTATCAAACAACGCTCCAAGCTTCAAGTGTCTACACATAAATCAAAAAACCAAATCAACATGAAATTCGTAAGTAGTCAAAGCAGCTGGAAAAAGTTTCTGCTCCTCGGGCTAACAAGTCCAGGACTAAGTCAACTTCTGGTTTAGCCATTAGTTCGGCTACGAGGTTATTTGCTCCTTAGTGTGCTCCTAGGACAGCTAGCTCAATTTATACCGCTTCCGAAACGGAGGACTGTTTCTCAGTGAACTTCTAAGTCTGCTCCCAGCTGAGCTCCTTAGACTGCTCCTTAGCACCAAGCTACTCCTAGCTGAGCCACCATTTCTGTCCTGTTCAAGTCAGCTTCTAATTCAGCTCTTAAGTCTGTTCTTGACGTAACGCCTAAGTCCAATCCTGCCTTGGCTACTTAGTCTGTTCAAACATCAAATCCAATCCTTGCTTTTCCTACAGCGTAGTGTCTTTTCTACTCACATCTCCTCCTACTCCAACTACCTCTGCTAACACCTCCACATCTTTCTGCAGTTCGCCGTCTGCTTCTTCGCTGTTGTGGCTGTGGCTTCCGCCAAGCCGGGTATTTTGGCCGCCGCTCCTTTGGCCTACACCGCACCTGCTGCTGCTGTGGTTGGAAGCGCTGCCTACGTGGCACCCTATGCCTCCAGCTACTCCGCTCACCAGGTTGCCCACAGCGCCGCCTTCCCAGCTGCCTACACCGCCGCCTACACCGCACCCATTGCCACCGCCGCCTACACTGCTCCAGTTGCCGCTGCCTACTCCGCACCCATTGCTGCGTCCTTCGCCGCTGCCTATACCGCTCCAGTTGCCGCTGCCTACACCGCTCCAGTTGCTGCCGCCTACACCCGCTACGCTGCCGCTGCTCCTCTAGCATACACCGCTCCTCTGGCTGCTCCAGTGGCCACTTCCTTGGCCGCTGCTCCCGTGCTGCTGAAGAAGTAAAGCGCAAATAGTGTGTGACCATTTGTTGAGAATTTCTGTGTAAATAAAGATTTCTAGATATGCTTGAGTAAAAGAAAACTGCAGTAAATTAGTTGAGGCGAAATGAACTCGCAGCAGCGGGACGATAACAGTGAGGGCTTTAAGTTAATGCCCGTCCGCTTGGCTGTATGCTTCACTGTACTTTGCATGGCAACAATTTGTGGCAGCGGGCAGTTTCAAGAGTTTTGGCCTTATCGAAATGCAAGCATCTGTGGAGCAGTCACCATGGCAGCCCAAGCTGCCCCACCTGCTCCAACTGCCTCACCTGTTTACCTGGTAGAAGTTTCTCCTTTTGCTCGGATTCAACTTTCTATTTAAAAAGGGATTTCTTTTATATGAAATATGCTTCCTTTCAGCGCTTCCTGCTCCGGCGGCAGTCAAGTTTTCTGCTTGACTTTGTCTACTTGCCTCGCTGCGCGTCGAAAGCGTTGAGTGTGCATCAGAACGAGTGGAAAGCCCAGAGGAGGATTTTGGAGGAGCTGCTTATCATAACTTTGGCATCGTTCCACCTCTCCCCCCATCCCCGTTTACCTGTCCCTCCACCTCTCAGGTAGTAAACGCCAAGTAGTTGTAAAGTTTTTGCATCGTAAGCGGAAAAGTCTTGTAAAAAATAGCGGTAAGTCTCAGTTGAGCGTCGCGGGGATTCACCGGAGTGACTGCTTCACATTTTCACAACTTCTCGCAACAGATAGCGTCCAAATTTAATGACCTTTTATTCAATAAAAACTGCGTCAAGCTCGCAAAACTTTCACGAAAAGCTGCATTGTAATGCATTTGTGCACTTTGCCAGCTCGTATACCCTGCAGATAACAAGCGCCGGGTATGAATAACACAATAGACAACTAAAGTTATGCGAGTTACGGAGTTACACAAAGAAACAAGTAGGGGAAAGTTAGATTTCCTATGATTTGGGGCCAACTAGAGCTCGTTGGTCTGACTTCTGACTGATCAGCGAGCTAAAGCTGACTGACTGTACATCGTTTAAACCAAACCATACACAAAATAAATAAAAGGCTTTAAAATCTAGCCCAAAAAAAGCAATTAAAATGACAACAAAACTCAAAAATAAACTGAAAACAATTTTAGCTTAATGAGAAATGTGAACAAATGTTTGTCTGTGTAGAAAAAAGCTCGCAAAAAGCAATAAAATTGAGTAAATAAAATTGGTATTCACTTTATATAATTTTGAAGATTTTTCACGTCAAACAGACGCACAGTGAGACACACACTCACACATAGACAGGCACACACTCGCACACACTTGTGCCTGAAAAGATTCGGTTTGGAAATAAACACAATCATGTGCAAACGTGTTTTCAAATGGATTACATGAATAAAAGATTTATACACGTTGGGTAAATCAGTAGCGGGTTACCAAGAAACACACACACACACCGGCAGACAGAAAGACAGACGGAAAGAGAGACTGAGAGACAGGCAGACAGATAGACAGCAAGAACCCGAAAGACATCTTGTAAGCTGTCTCTCTACCTTTCTCTCCCACTCTTCGTCTCGTTCTCTGTCTTTTTGTGCCTTTGTGTTGCCAGCAGGGAAGACGTACAGGTGAAAATATGCGCACATGTAAGCAAATTTCAAAAGGACCAAAAGAAAATGCCACCGCCAAGGCCCACAGATACTTAGATACACAGCCACAGATACATTTATAGATACAGCTTCACATTTACGTCTACCTTTGACTTTTCTTTTATTGATTTGTTTATAATTCGATGTGTGTTGATTTCATAAATATTTTTTTCACATTTTTCACACGAAAAGCGCTTAGATTTAATCAATTTAGCCGAGCACAACACAGAACAGTACAGTATATACACAGTAACAACAACTTCCGTAGCAGCAGCAACAGGCGACTCAACGTCTTAGATAAGTGTAGTAGGGATACGTGGCGTATGAGCCATAATACACGGGCGTATACGTATACGCCGCATAGGCTGGATAATAGGCAGCTCCCAAAGTTGCCACCGGCGTCAAGGCGGCACCAGGTGTGGCATACCCCACCGGTGTTGTGGCCCACAAATGTGGCTTAGCCTGGCTTTCAGCACACAGCAATGTTAGCCAGACTAGGATTGTGAACTGAAAAGAGATTTTGTCAACATTGAAGTGAAAGAAATCGGAAAACAGACTCACCAGCAGGGATTTGAGCAGCATTTTAAATAACTATATGACAATGGGTACTTTTCCTGTGTCCAATTCGACTTCCTTTCCCTGCGATATCCAAAATTTGATTGACAAACTGTTCGACCGTGTCAATCATATTTATAGCCTTTCACGGTATCCGCCTTCGTCTCTGTGTGTCTGTGTCCCCAGCTGACGTCAGTCTGCGAAGAGCGTGAGAGAGTCATTAATATGTCTCCTGTTCACTGTGTGGAGCGCAATAAAGCGAATAAATTATATTGTAATGCCATTTCAAATTGCTGAATTAAAGAATCAGCGAAAAGGCGACAACAATTATGGCCAACAAAATACTCTAACAGTCAACGGTTTGTTCAAGTTTGTTGGGCTTCAGCGGATTGGGGTTTATAGGCAGCAAAAATTTAAACAAAACCATAGTTTAGTAAACTTGAAAAACAGAAGTTGCCGCTTCAATCACTTGGGAATTACAAATTTAATTAGTTTCAGCTGAGTTCAAAAGTTTTCCATGAGTAGTTATTTATATAATTAAAATTCTAAGAAATAAACCAATATAATATTGGTCTAAATTAACGTATTTTAAGCACAGTTTTTACCCCCTTTGTACCTTGACCAACAGACCAGCAGATTCATTGTATCTTCTACACTTCAGTCTAGAATTTGCAGTCAAAAGAAACACATATTATTTTATCGGTTACCTTCTTTGGACTGTCATTCATTACATTCAGAGCCCACCTTCTCCCTCTATCCCTACTCTCTTGCCCAGTCTCTTTCTCCATCTCCCTCCATCTCCAGCTCTTTCTAGGCCCGTCTGGCATTTGCTGCTCGTCGGTTGCCTTTATGCATAAGATATTTGCGTTTATTTAGACGTTGTAAAAATTATAATTATGTGTGCGTGCTTCCCATGCACAATACGCGTATATATAGTAAAGGCAAACTGAAAAGAAGACCATATTTTGCTGATCATTTCCATTAGATAAGCGCCGAGAGGGTGACGACGCCAAAAGGCGTTGTCCAAAGTCACAAAATTCGCAAATTGAACAAACACTATGAAGACGATGATGATGTTAGCTGAAGCTACAGTAACTGCAGACAGAGAGAGCTATAGACAAACAGAGAGAGAGGGAGAGAGGGAGATAACAATACTGTTGAGCAACATGTTTCACAAGTCATAAATAATTAATTTATGCCATCACAGATGGAGGAGCTGGAGCTGGAGCTGAGAACATTGTGTGCAAAATGCCTAAATATAGACCATAAATTTGCATAGTCGAGAGCTGATGAAGCCATTTGCCAATACAGATGCACGTACACACTGTACAGTAAACACACAGTAAACTAAACTAATCTAAAGTTTAAGTGCAATTTGATTTAGTGCGTGAGCTGTAAAAAATTACAATAAACTTTGTCTTATTAAAAAAGGTATAAGAGTTTATTAGATATTCTATATGTATTCCTGATTCACAACCAACTTCTTGCAGGCACTGTACTTACAGTCATAAGCATAATTGTGCGACTTTGCGGCAGTTTATTTGAATGCTGTGGCAAGTTCATTGACCACTCGCCAAAGCGCTCGCTTGACCACGCCCCACTCCAGCAGTCGCCCACAATTACAATTGCAGCAGCAACAACAACAACAACAAGTGCTCATGGCGACAGTTTTGTTTCATTCCGTTGCTTTTTCTTTTATGTTTTGCTTTTTCCTTCGCTTTTCGCTTTTTTTGTTGCGCTGCTAATTCTAGCTGCTTACAAAATGGCGGCGCTACACGCAGCTGGCAGCCTTTTATTACCATTTTTTTATTACTTTTTGTGCATTGTTTTTAGTCTTTATTGTTGTTGTTTTGTGAGCTGCACTGGACAAGCGTTGCATAATTAACAATTAGTAGCTGCTGTTAACGACCCAATTGTTTATTTACATTATACTTTTTTCTTACTTTCCCCCACTCGTTGAATATTTAAATTAATTAATGAGCAACTGGCTTGTAAATGTTATTACAGGTGCAATAAAAAACCCATTTCAATAAATCTGGTAGAACTTATAAAACAATTTCTTTGTCAGCCGCAGGAAGTGATCTTCCATGCCGTCTAGTAGCCATTTGGTCTGCCTTCTATTTAGCCTCATAGTCTTCGCATAGGCGCATACTTTTCGCACGCACTCTAAGTACCTTAAGCGTAAATGATGCGACAGCATTTGCCACTTGCGACTGAGACTTCCGCGTTCTAAAAGCTTTTGCAGCAGCTGCAGGGAAGCATAATTTCTCATCAGATTCTTTCGATAATAGTACCAACTCTGCACATGGAGCAGTTGGATGAAGTAGATCTGGCGACAGGTCACCCATCCTCTTAGACTACCCAAGCGACCCAGTGCTACGTAGATTCCTAGCTTCAATCCTCTTCTTGGGTAGGACACAAAGTCAGTGCTATGCTTCTGATCTTGCGAAAAGTCTGAGGAAAACATATCAGTTACTGGATTTCCTAATGGGCCTTTGGAAATGCCAGATATTCTTGAAATTGTAGGTGTCTGGTTAGATTTCGTGGGGAAAATGCAAGAAATGGTCCTAGCATCAATAGTAGTAGATGTTTTGACGGTATTATTCTTGGCAAAACCACTATAAATGCCACTAGGATCATAAGGCAAGTAAGCATTTGTATTAATTTCCATCACATCATAAGTAGAGCGAGTTTTAAAAGAATTTTTCATGGGAAAACTACTGGAAATAATACCAGCGTCATAAAATGCAGAAGAATTGATGGTATTCCTCTGTACGCCCGAAAGTTTCGGTCGACCGTCCTCGGTACTATTTGAACGGTGGTCGTGGGAGTTATACGTGATCAAAGAATTCGAAGCACAGTTCATAGTAGTAGCGCCGTAAGGTACACAAGTGGTAGCTTGCTGGTAAGGTACCAGATACGCCAAAGAGTATAAATCGCCTGAAGCGCTGAGCACCTTCAACCTGTCTGTAAGGGAGCCATTCTTGGACACCACTGTCGAGGACTCCTCTGAGGAAAAGTAGGTGTCCCTGCTAAAGGAAATACCGTGATCTGTGTCATTGGTGGGCTTCAGGAACGGCAATCCCTTGTAGGAATCCAAGACCTCATTCAGATCCTTGACACAATTGCGCATATCGGTAAAAGGATATTGCAAATAACCAACCTCACTTAAATGTCCATACATAAGAAGCGTCAAACAGTTTCGAGATAGTTTCTGCTGTTTGGGAGCTTTCCTGTAGATTTGCACCCAAAAGTTGATGAGTATCTGATCCGTTTCACAGGCAATCCTCCTGAAGGAACTGTCAAATTCGATTAGCTGCTGCTCAAAATGACGATCCAAACGCTCTTCACTGGGTTCCTCCATTTTTCTTTAAATAAAATTGTTATTTAAGTAGTAGTTTGTTGAAATTTAGAGTAGAGCATACCTGGTCGTGTGTGAAGCCTTGGGCCCTAATTGGTTTTCCCTTTAACTATACGCCAAGGACAATGGGGCTCAACGGTAGGTTATAAAGAGCGGGATTATGATGCCTGCGGGAGCTGTCCCTAAGCATTTTACGACCGCGCACATCTTTCGCAACCGCAGCTTCTCCGACCCCGACGCTGGGTCTCAAGTGGAGCACCGAGCAACGAGTACCGAGTACACGACGATGTGCACCTTGAAGTGCCAGTCCCAACGCCACGTCATTTACAACAAGAACAACAGAGAGCGGGAGTCTGCCTCACTACAGGCAACAAAGCATGCGGTTTTCCTTAGAGTTGCACCAATTTTAGGGGCTAAAAAGGCTTTAGCCGATAAAAAAAAGGCTAAAGAAACTAAGAAACCTAAAGATAATATTAAGTGTATTAATTACTGAAGAGCTTTAATTTAATTTGAACTATTCAGTGTGCCTAAATCCGAAATTGCTGGAAAGCTACCTTTTTCACACCAACTTTAATAGCTTTTCATATCTTAAAATAGCTAAATTTAGAGCTATTTTACATTAAAACTGTCTTAGATTCTAGCTTATGAAACTTTCTTAATTCGAGCTAGAAACCAGCTAAACCAGCCAGCGCTGTCTTGCCTTGCCACGCAAATTTTCATTAGCGTTGCGCGCGTATAAATTAGGAAAATGAAGCAGCCGCAGCAGCAGAAGCAGCTGCCACTTGAGTGCATCAGGATGAGGCTCTCAGTCTTCCCCCGCTCCCCGTCCGCCCGCTAGACTCTAAGCCCTCTGCAATCGCTGGGTGGCATAACCACAAGAACAACAACGACGCCAAACGACGCTATGAAGTGTAGGTGCTGCGGTGTTGCGGTTTTGCGGCATTTCTGCCAGCTCTAAAGTTGTGTTGCGGCCTGCATAAATTTATATTGTTAAAAAATACATGAGCTAGAAAAAAAGCACGCGCGACCTGTCCAAAAAAACCTGAGAATAACAGCGTTCAAGGCAATAAAAGCGACTTGACATGCACTTAAACGTAAACACAAACAAGTGACTGCCAGTGACAGTTATTTGGTATTTTTTAGTTATCAAATTATATTAAAAGTTAAAAGTGAACTGACATTATCTGGCTTCATATTTTATTGCGTTCATATAAGATTATGTTTAGTTGCACTCACGTAAGTTAAACTAAATAGTTTTCAATTTGTTTGTTTATAAAATTTAATAAACAAATAAAGCTTTTTTGTCAGGTGGCAACACTGGTTTGATATAATGGCAGCACTGCATTTTACAGCACTGTTTTCTAGTTAACTCATTGGCAGCTGGCAACGCTGAAGCCTTTGCGCACGCGTTTTATGCTAAACAAAAAAAATTTGGAAATGGATCTCGAGTTAATGCATAAATATTGCAAAATTCGTGTAAATGGCACGATTTATGTGACCACGCGGCTGTCGGTGACTCCAGAGCGTGAAAAGGAGCTGGAATACGGAGCTGGTGAGGTAAATTTAAGAGGTATTTAAAAGAGTAGAACATATTTATTGTGTGCTCAAATTTACAGTTGTACCTCACGGGCATTCAAAAGGAATGCACTGCCGAACAAGTGATGCATGTGGCCACTCAGCTGGGAGAGGTGTACAAGCTTCGCTTCAAAATTGATTTCTCGGGTCGAAGTCGAGGCTTTGCCTATTTACAGTACATAGATTATCATGACATGAAGAGCATGGTGGAGTTGTAAGTATATAAAATGAAGCATTGTTAAAAAAATAAACAAAAGCACAGAAAGTGTGTGTAGAAAGCAGATGGAGGCTTGTTCTAGCCCAATAAGTTTTCTTTACTTCTCCTATTTCAGTTTAAAGCTACGCTTCGAACAGGATCGGATTAAGATAAACGTCTTTGAATCGAAGAACATTAAAAAACTGATGCTCAACAATGTAGAGCACCTGACACCGATGCAGGTGTACCACAAGCTGCGTCAAATGTTTCGCTATGTTAAACTAAGTGTACACGAGTTTCTACCAAGGCGCTACGTCTATATAATACTCTATCGGAACAACGATGACGCCGCTAAGGCCCATCACGCCTTTCGCCATCAAATAGCCAAGTTCGGAGCTAGAGCCTGTGTCGAATGGTTGGACAAGGGATCAACAAATCGATCAAACCGCGAACTGACTTGCTGTGTGCAGTTGCCGTGGTGGGAATTTTTAGAGCACCAGCTGGAGGCAAACTACTGTTGCTTTAAGATCTAAGTGCAATAAAAAAGTAACAGAGGAAATTATATTAAGTATACACATATGATAACTAAAACATTTCTACTCTAATTATACCTTTTTGCACTTTTGTGATAACAAATACAACAACGAGACATTGTTTGTGTTGACTTCCTGACAGCGCGCAACCTCTTGACTTCATTAACAGACAGGAGTGGCAGGATAACAAAGCACCAAGGAGCCCTCTTGCTGTTAAGACCCTGTAAGGAGTAATAAGGGGTGTTTGGATTCCCTATGCAAAATTTGCATAACTTTGAGATGGTAAGGAAAACTTTCGTTTATTTCATAAACAGGGTCTTTTACATTCGGTGCACTCCTTCGTAGTCTTTCTCACTTATTTTCATATGCAAATTAATGCAGCAGTTGTTGTTGTCGTCTGTCTTGAGTGCAAGCTGACACATGCTACTTGCCACCTGCCACCAGATTGTGCGATGTGAGTACCTTGCGGCATAATGCAATTAAATGAGTGCATTAAGCCGCAGCTGTAGCTGTAGCTGAACTGTAGCTGCAGGTGCAATGATCGACCTGCACAGTGTACACAACACTGCTCATCCCGAAAAGCCTCAAACTTCCCACTCCACGCACACTGCCCCGCCCAAATGTGGCGGGCAGCAACATCCATCAAGGCGACAAGTGCAGCGCAGTTCTAATGCGATTGCCGCAGCAAACGGCGGATGTTGTGCCAAAAGCGGAAACGGATGCTGTCGTCCCTGTCGCCGCTGTTGCTGTGCTGCTCCAGCTCTCACATCGTTAGCCTTCACTGACATTGCAATTAAATTAGAGACTGAAAGCGAATGATGAAGAGAAAAGTACAGAAAAAAGAAGCTGAATCGCCGAGCGTTTAAAAAACAGCAACGACAGCGGCTAAAGCAGTTAATAAATATTCATTAAATGTTGGCCAAGTTAAGAGCAGACAAAGCAGACAAGTGCTTTTGGGCCTATTCTTCTCATCCGCCAGCGATTTGCATTAATTTGTTAATTCAAGCGCAACCCTAACACAGCTCTCAAAATGCCATTAAAATTTCAAAGTCTGCCTCCAAGTTGGGCAAAGTACTTATGTATATAGCTGTTGTGTGTGTGGGTATGTGTGTGTGTGCGATATGCGTCTGCTGCTGCTGCAATTACTGGGCTTAAATTTGGCTTTTTATTTGCTTCAGCCAAATGTTAATCCGGCTAAGCAAAGCGACGTTGCAACTCCGGATTCAGGACTCCAAAGTTAGCGACCTATTTGAAAAGCTGGTGGAGCAAAAGGCAACCGGGTTATTGAGGCAAGTGCCAATATTTGTTTAACAAACTCTCTCAGTCCCTTTACTTTCCCTTCCCTACACACACACACAGGTAGACAGCGACATAGTTTATTTTTCCCCTGTATCTGTGTGTCTGTTTGAGTCTTTAAGGCGACTCTTGGCTGGAATTTGGGTCAGAGATTATGCTTGGCATTTGGCTTGGCTTTTTCCAGCGGAAAACGAAAGCGAAAGTTATGCACATATTTCGTTGAGGCTTTAAGCCAACATTCAACTAGCCTTTTAGCCCCTTTTTTGTGTGTTGCCTTTACCTTTACTTATTTTTTTTGTATCTCCTCTACATCCGTTTTCCTGTTTCCTAACCACAGCAAAGGGCATTTGAGATGCGTTGTGTTTGCTGTGGCTTTCCAACTGCACTTAGCTTCGCTTTTTTTCCTTCTCTCCTTTTTTTGATGATTTTTTAAGCAAACGGTCTTGTGACCAGTTTGCTAGCTGGCATTAACAACATATGCGTCATGCATATGCAACATGCCACATATATCACTTTGTTGATTCGTCCCGTGGTCGCCAGCAGTGGCAGCTGTGGCAACATGCAGCGTTGTAGCAACTAATCAGCGACTAACTGCTCAAAACGCCATTTTAGTTGCATGAAAAAATGCATTGCATACTTTTAGTTGCTGCGAAAAATTCAAGCGAAAAGAATTTCTAACTCGAAGTTCGTGCAAATGCTTAAATAGGGAGAATTTAAAAAAATGGTTCTTAAATACAAAAGAGAAAATTTGTAAACTTCCTCTAATTTGACATCTAAGACTACTAATATGCTTCCCCTATACTATACTAAGCTAAATGTTAACTTTCTATTTAAAAGCTTGTATTATAATCAAAACTACGAAAAAAGTTTTAGCTTCTACACAAACTACTCTCGAATCCTTTTGCACTTCGATAAACTTAAAGCAAATGTTTAAATTAGAATTTCATACCTTCGCCTGCTAAACCACTTTAAGCCTGCAATTTACAAAGACATGTCCGAAGTGACAAAAATAATTACTATTTTAAAGCTTTACAAATTATATTAAGACACCACAAGAATTTCCAGCAAAGATTATACAACAAAATAAGCTAGAAAATATTAAATAAATACCTTGCTGAGCAAAAATAACTTTGATATGCAGTAAAATGATAAATTTTTAAGCTACGACAAAATAGTTAAGTTGAGAAAATGTGAAATTGGAAAATGCTGCAAGAATCTGATGAACTGAGCAAAAAGTTAATTTAAAATTTAAATAAGTTAAAAAAGTTTAACCCCTGGCGGCGCTTGGGGGTCAATTTCGACTCTACTGTCATATTTTATTAATCAATTCAATTTTGTCACCAACAAAAATATATATAAATTTTTACGTATATATTTATATACACTGCCACGCCCTTTGGGCAAGGGGGCGCATAAATTGATAATGACTGTAGGCAAGCCGAAAAGTTGTGGCAACATTTTTTTATTGACTTTTGACAGCAAGGGGGCGTTGGGGCGTGGCAAAGGTAGGAGCGGCAGTGGGGCACGGGGTCTAAGTTTAATCGCCATGGCTAATGCGTAAGGGACTTGTTTTCTAAATTAATGAAAAAAGTTGTGGGCGCAGTTGTGGAAAACCGTTGACTTTGACATAAAGCACAGCAACAACAACAACAACCAGAGGAAGCACAACAACGACAACGTTTATGTATATTTGATGGTACGCTTAGTGTTAGCACTCGGTCTACTTGACGGCAACAGTGTGAAATCCTTGAGGTATTATTAAAAAATTCTTCTTTGCTGTCCTCTAAAAAGCGAGCAGTTGTTGTTGTGCCCTGCACCGAGGGTGTAGTAGGCAGCAGAGTACACTTTTGAACCCATAAACTTACTCCCCAGCTTACTCCATTTGAGGAATAGTAACAGACAGTAAGCCAGTAAGTCTTTGCCTTAAAGTACTACTTTTGGGTATAGACAAGTCGGGTGTGCTCGGCTCTACTGTTGCTGCCGCTCTAGTTACTCCCCAAATGAGTTTATGAGCATGTCGTGTTTGTTGTTCTTGTCTTTGCTCTGTTTGTATTGCATATTAAATAAATTTCGGCAGCAACAACAATTCCATTTTCCCTCCCACTCTCTCTCACTCCGTCTCTTTCGCTCTCTGTATACCTATCTCTGTCTCATATGCTGTTTGTAACTTTGCTTGTTGACAATAAAATAACATTTTGCACTCACTTATCCAGCTGGTTCTGCTTCTCAAGAGTTTTAATGAAAAAACTTTTCGTGTGGGTGAGTGAGAGACAAAATGATAGAAAGAGAGAGTATTAGGAAATTGGCCTGTAATAGAGTTGTATGTGCTAAATGTGCTCGCCCTTTTCGAACTCTACATACTCCTCGACTGCTTTTGGGGTTCATTAAAACGCATGCCAATAAACACAATAAAAACACTTCATCATTGCTTGAATTTCTTGTGCAAACTTGCTGTCTTCGTTTCAACTAACTATGTGCGCTCAATACGTGGCCATCATCATCAAAATACACAGACACCGAAAGAAAATATGGTACTTTATTTATTACCAAAACTTGTATGAGTACGATTCCAGTTTATATTTCTCAAAATCAGCCATTATAATGGATTTCTGGCATTGTTTAAACTTTACTCCAGTGCAGACAGCCAATTTTGATCAGTGTACAGTGTACACATACATATTTATATTGATATTGAGCATACGCAACGTGAGCCACTCGCACTCGCAGGCACGTCACAAACTGAAGCTGCTCTTGTTGCTGGAAGCAGCTGCTGTTGCTGCGACTCTAGTTGCTGTTGCTGTTGTTGCATAGCTGTTGCTTGGCTGATTGTCTGTTGCTCCGGAGCACAGTTTTAGTTACGGCTATTGGAAATCAATCAATAAAACTCGCAGCGAAGTCAATCGTAAGGAATTTAATATGCCCTGTAGACAGCCCAAGGCGTCAAGTGGGTATATACAGCCAAACAAAAATACATTAAAAGTATTGAATTCAAGTTTTTAAGTAAGTTTTGGTCTAAGTATAAGCTGCAAAGCCCACATTAAAATGTTGAAACCTTTTTAATGCCTTAGGTACTAAAACTTATAGGGTATCTGCTAGTCTATATTTAAGCTATTTAAGCTTGAAAGAAACTGCAGACAGATGTGCTTAGAAATACGTTGGCTTAGCAGCTATATGTAAATTTTTATCTATTTAGAGGGTATCACCTTAGGTAAATAAAAGCATTACAATTAGAAAACGCATTGACATAAATCCCTTAAAGACCTACAAGGACAGGGTATCATTGAATAGAAGCGAGGTCTACTTAAGCGGTAACTAAAATTATGAGGTAAGATACTCTATAACTCCATTTTAAAAGTACTTTACTCCTCATTTCAGGGTATTTGCTAGTCGTTACCAGTACTCCTTTAGCTATGTACACCTATGCCCACATATATATGTACAATGTGCGCTTATATATCGTTGCTATGTTGGCTGTTCCAATGCTATGCGCAATATTGAAGCAGCTGCTCATACTTTGGCTAACATTCCAATTGAAAGTCAAACAGACAGAAGGACAGACTAACAGACGAATGGACGGACAAACAGACAGACAGACAGAGAGAGACGGACATTCACTCAAACTGACTGACAAATCGATTATTTGCAAAGCGAAAAACACAGCATTAAACGAAACGAAATCAAATCAAATCCAATCAAATTAAATAAAATAAAATATTTTTGTATACAACTAAAGTCAAAGTAAATTCCAGAAAACAATATCTCATATATTTATACTATATTTGTGCTAATAGACCTAAGTTGGTCTAAAAAGAGTACCAAAAATAAAGATCCAGTAAAGTAGTTTCCAGTTTCTATTGCAATTTTGGAAAATCATTCTGGACCAAGTGCCTTAATTAATTGAGTTATAGCTCAAAACACACATATAACTATGTGCTACTTTGAGTGGCAGGGACAAATTCTATTAGCTCAATTTTCTACATTTTTAGAAAACATTTTGTATGCAGAACCACCGCAGCGGATGCTGTTAAAAGCTGAAAACCTGTGGGAAAAAATGGAATTTAATAGATAATTGAAAGTTAAGCTAGAAAGAAGCTAAGCTATAGAGTCGAAGGTTGGCTGGTTTCTCGCTCAGTCTTAGCACCGAAAACTCCACTCAAAGAACAGTACCCAAAATTTTCTACTCAAAACGCAACAAAATGTTGCATAGATTCACTTGGCCTGGCCAAGATGCTGTGCACACTTCGAGCATGCTGTCGTTTCCTGTGGCTAGTCGACCCCTCTGCCCCACTACGTCCCTATGGTGCTGCTGCGGTAGCCATTATTTCCTGTATTTAATTGCACTACTCTCAGCTGCGGTTTTCTGCTACATTTGTTGCAACATGTACCACGCCAGGACACGACGATAATGTACTTTGACCAACCGAGTCATAGCTACAGCCACGCCCCACTCCTCCTATTTCCTCCAACGCAACTCCCTCAACTCACCTCTCACGTCTAGAATTTAACTTTGAGTTTTCCTTTTGGTTACTCGTTTTTTTTGTTGTTGCACTTTTTGATATGCTTGTTGACCACTTAAAAAAGGGGCTGGGGGCGGTTACGTGGGCGTGTCCCATGGAGTACAGCCATCGAATGATTTATACTTTAATAAGCGTGCTGAGGACAACTAGAGAAATTAGATGTGCCCACAAGCGACAAACCTTTCACAGCGACAGCATCGCTAGTGCTGACGTTCTAGCTAGTTCTCGGCTAGTTTTAGCTAGAAAATGTGCACAATTTATACAAGCTAGAAATCTAATTATTTTAATAACAGTATTTTAAAGAAAATTAATTATTTTCTTGGATTTTTCAGCGGTTTTAGTCGCTTTTAGTGCAAGCAACACTGTTTTCCTTCTCAGCGATTTCTGCTTGATGCGCACGAAAGGAATTTGCACAATTTATGAGTAGGAAAAATAAAAGGAAAAAAAAAGAACGAGCAAAAAAATTCCAAAGCAACGGGGCAAAGAAATTAAACAGCATGGCCAAGGATATTGCCTTGCCTTTGGCTCGGCTTATCGGCAGAAAAACAGAGATAGCAGTAGAAAGAGAGCGAGTGTGTGCGAGTGCTCAAAGTATTTGCGGCATTTTCAACCATTATGTTGGCCAGAAAGGTGCGAAAGTTCTCTGCGTATGTGTGTGTGTGTGTGAAGCAGCAGCAAATACCATTTGACCCCGATGAAGAAGCTTCTTCGACCTATTCACAATCCAATTCAAAAGCGAAACGTTATCCTTTTTCCTCGGCTGCTTATATGCAACACACTCGCAAACCTCACGGCAAATGCCAATGTGAATGCTAAATGAACCTTAAAATAGCTCAGCGCTATTCCCAATTCCCTAAACACTTCAATTTCGCTTCAAAAAATCACATAAATTATGCACTTCATGCGCCCCAAAAAGTATGCTTCAGAAAATGCAACCAAACTTTAGACTAAAGTAGAATTAGAAATGGGTTAGGAAAAGTTGATTTCAGGAGACTACGTTAAATATTTTCGACTCGATTATCAGGAAATTTGTTAAATTTCAACCAGACACTTTGAGCCCCCTTTCAAAAGACGTCAGTAAACAGTTTGTTAAAATTGTCAATACCAGATATCAAAAACTGAAACAACCCGAAAATGAGCGAACTAAACGAGGACTCTCTGGATCGTCACTTTGCGTCGCAGCTACAAATGGTTAGCGATGTGTTTATACGAAGCATTTGTCCATCCCATCACGACATAATCCACTGCTGGCTAATGGTGTTCTACAAGGCACCCACGGCGGACAAATACGCCCGTAATTGTCTGATGGTGCTAATGCATAGTCAGCTTAAAAGTATGGGAGAGTTGGGTAAGCCCTTTACAGACTTGAGTAATACAAAGCTCACGCTGGAGGAGGTGCTATCCATGTACGAAAGCGACGCGGTCTGCGAGACAGGCATGCAGACTCAGAAACTGGAGCAAACGGTGGGGGAAACTCACTCTGATTCGGAGACGAATTTTACCAGCTATGGGGACGACAGTAATCGCTCATGCTCCGAGAGGAAATCAAGCTGTAACTTCAGTCCGGATAAATCTGACTACGAGCTGCAATCGGAGAAGAATCAACAACTGCTCGAGGAGGTTAAGATTCTGCATGCACGCACCGTGCAGAATGAACAGCAGTACAAAAAGAGCGATTCCCACTGGCAGAAGAAGCTGCAGCTACACTGTAATCAGTCGCTGCTGCACAAAGTAGACCGGAGTTCACGCCAGGCCATACGACGCCTCAAGGATTGGTCACCGCATGGGGGACCTCTAAACTTTATGCTCCACAGTCTGCTGAATATACTCGGCGATGAGCCGGACACGCGACGTGTGCTCTTGGACTTGGATCAGAAGCTTGAATCGGAGCTAGAAAACATGCTTGAACTTGCGGGTGAACGGCGTGAGAAGAATGTGCGCATACTCTACGATCAGTTGTTCAAGCAGCAACAGGATCTGCTTCAGGCCAAGCAGGCACTGCTCCAGCAGGAGCAGCAGGCTCTGGCCGAGGCACGACAGCAACTCCTGGCTCAGCAGCAGACACACTTCTACCAGGAGAAGGTGACCCAAACCAAGACAATCAGTGAGCCGACTAAATCAAACACTTGCAACTGCGCCAACTGCCAGGAACTACTCTCGCCCTCGATCTCCTGCTCATCGCTGCTAGTGCACACTCACAGCAAGAAGGAGCTTAAAAGTAAGCACAAAATTTAGAGGTTCAACGGACGAAGGCTTAAAATACCAGGAAGTTCGTATTAATCCAGTATATTTTCATATTTTGTTTCAAATTTGTAGTTTATAAAGTTAATTCGAGTTTTGTTTGCAAATTACCTTACTGACACAGGGTATACTGCGGGTGGGTGTACTCCTCGGTTACCCATTAGTAATTATTAAAAATAAATAATTTCTGAGCGCAGTTTTTCAGACGCATGTGGGTACTTGTGTGGGCAAGGACCTGTCAATTGCCAGCAACTGGACTTTGGCAAACTTTTAATGTAGTTTTAATTTGCTCGTAATCACTGGAAACTTGGCCAAGACTAAACAAAAACAACAACAACATCTATAACTTGGCTGGCAAAGTTGGCGTGAACATTTCTTCTGGACTCGGCGAAAATTCTACGCACTTGCAGTCTTTCCTTTCCTTTGTGGGCAGAAAGCAGCGCATCCTTCGTGCTGAGACAACAACAGCTTTGCTCGTAATTAGTTTTTAAGCGCTCTATGTGTGTGTGTGTGTTGTGGGTGTGCGTGTGTGTGGTTGGCATTAGATATGACAGCATGCAGTTAAGTACTTCTTAACGACAATGCCGCCTGTGCGGCTGCCGATAATGGTGCAATTGATTTTCTTGGCAAAGTTTCGCAAAGTGCTGCTGGGATTATAGTTAACCGCAGTTGATTCAGCCAAATTGAAATTCTATATACAATGTGGTCTCTGAAAAGTATGCTGCACACAATTAATATCGATTGTAAATTGCTGATTTATATCGTGCACTCGAAAGTATGCAACACTTTAAATAAAGACTTAATTTTCACAACAAATTCAAATAACTAAACAATGCCACTAAATACATAAACATTCAATTGCAATTCATGGAATTTTATACGCCTAAAATGCACCACAGAATATGCCATTTAATTGTGTGTATTAATTTAGACTCCGCACTCAAAATATTTATAGAATTTACTTTGCACCTCAAACAATTATATCGCCCGCCTTGAATGCACTAAAAATGTTAAATTCCATTTAAGCCTTTCTTTTGACTTATTTTCCTGTTTTGAACTAAATTGCAGCTCCATTTACGACCACCTGCAACAGATTACGGCAATTGTTGGCAAAAGAACTGGCAAAATTAAGCACAAGTTTTCTCGATTGCACTTTCATTTATCTCTCATTTGCTGCTGGTAAAATAGTTCCGAAACATTTTAGAAAATTTTATAAAGCTGAGTATTTTGTAATAAGTGCTCTGATGATGGTTGCCTGAAGTTTATGCAAGCGAACGATTCATTCATTTTTCAACCAGAAATCAGAAGACGAAAAAAAAGCCCATAAAGTTGCGGCTGCAAAAAAGTTGCAGAAAGAAAATGCAGTTGCAACATCGTCTTGCCCTGCTCCTTTCTTGCTGCTCCCCTCTTCCCTTTATGCTGGCATCCTTCGCATGACAATAGCTCAAAATGTGTAGCACCAAATGTCGAAGGACTGCGGAAAACCATGAAGATGGTGAAAAACGAGTGCGGAAAAAGTAAGTGTGCGAAAAAAGTTTTCTTTTTGGCTTTAATGATGCGCAGAGACAGCAAAACTTTGGGCCCTGATAGCGGAAAGAGGAAATGCGGGATTGGGTGGGGTAAAAAGCGTTGCAACAATAAAATTTCAGTTGTGACGAGGAAAAGAAAATGGCGAGGAAAAGTGCGGCAACATTAGCGACATAAAATTAATGACAAATTTGTGAGCTTACGGAGAAATGCATTGTTCCCCAAAACAATTTCTGGCTATTAAACATAAAATGCTCGACAGCGGCAAAATATGACAAAAGTGAAAAGTCGCCAAAGCCAGCGATGGGGAAAATTTATGAGCACAGCAGAGCGCAGAGCGCAGAACACAGCAGAGCAGCAAGACCCAAGCAATTATGGCCAAGACTTAGTTGCCTTTTTCGGGTTGGTAGCTGACAATACAAACAAGGAGTACGGGAGGGAGCGAAAGGAAAGTATAGGAGCAGGAATACCGACAGCAGTTCCCAGTTCCAGCTGAGGCCAGCAGAGGACCACAACTTGCGTTTTGCTTTAAAAATGCTCGACACAAGTTGCATTTTTGCAAAGGAGAAAGCGAAGTGCACTATATAACCATTATACAGCAAAGGAGAGGAGGAGCTGAAGTCGAAGAATAGGAGCCAGAGAAGCAATGCAGCAGTAGGGGGAGCATCGAGTCAGGAGCAAAAGTAGGATAGGAAGAAGGAACCAGAGCTGGAGTGAGAATAGTAGTAGTGCTAGGTGAATCTGTTGGAATCAAAGAAGGAGCAGAAGAAGCAGGAGCGATAGTAGGAACCATAGTAGGAGCAGGAGCTAGAAGTATATGACAGCATAGAGATTGCAACGGAACCAGTGAAGCTGAAAATGCAATGCTTGTTGTGTGTTTATCACACTATGCACAACTCAGAGGCGGCAACGACGCTTAATGGCTTCCTGCTGCCATTATAGCCACTGCGGCCAACAACTTGGCTTGGCCAGTTTTCTTAGTACTCCGTCCTTCTACTTACTTCATCCACCACAGTTCGTCCTCTATGTTCCAAGCTCCATTTTCCATATTATTAACTCCGTCCTCCTTTGCGTCCTCCAAGAGCCACGACACTGCGGAGACTAATAAAGCGCACTATCTGTGTAACAACGGCTCCAAGCATGCCTCCTTTGCCGTCCCCCAAGGTTGTTAAGAAATACATTCACCATATTTTTCCGTATATTACTATTGCAATTACATTGTAGCCTCTTTGTGGGCAAAGTGTCGCTTGGCAAAGGTTTCGCCGACGATGAGCGGAAAGACCAAGCTAGCCTCGGCATAAACCTTAACAGGCGTGGCTTCCTTGCGTATCTTGCCCCAGGAGACAGCTTCATCCGGTCGTGCACCGCTATCACTGCCATCGAACTCAGATGCCGTGTTGACGAACACAGAGTAATCGGCACCGTTACGCATTAGATTCGCGTTGCAAATATGATGCTTAATAATGCCACCGCCTACGATGATCATGCCACTGTTGACAGCCTTCACAGCCATGGTGTTGAGACGCCGCAGATCCGATAAGATGTCCACAACCAAGCCAGGCTGTCGGAAGGAATGGAAGTACATCATGTCGCCCAGGCTCCCATCGGTGAGGGCTGGACAATAGACAGGTATTTGGTTTTTGGCTGCCCAGTAGTATATGGAACTGGGATTATCAATGCGTTCGCCTAATCTCTGTATGATGCGTGATGGCGACCAAACGACGCCCTTGCTGCGTTGCTCCTCAAGCATTTCATCCAGCAGCGGCATTAGCCAATCCTCAAACTTGCAGTAATTGTCATTGGGCACCAATAGGTTTCCAATACGATTTATGCCACGTTCACGCAAATCTTTGCCACTTAGCTCAAAGGAGCCCATAAATGTGGGAGCCAAGCACTTGATGAAATCCTCTTCGACGCCACCGGCCGTTGTCACAATACAGTCGATCATACGATGCTCAGCCAGAAAGCGCAGTGTCTCCCTCATGCCAGAGGACACTAAATTCGAGGTGTAACCAAGAAAGATGGTGCACTTACTACGTCGCCTGATGAATTCATCTGTTTCGTGTATATCCTGCTGCTCAGCATCCAGCGGCTGAGCCCTGCAATCCAACTGTCGATGTTTAGTACACTTAGCAACCTCAGTCTACAGCAAATCTTACCATTTTATTGATTTCCTTGATAGCCAGTCCGAGATTGGTGGCCTGGAAGCCGGTGTGAACATACGACTCAAACAGCTTGCTGTAATCAACGCCCTGATTAAAGTCATAGCCGTGAACCTGCGGTGTGTCCTCGGGTATGCGTTCACTGCGTTTTAATACAGCGTCTTTGGCTATTTCAGGTTCTGCCGACATTTCAATTAAGATTAACACAAAAGTTTGCTTTTAGCGCGGTTTCCACTAAATGTGCCAATCAGCTGTTTTTGGTCTAACGAAAACATATCGTTTACAACTGTGCTTGCGATATATCGATAGTGTATTTATTTAGTATTTTTCATCGAACCGCTGGCTATCGAAAGTGACGATTAGTTTGGATTGTGAATGACAGCTCAGTGAAATTGGAGCTATAAAGAAGCAGCAGCACTAGAAGTGAAGAAGAAGCTTGGCACTTGAAACAAGTAAACCCAAATTTTAAGGTATGTCAAAATTATAATAATATGTAAAATCTAAACGTATGAACATTCACTAATAAAAAACTAAATATATAAGCATTATTTGATCCACAAGAGCTGAAACGAAACAAGCAACCAGCAAACACCACAAATTGTAGCGAAACCTTTTTTTTGGAGTGGAAACCGTAGACAACAACGACGACGCAGCAAACGCCAAGGCAAAGGCAAATCAACACAAATAAAATACCAAAATGATTAAACTCTTCTCGCTGAAGCAACAAAAGAAGGATGGCGACCAATCGGCGCGCGGTGGACAGCAAAAGAAGGCCTCTGCCGCCCAGCTGCGCATACAAAAAGGTACAATTTTCTCCTTAACGTTTTGCGCCCATGAAAGTTGAGTTCATTATTATTAAACCAATTATATATTTGTTCTATGCTTTATGTAGATATTAACGAACTCAATCTGCCAAAGACATGTGCAGTGGAGTTCCCCGATACCGACGACTTGCTCAATTTCAAACTGATCATCTCACCCGACGAGGGCTTCTACAGAGATGGACGCTTCGTGTTCAACTTTCGCGTTGGCTCCAATTACCCACACGAGCCGCCGAAGGTGAAATGTGGCACACAGGTTTATCATCCCAACATTGATCTGGACGGCAATGTTTGTTTAAACATTTTGCGTGAGGACTGGAATCCTGTACTGACCATCAATTCCATTGTCTATGGCTTGCAGTTTCTCTTTTTGGTAAGGTTTGCTTGCGCCCTGCACATATGAGTGTATTAGAGCGTTTGACGTTTGTGACAACTGCATTAACAGCAAGAAAGTCGTCAATATAGCCATATTTTACTAGTTCATTGGTTAACTCCTTTAAGTCATGACTAATAAGTATTTCTCAAACTTACAGGAACCCAATCCGGAGGATCCACTCAACAAGGAAGCTGCCGATGTGCTGCAAAGCAATCGACGTCAGTTTGAATACAATGTTAAGAAGGCAATGCGTGGCGGTTGCGTTGGCGAAACCTTCTTTGAATGCTGCCTCAAGTGATATAGAAAATCAAAAGTCTTTAATTTAAGAAACACTGCGTCTGTCCGCTGTCTGCTGCCTGCCAACAATAACAACAACAACAAGAAAACGATGATTAAGAAGATGCCAGCGAACAGTCAACGCGATTTTAATAATTATACGCAACAACAACTACACGTACACTAAAAACAACAAGAACAACACGTACACTAAACCACAACAACAAATACAAGAACAGCAATAACTAAACAAACAATTGGAACAACAATTACAAGAACAACTACGAGGAGCAACAATAAATTATTGTAATAAAAACAACAACTGCAAACCGAAAAAAACCACAGAATATTGGAAACAAGTCCACAATTTATTTAGTATTAACAAAAAAAGAAAAAATAATCCTTACAGCTTTAACTATAAAAAAATAATGTTTGTAACGCGTTTGCGTATTTGTGTTAAGCTATTCTCGGAATATTGCTAATTCCAGCTCCCACAAAATACCAATTGATCCTCGGACACACACAAATTACCATAATTATATATACATAATTAGAGATTTGAAGCAAATTGGGTTGGAGTTTAAGAACAAATATAGTAGAGACAAGAATTGTAATCTTGTTTGTAATATAAGTTCAGTTTTAGTATTAACCAATGAAACTTATTTCTTTTTGGGATGCGTTGGATTAGCTTGACTCATCGATGGCGATGATCAGTGAAGCCCAAGGCATATAAAGATGTCTTATTTTACAGACATGAGAATTTAATAATTCGTTTTATTAATTCTTACTATTTAATACAAATTATGCTTAAGTAAATATCAAATCAATGCCGCTGCTTGCTTGAATCCTCGTTCCCTTATAGATGAATGCTGTTCCGCACCAGCTGCATATTTCGCCAGAGACACAGATCAGCAACTGCCGCCTGGCGTCCACTTTGAATGCGTAAATCGTAGAGGCGGCTGATGAGGCCAACACGTATGTCATCCGTGGCCAGTACCTTGAGCAGCTGCTGCATCAAGTTGCCAGGCAGAAGACGAAGCACAGGGGCAACTCTATCGCCGCCACACTCGACGAGCAACGAGATGAACTGATAGACAAAAATTGCTTTGGGTGAGAGTTCATCGCCGCTGACAAATTGCAAGAAGACGCGGAAGATATGCTTAACACTGGACTGCAGTGGTTCCTTGAGATTGAGGGGCGTGGCACGTAACTCAGCGCTGGTCGTGCTGCTCAACAAGGAGCTAGCGGAGGCAGAGGTGGCCAAAGCTGTGCCAACAGCGCCTTCACCAAAATCATTGGAATTGTCGCTACCATCGCCGAGCACTTTGCGTACCTTGGCCGCATTGGATTCCTCCTCATCGTGAGAGCGAGAACGCTTCTTAAAGGCAGCAGCAGCTGCGGCAGCCGAACTCCTGGTCTCCAGGCACGAAATGATGCAGTAGACGCTGAGCCGCGCCAGCACCAGTGACTGAGGTTCATTGATATCCTCGCTGCAAATGAATAGAAGCGTTTAATATACAAGCTAAGCATGGGGAAATGTGGGCGGACTTACTCCTGCCGACGTAGTATGAGTGGCGCCACCACATACTGAAGAAGCGCCTCGGTGGTGCGCTCAATGTCCAGATGCATCACAGCAAACACAATGTCCATGCACTTGGCCATGTCCCGCATATACTTACAGCTAATCAACTGCTCCACAAGCTGGGTAACCAGCCAGGAGGCACCACCAGCCAGCAGCAAGGATTCCAGTGTCTGTGCCGCACGCACTGGCAAATGTCCAGCCTCGGAGACAATGCGCCAGCAATCCCTAAACTGTTCGATGAGTGGCGTATGCGAAATCAGACGAGATTTGGTATTTGGAGTCGGATGATCATGTTGCATTTTGCGTATGATCTGATAGGACAGAGCCAGACGTTCCTTAGCATTCTCCTGGCTGGACAGCTCCTCGCTGGTAAGCGGTGCCAGGAACTGTTGTATCATATTGAGAGGCTTCAGCAGCTCCGACTCACGCACCGAGTACATATAGGCGCAGAGGAACGAAGTGGCACAGACTGAGAAGCTGAATAGACGGCGCTTAATGTTGTCCAGTATGCTCTTGACATCCGCTGAGGAGAGTGTTTCCTGCTCCCAAGCAATGAGCACATGATGGAGCACACCTGGCAGATTCAAACAGATGTCCTGCCAGGTCAGATTACTGGGCTTCAATTGTGCCGTCTCCGGTTTGCTCAAACTCAAGAGCAGCTCATCCACAATGCTGTCATCGCAGAGCGCAAGTATCTGTCGGGGATTCTTTAGCTTATTACGCTCCATCATGCACTCCCGCACCCACTTCTCAAAAAAGGAATCACCACGCTCCGGCAGCACAACCTACAGAGTTATCGGAGTTCCATTGGAGTTATCGGTAATTATATTATTGAGGATACACTTACATCAGAGCCATAAGTTTGCACAATGCTGGTGAGCATGAGAAAGGAGACATCGAACAACGTGGAACGTATTATGGTTTTGCCCAGCTCACCCGGCATCGGTTTCGAGTTCTCATTGCATTGAATCAAACGCGAGACGAAAGTCTTAAGACGCCCCTCGACGGTAGCCACCGATAGGATCAATTCAAAGCTGTTGCCGACCGGCACCTGGCACAGCACATTCACCATGTCCTGCACCTTGTTGGTGCACAGCGTCTTTAATACGCCGGACAGTGGCACCTCCGCGCGTTTGATGAAATTTATGTTCGATGGCGTCTGTTGGCCATTGTCGCACTTCTTCAGCAACTGCGAAGCGGCCTCACTGCAAAAGGATAAATTTTGAGGTTTTGCAGATGGACTGTAATTTTCTACAAACTCACCGTTGACTGGCGAACTTCTTCACATGGACATCATTGACCAACTGCTGCTTGGTCCAGTCGTTAAGTAGGAATTCAATGATATTGCACGAGCACTTTGTGTCCATAAAGTCCAGCAGCAGATTATCCTCGATCAGCAGCTCTAGAGCCTCGACCAGCTCGGGTATGTAGTCGGTGACAGGCAGCGCTGGCTCACCTGGAACACGCTGGAGTACATGAAGTTGCTTGATGATGTGCGGCATTTTAAAGAACATAAAGGCGCCCCACATGGTGTCTGGACTGGTGTCGGCCACGTTGCTCAATGTGAGAAAACCAGCGCGTATGATCTCATAGAAGAGGCGCGTGTTTGTGTAGCCCTTGAGGCGTTGCAGCATTTGGAGCTCGGCCACATAGTAAGATGTGTCCTTGCAAGGATTTAGCAACACCTCCACTGCCAGCAGAGGCTGGACACAGCAGGAGATCTTCTCAGCTGATGGAGGCGGATTCAAGGACTGCAAATCCAAGTGCTGGGCTTCAATGTAGGCCAACTGTTTCAACTGCTGCTCCGCCGTAGCGGTACTTAGTGTCAGATTCGAGTTGGTCAGGGATGCCTTGATGTTGGCATAGAGATCACGTGTTCTGCCCACCGTTTCCAACTCCTCCTGGCTGCCCACATACAGCATGCCCAGCAGGAACTGTTGTTGAGTCAGGCGCTCTATAAGCTCACAGCTTTGGTCCAGCATATAGGACTGCTCGGCGCTCATTTCGCCACGCATCTCGTACTGCTGCACGGTGCGCGCAAAGATCTGCATGATCCAGTGGACTAACTGCACCATGGCACTAGGCAGCAGCGCCTCCTCCGACTTAATGCTGTAAAGAAGCGGAAGTTATTTAGCCAAGGAAGCGTAGAAACAAAGATTACTCCAACTTACCGGCAGGTGATGCCATCTATGATGCTGACCAGAAACTCCAGCAGGGCGGTGACACAATAGACACGCCCCAAATTGTCATACTTGGCTATACAGCGCAGAACGGCAGCATGGGACACCAGGTGGGCACACAGCGAATGCTTCAGATAGTTTAGAACCAGCTGCGAATATGGAAAGCGAAGAATCGGTTAGAGCTGGCAAGGGTTAAAGAAGAGGGCGAGCTCACCGGATTGGCTGTGGAGCCAATTACCGCTTGCTGTTGCAGGCAGTCCGCTAGATTGTAGACATCGCCACTGACGCCGCGGGGCAACACCTGAAAGCATAAAACAAAAACATATTACAAACTACAGGAGTTTTGATAGATACTACATCTAAACTATAGTTTCAGATCCGATTTAACAAAGTGTCTCTCGTTTAAGTTGTCATTACAATTGATATAGACATTATTTATGAAAAATTCAGGCTCACATAAAGCACTACAGACAAAATAGCTAGAACAATCTTAAATATTTTTTTTTAACAATATAGACACAACAGACACGATAGTGAACACTAAGGATTAGTTCTTGTAGTTAACTCTCTTATTTGTTTTTTTATTAGCGTGTTACGCGATGTTACGTTTAAATTTACAACGCTTCCAGGGTTATTTAATGAGTAGCGTTAGGAGCCAATTTCGAAGACGTCCCATACATATTCTAGAGCGAGCGCTTCACTTCGAGAAGGAGGAACAAGCTGGAGGCGGTGGCGGTGGCAACTGCTCGCTATGGAAGCGTCTGATCAGTCAGTATCAGTTTCGTACCAAGAAGGAAGTATATTATCCTGATCGTAAGACGGAAATGAGACGACCGAGTGCGCCGCCCAAGCCGATGAGTGTTATGAAGCCACCGAAGCAATATCAACATCGTGGTCTGCCCAAGGACTACTACTACAAGGTGCTGGGCGTGAATAAGCATGCGAGCATTCAGCAGATCCGTAGTGCCTTCTATGCTTTAGCCAAACGTTATCACCCGGACTCAACGCACTCCGAGGAGAAGCTGAAACATTTCCAGGAGCTGTCCAATGCCTACAACATACTGACGGACGAGACAAAACGGCTGGAGTATGATCAACTGGGTGGCATTAAAGATGAGCAGGCGTTCCTAGAACAGGCCGGTAATCCCATGAGCTTGGACCGCAAATATGAAGGAAACACTCATAATCAGGAAGGTAAGTTGGATCCACCAGAAACGTTTCTCCTTTGACCTTTCTGACCACTGGCAGAAATTAAAAAGTTAACTGGTAACGAATTTGATCTGACGCTAAATTTTGTGGAAGCCACCGTTGGCTGTAAGAAGCGTGTTGATTTGCGTTATCTACGCAAATGCGACTCCTGCAAGGGCAAGTCCCAGCTGATGGCAAACAGGGATGTGGGCAAGGAGCCGTGCCGTCGCTGCAATGGTACCGGCAAGGTCACCAATAAAACGGTGACCTTTACCGCCGTCAACACCTGTTCTCAGTGCAAGGGCAAGCGATATATCAATCGCAATGATTGTGAGACCTGTGATAATCGTGGCTATATTGTTGCCAATGTGGAAGTGCTGATCAATGTTCCATCTGGATCGCAGTCCGGCGATGTCATCTCCATTGAGAATCCCAATACCAAGCAGCGAGTCAATTATAATCTCAAGGTGCCATCCAGTGATTATTTCCGACGTGTCGGCAGTGATATCTATACGGACAAGTATCTAAATATTTCGGATGCAATTTTAGGCGGCAATTTTCAGGTCCGTGGTCTCTACGAGAATGTCGAGGTGCGCGTTGAGGCAGGTACACAATCGCACACACAGGTAGTGCTACGTAACAAGGGTGTACGGTCTCGCGATGCCGTGGGCGATCACATTATCACGTTTAAGGTGCGAATTCCACGCAATTTGTCTGTGAAGCAGCGACAACTTGTACTCGCCTTGGCCCAGGCTGAGGAGCCGGTGTTCGAGTGCCAAAAGAATATCTCTAAGCTGTAATTCTACAATGTGGTTAGTGCTTTTAGCGAGATGGTGTTTTCACGTAAAATTCTCAATGTATATACGATCATAGTTTAGTTTTAAAATAAAGCTCTTTGGCTGCAAAGGTTTAAATCAATTTTTCACCTTTTTTATGTTAATGCCCCACTGTGAGTCGGACCAACGTTCACGCCACGCCACGTTAATAAGCTGAAGGATTTTGTTGTTCTCCTTCATGGCGCGTCTAACGTTTCACGTCACTTTCACTTTAAGTGATATGCAAACTGTGCAATAAACAGTTAATATTACAAATAAACCAAATAGTGGCACTGTTTATACTTTTTTTCGCTAGCGTAGTGTTTTCAATCGTCATCGATATGTCGTCAGTGCCGCAATCACTAAGTACTCGATACTTTAATACTTCGTAATATTCCGCTCTGCATTAACTACTCGATGCTTTAGTGTTGCAAAATACACTGCAATGCACTATTTGGGCGCGCAGTTCAAATGTTCTAAAAAGTGGTAAAGGAAGTAAATCGCATATACATTTTTATTGAATACAATAAAGTAGCGTATGATTTTATTTTTTTTTGTAAACTGCTTTAAATATTAAGTTCTAAAATGTTTGACTTTGTACAAAATATATATTTACTATATATGTATGCCGAAAAATTGTTCCTCCATTGCCGCACTTCAAAATTTGATGTTTTCACTCAATCTTGTATTAGTTTTGATATATACTTGTGTTATTTAATTAAAAAATGTTAGATTAAACTTGTTTCGTGCTGATTATATGAGAATCTGTAATTATCTAATTAACTAAAACAAGAAAAGTATTAATTTATCGGTGGATTGTCAAGGGATTAAACCGAAAATAAAGCATGCACAAAAATGTACAAAGGCAATTTATTTATTATAAGAACTTGAATTCAATATGAAAGAAAGTAAATGTATATTTTAAAATTAAAAAAATATAACAGCTAACTTAAGATTGTATGACAAAAAGCATTTATCTATTATCAAATGGCAGCGCCACAGAACTTAAAAATTAACGTAGAGTTGCTTCTTGAGGAAGATTTTTCACTCAATTAATTGTTTGTTTGTGTGTGGTGTGTGTGTGTATGTGTTTTAACTTTTTCTGCTTATAAACCGAGGAAGAGTTGTCATCATTGATAAAGTTTAAAAGCTAAGTCTAAGACCTATTTCAATTATTTATATATATATATATTTTTTTTTTGCCAGCTGCATGAGCCAAAATTTTAATAATCACTTTAGCATCGTCGTCCTTTTAGTACTTTGAGGAGTGAGTTGTGTATGCATGTATATGTATGTGTGTGTTTGTATTATTCATCTCTAGTTTTCCTTGCCACTTTTCCATTTCCTACTGAGTAAGTTTTCCATTGCACCTAATTGGAGGCGGATGAACCAGCTGGCTCATCGCCCTTGACAGCCGAAGCGTAGCTAGCATTAGAGGAGCTTCCTGGCTTATCCGTAGCTCCTTTGCCCTCGCCACCAGCTCCACTTCCACTGCCACTACCTCCAGCTGCAGCAGCGGCAGCATTTGGAACACCAGCAGCACCGCCCATGCAAACATTACTGTTCAGACCTAAGGCATGAGGGGAATCGACTAAATAAATTGTTTTGATTTAGTAATTTGTGTGCTTAATCAATAGACACCTTTGACATCCATGGCATAGTTATCGTCCAGACGCAGATCGTGCCGCTTTATCAACTGGCATTCTGCACCCTCAATTGAGGGTATGGAATACACATACAAGTATCCATCCTGAGAAGCAATCAATAATCTGTAAAGAAAACATATCGACATAAAAACTTTGAAGATTTGGAAAGTGATGAAGAAAGACTTACCTGAGTTGCTTCTGTATCGTGGTTATGGCGCACATACGCCGTACACCCGCCTCGGGCAACGTGACCGATGCAAATGCACGTCCTTGACTAAACACATCAGTCACCTGCGTGGGCAAGTAGCTGGTGACGGTTTTGCTCAAGAATCTAAAAAACGAGTAACTTGCATGAGAGAACAGACATGATGAGTTTGGTGGTTGGTGGTTTTTGGTGGTTTTTTGGTGGAGTGGATTGAAATGAAAGAAAAGAAAAATAGATAAATGTCAAGTGCCAACAACAACAAAGGAAAAACAATAGAAAAGTGGTTTTCCTCGGCACGCCAAGGATCGGATACACTTGCAGCCAATACGGACATGGTTTAATCAGCCTAATACACCCGCTGCAAGGGCATATCGAAACGAAATGCAATGCATGAGTGAAAATGGAGCATGTAGAGTTCATATTTGCATATATGTGTGTTTGTGTGTGTGTGTGTGTGTGTGTGTGTGTGTGAAACCGTAACCATTTAGACTATCCAACACCAATTTTGCTTACCCCATCCAATCATCGCTCGACTGCTTGCCATGATCATTGTTCTCCGCGGCGCTGCGATCTAAACGGAATATGTGCACCGTCTCCGTGTTGGAGCTGGACACCAAGTACTCGGCACAAGTGCTGAACGAAAGTGAGACAATGGAGACGCAACGTTTGAGTCCACGACGCAGCTCAAAGAGACGACTGCCATCCTGAGAGCTAAAGACACGTATTACGGTGCCCCGCTCACTGGCAGTGGCAATCTCTGTGCCCGATGGACTGAATGCGATGGCAGCGAGTGGAGTATCATGTGCGGGTATCATTGTCTTGGCATGCAAATTAATGGCATCGAAGATCTGCACCTCGCCAGAGGTAACGCTACCAGGATAGGCGAGATAGCAATGCTCCGATGAGGAGGAGAGTGCACACAAGCCCAGCTGATTACAGGGTGTATCCCGTATAGTGTGCACCACCTTCATGTCCTGAATGTTGTGTATGTACAGTGATTCCTCCAGGCAAACAATCAAACGTTCACGATTCAACTTCACCGCCAATATTGTATTCGAGTACGAGTAATTGCAGATTTCGCTTTGTTTCTTAAAATGACACACTTTCAGCTTACGAGGCGCTCGCTGCGAGACAATGGCCACCAAGGAGCTCTCGAAGAGGCGCTCGATCAGGAATAGATCATCGCTCTTTGTGTGATAGATCTTGTCCAGCGTGGAGTCCACAGATCCCAGACTATATAGACTGTAGCTGCCGCTAGTGGCGACGGCCAGCGAGCTAAATATATGCAAAAAAAATATAGATAATTTAATCAAACGAGTTCCAATGTAAATCATGCAGCGAATGCCGTAATTTCATTCCATTTAATTTAGTTTAAAATCAAATGTTTTGTCAAAACAATTACAGCACTCAGTGTCCACACTTACGTTATGTTTTGATTAAAATTAACAAACACCTCGCCCGCGTCCACATCGGGTCGCCCTAGCAGGCTCATCATTGTGTGTCGTTATAGCGTGTGTGGCCTGTAGAAAGCAAAACCTTTTTTTAGTGGGAGGAGTCAGTCCAAACAAAGACTTCGGTATTGGACACAGTTTTAACCGTTGTGGGACGTGTAATAATTTTTAAAAACATGCTGCGCCAGGGCTGGGCAAGCATATGCTTCGATTGCGTATTAGGCTACAAAAACGCAAACAAAGCAGAAGATATACACATATGGAAAAGGTGGGATTTAGCTCACACATAGTGTGTGCACTGATAAACCCAACAACAACAAACTGAACGCACACGTATACCCAACGAAACTTACTTCTTTAAGAACACAAAACACGATTTACGTACTTTTAAACCTTTGTGCAATCGCTGTGCTAAACGTTTACAATGACAGCTATTGTTAAAACACTCTATTTAAAGCTATTATTCTAAAAATTATTTCTATCGCGCAGTAAATTGTTTTTGCTATGTTTTGCACTAAGGATGGGACTTTGTTTCTATTTTCATTCGCTTATCGATAGTCGTCTGCTGGCCAGTGATGAGTTCTCAAACGCATCGAAAATTGTGACAATATCGATATCAGACAGTATCGATATCAGACAAATGTATATATGTATATTTATTTTATTGTGCTGAAATTCTGTAAATATTTAGCGTAAACAGATAAATGAGACAAATAAAGCAATACGTATCTTTCGTATAATTCGCGCATGGTACTTAGAGACTGACAAAGGAGAGCAATGATTATTTCGCGTGTGAATACAGTCGATGCCAGTTAGCTAAATAAGTGTAAAAAAAAAAGAAATTGTATAGGCCTTAGACTGCAATATGCATAAGAGTTATAAATGTAAACAGCTTGACGAACCCCATCCCAGCACTGTCTGTCCAATTACTGAATAACTGTGAAACAGTAAAAGATGCAGACAGACAGCTCGCAGACAACAAAAGCAATAACAAAGTGCTCGAACTAAAATAAATGCATATATGCATGTGTGTATATGTATGTATGTATGTTTGTATGTGTTATGTATCAAAATGTGTTGACTGGATTCAGATTGGATTGACTGGAATATAATTAATTGTACTACCACTGATAATATTCACAATTATCGTGATCTTTACGAATCTTTATGTAAGTTGTACGAAGTGTATTGAATTTATTATCAAACACACACCCACCTTGTTTTTTGTGATAAGAATATAAATGAAAACGTGCATTGCCGTCAGCCTTGTTTGTTGTTGTTGCTTCTGCTTCCGCTCTCGCCATCGTCGTAGCCTTGCTCTACCTACGTACATACACACACTTAAATATAGTAGGATTTTTAAAGCTGTAGGCCATGTTTCTAATCAGGCTGTTTGGTCGTGATTTGTGGAATTTATTTGATAAACACTGTTCGCATAGTACCGTTATCGCGGTATTGTACTTTTCCAGCACATCAAGTGTGTCTGTTCCAATTGGACGAGTCAGAAGAGGCACCATGAGAGAGAGAAAGAGCGAGAGGGAGATGGGTAGAGTGGGAGTGCAAGGGAGCAGAAAATAGACTGAAAGAAGAGCAAGCAAAAATCTAACTGTAAAATAAATGGCCGTGTTGTTGTTGCTGCTTGCTTTTAATTGCAATTTTTTGTTGTTATTTACATTCATTAATAAGCAGCAGCGCTGTCGGCGTTGTCGTCGCTGCCGCTAATCATATTACCGCTTTTATCATTCGCGTGTACTTTTGACATTTAAAACACAATCACAAAACGATTTCAAGCGCAATGATTGTGAATTTGTGACAATCTTTTACTTAAAAAAGCTTTTTCTTTTAATTATTCCCCGCAGCTCAAACTCGCTCTCGAATATGTCCGACGGCGTCAGTGTGCTACACATTAAACAGGAGGTGGACACTTCATCCGCGGGCGGTGCCAGCAACTCGTGCTGCAGTCCCAGCTCCAAGGCAACAACAGCGACAACAACAACCACAACTGGTGGCCACAACAATTCCAGCAATAGCAACAGCGGCATGAAGTCATCTCCTTCGGTCTCACCAGAGCGTCAACTCTGCAGCTCCACCACTTCCCTCTCCTGCGATCTGCACAATGTTTCGTTGAGCAACGATGGCGACAGCAGCAACAAGGGCGGCGGTGGCGTAGGAAGCGGTGGCCATAATGGTGGTGGCGGCGGAGGAGGAGGTGGTGGAAGTAATCACTCCAGCAGCGTTAATGCCAGTGCGGGCAGCGGTTCGGTGCGAGATGAGCTGCGTCGTCTGTGCCTGGTGTGCGGCGACACTGCCTCCGGCTTTCACTACGGCGTCGCCAGCTGCGAGGCCTGCAAAGCGTTCTTCAAGCGCACCATTCAAGGCAACATTGAGTACACGTGTCCGGCCAATAACGAGTGTGAGATCAACAAGCGGAGGCGTAAGGCGTGTCAAGCCTGTCGCTTCCAGAAGTGCCTGCTTATGGGCATGCTCAAGGTGGGTTTTCAGAGATTCCATCAAAGCATTCCCCTGTTAACACTTTAATTCCTACAGGAGGGCGTGCGTCTAGATCGCGTGCGTGGTGGTCGTCAGAAATACAGACGCAATCCGGTGTCCAACTCGTACCAGACCATGCAGATGCTTTACCAATCCAGCACCACATCCCTCTGTGAGATTAAAATACTGGACGTGCTCAATTCCTACGAACCGGATGCACTAAGCGTTCAGCAGCAGCAACAACAACAGCAGCAGCAACAACCGCATACGACCAGCTGCAACGATGAGGCCTCATCCTCCTCAGGCAGCGTGAAGCTGGAAAGCAGCAACAATAGCACCCTCAATGGCACATGCATTTTTCAAAACAACAACAACAACGATCCACATGAGATTCTTAGTGTGCTGAGTGATCTCTATGACAAGGAGCTGGTCAGTGTCATTGGCTGGGCCAAGCAGATACCAGGATTTATAGAGCTGCCACTCAACGATCAGATGAAGCTGCTCCAAGTGTCGTGGGCTGAAATTCTGACACTCCAATTAACCTTTCGTTCGTTACCCTTCAATGGAAAACTGTGCTTTGCCACCGATGTGTGGATGGATGAGCTGCTGGCCAAGGAATGCGGCTATACGGAGTTCTACTATCACTGCGTTCAGATAGCCCAGCGCATGGAACGCATCTCGCCGCGTCGCGAGGAATACTACCTGCTGAAGGCACTGCTCTTGTCCAACTGTGATATACTGCTGGATGATCAGAGTTCGTTGCGTGCCTTCCGGGACACTATACTTAATTCCCTTAACGATGTCGTCTATCTACTGCGTCACTCCTCCGCCGTGTCCCATCAGCAGCAGCTGTTGTTGCTGCTGCCATCGCTGAGGCAGGCGGATGATATACTCCGGCGTTTCTGGCGTGGCATTGCACGCGATGAACTCATCAATATGAAGAAATTATTCTTGGAAATGCTCGAACCGCTTGCCAGGTGAAGGAGCCTTTGGTGGGTGTGTGTGTTTTGGAGCAGGGATTATCAAGGTGCAAATATAGATGGTTTAAGCAACAAACTAGTTACTAATCTTAGTACGTAAGCAGATTCAAGGTGTAGCTCATAATTGTGTACATAGATTGTGTAATGTAATCTAGAATTGTGTGTGCGACGAGTGTGTATGGAGTTTGGAAACTATAACAAAAGTAAAACAAAAATTGTATTTGAAAAAGAGAAACTTAAAGATTCTGTTTAATGAACTACAAACTACAAAACTACCAAACTACAAGCTACGAAGGCAAAGTTGTTTAACACAATTTAACATAGTTGAACTTATTAACTAGTTTAGTTATGGATTGCACTAATTATATTACGTATATATAGTTCTATATGTCTATATATGACCTGATCCTCGTGATACTTAATGTGTTAAAGTGCTTAACTTAATTTGCAGGAAGTGATTTGGATTCCTTTAATCTTTGTAGGATTATTAGCTCTATCGTTGGTCATATTTACATGTTTGCAGACTAGAGATATTATCAATTATATTTCTCTCACACACACATCGAATTGGCAGGCACACACAGGATGCTTTTGCATGTCATCTTTGTTACTATTCTTCTTTTTGGTTACAGCCGACTACGTTGCAGATCTGGTGATTCAAAGTATTTGCGCGAGTTCTCCTGGAAACGATCGCTTCGCGCGAGCTCATTGCGGAAGTAGGAGATGGTCTGTAGTAGACCCGTTTCCAACGGAACCTTGGGCTCCCAGTTGAGCAGCTTCCGTGCCCGCGTTATATCCGGTTTGCGACGCTGTGGATCATCCTCCATTGCCTTGATTTGTTTCACCTCGCTCGTTCCTCCCACCAATTGTTTAATGATCATAGCAAACTCCTCGATGGTCTGCTCCACGGGATTGCCCAAATTCACGGGCTGCGTGTAATTGGAAGCCATCAGCGCTATCATGCCCTCCACCAGATCGGAGACATATTGAAATGATCGCGTCTGCTTGCCATTGCCATAAACCGTAATCGTCTCGTTCCGCAGTGCTTGCAGTATAAAATTTGACACCACGCGTCCATCGTTCATGTGCATCCGTGGCCCGTAAGTGTTGAAGATTCTTGCCACACGCACTTGCACCTTTTCCTACAACAAGAGCAAAGAAATTCTTAAGTTTAATCAAGCAGAAAACATGCGGTTTGACATTGAAGTATCTAGGGGTACCGAAGCAACCGCTTTGTTTTATGCATTGCTGCACAAATGGAATCCGGATAATACTGGTTGGAAGCCAGTGTCGGATGATCTTACCTGCTTGGCGTATGCATAGCTGAGAGTTTCCGACACACGTTTGCCCTCATCGTAGCAGGCACGTGGTCCAATGGGATTCACATGACCCCAGTAGCTCTCCGGCTGTGGATGCACTTTGGGATCACCATAAACTTCCGATGTGCTGGCAATCAGGACTTTGGCCATCACACGTTTGGCCAAGCCCAAGACATTGATTGTGCCCATTGTGTTGGTTTTTATCGTCTTGACGGGATTGTACATGTAGTGCGGCGGAGATGCCGGGGAAGCCAAATGATAAATCTCATCGATTTCAATAAATAATGGATTAACAATGTCGTGATGGATGAGCTCGAAATTCTCGTGTCCCAGCCAGTGTTCCACATTGCGTTTGCGGCCCGTAAAAAAGTTATCGACCACTATAATCTCATGGCCCTGGATCATAAGGTAGTCCACCAGATGGGAGCCCACAAAACCGGCACCGCCCGTGATGAGGATACGTTTGCGATTCTTATAGTTGAGGTATTTAACTTTGGGATATTTACGTGGCGTACTCGCCTGCAAGGATCGCACTTGTTCCTCCAATTGGGCCAATTGTTCCTTTGTCCTCAACAATTCTTGGCGCTGTTGCTGCAGCTGTGCGTTTTGTGCCTCGTAGGCAATGCGTAAATTTCGTTGGTCAACATTTTCGGTGGGTGGAAATTGACGCTGTTCCTCAATAGTATTAGCCGAGATCTCGCTGGGAGTAACCAGGGATTTGTATAAATAAATTAGACCGAGTATTGTAATCGAAGCAGCGGCAACCATTCTGATTCGTTTCTTGGTCGAGCTCATTGTGACGACAACAGCTCAGTGTGACTACGACGACAGAAATTGTAGACACACACGCTCAACTCCACTAGCGCTGTTTATTCTTATCAGCATGTAAGAGTCAAACATCCACATTGCATTGTTATTCTCCTACATTTGTTTACTCAAGAATATTTACTTAGAATATTGCTCAGCTGTTTAGCATCTCGATAGTGTCGATAGATTTTTAATCGAATTTGAAAAGAACCTTTTCTTGAGTGTGACCATAGTTGGAATTATTTGGCCCATTTTGGGGTTCTTAAAATGTCAGTCTGGCAGCAACGGGCATTGAGTCAGCTGCTTATCGTTTTGCGATTTCATTGCAATTATTTTTTTTGCTAACATATATATTTGTTCAATTGAGCATAGAACAGTAAGAAAAGCCGTAAGCGCAAACGAAAAGCAATGCCGAACGAAAACACGCCAACAGCAAATCAAGAAGATGACAACAATGAGCATGAGCTGCAGCAGAAATCGAAAGAGGTAGCGCGAGCTACTGAAGAAATGCTGGCAAGCGCCGTTGCCGGCTTGAAGATGATGGGGCCAGGGTCAACTACGGCCGCAACTGGCGACACCGAGGCTGCTGCTGCTGATGACGATGAAGATCCAGCAAAATTGGCTAAAAACCTGCTTGAGAACAAGGCCGATTTAGCCTCGCAGTCGAGTAAGTATAACTATTGCCAAATTCGCAAAAGTTTAGCAAAAAAAAGCGCCGTGCTAAATGAGGTTAGGTTTGGTTTTATGGTCAGGCCAGGAATTTGTATACTGTGCGCAAATAAATTATTGTCACAGAGTATTTTTAATTTAAAACTATTAAGTTTTCGTTGGCTAATTCTGTTAACCTTACATTATTTTTAGCCACACAATCTTTGCTCCAGGCCATGACCGATGCGATGGCCAATACCCGCCAGCAGGCCCAGAAATTTAAATTTTGGTCAACACAGCCAGTGCCAAAGCTGGACGAGAAGGTGACCACAAATGAATGCATTGAGCCAAATAAGAAGGTAACCGATATACGTGCCGATCCCTACACTTTGCCCAGCGGTTTCAAGTGGGTCACACTGGATTTGAACGATGCCAGTGACCTGAAAGAGCTCTATACGCTGCTAAATGAGAATTATGTGGAGGATGATGATGCCATGTTCCGTTTTGATTATCAGCCCGAGTTCTTGAAGTGGTCACTGCAGCCACCTGGCTGGAAGCGGGATTGGCACGTTGGTGTGCGTGTCGAGAAATCAGGCAAATTGGTTGGCTTCATTTCAGCCATTCCAAGTAAATTGCGTGCCTACGATAAGGTTCTGAAGGTGGTGGACATTAATTTCTTGTGTGTACACAAAAAACTACGCAGCAAGCGTGTTGCTCCGGTGCTAATACGTGAGATAACGCGCCGCGTTAATCTTACCGGCATTTTTCAGGCTGCGTACACTGCGGGCGTGGTGCTGCCCACACCTGTGTCCACCTGTCGCTACTGGCATCGCTCGCTAAATCCCAAAAAGCTGGTCGATGTACGTTTCTCGCATTTGGCCAGAAACATGACGATGCAACGCACCGTTAAGCTATACAAACTGCCTGATCAGCCCAAGACAAAGGGCTATCGCCGCATCACCGCCAAAGATATGGACAAAGCGCACAAATTGGTCGAGGAATACCTTAAGAGATTCTCATTGTGTCCAGTGTTCAGCAAGGAGGAGTTTCGTCATTGGTTTACGCCCAAGGAGGGCATTATTGATTGCTTCATTGTGGCCGACGAGAAGGGCAACATTACCGATCTGACCAGTTACTACTGTCTGCCCTCATCTGTGATGCATCATCCTGTGCACAAGACTGTACGTGCAGCCTACTCATTCTACAATGTGTCCACAAAGACACCATGGTTGGACTTGATGAACGATGCCCTGATCTCGGCCCGCAATGTCCAAATGGATGTGTACAATGCCCTGGATCTAATGGACAACAAGAAGTTCTTCATGCCCCTGAAATTTGGCGCTGGCGATGGTAATTTGCAGTACTATTTGTACAATTGGCGTTGTCCGTCCATGCAGCCCGAGGAAATTGCATTGATACTCATGTAGTCGAAAGATTAAAGCATTTGATCCCTTTCACCACCACATTCAAGAGGAATAGGAAAACGATTAAGAAACCTAAAACAGTAAACTACACATTTTACGCACGCAAAAATTTAAATGTGGAAAGAACCGTCGCTCTTAAAACAAAACAAAAGTCTAACTTTAAAAAATTATTATTTAATTAAGTATGTTTGCTAGCACTTGTGTGCTTTTTTGGCTCTGATATTTGCAACTTGTAATAATTCCTCGTAAAACGAATTCTTTGTACTCGACACGCATACATTACATTTGTTTTAAATCATTGTTTTTTTTCAAAGGGCATATAAAATGCATTTTTTCAACGGCAACTACAAAGCTTGAATTCTATTAAATGGATGAAGACAAATAAAACAACTATTATTGAATTAAAACGTTATGAGCTTGGGAAACAAACTTGAAAACTGATTTATTCTTTTAAATTTTGCCCACTATCAACAACACTAAAACTATCTGGCAACGCATGTATTAACGCTGATCACAAAAAGCGCGCGCTCAGGAAAAAAAAACCCGGTATGTTTTTTCTGTTGATTTACCAACGATAGAATACAGACTAAAAGATAATTAATAATTCTGTGTGATCTACGCTCCTTTTAGAATTCAATTTCAGAATAGTTACTTGGGTAGTAAATTTAAAATTTGGCGCGTTTTATATTTGGTATTTTTAGGAAGTACAACTGTCTGGCAATACCCGCAATATATTTACCCGCAAAAAAAGCGCGCGCTCAGCAAAAAAAAAACAGGTGTGTTATGATTGTAGGTACTTTGTTTATATGCTTAGTTTTGTTTAGATGTCGTAAGTGTAACAATGGACGAATCAATTTTTAAAGAGAAGTATCAAAAGTACAAATTGCGTGTCAAGCTATGGGAAAAAGATTTCAAAAAGAAGCACGGCCGTGTACCCTCCAAGGTAAGAACTCTAACCAGCTATTTTTTAAGGGAATTCAGTTGATTCTTTTGTTGTAGTATGATATTAGGGAGGCTAGCCAGGAGATACGCGACTCCTACAAGATGTATTACAAGCTCAAGACATCGTTTCTCGAAGAGACGCTCAATGATGTCCTCAGCGAGGATGGCTTCGATGTGCTGGAAATGACACAATCCGAAGATTTAGGCATCACCCTACTGGACGATAGCGTCCCTGGCGGACCACAATTGCCATTGGACATATCGGCTCTGGTGCAGAAATGCGCTAGTGACAATTTCTCCAACATACAGGAGCTGCCAATGCCTCAAGCTTTAAGTAATCTCACTAATAGGGATGAGAATCATGTGATACGCAAGTTTGAGGCCGTCAAGGAGCTTCCACAGAACCAAAACGCCTGGGGCGTCAATGTCAGCAAGCAACAACCAGCCCCAGTTGACATCCCAGTTACTGCGGAAGCTGCAAAGCCACGTGCGCCCAGCATCAAGGCGAGTGTGACTAACAAACTATTTCAATCCTCGCGCAGCTTTGCCAAGCGTAATCCTCGCAAGCCCATGTCACGCAGCTCACTGCTACCCAGCAGTGCCAGCACAACAGCTGGCAACACCGACGAACTTGCGGAGCAGCTGCCAGATTTGGAAACAATACTCATACGAAAGGCGCAGGAGCACAAGGCAGCCGAAGCCATAGCCCTAGCTACCACGGAGCATGTCAAGGAGGTGATTAAAACGCATGTGGATGAGGGTTGGCTGGAGCGCAACACGGCGGAGAATGCGCTGGAGCAGCTATCTAAAGCAGCGCCAAATAACAATGCCACAATGCCGGCCAAGAAACAAAACTTTGGGTTAGCCAATCTAGATCTAAGCAAGCTAACGACCACGACAAAGCTGGAGGAGATTAAGGCGGTGCCGGAACAGAAGGTAGTGCCGGAGCCAATCGAAGTGCCAAAATCGGAACCTGAGCCAGTATCCAAGGCATCTGCTCCACCTACAGATTCCGATTCGGACTCCATTGTGGCCGAGAGTGAAGAGGAAGCGGATCAGCCTCAGTATCGTCACCTAGCAAAACGTCGCAAAGTAATGCCAAGCAACGGATCCCCGCCAGAAGTAAGCACACAGACAGCTGTTAAGGAGGCTACACCAAATCAGAAGCACGAAGAAAGCGTAGAAGAGGATTTGAAAGACTTTTCGGCGGATGAGGAGCGCGATGCAACTTATGAGCCCGAGGTGAGTCGGAAGGCAAAGCGTGAACAAGCCACAGCCAAGCGGCGGGCAGCTAAGTCCGAGAATAAACCAGCAGCCAGCAAGACGAAGTCCAAAACCACCACCAAGCCCAAGGCGGAGAAGCCAGTGAAGCCAACAAAGGCTCGACAGGTACGTGCTGCGCCCAAATCAAAGGGCAAAGCAAAAACTCAAGCTGAGAAAGCGCCTGAGGCAGAGGAGGAGCCGGCCGAGGAGCAGCCACTGAACCCCGAAGATCTCAAATATGTGCTGGCCCTCGAGTCCGGCGATATAACCTCTGTACCTCGTATAAAACTGGATGAACTGGAGCAAGCAGATCAGACTGCACAGCGTTATATAACCAACTTTGCACCGGGAACGTCCAGTGCTGCACCAACTCCTAGCCAGTTGGATGAGAAGCGTGCTGTGGCACGCAAGAAGCTGGAGGAGAAGATTGCCTCTGGCAAGCTCAACGAGAACTTTGTCACCATCAACATACAAAAAAAAAAGTTTGCACGCGGCAAGAAATCCATCAACTTTTCCAAATACAAGAAGACCCAATGGAGGCACAAGAAGCGCGTGGCAGCGCTTACTGGTCCCAACATGGACATGGGTGGCTGTGATGGCGGTGTGCTCACCTGCTTTCAATGCGGTGGCGTGGGTCACTTTGCCCAGCAGTGCAAGGTAAAGGGAGATACGCTTTTGCCGCTTAGCGCCCAGCTGGAAGAGGATCCATCGCCGTTTCCCACACTGGAGGAAGCGGCACAGATGGCCACACAGGGTGCACTGGCGGCACACAGTCGCAACATTGCTCGCCTGCCACAGGCAGCCAATGCAGCTATCTATCAGAGTAGCAGCAGCAGTGACAGCTGTGACGAGGCAGAATCACTAGACATACCTCTAGATACCGTAGGAGCACACATGTCCAGTGATGATTCGGATATGGACTTTGAAGCCATCGATGCCGCAGTCGAGGCTGCACAGAGTGATATGCCAGCACAGATCTCACCCATTAAGAGCTATGTGGGCCACAAAATACCCGAGGAGTTCCTCAAGCAAGCTGGCTTGGATGCGAGCTCCGCCGGTGGAGCAGCAAAGACTCACCACGGTGGTGTTCAGCCGTTGTATCAGCTCAATGCAGATGGCAGTGTGCCGGAGCTCACGTCCGAGGTCATTGAGGCACTGCACATGTTTGGACACAAGGATTTCCGGAAGGGTAATTGTTTAAAACCTGTGACGGGGGTAAATGCGATTTGTTGACGTTATTGACTCTTTTGCAGGTCAGGATCGTGCTGTGATGCGCATACTCAGTGGTCTGTCCACACTGGTTACCCTCAGCACGGGCAGCGGCAAATCCCTGTGCTATCAGCTGCCCGCTTACCTCTATAGCCGTCGGCAGGGAGCGATTACTCTAGTCATATCACCGCTGGTGTCCCTGATGGAGGATCAGGTGACGGGTGTGCCGCATTTCCTGCGTGCCCATTGCCTGCACACGAATCAGACCCCTCAGCAGCGTCTTAAGATCCAACAAATGATTGCAAATGGAGAGATTGACATATTGCTTGTCTCGCCGGAGGCAGTGATCTCCGGGGAGCGTGCCACGGGATTTGGGGCCATTCTGAGGCAACTGCCGCCGATTGCCTTTGCCTGCATCGATGAAGCCCATTGTGTGTCCCAGTGGAGTCACAATTTTCGTCCCAGCTACCTGATGATCTGCAAGGTGCTCAAGAAGAACCTGGGCGTCCAGACGGTGCTGGGGTTAACCGCAACGGCCACGTTACCCACACGCACAAGCATCATCAATCATTTGGGCATAACCGACGGGGAACATGGCATCATAAGTGATATACCCTTGCCAGATAATCTCATGCTGTCCGTGTCCAAGGATGAGAATCGTGATGCGGCGTTGCTGCAGCTGCTCAACAGCGAGAGGTAAGTGGGCGAGTAGAATTAGAAATGGGAAAAGGAAATGAAGAAGAGATAGGAATGGGTGAGTGTAGGAGCAGAGGGGACAATAAAAGAACGAGTAGGATTAGGAGGAGTGGAAGCAGTGGTAAGAGTAAGTTTGGGAAGAAGGTTTCAAGGATAAGACAAAGTTTAGGATTAAAGCGAGTAGAAGTGGAATAGAAATAGTGGGGTTTAAAGAAGGAGTATAATTCAATTTTATTAGTAGAACTGAAAGTAGGAGAAGGAGTAGTATTGGAAGGACCTTTAAGGTAGAAGTGAGAATAAGTTGGATTTGGAGTAGCTGTAGAACTAGGAGACACTGTAAAATTATAATTAAGTTTATAATAATAGTTATATTCCCCCCGTGTGCTTCCCTTCCAGATTCGAGAGCTGTCAGTCGATTATAATCTACTGCACTCGTCGCGACGAATGCGAACGCATCGCGGGCTTCATACGCACCTGCCTGCAAGACCGCAAATCCGCTGAGCCGACTGGAAAGAAGAAGCGCAAACGGGTCAACTGGCAGGCAGAGCCCTATCATGCGGGCATGCCCGCGTCCAGACGTCGAACCGTTCAGAACGCCTTTATGGCAAACGAACTGCGGATTGTGGTGGCCACCATAGCATTTGGCATGGGCATAAACAAACCGGATATACGTGCCGTCATCCATTACAATATGCCAAGGAATTTCGAGAGCTATGTGCAGGAAATTGGACGCGCTGGACGCGATGGTCTGCCGGCACAATGTCATCTGTTTCTGGACGCAAAGGGCGGGGATCAAAACGAGTTGCGGCGTCATGTGTATGCCAATTCCATAGATCGACATGTCATACGCAAGCTACTGCAGCGCATCTTTGTGCCCTGCTGCTGTGACAAGCAGGTGGGCAAGCAGGTAGACCAGACTCCTTATGCTCTTATGGAAACATCGGATGCGGCTGATTTCAGTGATGCGTCTGCAGGTCGGATACATCTGTGTCCTGGCCATGAAATTGGCTTTTCTGTGGAGCAAACTGTGGAAGCACTAGACATACCAGCGGAGAATATATCAACGCTACTCTGCTACATGGAATTGGATGCACGCTGGTGCATGAACGTACTCAGCTCGGCCTATATCATGGCCAAGGTGATCTCCTACGGTGGACCCAAGTATCTCAAGTAAGTTTTCAATCATTTATGGACCGTGCGCAATACTGATGATGCCATCCCTACTAGACACGCTGCCAAAGACTGTCCACCACTAGCCATGGCCATTGCTCTGCAGATTAAGAACAAGACCTTCAAAGAAGATGCCAACATTATAGAGTTCTCCGTGATTGATATTGCCGCCGGCATTGGCTGGAACAGTGGCGTGGTCAAGTATCAGCTCAAAAATCTAGAATGGATGCAAAGTAAGCCAAAGCAAGTAAAGAAATCATTTCAATACAATTTAAATTATTTCCACTTGTAGTTAATGGTTTTCCTAAGCGCTCTCCCATCACGGTTAGCTTCTTTGATTTTGGTTTTCGACTCAAGGCACCGGGAGATTTCAGTGAGGCGGAAATCGATAATGCGCTGGACACGCTCTACACCCGATCGGTAAAACAGGAGCGCACTCAGCTCATTCAGCTGCAGTATGTGGCTCATGGCCTCTCCGCTGTGGCATACAACACGTGTGCGGCCTGCTGCAGTGCCGATTTTCCACAGGATCGTTGCAGCCAACTGAAGGGTATTGTACGCAACTACTTCCGCAACGATTACCCACAGGATTTGCAGCTTGAAATTGAGGTTTGTTGAGTCATTCTTTGGCGCTCTTGATCAGATTAATAAAGCTCGCTTTCGATTTTTCAGCCTAGCAATGTGCCGGATGAACATATAGTTGCCGACGTGCATGCACTGATCAACATGTATCCTGACAACACGTTCAGCGGACGCAACGTTGCCCGCATTTTCCATGGCATCTCCAGTCCCAATTATCCTGCCGTTATGTGGGGACGTTGCAACTATTGGCGCGCTCACACCAAAGTCGATTTCAATCGCATTCTTAAGCTGGCCAACACGGAGATCGTCAAGAGGCGCATGTGATAATTACACACTCACACACATATATATTTATTTACCACTATTATACTTTAACCTGTTGTAACGCAATGTATTTTTCTTGTGCCGTTTCATTTCATCGTTTAATTTGAACTATGCGCGCACTTTACTCGCTGAATTAATTAAGTAACGAATAACATCGGTACGATAGTTTGTCATCGATATATTCGGGGACTGCACAGTTTAAACGCTCTTCCGATTGCAGCGAGTTGCACTAAGTGCATTTGTTGCTAAAACGGGGATTACCACAAAATATTGTTGGTGTATTGTTTACATACAAACACACACACACAAACATGCAAAGGCATGCTCATCACTTACCTATATATGTCTGCCAAGTCTATATCTTTGGAATGCATGTAATCGGAGAGTTCAACATAATTTTTTTTACGCGACATACTTTATTATAAAAATGGTGCAACAATACATTTATAATGAATGTTAAATATTTCTCAGTTTGTATGAATTATAGAAAAAGTTCAGTGATTGAAATGTTTGAGTTCAGCAGATGCATCAGTCTACCAGCGGTTTGCTTGCACTTGTCAACATCATTTCTCATACGATCAAAGTGATTGCAGCCTTCGGCCAAAAAGAACGGAAGATTATTGCTCTTTAAATGCTCATACAATTCCGCCCACATTGCCATAAAGACTGTAGCTAGATCCAGCTGCCAGAAATGTGGCGGACGCTTATTCAATTCCAGAAGAATGACGGTTTTAAGCATATAGCTGGACAAGCGTGGAAGATCATCAGAGTATTTATCACGCAGACCCTTCATCAAGCGTAGAATGTTTTTCAAATTGTAGTTTCCCTTCATCATTTCGCGCTCCCAATGTGGAGCACAACTGCAAACCAGGGATACGATAGTTGCACTGATCTAGCAACTGGCGGAGTTGGTAATGGCCATTCGTTGTAAGTGAACTCAAAGACAGGGACAAAGTCAAATGAGATGAATGTAGATGAGCTCCTAGCTTCAATGGTATGAGCACATCCATAGCCTTCTTGCACATACCTGAGGTCGTAAACTCTACCGTTAATCTTATATCCACTCATTCTCTTAAACACCTTTTTAAATGCATTACGTAGCCAGTCCTGCAAAGTTATGCGATTAACACGACCGTTTACTACGGCGGGATGATAAGAATACCCTGCTGCGCGTATGAAAACGAATCCGTCACGTTGAGTATCTTTTTCCGGTCGGAGTTGGAATGGTAGTTTCAATTTTAAATGCATATCAAATTCATCGGGCGTCTTTAGTTTCACGCGATCCAAATAGCTGCCTGGAAAGCGCATAAAATGATTCATAAACGTTATAATATACATACATAAAGAAAACGCCACTTACCCGATAAGCTGAGGCCGTCAAAGGCACTTTTAAATTGCGAATCTACTTTTTTTAAATCGTCCATAAGCTCATTGCAAATTTTTATCGCATCAGATGTATAAGGTTCACGATCACTATCCTTAATAAGGAATTCCTGAAGAACTCCTTGAAGTTGGGATGCTTTTGACATTGCAATACTTTAACTTTTATTGGTTGCCCTTGAAGACTTAACTTGCTGGCTGATAATTCAGAATAGCTTGCAATTCGCGGAAGCACCGAAATTTATACGACTGAGCTTCTCGCTAAGCGCTTAACGATAACTACTGGCATAACCATCGATAAAAAAGAAAATAGATGCTCGCCACTCGTTACAATAACTTTCAAGCCCTGGGCACACTGCTTTCGTTTTGGTGACATATTCGGCTTAACAAACTTCGGTCACTCTGAACGGCATTATTTAGCTTTGCATATTTTGGTCACGCCGTCAGTTGTCTTGAAAATTTTAACAAAGTTGCAAGTGCGCGAGGAACCGCAATTCAGCTGTGACGGAAACAAAATATAAAATAAATAAATAAAATCGGTAATACTCAGCTTGCAATAAAACCGCTTGAGTCGTTTCGGAAAGTGCACGTGCCAGTAGTGGTGTAAATTGAATACCGAATATTATATTATTGTCAATATAGTTTACGTGTGTTTGTGTGTGTAAATGTGTGTGTTAACGTGTAGCAATGTCATTTCGCTGTGCACTATTAGCAATATACATATAAAACATATGTATGTATGCTCATAAATCAGGCGTGACGTGCTCCAGCAGACCTCACCCCCATCCCCAAAAGAGCAAGGGAATTTTGCGCGTGCCGTGCAGAATTTACAAAGACGACTGTGCATACTACGCGTTTCCTTTAAGCATTGTTTCAATGCATCCTCTCCCTCTCTCTCTCTCTCTCTCACTCTCTCTGTCATTCTTTCTCTTAATATCTCATATGCATTGTTTATTAAGTATTGTGCGCATAGCACAAATAATAATTTGCACGCGTTACACAAAGCAAATGACGTATCGATGTCAATTTATCTGCTCTTCTGTTCTATGTGCGCTTTATCAGAACGCTTCCCTACAAACACTCAAATGTTTGTATATGTATAAGAGCGCTACCCCAATCACATATCACACACACACACACGTTGGTGAATTTATTGTTAAATGTTGATAAGTGCAAACATGTTCTAAATTAGCAATAATAACAAAAATTTGTGTTTGTAGATAAAAAATTAAAAGCCGCATCTTCCTGCGGCCTACGGGAAGCACCCGATAAATACGTAAATACTTTTGAAAAAGATTCAAAAGCGCCGGCAACAAAAGCAGCTTTTAAATTTCGGTAAGTTCTATTTCATTCCCTCTCGCACTCGCTCTCTCTTACTCTTACACTTGCTGTTTAGTGAGCGCCCAAGTCTAATCAGAATCTCATTGAAAATCAGTGAAAGAATATCAAAATTGATGCGTATGTATGTGTGTACATGTTTGTATGCATACAAAACGCGGTAGGCAAAGGAAACGTGTGCGAACTTGTCAAGCTGCTGTTGTTGTTTTGGGTCAGCGAACTGAGCACACACACACTACCACTCTCACACGCCCATTTTGGGCACAGGTAGAAATTACATTCACTTTGAGTGTAACTGTTGACATTTGTGAAAAACTTCTTGGTTTTTCCTTTATTCTTTCTGCCTACCGATTTTCTACCTAAACATGTTTGTGTACATTTTTGTTTTGCTTACTGCATCTATTTGACTTTTGTAGCCGGCTAAAATAACCGGTTGCGGTACCCGATTCCCCCGATTTCGTTAATCGGAATCTCCAGTTCTCTTAGTCATTATGGTGATTTTTGTACCACTATGGCTATTTGAACAAATTAATTCTGAATCATTTCCCCGATTTGATGACGCAGCATTTATTCTCAGCTTTTTGTATAATTTTCTTTTTTTATTCGCTGTAAGTTTGCATTTCGTTTAGATTTTTTGTTAAACTTGTCAGTCGATCACGTTTTCGGACAATAACATTTAATTTATTTTACTTAAATATACACAGTGTGTTTTGGCATATATTTTTACTTTAATTTTTAAACAAATATTTCTATTTACTTTATTAATAATTTATTTTTTAAAATTTAAATTAACTTTTAACTTGTTGATGTGTATCTGATTATTCTACCGCCTTTTATCTATTAACATTTTCTGCTGTTTTTCTCTGGCATTTAAGCACCCTCAGCGTCAGGTTTTTGCCATTTTCAATTATCGTTTAAAGGTCACGCTCCATATTGAGGCAACAACGGCAGCAGAGCCCCTCCCTACCCCAACGTCACCTCCCTCCCTATTGCATTGTCAATTATTTCCATGCAAAAAATCAATACAAGTTAATTAAATTTCGCTTCATTTTGTGTTTATTCATTTAAATTTTGATTTAAGTACATTCAATATTTGATTTATTGTACATATAGCAAGTGGAACTGGAACAAGAACCAGTATCAGAGCTAGAAATATAGCTAGAACTTGCAGGTTTAACTGGGAACTGGAAAGTGGGTTATGTGTGTCGAGAGTTATAGATTTATGACTAGAACTTAACTAGGTTAGACTTTATTTCAGATTACTCTAATTGGTCTTTCGCGATAAGTCCAAACTCTGATAACGTCTTTTTCTCATACCCTGTAAATGTGCCGATTTATATGAACATCATCTATAAATATCAGCAAATATCCAATTTTAATTTATATTCAGTTTTTAATTTGTCTAGACTCTTAACTTGATTGATTTGTCAATAAATAATATATATGTATGCTTACAACGTCTCAACTGGCAGTCTATCAGATACCCTGTATCGCATATAAATCAACATGAATATTTAATTTCCTATGAGCAAAGATTTATTGTTTTTGTAGGTTAAGTTTACACAGACAGCGCTGTCCACTCTGGCATAGAGTGTTGTCAACTTGTTTATTGTTACGGCGTTGCCAGATTGTGTAATCGTCAGTTAACTGTGTGGTCGAAATCAGAGCTCGACCCCCACTTTAGCGAGTATGTAACAAGTTCATCCCCCGCCATATTGGAAATTGGGTCAACAGGTCAGTCCAACTTCCACCTGCGTTACCCTTTTCACTCCTTGCAACTGTCACAGCATTTGCATAAATAAATCAAAAAGAAAACGAAGAAACAACTGACTCACCTGGCCCACTTAAGTCCAGGCCTCAGTCGCTTGAGCTACCTCTCTCTTTCTCTCGCTCTGTGTCTCTGTGCGCCTCCTTGTCAGTTGTGCTTTTCCGCACATTTCCCGGGGCTGTGGAAAAGCAGGTTAATTGTTCGCTTCAATTGTTTGTTGGCACAATTTCCGCGATTCTTGGGCTTTGCAAAAATTGTACCTTTTTCTTGGCAAAAATAATTATTTTACTTTATTTCTGGCATAATTACTGTAAATTACTTTTAGTCCAAATTACAGAGCTACAAAATAGTTCAAAGGATTTATAGACTTCGCTTAGCGCCTTCATGACCACTTGCTCAAGGTCTAATAGTTAACATGTAGATTGGTAACTGTTCTCACTTGTCAAGTGTGCAATTAATTAGTTATGTGAAGTACACTTCCCACCTTCTCTTTCGCACACTCCCACTGTCTTTCTCACATTTCCTTATCTGCCTTGGATAAGGTTAAAAACACAAAAAACTATTGTCGGCAGCAATAATGGGTCAGTTTCCTAATTGTTCTTATCACAAGCGACGTATGTGTGTTTGGAGAGTGGAAGGGGGAATGCTTGGGGCTTAAAGTCCACACAGTAGATGCCAAAAGTTCACACACACACACACACTCGCTGTTGAAACTCACATGCAGAATGGCCAATTAAGCAACATGACCTAGAATATTGTAACCCAATTTGTGGCCTCCATGCTCCTATCACACACACACAACATGTATGCGTGTGTAAGGCAGTATACATGTGTGTGTGTGTTCGCTGACTGCACTTGCAACATTTTGTACATTGAAGCATTTTCATGTGAGCTGCATGTTTAATTGCCGGAATAAATGCGTAGGCAAATCACGTGCTACACACACACACACACATACATACATGTGCATAGCCATAGTTTAAGCTATAAATACATGCAAGTGTGTGTGTATATGTGCTTACATTTGTATGAGTTTATGGAGCTTTATCCTTGTGTATAAAAAGTCAAACAAAGCGGAAACTTATAGTTGCACATAAACAGAAGCTGCTGGAAATCTGCACTAGATAATGGTATGTTACAGCTATGAGATGTAAAAAACTGTATAGTATATTTAAAAAAACAAACCTTAAGAGTTGTTATTTGATTTTAAAATTGTTTTTATAGATTGTTACGCCCAAATTTCATTATCTAGCCTCCATTAATAGCGTGTCTGCGATGATCAGTGAATGCCTAAGACAAATTTAGGTCTAAACCTTCTTAGTCGAAGGCTGTTAATTTGGCCACAATCAAGTACATTAGATCAATTATATTTCACATTACAATTGAGTTTTAAGTATGGCTGGATTTCCCCATGTCTGCAGTGGATCTGGTTCTACAACGACGATTACAAGCTTATCAATTACTTAAAACACTCACGTGCTCTGAGACTGGTTTTCATTTTTATTTTTGTTTTGTTTAGCTTTGACAGTGTGACATAACCATGAAATGAAACTAAATCGAAGAGGGGCAGAGTGGAGGGTAGGCAGCGCTAGAGGGGTAGAAAGGGGGGTTATGGCGGGGAAGGTTATGTGAACAGAGGTAAATGCCAAAATGTGCCAAAGCGACTAAAAATCACAAAAAAAAAAAAAACGAAGACGAACTACAAATATTCACTTTGATTTTTTCAATGAATGGCCAGAGCAATAACCAATATACCCGCTTACTTCCCCTCAGCAAGTCCTACACCACCTCCTTCTCTTTCTCCCTAACACACTGGGGGCCAACTCCTGTTTTAGCTTGGTTCAAATCACTTTGGTTAGTTGCTTTTGCTTGCCAAACACGTAATCATCAAATATTTTATAGCCCAACGTTCAGTGCTTGAACCCGTGTGGTGTTTGGCATAAAATAGCTAGAGTTATAATGACACTTGGCTAGAAATAGCTAAAGTGTTGAAAATAGAGTGATTAATTTCAATAAAGTTTTTTGAACTTGATTTGAACATTAAAATTAATAAATCTAGCTAAAAAGAAGCTGCAATGCCAACACTCTTAGTGCTGAGGCTTAGCTGATTTAAAGCTATTTTTTTAATTCAAAACTATCACCTAATCTTACTTTTATAATTAAAAAGTCGTTTACATTTTTACTATTTTTAAATTATGTAATAATTAAAATACCTGTAACGATTTTATAAATATGCAAATCTACAGCCAATCAATGTCACAAACAGCCAAACCTCGTCATGTCGCTCACTCCCTCTCACTCTCTCTCTCTCTCTCTGTCTGCTCCCACTCTCTTAGCTACTCTCTCTCTCCCTATTTCATTTTTTATTCTCCTACGCTTTATGTATTTTTTTTCCATTATGTTTGATATTTATTTTCTCAATAATTTCTCTATGATTTTTGCTGTCATTGCCAAAAGGAAAAAAAACATTCGCGTCAGTTTTATTTATATACCCTATACACTAAAAGTGGTCTATAAACAGCGGCTAGTTGTGTTTGTAACAAACAGAAAACAAGGCTAAAAATAGTTTACATTTAAATTAGGTTTACTAGCTGTTAGTGCGAGTGTTTTTACTTAAACTATGAATATGTATATAACTAGTTTAGTTATACAGGGTAACTGCTAGTTGGACTCAGCTGCGATTTACATACAGTTGAAAACGAAACTTGTGGCAAATAAAGGCCATAACTCTATGACTTTTATCTAAAGTGAGTTTTTTTTGCCTAAGCTATGACTAAAAGTAATATATCTAAGTCTAGAGTCTAGTATTTGTTCTGTTGCTATATATACCAATTAATAATACCCCTTTTGCCCCCGTCACATTGGGCTTATCGCATAATTAACTCGGCAACAATGTAATCACATTGTATTCAAAGTTATTATTATGTGAAGTGCTATCTTTAGCTAAACCGAAACCCGATAAGCACTTGCCATTGCGGTTCTTAGCCCAATTTTTAGTAGGAATACAAATACTTATCTGTTGCTTAACATTCTGCGCTGTCAGATCTCAAATGCTATGTGCACTTAAAGTTTCTTACCAAGATCTTACCAAATTTTTTCTCAAACAACAAAGGTTTTCCGCTTTCCTGTGAACTGGGCGGAAAAAAGTCGAGCAGCTCGTTTGAACCGCTTGTAGGCATAAATTTTGCGCACGTTCAACTTTTCGCTTATCGGAACGAAAGGGAAAAACGAGCTCTGCAGATATTTATCTATTAGGCATATCACAAACTGGCATCTGAATTGTTGTAAGTGTGATTAATGCCCAGTTGATGGCTGATGGCTGATAACAACGCACACACGATACCAACCAAATATTTGTTGAGATAAGGTACTCACATACACATTCCACTCACACACTTTGTATAAAAAGCGGGACGAGTGCAGTTAATCTACAAATTTTGGCGTCTCGTGTGCTGAAAATTGCTAGATAGCAGCTTAGGAATGACTAAGTTTTTGAATAGTTAATGATTGAGTAAACTTGGCCAAAAAGTGCGCAGAGTACGAAGTCTTATAACTTTAACTGAAGGTTTAATACTCCTGAGCTAACTATTATTAGCATTATTCTTCTATTTATAGGCAATACCAAATCAAAAGCTTAATAAAAATCAATTTGTTTGTTTGGGTCTGTTTGTAGCCAGTTTGGAGACAGCAGACTGATGTATTTGCCAATCATGTGGAGAATGAAGCAGTTCCAATGCCAACGGCCTCATTTCCAGTCCATGGCCAATCAAGCGGGGGTTTGTTTGGGAGTAGGGGCAGTAAATTGGAGGGGAAAAACCTTTGTTTGGTTGCTTAGTCAACGGGACGATCGTCGTATAAAAAGTAAATGCGAATATGTAAATTGTTTTCTTAGCTACTACTGTAACAAGTTTCGTACCTTTTTTCCCCCTGAGTTGGGGTGCATAACCCACTCCGCCCGCTTCCACCCACACTCCTGCCCCCTTGACAACGAAATTTATACTCTGTTTATACGTTGTATTTCATTCGCTTCACTTGAATTTGCTTTTTGCGTTATTGTTTATACAAAATACAACAAAAAAGAGGCGAAAACAAAACAGAACAGAACTGAAGAAACTGCTGCTACTGCAACGACAGAAGTTTGATTCCAGTTAAAAATGTCCATAAGAGAGCGGAGTACTCTGGTATCCAAGTGGCTTATAACGACTGCGAATATCAGTTTATAATTCAATAGCAAAGCAGCCAGTGGCTTAGCTGCAGTTAATAAAATAAACAACTTTTATTATCAATTCCTAACCTAAATCATAGTAAAACTCGGCAAAGAGAATGCAGTTCTTTGCGTAAGTTGCAATCAAATTGAAACACTCCCTCCAGAGCCCCACCCAACCCAACTATTAAAAAGAAATCGAAAAATCCAACAAAACAATTAACAAATCTCCCCCTCGAGTGATTCTTCTATTGTAGGCGTGGCACTGACGCCCAGTGAAGCGTAGCTTAAATTGTTTTCCAATTTCAACATTTTTTGTTTATTTTGTTTGCTGATTCAATTAAATTCACTTCCCATTTAACCCCGTCAAACCCCAAACAGCGACTAGTTTGGTACACTCCGAGTTAACTCAATTTGTTAACTAATTTTCGCAGCTAATAGAATTTTGCACAAAGGGTTTTGTTGTGAAAGCTCAAAAGTTGATTGAACTCGAGGTGAGCAGACAAAAGGTCATGGATTTTAGTACTAATAGCACTTTCTCCTGCCAGTAATTTTCAGTTTTAAACGGATTATGGGTTTACAGAGTTGATTGAGTTCATGATTGGCAAGTTTGACATGTGCGGAATAAGTCCTTAATAAATATAATGTTTGGATAATTACGCAGAAAACTGTTTAATTTTTAAGTTTATAAATCCCCTACACTTAATAATTAAAATTCTTCTGCTTACAGTTTCTCCAAGATGTCCAAATATTCGGGCAAAAAATGTCGCCTGCTCTCGATGATGTGGCTGACGGCGTTCTTCTTCTTCGTGGAGATCATTGTGGGCTATGTGACCAACTCCATGGCCTTAGTCGCCGACAGTTTTCACATGCTGGGCGATATAGCCGCACTGGTCATATCATTCCTATCGGTTAAGGTGAGTTTTAAACATGTTAAACATTTTATTTAATAAATTTTAATTTAATTTCCTTTTCGCTTTTTAATCCCCAAACAGATGTCACCCAAGAAGTGGTCAAAGAACACCTTTGGCTGGGCACGTGCGGAAGTTTTGGGTGCACTCGTTAACGCGGTGTTCCTTGTAGCGCTCTGTTTCAGCATCACCATCGAGGCCTGCAAAAGGTGAGACATCTGTACACACACACACGCACAGTCACATACACTGACACATACTCGCCCACCTAGTAAACGATTCAACACATTTGCCTTGTCACCATTTCGTTGCTGTTGCTGCTGTTGTTCCCTTGTTATTTTTCAATTTTAAGTCACTTTTTTGTTAACATTTTTATTTGCCTTTTGGGATTGCTGTCATTTGCATGCCATGTGCATATCTTTTGCCACTTTACGATGCGCATTCCGTTTTCAAAACGTGCACCACTCGCCTTCCCCTGCGCCTCCGGACACTTGTAGTCGTGATAAGCACGAAAAGCTTTTGGGATTGGCTCGGAATTACAAATTGATTGACATATTTCCTTCTCCATCCCGCAGCTTTAGTTCTTATCTAATATGTAGTATATGTGGCTCATATAATGTGTACTTTACTCAGTGCTGACAATTTAATCCTTAACGTAGGAATTACCGACTGATTGACGTGTTTCAAAAACTTTAAACTGTCATAGCTTGGCCAAAACTAAAAGTTTGCTAATAGCCCTGTCAAAACTCAATGGTTTTTTGTTCTTTATCTTAACTAATTTTCTAATTCATTTGTATGCCCACAGATTTATCGAAAAGGAGCAAATACACAATCCCGAATTGCTGCTGATTGTCGGTATCTTGGGTCTGTTGGTCAACATGATTGGACTCTGTCTGCTCTACGGTAATCATCATATATTAAACTACAGTTTACATTCATTATTAATCTCTACTCTTCTTATTGCAGAGCACGGAGGTCATCATGGACACTCACATGGCGGCGGTTTGACACGCAATCACAGCCGCCTCACTGAGCTGGCCAACATGGACGAGGGTGATGATGAGCAGCAGGATTATGCGTACGAGAAGCCAAAGGAGAAGCCAGTGGTGAAGAAGAGCAGTCATGGTCACAGCCATGATCCCGGACAGATGAACATGCGTGGCGCATTCCTGCATGTGCTCAGCGATGCACTTGGTAGCGTGATTGTAGTGGTCAGCGCGCTGGTCGTCTGGCTAACCGACTGGGAATATCGTCTCTATATCGATCCTGCTCTATCCATTGTCCTTGTGGCACTCATTCTGCACTCTGTGTGGCCACTGCTACGTGAATCTGCATTGATATTGCTGCAAACGGTGCCCACACACATTCAGGTGGATGCGATACAGAAGCGTCTGCTTGAGAAGGTCGATGGTGTGCTTGCCGTGCACGAGTTTCATGTCTGGCAATTGGCCGGAGATCGGATTATTGCCTCCGCGCATATACGGTGTCGCAATCTGTCTGAGTACATGAAGATAGCGGAAAAGGTGAAGGAATTCTTTCACAACGAGGGCATTCACTCGACCACCATACAGCCGGAATTCAGTGAGATCGAAGGCTGCAACATGTCCGATGGCACATCCAGCATCAATATGAGTGGCTCCGATTGCTGTGCCCTCGACTGTCCCACCACCGAGGAGGGCTGCGTGAAGGCCACCTGCTGTCAAAACAACAACAAATTGGTAACTGACATATATGACTAAAAAAGTACTTTGTTTAACCAGCTCGACACTTTTGTAGAATCAGCTGCCTTCGCCCACAAATTCACCGTATTTGTGTCGTCAGCGGAATGCAGCACGTCAGGCGGGGGATGTGGAAGCTGGTTCCTTGCTGGAAGCTGGTAATCAAACGCTAAGCAATGGCACAACGGTGACAGCTGCAGCTGCTGGAGAGCCAGCGGCGAAGAATGAAATAGTCTGACAACATACACAGCAGCCAGCACAACAGCAACAACATCAAGTACACTTTGCCGCAAGCCCAAGCACAACAACAGCAACAACAACAACTGCAACAACAACACGTGATATATTGTACGAGCCAAGAACCAACAAACCAGCAACTTCCAAAGCCAACAACAACGATGCCAATCTCTCCTTAACCGCACAGCGCAGACGGGATCTCCAGCTGCGTGCCGAGCAGCAAACGTTGGAGCAGGTGAACCTCAGCGTCGGTGCCTGCACCCGCAACGGTGACGAGGTTGCTCTTTAAAGAAAGCAATACACACAAACACACACCCACACCCATAAGGGACATGGACACACATCAGAGAGTGTGACTTGAAAATTGTTTCGGTTTATTTCATTAGTTTATTGTTTTGTTAGTAGAATTTAGAAAGACATTTCAAATTGTTGTGTGTATGTCGGGAAGATGTCTCAGCGTTCTTGTTTTGTTACGGCAAAAGTCTAGTTAATAGTGTGTCTGTCTGTCATGTGAATCCCCCGCCACACACCACGCCCCCACAGACACAAACAGCGCACTGTATTTTATATATAAAATTATTATTATATTTTGTGCTAGTTTAATTGAAATCAAAAGAAAAGTAAAACAAAAACAAAATGTTTAGAAATAATTCAACAAATAGAGTGCAGTTCATATAAATTGTACAATTATATAAAATGTTGATAGCGTTAACTGAAAAACAAACAAAAAAGAACAAGACACTAAAAAATATGTACGATTTTTTACATTTTGAAAAAGTTTATACGTGAAAAAAGAAAACTAAAAGAAAATGAGAAAACAAAAATAGATATATACATATAAATGTAATGTATTTAATAGTTATACATATATAGTTAATAATTAAAAATCGTGACCGTGTGAAGAAATGTTTTGGTGCGAAACTTTAGCAAAAGAAAAAAAGGATAAGAAAAATGTTGCAAATAAATACAAAAATAATACCTAGTGTATTAACTAATATTATAAACTATAATGAAATGCATTCTGTGTGTGTATTTGCAAGTTTTAGACATTAGTTACTACTATTCTTAGTTGTTGTAATTATGCTAATTGTATGAATAAGGGTTTTACAGACTTTATGCAAAATTTTGACTCTTAGACAAAATGAAAAACAAACAATTGATCATAAATGCGAAATATGCTGTATTATTTCACCATTCATTGTTTCGTATGTCGGTGTATATGTTTGTAAATGTATATATATGTGCATATATACATATAGTACGAGTATATGTATATCAGGCATAATCATTACAATTAAATGAAAACCAAAAAATATATACACAAGAAAAAACTTATGCTGTGGTTTTGATACTGAAGTGTTGTGAAGTGTTCCGGTGGTATTACTGAAAGGAAAGCAAGACCGTGATTAATAGTTGCTTGAGATATTTATAAAGACTATTAAAAGATATTCTAATGGTGTATACATATAATTACCACCCACTTTGCAGACAAGCCCACAAGTTCCATAGAAACGACATCAAATTGGTTTCACATGCCTAAATTATATTTTTAATTTTTGTTTTATTTACAAAGTATTTTTTTTAAAGCTATTTACAAGTTTTAAAGAGGTATAAATATTTGCTAAAGCTTTTAAAATTGAAATGCGCCTAGTAAATGTTTTAAATTACATGTGTGTAAAGAGTTTAAAAAAATGGAAGTAATTACAAATTTAACAGTCTACTCTTGCTCCCCATCATCGATGCTGTGCATCTCTGAGAAGCGAAGCTGACGCTATAAGTTCTCATCAAGATTCTCTTCGGTGTTCTCCTCTACGATAGCCTCGTCCCAGGGACCATGGATGTTGAACTTGTAGCGTTGTTGCCTCACAAAGATGAACGGACACACAAAGTTGATGAACAGTGTGCTGCATGCGTACAGATAGAGGACAGGTCTTGATATGAAATACAGTGATCCACAGCATATGATGAAGATGGGCACCATGCAGTAGGGATTCCAACGCGCTGCGGTCATAATGGGATACAGTACGAAGAAGATAGCCGCCTCTACGAGCAGCACAAAGGCGTGGTACGAGGTAGAGAGTCGTGAGGCCAAACAGATGGCACCAAATATGGCTGCATTCAATGATATGGCCTTGGATACCATGGCCACGTCCAGTCCGTAGTCCGTGAACATCAGATTGAAGAGCATCACAAAGAATGTCGTCGTATATATGGTATCTGTGCTAATGGCCTGCGTCAGCGTATGCAACATCGGTGAAAAGATATAGCCAAAGAGAAGTACAGTGACCAAAGTCTTGGAGTCTTCGCCCAGCAGCGCCATGGTAAGACTGCTGCCCCGATAATACAAATAACCAATGGCTGTGATAATGCATGTGGGCACCAGGATGCTGGTCGGTGCCACTTTATCGCTGAGCATCACGTGGTAGAGTATTAAGAAGCCGGTGATGCAGGAAATTTGATTGTTCAATGCTGTGATGCCGCCAATAGTTTCACGCAGCGTGTAACGACGAACATTTAGATTTGTTTGTAGATCCTTGAGGAAACTCACATCCGTATAGTTGTCCGGATACTCGCGGTTCGAATAGAGATTTTTTACCCAAGGCTTTCGCTTTCCGTGCGCAGTTTTAGACATTTTTTAATCAATTTGAAAAACATTTATTGACAGAATCTCGTTTGTTTACATCCTCGAACACAAAAAAAACAGCTGACACTGTTATCGATAACAAACAAAATCGCTAAGAACATACCGACCCATCGCTGTTGGCTGCGCGCGCAATTTAAACTCCGTTCATTAAATATTTGTTAAAATGTGTGCTAAGTTTTTATTTTTGCTTACGAGTTAGTTGTAAAAAGACCACAAATAAGGCTGAGTTATTAGGGTTAACAAGGCAAAAGTGCCCTAAGTTAAAATCAGTTAAAATCCATGGGATTAGTTTCAAGACAAACAAACGCTTACGAAAGGCAACCATTAAAGACCACCTACAGGTATTAGGGACAATCGTTAGATTATAAAAATGGGCACTGAAGAACGGCCACTGTCAACAACAATAAAGTAAAACATTCCAACAACTTTGTTATAAGTATACTCCCGATCCAATTTCAGGACCAACCGCCTGTAAGCTTATGGAAGAGCTCCTCATTCAGCGTCTGGTTGTTATCCTTGGAGCGCATTGACATGAAAATGTAGCCGCCAATGAATTCGTGGACCACTTTGCAGTCGGCCGAATGGCAAGAGAAAACAACGTTCTCGTCGTGAAACTGAATCATCATGCACTTAATGCCCCAGTTGACATTCCAGGCTTTCATGGTATTGTAGCGCCAAGTCTTCAGATGATCCCCAGTGCTTAAATCCATACGCATAATGCGATTGTGGGCCACGCCCAGCAGCTCCTCCTTGCGATGACCATCAAACTTGATGATAAAAAGCGAGACTCCAAAGTCTGGCAAAGATTGCCATGCCTGAATATACTTCAGCTTCGCCTCCATCAGTGGCAAATCTCGGACGTTGGCATGTGCTTCCAGTATGCGCTGCACGGCCTTATTGCTAGATAGCTTACGCAGCATTTTAGGCGATAAATAGTCCACAGCATCCACGGAACGCGGATCAATGTTGACATGAACACCATGAACTGGACGCTGCATCTGGAGCAGTGAGAGTATTCCATCAACTTCGCTCTCATAGCTGCTGTCGGCCAAGGAGCGTCCCTTGGAAGCCAGACGACAGGCGGCCAACCACTTGGCATACTGCTGCTCGTTCTCACAGCGCACCCAGACCTCACTGTTGGGACCATGACAATCATCTGGAGAAACCTCGAGGCGTATGGCATATGTCCCCGCGGTGATATTAACATCTGGTGTAACCTCGCAGCCGCGCAAATTGATGCTAATTGTGGGTGCAGTGCGTCTCGAATCCTCTGCGCTCTTGTACAGATGCAAATGCAAGTCACGATATGTGAAATAGTAGCGCTTATAGCCCCTCAGCGTAAATCTCTGTGGCTTCAAGTAGCGCAAATAGTCGGAGAGTTCCGGCATGTGTGTAATATTAACTAGATCATTGGCTCTGCTGCCCTCTAATGTAATCTGCAGCTCATTTAGAGCCGAATCAATGTCGTCATCGCCGTCGTCATTCTCTTGACTCGACGTCTCAATGCCGGAATCTACTGCAGGCAGTGGCTGCATATCCAGTTGATGATTAACTTGAAACTGCAGGGCCGCAAACATAAGGGTCTCCAGCTCTGTGCAATCCAGTTCCTCGTTGAGTATGGACCACTTTGCCTGTTCGTATAGTTGATTGATGCGCACTTTATCGTACTTGGGATTCAGATCAAAAAACGTGTAGTATTTGAAGCGCAGACAGAGTGTATCGTACTCCCGTATGCCCTGCTCCATCAGTGATAGCGAGCTGTCCAGCCAGCCGACGTTCAGACGCGCCTTCTCCAACAGCGACTTAGGTCGCAGCAGCTGTGCTCGCAGCTCCGAGCTGATGGTGGACGGAGAACTGGCCAAATTTTCTTGGAAATCACCCAAACTCGATGAGGATGAATCGTAGGTGCCATAACCAGGCTGACTTGGCTTCCAGTTGGCCTGTGGTGTAGGTGAACGTCGTCCAGCCACATTGTGCGGTGAAAGCGGTGCACAGAAGAACATGCCCGGGGACGAGGGCTTGTCCAGGCTGCTATTGCTACCAGCTGAATTGAATGACGAATTGATGGGCACAAAGGAGTTGGTATCCGCTGCTGGCTGCAGATATGTGGTGCCATCGGGTTCAGCAATTGGCACACGCTTTAGGTGTGGTAACTGGGCAAAGTTCTTCTTCAAATGCTCCGCTTCCAGCGGTTTGCATAGCGACAACTCTTCCGGATAGCGTATGTCCAGTTGTTTGCAGAGACTGACCACAGCGGCAAACGTCTTAACCGAGTAGTCCACACGGCAATCAAGATACCGTAAGTCTGGCAGCTGGACACGCAGCAGCTTGTGCATTGGCGTGAAATGGAGTAAAGTATCCGCCTGAACACCACACTGGTCCAAAGTGGCGCGTGTACGTGTCAACCAAACGTTCTTGGCGGGCCAATAAAGGGCGTGGTCTGACCAATCTTTGGGGTTCTCCGGATCTACCAACTGCAACATTATGCTGCCCAAGTGCTGATCGCCGCGCACGCGCATTGTCCGTTCCAGCGACAGATCTGTGATGAAGATGCGCAGATTCCATGAGTTTTCACCAACGTGAATCATTTTGACGCTTTATTTATAGATAATCAGCGTGAAGAGTGCCCTTATTTAACACAGCTGCAGCAGCATAAACGTCCTTGTGGCACAGCGCCTACGTGTGTTTTTTTTTGTCTGCGCCTACAAACGAAACGAGAACGAAAAACGTATTCGCAGCTGTTGCATTATTCTTAGATTTCAAGCAACTGCAATCATTTGGTATACACACTTTAATGCGGGCACGTTACAAAAGATGTAACGTAATACTGCCGGATATGCGTAATTGCATTGATTGATTTTCACTTAAGAAATTGGAGCAATTAAAGAAAATGCATTGAAATAGAAAGCGCCCAGCCAGTAGATCTGGAACTGAAATCGACTACAGAATCGATACCTCAATTCAAATGCAAGAATCGATTCAAATCGATAAAATGAAGTTGGTACCAGGTCTGGCAACCTTAACTGCAACGAACATACGTTTCAAATATCCGTTGCACTAGTATTTCGTAGATTATTTGTTACTTTTTAGTCCTGATTTTCTAAGTAACGGGACTCTAAGAGAAAAAATATGATCGTGATATTATTGGCAAAGTAAAATAATAATGGCCGCGATAATATTGGGTTTTTATTCAGAGTTGATTTCAGTTCGATTCCAGTTTTCTTGAACTATTTCACCAGTTCACAATTCGCGGTCCACGGAACTGCATTAGCCCATTTATCGATAAAGAAGCCGGCGACTAGCATTTACCGTTACATTTGCAGTCTATTTTGTCATGGCAACGAAAACGCACAGCATAAATAATCAGCTCCCCTTTGAACACTTTACAAACTACAAAACAATAAACAAACAACGAAACAACAAAATTCTGTAACCACAGCAGCAACCCGACTATTTTCAGTTAGAACTGAACTTTGCCGGCTTGCCAGCTCATCTAAACACAAAAATATTGTACATAAACTTCAGCAGTGAAAATATTTGTAAACATATTTTGTGAAAATAGGAAAAAAACGCCAGCAAACAATATAAATTTTGTAACATTATTTTTAGCGAAATAAAATTCAATTTTGCACCAGTGTGTGCAATTTAAATGGTATCGCCGCGCAAATCCGCAACGTCGGTCAGTGAAGCACAACAACAGTGGGGCAACAACATCATGTCGTAAGTGAACCACAAAGAAAACCGTGGATGGAAGTTAATCTTCAAGTCATCTACATGTTATTTGCAGTTTGCCAGCAAAGAGCTGTGAGAGCCTGTTCTCGGGCAGTTCCCGGGAATCGGCCAGTCAGATTTATCAGCGCAAGCAGCCACCACGTGTCCTCAAGAATGGAGGAGGCATGCGTCAGCCATCGATTGTGCCCAGTAACACGAACAGTGATATCCATCAGCGTGTAATGTCTGCACGTAATTTACGCGCCAAGACCTTTCAAAATCAACTGGCCGATGCCCAGGCAGAGATTGCCAATTTGGCCCATGAAAATCGTATGCTTCGTACAATGCACAATCGCCAATCGACGGCTTTAAACAAATATGAATCAACGGGAGCGGAGCTACCGCAGCTTCTGCACTCGCACGCCGAGGAGCTGCGCGTGTGGCAGACCAAGCACCGCAATGTGCAGGCTGCCAACAAAGAACTGGAGGCGAAGCTGAAGCAGAAAGAGGCACAGATTCTGACACTGAGTGATCAGAATCGTCACTTCAGTCAGCTCATCAGAGACAAGTAAGTGGGAGTGGTACCAAAAGTATTGTGGGTGTGGCACAACCCTTGACAAATCTGTTGCCTTGTCCCTCATTAAATATCCTTTTTCAGAAATTTGGACGAACGCCAAAAACTGCAGGATAAGGTACGTACGCTGGAACAGCGTCTGCAGGACAAGGATAATGATATGAAGCTTATGGCACGCAAAGTACAACTGGAATCGAAGAATTTCCGTCAACAGCTTCTCAATGAGCAAAAGAAAACCAAAGAAGTGATGCTGAAACTGGAGAAGGCACGTCTGGAAATCAGTGGCTATCGCAAGTTGGAGGAGTTTGCAGTTAGTTTAATAATATCACTATCCATTACTATTACTAAATGCTTCTCTTTTAGCCACAGATCGACAAGGCAAATCCCTTGGCCTCTGCACGGCGCACCAAATTAAATGCCGTCGATGAGGTGGATAAGATTGATAAGCTGGAGAAGTCGCTGGAGATGCTAGACAAAGCGATTGAGAAGAATAGTCAAAGTGAATTCAATGCGCTGACTGATGTGCTTGAAACTGATTCCAATTTTGATTTCGAAAGGGATGATGGCGATGAAGTGAAGAGTATCACCACTGATGCCTTGGATAAGGATAAAGAAAAGCTAAAACGTGGCAAGTTTACACTGCCACCAGCTGCTATTCCTCCCAAGCCACTGACCAACAACTCGTCTAATCCCTCACGTCTGGCGCTCAGCCATTTGCTGAATCAGACCAAACCTAAGCCGAATCCACGTCTACGCAGCGGAGCTTCAGTCGCTGGAAGTAATATCCGTACCACTGTAGCAAGCAAACGTCGTGATGGCGATGGTATGTCCAAACTGAGCTCTGTCGAAGGCAGAGGAGCCGTCGGCAAGCTACAGACCCTGACCAAATCCTTGGAATTTGACTATGATGATGACTCGGATCATGTAAATGACGACGATGATGATGTCGACGATGACGATATTGATGGAGAGGGTTTAATCAGTAAAATGTGCCATGATGATGAGGGAAGTGATGAGATCGACGAGATCAATCCAAATGAAGATGGACCCGTCAATTATGCCCCCTACTTGGACACCAAATGTGAACTATCTGAAATGCTCGAAATGGAGGACGAAGATGACGATGAAGAGGATGACGACGACCAGTCACCCAAGCCAGATACTATGGTAATCAAATTTCTTGATCTTTCTGATATGATCACTCACTTCCATTTTTGCACAGATGAAAGTTACTAGCATGAAGGAGAACATGTCCAACTTACGAAAGGTAATCTCTGATGATTACAAGGAGCGCGAGAACTTCTTGGACATCCATTGTCGCCCAGCCTCGGGCAATGATCCAGCCAAGAAGAAGCGTAACGCCATCTCGAGTAGCGCCATCACGGGTGGTCCCATGGCCGGCAGCCGCAAGCATACGTTACTGGCAGCCCTTAAGGTCATCGATGACAACAAGGACGATGATTAGCATCGACTTTTTCAACACGTTTTAGTTTAGTCCATATCCAAGCAGCGTTAAGTTATATTTTTTAATTGATTTCAAACTATAAAAGAAAAAAAAATTAAATATATTAAATGCTCCGTGTGCCACAGTCGCTGCAGCAGCAACAATCGCTGGACAATTCTTCTGCTGTACTATGGATGGCGTTCCCATATCAGCGTTCCTGTCCAGAAGATTGCTGCCCCTGCAGCGTCCAAGGCTCGCTGATAAAAACCAAACAGACTGACTTTGTTCCCCAACCAAAAGTAAGTAATTGATATTTTGTAATTTGTTTATTAGTTTAATCATAGTATCTATCAACTATTAGTTATTCTTTTTGCCCCGCATTTTGCTGATGGCCCTGGAAACCTTCTTTCTCAGCTGCTTTTGGTGCTGCATTTTGGACGCTTCGTCAGCCCGTTTCTGTGCACGGAACTTCTTCATCCTCTGTTTGGTTTCGTTGCGATCCCGATTGCGCTTGTCCTTGTAGTTCGTCTCAATCATCTTCATCATTTTGGACACCTTCTGTTCGTAGGGCGACTGAACAACAGCCACACGCTGTAGTGCCTCCTTGGGATTCTCTGGTCCCAGCTTGGGCTTATCCTTGTAGGGCAAGGCACGTTGCAGCGCCTTTGGTATGACCAGCGGACGGAAGATCTTCGGTTTGCGTACAATCTCCTTGTACATGCTATCGGGTTGTGCCTCATTCTGGAGTGCACGCTCACGTTTCAGCTGTCCCAGTGTCTTCATGCCCTGCCACTGGCTCTTCTGTTCCGGTGGCAGCAACAAGGAGGTGATTGGGGCATAGAAACGTGGCACATCCACACGGAACCAGGTGCGACAGAAGACAATGTCGCTCAATAGAATCTTATCCTCGAATGTGGCACGATATGATCCTTCGGGCGTGTGATGTGCCTTCTTGATCTGTCCACGTATACCGGACACGGTTTTAATTTTGGCTCCCTCGAACTTGGCCACCTCCAGCGAGGAGTGGAACATGTCCTTTACAAACGCCGTGTTCTTGTAGATCTTGAACGGATGGCCCACCAGCTTTAGCTTCTTCATGATCTGCGATGATTTGTCCAGTTCGGTAACACAACCAGTCGCTGCTATGCGGAATCCCAGACGCTTCATTTCCTCCTGATCCTGACGCACAGTTTGCAATGCCAAGAAACCGGTATTCTGGGGCGTTATTGGACCCCAAAAGGTCATGCTGCAGGTGACATGATTCGGAGTATACTTCAGATAGCGTTGCCTAAAGTTATCCTCAACCTTGGCAAAAATGGCAACGGTCTGGAAGCGACGCCAGCCCATAGAAATGATCAGAGGATCTCCAGTTTTAAGAATCTTCTTGTACCAGCGATGCTTCTTCACCTTGCAATTGACATATCCCACATTCTCTTCGGTCATATTAAGTGCACCTACCAAGACTGGATAGCTGGCATCGAAATTCTCCACAAATTCCGCTGGCAGCGTTTTGAAACCCAATCGCACATAGAGACCAGCACGGTAGCCTTCGATCTGGATGCGCAAGTCATTGTCCAAGTGGGCGAATTCACTTTTGTTGAGGTCACTCTGTTTCTGGGCCTCTGCCTTGAGGTCCTCGTAGAAGGAGTGATCGCCAGTGATGCGTCCGCCATCGTCTTCGCCCTTCTCGCCATGGTTATCATACTCGGCATCGAATTTGGCCTTCAGCTTTAATTTCTTGGCCATTAGCTCCGATTTAGTTAGATTCTCCTCTTCCACGCGTGTTAACTTCCTTTTTGTTGCCTCCGACGCAGTCGGTGCTGTCTCGCCTTCCTCCTCATCTTCTCCTGCTGCTTTAGGTTTACCGCTGTGCTGTTCACCCGTTTCCAGATCCTCAAAGTCGCCATAGACTTCGCTATCCGCATCGCTCATGTCGTCTAGCTTGAGGAGATTTTCGGCATCCTCCGATGCCTTCCATTTGCCGGTGACAAAACAGTTTTTAATGCGCTCCTTGTTCTCATCCGACAACCAATCACGAGCGGTATCTGTTGAGTGTATAGTGTGGTTAAAACTGCAGGTGAAATCTGTAGGTTCCAGTGTAGCACTTACCTCCTTGATAGGCGAAGAAGCAGCGCTCCTCTTTGTCGCGTATATTCTTATCGTATTGTATTTCCTTCTGTTTCTTGGCCGCCACTCGGAACAGTCCTCCCAGTTCTTCGTCCGAGTCAGAGCCGTCGCCATCCTTCTGCTCCTGATCCTGTCTGCGTTCGCTCTGGTTGTAACCACCGTAAACGAGACGCATTAGATTCTTTGACTCGGAGTAACGTTGCAGAAATGCATCTTGTGCCTTCTGGGCCAAATTTGTTTTCCAGCTCATATTGCTGGCCATTATGCGAGCCTCCTCGTCCGATTCGTCTTCATCCTCATCCCCCATTTTTGCGGTCTCTGCTAAACTTTGGTACTCCTCATCCTCTGAGGATGCATCTTCACTGTCATGCTCCGCTTGTTCATTGTCATCGCTCTCCTCACCACGCCAGTCATTAGCTGCAAACTCGTCAGCATTCTCCTCATCACTGGAGTCCGCGTCCATGCCAGAATCATCCGCATCGTTATCTTCTTCTTCGGAGGCAACTTCATCGATTTTGAAATCCTTGGATTTAATGGGTATACTGTCAGAGAATAGTCGGAATTCCTGTTCATCCAATTGTTCATCCATGGTGGTCTTCTTGTCAAATATTTTGGTGAGCAGAGCGTCCTGCTCTGTAGCCTCTGCTGTCTTCTCCTTATGCGAATGAGAGCCCTGAAGTTCAATGTAGACGGCATCCTTGTCGTAGACAATGCCACCAACTCCTGACATGGGGGCGTATAGCAGACGCTCCTTTTCCAACAGACTGCGCTTCTTTTCCGTTCCTGGCAGCGGACAGGGATCGGGTATAACGCTCAATTCATCGATACGTGCATCACCCAGTCCGGCAATATGCACCATATGCTCCTGCTTGAGCGGCACACCACGCACATAGCCATACAGGATGACTTCCCGATCACATTTGGGATTGCGACGTACTGTGTCGGTGTTGGTCACATCTTCCAGGCGATCCACCAGCAGATAACTGTGGGCGCCACGCCACTGTAGTGGACGGAACTTCATCACGGATATAAAGCGTCCCAGATTCTTGATCTCATTACGCAAATACTCGCCATGGAGCAGACCCGACAGATAGAAGAGCTTGGCACCATCGTAGACTTCTGTCCAGAAACGATGTTTCAGTTCTTTCTTGCGCTTGCGCAGCTGCTTGGGATTCTTGATCATGTCTAGATGAGTTAGCACACCCATTATCTTGGGCATGCCGTGCACCTGGCAAATGTTGAGGAACTCAAAGATTTCCATTTCAAAGCCAAAACTCGCATCGCAGAGCAACAGCACCAGATCCGCACATTTGGCTACATCAATCATCGAGTTGACATCATTGTTGCACTCCAACAGTGTTATGCGACGTTTCTTTGAGGTCACAATGGTAATGGGTCCCTTTATATCCGTCACATTTGTGCGAGTGAAGCTCTTGATCAAATCCTTGATCACCGTAGTCTTGCCCACTTTGGGTGGTCCGACGACCGCAATTAAAACGGGCGGAGGTTCATCAGGTGTCTGATCTACCACAGGCAGATGTTGTTTCTTGGCGGTAAGATCTTCTTTGCGGCGAAAATTACGCTCCGCACGTTGAGCTGAGTTGATGGCGAACGCTTTGGGATTTCGTTGGCGCGCAGTCAACTCGGGCTCCTTTTGATTGGAGTCTTTTTTGGACTTTTCCTTCTTTTTGTCTGCCTTCACGCCGGATTGGCGGGCACGATGCTGCTTACGCTTGTCTTGACCAACATCGTCAGCCATTATTTAAAGCAGATATTAAAAATTTCTGCAACTGTTTACGAACTGTTGCACGTGCTAGAGTTCAAAACTATCGATAATGCTTTCGATAATGTTGTTTTGTGTTATAACTGTTGCGATAGTTTGCCGCATTTTGTAATACAATTTATTGCGTATTTGCAGTGTTTTAAATAATAATTATTTATTTAAAACGTAGGTAAATTAGAATTTCTAAAAAAAAAAAAAAAACAAATACAAGTGATAGTATTTAAATACCAAACAGTTTTATTGCTTGGCAGCAGTCTGGTCACACCGTATATACATTTTAGTTTTGCGGGCTATACGGTCACTCCGTGCGCTGTGAAGCAATTTTTTCGCATTATTCATTTTTTTTTAGTTAAAACTTGCAAAATGCTGCTGCGATTGGGCAAAGTGAAAACCTATTAAATAGGCTTGTGAGACAGAGGCATACGCAATCACATCCTCTTTTGCTGGCCACAAAAGCAGCGACAGGAGCAACTGCTACTCAACTCACACAAAAAAAAAGCTCAATACACTCGCCCTGGAACAACTACACACACTTGCAAGAAGAAGCAGCAGCAGCAAAGGCGGCGCGTAGTAAAAAATATAAGAAACCAATAGGGAAACCAAAACGAATTGTCGACATCAGGTAAATGGCAATAAAATTCAATACCATGTACAAATTTGTGTCGTGTGTGTAATTGCAAACATGAAAACAGCTTTAACGCAACACTAAAGCTGAAAAGTGAGAAAGAGGCACTACTCGCTGGGGTTGGGGGCGTTTGTGGGTGGGTGGGATGGCAGCAGTGTCAATTTCTGGAGCCGCCTGCAACAACGAGATGTCTGCTCAAATTTCAATGCCACACACTTCTGGTGGCCTCCTCTGACCTTGTGCTGACTATCGATTACTTAAATTGCACACAAAAAAAAATTAAAAGCCCAAAAATCAAAAAGTGTAGCAAAAATATATATATATATATTTACAGCAGTGGCAAAAAACCAAACCAAGTGAACCTCATCGAAGTGAAGGTTAAACATTTTCTTTTCTATGGCACACGGACGCCGTTCTTTGTTTGCAGCAGCAAAAACAACAATAAAATATTCAAGAAATTAAACAACAACAAAGACAACGACGACGACTGCGATCAGAGTCCCAGAAGGCAGCAGCGTATACATTATTCTTTTGTTTCATTTATACCCTGGCAAAAGGGTATTACAGTCATGTGCCAAGCAGTGCATATAGATTTGACCTATTAGATGATCTAATTCTTTTTGTCAGTCCGTCTGTTTTGTGTTCTAGTCCAAATTATTTATAGGGTATGCAATCTTCGGCTTGCCCACTTTTTGTAATACATCTCTTTGTATCATATTGAATTATATACAAAGGAAAGCTAAGAGAGCGTAATTAAATTTGTCAGTGGTTTTAAAAAATTCTTTACTCTTCTCTCTTGCCCTTCCCCATAGAGATTATGGAAAGTCCTTGTGAGTCGGAGAGTTCTCTGGACGGCGGCACAATGCTACCTCCCAGTCCCGTTTCCCGGGAGCAGCTACAGAAACGCATCGAATCGCTGACGCAGCAGAACAAGTGAGTTTTCCCCATAAAAATAATAAAACTGAAAGAGGATTCATTGTTCTTTGTTCCACAGAGTTCTCAAAGCGGAGCTGGATACGTCTAAGACCAAGTGCAAGGTGGTGCAGGAGGAGAATCGTTTCTTGAAGCAAGCCTCGGTTATTATTGTAAGTAGCTCTAATATCCTATATTTCCCTTATAACTAATGGCTTATGTTTCTGTGCGTAGCAAGCCAAGGCGGAGCAGGAGGAAGAGTACATTTCCAACACATTGTTGAAGAAGATTCAAGCGCTTAAGAAGGAGAAGGAGACACTCGCACATCATTATGAGCGCGAGGAGGAATGCCTGACCAATGACTTGTCCCGCAAGCTGGATCAGTTGCGTCAGGAGAAATGTAAGCTGGAGCAAACACTGGAACAGGAGCAGGAGTGTTTGGTCAACAAGTTGATGCGCAAGATTGAGAAACTTCAGGCAGAAACGGACAATAAGCAGACGAATTTGGAACAGCTGCGGCGTGAAATGGTTGAGCTGGAGAATACGTTGGAACAGGAACAGGAGGCGCTAGTCAATAAGCTGTGGAAGCGCATGGACAAACTGGAGACAGAGAAGCGTTCGCTGCAAATCAAATTGGATCAACCAGTTTCGGATCCAACAACGCCACGTGATATCACCAATAATGCCAATGGCGACACTGCCACCAATCTGAGTGCACACATCCAGACACTGCGCTCCGAGGTGCTACGTCTGCGTGCTAATCTCGCTACCGCCCAAAAGGAGGAAAAGTCCATACGCGAAGAGAACGCACGACTGCAGCGTAAACTCAAACAGGAAGTGGAGCGACGTGAGGCACTTTGCCGCCATCTCTCCGAATCGGAATCCTCGCTGGAAATGGACGAGGAGCGTTTTTACAACGAGAATCTATTGGCGGGTGGATCAACTGGTGCCGCTGCTGCTGCTGCCGCCGCAGCGGCTGTGAATGCTCAGCGACAGCGCACCATCAGCAGCCCCGTTTCGCACAGCCCCTCGAGCAGTCGCCCCCTCAGTCCCGGCACGGCGGGACAAAATCGCTGCTATGCCTGCGGGCAACTTGTGGTAAGAAGTCCACGACTAACTTATTACTTTGTGCTAATTCAATACTGTTCCCTTTGCAGAATCGTCGTGCCAGCGAGAGATTCATTAAGCCAGCACTGCCTACACCCATGTTGGGATTGAATACTTCCGCTCCAAATGTGCTGACCACAACAAATCCATTGCTGGGCACAGGATCAGCTGCTGCTGGCATTTATGCTCCGGGTGCTTCGGCTCAAGCTGCTGCCATGGGTGGAGCAAGTAGTTTTCTAACGAATCTAAGCAGCGAACGCTTGAGCTTGGGTGCGGCAGCGGGAGCTGGTGCTGGAACGGGAGTGGGATCGATAACTGGTTGTGGATTATTGCCACATCAGAACAATGCTGTCGGCAGTGCAGGCACTTTTCTAGCTGGCGGCATCTTATCATTGAATAATCAGCTAACAGGCGGAGGTGGTGGTGGAGGAGTCGGCGGTGGGGGTACTTCAAGCAGCGCTTCATCCTCTTCGTCCAATCTTATGATGATGAACACTACAATGAATTCGTCCAGCGGCAATTTGATGCCGAGCAGCAGCAGCAACTCATCGCTTTCGGCATTCACGCCCACAAATCAGCCAAGTGCGGCTGCCCAAGCTTTCATACAGCCGGCGAGTCCCATGGATACATCCAGCTGCAAGGAATAGGACGGGTATAATTAACTCCGCACACACCCCATCCCCAAACACACACTCCCACACACCACACACACGCATACTCTGCACGACGCAAGCAAAAAACCAACCAGTTTAACGAAAGTATAAAACATTAAACACACCTATAACTGTAAGCTCTCTCTCTCTCACACACACACTATCTCTTTCTCTGTCACACTCTCTATGAAAGCGGCTAAAAGTCGTTACATTTATTTCTAGTTACTTGATAACAAAATCTCCTTATAGTTATTGCAACAAACAAAAACAAAAGGGAAAGAAAAACAAATTACTTTCAATTATATACTAACGGAATTCCTAGACCGCGCGATTTGCAAAAGAAGTTTATTGAATATTTAGCGCTATATTTAATTCATATAAGATTCGCATAATTTTTAACTTCTGTTTCGGGTTCCCAAACTAAAAAATGATGAAAACAATACAAAAGAAAGCAACGCATGTAAAACCAATTTGCCCACGTTTAACTCTCATGTGGGTTTAAAAATTTTTTGAAGTATATATATGTAAGTCAACAAATAAAGTTCAACAATTACAAATTATTTGGAATTAAAATGTGTTTGCAATTTCAAATAAGCTGTTTGAATTATAATGTTATCGATAAGTTGGCGCGAAGTGTTAACATAAAAGTCTGAAAAGCTCAATAGAGCAATAACAGCTCATTCGAGCCGAAACACGGGAAATTTAATTTCCCAAAATACTGGTGATTCTCAGAAATTAGTGGGATTTAATACTGATGGCCGGAACAACCGCAGAAGAATAATAACAGTTGTTGTTGTTTCGTCGTCGGAGCAGGAAGCAAAAGCACGTCGAGCGCAGCGTGTGAAATGAAAAAATAACAAAGCTTAATACAATTGTTTGGAAAACAGAAATCAACAAATGCTTCGTAATTACTGCGTGCGCTTAAACAAACTCGGAGAAGAGATATACACAATGTATGCTTAAGACAATAAATAAATCTCTGACCGCGACGGACGTGTGTTTTTTTCTTAGTGGGCGCGCGCAAAATCGTTAAATATTTTGATCAAAAAGTGCGAAAAATAAATGCACAATATATGTATATGTATTGAGTGCTTGTGAAATTGGCATAAACACACACACCTTAGGCCCCCTCATCACCATTTGTATATTTAATGATATCGGCGGAAAACGAGAAACACAAAAATAGCAATATTCAATCAAAAAGAACAGCGCGTGTGTTTATGTGCGAGTGTGTGTGTGTAATTTGGCCAAGACAGGAAGAGATCATTTGCCATTCGCCAAAAGAGCGCAGCATCATACGTATACCAATATATAAATACGTGTGTGTGTGAGTGTATGCATATTTGCAGTGTATGTATGCGTACAAGTAAATTGTAAACGGTAAATAAAAGAAAAAGAAAAGTGCAAAGCGAAAGTTTTGATTGTGTAAAAGAAAATCTTGAGTGCGTTTGTTTTGCTGTTGTTTTTATTTTTAATTATTGTTGTTGCTGGCATTTCGTGTGTTTGTGCGTGTTAGACAAATAACGGCATTTGCAAGTTTCCATTGCAACGTAAAGCTCACCCTTTTCCCTGCCCGCACTACCCCTTCACATGTACAGCGACAAGAGAAAGAGCAAGAGCAGCAATAGCAGCAGAAACAGCAGAAAAACTAAAGGAAAGCGGAAAATCAGAAAAGCATGTGCAATTGTTTTAGTGGATTTACAATCATATTTGTTTGGCTGTCCAGATGTGTTTAATAAAAATAATAGCGATTGCGCCAGTTGTATGTTATTATGGCCTTGTTGAATAAACTGTTCTTTCCGTCGGTACCAGCACCACCAACAGCAGCAACGGCAACAACATCACCCACGCCAACGTCGCAATTCGCTGCGCCTCAGCCCCAAACAACCCCATCAGCAACAGCAGCAGCAGCAACTACAACGCTAAATTATAGCCAAACAACAACAGTAGCGGAGGCGGCGGCATCACGTACTCTACAACAACAACAGCAGCAGCAACAACACGCCGCTGGCTCTGTCACTGGAAGTGCCGGCAATAATAGTTCGTCGTCCGCAAAAGCTACGCAAACGTCCAGAAATTATCTAAGGTAAGTGTTTGTTTGAGTTTATTTGTTTGCCACTGTCTGTGTGAGTTTGTTTGTGGGTTTGCGCGCACATACACATATCTATATATATAACTGTATAATTGTTTTGGAGATCAGCACGTGTCGTGCTACTCGTGAAAAATTAGTATTCGTATCGTCTGGCTGGCCAAACTATTTGGTCACGCTCACATCTCTGACGTCAGCCGGCAAAGTCTTAATAACTCTGTTCTGGCAGACACCTGGCATTAAGTCGCGCCGATAAAGGACGTCGCAGAACAAAGGCCCACAACCCCTGGACTGATAACTGCAGCTGCTGCTGACGCTGTTGCTGTCGCTGCTCTGCACATGCAGCTTGCTTGTGCGCAAAAAAATACAAAAACGTATAAATACACTAACACACACACACACACAGACACGTATTTATTGTTCGTTTGTATAGGTAGTGGAAAGAAAGCATTTCCATTGTCGCCTAGCAGTCCCCTTTTGCGCTCTCTTTGTCAATTCGCGTCGGTCTTTATCTCTCTTCCTCTTTGTGTCTCGTACGCAAATTGGCAAACGTAAACGGGGACAATAAACCCAGCAAACATTTGGCAAATGATTCGATACTCGTCACGTACGCCAAAGGCAAAAAATATTGCAATGCTGTGTGGGGTCCAAACTGCGTCTGTGTGTGGGTGCGTGCCTATGTACAGACACTGTTGCTCTATTGGAAGTCAAAGTGCAAGTCAAAGGTGCGCCCTCCACAACCAAACAACACTAATACAAAACCGTGTTGTTGCTCTTGCCCGCTCACTCTCAGTCTCTTTTCATATCAACTTCCCTGTGTACACCGCTCTCTGGGTGATTGTTTGACTCATTTTGTTCACTTCGTTTCGTTGGCGTTCGCTCTCGTTGTGTTGCTATCGCACTCACACTCATGGCAGAACTTGTCGATCGGCAAAGCGACCGCAACGATGGGGGCACGCTGTTGGCGTCTGTGTGCGTTTGTGTGCATGCATGTGGGTGAGACGGTGGCGGTGGAGTGGACGTCAGGCGCAAATGTAAATAAAAACGAATCACATGACTTGCTAATCGGCGGCGTTCACAGTCGCTGGCTGCTCTCGTGATTATTATGTCATACACATTTTGTTGGTGCTTTTGCCTGTGCTCTGCGCTGTGACGTACTATGTGTGTGAGTGTGTGCGTATTAATACCCTTACAGTGGAGGATATGCCGAGTTGAATAATTCCTTTAATTACTGAGCTGTTAGGGTATCAGCAGTTCGCTGTAGTTTTAAGCGTGTTGCGATTGCAATACTATATTTATGCATTTGCTTTGTTTTTCTTCTGTTAATTCATTTAATTATTATTTATTACGAGTACTGTTTATTTGCGTATGTAGTATGCGTTTACATTGTTGATTTTTGACGCTTGCACTCTGTTGTCAACTGTTTTGATTGTTGTTGCTCTCTATTTGTTTGTTTGCACATCGGTTCTCTGGGTGTGTGTGTGTTTGTATTTGTGTGAGCTCGATCAACAACAATAACAATAATCAGAATATTAATAACAGCATTTTCAATTGTTCAATTACAATTTGCATTGTGCTATTCAGTTTCACAATGAGCGCGAATCGTTTGTTAAATCGATTAACGCGATCAACAAATATGTGAAGCCAAATACTAGTGAGGAAAGGGACCAGAAGGGGCAAAGAATTCTAGGGTGTTGGGGTGAGACGGGGTGAGACTTTGCCCCCTCCCTTCTTTACTCTGTCAAATGGCCGATAAGGTATGAAAAATGGTCAACATTATTGCGGCTTTTGGCAGTTTCAAGTGATTATTGCCCAATACATGTATATTTCAAAGGTGTATACATATTTATGGCCACTATTGTCGCAAGCACACACACACTCTCTCTCTCTCTCGCTTTCGCAGCTGCTGTTCTGCTTCATTCAGCATCACGTGATAAAGTTTCCTCGCTCTTGCTAATTAATTGCGGGGTTTTTGCACTTTGCTAAATGTAAACTTTAAAATTTGTTGCTCGTTGTTGTTGCTGCAGTTAAACTAACTGTTTTGAGGGCGGGAGAGTGTGTGTGTGTGTCTGTGTGTATTAAGCTTGTCTTAGGTCAGTTTTTGGCCCCTGTAAACCAAATAAATAAATTATTTGCTTCACTTTTTTCTTTGCGGACAGTTTAAATTAATTTATGAAATTGTTTATATTTGGCGACACGCCTGGGTAAATTTCCATCACGTTGAGCGCGTGTCTCTTTGTGTATGTGTGTGTGTTTGTTTGGGTGTGTGTGTTATCGTTCATTTCCATTTGGCTTGCTACTAAATACTTAAATAAATACTGTACTTTATTTTTTTATCTTTGATCATTATCTTGTGCAAACATAATCATTATTATAACTGCACATAATTATGTTAACTTTAGTGTGGAGTGTGTCATGTGTCATGTCCGGCCCCCCTCTCTAAGTCTCACTCTCTCCCTCTCCACACCGCTCCCCTTTTTTCCGCAGTGAATCATGGCCAAGTCGTGTCCATATTTAGACATTTGCTAGCCAAGTTTTGGTCACATGACAGACGAAACACTCGTATTCGCGTTCAATATGCGAAATTTAAGAGTCAAACAAATAATAAACAAGAAACGAAAGTGCAGACGGGCTCACTCGACTGTAAAATACCCTGTGCTAGTTTGGAGCTCTGCTGGACTGTGTATCTATGCGAACGAGCTGTCCTCTACACTTGGAAGTTTACCTTTACGGTAATGTGTCTAGCGTTTTACAACACTTGTGAAGCTTTTTAGTGCTAGAGTGCCTTCTCCTGTTGTATACAGCTTACAAACTGTCTATACCCTCTATACAGGGTGCTCCTAAATTAAGTAAGTAAATAAATATTCAGAAAACGGCAAAAAAAGGCTAAATAAAACCAGACAGAGGCCGAGTCGCATCATGTGTTTCAACAGCGTCGAGTCCCTAACCCAAATAGCCTAGACGTTTGACGCACACACCCCACACACACACGCACACACACTCAGATTTAGCTGGTGTGCACAGTTATTAGCACGTGGTTAATAATTTCCGATAAATTTTCTGAGCGAAACGTCAACTTTCACACGAGTTGGTCTGGAAGACGAGGAAAAGAGAGGGATGATCGGTAGATAGAGACAACCAAAGCAGCACGTGGACTATATAAATATATAGCCTACAATGAAACACACAGTATATATATTTATAAGTTGTGTATATGCTGCAATTAGCACTCGATTGTGGAAATTTTATGCCAACAAATTCCTTTCTTTATCCAGTCTTTTATCTATTATTTTGGTTTATTTATTTCTGCTTTATTTTGTCGGGTTGATCGTGTGAAATCGTTTGATTTGATTGCACATCGAATTCGCGTATAAATCAATCTTTTCCAGATGTTATAAATAATCAACGTTTTTTAGACCCCCGCGCCGTGTGCCAAAAATTGATTATGAATTGGAAATTCATTAGGTTGATTTTTCTTTGATAATTGTTTAAACAAATGGAACGATCGAGTGAACACACACGCACACGCACACACCCCCTCGGTCGCATTTACACATCAATCAATTAGCGTGCTCTATTAATAATGCCACCCAAAATCCCTTGGGTCTTATGTGGTATTTACATGTATTTACAACATGTTTTCCATTAAGAGATCATCTAATTGGGCGCCCAAATGTCTGGTCGAATCATGCTTCGAAACCTTTTAGACCCCAAGTCGTGGGATTCTCCATTTAACGTGGCTTTATTTCCCCTTAACCCTATTACCGCCCGTATAAATTGTGGAATTTTGTGAACCTTGTGAGAGAGTCAGTAATATTTGCGTCGCAGCAGCCTCGTGCCTCAATGCAAACAGTCGGCAATCACCCTGTTTCATTATCAGCGGGTATATGGGTGCCCATATAGTAGATATAGAAGTAGTACATACGAGTATATGCAGTATGTCTAGTATCTGAGCGTGTCTATATAAGTTCATACTCGCGCCAATCCCCCAAGCACAGTCGCAGCTAATTAGTATGCTTGACTAGTTGGTATGCTAGACTACTGCATATAAAATGCATTGGTGCCAGTGTTGTCCGACTTATTTTTAAAAACTACTAAGTCATGGACTTATAGAAGATATTTTTGAAATCCAGCAGTTTTTTTTTATTTCAGAAATATTTAAATTTAATTTTTACTCATTTTTGCTTTTTTAAAGGTTCAAAGCAAACTCATGTAAAATTTATAATTTAAAAATCAGCTATTAGTTAAAACCTTCAAGACGATTTATTATACTTATATTGTTCTTAAAATTGTAGCTTAACAAAAATAATAATTTAATATCTTATAAATAATACAGTCGTTAAAGTTGTTACAAGTTTAGCGCACATACCCCTTCATCTTTTGCTACGTTTTACAGGGTACAATCACATTTAAATGCCAACGTTGTCGACTTTGCCACTGTGGCTTCATGTGTGAAGTCTCGTGGTCTGCCAAGTCATATGAGAGTGACTCGTTGTTGTTACTTTTTGTTGTCGTTGTTGTTTTTGCTTTGTTTTTGTTGCTCGTGGAACTGATAGCTGGACGCGTTGTCTACGCTCGTCGCTTGTCGTTGGTAATAATTATCAGTTAACAGAATTGCTTTTGCTTTTTTTTTTATTTATTTTGTTTTTTTTTTTTCAACAAGCAACGTCAAATTAGACATAATGCCCCGAAAAGTAGCAAAAAACAATAACAAAAGTGTAGAAAGTGCTGCCTGTCGACGGTTCAGGTGTAAATAATGCTCTTAAGCTCCGTTCACGTCAAGTTTGACTTTTGTTTATGCTCATATATAATTGTTCCACTGTCTCCGCTCCCTTCCCTACTTGGCCTAAACATAAATCATTCATCACACAATCGTGGAATCGGTTTCATCTTGGTCCCGCCTTTTGGCAGTGTGATTAATTTCAATCAAATTTATTGCTGCAATTGCGAAATTGAAATCATAATCATAAAAGTGCATATTATGGCGAAATCAGCTTACAAAGAAATCAAACTAAATTAAAAACATTCACTCAGATTTATTTACTAGCTCAGATAAAGCAATTTCTATGTTAACTAACTTATCTCCGTTAAATAAAAGCTGTTAAGGAAGCTTAGTTTAACAGCAGAGCTGAGTTTGCTTAACACAAGTAGAGTTAAATTCTTAACAGAGCTATGTTAAGTAGACAAAACATGTATTAAATGTAATGCTAAAAAAGAATCAAAGTTATTAGACCTGTAAACGCTTTCAACAGCAAATGTTAGCTACTTTTCTGTAGAGTATATTCTGGAATGCATCTAAAACTTAACTATTTCCGTGTAATCTGGTTATGAATATCTTAAAATTCGTTGCACCTGTTAAAAATAATTATATGCTTAGAGCTCTTTTTAAGTGCTTTTTGTATGTAATTATACATGATCAATTGAATAATTTGCACACGTTAATGCTGATGCTAATGAGTTAACACACGGTTTATGATTGCTATTATAATTTATTGACTTTCGCTTGAGTTTTGAGCGGCATTTAATGGGTGCTGGGTGCATTCATCATTCTTGAGCATTTCGTCACCTCTTTTTTTTGTATACTCCGCACACCGGTGACCGCTCCAACGTCTTGACTCACGCTCTATATCAGATGTTCATATAATATATATTGTATATACAGTAGTTATATCGGTTGAATTGTGTATTTTGCCAATCCGTCACATGATCAAAATCTAGACTCCCACACGAGCGTTTCTGTTGCTTAACTGGTTCTGACTTCTAATTTCCGTCCCTCGTTTAAACCCTGCACAGGAAAGGTATATAAAGCTTGTTAAAAGTTTGAAAAGAGTCTTAAAATGTCTAAATACTCTCCGCTGTCACTGGGTACTTTACAGTTGGGTGTACTCCAATGTGCTCGCCATTCTTGTTTCATGTTGCCTTTTTATGTTTTTTGGTCTTAAATACTCATTGATTGTTTCGCCAAGGGGCGGAGACGAGAGGGGGTGTGGCGTTGAGGGCTGTGCTTCATTCATTGTTTGTGTTGATTTTAGCATTGCCTCAAGTGTCACTTGGCAATCAGTTGACGTTGTCGTCATTTGTTTCATTTGTTTGCCTGATACATTTCTCATGTTATTGTGGCTATTACCTGTTGTTGTAGACCACTTGCCTGGGACCTGACAACTTTGGCAATTACCACAGCAACAACAACAACAACAGCAGCGGCAGCAACAGCAACAGTAACAGCAACCACTGGCAACGCCTTTTGGCAATTTACTTTGAACTTGACATTCGATTATTTGCGCACTTCAATTCACGGATTGTGAGGGGAGGGGTGGGTTGAAGGTCGTTTGCTCTTTGCCTATTGATTTAGCACTTATCTATCCACAATACATGTACATTTGTATATATTAAGCATTTATTATATCTATATAAATGTATTTACTGTAGCTGCATCTCATGATAATGATAGTCACTTTGTTGTTGTTACCAAACAACAACAGAAAATAAAGCGAATGCTCAGTCGACGTCAGCGTCAACGTCGCTGCCTGCGCCTTGCGCCTTTTGCCGGCGGCTTGTTGTTGTCATTTTCATTGTCGTTCAACTGCTGCGGCTGGTGCTGCTGCTGCTGTTGACGTCGGCGTCGACGTTGGCGTTTGGCTTTGGCAGCGACGCCATCGGTCGCCATCGTTGGGTTGGTTTGGTCATGTGACTTGTTGTATGAAGCAACTGGTTGTTGTTGCTTTTGTAGTTGTTGTTGTAGCTGTGGCTGTAGTTGTTGCTTTTTGTTGTAGTCGCTTTGGAAATCTGTTTTTATTTGCACGCTCTCTTTCGCACACACACTCACAATACCACAAACACACACATATGCGCTGTGTAATGCGATTAAAAGATGTTGCCGCTTGATTTGATTATGACTACAAATTACAGTCCATATATAAAGCTATATATAGTCTGTAAAATATATATTTGTGGAAATGTACTTGTTTTAGTTATTTGTGTCTTTTGTTATAATAGCTTAATGTATATTAAATCCCAAAGGGCTAATCAGGCACTTAACATAATTCAAGTGCTTGGCTGATAAGCGAAATACAAAAAAACAAAATCATGAAGCATATCAATCATGGTCGAAACGTGGGGAATGTGTTTCCTCTTCCTTTTCCCCTCTGCCGCTGTCGCTGCCTCTACCTCTGCTGCTTCATACTTGCCCCAATTGCCTTGGCCCAGCAAGCGAACGGCGCCAACAACAACAACAGCAGCGCAATCTGCTCAGAGTCTTTTTCATGTGTAGTGAGCACATACCTATACATGCATACATAACTTAATGTATTTGCTTAGTATTGTTTCTGCTTCTTCTTTTTTTATTATTGTTGCTCGCCTTTTGTTTTGCTTGCGTAGCTGAAAAAAAAGAAATATTAAATAAAGCATGTGATCCAAGCAAATGCCAAGAGGCAGCAGGCAAAGATCAAAGCGCACGACAGCAAAGGAGTGAGCGGGAAAGAGATACGCAGTGTAGTAGCTGGAAGAAAGCAGTGGGAAGAGACGACTGTCTGGAAGGTGCAAAGAAGAATGGAAGAAATTAAGAGAGTGAGAGTGTGTGAGAGTGCAGGCTCATGTGAGAGCGCGAGCTTAAGATGGCCTTGCTGGAAAACTAAATCTGTTGATGATGACAAATGTCTCTCCCCTCCTCTCTTAAAAAGCTTACGCAGGGTGTCTGGAGGGATCGGCCAAGTGACCCTGTATTCTGCAGCTTTGCGACTGAGTTCGTTTACCAGCTGCAAGGTTTACATTGGTATCAGTCTCAAACAGAGACGCCGTTGTATAACGGATCTCTCAAAAAGCTGGATGGCGTGACAAATGAAAGCTTTCACTGGAATTGGAAATGAAATTTCCATAGGAAATTGATTCCAGCTCGAGGCAGGCGGCGAATAGTTTTGTGGAATGAAATAAATCACACAAGCTCTGCTATAACTCAGTTGACTTCCACCTAAATTTGTAAGTCAACACTTGGGGCTCGAATTTGAGCTTTAAATGTCTGTGTTTACCGTTGTGTGATTCATAACTGTAATTCGAGATTGTTTCGTTTTCCGTTATGGTTTCCGGTAATGGAATTGATCCGTAACATAAGTTGTGCCATTTGAAAAGTGGAACATGCCTAATGATAACAAGTAAAACTACAAGTACAATGACTACATCGGATTGGATACGTGTGGTAGTACTCCTACTTTTCACGTCTTTTTCCCCGAAATAACGTTTTACTACTAAATAAAAAAGGCTAAAAATGGTTTATCTACAAGTTGTGAAATTAATGCAAGTGCCCACAAATAAAAAAAAAAAACAACCGAAAAAGAATTTTGGTATCAATGAACTCTATGTGAGTTTCTCGATGTAGACGAGTTGATAAAGCCGAGTATTTCATCATAATAATAATAGTAATCAATCGCTTTCAATCAGTTAATATCGCAACTAAGAAATAAAATTATTAATTACTTCCTCACTCCACCAACAACAACAAAAAGTAAGTCAATGTTTTTGGCAATCGTTCAATAAGTTGATCTGAAGTTTTGATAGGCGCCCCCTGGCGTCGAATCGTCAAAACTTTTAAGACTAGGTCAGTGTGACAGGTCGATCGCTCAAAGAAGCGACTCGGGGATCCGGTGTCAAAGTCCATGACGCCATTTTAAGTTTAACGGTGAACTTGGCACTCTACTTGAACTCTTTCACTCTTCTACTAGCGCTGTCTCGCTTTGACGCACTGCAATCCATCACAAAAGTATCTGATTTGTTTTCGTTTTCCAAGCGAAATATTAACACATCACTCTTCTCGCTGACAAGTCAGTGGAAGTGTATGTGTGTGTGGTGTGTTTGTGGTCGTGAGTGTGGTGGGGTGCTAGAGGTGGCACATGTGATGCTCGTTGCGTCGCAGCTGGACTGAGGAATCATGTGAGTGCGCCTCAATTGAATGTGTTGTCTCTTTCCCTCTCCTGCCCCCACTCCAACACATACAGCATGCCCCACAATGAGGCAGCAGACTGGGTACTCGGGTTCTCGGTTTCTCAGTTCTTCGTAGTGTGGTGTTGTCGCCTATCTGCATAAATATATATACTGTATCACTCAGATATATTTATAAGTGTCTTTGTATATCGATAGAGTGAGTAGTACACATATTGCTCACTCACTCACGCGCTCTTGTGCCACGTAGTGCTGTCGATATTTCAGGCGCTAAAGTAGCTAGTTTTGTCACTAAAAAAAGCTACAAAAGCAAGTTAGAGTGAAATCTATGATTTCATTTAATAAATAAATACATTTTTAAGTTAAACTAGTGGCTTAAATAGCTTGTAAAATAATAATAAAAAGGTTTAAAAGGAATGCTTAAAAAATTCGTCAAAATACGAGCTAAAAAGCTAAAAAACAATTATTTCTTAAGAAAAAATAATGTTTTTATATTTAAATGATCTTTGTGTTTACTTTAACACCTGAATACTTTTATCTTATGCCTCTATAAAACTGCTAAACCCAGCCATAAATCAGCCAAGCTGCCAACACTACACGCACACTCGCAGCTCCGTCCATATTCATATGAGCTGTGTGTAGTGCAAAGACACTTTGTCTCCGTTGTTCAGTCGAGAGGAGAGAACGCAGCGGGACGATCCGATCCGAACCGATCCGTTCCGTTACGTACCGTTACGATCCGATGCAAATTTCCGATTACAATTCGTTCGCTTGGGTTCGGTTCGTGTCGTTTGGTTTCGTTTCGTTTCGTTTTCGGGTTCGATTCTAGTCGTAACGCCTTGAACTTCATTTGGCGTCTAGCATCGCGGCCATAAAGATATATGAAGTGTTTTTTGTTGGTTGAGTAGTGCTCGAAAGTGCTCAAAAGCGGTAAATGCAGTTACCGTTGTTGCCAACAGTTGTTAACACCTAAAAGTTACCGTTACCATTAGCGATTATAAAGTGACCGTTGCTTGTTGTGGCCGTTTATTGGGAAATACTTGGAAAAGCCTTTGCGTATCCGCATGCATACGACGCCGTTTAAATACACGTAAGCTCCTACCTACTAACTGACCCGGTGGAAGGGGGCTAGCGGGGTTGTGCTTGCGGTTAGACTCGTGATCCAGTCGAGCCCACTAACTAATCTATGTGTCTCACAGAAAATTCCCCCTGTGCTCTTATCGCGGTATCATAAAACACAAAAATTAAGCAATAAAGCAAGCACTACCCCCGTCTCCACCGCCTACCCCTACCCTCCCTACAGCCCCCCTTTGGAACCACTTAAGTCAATCATAAAGCACAAATTTTCGTTAATTATAGCGCTAATTTGGGCAGTTTAGCGTTTTTTTTTGCTCAATTTAGCGCTACTTATTGTTAGACCCGATCCATTTATAAACCCCGGGGACACTAAAAATAAATTAGAACCTCAAATCTGGGGGCATTACGACTCAAGTGGTTTTCGGGTAAGTGATCATGAATCGTTCAATCCGATCAATCGATATTATAATCGATTATACTAAGCATTTCAAAGATATAGAATTTATAGACTTCGTCTCTCGCTCACGTCTTTTGTCGAGTCATCGGGCTAATGCCTAAGTTCAAACCGATAAGCACTTATACTGTCGGTAATTCGTGTTCAAACATCAACTTATCTAACGCCATAAAGAACCGAAACTAAATTAAGGTAAACTGAAAAGAAAGCAAACCGAAATGTCTTTATTTAGGGGGGTTATCGGGGTCGTATTGCCGTGAGTAATCGTCACGTGCCTTGTGTGGTTTCTAAATATAGCTAGACCCCTCTTTACTAGCCCCCTTGCATCCCCTCCTTTGTCACTTACCGCTTGACAATGGAGGAGACGTAGACTCTGTAATTGAATGATTTTGATGGGGATACACAGCCTAAACTGATGAGCAATTGTTGTCGAGGAATTAGTCACACTCTGAGAGACTTTGATTAACATCTATGATATCATATATCATATCATATGATAGTCTGGTCGACAGCTGCTTTATCTTTCAACAAAAGTGAATTTTCGTGAGAAATACTAAGCATAAAAGAACTAAGATAATGACAACATAGAATACTTTATTTACTGGGTTTCTGGAATTTCTCTTAATCTCTATTTGTATTTCTCAATGGATCGCTTCCATAGGATTATTTTCCTTTAATAACTTCAATAATTCTGAAAATTTCTTTAGAAATTAAAATGATGTCGGAAATATTGTTTAACCTTTAATAATCTGCTGATCTTGAACTGGATTATAATTGAATTTTGGGGATTTACTTTGAAGCTTAAGCAAATATGCGAACTGGAATTCACAAGTCTCCCCCGTTCCCCGTACCTCCTCTACCTACCTCCCTCCCTACCCTCTTTTATTTACACATGACTCATGACCTTAACAATGAGCTCAAAATCAAATTTGTTTCTTTCTTTGTTGGTTTATTCAAATTGTCTTTCGATCCGTTTCGATTTGTGGGGGTGTTGAGTGCCAACGTTTTTTGCGTCATCTACAGCGCACAAGCTGTCTCTTTCGCACACCCACACACACACACACAAGTACTAACCAGCTGTCTCCTTTCCTCTTTCAGCCAATTCCCCTTCGATGCCAGCCAGGTGCGCGTTTTGCTCTACAGAGAGGACGACAGCCACGAAAGACGTCTGCTCTTCGATTCCCATGCACTGCAGAAGGTGACGCTCAAGGAATCCGGTGGCGTCACCGGACGTGGCAAATTCCTCAAGAATGAAAAGTATACGTCTCTGCAGAACGGCAAGATTCAGGCCAAAGCACATTCCCACAGCAACAGCAGCAATCTGATCGAAGTTTGCCCCGAATATGGCTACAAGGTGAGTCTACAGATAGTTCTAGTGATCCCTTCCTAATCTCCTAGATTTGATTCAACTCTCCTCTAATCAATCATTTTACTCCCTCAGCACAATCGCCCCTCGGGAGCTGACATCACTCCCATTGGCGAGATGGTCTTTGGCTCCTTGGCCATGTCTTTTTGCGGTACTGCCTTGAAGGTGCACTGGCTGCCTCAACCGGCTCGCATACTCTGCTCCCAGGTGTACCTAACACCCACGGGGAGTAGCTCAGGTGCAGGCACAGGAGCTGGAGGACACTCCCCTTACTCGACGCTCTCCCTGGGCAGCCTCACACCGCGTAGCTCCATCTGCAGTGAGCACGGCTCGATGGATGGCCTTTCGATGAACTCCTTTTCGATGCCCTTCAGCGTGAGCGTCGGCAGACAGATGAGCCTAACGCCGCCACTGGATGTGCCCCAGATGCCGCAGGCAGATCAACACTCCTTGTCCATAGCAGACAGCGGACCACGTTTCTCCTCCACATACAGCAATGCCACCGACTCGGGCTACTCGGCGAGTGCCAGCGGGAGTGGGAGTGGCAGTGGCACTGGTGGTGCCTATTCTAGTGGGGATCAGTGGTCCTATCAGTATTCCACGCGGAGCAGTCTGGGCAGTGTGCTCTCCGATCAGTCCGCGGAGGCGATGCGCAAACTGAGCCTCGATGACTGGACCTTCTTTGCCAGCTCCCCGCATCTGGATGAGTTCGCCAGCGATGGCTGCCTCCAGCGACGAATCTCGCGTAATCTGCGCACCTCTTTCGAGTACGAGCATTCCAAAAATGATTTCATTGGCTTCCTCAGTGACAATCCCATCCAGTCTGGCCCCACCTCGGGATCAGCCCAAGTCTCGGGCGGCAGCGAAGGAGGGGGCATGGCTCCGCCTCAATACCGTCGGGCTAGCTACTGTGCCAACGAGTCCCGCAGTAATCCCGAGATGGGCAGACGTCAGGCGAATCAGCGCCGACGTCCCAAACTGGGACTCGCCGTCTGCATCACCATGAGCGAATCCTTTGAGGAGGAAATGGAGCTGTTCTGCAGTGAACACATTGCTCTGCTAGAGTCCATGCTGAGCCGACTGCGGGCGAGCACGGAGCATGCGTACATCAACCACAAGAACTTCCTGACCATCATGTTCCAGGCTTGGCAGGATGCCCAGCAGTGGTTCAGTGATCTCTTCACGGCGCCCAGGATCAAGACACCTGTCTGGCTGAGCATCACCACCAGTGGCAGCAAATACTCCAAGACGGTCGCCGAGAGATTCATCAAGGAGCTGTGCGATCTGCTCAGCTTCGCCGACACCAAGGACTCCAACTTGTAAGACATGACCAGATCCTAAGAAACTTACCCAAATCCTAACTAATCTTTGTTTTCCATCATTGTAGCTTCATTAGCACCATGTTGACGGGCATACTCACCTATCATCTGGGCTGGGTGGCCACCGTCTCGGCCTTCAATAGTTCCAGCTCCCGTGGAGGCACTGCCTCAGCTTCCTCGGCAGCCATCGAGCGTCGTGCGAAGCTGCAGCAGGTCTCCCAGAAGCATCCCTACAACGCGCTCTGGGCACAGCTGGGCGATCTGTATGGAGCCATTGGAATGCCACCAAAGCTGGCTAGAACCATCATCTATGGCACCGAGAAGATGTGGGTGGAGAAGCTGCTGAATGTGCTCACCTATTTCATAAGGTGCAGCGAGGTGAGGAGAACGGCCAAACGGGAGGATTTCAACAAGCAGCTTATTAACGAGCTGGTGGTAAGCCAGAGCAGTCCGAGCGGGCAGGATCGGCACAAGAGTCCGCCCACAATGCGGCGAAGAGCGGGAGTAGTCGTAGGAACGGGAGGTGGAGGAGGAAGTGGTGGCTTGGGCTTGACACGCACCACAACCTGCAAACAGAATTTAAATTCCATTGTGGACGATGCGAATGATGAGCTGAAACAGCAAATGGATCAGGAGGATCAGCTACTCCATCAACAGCAGCTGCTGCAGCAGCGGGAGGAGGACGATGACACGCAGTTTGTGGGCGTGGTGACGCTCAAGAAGAACGAAATTCCCACTGTTCTGGCCTTTCGGGACTCGCACTTTGTGCAGCAGGAGCTGAGGATTGGTAACTATCTGATGGACACGGGCATCGAGAAGAAGTCACTGCTGGCCAAGCAGGCACAGCAGTATTTTCACACTGGCAAGGATCGCAAGATACTTCTGACGGTGACGACCCCCGAGAATGTCGAGCTTCACATGGAGGAGGAGTCGAATGCCAGCACGGTGGGCACCGGTGGCAGCATCGACGACGGCGCTATCGAAGCGCTCGAGTTCGACGAGACCAAAACGGATGAAACCAAAGCCAAGAAGAACTTCTTCTGGAACATTGTGCCCAGCGGTGGAGTCAAGGAGGGATTGAGTCTGGATGATCTGGCCAAGCTGCAGAAGGGCATCAAGATAATCAATCGCAAGCTGGAGCGACGCTGCAGCAGTTACTCCGTGGAGAGTGATGGTAGTGGTAAGGAGGACTCCTCGCATGTCCCTGAACGTCGTGTCTCCCACTTGTCGCTCTCGGATCTGATCACACAGAACAGCATGGGCAAGAGCGGACGCATGAATTGGGGCATTGAGCCCATCAAGGAGAACGTCAGTCTAGAGGAGCACATACACTTCGATCAGTGCAAGAATTTCATCGAACGGGAGCACGGAATCTGCAGGCAAACAACCACCAACACCACCACGACCACATCCACTGACAACGGGAATGGAGTGGTCTTTGTGCTGGGCGACAATGAGCCATTGATTAATCTCAAGAAGAGCCAGGAGGATCTCACCGATTCCACGGAGACTACAGAGGGGGATGGAGTAGGAGTAGGCACAGATGTGAAGCCAGCACTGCTGTGTGCGCTGCATCAGCGCTCGCATGATGCCAAGAAGCACTCGGGCATGAAGTTCAACTTTGAGCAGTATCCACAGATTGCCACCAACTACATGAAGAGCAAGAATCTACACATGTCCAACTACGATCTGCTGATGGACAAGGCCAGCAAACTGCAGGCCATCGAGACGCTCAAGCCCAGCGACAGCACCGTGACCTTGCAGCAGCATGCGGAGCTGGCTGCCAGCAGCAGCTCCATAGGAGCAGCGGGAACTGCGGGAGTGGGCACAGCGGGAACTGTGACCAGCGATCGTTGTGTGATCTGCAACAGTGGAGGAGGCCTAGGTGGAGGTATAGGCGGTGGAGTTGGCACTTACCAGACGCCTTCGAATGCCACCGAACTGGAGTTCGAAACGGATGAGGTGCATTGCTACAGCGAGAACAATCAGAGCAGCCAGCACAACAGCAGCAGCAACAACAACAACAGCAACTCGAGCATGTTGCAGCCTGTGAACTCAGCCGCCTCCATAGACACACTCAAGTCCATGCCGGAGCCGATGGCCACGCCCAGCTACACCAGGCGGCAGCAGCCAAAACGACTGCCCTCTCAGCGCAGCTCGGTCTCCTCAGTGGCCGCAAAGTGTGCAGCAGTGAACGAAACACAGCAGTTGCTGAAGCTGCCAGTGCCGGGCATTAAGGAGCTGCCACAGGAAGATGAACCCCCTGGGGATAAGCTGCGAGCTGGCTTTATTCCATCCTTGTTGCTGAGCGTTAGCGATCACTACGTATCCGATATGGTATTGCAGGTAAGTCAAACCCAACCGATGACTGTTTAGACCAAACATTAACTTTATTATCCTTGCTCCTCAGGGCACCTGTGCACCGCCCAAGAAGTGGGAAATGAATCTTCGCGAGGATCTGGCGCTGGCCGCACGTTCCGCCTCGCTAATCTCACAGCCGGCGGAGAATATAGCCATTGTGGCCGACATGGACAAGTGGGATGTAAGGCTAATCTCATCGCAGCTGCAGCAGTTTCCCTACGCCGGTGGACAAAGCTCACCAGTGGGCATGTCCCAGCTGGTCTCCAGTATGCTGGAAACAGTACAGGCCATGCACGTCGGTGGCATACCCGCCTATGAGGTAAGCTTCATCAGCTCCAAACTGAAAGCAATTCCTAACAAATCTTTTCTACTTTGCAGTGCCTGTCCTTCTTGGAGTCGAAGCTTCAGGAGATCTACTTGCAGTCAGAAACCCTGGCTGCCTTTCTGCTGGAAACAGATCCATGTCGTTTGAGTGACATCACCACGCCGCTGCAGCTGTCGGAGAACGATGTACCGCTGTTGCTCTCCGTTGCCTATATACACACGCCGAAGATCAGCCGGAAGTGCGGCATTAGCTTTAGATGACAGACGTCGTGGGAATCAAGCTGAGAACTGGACCAAAACAGGATCATTGCCAAAAGCATCGTAACATTTATTTCTCATCATCAACATCTCATCGAACTACATCCAAAAACAAGCAAATACTCCAGCGAATTTTTCATTTCACTGATTTTTTTTGTGATATATCTAGTTAATATGAATCAGCTTAGTTTAAGTTAGGGCAGTCGGCAGCTAAAGTAGATAAAACCAACACTCACTTTAGTATTTAAGTCAATCACACACTCATACACTCACACTCAGACACATTTCATTTATTCACTTATCCACACTAACATTTAATATAATTATGATTATTATAAATTTGATTATAATTTAGTGTAGCCCACTTAGATCGTCAGTCACATGAAGAAGTATTGTAAATTATTTGATTTAGATTTTAGTTAGCCTGATTGTGTGTGGACACAGTGGACAAGTGGACAGTGCACAGTGGACACGTATTAGCAGCACTCCAAGTATATTCGCTATCAAAATTTTGATAACTGATAATACCATGCTCCTTTCCTCTAGTGTTTCAATTAGATTTAATAATTTATGACAGCAATAATCTAATAATCGATTTAATACTTAAAAGTAAGTCAGACACATAATTTTGGGAGCAGGAGATGAGAGCGCAGCTGATTAATTGTTAACATTCGAGAACTAATTATTACGATTAACTAGTAAATACATAAATATTATGTATATAGCAATAAGTACATAAGCAATGGATTTGTATACGTATTTTTGAAAAAAAAAGATAAACATAAAATAACAACTAAAACCAAAATCAATCCAATTGTATTTTTTTTATTTATGTTTTGAATTTAACGGTCGGTTGTCATTGTACGACTTTTATAAAAATGCTGCATACTTTTCGGCTGCAATATATAAATGGGTTGCGACTGCAAGTCGCTGAGCAGAGAAAAACTATTGCCTACTTTTAGGTGAAATATTTTTTCAATTTGGTTTTTGCTTTTTTCGTCCTTGCGATAGCATCCTGGCAAAAGGACACGTTTTATTATACTCACAGAAATCAGTTCTATCGATTGGCATTCAAAAGTTTATTGATTTCCCTCAAAAATTTAACAAAAAATTTTATAGTGGGAGGCCTTAAAAAATTGGCCAAAATACAGAAATGCCACCTTAACTCTGCCATTTCAAGGACTTAACGGATTTCCTTTGGTACGAAGTTAGTCCTAGTCAATTCATATTCGTTGATGAATGAAAAAGGACGAAAGTCCTTACAGGAGCCAAAATAAAATGACAATTTTGAAAACAGAAATGTATCTATAACTCAAAGGTCCTCTGAAGGATCCTGTCGTGACTCATCTCAAATGATGGCTTTTGGCAAGGACCATCGATGAGCAAAAAGACATGCAAATCGTCCTGCAGGTTTTTGTGTTATCACGGATTTTGTGTTTTTGACCAAATTTCAAAGGGGTTTTTTTGTTGAAATTTTTTTTGTTTAAAATTTTTTTCCACATCCTTCAAACGAAAAATGTGTTTGATTTGGAATTTTAATCGCTTTTGCTCTAACAATCCTACTCTTAAATTAGGACATCAAATAAAAAAATAATATGCTATTTTTGATATACATTTTTATTTTTAAACATTAATATTTATACAGTTATTTATGATATATAGTATTAAACTATAATTAACATAATTAGCTAAAATGGATATTGGTTTATATTGCGACTGATATGGATACATTTGAAACGTTTATAACTAATGCATATAAATTAAACATTAAACAGGCAGCAAAAGGGTTTTCCCATTACTTGGTGTTTGTTTTCTTTGTTTTAAATTTAAACAAATAATTAATTAATTATCACATTTCCTAATTATTATATAAATGTATGTGTATAGAGTTTAATTCTCTTTGAATGGACTACAATAATTGAATACTCGGAGACGATTGGAGATGGCTGCTGAGACTGTACTTGCCACGCAATCATTTGCCCTTCTGCGACTCCAGGTAAGTCGCGGTGAAGGTGAGCAGACGATAGCGCTGCTTAAGATTGCGAGCACGAACGTGGGACGAATTCAGCTCCTCGGTGTAGCTGCCGGGGAACCAGCCGACGGCTCCGTCCCTGATACGCTCGCCCTGGTACCAACCTGAGGAGAAGGGAGAAAAAAGTATTAACTAGGAGCCGAATGGAGCTAGGGGAATTCACTTACCGTCTGGCAGTTTGCGTGAAACGTTGACAACGTCGCCTAGCTCCAGCTGTAGCACATCTGGCTCATCAGATTCGTAGCTGTGCTTGGCTATAACCTGCGGACAGTCCCAGGACTCGTACAACTTCTCGCCGGGAGTTTCCGCCTCCGGTGGTCGCATGGCCTCTAGCCAGCGCTGCTGATCCGACACCGATGGACACGACAGCACCTAAAGTACAAGGAATATTGGAGTTAGTAGAGTAGCGTTTATGTTACTTTCAGTTCCACTCACAAGTTCAATTGTCTTGCGCTCGTAGTTTTCCAGCATCGTGACCAGCATGAGATTTTTACTGGTTGGATCCTTGAGGTCTTTGGTGGGCAGCTGTGGCAAGGAGTCACCTGAAGCCAGAGTCAACATGCTCCGTGGACAGTAATCGAATACCGTAAAAGTGGATTCACCACGGCGCCTGCAAAGCAACAGCAAATCGGAGAAGAGAAAGGCGTAGATACTAGATTTGGTGAATCGCTTGCCAAACGTGAGCTTGGCATCATCGCCACGCCACACGAGATGAGTGAGTTCCCCTCGCTTGACCAGATAACGGGGCTTTGCGCCCTGCTTCGGCACGCCCACGGGGGCTATGGCCAGCGCACGTATGTGGGCAGGGAATTCCAGCTGCTTGGATATGCGTTCCAGTTCGTAGGCTTGCTCCCAGCGATTGGCTGCCTCATTGCACTGCGAGACTATCTTCTGCACCAGCGCCAGTGTCAGTTTCCAGCTCTCGTACTCATCCGAGTTAAGCGGTGACTCCTTGCTGAACACAGCATCGATGAGCAGCGGCAAACGGGTGATTCTCTGCATGGGCAGCATGAGAAACGAGTGCAGATTCAAACCACAACAGGTGGGATTGGCCTCCAGCTTGTCCAGATGCTGCTTGAATGCACCATTCTTGGCCTCCTTGAGGCGTCGCAGCGTGCGATCCATTCTGCCCTGATGCTCACAGAAGGTGATGTACACCTGAAAGTGCCGCTCGGCAATTTCATAGATGCAGCGACTCAATCCCAACAACATGATGTTGTTCTGCCAGCAGCATTCCAGCTCCGTGAGCAAACGCTCGGAGCACTCGTGCACGGGTACAATGTACGAGAAGAGCGCCTTGCGATCACGGGCACTCAGCACGGTGTTGTCACAGAACGCCGGATTGTTCATGAAGTGGCGACGCAGCAGATTCAGTGACTTCAGGTAACTCGCCTCCGAAGTCATTATCTCGAACTTGGCCTCCTGCAGTCCCCGTTCCCGCGGTGTGAGCGTAGCTAAAGGATAGGAGTGGGATGAGATTAGTTAACTAGTTTTACTTTCGTTGCGTCTCCACTTACGCAGTATGCAGGAGTGTATGACCTCGGGAATCTCGCTCCACAGCGTACGGGATGGTCCGTTTTTGGGCTCCACGAGCTGCAGGGCCGTCGGACGCGCCTTTGATGGAGGCGTGGCCTCCGTCTTGGAGTGGGCGTGAAGTCCAATCTCCTCGTAACCATCCGTTGAGCTCTCCTGCGCCTCCAGATCACGTGTGATGGACTACAGGGAGAGCAGAGTTTTAACACTACGATCGATTGCAACTAAAAGATTTGATTTACCTCCAATTTGGCAGCGCTGTAGACCTGATAGAGTGGCTCGTTGGAGAACAGACTGTGCGGCTGGAGATCATCCCCCAGTCCCGCTTCGTTGCCCGTTGAGACGCCTGAGCTGCCGCTGGAACTGGCCACTGAGATGCCGCTGGTCTGGTAGAGACCCGACTCGGCGTACCACGAACTGCCGCCGCCGTTGGCACTTGGCGTGGGCGTGACTAGTTCACCGTTGGGCGTTTGCTTGAAAACACCACACTCGGCGTACCAGGAAGTGGGTGGAGCAGGCCCATCCAGGGTGGATTGGTTGTTCACGCTGTTGCGCTGCTCGGCGGGAGGCTGTGCTGGAGGTGGCGGAGGCGGTGGCGGCTCGTGGGGACGCACTCCGATGGTGGCACGACGTCTGGTGGCCTTCGCCTCCTTTTTGGGCTTCCGGGCGACTGTGGAGAACTTTTGTTGCTCGGCCGTAGGCAGCGGAGTGGGAATGTCACCCGAGGAAGCCTTCTCCGAGAAGCCCGAGTCGAGTTCCTGCTCCTGCAACTGCTGCTGCTCCAGCTGTGCCGGCGGATCCTCGATGTAGAAGGTACTCCGAGTGGGTGTCAGCGTGGACAACTGTTTGGTATCAAAGGAGGAGCCAACAAGACTCTTTCGCAGCCTGGAACGCAGACTCTTGCCATTTTTCTGCTTGGGACGCAGTAGACTCGCCGTGGATGCCTGTTCCGGCTGACCTGGACTTAGATTCAGATGCTTCTCGGAGCTGCTGAGGGAGCGAGCGTTCTCGTAGACCTCCTGCTTCCTGCACTCCACGTAGAACTGTGTTCCTCCGTTGTTTCCCGCCTGCTGCGTATTCTCGTAGAGCTTCTGCTGACTGCCCTTCGGAGACTTTTTGTTGGAGATGAAATCTTTGAACTTTCGCACGATGGCGTACACCTGGTTCTGTGGCGTTGGGGGCTCCGGCAAGCGATGATTTCGCATGTCCACTCCGCTGTCATTGTGCTGTGAAGGGAGAGGGAAAGAAATAAGTAACTAGTGGAGTTAGCCTTCCTTTGTTCTTAGAGCCTAAAGCAAGCGCCTTCGGTCCTACTTCACGCAGATCAGTCTTCTCCTTCTACTCACTATTTCACTTACGTGCTGCAAGCGCTGCTCCTGCTCCGTGTGCTCATCGCTATCGGACTCAAAGGAGTCGTAATCATCCGAGTGGACGACGTGTTGCCCCAAGGCATGTGCCGATGCCGAGTGTTGCTTGCTGCGTCGCTGTGAGGCACGTGGCAAGTCCAGATTCCTCTTGTGATGCTGTCCCGGCAGCAACTGCGTCGAGTGCCTTTTGTTGCCCAGCGGCGACAGAGTTTCATAGTAGTGATCTGAGTCATCTAGAGAGTGAGAGCGAAAGGAAAGTCAATTAGTTTCAAGTTGGAAAAGGGTACAATCAACCTTAAAGGACTCTGCCTCACAGCCAATAAACGAACCTACAAAGGTGCTCACTACCATCACCACTTTATTGGCATCAGCTGCATCGCAGTGGGAGACTCTTAGCGAGCTGTAATGCGCCTGCAGACGCCGCTGATGCAGCTGCTCCTTGTGGCTGCCACGCTGATTAATTGTGGCAGCTGCTTCGTTTTGATAAATTGGCTCCAATTCGCCTTGGTTTTGCGGCGAATTTGACTCGATTTCGGCGTTTAAATAGACGCTACTCGATGGACCCGAGACACTCACCTCGCCCACGGCACGAGGACGCCGCTTGCGTGGCAGTGTGACCAGCTGCGCAGTGGGACTAAAGGCGGTCGGGGGTGCGGGAGCGCGTCGGTTTTGACTACGATTTGCATTTTGGTTGTTGGCCATCGTGGCACATTTCACGCACTAAACATTGGATGCTCTCCTATCGACTGCACACAGAAATCCAAAACTAACAAGGGAATTTAAATTAAAGTTGTTGTTGTTATTGTTGTGTTTGTTGCTGTTAAACTCTTGAACTCCATTTGCATGACAGCAGCCACTGCGTTTTTAATTGAAAGCAATTAAAAAACTGTCTGCGCATAACAAGTTGCTGCATTTTTGTTATGACCATTAAGAAAGGCAAGTTAAAGGCGAGGGTTGCTCCTAAATTCCAAAACCGCAATAATTAAAATTGAATTCGCAAACTTAAATTGTATAATTTGTATAATTAATATTATTTATTTTAAAGTATTACGATTATAGCATCTTTAAAAACCTTTTTTCTTTCAGTGTTCTCAAACTCTTCTACTTGATTCTCATTCTATGTTGAAAACAACACAGCATGAAATGAGTTTAGGATGTGTCGCAATTACATAATTTGCATAATTTTAAATTATTTAAAATTTTTATTTTTGAGCATTTTATAGACGACCCTCGTTTGGCACGCTAATTAAGCAAACTTTTCAAATGTCACAATATTTTTGCTGTTCGTAAACTCAATAAACTTTTAGCTCTGCTGTGTGTTGAACAACTCGGCGTATGCGCGATTTTGATCAGCAGATTTTGGCATGCAAAATAGCAGAAAATAATAATGAAATCACGCTTCAATGCAGAGCAACAACAACTAAATACATGACTAGAAAACAGCAGGTACATTTGTGTGTCTCTGATTAACACGAAAGGCGCCCAAAAAGAGCGTATAACTAGATAAATCCAGAGCACACTCACACACACAAACATTACGTTTACGCAGCGAAGCGAACCGGTTCACTGCATGATAATAAAACAGAGTTACATATGGTCCAGTGCTTGGCGCTTGCGATCCACAAAGTGGATGCTAACTATCTCAACGAAAAGAATGTAAGCGGGAGAGAGAGCGTGGGGTACAAAGAGAGCAAGTGCTTTAGTGTGAGTGTGTGTTTATGTGTAACAAGATACTTTTGTGGCTTGTCGTTTGACCAAAGCGACACTTGTTGCGCGTGGGATGCTGGGTTTTTTCGTGTATTTGTTGTTTTGCAGGCAGTTTTGCCGCTTTTATGCCCACATTTAGTAATAATCCGCAAAAGTTCTGCCAAATTCTTTTTATAAAAAACTGACGCATGTTTTTGCACAGCGCTTAAAGGAAATAAACTTTGACATTACAACTGTTTTGTTATTAACTTTTCAGCTGTATAAACTCGTATTCATTTGTTTAAACAAAAACTTGTTTTGAAAGTTTATTATCAATGTCAAATAAATTTGTGTCTAATATAATTTATTTTTGATTTTAAGTGGAATTTAGAGTTTAGTTAAGTTATCGTTCGTTATGCAACACACAATTTCTCTCAGTGTCTTGCCACATGCGGAAATTATGCTCGACATTATTTTATTTTGGCTCTATTGTTTAGGCCTCTTTCAGCCAATTATTTATTGAGCTTTCGTGTGGGCCACGCACCGCATTTACCGCACACATAAACAAAAACAAAGTGTAGACTAGACTGTAGACACCAGACAGTTCCCGGAGATACGCTGCTGACAAGAAACAGAGAGAATAAAATCCACAGTCAATAATAAATTATAAGGTTGATTCTTTGTTATTTGTTTTTCATTACAAGAAATTGCAGCCTTGGCAAAGTGCAAACAAAATACAAAGCGAGCATTCACTTATCCCCCCGATCTTTCTCTCTCTCCCACTCTCCTCTCTCTTTGTTGTGCATGCCCTCACTCTCTTTTCTGGTCTATGCTCTCTTTGTGCTACGCTGCGATGCTTCCATTCAATTCCAATGCAATGCAGCTGAAGTGTTCGTTCAGCAACCAATTGATTGATTGATCGATTGACGCATTGGAGGTTAAACGTATTAAGTGGCAAACGATGTCATTGTCTGACGCTCAAGTCAATGCTGCTTCTGCTGCTGATAGAAAACCACTTGGATTAATCAGTCACTGGAGTTCAAAAGTTGTTTTGCTTGATTTTCCTATTTGGAGCCATCAATTTTCGTTGCGGCTTTCCGCAATTGCGTGTCGTGCCCCATTGGGAATTTCGATAGTTTTTTTTTTCATTATTGACACTTTCGCTTTTTTTGCTTTTTACTCGCGTGCGCGTCAAAAAAAAAACAAAGTGGAAAGAGGAAAAGCGAACGCTTTAAGGCCGTTGGGTAAAAGTTGAACTAAAAAAAAAAAAGAATTCAGCGCCGTGTTTTTTTTTTACTCACTGCGCCCAGAGACAATTTTCAAACTATTTCAAAACTAAACAATTGTAGTTTGAACATTTTACAGTTAGTTGCTGCTGCAGTTGAGCGTCGCTGCGCTGCCAACGTTCAGTGAACTTTCATGCAGCCATTTTGCACAGGTTTTATTAGTTGTTGTTGCTGCTTCCTCGATCGATTTTTTTATGGGATTATATTTTGTAGACTCCTCTTTTGGATGCACTGCAACACTTATTGCACATGATTACATTTTGATTTGGTAATTTCGCGTTTTAAATTACCCAATACTATCAACTATTTTTACTATTGTTATTATTTCTCTTATTTTATTTATGCGGAGTCATTGCATTATTTTTTTGCTGCTTGCTGTTTGACTTTTCGAATTTTCGAGTTCCTTAAGCTGTGTTTTTTTTTTGTTTTCTGTTTTTTTTTTTTTAACTTTTTAACTTCTTCAAGGTTGTGCGCTTTGAACACCATATACTATATTTCTAGACTGGTTTTCGCTTAACCATTTCGTCATCATTCGCAGCAGCAACAACAACAACAGTTACTAATACTACTACAACTGTAACAGTGCGAGTTGTCGCTCGCTTGTGGCGGGCGTAGGGCACAAATGGCGGCTTCGGTTTCAATTTCAATTTCGGTTTCAGTTTAAAGCTCGCAACGTCTCGCTGCCTTTACATACACAAACACAACAATAACAACAACATGAAACATGTAAAAGCATGCAATAATTGAAAACTAGCTGCGCTGTGCTGCTCTTCTCTCAGTCGACGTCGATGTCGACGCTAACACTTTATGGGGTCGTTTGCTAATCTTGCATGCACCGCATGCACTTTGTTTTTCGTTTTCGCTATGCTTTTCTTTTATTTCACTTTTCACAGCACGTCCGAGTAGCACAGCCAAATAAGCGCAGATAATAATTACAAAGATATGGCTATAGTTGATTTACAATAATTTTTCACACATTAAATAAACGAAAATTGCGATTTGGGCGACGGGGCTACTTTTCGACAGGCAGCGTCCGAGAGACGAACCGCACGTTAGCACTGACGCGCAGAGACTGTAGACAACTGTGCAGGCAGCTTTAAGCTGAGAGGCGAAGAGAGAGAGAGACAGTGGGAGAGCGACTGAACGAAACGAGTGTGACTGAGCAGTGATAGTTGTTATTGTTGTTGTTGTGGCTGCATAGAAGCCATGGAATTAAAATTGCACAGCAACAACAACAATAAAACAAGCATCTGGAGTCCAGTTTATGGCCATTGTTTACGCGAGCGCGCGCGCTCACTCGCTCTCAACATGTTATGGCCTTTTGTGGAACCTGTCGCTATGCAGTCGGAGTAGCAGTGGCAGAGGAGGCAGGCGCCAATTGCATTTTTTCTGTGTGTTATGTTAAATGTAAAATGTGCGCATAACGCTTACTCATTTGGTATGTGTGGGAATTGTTACTGTCGCTAGTCTTATTTGCATTGGGGCATAACGAAGGGGTTGTGCTGGATTTTTTTTGTAATCCGTTGTCTTGTTAATTTTTATTTAATGTCATTTCATTTTTTAATTGTTTACTTTTGACATTTCATTTCATTTGCCTTAAGCGCCCGAAGCCAAACACTTTTTAAGCCAACTTGGAGTTGTGCATATTTATCAAATGCTTATGGGCCACTCAAAATTCACTGTAATTAACGTAATTAATGTGTCAAGTTTGTGTGAATGAGTAAGCATTAGTGTGGATGGCAAGTGGAACGTAAGTTTAGCCAGTGCACCAACCATAGCGAGCATCAAGTAGCCAAGACAGCTGAAAGCTTGACTTGAAAGCTCAGCTGCGCAACAGCTTGAAAGATTGTGAAGCACATAGGAAATTGTTGTGTGCAGATGATTAAGTGAATTATAATGAGCACATATTTAGCTAATCTATTGATATGGAGCAACAAAGACAAGCTGAGTAAATAACGAACACACATTGTCTAAACAAAGTCGCGTATTCTTCTGTGGAACCCACAAGAATTTGGATGGGAAAATCTATGACTTTGTCTGTTTATCTTTTGAGCACTCTTTGCGGTTTCGTTTTGGCCACAAATCGTATAACACACGTAGTCGTATGGAATAGGGTTAGATATGCATTCGTAACTTACCTTCGATGCAGCTCTTCGCCTTGTTTTGTTGCAGTCTTTTGTCTCTGATGCGTTTGGACCAATCGGGACTACGCACGCGATGCTGCTTGAGCCTTTCCCGTACACTGTAATGGCAATTAACAAAAATAATACCAAATCTGATTAAAAATGGTTTTTAATAAGTATATACTTCATACTGCACGTAATTAATTTCTAGCGTCTTTAGGCCTGAAAGTCTCGATTCTAACTGTTTTGTTCAGTCGGTTTCCTCTTGAAGTTCTATCAGGTATTACGATCCGATTGTGAATGGGGCACAACAAAAGGGCGGGACTTGGTTGTCTCTTATCGGCCGATAACACAGATGGCAATTGTGGGTCAACGAGCTAATTAATGTGCATTGTGCAATTGTGTAATCACTTTTGTCACTTTTAACTCGGAAAACTCATTATTAACAATTTCATGTCACTACTATTGGTAGGGTGGGAACTTTAGGAAGTAACGCTGTTAATTGTTGGAAAAATGTGTCAGTTTATTACCACAATTACTGCACAATCATTGTCACAAGAAGCTGTTAATTGTAATCTAACTGAATCTAATTGTGGTCAGAACTGCAAGGCTGTTTTGAAACTGTTTTTAGTATCAAATGACTGAAATTTAATAATTATAAATGGTGTGGAATGCCAGTGACTAAAGTTTGATAAATGGTTTAAATTTGTTTTTTATATATGAGTTTTTATATATGAGCATTTCTTTTGTTTTTATTATTTAGTCAGCGATTCTTTTGTAAATAAAAATAACTGGAATATAATTTTAAATTAACAAATGTTTTAAATTTAAAAGTTATAAGTGATGCAGAAAAATTCTTTTGTTTCAAGTTCCCTTCTGTTTTTTATACCGATAGTTGTTCCTATAGTTTGACAAGAGGTTTCTTTACAACCCGATGTTTTTACCGATGTCAGCTCTAATAGTTTTGTGACACTACTCTTGACAGTTGAGCTAATTTACTTGCAATAAACTGAAATGATATTAATATAGTAATTCTCAGAAGCTAATGTGAGTTTATCGGAAATACGCTTCCTGAGCGCAAAGTACATACAATTTAGATTAAGGTCTTGAAATATACGCATTTATAGAATATTATATATACATTATATATATAGCAGTGTCTATATTTAGTGATTGCTAATCTCACTGCGCTGATACGTATCTTATCAAGTAGACAATACAAATTGCAATCACTGTTTAATATTTTCAATTTTCTTACTCGAAAGCACAAAACGAGGAGAAATCGGATTGTACTCAGTGCTCAAATAAATTGTGGAATCAACCTCAATATCAGTTAACAATCATTTTAATTATTTACCCGATAAACCAAATAAAATGCAAGAGCTTAACACTTCTCTGTTCCTCTTCTCCCTCCTTTTCTTTGACGTGTTTTGGAATCGTAGCTCGTAAATCTTGCCTTGACCCGCTTTCTACATAGCACGAGTATCTACGGCATTTCTGGTATTTCTTTTTGCATGTTGCAACCCTCGTTCTTGCCACTCCCCCAATCTGCCCCCCCTCTGGCGACTGCAGCGATTGGCGTCAACAAATTGAATTTATACATATATGTTGATGACAGGGCGCAGTAAAAGTTGGAAACAACCAGATAAGATAAGGAGGAACCCCAAACAAACTTATCTGCAATCTACGCAGAATTTTTATCTCTGAGGTCTACACTGGTAATGAAGTGGGTGTAGGTTCCTAAGTTTTTAAGAATTAAACACTTTAAGCGCTCCCAAGCTCGGAAAAAGTATTAAAAGAAATAGTTTTCTAATAAGTTATCAGAACCTTTCAGTTTAAGGTTCGTTTTTTGAGCAGTGTAGCTTTCCTCCTACTCCAAAATGTCCCCCTTACCCCCCTTCATGTATTTTCTACTTACACAATAAACTGCGACTCGTTGGTGGCGTTCAAGGCGGCTTCTCCATCGGATATGTCCACCCAGGCATCGCTGTTGTCACTGGAACCCGCGATCGAGGAGCGTTTATCACTGTGCTTGCTCCTGTCCCTATTTCTGTCCCGCCCACTGCCACTCCCACTGCCCGCACTGCTGCTGGTGAGGGAGGAGCGACAACCCACACTGGCGCTGCCATAGATCACACCGGCAGTTAGCGAGGATTCGTACAGACTGTTGGTCCTGTGATCCGAGGAGATGGTCAGCGAGGAGCCGCTGCTCGAGAGCAGCACGCCACCACCAACTGCCCCACTACCAGTTCCACTTGGAGCTGCTCCTGTGGTTGTTGTTGTGGCCTTGCTCTTGCGATAGTTGGAAATGGATTCATAGCAATTGGAGCTCATGGAAATGTCATCCGAGTGCTTCCTTAGCTTCGCTGTCGACATGGACTCGTAGCAGCCCTTGATGGTGTCATAAATGTTCTCCTCCTCATCCTCCTCGTCCTCGGCAGGGGATCTCTTTGGCTTGGTGGGAGCAGGACGCAGTATGACTGGAGATTTGGGCAGAACCCGCTTTGGTTTGGGCAGCTCCGGCAGCTCATCTCGTGTATTACGTCCCAGTGTGCCTGTGCTGTTGAGAATGGGCGTCACAGGCTCTTCAGCAATGATGGGCGTGGCAAAGGCTTCATAGTCATCATTGTTATTGTCGCTGGAGCACTTGTTGTTCGCCTCGCAGGAGCCCGCAATGGACTCGTAGCCCTCGAGCCAATTTGGAATCTTTGGCGTTGTGGCCTCGTCCAGCGTCTGGTAGATGTCCTCGGATCCGTTCTCCTTGACCTTGTTAGTTATCTTAAACAGGCTGGATGCCTGTGGCTCAGTCTTCATCTCCATTGTGGGCGTTATGGGCTCATACATGGACTCCACTTCCACCTCCTGTTCCCGGTTCAGCTCCAACTCCAAGTGAACTTTAGGCTGCGATTGTTGCTGCTCCAATTGCTTCTGTTCCATGATCATTTGCTCTCCCTCGATGGCATTCACTAGCGTCACATTGACGGCCTGATTGAGCAGCAATTGATTATTGGAGATTTGTTTGTTGGCCGCTTGATAAATGAACGAATTGTTGGGCAGAATGCGCTGCTCAAAGTCATCGTTTGCCGCCAGCAGCAGTACGGAGCCGGTGGCTGGAGCGGATGGAGCTGTTGCTTCAGCCTTTTCCACTGTTGCTCCCGGTTCGGCGAGTATCTTAAGTTTTTGATCGAGCACTTCTAGGGCAGCGAGTATTTTGGCATCGGCTTCAACGCAAGGCGAGGGCAGTGGTACTTCTTCTGTATCCTGTTCCAGCTCCATTACAGGCAGTTGTAACTGCAGCTTTTCCGCCTTCTTTTGCTCCTTTTCCGCTGCGGTTTTCTGTGGCGATTTCTTGCCACTTTTGGCAAATGGCAGAAAGCGCAACTTCTCATAGATCGTTGCATACTTGTGCTTACGTCGCTGCTGTCGCTCTGCTTCCGTTGCTTCAAGCTCATCCAGACTATTATCGCTACCACTCGGCAGTTGACTCAGCTCTTGCGCTGATTCAGTGTGTGACGATTGTGGCTTTGGTTTTATAGCATCATCCAGAACAGCAGATGGCACACCTTTGTCCAGCTCACGATCCACAGCTGAGGTGAGCTTTTGTTGTTGCTGTTTCTGCCCTTCCCATGGTTCTTGCCCCACCGGACTTAGTTCCACCAACTGCTCCTCTTCCTGTGGCTGCTCCAGCAGCTGGCCATTCCTTTCATTCTCCTGCATTTGCTGCTGCAATCTGCGCTTGCTCCTCATCTGCTTGCTCAAACTGAGCGTGCTGTGCTTGCCACTGCTCATGTGCTCATGATGCTTTCGCAGCAGCTGCTCCGTTTTCAAGGGCACCGCTGGCTTCTCCAGCTTCTCGAACTTCTTGATGTTGCGCTGCACCATGGAGCTGCGCAGCTGAGGTGACTCCTCAGGCACCGCTTGCTGTTGCGGCTTCTCCACAATCTTGTAGACATGCGCGCCGCGTGCGAGCCAGACGCCATTTTTGCGTTTCACTTGCTCCAGCAGCTTGGAGTCTTTCTGAATGATCTCATTGAACTGTTGGGTGAGTTGACGCACGAGACTGCCACCGTTGTTGACAGCAACACCAGACGCTCCCTCGGCCCCCGAGTGGGCGTAGGAGTGCGCGAGCGCGTGCGTGTGACTGGACATGCGGCGAGGCGTGTGATGTTGATGGAATGATTTGCCCGCATGCGTTTTGAAACTGTATTTGCGACGCGTTCCACTTGTTCCACAACTCGAGCGCGTCTGTGACGTCACAGTCGCTGTCGTCGTACTGGAATTTATGGAATTTAACGTTTGCAGCGATTCGTTGCTGCCGCTTGTCGCGCTGAGACTAACACAGCGACTAATTGGCGCTGCTGTTCGCTCTGCGCTCACTGGCGAGCTGATAAGCAAACCACCATTACCGCACCCTCTCTCCAGTTCTCTCCCCTTTGCTGTATGCTCTTCCTGCTCTTTGCTCTCGTTGTCCGATAAGCAAGCTCTCTCCGCTTTGCACTTGACGACATCGGCGCGTTTTGGCCACTGCAAACGCTCGCCAGCTGCATTCCCCGCCTTCACGGCGGGAAAACTGCCAACTGGCTCATCTCCATTGTTGTTGCTGTATTTTCTTAATTTATTCTGCATTTTTGCTTGTTCGGCGTTTTTGTATTTGTAGAAATTATCCTTATCCCTGCGTTGCAGCTGTGACGTCACGCACGTCTCGGGTAAATTGTGTAAACTCGCCGCGCGTTTTGAACGCGTTTCCGGCGCGTTTGTCAGGCTGGGCCAATCGCGCGCGTTATTAAACGCGTTAACCAAACAACTAACGGATTTGTTTAGCTTGCGTAATGTGCCCAGCCCTTGTCCTGGCACCGAATGGTGCTGTTGTTGCTGACCTTGCGAAGGTCGTTCCTCGCTGGCGCTGCTTATGCGTTTGCTCCACAGCAGACGCAATGTTTGAACACCGCGAAAGTCGCGAAATGCGCGCGTCTCACAACTGCAATCGTTGTGGTTGTTGTTGTTTTGGTTAGTTCGTTTATTGTTCTCGTTGTTATCGCTGTTATCGTTTGTTGTTTTATCGCTTACACTTGCACTTTTCACCAGCCAACCGAGTATTGTCTTTTCTTTACGCGGCGTCGACGTCGGCGTTGGCGTTGCCGTTGGCGCTGGCGTCGCTGCCACATTTCCATTGAGATCGCAGCGGGAAGCTGCAACTGAGTTCGCCATGGTCATGTCCGCTGTTCGCTGCAATGCCAAGATTACGCTTGTGATTATGGCCAACTACGGCCAATGGCCAAGTCAATGGGCAGCTGAAGCCTCGAGGCCTGAAATAAACAAACAAAAAATCAGAGAATGTGGAGGAGAAAGCGCATGAAATGCGTTCAGCAGCAGCAACAACAACAAATAATGCACTAAATTGAGTGGTAACGTTTTTTTTGAGATATGCAAATCAAGTCTACAGTGGCGAAAGGGGCTTAAGGCGTGGCCATCATAAACTATGGCAACGAGTCAAACAAGTTGGGGATTAACGACAGCTTTTTCACTGGAAAATGCGACAAGTGTCATTGGCAAATCTGATTTATTTGGGTTACAGATAGCTTCAGCTTCGTTTAAGCCACTTTTGAGGAATGCCAAGCACTTGACACTGACATGGCGGAATGCAGTTCAAACAGTTAACACGGCCATAAGAGTAACTGCTCTTTTTAAGCATTTAAATAGCTTAAAATATTTGGATTTTCACTTAGTTCAAACAGTTAACACGGCAACAGAAGTATCTGCTCTTTTTAAGCATTTAAATAGCTTAAAATATTTGGATTTTCACTTATTTAAATGAGTCACATTTAATGTATTTCATGTTCCAGATATTTTAGTTTTACGTTAATGTCAAAGTTGAACCTATGTTTTACATACACTTATTTACTATTTTCTTAGATTTCTCTATAATTAACTTTTTACTTTTAGTTTGTGCCTCCCAAAAGTTGCACAGAATTTGCTAGAAAACCACGGCGTATGCGCAATTTCCAAACCGACTCGACTTATGCCATATTTCTGTAGCTTTAGCTGCGGCTTACCACACACACGCACACACATGCACATGCACACACACACACACACACACGCACGCTTGTCGTGTGGGCAACACTCGGCATACATTGCGTATGCGTGATATGCTATTTTGACTGTTTTTGATGTTATCACAGCTCAAAGAAAAGGTAATAATAAAATGTTTTGCTTAGCCGCCGCACACGTTGCTGAGAAGCCCCGCTAAAACACCCCCCTGCCCCTACCACTGCCTACCCCTCCCTCTCTCTCTCTCTCCGACCTTTTCACCAACCCGCTCACGTTTTTGTCACACACAAATGCCAATTATAATGAGCGATTGCATAAAAAATTGTTGAACATTTCTTCGCCAAATGGGGTTTTGAGCCAGCTGTTATAGCCGGGTCTTCTGTGTACCCCCACACTCCCCTTCTAGCCCTCTTTCTGCTAGCAACTCATTGTTGTTAGCAATTGCGACGAAACGCTTTTGGCATAACAAAATAAATTTTACGCCATTGCAAATGGTATTTAAACAAAATATTAAATGCGAGACAAACACACACACATACACTCAGACACACACACACACTCACACACCCAACCAATGTAAATAAGAAGCTAAAAATGTTGATTACGCAAACGTCTTTAATTCAGTGCGTTTTGAGTTCAATTTTCAATTTTTGTGTTTATAGAAATTGTGTGTGATAATTGATAACGACTCGTGCAATGTTTATACTTCCGATTACATGTTTATTGGGTTTATCACCAAAATACGAGCGTAGAAATGCATTCAAAGCAACAACAACGTGAGTAACAACACGATTTGTATGCTTCCCAGGCATGGCGAGAGATCTATAAATATTTAAACCCGCAATTCGCATGGGAATCTATTTAAAGCCACTCGAATTCGAACTCGAATCCTCCACTTAATTCTAATTAACACCAAAAATTAGCATGCAAATTGAGCAGAAATTGAATTTGGCTTATAAAATCCCAAAGCGAAATTGATTTTTATTGCTGTCACTTTTCGATTAAAAAGTCATCAATGCCAACTGAGAAATACTACGAATAAAGCGCGTCTAGCAGCTGAGAAACTAAGGCCACTACTGCTTGGCTTGTTGGCCAGGTTAACAACACGCTGTGTGTGTTTTTTGGCGTGGCCAATACAAAAAATACCGAGCATAAATAAAGTCAACAACAAAAAGGCAAACGAATGCTTTGCATATAAAAAAACACAAACTGAAGCCAATAAGGGAAAATGTAAACAATACACGACAAATAAAGATATAGAAATATGTGAATAAAAAGAGTTATGACTGCTGTGACTACTGTGGAGAGATGATGGACTGTAGGAATACCCTAGAGGTATGTTAGTCAGAGAAATGGTGTCAGAGTGTGAGTGAGCTTAACAAACTAAAACCTAATCAGGTTTAGCTTAAGTTAAGATTTCTCAAAGATTTGCTACAGTGTGCTTCCCACTTTAGACACCACAACTACAGCACACATCCTACTTTATCACCTCTAGAGGGTATTAATATATGTAGACGATCACAAAAGATTTGCCAGACATCTTTATTGTAACTCTCACTGTTTGAATGCAATGCTGCACCTGCAGCTGTGACGTTTCTTGAGTAAATGCAAATGCATATCATTCATAAAGAAAACTGAGATAAAGAAAAACTCGGATGCCGTCCATAAACAGATGCCAGACAGCTGAATGCGCATTTACCATAAGAAAAGGTAATAAACTTGGTCATAATTCCACAGAGGTTTTCACAGTTATCATTAACAAATTAAGCTGGAAGCTCGGTCAGTAGAAGATGTTCGAAGAGAAAGTGACAAAAGCAATGCCGCCAATATCCAATATCTGGCCAATGAGTGATATCTGCGCATGGGCCAAGAAGAACTGGCGATTAGACACGCAACAACAAAGCGATAAGACAAGTGAATGCGGAAGACAAAACGATAAATGAAAATTATTCACAGTCCCCAAGATACAGCAGAAATACTAGTATTAAAATTTCTATAAATTAAATCAAAGAAGAAAATTTATTGCCATTTATGCATAGCAAGAAGCCAGACTCAAAGCTCTTAAGAGCCAAAAACAACAGAGACCCATTAGAAATGTGAAAGTTTTACTTTTCCTTTTCTACGCTCAACTAATGAACTGTCTCCGACTAAGGTTTTAAGACAAGAGCTCAAGAAGCACTCTTAATGAGCCAATTAAAGTGGCTGATAATAAATTTTGTCTACAGACTGCGGAAGAGCGGAGACAAAAACTAGCGGAAGATCCTCCAAATGATCTCATTATAACTGAAAAGCTAATGAAAACTTTGTGTTATAATTATGTCCATTTATAAAATGTTGATGGAAATAAAGCAATCAATCAGCATATTATAGAACTGTGGATATTGTCTTGCCTGTTAATGTGACGCAAACAGAGTGTTAGCCAGAACAGCGCACGTTTGCAGCTCGTAAATAAAACTACAGTAATTAAAGGTTATAAAGTGCACAGTTTGAGACCCACTTAAAATGCACTAGGTGTATATTTGTATATTTTTTATAAACTATTTTTATTTATAACATTTTTACGACACACTTTTCACTCTCGCACTGCGACCTTTGACTGAAAACACTTTGTTGTCCTGCAAACTGCATTTGTTTTTGTTTGTGTCGCGTTTCCAAGGCAACGACAACCAATTGAATTGAATTCAACCACCCAAAACAGTTCTCGACCAACTGAAACTGGAAGTCCCCGCAATAAAGTCGAACTATAGCGAATGGCAACCCTTAAAAGTGGCGGAAATTCACCCTTGCACAGTCAATGCCATACATTGGGGCTGGTCAACGTGGCGTATGCGTTACGTATGTGTTAAACAAGCGTAAACAAATAAGCAACGGGGGAAAGCTCACCCAACTGGCGTGTACCCTGGGCTGTGTAGCTTATATTAAAGGAAATGAAAAATGTGATCTGAGAAGCCTACGTCTATCAGTTTTAACAATCCTATTATACCCTCCATAAGGGTATAAAACGCGAGGGTTAGGGAGCTGGGGTAACGGGTCTTGGGTCGATAGTTTTTCTTAATGCTGCCCACTTAGGTGAGGGCTTGTGCCTATTTGCATAAAGAGTCCAGCTGTCAGTCTGTCTGTCTACCCCCTCTCCTTTTCTTCCTCTCTCTGCCTGCCTCTCTTTCCGTCCAGCTGTCCAAAGCTTCCTTTGTGTGGATTTGTAAAGTGCGTGCTTTGTATAGTTTGTGTGTGTGTCTGTGTTTGTTTTATGTGTTTATCGTTTGCTTTCCTTCGCCATCTCTTCTTTATTCTTTGGTCGCCTCTTCTGTTTGCATTTTCATTTTCGCCTAGTTTAAGGCAAATTCAATTTGCTAAATTGATGCACAGTCGTTCAGACTGTTAAATCAAACTGAGTGCCTACAGTGGGACAAGCCTACAATAGACCTATATAGACCTGATAGATCACAGTAAACACATAAAACTAGCCGTTAAAAAGCTAAAACAAAAACTAATTACAACATTTAAGGTAACCATTAATTGTTTCCTTTGTGGCAGGTATTACTATGGACCCATTTGTGACCACATTATATATATATCTAGTTCCTATGATAGATATTCTACTATCAAATTTCATAACTCTAGCCAAAAAAAAAATATAATAGATTTGGTAATTATTGGGCAATAATTGAAGTTATCTGTTGTTTGGCAGGTTTCACTGTATTTACATTTAATTTATCTGCACTGATAAAAGCGCAGCACGTTAGTCATTTCGGCTGACTTTATCACAAACTCAGCTACTAATTACTCATACCTGTAATTTATTACTACACAGACACACAAACACAGAACTGTCGAAAATAGTCAAAGCAAATTGACGAAGCTTTTTTCGTTGCTGTTGCTGCAATGCAAAGAAATCAGCACATGTACTTAGAACACATATACACACACACACATGTGCATATTAACTGCATTCCAAGTGCTGGAACAACATTCACACATACAGAGGCTGGAAAAGAACCGCAACAAATGCGAGTAGAAGAAACTAATGCAAAGGGGGAGGGAGGAAGAGAGCGCATACAGCACAGAGGCGTATAATTAGCGTGCAGCATTGGCAAAAGCTCCGCGACTTAGAATATAACACAAGCTCACACATAAGCAACGGTAGCATATGCCTCGTTTAACCGTAAGATGATCCGTAGTAGCTGCAAAATTGTAGGCCCAACATTGCTTGCCAACAATTAGCCATTGGTCAAAGGCAGCCGTAGCCGCAGCGACTGCGGCAGAGGTCAGTTCTGAGGCCAACAACAACAAAACAGAACATCCGATAAAATACAGCAAAAAACGTCAAAGCTAAGCAGTTTACAGTTAAAGCACAGTGCAAAAGCAAAAAAAAAAACAAGCAAAAGCCTCATTTCATTTAATTACCATTAAGACAAGTCACAGATATGTGTGCGTTTATGTGTGTGAAAGACATTTACCATATATATCCAGAAACTATGTAGAAAATATCACACACACAAACGCTCAGAGGCATACACGAAAGCACCACACACATGCACATACACAGACGCTCAAGGCGCTCAAATTGGAAGGCTTGGCAGGCAGGCAGCGCAGCCTGTTCTTGGTGAAATTTTTGCAGATGCTGCTGCTGTTGTTGTTGTTGTAACTATTTATATGTGTGGGCTAAGTGGTTTGGCTAGATTCTTGGCTAATTTCTTGTTGTTGCTTGTGGGCGTTTCACTTTTGCCAGCCACTTTCGTTTCACTTTACACTACTACGCACCTTCAATAATTTGCCAAAATTGTGTTTACTTCGATTATTGCACATAATTTGTATATGATTTTTCTAGCACAAAGAACACAAATAACGGCAACATAAAACACATAGACACAATTAAGAGCTTTAAGCGCGCGCGCAGCTCTCAGTAGCAACAAAAACGGACGCGAGTGTGAGGGAGAAGAGCGTTGAGAGCGCCGCACTAATAAACGAAACGTCTGTCTCCACGAACGACTGCAAAGCAACTGACAAGCCGAGTCGCTGCCGATGTGTCGTTTGGGCAGACTTCGACGACGCCACTACGAACGTCAGCGTCGACTGCAACTTCATTTCAATAGCGCAAGCAGCCGTCTGCGTCTGCGTCCGCATCTGCGCCTGCAACTCTTGCTGCTGCTGCGTGTCTTGGTCTTTTAGTCTCGCACGCCGTTTCGCATTCTTGTGCATTGCGCCTGCATTTTGTTCTGATTCTTATAAGATTCTGCTTGTGCGCTGCATTTCTCCACAAGTATGCGACGTCGGCGTTGGCGTCGGCGTTGCGCTTGTCGTGCGACCCACAAATGCAGCGCCCAGTGGCGGATGCAAGTTGCAGGCAAGCTCAGTTGCAGTCGATTAAACAGCGCATGTTCTTTGTGGCATGCGCACCACACCACACAACTAGCGTTCATTGGCATTTGAAAAGAGCGGCGCTTTAATTAGCTACATACAAATTTTAATTAAGTTGCTGTTGAGCCCTTTAATTGATTTCGAGGGTGTTCAACACATCAAAAGCTTTTGTTGTTTCCTCAATGTCTCACTTCAACACTCAATCAATGTGTTGTCTTTGCAGAGGTCGGTCTTCCAATTGGAATGTCTGCACAACTAACATAAATCGTAAATCCCATTAGAGACGCGCACGGGAAACGAGTTTTTTCGGTTTGTGACGAAAGCGAACACCAAAAAAACCCCTTAAACACACACACACGCTAAGACAAAACAAATAAGAGATATAACACAAAAAATTCAATACCAGTTCGAGTCACAAGCCGCCGCAAGTTCTTGCCAAGTTCAACCATCACACACACAGAGATACTCTCTCACACAAAAGAGAGACGGAACAAAAACAAAACACACAACTACAAAACTACACAAAGCAAACACAAAAGTAAATTTATATATTTTGGTTTTTGCTTTTGCTTTTGTGTTTACATTTTGTTTGCTGAGCTTTGTGGTGCGAGCGAGATATCAAGCTTGCCTTTTTTCAGGGTGACCGTACAACCGCTCTATCGCTGTTAAACTCATAATGGCTGTAAAAATATTGAAATGCATTTAACAGTTCGCTCCTTATCAGCGACATCAAACTGTGTTAATATGACAACAACAACTGTAAATACATTGCCACAAATTGGGGAATGTGCCGATAAAAAATAAAACGAGAGACAATGCCAAAAATTTCGCAAGCCCAAAAAAAAAACGAACTGCATACGACGACCCGTAAACCTGGTTTTCATTTTCATTCAATTCAATGCGCAAAAAAAATGAAGCAAACAACAACAATCCAAACATGGAGCTGACAGGCGCAACCGCTTACAATCCACTACAACGAGCAACAGGTAGTGTGGAGTGGAGGGGTGGAGAGAGGAGTGGAGGAAGGCAACAGCATCTTCTGCGTCTCCGTCTATTTATGAGCCAAGCGCATGTGGCAAGCGGCAGTTTTTGTTGTTTGTTGTTTTTGCGACAACAAACCGCACTTGTTGCTGGAAACTCTGCGTCGCGACTCGTCTGTAATTTGCATTAAGTGCCTGCCACTTGTAGGCGCTTCACAGTTTGTGGGCCAACAGTGCCACGCCTCCATACAGCTCGCGAAAGACAATGCACATTAATCACAGGTCTCAACATCCAAACCACTTGTGCTGTTCACTCTCCAACCACTAATGTAAAGCTTTAATTACCGTTACAATTGGGCTGACGAAATCAGAGAAGCACATACATATGTAGAGCTTTCCCCCACCTCCCTCTACCAACAGACACTTGCAATTTGCTGCTGCTTTATGCACTCTCCTTCGCTCTCGCTCTCAATAACAGCAGATCGCATTTCACACGCTGTTAGGTAACATTTCGACGAGCAAATACTCTGCCCACAAACTGTTATAATTTTACAGTCGTTAAATTTGAGTTATTTTTAGTGAATCTCATTTGATATGGCTTTAAATTGAGTTACTTAATTTATTTAATTAACTTTGTTAAGCATTTTAATGACATTTCTTTTATTTATTTAGTTTGCTGTAAGAGCATACAACTTTCGCTGTTCTGAGCCAACTTTTTTGGCTAATTGTACAACTCATTTGGCATCGCTGTCATCGTCACAGCGTCTGTGATTTAGGGCGCTGCGCTCAGCAGCTGAAATTGTAGCAATTTTCTAGTGACTTTCCAAATTTCGCCTGCAATTCGCCAAAACAAAAACACAAATAAAAGCAAAAAACTGAACAACTTTTCACTATATGAAGCGACCTTGCTCCGGGGCTGTTTATGATCAATGTAAACGTGATTTGGGTTCAATTAGCAACCTGAATTTGCCACGTATTTAGCTGCAAGCATTCGCTGCTCGATTTGTCGCCGATTCGTGATTAATCGGGTGAAATAAATGGGTTAAATCAATAGTGAAGAAAGTTATAGTACTCGTGATTTCGTAGCACTTGTGAAAAAGAAGCAGGAACGAACGGGAAACGAGGTGATCGACTGCTAAAAGCCCAGCCTAAATAATAACAGCTTTTACCATAATCGTAAGACTAAACCTACTTTGAGGTAGTATTTTTCCAAGCCTTCTTCAAATTAGTATTTTAGTTTTATACCTGAATCATCATCGATTGGAAATGACCTCATAGCTTCAATTAACACGTTGAATGAACTCTTCTGGGCCAGTTTTTAGTGGAATCTTCAGTTTTCGGGCGCCCACACGAGCTCTGAGTTGCCAAATTGTATAGCATTGAACTATATAGAATGCTACGAACATGTTTAAGCGTGTCGCGGATGGCAGTGGTAGTACAATGAGAAATCATTGTCACACGATATGCGCGTAAAATGACAAATGCATAACAATGAGACGAATTTCACAAATAAATTGGCAAGAAATGAGAATAACAACTGGGTTGATCATTATGATGATGATAATGATCATGAAGCATTGATATAGTACGTGATCAACTGACAATCGATTAACGATTACCAATTGTCGATTAGCGATTAGTTATAGCCTTTTGAAGCCATACATAATTCAGAGACTCAGAAATGTCAGCAACTCAATAGTTTAAACTTTAAAGCGAACGATGACGTGTTTCATTTTCCACAAATACATAAAAATATATAGATTTCTATATGTATATTCCCAGGTAAAAACTGCTGATGTGAAATGTTTAAAACATTCTGACAAAGTTCAACGAAATGCAATTGCAATCAAATAAATAAAAAACTAAATTTGTTGAGAGCGAAACGAACACGTGAACAACTGGTAAATGGACTTTTCTGCAGCACTGTGATTAGCGTTTCTTGACCGGTTTTATTAAGCATTCCATTTCGGCCAACGTGGACCACTTGACTTGGCTTTCTTCGCTGAGTCACAGCCACAGGAATGCCCCAAGAGCGTAAAAAGCACACACGATGAACTGAAATGTGTCAGCTGGTGCAGCCTCCAAAGTTTTTGGGGAGAGGGGACAGAACACTATCAAATCAATTGGAATGGGCGGGAAAACCCTTGAGCACAGTGAGTTCTGAAAGTATTGGCTTAAAACCGTAATTTAAGTCAAAATAATGTTACTTAAAAATATAATCTTATATATTTTGGACACAAATGAGGCGTTTTGATTTTTAATGCGCTGTGATGACACTAATTTTAGAACTCACTGTATGCACCTTGTGTTTAAATGTTAACTTTGTGTGTGACGCATATTATTATTGAGTATTTCCGATTTAATTCAGTTATGCAAACCAAAATTCAGTTAAATAATACCATTCTAAGTCAGCTGCTGAGGTTACAAAGCTTCAGAGTTTTTCTATAACAGTTTTGAACAAATCTTTTGTATTATTTTACAATAAACTTAGCTTTTGTTATCAAAAGAAAGTAAATGGGAGTTGGTCTATTATATAACTGTCAATTTGTGGAGTTAAATAGCCCAATTCTTTTCAGATTTGGCTGTTTTTTATTTAAGATATTTAAATAATCAACTTTTTATACAAAAATATATTTGTATTCAAATCTTTGGAATTTTTTGCAATTCTGACAACACTTTAACTATATTATATCACAAAGTATCTTTTGTTGTAAGCTTTGTTTATTACGCTTCTCTAAAAGATAACACAGGTTGTTACTTAATATCATTCACAAGCGAAATTTCCACTTGTTTTTGCTAAGAAACTTAAACTATCTAGAAACTCTTCGCTTACTAACTTTAATCTTAAGTTTGCTATACGAGTACGTGCAGTTTTGCCACTTTAGCTGACGTATTCGGCGAAAAATGCCGTCATAATTATATTTTCAGTTCAGAAAACTGAATTTTTAACTTAGAACTTTTTGTCGGAGTGTAAATGGGCGTTACTTGTATATCGTTTAGCATAAGATCAATTTGGAAATCAAATTCAAATTCAAAATCTAACAATTTGGTAGTTGAGTCAAATCGAAACTGTCAGCACACCCACCTGAAAATTATGTGTTTGTATCTCTGAGATACAATACAAAAAAATCTACAATTAGACGAGTCTTTGTACAAGTTGGAACACCCACGTCAAAATCAGTTTCAAAATCGTTATGCAAATCATGAGCAAAACATAAAGAAACTGAGAGCTCAAAACTTATTCGCATTTCGAAAAGAAAATGAAAACTGAAAATGGAAAGTGTTGAGTTGAGTTGAGTAAATTATTACTAGATGTCGTACTACTTCTACTACTTTCGTATATATGTATATAATTAGCTCTACATAACTATATCATTATGCTTAATTTGCGAACGTGATAAAAGACAAGTGAAGACTGAAACTTGAAGACTGTGGACTGAAAACGGAAGCCCGACTCAAAATGTCTTTGTACAGCTGAGTTACATTGACATTAGCAGACACATCAGCTGGAGGCCAGTTAAAGTAAACTATATAGTGGACTCTAGCGGACTTACGTCAATGGGTTATGCATCCAATTCCACTCCCATTCCATTCCATCTGTACACATCTGGTCGTGCATTTATCATTATGCTTAACAAGACAGGAAGAAATTGTTGCTCGGTTTGTGCAAATTGTTTAGTACACTGTGCCACAACGCAGCGAAAATGTAAAAATATTTTAAAACTCATAGATCTGCTTATTTATTGCAGTTTAGAAGTTCACTTAATGTCTGCTTAAGCTCGCTTCTTTGTAAATATCTATCAATAAAGAGTTTTTCAATATCATCACCTTTGAAAATTCTTGCTAAAAAGTGATTGAAGTTGATTAATTTGCTATATATCTTATCAATTATTGTCATGAAGGTTAATTGCTTCAATGGAGCTGTAAAATAAGTGTTGTAAATTAGGTACATAAGCTTTTTAAAAGTGCACAGTAAAACTATTTAAACAGAAATTACTAATTTTTATTAAAGAGTATTTTCTTTTCGTGCAAAAAGTGCAGCAGGAAACCTCTATTTGCTTGTGCTGTGCGATGTGTTTGAAAAGTTGTTTTGTATCACAGTGTACCATAAATTTTGCAAAAAGTCCCACTGTAAATTACTTATGACAACTGGCAAAAAGGCAGACAAGGGGCGTGGCAAAAAAGGAGGAGTATTATCAGGTACAAATACAGGTGTGAACACACTGCTCGAAAGCGAAGGGAGCGTATTACAAATATAACAGAAACAATTCGGTCCACAATCTGCCACTGATCACAGAAAGCTGAACGAGCGACAAGAGTAAAGTGAGCGGGAGAGAGAGAGAGAGGGGACGGAGAGCACAGCCCAACCTTTATTTGTCTTTAGCAGCTTTCTAACGGCAATAAAATTGCGAAAGAAGGGCACAAGAAGCAAAACAAACAAAACCAATAAATCATGCCAAAGCAACAAATTCGTTTTCGTTGTTGTTGTGGTTATTCCTTTTTCACACTCACACACTTGCATATGCTCACGTTGACGTGTGTGTGTGTGTGTGTTTGTGTACATGCACTTGGGCAGATAACTGTATACTGGGGATTACTCGAATATCAGTGCGTAATAAATGTCGTTGGCTGAGATTATTATTAATAGAGAATCACAGATCTGAAAAACAAATACAATTTGCATGAATCACAGACATTTTCTCCCTGATACGACACAAAGCCAAAGCGAAGAAGAAACGAAATAAGTCGATAAAAAAGCGTAATAAAGGAAATATGTATAATAAATATTATTCCGGGAATACACATGGCTGATAAGCCGTAGCGCATTTATCAGTTCAATGCATTAAATACAACAAAAACAGCTATACAAAAGCAACAAAAGCCTGCAGTCGAGACTGTCGACTGTGAGAGACCCTGTACAAGTTAAATGTGGGTATACTTACATTTTGGCGCTATTTTAAATTTTCTTTTAACACTACACTGTAGCTGCTGATAATCCAATTTTATGCAGCGTTTTTATATATTATGTAAAAGACTTTAAATGCGCTGATTTCTTTGTTGTGGAAATTAATGCATAATTCAAATATTTGGCGAATTTCGCTTGCACTTTCCAAAAAGCCGGCAGAGTTGTCACCACGCAACCACAAACCAACAGCAGTTGAGGCTGCTGCTACGGCGCACTTGCCACATTTTGAGGCGCGCAGCAACACTGACACACACACACACACACTTTTACTTTTTGTTTTGCGGCAATTCTTGTGTTTAATTGCTGGCGCAACACAAGCGATCGATCAAACAAACAACAAACGCGTCTTGCACAATGACAATTACTGTCGATAACAACAAAAACCAAAATTGAAACCAAAACCAAAACGCGACGAAACGACGACTACGAATAAGAAGTCGAAGACGCAGACGCAGACAAATCCCAATCGAAAAGCGCAGCCGCGTTTTGCTAACTTTTATTGCTTTCTTACGTTCACACGTTCGCGGGCATAACAAGACTGAAAACCTAAAAGCTTGAGCTGTTAGCAGCAGCCAGTGGCGACACTGTGTGAGCTGCCCGAAGCTCGCGCTCTATTTTATTAAAGCTTTTAAACGCCGAGGAGGTCAGAGCGCACGAAGGCGCCAACGTATTCTAGTGTGTGTGTGTGTGTGTGGATTGTGTAAAGTGGATTGTATTGCATAAGGAAATGGGCCACACACACGTAGCTGCTAATTGTATCGTGAAGCTTTTATTGAAACGTTCTCTGCTGCATAAGGTCAGTGCGCAGGCAGCTTACGAGTGCGTGCAGCGAAGGCGACTTCGGCAGAGAAAGCACTGTGGGCATTTTACGTGTTATTTCAGATAAAGACACCGATAATCTATATAGTGGGAGCTCAAACGTCTTATATGATCTTGGTCAGAAGAATTTCACCAAGAATTTTCAGCAGACCTTTATGATCACAATCGAAAATAATATGTGGAAAATTGTATCCGATTGCTATAGACTGCAGCAGACAATATTTGAATAGTTATACTATGCTACTACTTTGTTACTACCAAATATATGCTAAAGCTCTTTTCTAGGGCTTATTGCTCTTAACGGTAAATGAAACACGCACTGGATGTGACCAATTTTGGCCAAGACGCGCAAAAAACTTGACTCGACGCAATCAAGAATTCAAAACTCGTTATGGCCATAGATTTACTTAACTGCAAAGTCTTTCCCCCCACTCGCACTCTCTCCAGGTGTCTGCTAGTTAAGCGACTGTTTGTTTTTTATCGCCTAGAGCAGAAACAAGAAATGCTGCGGACATTAGAAAGTAAAGTTAAGTAAAGTAAAGCAAAAAACGCTTAAAGATGTTCAATGAAATGGCTCTGATGATTGCCCCTTCTCGTCTTACCTTTCTGACCACATGTGGCCAGTTGAAAATTGGCCAAAAGTGAGCGTTTTACTTGTTGCCCAATTTGTGTGTTGTCCAAGTCTGGACAGGAAGGAAGAGCCAGCTGCAAGAGGATCGCTCCATCACATGATGATGGGAAAGTGCTGCGCACAGAGAGAGAATACTAAATAGAATGGCAGTGAAAATGGGGGAAAACTCGGTGCGTCACTTCCTGTGGAAAATTGATAAACTAAACCAGTTTGTTGCGTGTCCAAAAAGTTAAGCTAATTTCAGAAAAACTGTGTCGGCTATAAATGAGTAATTAAGTTAGCTATTAGGTAGTTCAAAGATGGGGAAAATTCAGGGGTGTGTAAAGGAAAAATCTTGGGATTAAAATAAACATAATTTTCATCAAACTTTTACTAAGTTTAAATGTTATTACTGCCGGTAAATCATAGCTACTTTTAGCTTTTATATGAAACTAAATGTTACATACTAAGTAAAGTTTTTCTTTAGCCATTTCTAGCTGTGCTTCTTCATCACTACTAACTATAATAAATAGTTATAGTTGTAGTTGCTCTTATCTCATACTCACACATTAAGTAAGCTTTAATAATTCAAAGTCACTTTTTTATGGTATGCTTAATTGTATATATATAGTATATATATTTTATTCATAATCCGCTTTATACACATACTCGTTTTGTTTTCCAACTTTTGCTCAATTTGTTAGTCAATTTTTATGTAAACACGCTACTTATTTTTAGTTCTCTTTTTTTCGTGATTAGTATCTTAATTTGGATTAAAATTTTAAGTTGTTAACCGCCACACATGCTCTCTCATTAATCTTTGTTAGTAAAATAGTTGAATTTTTGTTTTTTTCTTGAAAAACTGTTTCGTTTTCCATTATCACTCTACGTTCAATATCAAATATTGGTGCGAGAAAAGGGTGCAACATTGTAAGTACTATTATTAATAAATGATAGCACAAGTGCTGCAAATATGGTGCACACGATTTGTTAAATCATATATATATATATAGAATATGTATATATCTCAATCATTTTCTTTAAATCTTAGTATAGTATAAATTACTTAAAGCATTTCCACATTACAAATTGTTGATACGCGTTGGAAACAATCAAAACAGTCCCTGATAAAAAATAACATTATTGATCCGCCCTTTCAATTGAATATATATAAAATATATATGTAAGTTGTTTGTTTGTTTGTATATATAAATGTTGCTCATCTTTTATTTAAACAGAAATAGTGTATAACTTAAGCAAAGGCAAACAAAAACACGCTAATGTTGCATTCATAAATTGTTTAGCTTTTTTTTTTTTTAGCTTTTTTTCTTTGTTGAGATAGTTAATTATATATAATACAATAAAATAAATATTAAGCATAAAAGTAAAATAAAATTACAAATGTGATTTATTCATTTGACCAAAAAAACTAAATATTTTCTCTCTTTTTAGAATATAAGTGTGTGAGTTTGTGTACTACTCGAGTGTTGAGTATGTGTGTGTGTGTGTTTGTGGGGTATTTGTTGTGGTTTTGTGTGTATGTTTAACACTTAACAATATCGTGTTCTTGTTGTTTTGTTGCTCAATTCAATTTCACTAAACTAATATTTAACATTTCATTACTTTTCACACATTATGCACTTTGTTTCTTATTTTTCCTTTAACAACTTTTCGTCAGCAAAATAATCGTATCAAAGATCGTACTTTATACATATATCCGCATACGTTTCTATTACAAAATATATATATACTCGTATAATCATAGTTAAATATTCATTTCTCAAAACATTATCTCCTCTCAATCCCCTTAAGTGGAAATCGCATCGTTCAACAGCGCATTCAGCTCCCGAATATGTTGGGCCTTCGATCCGGTGGCCGTTGAGGCGCCACAAGCACGTCCGACATAGCTGTGGATCAAGAACATATACGCATATTAGCAACACTTCACATAAGAGTTTAAGATATTCATAAAGTCAGTAGTACACATAACATGAAGGCTAAATTTGATTTGGTTAGAAAACGTGCACTACTCTATATATATTTCTATAGTCAGATATATATAATTGATTGTTCAGTTTAGTTTAGTTTAGCACATTTATGACGTATGTTCAATGAAATGATTAAACTTAATGAGTTAAAAGCCAGCGCAAAGTATTAGTAACATTTTAAGCTAAATGATAATTAGGGGGAAATAAAGTAGCGTAATTCAAAAACCATAAAAGGGGCAAAGGGGAATCCCCCTAATAAAAGTAAGAGTAGATAGTAGAAGTAGATATGATAACACACCAAACCCAAAACTGGAGATAACCGTTTCATAAATTATTAAGAAGTGTCTTAAATAGTTTCCACACACATAATCTTCTAGTTATATTTGTTATATAACCTAGAAACGATATTTTCGAGTTATAAAGCAGATAAATGAATACTCTGTGGAGATTGTAGTGTATATGAGTAGTGTGTGTGTCGGTTTAAAGGTATTGCTCTGTTTTATACGACAATTTGTGTGAGCAAACGAATCGGGTTTTTGATAGAACTCTTTTAATATTGCTGTGGTAGTTGGGGTTACGTAATATCAAAAAAAAAAAAAACAAGACAAAAATAAAAAACGCGCGTGCTTTGAAAAAAAAAGAAAAACAACAAAGAAAGAAAGAAAGAAAGTTTTCTCTGGCAAGCCAAAGTTTTTATACCCTTGCAGAGATATAGAAAAATTTCTCGTTCGATAGTTCCAATGGTAGCTAAATGATAGAACTTTAAGCTCGGCTGGTATTCGTACAAAATATTCAATTGTATGTTTAATTCAGATAGTTCAACAATCGGAAGAATCGCTCCTAGTAATACTGGATTTTACACGATTGTTCCCGCGCTTTCCATGTGATATAGTCGCTCGAATTGCACATAGATTGACTTCGTGTGCTTAAATTAATAAGTTAAAAAAGGACTCTTTATGATCCGATCCTTCTAGAACCCCAAATACGGACCCTACCCAACTTTACTCTGTATATATCTAAATCTGGTGAGTAAAAAGCAGGCGGACAAGGGCTTATCTTATTTAGGCAGATCCAGACAAAGCATGTTCTTTAAAGGGTTTTTAAACCTACTTTAAAACTACCGTCTGCAACGGGTATAACAAACAAGACAAAGAAATTGGTTGCAATAAGGTTAGAAAAGTTAGACAGTATTAGACGGAGAGGCGGAGAGAGAGGGGAAGTAGTGGGAGCGTTAAATGAAAGAACGAGAAATAAACAAACAGAAAATGCGAATGAAAAGGAAAATTTGGTAGGATAAGAAAGGAAAACAACGAGAAAAACAGTGTGTAACAAATTTACAAATATTAATTTAGAATTTTAGAGTTATTACAAAGAGTAGTATTAAATTTAGGCAGAGAGAGACAGATATTAATTTAGAGATAGAGAAAGAGACAGAGTAGTTCAAGTGACGCGCATCGAGTATGCAGAGAGTAGAGAGAGTATTACGAGTTTTGGGTTGCTTTGTTTATTGTTTTTGTTTGATTTTAGGTTGTTGTTTTTGTAGTTGGCCCTCTCACCTAATTTTACGTCCGGTTTTAGCATGTCGCACGCCCGGAGCGGCCGCAATGCCCGCGGGCCTATTGAAATCGTGGCGAACGTTCTTTAAATCGAAATGTTTGGCGGCATTAAAGTCGCCAGTTTTATCGGCAGCCTCAGTTTTATCACTGCCGCCGCTGCTGGCAAACATGCGACTTAGCCACGGTTTCGATTTATTATCGGAAGAATCGTTATCGGTATCAGTATCGGATTCATGATTAGTATTGGTAGTAGTAGTATTGGAGAACGTGGATTGTTCATCGCTTTGGCTGTAACAATAACACATACACAGAGAGAGAGAGAAAGAGAGATAGAGGGAAAAAGAGAGAGAGAGAGAGTGGACAATTGGATATTACAATTTACATTGTTTTTTTTTTGCAGTTTTTTGTTGTTTGCTTTGCCGATTAAACAAATCATAAGTATATATATGTATATATAGGGATAAGAATCGGGATATTCACGGGAAACATAACAAAAAACATTCTGTTTTCTTGCACTTGGTAAACAAAACATTAAAGTAAAATAATTAAACGGAAATCTTAATTGTTTTTTAAAGGGGATAATCAACAAATGATCATTAAGAAGCCATGCAAATTATAATAATGACAGGTGTGTGTATGTGTGTGTCTGTCTGTGTGTGTTGTGTATGTAGAGCTAGGAAAAACATCGATTTATGAAGTATACTAAAAAATCAAATATTTTATAGGTAATGTTTAATTAAAATATTATAAACTTTTATTTAAATATTTAAATAATATTCCTTTATCTGAGGATTTAAATTCTCTTTGAAAAGCTTTGGGAAATCGTTGTTTTTCCAGCTCTAATGTAAAGCCAATTTTAATAATGAACTGCAAATGCATTTCTCTGAATTTGTTTTGGAGTTTTGGTGTTGGGGAATGTCTCTTGAGAGTGAGTGTTGTGAGTGTGGCTGTTGGTGTGTGGGTGTGTACAGAAACATATATAGAGAGAAACAGGGAGAAAGAGTCAAAGTCTCTCCACTGTGATCTAAGACTAAAACTGCTCAGATAGAGATAGAGAAAAGAGAGAGAAAGAGAGAGTTTTGGACACGCTACAGATCTTAAAATAATAATAATAAAATTAGTAAAAGCTGGAAATAACAAAGTATTAGCTAAAAGCGATGAAGAGTGCGTAGTGCGATGAGAGTGCAAAGAGATTAAAAACAAATGTAGAATTAAAGGCAAGGAACCTAGAGAAACCAAACCAAATCAATGTACAAAAGAGAGACAGAGAAACAGAGAGTTTAAAGAGTAAAGAGTAAGAGAGTAAAACACCCGAGTGCACAGTGAGAGACTAAATAATAAAAGTGCGGCGAGTGCAGACGGAGAGAGAACAAAACCAGAGAATAACCCAGAGATAGAGAGAAAGAGATTGCGAATTGGACTGGATTTTACCCCTTCCCCCAAGCGAAAGTTTTCTCAAAAATGGATTAAATAGATCTATAAATCATACCTGACATCACGGCTGTGATTCAGTGCGGTAAGGAAACGTGGCTGGACATACGACCAGCAGCCCTGGTTTTTGTGCTCCTCCTGTGTCCAGACGAGCTCCGCATTCTTGTACAGATTGGCCTGCTCCTTGACCAGGTCGAAGGGGAAGGGCGACACCTAAATAAACACCAATTTATGCATAAATATGTCTATAGTTTATAGTTATTTCACAGAGGACGCACCTGTTCCACGCGCACGATGGCGATGTCCTTCTCCAGCTGCTTGTCAGCACGCGTCTTGGTCAGATCGTAGTAGACACGACCCGTGCAGAAAACAACCTTCTTCACATTGCTGGGATTCTCGCCAGCTGGTCCACGATCGGGGATGATACGCTGGAACTCGCTGCCCTCGCTCATCTCGCTGAAGGGGCTCTTGGCCTCGGGGTGACGCAACAACGATTTGGGTGTGCACAAGATCAAGGGCTTGCGGAAGGGCAAAGCGATCTGGCGACGCAAGATGTGATAATAATTCGCTGGTGTTGTGCAGTTGGCCACAATCCAGTTGATATCATGCAGCTGACGGATGGCAAACTCATCCGACTCGGGTGGGAAATAGTCGGGATCATCGGAGCTCATCTGCAGGAAACGTTCCACGCGGCACGAGGAGTGCTCGGGGCCCATGCCCTCCATGCCATGGGGCAACAGCATGACCAGACCAGATTGACGCACCCATTTGGATTGACCGCTCGAGATGAATTGATCGATAATCGATTGAGCAGTGTTGCTAAAGTCACCGAATTGGGCTTCCCACAAAACCAGAGCATTGGGATTGGTCATGGAGTAACCATGTTCAAATCCAAGCACAGCGTATTCCGACAACGAGCTGTTCGAGACGGAGTAAGGGGCCTGATCGGGGTACATGTGCTGCAGCGAGTTGTAGGTGGCCTTGTCCACCAGCTGATGGTGGAGCACATGATGACGATGCGAGAATGTGCCACGCTCCACATCCTGACCAGAAAGACGCACGTGAATGCCCTCCTTGAGCAGCGAGCCAAAGGCCATGGCCTCACCCAAAGCCCAATCGGCCATTTTCTCATCGACCATGGTCTTGCGAGCGGCCAGAACACGCATCAAACCCCTGTGAAGGAAAGCAGATTGGAGTTATGAAAGGAATCTATTGAAATCCCCAAAACTACTCACTTGTGGATCACAAATTCAGCGGCATTTGGTGGTGGGGACGAGAAACGGTTGCCAATGTGTATCAGAGTCTCCTCCTTGACGCCAGTGGGTGCCACCTTCAAGGGGTCCTTGCCCTCAAAGAAGCCAGACCAGGGCGAGTCCAACCAGTCCTTGTACTTGACGTGTGTCTCCGTCTTGGCCAGAGCAAAGGCCTCCTCGCAAATGTTCTCGTACTTGGCAGCCACAGACTTAACCTCCTCACCGGTGACAGTTCCCTCGGCAATCAGTTTATCCGCATACAGATCCAAGCAGTTCTTGTGCTTGCGAATCTTCTGGTACATCAAGGGTTGTGTGAACATGGGCTCGTCGATCTCATTGTGACCATTGCGACGATAGCCGACCAAATCAATAACACAATCCTTGTGGAAAGTGGCACGCCACTCAGCAGCCACCTTGCAGACATGCATCACAGCCTCTGGATCGTCAGCGTTCACATGGAAAATAGGAGCATTCACCACGCGTGCGACATCCGTGCAGTAGGGAGAGGAGCGCGAGAAGCGGGGATCGGTGGTGAAACCAATTTGGTTATTGGCCACCACATGAATAGTGCCGTGAGTGGTGTAGTCGGGCAGATCCGACAAGTGCATCGTTTCGTAGACAACACCCTGACCACAGAAGGCAGCGTCACCATGGATGAGAATGGACATGACCTTCTTGCCCTCCTGATCACCGCGGTAGAACTGCTCGGCGCGTGTCTTGCCCTGCACAACAGGATCAACAGCCTCCAAATGCGATGGATTGGCCACAACAGCGAGACGAATATTCTTGTTTGTCACACGGTTCAGGCGCTCAATGTATGTGCCCAGATGGTACTTGACATCGCCAGAGCCCTAGAAAGCAAGTAAAGTATTAAGATGAGATAAAGAATAGGTATGTGACTCCCAGCTGCTTACATCATCGGCAGCCTCCAGACCGGCAAACTGGGTGAAGATCTGGTTCAATGGCTTGCGGCAGACGTTGGCCAAGGTGTTGAGGCGACCACGATGTGGCATGCCCATGATGACAGACTCCACGCCCAGTTCAGTGGACACATCAATGATTTCCTTAAGAGCTGGAATCATGATCTCACAACCCTCCAAACCGAAACGCTTCTCCGACGAGTACTTCTTGGCCAAGAAGGCCTCAAAGCCAGTGGCACGGGTCAAACGCGCCAAGATCAAACGCTTCTCCTCTGGCGAAAAGTTGAGCACACCAGGAGTCTCAAAGCGCTTGCGAATCCAGTTGCACTGCTCCAACGAGTTGATGAACATGAACTCCACGCCAATTTTGTTGCAGTAAACATTCTCCAGACGATTTAGAATTTCCCTGTAAAAGTTTAAGTATGCTTAAGTTAATTAATTATTAATTTTGGTAATTAAACTACTTACTTCAAGGGCAACGAAGCCTCATCGCCGCCAATGAATGTGGTGCTGGGCAATTTGAACTGACGTTCCATGTCCTGTTCGCCTGTTTATTATAGTTTTGAATATTAGTAAGTGTAGCCAATTAAATGCGTTAATTAGTTTTAGTAATGCTGATTAGTGTAGTTTATTTTTGTAGGCGGCAAATGGGTTTTAATTTTATATTTTTGGTTTGAAATTCGGAGTGTAATGATTGTTGTTCTGTACATTTTGTGCTGCTAAACATCTAAAAAAAAACATTAACATGCTGTTTGGTCCTAGACTTTTGTGTATAACTGTAGGCACTGAAGGCATGCAACTCTTGATTTTAGTATATATAGTTGTATATATAATTATAGTGTTCAAATTGTTTGTGTCTTAAACAAATTCACGTCATGCAAACGAAACTTAAATCAGGTGAATGATAAGATCAACTCTATATATAACACTGAACTGAGCAATATATAGTTATATAGCATAGTAATATGTATAAAAGTAGATATTTACTTGGCTCTATAGATCGGATATTGATTTTTCATATTTTTTAAATTTTGATTATTTTATAGATTTATTTTTTGGAATGTGTGCATGAAAGTGGGAATAAGGTACAATTTTTTGGATTACTAAGTACAACATTCAGTATTGCTTTATATAATATATATATGGAGAGAGTGTGTGTGGTTGGAGCTGGGAAAAATATCGCGGTTTAAATTAATTAAACGAAATATAAGCCAATAAAACAATTATATTTTACATTAGCAATGAAAAGCAGATCAAATTTAAGCGCATAATAAAATGAAAAATCCAATAGCTTAAAATAAAATCAGTTTTTATCGGAAATATCGAAAACATATTGGGTTTATCGATTTTTTCCCAGCTCTAGTGACAGTTTTTTATTGTACAAGACGTAACAAAAGACAACAAGTTAAAGAATTAAATCATAAACAAATAGAAATTATAATGAATTTTGGGTGTACGTGTTGTGGTGGCGTGTGGAGTGGGAGGGTCGAGAGGCGAGTGGGGGAGTCTCTCGCCCATCAATGGACACACAGTCTCTAAGCTTACTTACCGAAACTGAAATTAGCGTAAATGGATTTCGTCGAGGTGTTGCCAGGCAAATCTGGTGTATTAATTTCGAGTGGATCGAGATGAGCAACATTATGTCCTCGAATCTAACGTGTGTGTCAGTAGTTTTATGTGGTACAGTGTAGTGTAGTTTTGTAGTTGTTGTTACACAGTAATATTAACAATGTTTGTGTTTGTTTTTGTTGTTGTTGGTTTTGCACATTATACACATAATACAAGAGAGAGAATTTGGAATTTTTGTTTAACGTTTTTGTTTTTGTTTTTTTTAAGATTCAATTCGATTTTCATTTTTTTTGAGGGGGCGGTTAGAAAGCATATAAAAATAAATGAAGAAAAAATAAGAGAAATTAATAAATAATATAGCATATATAAAAATAGTAATATAACAAATACAGAGATAGATTGAGAGAGACAGAGAGAAAGACATACAACAAAGTAATAAGCAGCATTGGAGCGACAGAAACAAACGAGTTTTTTCGATTTTCGATAACGGTAAACTAGAGAGTGCACTAGTACAACAGTTAGATTGATTAATTAAGTGTAAGTTTGCGAAAAGCCAAACACCGAGATTACTTACGAACTGAACTCAACTAACTTATGATTAAGTTTTGATAAATTTAACTGGTAAGAATTAATCGATAAGTCCTCAATTAGCTGGTGCCTGTCATCAACTCCGAATTTCATGTTATATATCGATATACAGTATTTATCGACATATGTAGTAAGTATATATAGTATTGTCAGATGGTTTTGGGTGGGTTAAATAGGCTTTAAAGGGCGCTGGGGGAGACTAGTTTGCGTGTGTGCTCATGAAATGCAGTGCAGAATTTTGTTGGGGTGTGCAAGAGGGGTAGGGGGAGTAGGCGGGGGGCGGGGGCGTGTTACGATATGTTTTGTTGCAAAAAGAATTTACCAAACAAAAACCCAGAATGCTGTCGCAGCACATCTTCGTTAGCGCGACGTGCAAGACCGTCCTTGCAAACGGTTTTTTCGCGCGTCAAAATTCCCATCGGATCCAGATCAGATGCCAAATGACCACGTGACTATATACGATATACATTGTATATATGCAGACATACATATATACAGTATTCAATTATATATATATGTGTGTAGTTTAGTTAGGATTAAACATAGTATTATGTTGTTCTGTTTTCAAGTTCAAGTTCAACAAACTACCCATCAAAATTATAGTGTACTAAATGCTACAGTTAAGTAATAAGCCAATTGTGGGTGCAAGTAAATAATGTGAATTAGGGTGACCGTATATGGTTCAACAGAAAACCCCTATCATTAACTACAATTCCAAAATGTGGATGCAACAAAAATGATGCTACTTGATGAATCCCAGGAAAAAATTAAAGCTGTATGACTGACTAGGGCATGGTAGGGCTAAAAAGGAGCGGGACCGTAGGTCGTACTAAACAAAAAACACAAACTACTGGCTGCTGTGTGTGTGAGATTGAGATACTTTTCGTTTGAAGTGCACACAAAATGAAATACAAAAGAAATTCAGGGCGAAAAAGGCGGGCAGCTCTAAAAGATTTCATAAACATAAACATTTAACATTATTTAAGGAACCTAAATTGTTTACAAAAACAAAACAAACTAAATGTAAATTAAGGGAAAAACATTAACGAAAGAAATAACATAAAAGCGGTTTTTTAAACGGTCTGCAATCTCAACTGTTCCAACTCTATATAGCGGGACTGATCGAACCCTCCACAAAACGAGCATACCTGATAGCTGCGAATGATCGCCTGCACGGCCAGATGATCGTCAATAGTCTTGGAGTCGGGTGCAGCGCTGCCGACAGCGCCACCCAAATTGAATGACGTCAGTGGCATCATGTTCGCCTGCACAGGCGCCAAATTTGGTGGGCTCACATACGTGTTGCTGCGGAAGTACGCATCCCAGGACTGCAAAAAACGAATAAAAAACAAATTAGCAATCGTATTTTATGGTTAATTATACTAAACGTGTTTTTGTTCATTAAAAAAAATTTAATCTGCACAATTTGAGGTAGTATAAATGAGTATTCGCCTCCTGTCACGACTTTTGTAAAGGTAAACTGCTAGTGATGAAAGTGGTAGCTATAAATAAAACTAATACTTAATAGCTTTGTCGTTATCAACTGTTTAAATCAAGTCTATTTAGATTACATTTAAATAGTTTAATCTGTAACAAGCGACTTTTTACGGACTTTCTGGATTTTACAAGTTTATCAGGCTTGTTTTAAAACAAAGGAGTTTGAATAAAATTTACAAAGATAACGCTTTCTTTGTAAATTTTATTCAAACTCCTCTTTAAATACTTAAACAATTACCTTAGATTGTTTTATTGTAATTTACATAACAGGAAGTGGGCTTTAAAGCCATTAAATCGAAACATGTTAGGGAGACTGAGAATACTGAAAGATCTACACAAAAAAGTATTGTGCAATTTGGTATTAAAGTCTCCTTAAATATCGTGCATAACACATCTCATCTGTTCAAAGCCTTTTAAGTAGCCATATAACACTCAAAATGCGTTGAGGCGCTTGACCTGTTGTCACTCGAAATCAAAACACGTTTAATTTGCGTATATTAAAAGTAATTGGAGGATAATGAACCCCTCGACTTGTCCAGCCCTGGCCGGACTGCACACTTACGGTATGAACAGAGCTGGGATCACGGAGCCAGGCATTGTACATCTCCTCCACGTAGGATGCGGTGCTGCCATTGGCAAAAGGTTCGGCGGCTGCTGAATTATACGTGCGCACCGCAGCAGCAGCGGTTGCCTTGACCAGCTAAAAAATAAGCACAAATTAATTAATTTTATAAATAATTGTAACTAAATAAACGTTTTATTACCTTTTGACTGCTGCTGCTGTTTAGAAGCCATGTGGCAAAATTTTTATGCGCCATCGGCGATAACGCCAGACTGAAGGCCGTGTGTGCTCTATGCATTTTGTACTTTTACAAAATAGTACTGGAAAATTCAGGAAAACAAAACAATAAGTTAGCAAACAATATGATGTAAAATAGTTGTGTAAATTTATAAATATAGACAAAGGTTTGTGCTAAGCTAATTTAGTTGATAAGAACCCCACTTGTTCTCAGACTGATAGTTTAATTGTTGACAAACATGAATTTATAGTTTAAATTGTTGTATTTAATCAAGTGGCTGATAAGCTGCTTGCAGTTATACAAGTCTGTATCTTTGAAGACGTCATGCTTTTAAGTGAAAACTAGGTAGTTGAGGTGCAAGACTATTGGATACCCAGTGGAAGACTGTTTGCTTTGAATGTTTTCAAGTTTGAGAATAGAAGTGATTGTATCAACCATAAGCTACCACTTCCTTTCCCCCACTAGACCCAAATACGTAACAGTCTGCCACTAACGACGATTATGAAATATGAAAAACAAGTTAGCAATTCAGCTGATTAACATAAGTACGCATATGTATCTCTTTATCTTTGTATCTACAGACTAGACACTAGACAGCTGACTAGACTCGATTCCCCCCAGTTACCACAGCTCGAATCACACACACGTGACACTTGCCAGCGATGACGTCAAATTGGTTGTTGTTGTTTTTGCTTGAAATTTGGCCAGAAACTCATTTGCACAGTGGTGAAATGTTGTAGAAAATATATATACACTCATATAATTATTATCTATATACGTATGAATTTTTATTCCATTTTTTTTTGGTGTTGAATTCTTGACGTGTTTTTCGTGTGCTGCGCAATTGTCACACAACTTGACATAATCATTTTTTTGTGTATATTTTTGCTTGTTAAACAATTTAACTCGTTGCCTTACATGCCTTGGGAGTGTATTTTAGCCTGGTTAAAGCTGATAAAATAACAACCAGCCCCTTAAGCATGATTATACACTTTTGTCTACATGTATAGTATATGGTAATCATGCCACGCATACAATTAATTTAATAATTAAATTTTGTGAATGATAAGCAGAGCGCGTGCGAAACAATAATTGAAGCACCCAAAGTCCCTCGATTTTCTATGCAAATAAAATCCAGTAATGCCTCCGATTCGCTGGGCAAATAAAAGGCGTGGTAAATTGGTCAAAATATATACGTTAACGGGTCACATGCGCTTATCAGCTGTAGTTGTGTCAATTTTGAAATACAGTAAAAGTCTGTCAAGTGTCTGGTTTTTTGAGTCTCTCGATTTTTATTGAAAGCCTTCAACCACTCGACTGTCTATATAGTTATGTGGGTTATACAGTCACTCATAAATTATAGCAACATGAAAACCGGTTTTGAGCGGTCACTAATTTGTTTCAAAAAACACACATTTGAAAGTGTTGCTCACTGTGACGAGCGCACTGTTTTTGATTACAACACCACTGCACGAAATTGTTGTAGATAATTCGATTTAATTAGTTTGCCAACAAGCTATCTAACTAGCTGCATCCCTCTCTAATGTTTTTCCGCTTTTCTTTGCAGTTTTACTTATTTTCTTTCTTCTTTTGAGCGTCGACGTCGCTCTGCTTTGATTATGAAAACAGATTACATAAGCGAAAAAAGGCAAGAAATTAATAACAAATGAAAACTCGCGTGAGAACAATATGCTGTCATATGAAATTGTTTAACAAAGATTGAGTAGAGTTTAAGAGCTAACTAATTAGCTTATAGTATATACTTTAAACGAAATTAGTTGCATTTGCAATACTCGTTAGCTAATTTATGGATTGGCCAGATCGGGGGAATTGTAAATTATTGGGAATTATGCACAACACAGAAAAACACAATGCATAACAACTTTTGGAAAATACGTAAAGCGTATAGCGAATAACGAACCGAATATATGTACTCGAATTGTGTACTCTATCTCACTCTCTCTCGTCACGACGTATCTGATGGATACGCGGCGTTCAACGTAACGGTTTGTTCGTGTTGAGTGCTGCGCGTCGACTGAACGTTGGGGCGACAGCGCAGCCGAAAGATTACCCCAAAGTGAAATAATGAAAAACAACAACGACAAATACAAAAAATTATTTTTTTTCTCTTGCCTTTTAGAAATCGAATTCTTTTTTTGTATTTGTTGTTTCGTTTGCGTCCGGAGCGCTTGAAAAATAAAACAACAAAAACAAAATGTGCGATAAAAAGGCAAATGACAACGCAAAATGTATCTCATTAGATATAGATATAGAGATAACTCCACCTATGCATGCGTGTGTGTGTGCACTTAGGAAAAGGGGCCAAGCGCACGGTGATAAAAATGGCTTATCTGAACGCGTCTATGTGTGTGTATTTGGGCTGCCCGAAATATGTTGTTTACAATTCATTTCAAAGTCCGCGCCCCTTCAATAAAACTCGACGAGACTCGTCACTGTCGTCGTCAGCTGCTGGCCCTTTTAAATTGCCGACCCGCAACAAAGAATGCTTCAAATGAATCAGTCCACTGCCATGGGCATATCTCAAGTTACTAATCAATACGAAATTTCAAGTTCAAACATGCGCCAATAGGCAGTGAGTGCAAATTCCAACTGGAAATGGAAAGTCTACCAGTTGGATTAGTCGAGACGCAAACCCAACTGCAGTTGGTGCATGTGGAGAGAGAGCAAGCAGACGAGCCCCCAAAATGCCGCTAGTGGAGACTTGGCCAAAGGCGCGCATGCAAAACAACTTTAGTTCAAGTGGACGACAGACAACAACAAACACGAAAGAGACGAACGCGTGCGTTCATTAAAGCTTGAAGCACACCAATTTAGAGCTGAGCATTTGGCGCAGACTGCGACTAGACCGTGACTTTGCATAGGGAATGCAACCTGTTGACAGTGTCATCAGTGAGAGTAACACACACACAGAGAGAGGGAGAGCGAGTCTGTGTGTGTGTGTTTCACAACAACCATAACTTGTAGAACTTTCTGTATGCCAACAATGCGGTCGCGTTTTTTTCTTCGACTATGTCTACAACAACAACGACAACCGTTTATGCCGAATGATTCACGGGCACACAAAAAGCACACGCGGCATCGCAAACGCAAAATTGCGTCATCACTGCATTATTTCCCCCTACCGACAAAATTTTCGAAAAAACATGTGACGTCGTTTAACCGGCAGCAGCATTGAGTTTCCGAAATTTCAATTTCTATATATTAGTTTTCTTTTTGTTTCGTATTTTCTTTTGGCAAGCGCAGGCGCATTGAACACACGCCCACTTGCATTATATAAGCCCTAAATCATTGAGGGCCAAGGAAAAATGCTTATAACAGCACGAACATTGCACAAAAGTTGAAGATTTTATCTTTATTTTATGGAGATTACGCGTTTTCACCCATTTGAGCTTTTCCAATTTGTTACAGTTTTATAGTTATTCCACGAATTTGACCTCGATTACGCTGCGTTCAATATACATGAATTATATATACACTTAGCGGCTGTTACAGCACGTTTGTTGCGTAATTGTAACACTGTTTAAACAAATTATTCACTTTTTTAATACTTATTATATACACTATATTATTTGTTAAAATTTTATTACTTTTTTTCGTGCGCTCCAATTCCAAACAACTCGCGTTTCCAACTCGCGGCCCAATGTGACCGTAGCCACCGTAAAATCAATATACCAAACAAAATAGTTTCCAAGCAAACGGTCACACTGTAATGTTGTGCTTATTGCGCGCGCTGTTTAAATTAATTATATTTTATAGTTGCTGGCGATAATATATTTTATTAGAACTTTATTTAATATTAATATTCTAAATTAACTGACTTTGATTTGTGCATTTGTAAACAGAACTTTCATTATTAATTATGAATAGTAATGTGCTGCGTGCTCACAGTGGCGCCATCTCTTATTTAGTTTGTGTACTAAATGGTTTGTACATTTTGGCGCCTGTAGTTAGTGTTAGCATTATGCCGCCAGATGGCGTGTTGAAAACGTGTAACTTACAGTAAACAAACTTAAAATAGTGTTTTTTAAATAAATTCAATAACTTGCGCAATGTTTATTTAATCATTTATGTTCGTTTTCAATATTTGCTATATTGCTCCAGGCAATATCCGGTAATCTGATCAGATATACAGTCAAAGACGTCAAAAGCCAAATCACAGCTCTCGCCCTTCTGCGGCAAGTTCTTGCGGTTAACGTGATATTTATTGGCCAGGGACCGCAGACAGAGATTCACGGAACGTAATGTGGCCATAAAGAAACCGTGCTCGTGCACGCCCTCCGAGTAAAAGTCCACCAAGCCGTCGAGTGTCGGCCAACCGTTCTTGTCAATGGCGTTGTTCCGAGCATAGACGCAATGCAGCAGACACTGAAAAAATAACAGCAGCAACAACAACACGAAGTTAACAAGAGAGTAGTACAGTGGGGCTTACGTCATTGTAGTATACCCTGTGTTAGTACGCTTGAAAGCCATGTACTCTGACTGTAAGCTGACTGCTACCCATCTCTAAGACTACCCTGTCCACCCTGAGTACAGGGTATTTTAACAACTACAAGCAACAGAAAATACTCTCAACTAAGCATTCAATTTGCTGATGCATAAAATGCAGCTAATGTGTATTAAATGCAGCCATAAAATGCACTTTTCAGCCATAAAATTTAGCTTGTGTGTGTGAAAAATAAATGGCAACAAACTTGCAGCCACAACGATTGCGCTTTTCTTTCAATTGTCTAGCACTAACAACAACCCTGACTTTAGTGTGGGTGTAAGGGCGTAGAGGGGGGGGGGTGGGTCGGTTCGGCTGCAGTCTGTGCTGGAGGTTGCATTTTAATTGCACGCCAAATCAATGGCAATGTGGCAGCAACAAAGTCTCTCTCCCTCACTCTGTCTCTCTTGATCTGTGGAGTCTGCCATTGAACTTAATTGCGCGCTTTGTTGCAGTTGCAAGTTGAGCCAACAACAGTGATTTTAATCCTTAGTTCTGGTACTTACGCCTGCAATGCGCTTATCCTCCAGTGGCACCAGCGTGGGATGATAGATGCCAATACTTGCTCCATTTAAGCGTTTGAGGCTGCGCATTAAACGCGCTACACGACGACGTGGCTCTGGCTCATCGTAGACTATGTAGTTATAGTGGCTTTGGTCGGTGCCATTGGGTGGTGCCTCCAAAGTGGGTGTCTGTTCGAGGTGAACTTCGCTATGCACAGGCGGCCACGCAAGCGATTCGATGAATTCAACGCTGCCGCTGTGTTCTTCCATCGGTGGTTGTTGCTGAGCCACCTGTTCCTTGAGTATCTGATAGGCCTCTGTGAAGAGACAGGATAAAGGATTACGACTCCCGTTTTTAAACGATTTACACTTTTTAGTCGCATTAATTATTAATTATTTACTTAACTCCAACTCAAGCACTTTTGTAACTTTTCACATTTTACTGACTTGATTTATTGTAACACCTACGTCACATACCCGTCACCAGCTTGTTCTTGACCTCCTCCTGGCAATCCCCGATCACTGACTCCACCCGTCGGGCGGTACGCGGAGGATTCAAGCAGCGGGATTTCTTCACCTCGTAGTGTATAATGTAATCCAGAGCATCGATGGATGTGATAACACATAAAACATGTAAAAATTGTATAACTTTCATGCTGTTTAACGCTATTTTTCATTGATGCGCTCAATGGAACCGCACACCTTGACCAACCACTGGGAATTGAATACGCTGCAAGCGCAACAAAATAATTTTCCAAATGAAAACGAAAGCATTTTCACTTTCCATCAACTGGTAGTAGCTGTGCAGGATTGCCGGCAGCTGGCCTCCTCCTCGCAAGGCAATAGGGGGAGGGGCTGAGTGTTATTTTCATTTTGGTGAGTGAAAAGCGCATATGAATTTCCAGTTTTCGCTCAATGGATATGTGGTTCAATGGCAACTGCAACTAAAAACGGCAAAACAAAAACAAAATTGCTTGCAACAACTGGTTGCATATTTCCCATGCGTGCAGTTGCCTCCAAAAACTTGTCCTTAAGTTTAATAGCACAACATAACTGTATGCAGTTTCAATTCCATTGTTCCCCTCCCACAAACAACTGTGCGACAACTCTAAACACATGTTTAATTTGTAATTGAGATGAGTTATTCATTGGTTAAGTTTAGCTGCTCCAATTGACTGCACAATTGGCTCAGTTATTGGCCAGCGAAGTCTTCCGCATTTTTGTTAAAATCTAATAAATCCTAAAATTAAACTAAACTTAGTTTTAACCGATATGATCTTTAGCGTATGCGGCAGTAATAAAGCCGCAATAAAGTACTTGTGGGTCAGTAAATCATAACTTTGTTCGACGCACAAAACGCAGCGAAGCGTTATCAAGTTTGTGTCTTAAGTCTTTCGTTCTAGCAGCGCCTGCTACGGGACTTGAGTTCTACTGTTAGAGATGGCAGCGTGACGCGATTAATTTGTATATTGGTTTATTTTTTCGGCACATATTTCTGTCTTTAAATCAAAGTCTTGACTGACTAAAAAGCGGTACGAGAAGCAAGTTTTAATGGCTCCTCACAACTTAATTTTACAATTTTTCTTATTTATTTTTCAACATTTTTTAAGTCATTTATTACTCATCTCGTGTCACGCACTTGGCGCTACTTTTAATCAAAATATTTGACATTATTTCCTATGTTCATTCTAATGCCGAGAACAATGGCCAATAACTGTGGTACTTTAAGCTACCCGTTGTTCTATAGTTCTTAGGTTCTTCACTTCGTACGCTAATTATGCTCATTAAAAAGGTTGGAAAACTTTTCGGCACATCCTAGGCGGAAATTGTGGCGCATAACTACTACAACTGCGCATACTACAAACCGCAGCAAGTCTTCCTGTACTTGGTTTGCACGTCGCGTAATTGACTTTAATTACAACATGCCGCCGTGGCAGGCCAAGATGAAAATTGCAGCTAAGACACTGACCTAGACTCGGGCCAAAACAAATTTATAATAGCCATATAGACGTAAAGATGACGGGCAACTTTAACGGTGCTCCTCTGTTGCACATAAAGTGGGCGTTGTATATTGAAAATTGCCCACGCCTACACTGAACAAAATTGTCATTAATATTATTTAGTTAGACAATGAGCTTCCCTTTTACTAATAAATTATGTTCTGTCAAAACTTGTCAGTGTTTTCATGGAAATTTTATACCTTTTTTAAACCAACTTTTTGTTTTTCTTTCAGTGCAGTTTCGCGCCGAGTTCAATGCTCAAGAAAAACGTTTTGGCATAGATCACGCGCTGAACTCCAGTTGGAAAATTGTCAACAATGCGGCTGCAACAGGAAGCAGAAATTGTCGACAACAACTAAAAGAACAAGAGGCAAGAAGCACGACAAAGAGCAGCTTCAACTAATTGACAGACAGCTGCAGAGTTAACACGACTTTTACGCTCCTGTCTCCTGTCTCCTATATATATATATGTATCTATTTTTTCGCCTTCTGTTCTGCTGCAATTTACTGAACAAGGAGACGCTCAGCATTGTTAGCAATGCTTTGCTTGCACAAACAACAACGGTTAGTGCCAACTTCAGTTAAGAAGAACAGCGACAACAACAAGAACAACAGACACTTGCGTGTCCATCATTAGAACAAATTCTCTCACCTGTCTTGTCTCTTTACCCCGCACAGTCTCCTGTGCTACCCCTCTTCCCCTCTCTTCCATCACTAGCTCAATGTTTCTTGTAACGCAATTTGCACACAAATGTTGTTTCATCTTCGTGGCTGGCACTTTGGTGGGTGGTCAGGTGAGACAAGTGGCAGCTGCCGTTTGGCGTTTGCCGTTTGTTGTTTGCCACCAAAACGAATCTAACCGATTCAACCGCTGGCTACCGTTCGCTGATTCGCCTGAGAATCGTATTTAAATACGAAGGTCTAACGCTCCATCGCATTCAGTCGTCAGCGTCGCGTTGTTCTTGCCACTCCACACTCAAAGCCACCGCATCGCGTGCATCAACGAAAACAAACGAAAAGTGCAACCAAAAAGTTCACTGTGACTGTGACTGTGATTGTGTTTGTGACTGTGCCTGTGCTCGCAGGATGTGCCTTTAACTGAAGCTTGCAATCAGCTAAAAATTTGAATTTAAATTCTATGAAAATGCTGCGTTTGCTGTGCTTTTCCTGCGCTTTTCTTGGCTTCTTGCGGCATCCTGTGCGAGCGGAAATCGAATACAATACCATCAATGACGATGGATCCTTTCAGTTTCGGTATAAATGATTGTGTTCAGAGATCACTTATGGATCTAAAAATTCAAGGAACATATTAAAATTGTCAAAAAATAAAAAGGACATCAAAATGTATTCTTGAGCAGACTAAAAGCGCCGATGAGTGAACAGACTGTAACGAAGTGAACGTTTTATATCCAATTCCTCAGCCTAATTCCTTCAGTTTCTTGTGGATTACTAATTTAAAGTATTCTCTACTAAATTAAGCATTCCAAATTAAATTTAAGGCCAGCAAACCTAATTAGTTCCATACCGAGCTGTGTAATTTTTAAGCCAAACTCAATTCTTAGCGTCTGACAACTTCAAACTTTAATTATAATTTTTTTGTGCATGTTTAAAAACAAAAAACAAAACAAATCATTTAATCAGCTTTGTTTTTACACCTTGCCCTAACAAAACGCATCACGGTCCGTCTCCTTTGGCCGCTGTTAACACCTTTTTAACGCCGTTTTGCAACGGCAAACAATGCGAGCAACACGTATACGCAGTGTGTAGCAGGCACTATTATTTCCCTTACACCGATCAATCCCCCCATTCGCTGTCATTTGCTGAGTATCTGTATTCTATAAATGTTTGTTTCGTTTCGTTTTCTTTCACTCTCTGTACCACGCATGGGCAACACGCAATTACATATCGGATACACTTTTGGATAGACATGCAAATGATGACATTGGAGGCTTCTATCATAGCGCCTCTGGAACTCCAGACAACACGGTGCGAGGTCGTTATGGTTCGCGTAGTCCAGCGAGCGGTCAAATCGAAGAGACCGTCTATACAGCCGGACCACGTGGGTGAGTAATGCCAAAATGGACAGATATATGTGGTGAAGAAGCCGAAATGGCGTGACTGGAGATACCCTACAAAATCAGTATATTTAGTAGCCCTTTTAACTGGAGTATACGTTTGGTATGCTTGTTACATACAGTCACTTACCACTACCATACCCAATGTAACCACTTGAGTGATTAGAGGGTATGCACAGTGAGCAAGTGACGTCGAAGAAGAGTAAGATGTAGCCAGTTGAGTAAAGTGAGGTAGCTAAACGAACCGTCTTTAGAAAAAATAACATATGAAAGGCTAATGGATACCCTAGCTAAGAACTGCTCTTACCAAACATACATAGGCTTCTCAGTCTTTTGAATTTAATTTAATAAAACCCTTTGCTGACCAAAGCTTACAGGGTATGCACAGACGGCAGACAACGCTCTGCAGCAAAAAACTGCGAGTCGTAGGGTGTAGAGAATAAACAAACAGATTACTAGTGAAAAGCAAAGATAATCGACTAAAGATACCCTGGAAAACATGCCAACAGAATGCTATGCTTGACTTTAGGAAGAACATTTAAGTGAGTTGAACTAGAAGAGACAGGGTATCCCATTCAAATACCAATCTCTTATAAGTAGTATACACTTCAAGCACTTCACGTGCTTTACAGGGTATTGCTTACGGCAGAAAAAGGGCAAAATTGTTGGTAGTTGAGTAAAGTGCGGTAGCTAAGTGAGTTATCTGTTTTGGTTCAGTTTGGTTTGGTTCTTCCGGCGAGCTCATATATCAACGGTACGACAGGCCCCAGAGAAGACAAGACACGACACGAGAAGACAAGAGAAGACCAGACAAGGCGCCAAAGTGCCCAGAGCGCCACTGAAGCGTGGCTCACAGTCAAAGTTGAAGTCGAAGTCGAAGCGGTTCTAACACATGGAATACCCCTAATAGAAGAGGGAGGCCAAGTGAGGAAATAGAAGTAGGAGGAGTTTTTGTTGTTGGTTTTTCGATTTAATTCAATTTCGAATGTTTGTTGTTTTTGCAATCTCCGGTTGAGTTGGGAAAACAAAAAGCTGTTAACAAATTGTGTGTAGTGTCTAAGTGTGTGTGTGTGTGTGTGTGTGTACTTTGGGTGAAACATGGCACTCGGAAAATTCATTAAGATGCACAGCGTTAGATAAAAAGTAGCTTAATTTTGAATGGCAGTGCGAGTGGAAGAGAGAGTTGGGTATAAAAAACAATCAGGCGGTGGGAAGGGGCATTACTTCAGATGTGGCAACTGTGTAATCAATGTAATGACGTGCGAGATCATCAGATAACTCTAGAATTGTACTGTCAGCTGGCGAGCGATTTTAGCAGTCAACTATATGCGCTTCCCTCCCAAGGGGGTTTTTTGCACTTTCAGCACTTTTCCCACAACAATTAAACGAGTGAACAGCTAATTGATACCTCCTATTTGACTCATTCCCTTCTCTTACCGTCCCCTTGTAGCTTTCGCGTGAACGGCCCTAAGATTCACCGCAAAATGGATTTGGCTCAGTATCCGGTACGTCCACGGGGCAGTCCGGATGACCCCTTGGCCGATCCTTACGACGATCCTTCCTATAGCTTTAGTTATCGCGCTCTAGATCATTCTCGCAGCGAAGAGAACGACGCCAACAATAGAGTAAGAGGTAAGTGTCTTAATAGAATGGGTTGGATTATGTCAACCATTGTAGTTTCCTTCCCTCCTAACAATTTTCTCCTTTCACAATCCTTTTCTCTAACACATTCCTTAAATCTCCACTAAAATTCGCATTCTTTCAGGTCTTTATTCCTATGTGGACGATGTGGGTGAGCGGCACAGCGTGCGTTACGCCGCCGGAGCAGGCACAGGCTTCGAGGTCTCCAATGCTGTGCCGGATAATCCCGCGGTGGTGCGCTACTCCAGTCCGCTGTACAAGGGCCATCCCAAGGAGCGTGGCAAGATGTCCGTGCAACGTGGTCCCGGCGGTAGTTACAAACTCATTGCCGCTGGTCCGGATCATCGACGTGCGGAGAGTCGAGCCTCCGATGGCCTTGTGAGAGGCACTTACTCCTTCCTGGATGACAAAGGCGTGCAACGCACTGTGGAGTATATTGCAGGCGCCGGAATCGGTTATCGCGTGGTGCAGAATCGTGTGGGTCCAGGCACCCACATAAATCCTTCCGTGGCAGATTTTCGATTAGGCGATACCGATTTTCGCCTGGCAAATGATTTTGGCAGGGGCGCTGCTGGCGGTTTGGGTGGAGGAGCTGGTAGTGGCAGCAGTGGAGCTGGCTCGGGGCCTAGTGGCGGCGGGGGTGGTGGTGCCACTGGCGGCAGTAGGGGCGGAGGAGGTGCTGGCGGTGGCAGGGGCAGAGGTGGTGGCACAGATTACTTGAAACCAGCTGGCGGTGGTAATGGAGACGATGCAGGTGCAGATGGGGAAGATGTGGGAGAAGAGTATAATGGTGGTGGCAGTGAAGCAGATGATATTGAATTGAGTAGCAGTTCAGGTGGCAGCGCTAGCTCCACAAACAGCAAGGAAGACCGTCGTGGTCGTCCGGCGGGCAGTGGGCAAAGGGGCAGCACGAGATATGATGGAGGAGGGGGCAGTGGTGGAGGGTCAGGAGGAAGGGGAAGCGCAAATAGAGGAGACGGTGGAGGTAGGACAGGTTCAGGAGGCGGTAGAGGAGGTAGTGGAGTAAGTACAGGAGCCGGAGCCAGAGGAGCATCGGGCAGCGGAAGCAGCAGAACAGGAAGTGGAGCCACGGGCGGTGGAGGTTTCAGGAACCGCGGTAATCTCAATGGTAGCGGCAGCCGGAATCGAAATAGATACAACAGCAACAATAGTGGTTCCTCCGAGGGCGGTTATCTCACCTCCACGGGCAGTTCGAGCTCCAGCTCTAGCGGTCCGGGCGATAATTACAACCTCAATGATGACGATGTGGGCAGTTCGTTGCCACCGCTGGTGACAGCCAATCATCGCATACTGGAGATCGACAGGGATCGCGAGTGGGTTCAGCGACACCGCGACTCGACGGTCATTCGAAATGTGGGTAAATGGTATGTGGGCTTGCCGCCGGGCCAAAGTGTGCGTGCCCATGTGCAGAACATTGATCTGGTGCCGTTGGGCGGACGCGTCAATCTGTCACCATCGGAGGCACTGCGCCAAGACGAGATAGCCGAACTGACCGGCAGCAGGGAGCATTAGATGGACTCAGCATTCTACTGCTAGCCCTTACAAGTCCTTTACACTCTTCTTACACTCTTCTTGTCTCTTTTCTAACCTCCTAACTGTCTCCTACGCAGACATACACCTCTAACACTACTTCAATCCTCTACGAAACCCGTTATCCCGCTCCTATGTCATTCTTAACCTCTTGGTCCGCTTCTATCTGTACACTAAACCCTTACCCAGTTCCTAACCTTCTCCACAGTCCTGTCCTTATCATCGTAAAACCCCAATCCCATCCTACCCATCCCCAAGAAAGACCTCTTGCCTCCTGCTAGACTTTAGCTGTAGTCTCTAAGTATGTAATTGTAAGCAGGTTAAACTGCGGTTAAAACACCGCTCTCAATTGTAACAGTATTTATGCCAAATACATGGGTGCATGTATTAACAAAACAAAACTAACGGTTATTTAATATGATTTGTGGTTACCTTAGTTTTCCTATATATAACTAAAAACGTGAGAAACTTTGTCTTCAGTCTGCAAAATGAGTTGCCTTCATCGGTTGCAGTTGCTGCTGTGCTTCGCTAGCTGCTTGCAGCTTCTGCCTGCCGCACGTGTCTACATGGAGTTCAATGGTCAACGCCACGAGTACAACACAGATGCCACCAGTGCCACTCCCCAGTTGTCTCCCAACTACGAAATGCCTGTGCCTCAGCATTGGCCCTACATCGCCAGAGGTTATGAATCTCCTCGCAGTTCCAATTCCAACACACACCAATGGGGCTGGACTCAGCAGCCGCAACAGAGCTACAGCAGTGTCCCAGCACTCGCCACCACTCAACCACACTATAATATCAACCTAAACACACCGCAAATGTCGCATACACAGCACACGGATGCAGCTGGTCATGTGCTGGGCAAGTATTCCTACTATGACGACGCGGGTTATCACGAGCTGAGCTACAAGGCGGGAGCTGGCATTGGCTTTGTGGTCATGGGCGGCAATTTGGCAAAACCAACACACGAACTACAATAGTTATCGATAGTTGTAAAGCAATAAAATCGATAACAATCAAAGCTACGAATGTGTGTTTGCTTTTGAATTTGTGTGAACAGTGGGAAGTTTGTAGCGAGGTGGTTAACGAAGAGTTTGTTGAGACTAAGCGTATGATCTTGAGTAGGAAGATTCCTTATTGTCTGACGTCTTAAAAGAACTTTAAAAGGTTCTTACTAATTTAAGAACGAATTCATCAAAAACTATACCAAAACTAATACTAAGGCTACACTTCCGAAAACAGTTTGGAAACGGTATTCCATTGGCATAAATTCCTTGTATCTGGGAAGTAAAGAAGTAGTCAAACCCCAGCCAGGGCCAAAATGCAAATGCTCAAGGAAATCGTTAGAGTTTTGGCCAAGTTATGCGAGTCGGAAGAGCCGCAGGATTACCACATAAATCTAATTTACACAAACATACTTCACGACTGCCCAATAAGTGTGGCGCGTGCTCTGGCCCAATAATTTGAACGATTTATGCATTTTTCAAATGTCTAATTGATTTGCGCAGCATTTAATGGTTTTTTCGAACTGAATTAAAAGCAACAACAATAAAAATGTATTTACCAAATGACCTAAACTTGTTGTTATGCTGTTGGGCAGGTGCATTCGAGTCCAAACGGAGGCAACTTCTTCATTAATTTGTTGCCTTTGTTGTTGTTGTTGTTTTTAGGTGGGTGCGAGGGCGCGCGTTTAAAAATTGAAATGTTCGCTGCGTGCGCAAACTTGGCAAATAAATTTTATATCGAACGGAACGAAACAAAAGCCTTGGTCACACTAACGTGGCCTAAATAAGAAAATGTGCCAAAAACAAAAAAAAGTCGAAAACCCAAAAAGTACCGCAACAAAAAGCCCAAAATTAAAACATAAACAATATTTTTATAGCGTTAGCAAAAAAAATATTAATTCAAATGATTGTAGCAACCTTTTGATGTCTCGAGGCTGAGTAAGAAAAATAAAAGCAAGTTTCACTCTTTGGTAATTAAATTGTAGGCCATTAAATTCGCTTAAGAAGTTTTCTTATTTTCATTTTAAATGCCTTTTAAAAGCGAGTTGACAACTTTCTTTAAACCGGACTGCATGCTCAACAGAGGCGTAAGGCTTGGGCAGACGAGTTTTGGTTAAATATTCTTTGATTAAATCGTATATTTAATTTAAATACTTTAGGTTAAGAGTTACTCTTAAAAGAGTGCACTGAAACTAGAGTTTGACATGAATTTGACGCCATTTAGGCTCATTCTCAGCTGCAGTTTCTCAGCCCAGTCAAGATAGAAACCTCACGCTTGGGAACAGAGGGCTTAAACCGTGTTGGCCCGCACAGCTGCATAATTGGGCTAGTATAATTGCATAAGTAATGGCAGGCATTAACCGCAAAATAACTTGTATTATGGAGCACGCAGCGAACAAGCACAAGAACAACAAACAATGCCAGAAATGCAGCAGGAAAGAAGTAGGCAAAGTCAAAGGCAGAGTACGAGTCAAAGATAGAGAGGGAGAGATAGTAAAATCCAGTTATGTGCCTTGAACAACGGTTAAAAAAGAGCGCAACTGATGCTGCTTTCCTGATGCCCTCGGTGAAGGTCACAGGCATTAAGAAACTAGCAACACCACCTGAAAGAATCCAACTACCAAACACCAGTTCCAGTCCCAGTTCCGTGTGCCTCTACTGCTGCTGTTTATTTTTTAAAAATAGGTTTCAAGGTTTCAACTTCTGTAACTGAACTCTTTTGGCCCATCAGTCGTCGCAGGTCTGTCGATTTGTCGACTTTCAATTAATGCCATTCAAAGTGTGCCTTCGCACAACTTTGGAATTTCAGCTGCACACTTAATATGCGCCCCGGGGCGTTGTGGCCACTTGAAACTATAAATCTTGTAGGTAATCTTATTGATTTTTACGTTCAGTGTGCAAAACTATAGCTAAAGAGCGGTAATATGATTGTTCAGAGTGCAATTATGAAGCTGAAGTCAACGGAAACAGTAGCAAGGGGTTAAAATATGAATAAGAACTAGTTGAATGAACTGGAGTCAAGTGGACTGTAAAAGGCCCCGTACCCGTTCAATCAACAAGAGACTTCCCGCTCAAATCAAAAGACTGAGGACACAAACTTTCGCTGCGTAACCCAAGAACTAAACTTGCCATAAAACTGAGATTAAGGACAAACTTTCTAAACAAGTTGCCGCTGTTGAAGTAGGCTAAATTTAAATATCATTTTCGCATGCTTCATTTCAATTTTGTTTGACATTTTTAATTCAATTATTGTGCTGACAAGAAGTTGATGTTGTCGTGCGTGTCTTAAGTCTTTTCGGCTTGTGGCTTATGTCTTGTTTCAATCACCATTCGTTTTGGCCAAAAAAAAAACGAGAATGAAAAGAGGCAAAAAAGAACGACAGCCAATTTGCTGTGCTAAGTTGTCAGTGCTTCTTATTCGATTGCTGCCCACACGTTAGAGTTCGTGTCTTAAGTCTTTCGTTCTGCTTGTAATTGTTGTAGTTGCTGCCAATAAACTTTCAATTAATTAATCAATGTCAGGGGGTGTCAGAGGGGCGGGACAAAGAGACAGCACTGTCAGCAGTTCCCAAGAGTTTTTGTGTGTGTGCAAAAAAAACGTGCTTGAGATGGACTCATCTAATAGAGACATGATTTAAAACACACAACTGATACATGAATGCCAATTTTTGGGTGGTTTTTTATCCACAGATGCCCGCCAGGTGATAAGCGGCGTGCAAGCCAAGGTGTAAACGTACGTGCCCCCCTCAAAAGGTATCTCGTGTCTGAAGTTTCTCTTAAATGAATATGTAAACTTGTGCTCTCTTACCTTCTCACACGCACGCCTGCTCTCTCTCTCTCTCCCTCTCTGTCGCTGTCTTTCTCTCTTGGGTCAGGTTGAACATTTCTTTGCTACGCTTTGCCTTTTGCATGGCTAATGGAAATGTTATAAAGCCAACGCGCTAGCCACGGGCACGAATCAGTTCATCTTCAGTCGTTGCCAGGTTGAGTTCTTAAAAAAGTAATACGCTACACAATAAAAGAGGTGTGTCCTGTTTTACAGCTCAATCGCGTGCTGTGCGCTGTGTGCTCGTTTTAGTGCCCTGTGAAACCTTTAAGAAAAGATACAGACAATTAAATTTTAATTACACTCGCCACAGGAATAAACTTGTCTTTTTGTGCCCACGCGTGTTAACTAGTGTAAACTTTGTTTTCTTCGCAGTTCAAGGATATTAACACAGGACGAACGCAGACAATTTCTAAACTGAAACAATGCGTTTCTTTATAGTAAGTAAATATTTTATGTTCAACTTAAATGAAACTAGTTAAATGTTGTTTAAGCTGTGACCGCAATTAATCTTTAATTGCTGGCGTTTGTCAGCTTTGTGGTTGAACTCATTAACCGACGCAAGTTCGTGTCTTAAGTCTTTCATATTTAAGGCATTTTAACTGACACAAGTTCGTGCCTTAAGTCTTTTATTTTTGCATTCAAATTTAGCTTTTTTTTTGTGCCGCCACTAAACTTTCACTGCGTAAAGTTCTGCCACAAGTTCAGCTTCTGTTTCAGGTTCTGGCCTTAAGCCAGTTTGCTGGCCAAAATGCTAATGCGTTCGCCATAAAAATATGTTAACAAATAAAGAACTTTAGAACCGAGTGAGGATTATTAAATTAACAATTGGGAATTACACACGAAATATGATAATGGTTAAACGTGATGATATTTATGATTACTTTAAATTGAAAAGTGAAAAGTATTGATTGGAAATACGCCCTTAAAAGCACAAGTGCGTCAGCGTCTATATAATTTATGAAAAGCCCAAATAAAATTTACAATTATGACTTCATTGTCTCCTTTGGACAAAGTGCTGAAATTAATATGCTGCAAACGCGGAAGAATCATGCGTAGCTTTTATAATTCCAGCCTATTATACATAAGATAATTCCATGATGTCTACACTGATAAAAATAAGGTATAGTAGAATTTAAGTGTTAGAAACATAAATATTAAATACCTAAAATGATTTTTTAACACAGTTCTGTTATCTCTGCACTTTTACCATGCAATAAATTAGTTTAAGCACAATGCTTTAATTTTAGAACTTGTTTTTTATCAGTGTAGACAGTTTAGAAACTTTAGGCACTGTTTTATAAACGCTATAAATAGCTGAACAATCAAATAGGTTGTTAAGCTTCGTTTAAGTCACGAAAAGAAAAACGTTATACAATTTGTATTACATGTGAACAAACGATAAATCAATAAACCCACACTCGGCTATATTACCGTAATATAATCAATCCCAATTTAATAGAAATGTTACCACGCAGCTGCAGCTTTATTTTGTCTGGCTACAACGAGTATTTCATTAACTGTTTAGAACTCTCCCAAAATCATTTGCATTTTTCCCAGTTTGAAACTTGAGCTTTGCATTGGAAGCATTAACCCAATTTACTTATGGCTAAAAGACACACACACACACGCACACACGCGGCCTGTATAATAAATTAAAGCAGACAAAAGAAAGCTAAAGGAAATACATCTTTCATTCCAATTGGATGCAAGAGACAACTTTGCAAATACAACAAGTAACTCACAGCTGGTCCAGAGCTCCAGAGTTGAGATTTTTACCTTGTCAGCTTGCGGAGGTCAATGACCACTACACTCCAAAACTCAACGACATTACGAGCTGTGATAGATGGGCGTGCTTGGAGGCTGTTTAGCGGGTGACAGACACGAGAGACTAACGGTTCTGCAGGCCAAAACACCACAATTCGTAGCGCTCAGTTTCGGTTGCGTCAATATTGATTTTGGCAAAGAAACTTGAGCAAATATTTGACTGAGTTTCGCTTGCTTTGATTTTCTGTTACGCTGTGCTGAAATTCGATTCTGGTTCTGTTTCTGGTTCTCAATGACGACAAAGTTTATCAAGTGCTCGGTAGTGAAAAGCTGAAAAAGTACTTGTCGCTAAATGGGCTTGGCTCTCACTTTTCAGCACAGGCTTTAAGAAATTATGCAAATGCTGTCAAGCTGAGAGAAAGGCTGCCAATTTGCAGCTTGACCGCATTTTTAGACCTTGGCATCATGCCGACTTCTGAGCTAATAGCTGATCATCTGCTACCTAAAGCCAATTAATTACAATTTAGCTCCTCGTTGAGTAGTGAAAATATAAATAGGGAGGTGGGAAAAAAGCTAAAGTTCAAGGGTTCGTTTTAAAGAGAAAGCATTTAAAAATAATAATGTAAGTTTATAAAGGTATTGTTAACTTTTTGCATAGCTTTTTAACAAAGGCATAGCTGACTGCTATATATGCTTTATATCTTATTTCTTTCGATATTTTCTAGATAACTACACACTTTTTAAAAGCGTTTAGTTCCTATCTAGTTCAGAACAACCTTTCTGCCTCATTTACCCTTTCTGCGTTTCTCCCTTTCAGCTCTCCGTACTACTGTTGGCCTCTCTGGCTGCCGGCCAAACTTCAGCCGGCGTTGAGTAAGTAGTTCAATATTTTAAGTACTATAATTAACCACAATTCCCCCTGCCTTGCCTTGCCATGAGTTGTGACTGTCGCTCCGTAATGTTTTTGTGCCGCACGCGTTTAGAATTTGTGACTAATAAATAAGCTGTGACTAAGTCTTTCACTATCACTGTGCCTGTCTCTCTGCCGCTCTGTCTACCTCTTACTCACTCGCTCATTTAGTTACAAGTCTTAATATAATCGCACTAGTTTACTAATCTTACCAATGCCAATAGACCAACAAACAAAAACAAAACCAACTTTCGTTTGCAGAATACAAAAGCAACGACTGATCAAATTTCCCGAAGAGATTGATCCAAATGTGGCGCCTCCAACATCCAACAAATCGGATGAGGCACAACGCATTCTGGACCAGATTGCCAAGGTGAACGAGGCCTTTGGCTATGTGAAGAAGCGCAAAACGGAGCAGCCAAAACTGCCACCCATCCTAGACTCCAGTCAGTATCTGTTCCCAAAGCCAGCTCAGTCCCCCTTCCATGCCCAGCAGCATCACTTTGCGGGTAGCAATGGCCAGACGTTACTGGAGCCCTCGATACGCGCTGTCAAGCTCACCAGGAATGCCTTTGATGAGCCACCAAGGCAACAACTCTATTACAGACCCAATCAGGTGCACCTGCCCAAACCCAGCACAGAAGAGGAGGCACAGCAGCTGCCCGCTCACTTTGTAATCCCTGTGCATTTGTACAAGCAGAACAAGGAACAGTATCTGCGAGAACGCGCACCGGAGGAGTACCGCATCAAGGGCTACAAGATCATTGGTGATGTGGACAGTTTCTATGGCAAAGCAAAGGCAAAGACAGCCAAGCAGGGCAAGATCACGCCCAAATATCACCTCTTCTTCCTGCCCCGCGAGTTGGCCTTCAACGATGATAACACACTCAAGCGAGGCAATGGCAGCACCACCAGAGGCACCACTAGTGGCACCACCACCACAAGAGCTCCCAAAGAAACCCGTGAGAAGTTCAAGCCACAAATACAATCACAAACACCAACACAATCACAACCACAGAGAATTCCCGTTCATGTTGTGAAAGAAGCAAACAGCAACTTGAGCGCTGGGAATCGTAAGCGGATTAGTGCAATCAGCACCACAACAAAACCACTGCGTGGTACAGCCAAGGAGGGCGAACAAGTGTTGCCCGTGCTCCTAACGGGTTCAAGCAGTCTCAAGGTCACCTCTGCACCCATTCACAGCAGTTCCACGTTACCCACGCAAGCTGGTAACCGCTTGACGGGATTCCGTGTGCCCAGCATGAACTTGGCCGAGATGCAGAACCAAACCTCAACGGCCATAAAGAATGCTTTTCAGAATATATTCAAATTGCCCTTCCGCACGCCCCCCGTTTCCAGCGTAGCCACATCTCCTGGTGTTATACTACAAGCAGCCAAGCCCAGTGAAGACAGCGATTCAGCTATGGATGATTACAAGTGGGATGACGAGCACTTGGAGGGTGGCGGCGATGGCACTGATAGCATGGATACCGTGGAAAACACTGCTGCCGAGCAGGACAACAGCGCAGCTGGGGCAGAAAAGCATTTGTTCTCCCACAAGCCACATAAGCTCATGGAGACAATTGGTACCGTGGCCACTGCTCATCATGGCACACAAAAGCAGGCACTGCGCGAGGGTGGGATCATCATACAGCGGCTGAAGGTGCGCAAGGGTGGCATTGCCATTGCTGGGCCGGGAGGCGTGGCTACCGCCGGCAGCGGTGGTACTGCGATTGTGGGACCCGGTGGTTACGCGCTAACCCATCCACGCAGTCTGACCATAGCCGGACCAGGGGCAAAGGTTATTTCAATACCCGCTAATGTGGATCTCAAGGATGCACTGCAACGCACCGATGTGAATTCAAGAAGTTTTCCACGCGAGGGCAAAGTGGTGGCCACTGGACCCACGGTCTACTATGCACCACCAACGGGCACGGAGGAGGAGGAAGAACAGGATTCTGAGGCTTAAGTCTCGTTCCAGCTGGGAATCGGGCAACTTTTAGCTTTTTTTTTCGATTTTCTATTTTATATCCTTATGTGACTGTTAGTATTTTTGTCTAGCGCCTAAGTAATAGCTAATAAATGTTTGTATTTGTAATTTGCGCATTGCCTTCACATTACCTACTTACTAAGTATCGCATGCTAAGCTATAAACTAACCCAAAGACTCCCCAGCATGCACTAATCCACCTAACTTTAAGCTTAACAACTAGTCTATAAATTTTGAGCTGTAAATATTACGAGACTAACTGGCTATACTCAACTCTCTCTCACTTCTCCTATGGCACAACTTCTATCCACACCTTCAACCACACAAAATTATCCTTAATTCGTATCCTTATCAAGAGCACCAAGCGCTTATTGGCAAACCACCAGCTTAGAGACTTGGCCGCTGCGCAGTCCCTTTGTAAAGTTTGCCCAGCCAGGAGCCGAGAAACAAGTGTCTCAGGAGGCCACCAAAATTACCACTTCCTCACAGCCAGAAAAACTGCGAGAAAGTCCACAATCAGACACAGAAAATGCAACAGCCGTCAAACAAGTTCCACAATTACTGCAGCCTTATGGCGCATTACAACCTACAACACAAGGCGGCTTCGTGTTGTTCAACTCACCGTACTACGCCGCCTACAGTTTGCCTTTGGCATATGTGGCGCCATCTGTTAGCAGCACACCCGCAACAGCGCCCAGTACAACAACCAGCACAGCGAAGCCAACAACCAAGCAGGTCGAAGTGGAAACTGTGGAACCTTTCGACACTATTGAAACTCTACAAAAGCTAAAGTTACCAGCCAAAACACAAACCACAACTGGTGATCTAAAAAGTGATCTGAGATTACGTGAAGCTGTGAGACGCATTAATTCCAACTATATAATTGAGGAAATTGTCGCTGTGCCTGGCAAGCATATAATCTCCAGCAGCAGCGGCAGCAGCCGTCAACAAGCCTTAAAAAACCCAAAATCAGCTAAACAGCGTACTCCAGTCAAAGTGGAGGCTACTGGACGCACCAGCAGCAGCAACGCAAACTTTCCGCAAATTCCCTTTGGCAACTACTTTCTGCCCTATAGACCAGCACAGGCTCAGGCCATACAGCAGCGCAAACAGGCCGCTTTAATATTGGAACCACATTCCAAGGCTGTGGTGGGTAATGGTGGCACTGCCATTTCAACGCCCATTTCGCGGGCGCTGCTCAAGAAGGGCGTGCCCACGAATGTATACTTTAACCCGGAATCGGTAGCCATTGCAGGCGTGGGCGGTAAAGCTCATGCAGCGGCCGACTTGGAGCTGGATTTGTTCAACTAATCAAGCCAGTTACACAGAGAGAAATGCTTTAAATATGCTAAACTCAAGTACTTCTTAATTTTTTTCTCGCTGTGTATGTAGTTTCTAACGCTTAGAGCTTCAATATGTTCCTATTTTAAGTACCGCAGATAAAGTAGCCCAAATCATGTGTCATGTTTAGCTGTAAATAAAGTTCTGTAGTAAAACGCTTTCTTAATCCTCTGTAGATTCCTTTCTGTAGAATTTTAATGCTTTGTCCATAAACCACGCCTTCCACACGCACAGCACAACCAAAAAACACTCAACTACATACACACACAGCACTATAACCAATCCAAACTCTTTGAACCCTGCAACCCACTACTATATAGACACAGGTCGGTGCCGCTAGTCTTCGAGGAGCAGTTGCCCTACTACGGCGGCTGGAGCGGTCAACTACTGCAGCTGCGTCCACAGCAACAGCAGCCAGTCCAACACCAGCGAGGATTCCCTAGAGATTCAGACGACACTATTACCATTTCTGCAGCCAGCATTTCAGCTGTGGCCGACGGCAACGGCGGTACTAGCACCACTATCTCCGCCAGCGGCAGTAATTTCAACAGGATACAGGAGGCAGCTGCCCGTCTCGTGGCCATACAGGAACTGGCTAAGCGTAAGGGTTCCTTCAGTGCCGAGGACAACAAGATCTATGCGAATAGTTTACTTGAACTGGGACAAGCAGCAACTGCATTGGCTTTGCTACAACAAACCGGACAGATTAAGGACTTTAGTGTGCTGTTGCAGCCAGAACTGTTTGGCACTCCACAGAAACAGCCCTCGAATTTGGGTCTGGAGGCCAACAACCCAGCGGATCAGAAAATCGACGAACAGAAACTGGAAGAGGTGACGGAGCAGCAGTTGTCCCCCGGGGAATTTCTGCCACCCAGCGAGGATCCCTACGAGGATGTCAATGACAGTGTGGCTGTAATGGCACCCAAAAAGGACGCAGCTGTGGCCGAAGCCAAGCCAGTGGGTGAGTTGGGATAATTTTAAGCTTAAAGAATGCCTACACTTGTTTTACCCTCGAATCGAGGAATCTTGGGCTAAAGGCCTTAAAATTAATTATATTTTCCCTCATCTGCAGGTCTCTCCATAGCCGGCGAGGGAGGTGTGGCCTCCTCCAAGCCCAACGCAGTAGCGCTCTCCGGCCGCAATGGCCTGGCGGTTGCATCACCCAAAGCCACGGCCATCGCTGGCGTTACACCAGAGGAAGCAGCTGCGTTTAGCATAACGCTGCCTTCCCGAAATCAGCTGGTTATTAAAACACCCAATTCGCCATCGGATCGTCTCAACAGCGATGACTACGACTACAATGATGTGCCACTGGCCATGACCAGATACCCACTCACACGGGAGACGCCACTGCGTCCAGGTGCTGCGGACTCCTTGGTGGAGAAGTGGCGCACAGCGATTGCTGAGGAATATGCGGCCAGATCGAAGCCGGAGCTGAAGCCCTTCATCAGGGCAGCGCCTAAGCGACGTCTGCACTATGAGTAAAGTGGAGTAGGCGGCAGCGGCAAGAACGCAACACACAACAAATATATTTATATACGCATATCCAACAGTTTGCCAATAAAATTTACAAAAATTAAAATTTCACACGCATCCAACACTTTTAATTGCGCACTTGAAAAATAAACTAACTGTTGTTGATATCGATAGGCATTCACTATCGATTTGACAGGGGTAAAAGGTTGCCAGACTGTGTGGTGAGTAAGCGTGGGCAGTCCTGGGCAGTGAGCCAGGTGAACTTTGAACAGCAAGCACGAGCAGTGACGTATTAACTTCACCTCGCTTGTTTATACTTTGGTGACTTATGATTGTGGTGAGTTTGGTTAGTTCACAATGGTAATTTGAGCAGCAGTGCTAAGAATAACAAAGGGAAGAGCGAAAGGTAGAGAGAAAGGGAGAACGCAATTAAATATTTTAATTACAGCGAACTTATCTAAGCGTGTAATTTAAATCAAAACTGATCGAAGGAAGTGTCGGTTATTGAACTTGCTGTTGGAGCTGCTGTGGTGCTTCTGCGGCTGCCGTTGCTGGTGTGGTGTTTATTTCCGATGCCATTTATTAAATTTGTATAGCCTGCCAGCAGGCGCATAAGGAGAGGGAGGGTGGGGCGGTGGTAACATGCATCTAATCGCTGCAAGCTGTGATTATATTTTATAACGAAATAAATTCTATAAAAAGAATGGGAAGAAAAAACAGTCGCGCAGAAGAAGGAGAAGTAGTGGAAGGAGCAGTAGATGGAGAAGATGGCATAAGATATAAGTGCGCAAGCATGTGCAAATCTTGATTAATCTTTTCCGCCGCAGCAGGCGGTGCAGGCAAACATAAAAATAAATCTAGCAGGAGAGAGAAGTGCAGAACGGGGGACAATGGGTGGGGTAACTGCCAGCAGAGCGAGCAGGCAGAGCTAGAGTTGAGCTTACTCGACTGCAAAAAGACGTCATAGTCAAACCGCTCACCTGAAACTAAATCATTTAATTTATGTTGCTGATTTCACATACATCCCATTTAAGAAACTGTAAATACCCATTGCAAACTCGTTGTACAGGGTCTAATGTATTCAATTTGCACCTGAACCAGTTTCGCTTGCCAGGCCCGAACCCAATGCCAGGGCTTCCATGGCTCGTCGTGAGTTTGGACAGTCAATGTGTGGTTATTTTGCAGCGCTTGACTTCTATTACAATGCAGGTTTAACAAACTGCGCAGAGAACTTGACCATGGCCAAGTCCGAGACCAAGACCATGGCCATGGCCAAGAGCAAAAGACATGGCAGAGCAAAACATCTACGTTGACCATCTGCTGCTTGGCTCTGGTAACTGGTAACTCGTACCTCAGAGCCATGATATCGGTTCTTGCCTGGAAACCAGAAACCCTCGGCTAGTGTAAAGTGAGTGTAAGTGTGTGTGTGTGAGTACTTGTTGTTGTCGCTTTTGCTTAGAGCCAACTTTGGTCATTTGCCGCCTGCTTTGCGTGTGTGCTCCTTTTGGCTATTTGTTACCCTCCAATCCCTCCACTCAACTACCATTCATTCCCTTCCCCTCGCTTCCTCCTGGAAGCTGTGCACATTTTCAACATTGTTGTTGTCCATCTCTTTGGCTGTTAGCTTCTTGTTCTTCAGGTTCTCATTTCTTTGTTCTTGTGCTAGGTCAGTTCTGCGCTGCAGTCGTCGTCGCACATTATAAAAAGCCCAATGCTGCCAGCATTGGCCACCAGTTTCCTTGAAGTGGTCGCCGTGTCAAGACTGAAGACTGAACACTGAAGACTGAAGACTCTCTCCATAGACCACTAGTAACAGCACCACTCTGAATTACAGTACAACTACAAACTTAAAATTGTGCCAACTTTTGTGATCATTTTCAAAGTTTTTCTTTACGTTGCGGTCTCAAGTGCGGTTTTTTTGCAAAAGTGTTTTCAAGTATTCCAAACAAACTGAACAAAAAAGTTTAAATAAAAGTCAGTTTAAGAAGTAGAAGCAGCTGCGTCATAAGGTAAGTTCTCTAATCTCTAACTGCTTTATGTCAAGTTCGTGCTTTGAGGTCACACTTTAGAAAGTTTGGAGTTTAGTCCATGAATTGAGCACAGTGGGAGTGGTGGGCTCATCATTTATTCAAACTGTTTGCTCAAACTAAACACAGAAAAGGGAAAATTCCTTTTTAAACTTTTTATGATCACATTAATCTAAGCAAACCTGTTAGAAGCTGCAAATGTTGTGGTTCTATTTTCGCAAAGTGGTTAATCTTTAGAAACTAAAAATTTAAAGATTTCTTTGTTGTGCGCATTATATCCTAAACTCAAAATCTCTAAAAATTTATCACATTAATTTTAGTTGTGCGTTTTGTTTCATTATCATTAGCTACATTAATTTGCAGAAATATGTTTGTTATTTAAGTATTAATTAATATAATGAAGATTTTTCTTGCTGGATGAATGGGTATTAATATAATTTACGAGTAATTAAGTTTAAGCTTTGTTCATAAAAACAAGTTTTTATTTCACAAGTTTGTGACAATTTTGCCCAAAGTGAGTAAAAGAATTAGTTCTTAGAATCAATGAAAATCCTATATTTGGTTTTATGGCATTATAAAAGTTAGGTATTATCAAACAAATTAACAAAATTATTACTTTTTCATAGAAATATATCAGTGGTAAGTTAAATTTTAAGCAAATATCTTTAAAGAATAAATGATAATTACTGAAAGTATTTCGATATGAGTTAAATTTTCCAACTAAATCATAACATTTATGTTTAGAAAATAAAAGTAATTATCATATGCTCAAATTAAATATTAATTCAAGTTAGTCCAAAAATAACTAAAGATACTTTATGTATAATGTATAAGTTTATTTATGAGATAGTCAAGTTTTTTATATGTAAATAACTTAACAGCTTAATTTATGCACTTGTAAGCAACTACAATAATTAACATAATTATTAGTTACACTCCAGCAAAACAAAAGACAAGAAGAACTATTCCCCAACTCCAGGAAAACTTGGACTCTAGGTGCAATTTGCGATGCCCTCAGAGATATGATCAGAACAAGAACTTTAATTCTTTTTGCTTTGGCCCAAACCAGTTATTAGCCGCACGTAGAACAAACGAGTGCAATCAAAGAGTTGGCCATGAAGAGAGTGGCTTATAATCAAAGTTGCATAGCCTCAAGTTGCAAGTTGCAAGTTGCAAGTTGTAAGTACTTAATAGGTATGTACACTAGAAGTGATGGTGCCCAAAGTGGATTTAACCACAAGCCAATCAAACAGCAAACCGGTTAATAGTGCGCATCCTGTGGCCATTAAACAGACACACAGCAAGAGACTTGCATTAATAATGTTAAATTTAGAATGGACTTTGGTTAGCCAACTATAAATAGCCCAAAACACTGGACATACCAGTTTGTCGCAGTTGCAACTAGACACTTCGACATGTAGACATTTTAGCCATTTTGGGTGATGCTTTGCGAAGTTGTTCATCCCAGTTGGGATGTCAACCCGAAGCAAAGGAAACTCTTTACAACAAAGCACAGAGGGTATTTAGGAACTTGGTTTATGCTAATTCAAGTAGAGGGTCAAAGTGACACAAAAGACTTAGGCAACGAACTTGACACTACACTTACTTCATTATTTTACCTAGAGCTATTTTAAGAACTAATCAAGCCAACTCCTTGGCTGCTCTTTAACTACTTTTAACCCTATGCCAACTTTCCCCTCTCGCTCCCCCAGAAAGATGTTTACACTCGCGTTGTTCTGCCTGCTGGCAGTGGTGGGCAGCCAGGCGAAGCCACTGCAGCCAGTTGTGGAGCCAGCGCAGCATATTGTGATTGTGACACCGCAGGCACAGGTGCACCTGGAGCCAGCGGTGCGTTATGTGCATGGACTGTCGCCACTCGCGCGTGTCTCGGGACCACATCATGAGGAGACCATCGTTTATGTGCCTGCAGGCACTGCTGCCTCTGTGGTACCCACTGCCAAGGTTGTGGATGCAGTGGGCACTGGCCGTGCCAGGAGTCCGTATCAGTTGCCAGAGACCAAACAAGTTGAGGCCATACAGAATGCACAGCAGCAGGCACAGGAGAATATACAGATTATTGCTGGACAATTTAGTGAGGCAGCTGCAGCAGCTGCTTCGGCTGGTGCTGGTTTCTTCCCTGGCTTTTTCCCCGAAAGCGGCTCAAAGGAGGACTTGCAGTTGGCCAAGAACGATAAGATTGAATTGATTGAAACTCCGGCCAATACACAGCCATTGATTGCAGCCACCGAAGCTCGTCATTTCTACAGTCTGCCACAGGTGTACCATACACCAGTCGTCGATGTTGTTCACACTCCCGTCTACACCTGGCCCATCTCAGCCATAAGGGCGCGTAGCATTCAAACCGACGAGGCTCCCATTCAGTCCATTGAACCCAAACCGGAGGCAGCCCTCGAGGCAGCAGCTCCAGCACTTGCGCCCGAATTGCCTGAGGCTCAGCCTTTGCTCAAGGAGCAAAAGTTAACCGAGACCGCAGAGCAGCCATTGGAGCAGCTGGCTCAAGCCATCATTCCCGCCGCAGCTGCTGCTGAGGCCAATGAACTGAAGGCTGAGATTGCAGCACGTCAGCTGGAGGAGACAAATGCCATCAAAGAGGAGTTGCCAGCGGCTGAGCTGCCCAAGGAGGAACTCAAGATAATCAAGGAGGAAATCAAGGAACTGCCCAAGGAAGCACTCAAGGAGGAGCGTAAGTAGTTGGCACTTCAAAGTTGCATTAACTCAAATTCTTCTTCTTCCCTTTAGCTAAAGCTCTGCAGGATGAGGAGCCACAGCAACTGAAGGCCCTGCCCCAAGCACCCGCCCAGGCCGAGCCCATTGCCAATGCCGAGCCCCAAGCGCAAGCTTTGGCACTGCCCGAGGCACAGCCAGCCATTGACAGTGGCATTCAGGCATCGCCAGAGGCCTAAGTTACATTAAGCATAACTCAAATCACGCACAACACTACACACATCAACACACACTCAAACATACACATACTATGGGCAACTTTGGTACTCTACACACAAACTGAAAACTGTTCCGTGCCTAGGCCACAGCCAGGCCGTGGGTTAATACACTTAGTTACTAACACAGTCAGCGTGCAACAACATTTTCCAACAATTTTCCAAAACACACTAATTAACAGCATAAAAAACAAACATAAAAACCATAAGAAAATCTTAAACAAAAAGAGTTACAAATAAACAAGCAAACAAACAAATAAACATCTACATATACTACGTTCATACATAAACAAACATCAAATGCGTAACGAGAAAAACGTTCATAATCATCAAGCATCATCATTCATTATATTCATAACCATAACAATTGAAAATGTAAAACAGAACAATAAAAAAAGTGAATGTAAAATGTAAAATGTGTTTTAAGCTCGTTTTAATTTTGGGGAACTACTCTAGGAAACTAAAAACTTGGGCAACAAACTTGCAAGTAACTAAAGCAGTAGACAGATTTATTTGAAAATAAAGAAAATTCACCATAATTCTATCATTATTTAGACGATTCCAGTTCTTTAACTTTTAAGTACGTAGTTTTTGTTCAAGGCTTTGAGTATCCAATAACGGAAGACTTAGACAACGAACTTGATATTACCAAAGAACATGCGATGTTCTCAAATCAAGCTTTGCATTGCCATTGCAGAACTTATTGAGGCAGAAAATGTCTCTCAAAGTTGGTCAATAAACTATTTGGCCCAAAATGATGCAAATATGCCAAGTCCCTTAAGTGCGGCACAGAAATTCCAAGCAACATAAAAATATTGCACATATCATCGAGAGCTGAACATAAATTTGCGATACGCATGCGACAATGCATACTAAGCAGATCCAAAGACCAAAGACACGGCGATTAAAGAGCGAAGAGCAAACACTGAAGACAGCAGACGTGCCCAGCCATAAAGTGGGGCGGGCGACTAGTCGGCACGCCCCTTACGTGTTACAGTTACAACAATGAAGACACCACACTCAGCCTTTATTTATGCTCAGTCAGCGAATGACATTGTCAAATAAATAAAAATATATAAAAATAATTTAAATTCGTACAAAATTTCTAATAACTTTTCACTCATCTTCACCCACTGTAATGTAATCAGTTTGAGGCGTCTGTGGGGTAGTTAATTTGTCGTTACGCTGAGGTTTCACTGTAGCCTGTGCTGTGCTCGTTTCTAGCTGCTTTGGTGGCTTTGTGGTCTGTTCTTCCTTGCGCACCGGGCGACTTGTGTCCGTGTAGCGGTAGATGGAGAAGAATGTTTGTATGCGCTGCAAAACATTTTCCAACAGCGGTGGAAATTTATGCTCCTCACCATCGCCATAGATCTTGATATTGAGCTTAGCTTGCTCCAGACTTGGTTGCAATTTCAGTGCTTGCAACACGCTGCGCAGCAACAGCAAATTCTGCAGTTGACTGCCTCCCTGATTGGCTGCATTGCTCAGAATCAACGTGCCATTTGGCTTCAGTTCCAGATAGCCAAATTTCTCCGCATCCAAGGGCAAACCGAAAGTCATATCCAGTGGGAGAATTGCTGCTTGCAATACCGGCAACAGCAGAGGAAAACAAAGCGGAAGCAGCTCTTTTAGCTGCATTTTAGCCGAATTCGCTTAACTACTTTAAACTGGTATGGTTTCTGGGTGAACTGCTCGGAAAGTCGCTTGGTATTGCACTGCTTTTGGCCAACTCTTGTCTTTCATATTTCACTTATTTCAACTGCTGCGCTTTTGAGCAGAGACTCAGTAACTTTGAGTACTGTTTGCTTTGCTGGGTTTACGCTGTAGTTAGGGTACTATGGGCTTGGTTTGATATGGGTAACAGAGAAGAGTAGTTTTACCGAAGCCCCGGATCAGCAGCAAAGTTATCGTTAAGAGACTTAAACTCACCGCCCATAGCAGCCAGCTTCCCATGCAGTACAAGGCACGTAGCAGCCAGCTTTCGACAGTTATGTCGCACTCTTATAACTCTTACATGTGTGTGCATAAAATATTTACCACTGGGCATATTAAGTGCGGTCAAACTCTATTGTACTTTCCTTGATTGTTGTTGTTTACCTGTTGGGCACCTGGCCAACTTTATGAGCTCAGTTCGCAGCTCTCTCACAAAAGGTTCACTTATTGTTTGAGTTACTTATTTGCATTGAACTACGAGCTATTTGTACATTATTGAATTTCTGTTATACATGCGCTCTTTTGGTCAATAGAGACGATTTTGCCAGTTACGTATACGTAATATTGACAGACTTGTGCTTTTTGGCAGGGAAAGTGTTAAGAATACTTTTGAATTCGGTCAAAAAACGATTTGCGGCACGGCCATTGCCTTTATAAAGGCAATAACTACACTAGTTAACAAGTGTGTTTTGTATAAAAAATAAAATTCATAAAAACCACTTTTTTAAGTAAACAAATAAATTGTCGCTTTAAAAATTTGCATTAATAAATTAAATATAATCATTGTATGTGTTGTTGACTAGTGTCTGTCATAAATAAATTAATACAGCGACTTAATAATAATATAAAGAATTTATTTTATAATATAATACACAGCGACCTGCCCAAAACCGGCTCTTGAAAATTAGGTCTGCGTTTTAATTTAGACTTTTGCATCATCACAACAAACAAACATATTTACAAAATGTTTCAGTACCAAAATGATTCAATATCATTTGAAAACTTTGACTTTTGTTAATGTTGTTTACTCTTTTTTTACGGAAATTCCAAAAATTGCAGAAATGCCACGATTCCATACTATAGTTAACTCATTAGCGGCGATTTAAATGCATAAAAAGCAGAAAAAACAACAAAAAGTATAAATAAACTTTAGTCTAGCATCGCTGATTATTATGTTGTTGCCAAGAACAGAAAGTATGTTAACCAGTTAGTGAATCACTATAAATTTCAAGTTATTAAGAACCCAAAACATTTTTGGGACTCATCGAATTCGTTGAACGAAACGCAAAAGCCACGAAGACGCCATTTGCGTCAATGAAATTTGATAAAAATAGCAAAGAATAGAAAAAAATAGTCAAGAAACTGTTCGATATTATGTAAAGATCGGTAGTTAAACAATTTTTTTGTAGCGTTTGTAATGAAAAACGCTTGAAAGATCACAGCGTGCAGCTTAAGTAATTATTTATTTAAATAGCTAAATCATTTGCTGTAATTTTGTAATCGATAACTGCGCAGTTTCAAATGGACAGCTTAAGGTTTGGCCCTTACACGAGACACAGTTTAACAAATCAAGTAAAAACTATTACAAAAGTATCAAATATAAAAAATTACAAGTATTTAAAACTTAGAACTAGGAAGCATTTCGAAGTAGTTACCGATACAGAAGTCTGGTCATGAATAGACATACTTTATGGTCATTAAGAAGACCTCCGCTTGTAATTTTCTCATGCTCTCGAAAGACTTAGGCAACAAACTTGCGGAATTAAATTTAAGTACTCGGATATTTGTAGCACTCGTAAGACTCGTCAGAACTGACATTTGATAGCGCACCTGAGATATATGATTACCCATCTAATTATGCATAAATCAGACATCAAGTGTCGAAACACAAAACTTCCGCTGAGTGGCTTCTCTACAGGAAACCCAAACAAGTACCGCCTCTCCCCACACACCCTACTTTGCATTAATTAGAAGTAAATACAAATTAATGGTAGTGATCAAAAAATATTTAATAATATATAAATCATTGCCTAACAACTGTTATGTGTTTGCAGTCTAGAAAACACGACAACTTGCTACCCAATTTCAGTTTTTTCTGCTTGAACAACGAGTTTCTGGCTTTATGCCTCCAATGGAACCAGCTAAACTTCATTGGTCCAATATGCCTGTCGCTAATATATGCTAACTCTCGGTTTTAGTCCCATATCTTATCTTGCTTATCTCTGTTGCTATACAAATTAAAAAAACTCGACTTAAAACAAACCTAAGTTATGTCATTTAACTTAAGTCATTACACACACTTTGTTTGGAACAGAAGTTTGTTTGAGCTTTGAAAGTTGAGCAAAGTTTGGGAATGAGCTAATATCAGGTGCTTTCCTCTGAAGGGGATTTACAACAAAAGAGTTTGTGGGCAACGATGCTCTTCTTATAAAAAAGATTTGCTAAGATTTCAACAAGTTAAAATATTAAAAAGTCCGCAATTTCTTAATTAAAATATTGTGTAAATATATTGCTTATTTATTTGTGCGAAAACAGAACCAAAATATGTCATTCCAGTAAATAATTCTTTTTGAGATTGTGATGAAAAAAACCCTCGAATCAAGTTTTTCAAGTATGAAACTTCGATCGAAATCTGCCAACTTCTAATGATCTGCTATGTTCATGGTATACCCAACGCTGTAAGTAGTTACAGGGTACAAAAAATATACTTAACTATGAGATAACTGACAGCCGAGAAGCTCACAGAATTTGCCACTTAAAGTGCGACAGACGCGGTTGAAATATACAGATTGTACAAAAGTAAAAAGGTAAAATAAATATTATTTAATAACTAATTGAGCATACGAGTGCTCACACACACATACACACTCAGAACACCTACAACAGCACAAACATACATGATATTAATGATGCGATGCTGGACGCGTGAGAAGTGTGAATTTTGAGTTAAGTCGCATCAATGATGAACTTCAAAATTGTTATAGCTTTTGTTGTTTGTGCTGTTGCTGTTGCTGTGATGATGCTGAGTAAGAAACCGGACAGCACAGCACATCTTCATTCAACGTTCGGTTGCTAATTTTATGCAAAACAAAAAACAACAAACTGCTAAGCAAAAAGTTAGTATATAAGCGTTGCCTATACTTATTTAGTTATTAGTCGCACGCCAAGCTCAGAACAGTGAACACATCCCAATATTGTATAAACCCAAAATACAACACAGTGATAAACAAGTTTCAACATGAAGTGTTTCGTTTTAGCCACATTTTTGCTGGTTAGTAGCCCAGAAAAAGAAATATACATAAATAAATTTTAATAACAATAACGTTTGGATAACTTACGATCTGAAATGATCGCACACAATTAGAAATCCGGGTGGTAAAAATGTCAAATGTGACCGGATAGAGTGCAAATAAGTGTACTAAGACTGCGACTACGACTACGACTAAGTATTTGCTATTAATGTGCAAATTTTTTACACGTGCCAAGTGACATCATCTTTATCAGCCCGCGAAAATTTAGACTTAGAGTTTTAGACCCTTTAAAAGGGGTGTTTAAACTGTATAGCTAAGTACTTATATTTTTTTAAAGCTTGTGGATTAAAGTTAAAATTATTAAAGTTAGAACAGCTACGTTTAGCTCTAAAGCAGCTTTAAAAGAAGCCCGAGTTTTTTAATGCCAAATTTAAAGAATTTAATTGCTAGAGTATTTAATAGCCACGCTTGCTTGTTTTGAACATAAACGCTCTGAAGCGTGTCAATAATTATAGCCAAAAATGGTAGACTCACCCACGTGTTTCTCCTCTTCTGCTTACAGGTCAGTTTGGCCAGCGCCGAGAACATCTTCAAGATCAACATCACACCCGAGGAGGCACAGCAATATTTGAACAGCGCACAGCTGCGTGGCGTCAATGAGATCGAGTATGCACCAAAGACCGGAGAGAATCCACTACCCGAAGCCAGAAACGAAAAGGGCGAGTTTGTGTATATGGGACGTGTGATTGAGCATCCCGAGGATTATGTGGAGGAGCACTACGATGCGCATCAGTATCATGGCCAGGATGGACTCGGCCAGTACGTCTATGGCTACAAGGACTGGAATCAGGGCAAGAACGAGAAGCGCGATGAGGCCGGCACCGTGAGCGGTTCATATAAATATGTGCAGCCCCATGGCCGTGACTTTGTGGCCACTTATTACGCCGACAAGACCGGCTTCCATGTCGAGGACAATCGCCCAGCGCATCTTAAGCAGCCAGCCACAAAAACTCCTGCTGTGCTCAAGGCCGAAGAGGAGCACTTCAGACTGTGGGGTGAACTCGCCGCCGCCGCTGGACACAATCCCGATCCCTATGCCGCCGAATACCAGACCGGAGAGGGTCGATATGAGCCCAGTGAGGCCGAGACCCGCGAGTATGTGCATGAGGAGAAACCCTATGTGCCCGGTCCCGAGGAGACTGGTGAGCCAAAGGGATTCTTCTATGCCTTCGATTACAATGTGCCACTGTTGCGCAACAAGGCTGAACGCGAGGAACTCGAGCATCTTCGTTCCATCAACAACAAGGACGAATAGAGTGGTGTGGAGAGGGCTGGGAGAACACATCGTTTATTCGATGTTTTCCCTCCTCATGTCCTCACTGTAACACGATATTAGCATGTTATTAGTCTACGCTTTATAGAAATAGTATAACTCTAAATATTTATTCCAACGACATTAAATAAATCAGCAGCTATTACATTTCTCAAATACGATCTTTTATTTGATTTTGTTACTTTTTTTGTTTTATTACATATATAAAATGTGGTTTGGTTTTTATTCTTTTGTTTTCAGCCCGACCACTTGTATAATTTAATTTCGTTTCATGTTAATTTAACATTTTAGTTGTTTTTACATTTAAACGCATAATTGATTCTCATTTTTATTTTTCTTTTTTTTTTTTTTTTTTTGTTTTTGCTGCTTTTCAAGTAAAATTATTGCTTTCACTTTGCTCTTCAGTTGCTAGAACTATTCAACTTAAATTAATTGTTGTAATTTCTTGTAATTTAATTATAATGTACTGGTTGTTGTTTGCTTTTAAATGTTTTTGTGGTTGTCGTGCGCCTATTTAAACTAATTTACACGAGCATTTGAATAATTTTTCTCAATTTACAACCAGCTAAAACTAACATTTATGTGTTAATTTATTTTTAACTCACACAAAAACTTTAATCATAATTAATGTAATTTGTTTTTTGTTTATTAATTGTAATTTAAACTGCACTAAATGAGTTTTTGATTTAAAAGTTGATTTGCCCCGTTTTGTATGGCACTAAGGAGCAGCAGTTTGTGGAAAGAAAGGGACTGGGCAGAGAGTTGATTTTTATAGCATGCTTTTAGGTGCTACGCTAAAATCAGAAGCCCTTTTATGCTTTCTCTACTGAAGGAATCGTAACTGGTTTTCAAAGAATTTAATTAAAAATGTTACTTCTCCTTCGGGGTATGTTTTGTTAATTTAAAATATAATAGAATTTCGATTTCTTTTAGTATACAATTTGTTGTGTCGCACATTAAAAATGCATTAAAATTAAATGAAAAAAAGTTGAAAATAGTTTTCGATGTGTTAAAAACAATAATTTGATTTTCAAATGAATCACAATTGAATTTCGTTTAAAATGAAAAGCAAACTTCATCATAAATGCACATACATATAAATCGGATTATATGTATGCTATCTATATATGGCAGCTTTATAATCAGTCCAATATTGAGAGTTTTTTTTGTTTATTCGAATTTCGAGTTTGAGTTTGTGGGTGCGAAAGTGTTATACATATATATTTGTAAATCGTTGCGTTTTGAAGTTGATAAATAGCTCGCTAAATTTTGTAAGATTTTGAAACGACCTTTAAAAATAAAAACAACTAATCATGGGGCCAAAAAGAAAGGGTTACGAAAATATATATTTAAACACTACTTGGAAATGGATCAAAGGTTTAGTTTGTAATTAAAAACAATAATAGCGTCTTAAAAATGAACCCTATGATACACTATATACTAGCTATACCAGGGCACAAAAGGTACTTTATAGAGCCTATGTCGTTCACGTCGAGCCGAATCCTTTCTACGTCCAACTTCAAAAGCATTTTGGAGATCATGAGGAGGAGGAAAAATTCGTAATACTTATTATTTTTTATCGTTTTTGTTGGAAAGTTAATTAGACAGTCGTTGCTTGGACTAAATAGAGTCTAGAGTTAAGTTCTATGTGTATATGTACTCGTATGTTATTTAGTAGATGCTGTATGTAGTTAGGTGCAGTTTCCAGTGCTGATTTGCAGTTCTATTCAGATGATAATTTGGCGCATGAGTTACGGTTTCGATTGCCATGGATTAGAATGAACTAGTTTAAACAGTTTTCCATTTTATCCTTTATATATTTTGAATTTTCTCTTTTTTTTTCTTTTTTTTTTTTTTTTTTGTCTCTCTCGGTTTGTATATAAGGCAAACTGTATGCGAAACATACAAATATTGAACTATATAAATACTTGTTTTTTTATTATTATTTTTACGTACTTATGCCGGGGGAAGAATTCTGGAGAAACTATTGTTATACGAAAAGACAAACATATGCACAATTGTCAGACCTAGAGTACAGTGCTACAAGTAAAAGTTTTGACACTTAAAGTACTGAAATAAGTTTTTTTTTTAATTTGAAATTCATAAAATTAAAATCTCTTATGTTTAGAAGTAAATGATTTTAAGCATGAAACTTGTTAATGCTTTAACTGGGTCAAAACAATTTCAGGACACACTGTACAACTATAGCCTAGCAAGTACATATGTATGTTTTCCGTATGTATGGAGCATGGCACAACTTTTACTTTCATCGTTTTAAGAGAGTCTGTCGATTTGATTTTCTTCATTCAAAAATTGACTGATACAACTGTGTATATTGTATATTTCTATATATATAATGTATGTATATATATACTGTATATAAACTTGTATACTTTATATATATATGCATGTAAATCTTGTATACGCCTAGGTGCTAGGTGAAGTGCTAGTTTTGGATAGTTTCTTTCTGTCTCAAATATTTCTTATCGACTTACCGAAATTCTGTGTGTGTATCTGTGTGTGTGTTATCATTAGCATTATCATTGTTATCAGCTACGTTTACTTATCTACTTGGCCGCTGTTGCAGCTGCTGTTGTTGCACTTGGCGTCACTTTCAGCTTGATGAACATGGAGTTGTTATCATTATTGGAGCTATTCAGATCGAGTTTCTGCACCTCACACTCGAGATTATTGATGCAATTCTTCTCGTACTGTGTGGTGCCATTATCTGAATTATTGATAACACTCTTGTCATTGGGCGGCGTATGTTGCTCGCTAGGTGCCACCTTTTTCTCCTTGCTCTTCTTTAGTGCATTTAGCAGAGTTTTTTCTTTGCTCTTGCTCTCCTTGTGATTGCTATCTTTATCCTTGTGCTTGTTGTTCTTGAAGCGCGGGAAAATGCAACCATTTGGCAAGAAGCCGCCAAGCTTTTCCTTTTTTGTAGGCGTGGCAGTGGCTGTGGCTGCGGCTGCTGGAGGCGTGGCTGGGGATTGAGCAACAGCAGCTGCTGGCGTGGCTTGAGTTGTTGATGTTGTTATGGTTGTTGTGGTCGCACTGATGCCATTGCTGGCAACTGTTTTGGCCTCCGACTCTTGAGTGTTTTCCCCTGGCGTTGCTGCCATTGTGATTGGATTTTCTCCATTTGTACCGTTAACAACAGCCCCAGCATCAGTTTGATCCACACAGGCATCACCTGTTGCTGTTTCCACTGATGCTTGTTGTTCCTGCTGCTGCTCCTCCAACTGCTCGCTGGCTACCTTGTTGTCGAGCTGCTGAGCAAATACGGCCAATGTGATGCCATTACCATGTTCAACTGGAATCAGATCCGAATTGTAAGCGGGCGGTAAACCGATCTCAGCACCATTCGATTGAGTAGAACTCCCCGCACGCGCCGCATCGGGCGATTTGGGAAACATTTGTTGTGTGGTTATATTTTGATAGTGCTGTTGTTGCCGTTGCTGCAACATTTGCTCCTCGCGCTCACGATCACGCTGCGCTTGCACCGCATTCCAGACATCTTTCAGCTCACCCGAGATGTCCCGATCCTTGAGTATGACGGCGTTTCTACACAAAAAAAATACGGAGTTATAGCAAGAGTTTTTGTTAATCGCTGGAAGCTTTACCTGACTAGTTTCACGCCGGGATTCATAGCCTCCACAAAGTCACACATAAGCTCCACCATAGCACGTCGTTCCTCGGGATCTTTGCTATGACGCCCTGAATCCTTGAGCACTTCAGGATTGGCCATAACGGCAAAAACTATTGGCGGACTGCGCGGACTACCAGGTGGCACCTAAATGAAGAAAGTTTACTTGTTTTAAAAACTAGTAGAAAATGTAATGTCGAACCGAGTTGACTATAAAAGACACTCCAATTAATTTTGGACAAATGCCTCCATTTAATTAGGCACTAATAAAACTTACGCGCATGCCTCCATACAACGGTATGGGATCACTGGGCTCCTGTGGTATGACAATACGTGTCCAGCTCAAAACGTTGATGAACAGCTCCTCACCCGTTTCGGTGGTTGTGCGTATGCACATGTGTGGCTGTGGTGGATTCTTAAAGTGACGATAGGCACGCGAGTGTCGATAACTGTGCGGTGGTGGTGATGATTGCATTAGTGATAATCCCATGCCCAAATCGCCCTGTTGATCTAATTGATGCTCTTGTTGATGCTGTTGTTGTTGTTGTTGCTGCTGCTGCAGCTGTTGCTGTTCTACATTATGATGGTCGTAGTTGCTGTTGTCGTTGGTCTCTTGAAAATCCACATCGTATGCGTTTGTAGTTGCTTCAGCATCATTGTTGGCAGTGCTGTTGTTGCTAGTGTTTTCGAATTGTTGTTGTTGTTGGGGCTGTTGTGGCTGCTGTTCCTGTGCGGAACTTTCAGCTTCAAGCTCCGCCGCCGACATTTTCGTTTATTGGTGTTTGTTTGTGTTGTAGTTGTTTTTGTTATTGTTGTTTTTGTTAGCTTTTAGCAGTCTTTTGTTTTGCCGTCCTCTGCCTTTGCTTCTTCTTATGTCGGTTTTATCGCCCTCTTCTCTTCTTCGCTCTTCTCTTTGTTCCTATTGAGTGCACTCACACCAGCTATAACTCTCTCACTCTCGCTCTGCCTCTTTCTCGCACTCACTCTCTCGTTCACTCTGCTGATGTCTTATAACATAGCGGCGCCTTGGTCCTGTTTCCAACTTAACTTTTGACCTTTAGCGATATTAATGTGTGTGCATATTACGCGTAGCGGTCTTTGACATTTATACACATGCATACACACATAGATATGCAGTATATATTCACACTATATTGTCCTCAAATAGTCTTTATCGTGCACGCACAAAACAGGCACACGCATACGCACACATACATACGCAAACACCCTTCAATGCGCACCCCGCACAACCACACACACAAGTGGGAGGAGTTGGTAGTTGTAGTTGTTGTCTGCGAATGAGATGGATGGGGAAGCCCGAAAGGAGAGCCAAAGAAAACATGAAAATATTAAACATCAAAGAAATTGGAATTGTCTATTGCATTTTCAATATTGCACTTACACATTTCACGCGTTTTCATTAATAATAATGGTTTTCCAGTTTCATTGCACAATACACATACAAAAACAATGTACATACACATACACACAAACAGAAACTGCGTTTCTTCTTCACATAATTTTTCTTTCACAACGACTGATGCTGCTGCTGCTGCCTGCTGACTGCACTTACAAAACAAAATGCGCCGACAGACGGCCGCGCGCTGCGCTGATTTTTATATTTAGCTTTTTTAGCAGCTTTTCATTGTAGCACACAGAAAACAGCCGAATTTTCCGACGACTTCACAACATAAACAAAAAACTAATGTAAATGTGTACAAAGTGCCCAGGTTGCTGGAAACGTCTGCTTAGCGTTGCCAGATCTACAACACCCTATCGAATGTTGTGGAGCAGTGAGTACACACCGCCGGTATACAAAATGAAAACACAGTGTGTACATTTGTCATATATATTCTGCATTTTCCGCCGGCGTGAATTTTTTGCAATTGTTAAGCAAAAATCGAAAATAACATAAAACTAATTATAGTTATAAACAAAAGAAGTGGCGAATTTATTAAGAAAGCAAAGTGAGTGACAGTGTAGACTGTTTACGACGTGCCTAATTAGAAATTGGCGCGGAATTAGTAGTTTTTTGTATTTGCCCCTCGAGTGCTGTGTGTATAACAAGATGGCGTCCTCACAAGTCTCAAACAAATCGGGCTCCGGTTGGCCACGGCGCGGAAGCCAAGGTCAAGCCGATGCCACCATAAGCAATAATGGCACGCAAAAATATGCGCCCAATCAAGCATTAACCATAAATCGCACAATTAATCTGTAAGTGATACATAAAATGCCAAGAGTACGCCACTGCCACTAATTGTGTCATCACACACCCAAAACACAGGTATCCACTGACCAATTACACATTCGGCACCAAGGAACCACTATTTGAAAAGGATCCATCAGTGCCATCAAGATTCCAGCGAATGCGTGAAGAGTTTGATCGCATTGGCATGCGTCGTTCTGTAGAAGGGGTACTCCTGGTGCACGAACATGGCTTACCACATGTTTTACTACTGCAACTGGGCACGACGTTCTTCAAGCTGCCAGGCGGCGAATTGAATGCTGGAGAAGATGAGGTTGAAGGCCTCAAGCGATTACTATCCGAGGTGAGTGAGAAAACAAGCAGGCACTAAGGAAGAATGTTAACTTGTGAGTGTTTTACAGACGCTGGGCCGTCAGGATGGTGTTAAACAGGATTGGATTGTTGAGGACACCATTGGCAATTGGTGGCGTCCCAACTTTGAGCCACCGCAATATCCATACATTCCGCCGCATATAACCAAACCGAAAGAGCACAAGCGTCTCTTCCTCGTGCAATTACATGAAAAGGGTAAATATTCAATTTAATAGACAAAACAAACAGAAAGAAAAGAAAACCGAAAACAAAAAGTGTTTATTCACAGCGTAGGTAAATAGGTAAATAATACTGAATATTTAATATAAACACTATATATAACCTTGTTATATATTTGCCAAAGAAAACCGATACGCTAACAAACCTCATGTCATATCTTTTCAATGCTGTTTAGATACGGACAGGAACGCCAGTTACGATGTACCCTGAGCTGAGCTGTTCCAAATAAATATATAGCACCGTGTTCTATTGTGTAATCTCACGCATCTGGCATCTGTCGCCCAACCAAGCATATATAGAGAGCCACTTCCTCCTCCAACTCTGCTCTAAATCTCAAGAGTGTCAAAAAACCAAAACAGAAACAGAAAAATGAACAAAAAGAATCAGAAAAGAGAAACAGAGAACAGAATACAGACAATGGGCCCCGAGGTGCCCAGCATATTACCAAAACTTTAATTTTTTACTCGAAAAAACTTGTTTCCAAAAATTAAAACTACTAAAAAAAACGATTGTATAATAGTTAGTTTTCGCTCTCTCTCGTTGGAGTTGTTGGCATATTTTTGTGTCCCAAAATTCTAGATGAATTTGTTCCTTGTTTGTTGTATTAATTTTGTAAATATGTCGACATTTCTATAAACTAAAACGAGACAGCGTTAAATATTGTTTTGTGAGAGATGTTAAGGTTCGCAAATATCGGGTAGGCAGAATTGAACAGTTCGTGATATTTTTTTTAATTCCCATTGTAAATGTTTTTTTTCTGCTAGTTTGTCTTGTCTGCTTAATGTGCACAAATCTCGCGTGTTGTGCTGATTTGCGAGCATTGGCGTTTAGAAAGACACGAAGTATTAATATGACTAAAAAGAAACATAATTTAAGCATATTCTTTTTATGTAATCCAACAAATTATAATTCTGTGTGTTTTTGTAGTAGTTTCTCTGACATCATCCACAGAAAACACTGTTAAAAAAACACAAACATACACAAAACACTTTGTATTATGATTGTTGCTCTTATTAATGGTTAATCGAAATTATGTTCATACTATCATCAATTAATAGACTTCGTTTTGATAAGCAAAAATGTCCAAAATTTGTCTCACAAGATCTTGGCTAACTAACAGTTGGATATTCTAAATGTATATTTTAATAAATCTATTTAAAACCCAAATAAATGAAACCGACTTTAAATCTGATTATAAAGTTGTCATTTTGCGCATCAATAATAACGAAACCTAATAATTTTGTAGTCTAAAACTGAAGTATTCTGCTTACAACTACTGTCCAAGAACTGTGAATGTAATAAAAAAAGACTATAATACAAATTCTTTTATATACATATACATATATATATTATTTAACGGCGGCGATGTAAATTTGTTTTCTGTATAACCGATTGTAAACCATTTTGTTGTATAATCTACTTTTTACCATATTCTTTGTTATGAAATCCTATACTGTTATATACATAAAAACTCTGTCTCTATCGTTTATCTCTGAAATTTAGCACTATTTGCTGTACCCAAAAATTATAAGCTTGTTGCTGCCCCATTATTCGAGCTATACGACAATTCACAAGGCTATGGACCCATTATCTCATCTCTGCCACAAGCGCTGTGCAGGTAAGTCGTCCTTCTAGATCAAATTTGAATTTTTTTTAACATTTCTTTTAATTTTACAGGTTTAACTTCATCTACATGTAAGGAAATCAGGCGCTGTTTCCAAAACTCTCCCCTCTAGCTAGGCAGCATCACCAACGATAGCTCTATTAATATATATACTACTATATTACGAAATAAACTGCACCTTAAACGAGATGATGTGTGTATCAAATTATATGAAAATTTTCTTCTAGAATTGAAAGTTGACTTTATTTTTGGACTATTATTGTGTGGCTTAAACTTAATGTTACAGAGATTATGTTTATATACTATAATATTTAGTTTAATTTAATTTGGTTCGATATTGTTGTTGTATGGCATTCGTTTATAGCATATATTCGCTATAGATCTGCTCGTAATAATCGCGTTTGCTGCAAATGGAAGATACGCACAATTTATTTATCGATTACATTATTAATTTGTTTATATATTTTACGTTTACTTATACTTTGATTAACATTTACTTGACTTGGCTCTGTTAACTGCAATTGTACTACAGACTGTTAATGTATTGCTGTCTAACATTTACTTGTACTGCAATTGAACTACCGACTGTTAAGTCACTGTTAACTGCTGCGCTGTTAAAGTGCGTGTGAGTTGTAACAAATGAACAAATTAACAAAAATTACAAAAAGCGTACGAGTAACAAAAACACAAAAATTGTTAACTAAAGCGCACAGAGGAACCGTTGTGTATGTTTCTAGGGTATGCTAATGTTAATTTTTATTAACTTAACTGCTACATATGTATGTATTTTGTGCAAATATCTTGATTTGAATTTATTTATTTTTCGCTGATATTTCTCTTTTACCACAACTTATTGTGATAGAACTTTAGATCATTATAGCCCTGATCTGTTTGGCCCAATGCAGAGGATACCACGGACATGGCATCGGTATTATCTTGGCCCGGCGAGATAATTTCACTGCCCAGCGGGCGATTGATCTTGACCACACCGAAATCCTCGCGCTCCTGTTGATTGAACTCCATTTTGCTGCTGGGCATCACAGCCATGCCCACACCGAACGAACGATTCTTCATGCCAGTGTGCTGTTTGCTCAGCTGGAAAGCAGGCGCTCTCCGATTATCGCCAATAATGCTCTCTGCTCGCTCGGGTGAGCGCACCGAGGGCGGAGTTGGCGTGTGCGACTTGAGCGGAGCTGGCGGCGAGGGTGGAGCAACCTCAGGCTCTGGTTCAGGTTCTGGCTCGGGTTCCGGCTCCTGTTCCTGCTCCACTTCATACTGATACTGTTGGTGATCATCAAAATCCGATTGCAAATTTTGCAACTGAGCGGCGATGCCTTCAATGCTGCTGCTAAGGAAAAGTTAACAGAGTCTGTTAAATAACATGCTGTAAAGCTAACAAATGTTAAAGTTCATTTCTTGATTTCTTCTTTTATTGCACGACAAATGAAAATAAATTAGAGCACTACAACAATCAAGTGTTAAATAAAAATGTTGCATATATGTAAATGTAATCACAATTTTCAGGTATTTTGTGTGTGACGGTTCCAAATGCCGTGAGTGAGTGTGTGTGTGTGGGTGTTGGTAGTGTGTGTGCAGCTTTTCTCCGCTTGTACGTCATTTAAGTAAATTCTTATTGTAATAAAATTATAAATAATTCACTATATAAACAAAGCTCTTTGTACAATTATTTAGTTGATATTTTTGATTTTTGTCTGATTTTGCAGCCAAGTGTGTGTGTGTTTATTTGATTCTGAAAAAAGAAATGAAAACAAATGAAAAACAAAACGAAATGAAAAGTGTTAGTTAAAGGAAATGTTGGAGGGGATGTAGTTGGGGTGTTAAAGGGGGTGGCTTACAACCGTTACCTGCTTGATTCTGCGCTGCCGCTGCCACCACCGCCGCCTCCCTTGCCGGAACTAGCGCTGCCAGCATGAATTATCTGCACGAGGGTTGCAAAAAGATGAAAATGCACAAGAATTATAGATATTTCCCATTTTTGGTTTACTTAAGAACTAGGTCATATAAGGGGGGCACTCGGCAAACAATACACGTGTTTTTTATAGCTAAAGCAACAAAACAAAACACTATACATACATTTATATTTAGCTGGTATTTGTAGTGCCAACGATTAAATCACAATGGGGCTTAATTAAGTTTTATTTATATTTAGTGAATACCCCTACTACTGGCACTTCGAAAGCCACGTCTTGAATCTAGTACAAGTGTCAAGCGAAGTTTTATTTTCCAGCACACACGAGTCGCCCTCAAAACAGCCCCTTGGCACGCAGCCAACTGAAGATGGGGAGGAAGTTCTGGGTCTTTAGGGGTTGACCCACAAATGTGCACCCCTTCCTCAAGCAAAAAACAAAGTCACAGCCCGAATTAGTCAGAAAAGATAAAATGCTATTTATTTACAGGAAAATTTCGTTTTCATAGCGAGTTCTTAAAGCTTTTCATTTTCTTCGTTCCACAGTCCATAAAATTTCAATGCGATCTTGGGTTCTATATATGATAAGATATTGCTAGTATTTGGTAGCGTGTTATTCATGTCCTTTTTGTCAAAGACGGAAAATTTTGTTTGTGTATTCAAAATGGTCTTTACACTGAGATCGACAAGCGAAGCACTATTGGTATTGGAAGAGTAGAAAAATAACATCCCATACTGAATTATACGCACACACACCCAGATCCTTTTGATAGTGGTAGTTTTGTGGTCGACACCAAATATATGAAATGCTTGAATTTTGAATTGCCTAAAGTTCATTAGGAATTTCAGTTGATTAATTTTTTTTTTGGAATGTATTAAGCCAAATTTTGTGGATTTATTGCGGAGGCATGCCACCATCGCCATTACCCATTTCGGGGGAGCGAACCAAGTAAATGGTCGTCTGGCAATTGGGGCAAGTTGTGCACATTTCAGGCGTCGGTGCAGCGCCACCTGTCGCTGATGGTTGGCCAGCCTGTGAGCAGTAGGAGGAAGGAAATTGGTTAATTAAAGCGACTAAAGTTGGTTTTAAAGCTGTGTTTACGTAGCCCTGTTGTTGTTGCTGTTGTTGGAACTTGCGTGGCGACATTTGAGCTGGCGGCTGTTGCTGTTGTTGCTGCTGTTGCTGTGCCTGAGCCTGCACTTCCTGTTGCGCCTGCTGCTCGTAGGCAGACTGCTGTTGTAGCTGTTGCTGCACATGAGCACGTCCTCCATGGTAGGGCTCATGACGTGTCGGTTGTCCTGCAGCTGGTTGCTGCACATACTGCTGCGATTGTTGCTGCTGCTGCTGTTGTGGCGGCAGCGATTGCTGTGATGGCACCACAGCAGCGGGTTGCTGTTGCTGCTGTTGTACTGCTGGCGGCTGCATTGCCTGCTGTGGCATGGTCGCCAACGGTGCCTGCATTGTCTGCTGTGGCATCTGAGCTGCCTGTGGCTGCATCTGCATCTGTACCGGCTCCTGGCCAGCTGTCACACGCATGGGAGCTACTTGCGCATTAGCTGCTGCTTGGTTGGCTCCTCCGAGTGGCATGTTACCATCGAGGCCAGTGTGACGCACACGCGGTGGACGCACAAAGGCGTTGGAAGCCAGAAAATTCTCGTCTACATCCTGTAGACCAGAGCGGCGCTGAAATGGTTCCTGACGATTGTTGATGCGGCTCAGAGCATCTAAGGGACTCTTGCGCGGCTGTCGGAAAGGAGGCGTTTAACAGATCAGGTGGCGATCATTGGAAATGCTCAGCTTACATTTTCCGCATTGTGCTTGGCCTGGCTGGGAGTCAAGCTAACTTCGCTGCCATATTTGCGTGCTGCATTGGCGCCAGGACGCGACTACAAGGGATGTGGGAGCGGTTAAATGAAGAGGTTGTGCCAATGAGAAATTTAAGGTGAAAAGCAGGAATAGAAATAGGCATGATTTAGGAATAGGAATGAATGGGATCGAGGATCAGGAGAAGCAGAAATAGGAAAAAGAGTAGCGGGTAGGCAGAAATATATGCAGGATAGAATTAGGAGAATAGAATAGGAGGAATAGAAGAATGGTAGAGTAGGGAGTAGGAGCTAAAGCAGGAATAGGAGGTAAGGGGTAGGAGCAATAATCCCGGCGCCTTAGTGACCGGTACCAACAAATTTCACTTACATTAACGCTAGTCTTAGAGGCACCATGGCGTGTTGCCACTCCACGTTTTTGATCCATTACTGCCAGTTAATTAAAACAATAACTCGACGAATTATAACGTATATATGTTTTAATATACACAAATATTATACCGAACCGATTCGAATCGCACGTAAAACTTTGGCACAAATCACGACGAAAAATATATGTAACTTAGTTTTTATACTTTTTTTTCCACTTTCTTGTATCCCAAGTAATTTACGTACACAGAAATCGGAAAGCACACACAAAAATTATGAATAATTTGTGTTTTTGTTCAAGGAGTAAAACAAAGGAAACAAATATTGGGTTGTGAATTGTGTAAAGTACAAAGTTTAACTGAAGAACTTACAGACTTACAGCTGAACTTGAACTTTCAGGGGATTTGAAGTAAAAAGAGAGACATACTTTGATTATCAATTTTTATGGCATTCCAAAAATAATGGAACGGTTTCCTTTGAGGTAGTAGGCAGTTTTTTTGAGGCAAATCACAAATGAAATTGGAAAACAACAATAATTAAGCATGATTCAGATTCAGCGTCAACCATAACTAGCTAAATCTCTGTTATGTATGTATGTTTTGTTTGCTTTAGCTTTTTTTTTTCTTTTTTTGTCTTGGTGTTTTCGAGCTATGGAAAACTGTTGTGCTTGAATTTCAATTAAAAATGTGTAACTTAAACTACTTAAACTAAGCAAAATGTCTGAGTACCTCGGCCATGCTGCAGGTGGGACGCGGTGCCCCATATCGTCCATTTGGTGAGATCTGTGTTATTTGCTGCAACAAGGACGCTTGTTGTTGCTGATGCTGTAGTTGTTGCTGTGAGTTGCTGTCGCGTCGCATACCACGTTTGTTATTAGCCTCATCGCCCAGGTAAGTAGCACCAAAGAGTTGTGTGTTAGGACTTGATTGATTGATTGATTGATGGGGGTAATTGTTGATTATTCGTTATCGTTATCGTTAGTAGGCGCAACATGTGAAGTGAGAAGAGTTAACAATATATTCAGTATTACGACGAAATGATTTAATTAGTTACGAAATTTATATATAATCACATATAGTCCCTGGTATAATTTTTCAATCATAGGCCACTTTATTAGTACATTCACCACGATCACTTTAATGCGGTTTTAGCCAGTTTTTGGAGTAAACCTAACAAAATGTCTGTATATCGATATACATTTGTACAGTTACAAGCAACAGGCCACCGTTATTAATTGCATGCATGTCTGTTATGAGTTTGTTTATCGATAAATGCGTTTCCGCAACCGATCAGTTTTATCGCGCACCTGCACGCCCACAACACAGCTGCAAAAACACACAGAAAAGCAGCAGAAGAGGTTTAAAATCGAGGTAGTCGACTGTATAAAGCCCAGCTTGAATTTGCAGAGTCCACAAATTTAGTGGTAAGATATGGGACTATTTTCTACAAAACTGATGTAGAACTGTCTGCCAAGCACCTCATTATGTGCTGTCAGTTTATTTTGTGTTTCTAGGCCTTTCTAGTCTTTCTCTAGCACAAACACATAAGCTCTTTGTGTGTCCTTAATAACTGGGCTAATAAAATAAATGACTTGGCTTCAGGATGTTTGCGTGTGCGATAGGCCAAGTCTGAAAATGGGCAACTAAGCCGAGTGAAATGTTTCCTGCAGCAAAGGCGCAATGCTTTAATTAAAATCTGCTACCGCAACACCCACCTGAAGTAGGTTTCCCCCTACTTTCTACTCTAACACTCACCTGTTTGTAATGTGCATGCCATTCTTGCGTTCGTCGTGTCCATTTCTGGAGCCATTCGAGTTGGACGAATCGTTGAAGAAGCCCTCGTAGAGCACAAAGTTGTTGGCCTGCGGTATGGTGCGAACCAGGCCATAATGCTTGCCCAGAAAGGCCAAGAGCTTCTCCGAGGGTCGATCCACCGAGCACTTGAGTGGTGTCCACTGCTCCTCATTCAACATGGTCTCGAAGAGACGCTTCCCCAAACCAGCACGCTGCCGAGACTCGTGCACATAGAAGTCCAGAATCGATGGAGATTGCTCCATTTTACGGGTCTGACCCTTCTCGTCGAACAGATAGAGATCTTTGGTGCCCACCTTGAGAAGACCAGTGACCAAACCGCTGAAAGTTTATGGACTTGATAAGCTGTGTCATGAATGGAAGGGAGTTGGCTGCTTACTTGTTACCCGCTTCGGGATCTGCTAGCAGGTATATAGTCTGATTCTCCGACATCCTGAGACGCTGGGCAGTTGTTACCGGCTTCGACAGACCCTGCGATACGGCCGACAACTGTCCCAATTGGTCTATTATCTCGGACATCTTTGAGGTGGCATCTCTGACGGAGTGCATTGAGTGTTGGAAATTGTAAACGGTTCGTTAGCCTATTTCATGCAATCAAATCAAAGGTACCGCGTACAGTCTCAATACTCACAAACACTGACGCCGATCACCTCGAAAGGTGTGCGGCAAGAGATTCGATGATACTTTGATTATTTGCTGCGGAAACAGCGGTTTAATATCGAAACGGAAATCCACCATAATTGATGCTTGTCTTCCTCTGCTTCCTCTCCTTCTCGATGCTGAACGTTCGAAACAACTGCAAACAGAATTTAGGTTTGAGAATTCCAATTAAATAGAGCATTGCAAAAAAAAAGCGCGCTGATGAGCTCAATTTTGATTATCAGCAAAACTAGTTTTGCCTTTTGTTGTTGTTGCTGTCTCTATTCGTTTTGGGGTGTGACTTGTGTGTGGGAATCAATGCACATGCAATATACAAGTATACGTAAGTTGTTTTTGCCATTTAATGAGTCAGCAGTCATGGCACACGTGTAGGTGCGATGACAGCTAAGAAACAACAAAGGAAATAAGCAAAAACGTGGTATGTAAGTGTTAAAGACTACAAAATACCCTGTCACAAGTAAAAATTGGCTGTACGGGAACACCATTCGAACGGCCGTTTGCCATGCCGCATCTCTAGACCGCTTATTCCTAGAATATTCCTTTCTAGAATATTCCTTTAAACAAAAAAAAAAAATTGCTGAACGGCGCTGCATTCGAACCGCCGTACTCAGGTTTGTCAGGCAGTAACTCTACCTACTAGACTGTTTATATCCAGAACATTCTTTTGTGAGCTAAATTTAGTATCATATAAACATTAGTCCCAATTAATTGAAACCCTTCCTGGATTAAGCCTGTCACAGCCTAAACAAATTTAATATACCCACGGTATATTAATTAAAAGGGCATAAAAATAATAATAGTTTATGGTCGCGCGTTGCCAACCATCAGGTAAGTCAACTTTTAAGCCGACAACCGATTACCGTGCAATATGCGTGTGTTATCGTGTCATTAAACTTATGAACAATGAGCACTGAAAATGGGAGCAACGGAAGGGGGTGGAAATGGGAAATGGCACAGATTGCGGTTACGCAATACTCTACAAACTTTAATAGTTGTTAATTTGCGAGTGCAACGAACTGACGCCGTCAGCAGAAGAAACAGAACGATAAGCGCTATTGTAATTACAATTGTTGATGGGCGTGGCAGGATAGTTGGCCTAGAGAGAAGGGGCACGACAAGCGGTGCAATCATTTTGAGTACATGCAAAACTTTAGAAGTTTTGTCAGCGGAAAAGTTAAACAAACGGGCAAAGCCTGCAGCGACGTTAGCTGCGCTGCCTGCACGCGCAGTTCGAATGTCAAAATGCGATAGCAACAGCAATAGCACAAATGACGTGTTTACAATTGTTGTTGTCGTTTTTGCCCCCCAGCAAAGTGGGCTGGCTGCCTTGTTGTTTTTGTTGTTATTTATTTACCCAGCAGCAAACTGTTGACGTTGCTATAAGCTCTCACCATAAAGAGCTTTATACATACATACATAACTGTTTATAAGCCAAAGCGCATGATCCAGCACACAAACAACAAAAAGGAAAAGAAGCGCAGCGAAGCACAAAAGGAGCGGAAAGAAGAGCAGCAGATGCAAGCTGCACACAGTTGCTCCCCTTACACACACATGCACACGCGCATTGGTAAATGTGTCAATACAGCATGCATACGTGTGTGTGTGAGTCTGAGAGAGCGTGAGAGTAACCGAAGAAGTTGGTTTGATATCGCGTGCAAGCAAACATACACGCGTCAACGAATGGAAGCGAGAGGGCATGATCAAGCTTTTTATAATTTAACAGTTAATCAACAGCATTTGCAGTTGGAAACAAAACGCTTGACAACGTCGACCACTCGTTCATAACAAATCAATTACATATTTATTTCTATGCAGTCAGAGATCACAAATAGAGTAAACATGAATTAACAATCTTGTGATGAAATAAATATACAAATTGCAGGGCCTCATGTCTGTCATCAGTTCCATTTAAAGTCTATCAACTGATAAGGCTCAGACTAACGGAAAAAAACAACTCATGGGTAGGGAATTCCTTTTCATTTTAGAACTGGGGGTGTGCTCATAGGCATGTTACGTGTTCTCAATTAAATAAACAAACACTGATCGACTTAACAAACAGTCCCACAGTAATTTGTTATGCCGGTTCTCAATGGAATTTGGACGTATTCATCAACGGTAAATTAGTCACACATGTGTCTCTGACCACAGGTCAAAACTATACTTTTCTCCAAAACACACATACAAACCCTTCACTTAAGACGATTTATATGCAGGGCATGGTTCGATTCCGTTCTGAAAAGCTTTCTTGACTTGGAAATTTATGCAGCAACAAGGTCAATCGATAAATGTACAGCTAAAGAGTTGCCAAGGTAAGGAAAAACTTGACGCCCAACAACCGGTGTTGAAATGGAATCCTGACAGCTGTTTTACTGTTGTCCAAGGCAACTAGGAGATTGAGAGGGGCTAATTAAAACTAAATAGTTAACGAAATCCATCAGCTATTTAGGCTTTAGCTACGCACGCAATGGCAGTGGCTTATCGTTAATCGTTATCGATAGCAGAATTACAGAATGAACAAAACAATTAAAAGTGCAGAATGGCAATGAAATACTTTTGCGGTTGTTGTTGTTGTTTACAACTCGCCTCGCAACCAAAGCAAAAAATGATCAAAACAACTTGTTATTCCTCAAAAACAACAACCACAACACAACTAACGATAACATAAAAAAAAAACCACAGCAAGTGCAATTGCATTTTCTGTGCCTACTGTTGTTTGTTTTTTTGTTTTTGCTTGCACGCGCCACACGGTTAGTTTATCGTGGAAGAATAATAAGAAGAGCAGAGGGAAAGAACTGGAAGTCGGAGCTGTCGCTCATACTCAATTACGTTTGACGTAAGCCGTAACGTGAGACTGCAATTCAGAGCGCTCAGATCTGTTGTACACTGTACACACATACACACAAAGAGAAACATACTAACATGCATATGTGTGTTTATATGTAAAATTACATATGTGCATGTCTATAATTTCTCACGTCATTTACATTTCAGTTATTTTCCACATGAATGCCCACAGTGCGAAATGAAAAGAAAGTATTGAAACATCCGTCGATCCACCTGAAACATCTAAAAGTTCGGCATATAAGTTTATCTGTCTGATAACGCGACACTATTCCGGTTTCTAAAGAAAATATCAAGCAAACAAACAAAAAAAACACCCGCTCACAAGGTTTTTAATAGATTAAAACTGCCCAGACAAAATAACATGATTTGACTTTTTTTGGCGTCTGATCCCATATTCATACTCTAATCAGTTATGCTTAAAGAGCGTGCTTATGATAAGCGACATCAAATGGGTCTGCAAACTGGTAAAATCCGGTTATACGGAACACTTGAATGATTTTTATTAATCGATTGGGCATCTCGCTCGCACTTATGTTGTTTAAGATTGGGTGCAAAGGTTCACACGCACACACGCTAATCTATCTTAACGAAGAGTGTAGAGAGTAGGTGAGTAAGCAGTCGGTGCAACTTCGTTAAATGTAGATGGCTGCTGTTTATCGTAAGCAAAGACAAAAAGAGAACACAGTAAAGTAAATGTAACTGCATCCACTCGGGCACACTCGCACACACTCACACAGTCACGCACGCTGTAATTGGCAGTTATCGTATGATCGTTTCACACAAACACACCAGCTGGCGAGCTGGTCAGCGTCGCGACAATTCGTCTACAGCGAGAAAGAGAGAGAGAGCACGCGAAATGAAGCGGCGCTGCACTTGTATTAGTTTGGTCTCGTTTTCTTATAAGGGCGGCGCTGCGACTAGTGGAAAATCAGTTGTAATAAGCAAGTCAACGCGTGTAGATCGTTGGAAAATAATCAAGTCCCAGCAGTTGAGTCAATTTTATTTACACAAGGCAACCAAGCGACGTAAAAAGTTGACACTAACACAACGACATCGTCTCGTAGCCGAAATAAAAACAAAAAACAGCTGAGTAGCACGAAAAACGCGCGTGTGCGAAATAGAGACAACTACAACAATAATAAAACACCACAAAAAAAAATATAAAAACTGATATACACAACGGAAAATTTCATTGTCATACCAACGTGCGAGCGGAGCGAGCGTATAACGTAAAAACTACCAGATTTTACGTAAGATTATTTGATTTCCAAAATTAAATCAACTCGTGTGTTTGAACTCCTACGCAAAATGAGCACCGTTATGAGCATGGCCAGGCCAAGTGCCACAAATACCAGCAATGGATGTGCCGCAGCAGCCGCCGCCGGTGCAACAACAACAACAGCAACAGCAGCGCTGCTCGCCAAGCAACTGAATGCCGCTTTAAATAGCGGTAAAAGTGTGGCAACCACCGCAACTGTCCAGCCCAACCCTCCCAAGCAACCGCTGCTGGCAGCTAAGATCATACAGCAATCTCATGTCGTCTGCTTTGACGTGGACTCCACTGTTATCTGCGAGGAAGGCATCGATGAGCTAGCGGAATTCTGCGGAAAGGGCAGCGAAGTGGCTCGCGTCACCAAGGAGGCCATGGGTGGCAGCATGTCCTTCCAGGATGCACTCCAGATACGCTTGAATATCATACGCCCCACACAGCAGCAGGTCTGGGACTTTGTCAAGCAGCGTCCCAGCACACTGAGCCGCAATTTGAAGCGTTTCGTGGCCCACCTGAAGGCAGAGGGCAAACAGGTGTTTCTCATCTCAGGCGGCTTCGACTGCCTGATTGCACCCGTGGCTGATGAATTGGGCATTCCCCTCAACCAAATGTATGCCAACAAAATGCTCTTCGATTATCAGGGTGCCTACGATAGCTTCGATACGGCACAGCCAACATCGCGTTCGGGCGGCAAGGCAGAGGCCATTGGCTTGATAAGGAATCGTTTGTCGATAACGGATGCCGTTATAACAATGATTGGTGATGGTGCTACCGATTTGGAGGCTGTACCACCTGCAAACAATTTTATCGGCTATGGCGGAAATGTGGTGCGTCCCGAAGTCTACAGACGCGCCCAGTATTACATAACGGACTTTGAACAGCTGATGTGAAGAGGAGCAGTAGCAGGGTCAAGGGGGAGGAGCAGGCGCAGTGTGTCACCTCAGCGAATTTAGTATTGCAACAAAATGGCGTGTTATAGTTTTTAAGTTAACATTATAGATATATATAAAATATAATCCTGTATGCGTGTATTAGTTCATAGTCAGCTGGTAAACAATAAAAGCTATAGTAAAATATAATTTAAAAACAAACAAACAAAATGTCCGTTTGCTTTATAAGGCTAGTATTTTTAAAATACTAAAAGGATTACAGTGTCGAGCGATGCTGCATACACCGGTCTTAGGGCAGACCCAAATAACTGTACATTACAGAAAATGTATGGACTGCCTTGTATTGTATTTCATATTAAACTGAGAGTCAAATCATGAGTTAGCGTTTCAAACCGTAGCACAAAACTAGCACAACTATTCATCAAGCAAGTGTATTTAACAGCGCTGTTAACTAACAGCTGAATGCTTAACGTGCTGTGGTGACACTTTCCATTTTCTCAGCAGCGTTGACTGTTGACATACCCGCAGCCAGCGAATATAAAATTATGAGCCATAGTTCGTTGTGCTTTTTTACGCTGACTTGAAACTGGAACAAAGGTTAAAATCATTTGTGCAGACACACACACACTTTCTAAACACTATTAAAGCAACCGCAAAACTAACAGCAACGCCAAACAATTAAGCAATTATTGTTTCAAACAGTGTTTAGTCAAACAAAATATGGCAAGGTCGTAATTGTGTGGGTGTTATCGATAACCGGTGTGATTTGTTGTTGTTGTTGCTGCTGGTTTTGGTTTTGTTTGAGGGTCAACGTCATCGGTTTGTTTAGCGTTTAGAGCCTTATTAGGTGCGTCGCGTTGTGGCGGCTGCTGTTTTGAACGTTTAAACGGCAGAGGCGTGAATTAAGGCTAAATAAAAAAGTCTGGACCATTGGGCGTTTAGAACAGCAATTAGAGGAAGTAAAACACACAAACACAAACATACACAATGATGAGATCACCAACAACAAAATAATGCGCATAAACATAATTATGTTCCGTGTGTGTGTTGTTATGTGTGTGTGTGTATACCTGTCTTGAGAACACCGCAGGGCAGCCGCTTAGTGTCATGCAAATGACTCACGCACACATTTTGGAACTAGGCCCAATGAGTTCTTAGCCTGGAAAATTTTTTTATGCTCACTGAGCCACAACCGAAACGGCAAAAGCTACACGGCAGTAAACACACACACACACACACCCATACACTGCCAAGCATAGACAATGAAGAAACTGGCAAAAACAGAAAGTTTGATATAAAGTTGAAAAAAGTAAACTTACCGCAACAATAATAAACAGCAAATGTGTTGATTTTATTTTATATGTTTATGCTGGCAGGTTAATGCCTAAGCGTAACCGTAACCGATTTGATTCCAATTAGATTCCAATACACGGCTGCTGTGATTGCGTTTGCGTCAATAGGGTTGTTGGTGGATGCAACGGTGTCTCCGGTCGCGGCTGCTGCAAGTTGCAAGGGGGGTTTGCTCATCAAGATTTGTTGTTATTGCAGTGTATTTTATCGATTGTTAATTTATATATAATTCTTGCCGAAAACAAAAAATGTTTCCTAATATTTCTGTTTGTAACTCACACTTCAAACTTTGTGTGTTGTTTAATCTTAGACAAGTTGCTTTCTTCTTGCAAGCGTCTATACTTCTTGGCCGCAATGGTTTTGGCCAGTTACGCTACTAACTTTATTTTATTATTACTTGTAGCAAACTTCTCTTACAAATCTTTGGATTTTTTTGTGACGATGTCGACGCTGCCGCTTTGTAGTAACAACTGTGTATGTATAATGCGCCGCTTGAAAACACACAGAAAACCGAAAAACCGACACGCACTGCGAATCGTCCGCCCAAAACGTTGTTGTATCCACGACAGTCAAATAAGATATAAGCTTTCTGTGAGAGCTTTAACTTGCCACAAGCTTTGTAAACTAGCAACAAGCGAAACCAGAGCGCCGCTCAACACAGCTGTTGCCGTTGGCCGATAGACATGCTGGAGACTGTGGCGGCGAGTCGATAAGCCTGAAACAGCTGAGCTGGTCACACTCACCAAAAAAGAACTTGAACCAGAGATGGCTTATTATCGCAAACAGTTGTTTTGTGCAAGACTTTAGCTTGTTAAAGTGCCTGACAGAAAAGGTATGCTTATTATTGTTGGTTTTGAATTTGTACTTAAGCCTTGTTAATTCAGCGATATCAAAATCAGTGCAACGAACTAGTCGGAACGAACAGCCAACGAACCAACGTTTGTTCTTGCATTTTGTCAAGTGAGTCATTTTCGTCCGAACTTATTCCGAACTAAACAACTCTACAAAAACAAAGGACGCAAAAGGACGCACAGAAATACGCATATATATACACACACAAACAAAATGCCACGGAATGGCGGCGATGCCGGCAATTGTGGCACAGGAACAGGCTCCAGTGCCCCCACCAGCGATGGCTGTATCTATCCGGACGATGTGATTTTGGAAAAGGGCGTAACATTCAATGTACGCTACACGGGCTGCGTTGAGGTCAAGACCTCGATGAAATCACTGGACTTTGAGACACGCACACAGCTAGCGCGGTAAGTGAACAGATAACTGAATAATATATTAACAAATACACAAATTAAATGGAATTGAAATTGTATTGACAGTGAGTGCATTAATCGGGTGTGTGAGGCAGCTGGACTGAAGTCGGCCAGCAAACGGCGTCTGGACAAAAAGTTATACAACTTTATATCGGATCGGCCGACCATGCAGCACGCAGGCACCAATATAATTATTAATGTTTCCAGTCGTGCACTGACACTGAGCAATGTGGACACCGGGGAGGTGATTGCCAACCATAACATGCCAAGAATTTCATTTGCTTCCGGTGGCGACAACGACACACTCGACTTTCTCGCCTACATTGCCAAGCGGGAGGGGGATGAGTGGCGGGCGTGCTACGTGCTGGAATGCGCTGGAGGCCAAAGCGAAGATCTGATTGTTACCATTGGCAAGGCATTTGTTTTGCGCTTCAATGCACTGAACAAACTGAACGATCCCTTGGCCAGCGACAATTGCAATCAACAGAGCTGCAAGGAGAATGTCAAAGAGTATTACAACGATTTGCCCAACAAGCTGCCACCGGAAGTGCCAGGCGAGGAGCAGCAACAGCAGCTTCCACTGCATCCACATGCACCGCGTGTGGCACAATTGAATCTAAAGAAACCTCGGGATCGCTTGAGCAGTAATCTCATTGATCTGAACTCCCCGCCACCCGATCAAACCACTAATAAACTAACGCTGGGCAACTTTGATCCGCTGCAGGCAGCCACATCCGTTGCTTCCGGTTTGACGACCGTGCGCGATGTCTTCGACGGACCACAGTGTCCTCTGACGGCCGAGATTTGGTTCCATGCCGCCATCTCACGGCCAATTGCCGAGCGTCTGTTGCTGCAAGACGGTGATTTCCTTGTGCGCGAATCTCAGGGCAAGCGGGGACAATATGTACTCACCGGACTGGAGGGCAAGACGCCCAAGCATCTGCTGCTCATTGATCCCGAAGGTGTGGTCCGTACCAAAGATCGTGTCTTTGATAGCATCAGTCATCTGATCAATTATCATTGGGTTCATGCACTGCCCATCATATCGGAGGATTCGGAGCTGGTCTTGCGTAATCCCGTTCGTAGGAGCAATCAAGATCACAACACAGCTGACAACAGTGCTTAAAGCATACCATATTTCTTCATACACAACATATATACCATACATATATATTTATATATACATACATATATATTCGTGTACACCACTTAGACTTATAAACATATTATATTGTGCACTTGTAGAGAATATCTTTTATATATCGATCGTATCATTGTATAAAACACACACACAAACCCATACACAAACGAACCATTTATTTATGGATTGATTGTAAACATATTTATATTTATATATATATATATAGATGTGCATGTGTCGTCTACAGTATTTTCTCATTAAAATGAAAAATCAATCAACCAAAGAGGCCAACGGGTTTCACTGTAGTTGGGAAGGGGTAGAAACAATCCATAGAATAAGCCCAAATCTTTCTGTACTCACTTCCCTTGATCACTGATCATGGTGCAGAATAAATCTTAAGATTTGCGAAGCTTGAAGGAGCTGTTATTATTTACCTACTGACCATCTAAGATCTTTAAGCTTACAGAATTCGAATAGCTCGAAACAGAAATAGAAGACAGTGCTGACTTGAATAAGGATCGCTTTACTATAGCTGTCATACTTGCAGACATTCCATCCAACTTGTCTAAAGAACGAACTGCTTTATTCAATAGCTATTCTTTGACTTGATTAATGTATGTTATTTTTAAAACATCCAACTGCTTTTCTATGCGCTCAACACTTGCTCTTCACACCTTTCAACAAAAACAACTAGAATTGTTAATTATTTTTGCATCTTACACACGATGTTGTTGTTTATTGTGTATTCCATGCAAAGCGAACTTTTCTTTTTGTAGCAAAACAAAAAACAGAGACATCATTTCCACCGTCGTCCTTCTACCGTTCCTCCGATTTGATGATATACCTAATTACGACGTCCAAAGTTGGTTGGGTTGGTGAGCTGCAGGCCACGAATGTTGTGGAAGTCAAGCAGTTTCAACATCTCCTTGGTATCGGCATCGACCTCAATGATATCCTGCTCCAGAGCAGAGACAGCGGGCACGTAGTTATCACGACGCTCGCGCTCCTCCTCCTGCAGCTTAATGGAAATACCACGCACCTGGGAGTGACGCAGACGACCCATCAAATGGGTGACATAACTAAATAAACAATGTTACTTATTAGTATTACAAAAGTTGTCAACTGCTTGAGGTTTAAAAACTCACCCGGCAATCTTGTTGCGGAGGGGCTTGGTGGGAATGATGGCAACCTCCTCGCAGATACGCTTGTTGGTGTGGAAGTCCAACGTCAGGCGAGTGTAGTACTTCTCAATGATGACCTTAGCGGCCTTCTTAACTGTCTTGGTTCTGACGCGACCCTACAATTTATTTGGAAAAATATACACAAATTATTTCGGCGGCCCCAACGAAAAAACACAAATAAACAATCAACATTTTCAGTCATTTTTCTGGCTGTGCGCCATGAAATTTCTCTGCAACGTTGCGCAACACATATTCAGCTACATTTTCATTTACATGGTTGCGCTAACTATGCCATGATTGCAATAATAATTTATGTTTTTTCACAAATTTTTGCTATTGGACACCCACCATTGCGAACGTTGTTACCGGAAAAGAACAGAAAAAGGTAGCTGTCAAAATGACAACGTTTTGTGTGAATGCATGAGCAGGGTTGTATTTGCGGTGTCGAAAACAATAGTGGCGGCGTGCCGATGACGCGCAAACGAAATAAACAAGAAGAAGCAGCACTGTCGTCAAAGTAACGGAAAACAGTGCAAATATCTTGATTGCGAAATTTGATTTTGAAAAGAGCAAAGTGGGTCAATAAAATGGATAAAGCTAATAATAATGAAGAAGATGGAGCTGCTGCAGTACAAGATGAGCAGCAGCAGCAACAACAACAGCAAGCTGCTAGTGCTGTAAACGGAACTGATTTTCAAATCACATTAAACGATTTTCTTGAATTTCTAAAACTTTCATGTCATGTTAACGAAATGATTGCAAAAGTCGAAAGTAAACCACACAATCGAGAGCCAGTGCCGCCGTCTGAGAGCACTGCTTCTGCTGGCACCGTAAAGCGCAATGCGAAAAAGAATGATTTCGATTTTAATAGTTTGGCGGAAAATCCATTAGTGAATGAATTGCTGTCCCTGAAGCGTCCTCCGCATCGTCACTCTGTTGTGGGGGGTTCAGGAAGTAAACTGAGCAGCCGCGAAGATAGCAGTCGTAGTAGTGTTCTCCTAACCGAACACAAGTCCTCATTACGATCTCACCACGTACACAGTGGACGTGGACTGCATCCAAAGCTCAACGAGCAACTCGATTATGTGATCAACGAAGGCGTCTTGGATTCGGTATTATCATTTATCTGTCCACTACCACTACCATCTGCCTTTGGCAACAATGGACGCGGCAAGCCGTCCAAGCAGCAGCAACAGCCAAAGGCTCCAGAGGTGCTCAACGTAACCAGTTCCACTGCTGTAGTAGCTGCTAAATCGTCGACAGAGTTGGGCTATGCCACCGCTTCTACCAGTTCACCTAGCGTCAACTCGCCTAGGGAGGCTCCGAAGGAAGAGCCCAATAGCATGGTGCGTGCCTTGGTCAAGGAACCGAGTGGCAAGGGTTCATCCACTTCCATAACACGTCGCAAATCCTTGCTGCTGGCCAAGGACAGCAAACACGCGCGTCAGGAGAGAAAGGAGTAAGTACAAGTACTGCGTCTCTTGCTAATCCACTAATCCTCTCCGTTTCAGACCCGAAGTGGTCATACACGTCTGTGACGAGGTGAAGAACACTTCACGTGACTTCAGCTGCCCACAAAGTCTGCTAATCAGTAAAATGGGTTACTTTGCTGACGTGACTGCTGGACAGCGTTTGGAGGAGATGGACATCTCGGTGCACTGTGATATTCAGATCTTTGACTGGCTCATGAAGTGGATTAAGCACACTGCACAGTGTCCAGAATTGCAGGCGCCGGGTCAGAGTAATTTACCGAGTGGCCCCCAGCTGGATGGGAATAATGTGGTGCCCATTTTGGTCTCGGCAAGCTTTCTGCAGATGGAGCCACTGCTCCTGGAATGCCTGGCCTTCTGCCACGCCCATCTGAGCGAAGTGGTACGCACCTCCACGAATCTTTCGTGTCTGAATGATGCACTCGTCAGTCGTTTGGCTGCCATGTTCACTAATCTGGAGCTTGAGATGGTGCGCGACAAGAAGGAGCGAGTGACGCCACGACTGTGGACCAAGCTCATACAGAGTCTTTGCGAACCGGATGCGGAAGTGCTACGTGGACACTTCTACAGCATTTCCGGGCTGTTTCGCTGCGTGCGCTGCTGTCGTTGTGTGACCAACACCATGAAATCCTACGTCAATTGTATACCCAGTAATATTCGTCTAAACCGTTGGGGTCAACTCATTAGCTCCCATGTGCGGGACACCAACTGGGATCTCAACGTGTACGTGATGCAGTTGTTCAAGGAACTCAAGTCTTGGCGCAAGGTCTACTGGAAACTTTGGGGTCACTGTCATTATCTCTACTGCTGCGCTTGCGAGGCACACTTCCCGGTCTACCAGATGAACTGGTGTCGTTATCATCCAGAGCCACCTAACTTTCTGGGCGCCGAGGTGGAGGGACGCACCACGGGACCAGCGGGAAGATACGCCTGCTGCAATCAACAGGCCTTTCGCTATGAAACGCTGCCGGGCCCAAATGTGAGCTGAACTACTGTAATCGTGGTTGCTTGATGTCATTCCTATGTATTTACAGGGCTGCCAGTTTCGGGAGCACAGCGTGCTGGTGGACACGGATCGAGAGCGTGCTATACTTACCATAGCTCAGCTGGTCGCCGAGAACTATGCGCTGTGTGAGCAGCCGCCGTTACACATGCAAGAACTGGCCTCCGCGGGAGAGATCAGTCCCAACTGGCTTGGCATCTCGTTGACGCCGCAGCGCTGCCGCCAGGGACTGCTGCCGCAACTCTGCATGGACAGTGGGTGAGAGTAGCTTTGGGTAATACCCACTATAATAGCTTCTTATGCTCCACAGTGACTAATCATCGCGTGAGTCGTCGTTGTCGCTACGAGATGGAGACCAGCACGGAGTCGGAGACCACGTCCACAAGCTCTGAGGACGCGCGTAATCTGCGCCCACGCATGCGGAACACCTTGCTGGAGGATGAGTTCAGTTCCAGCAGCGATGGCTGCGAATCCGATCATCGTCCGCCGCCACGTAAAACTCGCAGCAAGAAGAAACGCAAGCGGTGAGCAAGTGGACTTCTCTTGACTGCTGTTTCTAATCCTCCGATTTTCTTTTTAACCAGCCCCGCTGCTGTCTCTGGCCGTTTCTGGTCGGGTGAGCTGTCAGCACGCAGCAATCAGGATCATCAGCGTGACTTTGAGGAGAAAATCATGAAACAGGTGGCCAGCTATGTGACCAAAAAGACTGGCTCCGATCAGAATTTGGTGAACAATGCCCAACCCTTGGGTGGCACCTATGTGCGCCTTGAGTCCGAGTGGAAGGAGATGCTTAAGCAGCGTCACAGCAATCACAATCTCAACGCTGGCGCTGGTAATGCAAGCAATCTTGGTGGTTCTGCTGCTGCGGCTGCTAGCGGTGCAGCTGCTTCTGGTATGGGTGGTGGCAACAGTGGATCTGCTGTGGGTAGCAATAGCAGCAGTAATCAGAATCTTTACACTGGTGGCGGATGTGGCGCCTCCGTTGGTGGCATGAACTGCGGCTCCAGTGCTTCACTGCTCTCCAAGCAGAAGCACAAGTAGTAGAAACAGTAGAAATACTAGAAACAATTTTAGTCCATGTTTAATTAGACGCATCTCAAACACTGCAACAAATTTGAGTCGAACTTGCCACTAAATTGTTGAAATATGTAGCATACTTTTAAAAATCTACCCCACACAAAAGTATCCAAAGTTTTAGTCTAAAATATATAACTAAGTAGTAAATAAATAGCTTGCAGTGTGTGCTTTATGTAGGGCTTAGAGTAGTAGACCACAAAACTCACGAACTCATTATATAGTATAGCAAATTAAGGCCAGGATCAGACGCATATATCTATAACTTAACTTAGTTCTTATACAGCGAATGGGGAAATCGGTTATTCAAGCTGTTCCATGTCCTTTTAGTATTTTACCAAAAGTTAGTTTATCCATTTACACTCAAGTCAGCCGAAAACTCTTCTTTCCTCCTTCCCCACCCATTACTTTGGTATTACGAGTGCTTGTTAACTTGTCCAATTCCCGCGTTAATTTCTAACACATTTCAATAGTTTTTATATTTTTTATTTATTATTTAACTTAACGCAATTTACAAAGATTTTTATTATAGACTTGGTTTACTTTTCAATTTCATTTTTCTCAGTTTTTCTTTCGTTTCGACATCAATTAAAAACCAAATACAATTATAAATTTTCTTTTATGTTAAATTTAAGTTTTGAAATTATTCTCCTTTTTTTTTTTTTTTTTGTTGATTTTTGTGTTTTGTTGGCTTAACAATAAATGCGGATGCACAAAAAACTGAACCCAAGGTTCGATTACATAACATATACTCAAATTTTGGGGATTGGAGCAGGGGGTTGGGGTTCTTAAGGGGTTGGGGGTGGCCTTAGGCTCAACCTGTAGCAGCAGTTGTAGATATAGACACCAGACGCATGCCATATCCAACGATTTAGAGGGCCTTAAACCGACGCGCACTTTTCGCTGCTTCGCGGGAAATTCTGGCGGGAAAAGCGATAGTCGGTATGAGGCAAAAATAGCGAGAGACAGAGAAAAATCTTAAATTATACACAAATATAAATGAATTTTGAATAGCAAGTTTTGAAACATTATAGCAAAAATAATAAACATTTGAAATAAATTAAAGTCGCAAGATGATGTTGTTGTTCTTGTCGTTGTTGCTGTTCCACTTGTTGTTGATCTTGTAAACTAGAATTTTGGATTGCTTTTTGTTGTTTTTCGATTGAACATTTAAAGTTGAATTTGAATTGAATTAGCTAACATCAGTTTCTGCTTGTTATTGCTGTTGTTGTTGCGGTTGTTCTGATTGTTTTTGCTGCTGTGGTAGCTGTTGCTGCTCCTGCTGCGAAGCTAACTGAATAGACACTCTGTGGCCTTCTCCAGATTCCAATTCTCCTTGGAGAGCACAGCGCGTGCATCGTGCTCATCGATGCCCATGTCCTTGAGACGCTGAATCTTTGAATCACAATCGGGAAATGTGTGTGGACCACCAGCGTAGGCGTTTGTCCAATGTTTCGCCGTTAGCAGAAACAGTTCGTGTTTGTCCTTGAACTGATAGGCGACAACAGCGTCCTGTGGATCGTCTGGCTCGGCAGCGGCCAGCAGTGCCTGCAGCGATAATAACACTGTGCGCAATGTCATCGCCGCAGCCCAGTTGTCCTTCAAGATGTCCAGGCAAATAGCGCCCGTGACAGATGAAATATTTGGATGCCAGATCCTTGTGATGAAGCGAACCTATGTGGAAAACAGTGTATCTTATTAGCAGGGCATTCCTTTATGAAATAGTTTCAGCTTCGTATCGGTTATCGTTTAGACTGGAGTAAAATTTGAACCAAATTCTGATTGGAACGTACTTTGAACTACTCAACAAATAAACTATATATAACCGTTTCGTTCACTGGCTCACAAATGGAACCACCAACAATCGATCTACCGATAAACGATAACCACATTCTGTTAGACACTCACTTTGGGTGGATTGAATGGATATGTTTCGGGTACTTTGATTTCCAGCACAAACTTGCCGCCCTCGTAGGGCGTGTCGGGCGGACCGGCAATTTCACCGCGTAGCTCTGTCCAGCTGTCGTTGACCAGCTCTATTTTGATCGAACACTGAACAATCTGCACAAAGCAACAACAAAATTGATTAATTCATTAAGTAAATGTGCAAATTCATTGATGGCGCCAAAAAAAAATGAAAGTGAAAAGAAAATATTGCGAATCAAAGTCCTTGAAATTGTTTGCAAGGGTAGTGAGTAGTGGCATGGACGGCGGGGGCGTGTGTTATGCTAACCCCTCCCGCCACACACACACGCACGCACACAGTCGCAGGTAAGTGGACTCACCTCCTCGCTGCGCATTACTTCTTTAAATTCGCGCTTAATACGTGATACTGCCATGTTCGCCATGATTATGTTGTATTTTTTGTATGTTGGATCTTCTTCGTTGTTGCTGTTGTTCTTTCTATACTTCTGCTACTGCTGCTGCTGCTGCGCTGCAGTTGTTCGTGTTGTTGTTTTGTTTTGTTGCTAGATCCTAGTGTTGCGTAAATAACGCGTGGCTTCTCTTAACAGTACGATGAAAAAGATTTATATCTTCTATATATGGGATAAAACAAAGTTGCGGCAGCATACACAAAAACAATACGAAATGCTTTAGTATTTCAATTTTATTAAACTGACACTTTTCTCAATACAATTTACACGCAAAACCAGGGTACCTAAAAACTATCGATAAAACACTTGACAGTCAGCTGCTGGGCAATGTGACCAGATGAAAGTGTACTAGCAAATACGTCACAAGCATAACAGCGTAGCCATCATGTTAACCTTAAGGGTTGTGCGGTTAACCGTTTTGGATTAGTGTTGTAAAATAGCGGCTGCTATTTAAAAATTGAGCGCCATTTGCGCAGCATCACCTAATTATATATTTATGTTACAAATAAACTTGTTTCTTTTCATTGCAAAAAAGAAAACATTGAAGTGGATTTTTTTAGCTGCCGGCCGCAGAATATCATTGGTATTTTTCCACAACTTGTTCAAGGTCCCAACATGATCCCTTGAATCTACACACACACAGACATGCCATACATACAAATGAACTTCATTTGACCTCAGGTAGATACTTCTATTACGCCTTGGCAACCGTTTTTACTTACTACGCTCACCATTTCAAAAACTCGTTTTACGTCTGATAAACAAAAACCAAGCAGAGCTATAGGGTGAACCGCATGGTAACAGAATATATACTATATAATACATAACGAGATCGGTAATTATGCGGGTATGTATGTAGGCTTCTCATTCTTTTTGACATTCACGTTTCGCAAAAAAACACAAAACGTGTCGAAAATTATGCGTAGAGCCGAAAAAACACACGCCTTTGAGTCTGAGCATAACCCAATAAACAAATCTGTTGTGACTTTTTAAATGAACTTGGTGAACAACTTAAGGCAGAGAGATTATGTTGTTATCAGGAAGTCAACATAAGTCATTGTTGCTTTTTGGCGACTTCTTTAACAGTCTTTGTTTATTTAGACGCTTTGTTTGTTTACTGGGCACGTGTTTCGTTTGTTTTCCTTTCCACAGACGTTCGTCAGCGTCTACGTCGCTGGCGTCGTCGTTGCTGGCGTCGTGCTCCAAGCTCCAAACTGACAGCCGGCAAGCTAAACTCTTTTGCGCTCTCTATTCGACGCGCTCTCTCGCTCTCTGTCTCTCTCTTTGGCTGCTCTCCTTGTGTGCTGCTCTTTGTTCTGCTCGTCACAGTTCAACTCCACGACTTCGTCGCGTATGAAATCATTCAGCTTTTGCATTTTCATTGAAGCGGCTGCATTTTTAAAGTGTTTAAAGACTTGAGAAAAAAAGAAATAAATAAAACAGAGTGAAACGTGAGTAGTCAAAACATAACTGTATAAAACGATCAATTTATTTGCTGTACTAAGCTGTAAAGTAATTTTTGTGAACAATTTGCCACTGCACATGTTTCATGTAAGTTGATTTATACTGTCGAAACGTGTTTCAGACTGTGTGTGTGTGTGTGTATGAGCGAGACTGCTTGTGTGTGTGCTTTATTGTGATATGCTTTTTATTGTTTGTATAGCGTTGAAAACGTGCGCTGTCAGCATGCTGGAAGCCGACACGTGGTTGGCTCGCCTCCAACCCCTTTCTTTTGTTTTTGTATTAAATAGAATGCAGCGACGCCATTTGCATTTACGTCAACAATACAAACGCAGACCGTCTCACACACACACACACACACACGTACATGCATACTCTGCAAACTATTCGCGTACAGACTACGTCAGCATCCGTTTCGGGCATTTCTTTTGTTTTTTAACTCAAGTATTTAGCTACAGTTCATTTAAAATTAGATTCGCAAGCAAACAATTTGACATTTCGCTGTTCCGTAGAAAGTACGTACACAGCATCCAAGTACAGTTGTACCACAACAACAATAACAACATCAATGCGGGGACGAGCCCCCATGAGCAGCTGCTGCTGTCGGCACCATTACCTAAGGCCAGCCTAAATAAATTAAGCAGATAAATTAAAATGCATTGCACGCAGCCCTCGTATTTGCATCAAAACAGCTGTGCTATCAGCCAAGAGAGCGCATCACCAAAGAGAGGGAGAGAGTAGAATAGTAGCGGCAAAAGCTTCTGCTACTAGAGCATCTATGCGTGTGTGAGTGTGTGTAAGTGTGTGGGCTGCATACGCATACGCCATGTACGCGCTCAGTTTCAATTGCTCATTCGCTGCTGACGGCGCTGCGTTCGTCTCTGCTGCTGCTGTTGTTTCCCACTGACTAATCTACTGCCATAGGCAGTCTAATAAATAAATTTATATATTTATATACACACACACACACACGCACAGATAGATGTACTACTGCAAACGCAATTATATTTGTATCTGTAGTACAGCATTGTGTGTGCGCTCTCTGCTCAATAAATTGTTGGCCCGGCTGCCTGTCGTTGGCACAAACAAACAGTTTCTCAGTCGTGTATTACCGTTAGCACCTGACGAGTTGCCAAAACGGAACGAGTGCGCGTCGTGCATAAAAAAACAAATCGCATCATTTGAGAGCGAGAGAGTGGTTTAATCAACAGTATGCCAGATACAAAATGCACTGAACTTGACCAAAATGGTTTGTATTTGCCAATTGTTTAACAATAATTCATTTTGCATTGTCAAGGCTCTCTGCTTATTCCTTGACCTTAACAAAAAAAAAACTCCTTCAAACTTAACGAACAGCTGTTCGGTTTGTCTCGTGTTGAAAGCTCTCGACACGCGCCTGTTTGCATGCAGGCAAATTTTCTCGCCCAACTCTTACATGAAGAGCGAGCGAGAAAGAGAGTGCCAAAGGCTTTATCAGGCATTGAGCTTTAGGGCTCTCAGAGCGTATGAGCGGCGCTCTCTCTGGTGTTGCCAGACAGCAATAAATCTGAAGGATCATACAAACAAAATATTTATTTTTGTAGTTTTTCTCTACGTTAACTCTGTTAATTAAACTGTGCTAAATTGAGCATGAATATTTTTAATTCAATTAACAAAAATTATTTCCGACTCAATCTGGCCACAAAACAACTGTTTGCGCTCACTCACACAGGTTGCGACAGCAATACGTCAAATAATCACATGTCTTCTTGGGGTGGCTTTGCTTGCGTCTCTTAGCGACGCGCTCTCTCTTTCTCACTCTCAGAATAAAAAAAAACACGCATACATAAAGCTTTATCGCTGCCAACGACAGATGTATGAATGAATATTGAACTCGTGAGTGTGAGAGAGCGCATTCTGCTGCTGGCGCTGCTGCTGACGTTGACGTCGCGTCGTTTTGATTACATGCAAACACAGTACGACAGGCTCTCTTACAGGCGGTGCGCGCGTTCTCACTCCCTCTCTCTCTCTCACTCGCTCTTTCTTTCTATATCCCCACATACACATACGAACGTAGAGGCACTCTGAGCGAACGAAAGCGGCGACGTCGCCGTCGCTGTCGCTGCTTTTGCAAAAAAATTTTTATAATAAAAACTTGTACTCGTAGATTGTGTGATGCCAGTACGTTCTGCTAATCCGATACGCGCTAGAAGTTTGATCCGAGACAATTTGGAGAAACAGGCTGGTTGTCTAAATCTAATACACTCCAGAATGCCAAACATTAAAGTGTTTTCGGGCACCTCGCATCCGGATCTGGCGCAACGTATTGTCGATCGTCTTGGCATCGATCTCGGCAAGGTGGTCACCAAGAAGTTCAGCAACTTGGAAACATGGTAAGTCTGTCCTCCAACGAAAACAACAACAACAACACGCGGACACACAAAAGCGGTGCTAAGTGAATAAACAACGGGAAATATAAAAATATTGTGTGAAAAATTTAAACTCTGAAAGTTTTGATAAACAAATATGAGTGTTAAGTGCTCTCAAAATAAGTGTGCGTGTATGTGAGTGTGTGTCCAGGCTATTTTGGTCCTTGACATTCGCTGAAGGTTGGCTAGTGTGTGTGTGCTTGGCTCTTCCATTGTTTTATTCCCTATTTTCTTAAAACATTTTCTTATTTGCCAAAAGTATTCTTTTTTTTGGTTTTGCTTTCTTTTTTATATATTTTTATTGATTTAACAAGTGGACTGTACACCGTAGTCATTGGTCTCGGTCGCCGTGTGCTTATGCCTCTGCCTTTGTGTGTGTGTTTGTGATATACGCACACAAACACTCACACACATACTTACACAAACGGCCATTTACACTCACAGACACCATGACACAACGCGCTCTGGCAACACCGCTGCTGCCGCTGCCTCCGTCTCCGTTGCCGTCGTCAATGTCGCGTGCAATTTGACTGCCGACACTGAAACTAAAACAAAATAAATATATTTAACACACATAAAATGGGCCACATCAAACAAAACAGAAACAGAAAAAAGTATAGAAATTGAATTTTAATTTTAATTAAATTAGCACATGTGCTTTTTCTACTGAGTCGACGACAATCGCGACTTGCCGCCCATCTTCGGCTTGATTTACACACAACCACATACACGCGCGCTCACACACACTAACACACACACAGCGCCAGTCAGCTGCTGCAACAACAACAAATAATAATAAAGTGTCTCTAGGCTGGCGCCTTATCAGCGCACACAGTTACACACAAAATGCCAACACATGCAAAGGCATTTTAATAAAATTTAATAAGCGTGGAAAAATTACACAAAGGAAATTAGCAAACAATTAGAGTATAGGGCGAAAAAAAAACAAAAAAAAAGTGCCCAAATAACTACAAGCAATGGCAACTAAATTAGAGGTTATAATATAAATAATGCGCGCTAAGCTTTTCAACATGATACGCGCCTGAGTATTGCATACATACACGCACACACACACCTTTTGTATGCGTGCTTGTATGTGTGTGCACATATTATGCTCTCCCTCATATACACTCACGCATACAGGCCTATGCAAAAGGTAAACTCCAAAACAGAAGCAACGGCAGACGCAGACAGCAAAAGTAAACCACAACAACACGACTCTGTCACGTTTTTAAGCTTAAAGAGAGTGGAAAGAGAGAGAGAGTGAGAGAGCGAACGTTTGACGGCAGCAGAGCAGCGTATGCTGAAAACGAGAGCAGCGACGTTGCGACGTCAACGACGCCCCCACATGTTTCATTTCACGTTACGCTCACGCGTTTTCATATTGTGCGCTCTCTTTATCTCTTTTTTCTCCTTCTCTCATCGTTCGTATCGAAGGCGACCCCCACGTGTGCGCTTGCCAAAAGGCAGACACAACAACGCAGTGGTTGTGCTTGTTGTTGTTGTTGTTATGGGCGCTGCGCACTTGTCGGCTTGTTGTGGCTGTTTCTAGATTTGACTCGTGAGAGCTAAGCAACAGTGTAACTAATTTGTTGACAGTTAGGTTATACTACAGTTGTACTCACCGTTGTTGTTGTTATTGTGGTTTTACTTGCTGTCGCTGATTGCTTCGCTTGCACTTTGACTTGATGGGAGCGCAACTCCTGATGTTCTTGTTGTTGTTATGTTGTCTAATAGAACGCATGGCTCAGGTTTTAATCAAGATTCGTCTTGAAGGGCGCACAGATGACGTCATTAGTATTTATAGGACAATCGCATGATGACATACGAAAACACTCACGTTTCGAAGGAATTGCTATAAAAATTATTGAAAAATTATAATGAATCATGAAAGTCTATAAAAAAATATGTTTGTATGGGGGAATGACCTTGGGGTAAAGACAAGCCAACCGCCAATGCAACTTGTCAATAATGTAACCCACAAAACCCAATGACCATCAATACTGAAAGGTCGCAACACGCAACTAAAATCAACCCACAACAACAATAGCAACAAAAACTATAACAAATAATGCTGATTACTTGCTTTAGTTGATGTTCTTGTTGTTGTAATTGAAAAGTTTGATCGATAAGAAATTTGCGTGTTATGCGCTAAAAAGTGAGGCAGTGGCGTAGGGAGGTGTGGAGGGGGAGGAACTTGGAATGGGAGCAAGGGCTATGCTGATAAGTACAGTGAGACAAAAGCGATTAAGATGCCAAGATATGGTTTTAGTACAAGCAACTAAACGTCGATTCTATATGACTGATAGTGCCCAAAAACTTCAAGTCAGATTACGCTATCACAAACACATTCGCTCGCACATATGCAGACTCACACTCACACACACATGCACACGTGCGAAGACTTGTCAGTTGTCTGGCATAAAAACAGCTAGTTAAAAATACATGCACAAAGAAAAGGCGAAAATAAATAAACAAAAACAAAAAGAAACAAAAGAAAGAGGAAGAAGCAGAAACCAGCTGCTTTCTTGGCAACGGTAAACCGGCAAACTAACGCGACATTACGAAAGCTCAGGGAGAGCGGAAAGAAGGGTGAAGAGGGGTAAACAGAGATGTCAATGCAGGCAGAACAAAAGGCCAGAAAAAGCTATATAAAATTAAAAAAATTGAACAGTTTCTGGAGTGGAAAAATAAACAGTAGATAAATGAAATACACTGGTTGGATTAAATGGCTAAAAATAGCTAATAAATTGAATAAAAATAAGGCTGTTAGCCAAATGCACTGTTTATGAACTCACAGCTAAAAACAGCTAGTATAAAATAATAAAACTTTCAATTGTTTAGCATTAAATGCGCCAACACTTCCTGGCTGCCAGCCAATTGAGGATCCCGCCAGAGTCGCAGCCTGCAGTTCAGCTGGCATTCGAACAATGCCAGCGGCGAAAGTGTTTAATTTTCCTTCCTTTTTTTTTTGCTTAGATATAAATGCATTCATTTCATGCAACATCGAGTGCAACGTCAAGCAGCAAAGCAGCCAAAGTCAACTGAATACTTAAGAATTTCGCAAAATATAAATGAAGCTGCACACCAAAAAGAAGCTAAACAAAACGCAGACGAACAATGCGGCGTATGCGTAATATTTTGTTTGCGTCAAAAAGTAGCAAGCTACAAAAAAAACAACAGCTGATTCGACGCTGTTTGCTGTCACAAAATTTGACGAAAGCGATTAGTTAGTTGGTACTGGCGCCTAAGTCTTTTGGCCAAACATAAACAATTAATTTGCGTTCAGCTAGCACCAAAAAAAAAAAAAACAAATTGAGTACAAATTTAATGTCAAATTCGTTCGATATTCCGGACATTGTTAGGGCCCGTAATTCAATTAACCTTCAATGACAATGACCAGATGTGTGTGCGTGTGTTGGGTTGTGTGTAACAAAAGAGAGCAGAAAATCGAAACGTAAACAAAACAATAAACGCATAAATACACATTCTATTTCTTCTCCTTTTGAGACTTTCCCAGCTGACAAAGTTTAGCTATGATCTGATGTCTCATGTCTGACACTTGATACTTTCTAGTGGGTCTTTTATGACTTGTGTCAGCTTTCCGTGTGAAGAACCTTTTTGAAATTCAGCCAAAAATTTTATAGATTTGTTTGGTCACAGCTTCAAGTGGCATAAACAGCGTAAAAAATTGATTTTCAAGCTAAAATTGATTTCGAATGGCAAGCAAAAAGCTTTGGTTACTAAGTTGGGCTAAAAGCTAAAAAAAAATTTTTTTATATACACCCAACTAACTCCCATTATACCCCTGTTATAGTGTATATATCAAGAAGGTCAATTCATTTAGCTATAAGTCACTTGTTCAACGAAGTTCAAGCTGAAGCTCACAGCCCTTCTGAGAGGCGATTGCGGGTAGAACAGTCAGAAGGGCAAGGCTATATCGATTATATTTGTTAGCCCTGACCAAGAATAATTACACATATTTGGATTCAGAGCCGCCTCAACGAAATTTCAGCAGCTTGAATAAGATTACTATATCATATGAATTGAATCTAGTGTTAAGTAGGAAAAACTTGTTTGTGTACTGGGTCCTGTACATTCAGTGCTGCTTTCTTAAGAGGTCTTAAGAGTTTACAAACAGCTGCTGCCCAACTCCACTCTAGTTACCATTTCATAACTTAGTTTAGCTCGAAAAACAGCTCACGCTAGTGACGAAACTGGAGTGCTAGTCGATTGTAATCTGAGTATCTGCGATTATTCGTGTAACTCTAGCTCACAAGCGCTTAGTTACCAGGAATGCCATTGATTTAGTTGTAAACATTAGTGGTATGCACCTACCATAAACATATCGTATGCCCAGATATATTTAATGTTCTCGATAAACGATTCTCTAAACAGTTTTATTTAATTTCAGTGTCGAAATCGGTGAATCGGTGCGTGGCGAGGATGTTTACATCGTGCAGTCCGGTTCCGGGGAGATCAATGATAATTTAATGGAGTTGCTGATCATGATCAATGCATGCAAGATCGCGTCAGCCTCTCGTGTTACAGCTGTGATTCCTTGCTTTCCATATGCCCGCCAAGACAAAAAAGATAAGGTAGGTTTGCCTAACATACATAATGCCGCCCCTCAAGACCCCCGATGGATCGATATACATATATGTATATCTCCCTCCACCTACCAACCCTTTCTTTCTCTTTCTACTCTTTCTCTCTTTGTCTAACTTTGTATCTTCTTAACCAACTGAGTTTTATACACACACAATTTGAGAATTTCTTTATGTTTTTCGGACAGTAGAGCATTTAACTGTCCTAAAACTTTATCGTGTACATATTTATATATATATAACCAAGTTTAATAATCTTTCTATCTCTCTCTCTCTTTGTGTGTGTGTGTGTGTATTTTTGTATTGCATTTTGAATACAAATTTCCTTTTGTTTAGTTTATTTTTCTTTCGATTTTGGTTGCAAGGAAGCAAAGCTGTAAAATGAAAAAAATGTGGAAACTATTCTATATGTATATAAAATGTCTAAAATTCAGTTTTATATATATATTATATATGTGTATGTATTTAAAAACAACTTTTATTTGCTGCAGTTTTCGAGCTGATTTGCTTTTAACTCCGCTCTCTCTCTATTTTTCTCTTTTTCTCTCTCTTTTGGTACTCTCTTTTCGTTGTGGAACTATCTTTATCTCACCATTTATCTATTTGTATCTTTTTTTCTTGCCAAACATACTTTCTATAACTACTATCTCTACTCTAGTTGACGGGCAGTGAGGAGAAAGATGATAGCAAGAAACTTGCCAAGAAAAACTACGATTGGAAATTTAGGGTATTTAATTTTTCCATAGCTCCAAAACTCAACTTAAACTCAACTCAAACTCAAACTCAATACTCACATCCATACAATGAACTTAATTTTCAACATCTTTTGTTTGTTCTCTTCAACTTCAAATTTACAAAAGTTTATGGGCAAAATTTCTCAATTCATTCCAAACTCATTCAAGTATTTGATACTCCAAAACTAAGGGCTGCAAAATTTACCTCTCTTCACTCTTCACTCGTTGGGTCTCTGGGTTCTGGGGTTTCTAATCAAGTTGGTAAAAAATTCTAAGCGTTTTTGATACTTTCAGTTGTGTCTCTTTTGTGTTGCATGTCAAACTAACTAAAGCATAAACTGTCTAACAAATAATGAAAAAATTAACAACAAATGCAATGATTAATATACAAAAATTCTTAAGCAATTGGCAAATTCAAAATTGAATTTGAAATTTACAAAAATTCCACATTTTTTTCAAAATTTTGCTGTCGTTGGCGGCGCTTCATTGCAGCAAAAATACGAAGGAAAAAAAAACGAAATGATTTAATACGTATATTAACACAATATTATAAGATAAATAATTTATATTAATTTTTTGGTTTTTCTTTTTTGTTGGTCTAGTATTTGTGGCTTGTCTTGTGTTGTTCATACCGCATATATACTGTACTTAGTATATACTCGTATTTAAATATATATTTCTGCCTTTGTGGATTAAATTTTTCAGTTTGAAAAGTTTATAAATAATAAGTCAGTCTGTTTTAAGCAAACTCAGCTGTTTCTGGATAAAACTGACAAACAGTTTAACACTACTTAATTTTTCTATAATCTACAAAGGTTTTTTGTTTTATTAATTATTTTTTAATACCTTATTTTTGCATCTCTCAGCACTTTGCACTTTCTTGTTGTTTTTCAAACAGATTCCAGTTTTGTTTCCGTAAATAAGAGAATCGGGTTCAACTGATAAGGTTCAGTTTGAAAATTTAATGGCTAGCAACAGATTCATCGATTGTGATTTAAATTTATTTAATTATTGTATTTATTAAGCTCATTATTGATAACCCATTTGGGAGCAATGATTTGACGTCAGCCCTTGTTTGTTGGCCTATCGTAGGGGGGTCTACTGTACAGTGTAGACTTGAACCTTCGGTGCACAAAATTGTTTTTCATTTTGTTCGAGCTGATGAGAGATTAATCTGTAAGAAAAGTGCAAATGCAATGAACCCGAAACGCCTTGAATTTTGTAAATATTTTGTTGTCCGATTAAACGCAGATAATGTCTACGTAGCACTATATACTTTACTTTACATAGTTACTTTAATCGTATTTTACACCCAAAATTCCCTATTAACCAGAAATACTCCCAAAAATTGCACAAACTTTTTCCTTTTCCCAAAATTCCTGCATTTTGTTTGATTTCCTTAACTTAAAAAAAAAAATAGAAAAACTTTTCTCAACTCTTTGTTTCTTCTTTTCTTTTACTTTATTATTCTTTGAAAATCTGTACTTAAAATGTGCTTAGGAGTTTTCACCCAGACAATATACTGTGAGTAGTTTTGCCAGCAGGTCTATAATTTAAAATTAAAAGCTTCGGTCAAAATTATGTTTGAAATAAAAATTAAAAATGCTTTAGTTTCTTTTAAAATACTTTTTGTGTTTAATTTTCATTTCTTTTCATTTCTTTAATTTAGTCTTGTTTCCAGTTTGACTAATACACACACGTAATCGCATGTCAGTTAACGAAAAGTGATCGAAGATAAATAACGGGATATGATTTCGTTTGCACTCTCTTTTTGCCTCAAACAACATAACGGAACTGAGCTTGCTCTCTCCCGCTCTCTGTTGTTTAACTTTACGCACTCTCATTGGTTGTCATTTTAAAGCACACTCTTAAGTTCCCTCTCTTGCTCTCGCTCTACCTCTCTCTCTCTTTTGTTTGGCGTTCGCTCGCACTCTCCTTATGGAGTTTCTTCATGGTTGCATTTGGGAGCACAGAATTCTTGTTGTTATTGTTCTTGTTCGTTGTTGTTGTTGTTTTTGTTGTTGTCCTTTTGTGTTTTCAAATCTGTGTCGAAAGTGTCACGTAAATGTTATGAATACTTTAATTCTAATTAGTATCTAATTAATATTATGTTTTTTATTTTATTTGTAATTATTTTTTATTATTTCCACCATGGCTTTAACTCATTATAAACTATTGAATTTAACAAAGAATTCTACTAACTACGCTAATGTTAAATTATATTCTCTAATTTTTCCTTGCTGGCCCATGCACAGAGCCGTGCGCCCATCTCGGCGAAATTGGTCGCTAATATGTTATCAGTGGCCGGTGCGGATCATATTATAACCATGGATCTACATGCATCACAGATTCAGGTGAGTTGTGCTATAAAACATATAAACAATAGACAGAAATAAACCAAAGGATCTCGCTGCAGAGCTTCAACAAAACAAAATTTGGAATAAATATTTTTATCAGTGTATCAAATCTGCTATCTAGTGATCAATTTCGATAAAAACTCAATCGAAGAAAACTCATTAACGATAAGAAAATCGCTTTGTTTTGATTTTTAATTTTGTTTTGAGGCAGAACACAACAATTTTGTTTTATTATCCAACGTGATACCAAAAAAAGAATTATAAATCAATAGGTAAGATCAGAAAAGTCTTGTTAGGTTGTAAGCTAATGATAATGATGATGATGATAATGATGAAAGTCAAGTCAAGTCAAGCTGATATAAAATTCAATGAAAATGCAAATTGTTCTCATTGTCGGATGATGTTGAGCCTTTCATCCGAACGCGTTGAATGAATCGACATAATTCTCATGGTGATAGTAGACAAATGACTGAGTAATTCACGAATCCGTTTCTCCTTATCGTTAACAACCGTCTCCAGATACTGCACTTTGGTGTTGAGTAAATTGATAAACTCCGCTTTAGTTTCATTAACCAATTTGAGCTCCTTGTATTTGGCTTTGAGAACTTCATTCGACTCTTGTTGTGCTGAATCAATTGGAGATTTTCCAGCTTCAAATTCAGTTGGATCTAGTTGGGAGTGGGTTTTGGCCGGAGAACGATTACGGGCACTCAGACACGTCAAACCGTCACGCTCGAGACGCATTAGATGATAGAGTAGTGCTCGGATCGAGTCCAAATGTCCCGATGCCAATTGTTCCAATGCGGGACGCATTAGCATTAAACCCGTTTTACGCAACACATTCAGATTAAATGTCTCCCAGTTGAGTATCTTGGCTGCTAAATTGCCATGCGAAGTGTAGTTCTTCATTTTGACCAGTTTGGGTACCACACTTTTGAATAGTGTTGCCATATTCACTACATCGGAGAGATTACGTCGTGTGCGATGATTCAGCACTATTTCCCGGGCACTCAACCACTCATCGAGCTCATTCTGATCGTCGGCAGTCAGATTACGTATGTTTGATGACATCATTCAAATCAAATCAATTCTCTTTACCTCTCTTTTACTCTATCTCTGGTTTTGTTGTAGTTTTATTTATCAAATATAGACAAATGATAAATGTTGGTATATTTTTATATATGTATAAAAATTGGACATACGACGTTCAATTTGTGAAGTTCTGAAGTAAAAGCAACGAAATACTTTTCGTTCAAAGAAAATCGATGAAATTTCGAATGACTTTTGTTGCTAAACTTACTCATTTAAAAAACAAACTACAAGTAATTTGGTTTCCTTAGGGTTTCTTTGATATACCAGTTGATAATCTCTATGCCGAGCCAGCGGTACTCAAATGGATCAAAGAGAACATTCCCGAATGGAAAAATTCGATTATTGTTTCACCCGATGCCGGCGGCGCCAAGCGGTAAGTAAAGACTATGAAAAACATGTATAGAACATAAATAAATATATATATTTTAACTATATAGTGTCACTTCGATTGCGGATCGTCTGAATGTGGAGTTTGCGCTGATACACAAGGAGCGCAAGAAGGCGAATGAGGTCGCCTCCATGGTGTTGGTGGGTGATGTTAAGGATAAGATTGCCATATTGGTGGACGATATGGCCGACACATGCGGCACCATAGTGCATGCCGCCGATCGCCTGGTGGAGGCGGGCGCCACGAAGGTGATTAACCCATTAAAATATTTTTAAAAATTATTTAAAATAATTTATTGATAATTTTGTAGGTGTATGCCATACTGACGCATGGCATTTTCTCGGGTCCCGCGATTTCGCGGATTAATAACGCCTGTTTTGAGGCGGTCGTTGTGACCAATACTATACCACAGGATGGTCATATGCGGGATTGTCCCAAAATACAGGTAACAGAAGCACCAACTCACTTGCTTCCATCTTAAATACGCTCTCTTCATTTACGCTCTCACTTCGTTAACGCGCTCTCTTACAACTTTAAGCTTTTACGCTCTTTACTAATTTCCTTTCGCTCTCTCTCTCTTTCCTGCAGTGCATTGACGTCTCGATGATGTTCGCTGAGGCTGTAAGACGGACACACAACGGCGAGAGTGTCTCGTATCTCTTCTCAAATGTTCCATACTAAAAGCAAAGCACCAACAACAACAACAATAACAATAACACCAGCAACAATTAACAACAACAACAACAAAGGAAACCGAAAGTAATCTTCAAGCAAAACTGTTTGCCATCATCAATCGTTATATATTTTTTATTACCTATTAACTATGTAATTAAAACTCAATTCTGAGAAAAAAACAATTGCAAAAACAATTCACTAATCGCCATTATTGTAATTATATTAAAATTAGCGTAAACTACAAAAAACACTGCACACTTAATTGCCTTCATTTTGTTAATTTTTTGATTTTGATTTCTATTTTTCGAAAAGCATTTTTTAAAAACTAAAAAAACATAAAGATTGTCAACTCTTAGAGAGATCGTTAGTTGTATAGATTATATAGTAAAACAAACTAAACACACACACACAAACACACTCACTCGCATACACATTCTCACACACACACAGAAAAGATTGTAATTTTACACTGTGCAACACATTTTTGATGATTCTGTCTGTAAACATAAGTTTTGAGCTAAATTTCATTTGCGACAGTTCAAAACAAACAACTAAAAATTTTAGTAAAATTAAGTAAATAAGAGAAAACAAACACACACACACACACACAATTGAAAAGAAAACTTAGTAACTAGGCGTTTAAAACAAACAAACAACAACAACAAAACAAAATAAAAAATTTAAGAAAACTCAACGAAATGTTTAAGACTTAAAATCTTGGGATCGATTTCCAAGTTTATTTTCTCCACCATAACCAAAGTGCTTCGACTTCAAAATTTGTTTATTCACAACACACAAAGTATTTTCAGGCATGGAAACGCAGCTCTGTTTAAAACTCCTCCATATCATCGGCAACTTCCTCGTCGCTGAGTCCCACCTCATTGAAATCGCTTTCGAGCAACGCCATGTCGTCCCTGGCTTCCGTGAACTCACCCTCCTCCATGCCCTCACCCACATACCAGTGAACAAAGGCGCGTTTCCGGAACATCAGATCGAATTTATGTGCTAGATTGGTGAATGCTACCGATATGGCGCTAGTATTCGAGAGCATACAGCAGGCACGTGAGGTGGGACCCAGATCACCGTCGGGCACAAAGGCGGGTCTCTCGTAGTTGATGCCGATCTTGAAGCCCGTGGGACACCAGTCCACGAATTGTATGTGGCGCTTGGATTTGATGGCCGAGACGGCGGCGTTGACATCCTTGGGCACAACATCACCGCGGTAGAGCATGCAGCAGGCCATGTACTTGCCTGCTCGAGGATCACACTTGACCATCATGTTGGAGGGCTCAAAGCAGGAATTGGTCAATGCTGTGATCGCGTTCTGCTCGTGAGCCGCTCGCTCTGCGCACATGAGCGGCGCATAGGAGGCGAGGGGGAAGTGAATGCGGGGAAAGGGCACCAGATTCGTTTGAAACTCGTTGAGATCCACGTTCATGGAGCCACTGAAACGCAACGAAGCCGTTGTTGAGCTAACAATTTGGGCAATCAAACGATTGAGATTCGTATACGCTGGGCGATCCACGCCTAGTTTATTGTTGCAAATGTCATAGATGGCCTCGTTGTCCACCATGAAGGTACAGTCCGCATGCTCGATGGTCGAGTGTGTGGTCAGCAGTGCATTGTATGGCTCCACTACTGCAGTGGACACCTTAGGCGATGGATAGACGGCAAAGTCCAAGCGACACTTTTTGCTGAAATCACTCGAGAGGCGTTCCATCAACAGAGAAGTGAAACCAGAGCCTGTTCCTCCACCCATTGAATGGAAGATGAGGAATCCCTGCAGACCGTCGCACTGCTCGGCAATTTTCTGTAGCCGTGACGTGACTTTATCGATCACCTCCTTTCCTATGGAGTACCTGCCGCGTGCAAAATTATTTGCTGCATCCTCTTTGCCGGAGATCAGCTGTTCAGGATGATAGAGATCCTTGGTGACACCGCTGCGCACACTATCGATCACAGACGGCTCCAGATCGATGAATATAGAACGCGGCACCTGCTTGCCACTACCAGTTTCGCTGAAAAACGTGTGCGCATTGTTGTCATTGGTGCTCTGGCCAAACGTGGCACTGCTGCTGCCACTTTCGGTTAGCTGCTCCTGCGTCTTGCGGGCGCCATCGAGATTAATGCCGTGCTCCAGCAGGTACAGCTCCCAGCAGGCGTTGCCAATCTGTATGCCGCACTGACCGATTTGTATGGAGATCACTTCGCGCTGCAGTTGAATTTGTTATTTACCATTTAATGCACATTTAATTTTGGTTACTTGCCATTTTAGGGGTTTAAATTAACACTTTAAAACACGTTGCAGGTTAGGGGCCTAAATTAACACTCTTTGCACTCCGCTTGAGCTTTCTCTTCGCCCAGTCACGATGCAGCACAAAATGGCAGCCGACAAAGTGCCGTTACTTGGTGGAGCACAAAGCGAAATGTCAAAATAAATGCAGAGTTGCATTGTAGAGGGTTGAGGTACTGGCTTAAGGACTTCAGTGATCAGTTGGTGGGTTGGAAACTTTGCTCTGTGGAGCTGGCTTAACTTTTAGCTTAAATACATTTTTTTAACTTGCCTCGAAGCTTGACTAGGCTGTGCAGAGGACTCTAATGACTTTCTTCTCTCTCGAAGTTGAAACTTGACTAAGGTTTGACTCTTAACTAGTGTGTAAGCTTTAAAGGAGTTTTAAAATAGTGGGAAAACCTTTGCGCGATCTTACGCTGGTTGCAAACCCGACTAAGCTTTGTTAACTTAAAAGGACATTTTTAATGAGCATTTTGCAGTTACATTAAAACATTGTTAAATTAAATTAAATAAGCTAAAATTATGAATGTTGATGCATAAAGTATTAAAATTAAAAGCCAACTTTCACTAGAAAAGGATAAAAATCCAAATTTACATAATTGCACTTAAGTATTGCATGTGAAAAGTTGGCCATAAATTCCCGATTTCCTTAGATGGCAAACAAAGTCTAATATAAATTCGGACATGATTTGGCTGCCCTAATCCTTGGTGACTCCCGGCGGCAGCGTTACATCGAACACAATGGGTGGATTGTTGGGTAAATAATTGATGTCGCAGGTGGAGGCGTTAACGTAAATGATTCTGCCGTCACTGGTGATGCCATAGCCCTCATGGACATGTCCAAACACATGGTATTTGGGACGCACACGACGCTGAACTGTGCTCAACAACTCCACGCAGCCGGCACGTACACCAGAGCAGCAGAGATCGCCATGACCCACGGGCGGTGTGTGTGTGACCAATATATCCACTCCTACGGGTATTTGATTCCATTTGTCCAGGCAGGCAGTGCCACGTGGCACATTGAACGCCCAGCGACAGAATTCGGGCTGCCAGGGCGAGCCATAGATGCGTACGCCATAAAGCTCCAGCAGTTCGTCCTCTAGATAAGTGCAGTTGGTTAAGGCCTCGCGTATGTTGGGCGTCTGGACGGCGCTTTCCATGCTCTGCTTGTCATTACCCAGCGTGGGCAGATCGTCCAGTATGGACATGCCCGAGTGTTTGGAGCTGCACAACGCGAGAAGGGATTAGCATAAAGTATAGCTATATAATATGCCAGACTCTACACTCACCGTTGTCCCTTGTTCTGAAATGGATGGGTAAAGGTGCGGTCAAAGCTGAGCTCATGATTGCCGGCAATCACAATCTTATGCTTATGGGGTAGTGCACCAATCCAGTTATTAAACTCAATCACCTCCTGCAATTGGCCACATTTTGTAAAATCACCGGCATGTATAAATATATCGCCATCGGGTATATCGAACTTAATGTACGGTGTGAGTGAATGCGTATCCGACATGCAAACGACCCGTGCCTTATTGGGAGCAACCGTTGTGCTTGGTGGTTTCATTACCACCTTGATGACGCGCTGCTCCTTGCTGATCTCATTCCACGCGGCGGTCGGATCGCTGGTCAGCGGATGAACGTCTACGGTGCTCACTGTATCCATTGTGTGTCTAACACAACACTAATCAATGCATGATAGTCACTATCGCTAATAAGTACACGGTATTTGATTTAAGTCAGAAATAAACACGCCGATTTCCCGATAAATGATAAGAATACGCACAGCCTACATAATATTTTCATTGCCAATCAGCTGTTGTTTAGGGTTGCCGAATGGCTCACAATACTAATTGTGCATGGTGAACCAATGAGTTAATCGAACGTCTTTTGTTTATCATTTTTCGAAGTAGGAACAGTTTTCGACTGCTCTTCTAACTTTAATTTCAAACAACTTGGTTTATTTAATTAGCACTTGATTGAACTAATTTATAGATTTGCGTTTAGCTCAGCGCCCATTGACGTCACAGATGATTACAAAGCTGGCAAGGCTGCAGTTAGGTGGCAACGCCAATGCTAAACAAAAAACAGCTGAGTGCGTTAAACTGACGGCTGTTTCTCTGCTTCTTATTCACTTCAACTATTGTAGGATTTTTTCGTTTGACAATTTTTTGACAAAATTATTTTTTTCAATAAGCCAACAGTTGCATTTAATTGTTCACATTAAGTAATAAATTGCGGTGCACCATTTGCCGCAATGCCCGCGGCGGTGGAGGCGCAAATAGTGTATTTTGTGTGTTGAGTGAAAGAGTGAAATCAAAGATGGCTGCGAAAATCGTCTGAACAGCCACTTTGTGTGTAATTAGTGCAAACGCAAGTGTTTTTTGTGACCACCACATGATAACAAAGACGCTGAAATATACACAAATTAAACAGGTATGGAACAAACAGTGGAGGCATTACAGCAGGCGCAGCAGCCGGATGCATTTCTGGACGCAAGCGGCAGTAACAATGCAGGTGAGTGCTATTTTTGGTGAGACTCAATTACCTCTGCCTGGGTGCAGCCCCCTTTTTTTATATGAACGCCGCAGTCGACGTCGTTGCTAATTGTTTACGCCCACCGTTTAAGTGTGCGTTTTATTTGCCCAACAAGCATGTATGTGTGTGTGCCTAAGGGCGTCAATGTGTGTGTTTGCGTGTACCAGCCGGCCTGGTCTTTAACTCCTTTAGCTCTTTGCTTCGGCGCTTTGACGTTTTACGTTTTGTTTCCTCATTTCTTAAATGATGATTCACTTTGAATGTGTCTTCTCTTCGTCTTCATACAGACAATCAACAATCAACGTTTTATGGCACAGGCAGTTGGCTCTGCTGCTGTGTGTGCATGTTTTTATAGTCATTGTTCTTTGACACTGCCATAATTTATTATAGCATCGCAATTTATAAATGCGCTTAGACATTGCGTAGACTGCCATTTTAGCAGTGCAGCGGCAGAGCTTTCGCCTAGACTGTGCGCTCTCTTGCTCTTACTGCTGATCAGCTCTGCACTCAAATTGACCTAGACCTAAAGAGAGGCAAAGCTGTCAGTTGCTTCACACTCACATTCGCACACATTCATTCACAAAAATAATGACAGCGACGCGCGCAGCAAACATAAACCTTGATAATGACATTCAGACAAAATGAAAAAAATAAATAAAATAAACGAGAACCGTCGAGTCAGTTTGGTCACAACCTCTGGCAGTTATCCAACGGATTTTCACCCGACTGGTGCAAAATTAGAAAATCTTTATTCGCCAAAAGTCAAATGTCGAGTGACCAACCTGAGTGAGAATTGCATAAGTGAGGCTTGGGTGTGTGTGTGCGTCTTCGTTTTGGTCTCAGTCCTGAAGCTTCAAAGCTCTCATTTGTTTGCCAACGCGCCAAGTGTCAAGTTGCAGTGCGTTCGTCTCTCTTTGTCTCACACACCCACTCGAACACACACTCACACATAACTGTTTCGTTTGTAACGGCGCGTTCCGGTCGCGTGTTCGTCATCGCGTGTTTTTTGTTTTGTATTTTTTTTTTTGGCAATTTAGTTTTGTTTTTGCCAATTTCTGGCGTGGGCGTGATGTAATTTACCATAAAAACAGTTAACTAACACTATGTGTGTGTGCCTAAGAGAGAGAGAAAAGAAGGGAGAGGGAGCAAGGCAAATAAGCAATGTGCTAATTCGCGCCCCTTTCGTACAAATATTTGTGCCAAGTTTTGTTTTCCCTATTTTTTATGGCTTCCACAGTTAATAATCAATTTAGTTGTTTATTGTTACAAAAATTTCACTGTTTGCTTGATTAGCAAAGCGCTGCGAAGATCGACTATAACAGCAACAAAAAAAAAATCAATGTTTGTTTAGAAATTTGCAAATTGATTTATTATTGATTTATGTAATAAACCAAATGCATAAACAAATTGCAAGCGGCATTTACAGCAGAGGGTTATACAATGTAATCCGCAAGGTTATTTATGTGTGTGGGTGTGTGTGACTGATTTGTGTGATTACGCATACGCAGCGTGCTGCGGAAATGGAAAAAGTTTAGTGTGCCAGGAAAGTTGTTCTTGGCTAATTGCAAATAACGGGGCGCGTCACATGCTGTGCTAAGTTTCATCTAATTTATGTTAATGCTTCACATATTAGTGACACTGTGCGATAACAACAACAACGCAAGCTGCGCGCTTACACATACAACTGTTATACGTCATTCGTTGCTTTCGGCGTCGACGTTGCGACGTCACACGCTCAGCTGTTCTTCAGTTGTTGCTGCTCCCTTGCGGCTTTTTGCCAATTCGCCGCTGGCAAACAGCTGATTTCACTCACATTGCGCTCACCAATAGCGCGCGCTCTCTCTCACCCGTTCTCTCTCTGTGTGCGCTGTTAATCATAATTTTAAATAGACAATTATCGTTTGTTTTGATTTTGGTGCTTTCAATTTGCGAGCGTAGGAAACGCGCGCGATTTTACGCTCAACGTTTTTGTCTTTTGCTTTGCGCTTGCTTTTTTATTATTACTTATTTATTGCTGTTGTTGTTTTTGTTTTTGTTGCGCGCCGTCGCTTGAAACTTTTTTGGGCCGAGCGCGTCGCGCGCTTTTTCGCCGCAGTCGAAATTTGTCGTCGGCAGAGTTCGCCTCGCATTTAAGCATTCCGCGTTGTGTTTTTGTTTTTGTTTTCTTTGAGCAAGAAATTGTGTTTTGTGTGCGATCTGAACGTGAAGATATATATACAAATACATATATAGAGAAGCATTTTAATATATAAGCACACATCTCTATGTGTGTGCGTGTGTGTGTATAAAAAATACATTTAAATTGTAATTTGACATCAAAATTTAATGTTTTTGTTTTTGTTGTGAGCGTCGTCGTCTGTCGATTTGAAACTGAAAACGCTGAGCTCATTTTTTTGAGACGCCTTTAAACTGGCTAATTAGCATAAAAAAGCATTATAAATACATAAATCAAGTGATTCTTCGTATATAACCATAATAAATAATAAATAAGACTTGTATTCAAGTTGTAAATAAATTACAAATAATGAAATAATTCTTACCTACATTATATTTTTATTTTCTACATTATTGGCAGTAAAAAAGTGTTAAGCGCTGCCGGATTGTGCCATAAATTAATAAATGTTTTTAAAAAATTGTTATTCTGAGTGCTACGGCAAGCAGCTATGACGAATTCCAGCTGATTAGTGGTCTATTTTATGATTTGTGTATCAGCTTTCGTCACTAGCATAAAGTGCTCATCGTAGTGATTGTTTTTGTAATAATTTTGGGTTTATTTTAATAACCGACTTAACTGATTTATACCTTCTTGGCCTTTTATCAGATCAATCAGTTTGTTATTTCTTTGTGTTTCTACGCTAATCAAAGTATTTGAACATCTGTACAAATGGTTTATGTATAAGAAAGCTCCCTTGATTTCGTTTCGATTTTTCGATTAACGTCACTCGCGTTTCGGTGACACATTTATGAGCTCCATGTGAGCGTGTGTGTGTGTGCATATGGCCTGTTCTTATCACAAAATATTAAAACAAAACAACAACAAATAAACAATAATCCCAACTAAGCGACGCACAAATGCTGCTTAATTAATTACAACTCATAAATATAATTTGTGTTTAGATAGTGCACAGTATCTGAAAAAAAAAGGAAAATAAAAATCAGCTCACGTGCCTCTAATTACGACAAACTTACGTTTATTTAATTGACGCCCTAAACAACCCACACCACCTCCTGCCCCGCCCCCATTGTTTTGGGGCATAGAACGAGCGTAATTCTAATCAAGTGATTTAGTTCTCGCAATTTGTGAATCTGCCTGGGCATCATTTTCCTAGCTGTGATTATTTTACAAATTTATGCGGCAGTTTCATGTTATGGAATTTTCAATGGACACCAAAAAAACTAAAAGGTAAATTTATGTCGAATCAGATTTTGCAGTCAAACATTTTTCACTTATAGCCTAATAAATTTTATGGACTATACTCTGTAAATTCTGTCCTAAAGGGTATCTCAAACACCAGCACACTGCGAAATGCTTTTTTTGTTAAATTTTAATGTGCTCATTTAGTAATTCTTGGAAAAAGAAATTCAATAAAATTGATTGTGAAATTTTCCCGATAGTTTTGAACGATTTCTTTTCTAAAATTTGTATATGTATCTGAGTAAATATTTGCAGTTGTTGTGGCTCAAATCTGTTGATCTCTGATAAACGAATAGAACTCTCAAACAAATCGTAAATTGCCCCAAAAATTGTTATACAAATAATTTTTAGCAAATTTTCGGGAACATTTGGCGTTCAACACGTTTTTCAAAATTGCGCACTGAAAGAAATGGGTGGGAAAAAGGGGAATGTGCTTAACCGACTGTAAAATACCCTAACTGCGGTTAAAAGCTGCAAGTAAGCTGACTGCTACTTGATTACTAGCTTTGCAAATTCTTGTAGCTGCCTCCTTTTTTATAAACTTCAAATATCTTTAGTACAGGGTATAAATTTATACAAATACTTAGCGGTTGCTGCAGTTTTTCACAGAAATTCTGTGAGTGAGAGTGGGAGAAAGATAAGTTGAGTGGGCACTGAGATCAGGAGAAGAGCAAGAGGAAGAGCAATGCCTACGTATTGGTCGCATGTCTTTGCCAAGTTGTTGTCGTTGTTGTTGTTGTTGTTATTTGTTTGTTAAATGACACATTCACAGCGCATTTATAACAAGAATTTTAGACATTTTCCGTTCGTTTTGGAGGCGTGCTAATACATTATGAATAATATATATGAAGACATACAAATGGAGGAATATGTCTTTTGGATTTTGTGTTTATTTTCGGCACCATTTTAAATATTGTTTTTTGCTGCGCATTTGCATACCCTGTAATTGGTATAATTAACTGGGAATGGCATATTAGAGCAGGGAAATGTTGGGTTAACAAGTTTGAAATAGGTCTAGAACTTCTGTGGTTTCGTTACTTACTGATGGATTATCTTAGTTAGGGCAAATTGAAACAGAAGATACCTTAAAACCAGTTCAAAAACAGTTAGATTTACCCAAATCCTACGACTAAGTCTTAGGGTTACAGGGTAACTTACAGCACATCATGCCACAGTTACGCAGACTCTTGTTTGCCACATGTTTAGATTAATGATGAGCAGACATGAGGTTACCTTTTATTGCATTGAAAGGCAAAAGAAAATCGAAATTTTCTTAGCTATTTTCAAAGCGTTTCGTTGGTTTTTCCTTTGCGCAATTCTCGTGACAGCTCGCTCTATTGGGCAGCCTTAAATGCTACTCAAAGTGAATGTGAATTCGTATGAATGTAGGTAGTAGTATATGAATTTGCTTTTATGGAGCTGTCTCTTTTAAACCTTATCAATTATTCAGTGACAGTGTGAATACTTTTTTACCCTGAACTTTGACTGTGACCTTTAAGGGCCGCCGTAATTTCCAGGTCCTTGGTGGTCCTGCGGAACAGCTGACGACGGCATTGAAGTCAAGCCAGGGCCTTCATTTACCCATTTTACTATTTACTATTTATTATTTATAACTACTTTCCACCTTTTTGTAATCTAATGACAACCAAAGGACAGCACGATTTAAGAATTACATTGATATTGAAACTTCTGGTTCAGTTGTTGTCTGCGGTCAAAACTATTGATTGATTTCGTTTTTGTTTTTCCCTAAATGATAATGTAATTGAATAGTCTATTTTGGGTAGCATAACATTTGCGCAATGTATACTATGGATCATTATTTTAAATTATAGATAAAGCTAGCTAGGGCAATAAAAGGGTTGAAATTACTTAGTTATGGAAATATATTACTATAAATTATAGTTAAAGACTAAATTTAGAATCAAATCGCACTTTGTTTAATCAAATTCCTTAAGAGCCACTTTAAGCGCGTGGTTAAACGCCTTAAATTATAAAAGAAAAGGCTAAATTCGCACTCGATTATATCTTGACAGTTGGATGATTTATGTTGATTCCAGTTTTGCTTTAAATAGGTTTGGTACGATTAGAATTGTTATACTTTTTTGAAGGTTACTTGCGTTTTCAATGCGTCAATGCGTTGTGGAGTTACTAATCTAAATCAAAGAATTCAGAGTAGCAAAGAACAGAAAAGGTTAAAAGAGTTGACTAATTAGTAGGTAGGAAAAGTCTGGCAGATTTTTCTATATTTCAGTATTTACTTCTTAGATCTAAAACTGAAAAATTGGGCTCAAAATGCTTAAACCCTCGACATTATAAAAAAATTCTGTGAACGATTCCATGAAGTGCAATCGAGCCATGAACTTTATGTAAACTGCAACGCTATCAGATACATTTACAGCTACACATATAGATAAACCAACAGATATAGTCACGTCTGCAATTGCAAGTGTGTGTGTGAGTGTGTCTCTGCTTTTGGTATTGTAAAAAAAGGTCCGTTGTAGAGCTTAATACCGTTTAGAGTCGATGGTGAAATCAGCTTTTCGCTGGAAACGTTATCATAAAAATGTTATAGACTGATAAATGGCAGCAAGCAGACATACTCATACATCTGGGAAATACTACGTAGTGTGCTCAGGGCCGAAGAGCAGCCCGGAGGGACTCATTTAATCTTGTGTGTGTTTTGCATAGATTGACAGATTGATTGCGGGTGTCGTCATCAAGTTGTGTATTGCTGTTTTCTGCACGACATGCGATGCCGTGATAATAATGATAATGGCAATGAAAATGATAATGATAATGAATGTCATGTTCCAAACATCGTTAAAGTTTTTGTGTTTTTTTGTTAATTAAGATACAAAGTTAACAAATCGACAAATGGGAAATGAACTTTTAACGATAACAAAACAGCCAAGAAGCGTAGAGAAAACTAACAAAGTCTAAAGTTTAGTTGTATGCGTGTGTGTCTATTTATGGTCTCTGAGTGTGTGTGTGAGTGTGAGTGTGTGACACACCCACAAAATAAACCATATTCATGATGAGATAATAATATTTTCTATTTGCAGATTTGATTTGTTAGGCGCGTGCTAACTAAAGATTTGGGTAAACGACATTATAAACAAAAGAGTTAACAATTTTTTACACTCACACTCATGAGCTTTCTTGTTGTTGGTTTTGCTAAAAAAAAGTGCTAAGTAGGCGATTGGGGGAGGGGAAAGAAGCTCACAAATTGAATCATGTATTTGTACGCTTGTAAATACATTAACACACACACACACACACACACACACTTGTGCACACATTAAAGTAGAGTATGTTTATTGATAAGACCTAAAAGCCATTTGCAAGTCATGTTTTGTACTCCATTTTATACACTTGCAGAGGGTGGTTTAGATTTGTTAAGCAGTATGTAACGTTAACTAGTAGTAAAACATTAGATATGGGATAATTTAAAGTGTTAGTATTTATAGTTCTTAAAGTAAACAATGAATAAATGATTTCTAGATATCTTTTTGGTTGAAACTTTGTTGTTTTCTTCAAGTAAAAAACTAACTTAAACTAAGTTCATGAAACTAATAAAGTTCAATAAATTTTATTACTCTGTACACCGCTCTGCAAGTGCATTAAAACTTCGGCTTGCCGCAGTTAACATTCCTTTGTTGTTTCTTTACTGACTTTTGCTGTTGTTTGTTTATTTGCTTGGTTTTTTTCACAGGCACAAATCAAAACCCAAATGAGCAACACGTGAGCGAAGCAGCCACAGTTGTTGTTGCTACGGCTGTTGGCTCACCAGTCTCGAATCTAAGCTCGGCAACAACAGTAGGAACAGCAGCAATTGGAGGAGCAGCAGCTACAGGAGTTGCAGCAGCAGCAGGAACAATTGCAGCTGCAGCCACAACAACTCCCACGCGAAGTCCACAACGCAGTGTAGCTTATCACGAGGATGCTTATCAAAGTGCTGGAGATAGCATTGATAATGATATACAGCTGGACTCAAATGGTTCACCTGGACAACGACAGTCATTCAATTCCAGTGAATACACCTCCACGCCAAAATCTGCACGCAATGGTGGTACAGCAACCACTTTGTCAGCTAACGGTAGTGGCACCACATCACCCATCAATTATCAAATACTTGGTGACGAATACGCTTACAGCATAGAGTATGAATCACAGCAACAGCAACCACAACAACAACAGCAGCAGCAGCAACAGCAAACTCAACCCGTTGTGAATCAACAGGAATCTTTGGCTGGTTCCATACAGGCCACGACGGCCAGCATCAGTTATCGTCAGAGCTACGTCTCACCGCCCGCAGCTCTGCCGCCTCTGATAATACCTCAGCGGCAATCTTTATTGCCTTGGGGTGCACACTCCCGCAGCTCAATAGTTAACGTCTTGCCCAGCTACACGCAGGCCGAGATGCATGCTCTGGCGGCGAGTGTGGCCAGCGTGGAGCTAACCGCTCCACGTCCTGGTGAAATTGTCATGCGGAATTTATTTAGCGATTTTACCGCCCAAGCGGAGAAGAAAATCGAACTTGTGATGCTGGAAAGAGCCGACAAGAATCTATCAAAGCTACTGCAACGTGGTGAGGATCAGCAATTTGATCAATTGCTCTCCGCTCTGGGTTCTGTGGCTGAACATTGTCTGCCCTCGCTGCTGCACACGCTGCTTGCCTGGCATCGCCGGCAGCTGTCCGACATGGAGATCAAGAATGATCTCAAGAAACCCACAACGGGCAGCAGTACACAGTCGGTGAACAAGTCCACGGGAGATCTGGACTTTCAGCTGCAGCGTCGTGAGGCTGCTGTTGAGTTTATTTTCTGTTTGGCATTGATTGAGATACTCAAACAGTTGCCATTCCATCCGGGCCATGAGGATCTGGTGCGTAGCATTGAGAATCTGGCCTTTAAGCACTTTAAGTACAAGGATGGACTACAGAATAATCCCAATGCCCACAATATACATATGATTGCCGATCTCTATGCGGAAGTTATTGGTGTTTTGGCCCAGAGTCGTTTTGGTTCGGTGCGCAAGCGTTTCATGAGCGAACTGAAGGAGCTGCGTGCCAAGGAGGCATCACCCACCACTACACAAAGCATCATTAGCCTCCTGATGGGCATGAAGTTCTTTCGGGTGAAAATGGTGCCCATTGAGGAGTTCGAGGCCTCCTTTCAGTTCATGCACGAGTGTGGTCAGTATTTCCTGGAGGTCAAGGACAAGGATATCAAGCACGCTTTGGCGGGACTATTCGTGGAAATTCTCGTACCAGTGGCTGCGGTAAGTTCAAATTGAATTTTCCGTTGAAAATTTCCGCCCTTTCCAACACTGTTTCATTTTCCTCCGCAGGCTGTCAAAAATGAGGTGAATGTGCCGTGTGTGAAGAACTTTGTGGAGCTGCTCTATGTGCAGACCTTGGATGCATCGACAAAGTCCAAGCATCGCCTGGCTTTGTTTCCACTGGTGACCTGTCTGCTCTGCGTCTCACAGAGGACCTTCTTCCTGACCAATTGGCACTACTTTCTGGCCATGTGCCTGAGCAATCTCAAGAATCGCGATGCCAAAATGAGTCGTGTGGCATTGGAATCACTCTATCGTTTGCTCTGGGTTTATATGATACGCATTAAATGTGAATCCAATTCAGCAACGCATTCGCGACTTCAAAGCATTGTGAATTCACTGTTTCCCAAGTAAGTGAATGTCTGAAATAAGCAACTTGTATCTCTATTAATGTCTTGAAATTGTTTTCAGGGGCTCTAAAGGTGTCGTGCCACGTGATACGCCGTTGAACATCTTCGTTAAGATCATACAGTTTATTGCCCAGGAGCGTTTGGACTTTGCCATGCGTGAGATTGTCTACGATTTGTTGTGTGTGGGTCGTTCCATAAAAGTTATACTGAATCCGGAAAGAATGAGCATTGGTTTGCGGGCATTCCTTGTTGTGGCCGACTCGTTGCAACAAAAGGACGGTGAGCCACCAATGCCACGTACTGTGCCCGTCTTGCCCTCGGGAAATACGCTGCGCGTGAAGAAAACTTACATAAACAAAATGCTCACTGATGATACGGCACGCAGCATTGGCATGTCCACGTATTTTCCGCACGTACGTCGTGTTTTTGTCGACATTTTGCGGGCATTGGACGTCCATTGTGGTCGTCCATTGATGATGACAAATACACAAAACCAGAATAAGGAACCAGATGAGATGTTGTCGGGTGAACGCAAGCCACGAATTGATCTCTTTCGCACCTGTGTGGCTGCTGTGCCACGTTTAATACCCGATACGATGACCTCACAGGAATTGGTCGATTTGTTATCACGCCTCACGGTCCACATGGATGAGGAGCTGCGCACGTTGACACATCAGGCGCTGCAAACGTTGGTCATTGATTTTCCGGATTGGCGTCAGGATATCGTGCACGGTTACACACAGTTTCTGGTGCGCGATGTCACCGACATCTATCCGCAATTACTAGAGAAATGCACCGCCCTTCTCTTCGTCTTCCTCAACATTTGGCGTTGTGCCATTAATGTAAATGGTGCTGGTGCAACCACTGCAAATGCTGCGCCAAGTGCCACTGGCGCTGGTGCTGCAGCTGCCGCCGCTGCTGTTAACACGGCTCAGCAAAAAGTTGGTCCAACTGCTGTGCCTACAATCGGCCCTGGAGTAGTGCAAGCCACAGCACAACCCACTGTTGTCGGCAAGGAGACAACCAGCAGTCAATTGTCGAAGCAACAGCATCTGAACACCGCCAGCAGTGCTGCCTCAAGCATCACGACCTCCAGCGGCATGTCCAGCATCACTCAGCATACTGTGCTCAATATGGTCAATCAGGATGTAGGCAAAAAGAATGAAATTCCATTGGTCACCACGCTGCACTTTGTCGAGGGCTTCGCTTTGGTGCTACTCTGTAATCATCGTCACTACTACCGCAAGCTGGCTGCCATGATACTCAAGGAGGTGAAGAATCTAATGCGTGCTCTGGGCATACCAGAAACTGAACCACCTTTGATCGATGTCATGGATCGCTGCTGTCCGCAGATTATTGAAAAGTGCTTGCCACAGCTGCCGCAGGCCGAGAAGACGGCAATACTCAATGCGAACTGCATTGATCTGCAGTGGATTGCAGAGCGCTCGAGCGGAGTTTGGCTGGCAGGACTTACAGATGGTAGGCACGTGATTATTTTAACTACTTTTCTCTAATCTATTTCCATTTTCTTCCTTTCAGACAACTCCAAGTCATCAACATCAACCCTGAATTTGTCACAGACTAGTTCGACTGCTGCTGCAGCTGCAGCTGCCACAGCAGCCGCAGCTACTACGACGCAACCACAGTTTGATCCGTGGTCGAGTTGCCTCTTTGGATTTCTGGAGAGACAGCGTGTGCTGCAACAATGTCCCTCGGCAGTGGCACAGGCCTGGCCCATTTGCTATGCACGTCTCAATGCGCTTTATAGCGTTATAGATCCCACGTAAGTCTGGCTAATGCATTTCAAATGAATCCCTTTACTAATTAAAGCACTTTTACTTCTGCTTTCGCTAGACCTGTGAGTGATAATCGTGCCTCGCTGCTGCGTGGCTCGGCGCCAACGAAGAAAATGCCCACCGAGAGTCAAAAGGATTCATATATGCGTTTGTGGCGCAATCAAGTAGCATGTGCTATGCGTCTGGTACCACAAATTCCAAGTGTGGCCGTACGCTGTGCCTCGCCAGATCTGAGTCTGAGGTAAGTGCGCGAAAAGCAATGGAAATAACAGAAACATTTGAAGCATCACATCGACCAGCAAAAAAACTGTGTTTAAATTTCAGCTGAAAAGTTAAAACTTGAAAAAATCCAATCAATCATTACTTTTATTTGTTTGATTAACAACTTTGCATTTGAATCAGTTGTGTGTTGTGGCACGTGGCCCCGCCCTTAAGCTTTACCCCACCAACTCCTCCAGTCTTCCCACAACCCCCAAACTGTACAGTGAAAATCGTGAAATCCTTTGCAAAATGCAAATCTCATTTGAATAATATTGTCATTTAGTTTTGTGTGTCGTGTGTTTATTTGTTTTCAACTAACTTTGATCCCCATCACACTATGAAACTAACTGTTTATTCTGCTTAATCACAGCAGACTGCATAAACACACGTACCCACACTCGCACACCTACACACACACACGCACTCAAGCAAATACATATTCAGTTTGTGAATCGAATTGACTAATAACTTGCATTAAATCGAATCGAGTTGCATCGCATCAAATCAGACAAACGCTGTATGGAAAACTGCATTCAAACACTTGTTTAATACATTTTGTTGCACTGTATTTGCATAATTTTAATCAAAATTCATTATTGATACCTACTCGAGGTCATATGCATGCGTACATGTGTGTGTGTGATATCTGATGAATATATTTAATTTGTTGCTTTCCCTCAATCATGAATTAACATAGTTTGAATTGTGATTAAAGTTAAAGTTTCCAACTTATTGGTATACATATATTTATATTTGTATTTTGTTTTGTTAGCCGGGGTTTATGTTTTGTTGTAAATGCAAATCACAACATCAGGTAACTTGGCTCAAAACAATTGCCATTGGCTCAAGTTTCCAGGACATAAATATGCAAATTATGCAGAATCCTTGAGCGCTTTCTCGCAACCAATCGATACAGATTTTGTTCTTAACAACATTTTTGTTTATTTGCCATTTGCTGCATAAATTTCAATTATTTTTTGCACTTATTTAACCAAGCAATTTAAGTATTTAATTGTTGAATTTCATTACAAGTTTCTGGTAATTGCAGACAAAATTATTTACTTTATGCAAGTTTCAATACTCTGCTTTTAAAGTTATAGAATAGAATTTTTAACTTTTTAAGCAGATAATTATTTTTGTTAGGAAAGTTTATAGTTAAAGTGAGTAATTCATAAAGTCATTTAGTAACTACTAGAGGAGGAGTGGCTCAATGTGCTCATGCCATTAGTTTTTCTCAGCAAGGATATTATAGTGCATAAAATTTAATATTTTATTTTATTTTGAGAGCATCCCAAAATTCACAAACTTCACACAAGTATTTTATGCAATCCCATCTGAATTGTTAATTGCACATTCCAAGTGTACAAAATGCATTTTTTACATTATTATTTAAATTCCAAGTGGCATGTGAAAAATGCAGTTTTGATTTCGTATCTTCATCTGTAATTATGTATATAATATGTATCGTGAATTGTTAATGGGTTAACGAAATGTAGATTTCAAATGTTAATAAAACAATGCGGCACACATACCAACAATCATTTCATGCCACTCACACACACACACACACACGCGCAGAAACACACGCATTCTATCGTAGTAACAGTGGGAAATTGTGTTGAAAAAGAGGTTAATCAAAATCATGTAATTTGCATTTATTGGTTAACAAATTCATAAAAATATATATGAATATATATTTTTGCATATATGTATTACCTTTACCAATATGGATTGTAATTTATAGTTTACAAGATCAATCGGATTCACGTTCGCTATCCGATTCCTTGGACAATATACCATCCAATGTCTTTGGGCCCGAGGGAATCGTAACGCGTTTCACCCTGCCGCTCTCCTACGGACGCAAAGAGGCGCGCCAAAAACGACTTGGGTAAAGCAAAAAAAAAAAAATACAAGTGAATGTAATGTAAAAACAGGCAAATTTTGTACTTAAATCAAATTGCTGTCAAGGTATAAAACCAAACAAACACACACAACAAAAGCCCAAATTAATTTGCCATAAATCTTGTACAATTTATTTATATGTGGTCTTTTATATAGTCCTATATGTTAGTTAATGTGTGTCTGTATTTATTATATTCTTGTAGTGTCCTTTTGGCATGTTAGTTGCTGCTTTTATACCTGCTTTGAGTTAACACACAAAGTGGTAAACAATTTAATTAACTTTTTGTTAGACTATGACAATAATTTGTTATCAATTCGTGCAGTTTTTTGTTATTTGAAAGTTTTTTGTATTATATATCCTATTTTTTTGTTTAAAACAACTAGTGTTTAGTTGTATTAAAGTTCGCATTGTTTGTAGTTTGCACAATTTTCGGGTCTAACTTTGTTTTGTTTAGAAACGTGCAGTATAATTATAGGAGCATAGAAAAATCTTGTTTTAAAGTTCACTTATTATGCAAATTTAACAAGTACAATATTTGTTTTAAATTCGAGTAAAAGTTATGCACTATATATAACCGTAAGTTGGCTTTTCTTTGGAGCTGCACGGGAGCTGTGTTTAATGTTAAAGTAGTCACTTCCGTTAAATCAATACGATAATTGTAGGCTTTTCTTTTATTTATTCATTTTATTTGCAAATAATTTCCACAACTGTTTGTGATTTTATTGTCTCTGTTTTTATGGCAATTCGTTTTTTGCATTTTATACGTATTTTTGTTTTGGGGAACGCTGAAAATACTGTAAAATCATTATGGGAAAAGGTTATTTACTTTTCATACTACGCACTGATGTGTTTCCAGTTTCAGTTTCAGTGCCAGTACCAGTAGCTGTACCAGTACCAGTTACGACCCCCGAGAGCACGTCTAGCGATTGTCACGCCTGCTTGCCTTGAAAAATACTGCAAAAAAATGTTAATAAATTTTGTTTGCCGAATATTTCCTTGTTCTTCATTTTGTTTTGCTTTCCCTGTGCAAATTGTGTAGAGGAGAAGTGCAGAAATGCTGAAAAAAAAAAACACTGAATGAAGCGAAATGAATTTGCTTTTTAATTGAAATGCGCGTTTTTAATATTTATAATGTTATTTTAAAAACGAAATTGTTGGCATGCAGAGTGGTCAATGTGGACAGAGCTAAATAAAATAAGGAAACCCTCTCTTTATGATTTCCTTTGCTTATAAATAGATTATTATGAGCTTTTGTCTGAGAAGCGTTCAAGCAGAAGTCTGTCAATTGATGCGATGTCCGCACTTTAATTTGAGGGCGCAGATTGAGTGCACCCTAAAGAACCTTTCGCCTGAAGAACCAAACCTGACACGATACTAAAATGTGCGACCGTAAATTTTATTTTATAGCTCGTCGCCGGATTCCCTAAACGCGGATCGCAGTGACAAGTCAGCAATGGGCAGCGCCTCGCCCCAGGCCTTGTACAAGCTGGTGGTACCCCTACTACGTTGCGAGGCCATCGATGTGCGGGATGCGGCTGTCAATGCGTTGGGCATGATAAACCACGATGCGCTCAAGTAAGTAACCGACATTTTATGCCTTAACCTTGGCGTAATTCAATCCGTTTTGTTAATACACCCAGTGTCGAGAGACAGACAGACAGACGGCGAGACCGAAAGACACGAAGAGGGTTGTCAGAACTAATAAAGTGTGTTTAGTTCCTTGTTCTGACTGAAATAAAGTCGAGTGTTCGGTGTTTTAGCAGCTAGAAGAGATTAAAAATACTGAATTCAGAAATTTTATGCAAGTGTTTTATGACAGCAATTCCGAAGCTGTGTGTAGTCCACATAGTCTAGTCTTTATTCATCACGTTTCACCCATAGACTCTGCGTAGCTTAAGAAATTCTTTTGTGCAGGAGCAATTTTAATCACACTTTTAGCGTAGAGTCCAAATAGACTTTATTTATACAGAAAATGATTCTGCAGTTGTTTAAGATATTTTCTAATGATGCTGAACCTTGGAGCTCACTCCAATAGTCCGTTTAGTCTAAAGTCAATTCTTTTGCAGATTTATTGGCTCAAAATTCAGTCAATTTAAAAAGCTTTTTAAATTTAAAAGACCCTACAAGTCAGCGAACAAGCAGACTTAACTTAACCACTTTAATTTTATGTCTTTCTCACAGGGATCTCATGGAGGAGCTTGTGGTCTACATACGCGAAGCGGTTGACCGCAAACAGGAGAATATGCGCAGACGTCGCCGTCGTGATGCACTGCGTCTGCAGGTGGTGCGTGTGCTAGAAAAGATAGCCGAGAATGGCACCTTTGGCGTGAGGTAAGTGTGGTGTTAATCCCCACCAAAAATTGGCATAGCTCACCGTAAATCTTTATTGGCAGCACCTGCGTTTTGGAGCGCGATACGATGTCGCTGCATCCCACGTTTGTGGAGTATATTGAAGGTGCAATGGCATACCTAATGGCCGAAACGGATAAGGATAATCTTAGCATACGTGAGGTCAAGGCGCATTTTTGCAACTTCATTCGCAAAATGATTAAGAACTTTTCATGTAAGTTAAATAAATCAGTAGTCAAAGTCTTAGCTCATGTTTGATTACAACCTTTTGTTCTGCTTTTTAGTGGAATCATGTGCCACATTGTTGTCGCGTGATTTGAAGCGTAATCTGTTCAATTTATTTGCCACCTGGTGCGGCAGTTTCTCCAAACCGCTTAGCATTAGCTCACAGATTGGCCAGACTGTCGAGGAGGAGAAGTTGCAATTTAGCGCTCTGCAGGTTAGTCGAATTTGTAGTAGCTTCTTTGCATAACAATTGTGATCCCGGGTGTCTAACTCACTCACTACCGTTTTCTTCTTGTTATTGTTTCAGGCCATGTCCGCTTTGCTCTGCTGTGGACACATTTTCCATACGCCACATCTGCAGGACGATGGCATCATCTACAAATGGCTTGATCTGCTGCTGACTTCCAAGGATGAAAAGGTAAAAGATTTTCTATTTTATGCCGAATTGCTTTTGAGTTAAACATTCGTTGACTAAATGTGCTAATTGTGTACTTTAAAAGCTGTGGTATTAACCAGCTTTTTATTTAATCCCTCTATAATGCCAAGTATATGGGACTATCTGACGAAAAGCTTCAATTCGTAAAAAGTTATATTCCATTCTATCTCATTCAATTTGCCTTGCAATGTTTAAAATTCCCACATACTTTTTAATTACGTCTGTGGGTTGATAACTTAGTGGTGGAAAATTGTTTTATTTGTATAGAAATAAATTAAAAATAAATATGCTTTATGGTTAAGTATACATAGTTGGTTGCTAACATAAACTTTTCTTTCCGTTATTTATATTAAATGAAATTTGTAATTCTGTTCTTCATCTCTTTTTAGATTTATCAGTTGGCACGCGATACTGTTGTTTTGCTGCTGGAATCGAATCCGGATATGGGACAACTGCTCGAATGGGTAATCGATCGTTGTTACACTTCAACACCTCGAGAGGCAGACGCTTGCTTCCTGGCACTGGCATCGATCTTTAGTGCAAAGTAAGTGATTGAATTGCCAGCAGGCATTAGCTAATGCTTTAACGCATTAAGAACCACTTCCTACCCATTCCCACTGCTGTTGTTGTTTTTCATTCTGTTCCTGTTTCTCCTCCTCCTCCTCCTGCTTAATTTCCCAAGTTTATTCATATAACGCTTTTCCCCGAACGTGCATCTTTTACAAATAAGCTCATTTACCACATATCCTGTCACTGCTTTCACTTTGTGCAGGTGTGTTTGTGTGTGAAGACTTAAGTAGCGCCTCACGTGTCTGTACTGTCCTGTGACGACGCTTTAAATTTACAAGCTCAAAGGACGTCTTATAAGACAGCCTCCGCTATATGCTTAAATATATATTATGCTGCATTGTGTCCTTTGTGCTGTGTGTGCGTGTGTGCGTGTGTGCCACATGCACTTTAGTGCACTTCAATTAGGCGGCAAGGGAAATGCTCCTTAAATGCGCATTAAATAAATCGAATTTAATGCTTTCTTTTCGCTTTAACTTATTACTTATGCGCTGTACTTGAGTTACCCTATAAAAAGCTTTAAAGCGCAGAGAATATGGTATTGTAGAGCTTTTTGCTACAGGGTAGTCTGTAGTCTGTTGCTCTTACGCCTTTGTAATGCTATCGCCTGCTTAAATGTCATTTAAATCTCTTTGTATCGTTGTACTTATGGCTTGGCGGCCATTCGTTGCATGTGGCGCTACTTACCTGTCCTATAAGAAAGGATTATTTTTCATAGTTTTCAAAAAGCATTTTCATAAGCGATTTTATTAATGCAATTTTGAGGCGCTTGTAATCAGTTATGGTTGGAAATAAGTTTTCCAGGCCCTCAAATGATATTTAACATGCAACTGCTGTCGGATTTCCGCTGAATAAAAATAAAAATCACAGCGAAATTTAATATGCTTCGTGTTGCGTGTTGTGGAGCATGCAACATGCAACCATCTTGTTTGTTTTTAACCTACTCTTAACACTTTTTTGTGATTTACATTTGTTTCCGCCAACGATTTGTGTTTATATTTCTGCACTGAGAAAAAAGCCTCATTTTTTTATAGTTTAAAAATTTTTAATGGCATTGATATGTGCCTTTAACAGCGTACAACACTTTGAACTTTGACCCAGATTAAATCAGTTACAATTAGCAACAAAATAGTTACAAAATGTCGCTTTTTATTACTTTTTAACACGGGTAAAAACATTTTGTAGCATAAAAACCAACTCACACATAGAACACACTCATTTGTAGCTTCCTACACACACAGACAGATACACCCACTTGTGCCACATAAAGGAGCCAATCAGTTGGCAATTGTTTCTACCTGCAAACCAAACAGCAAATAGTTCAAAGGTTGTGGAAAATGTTAAAAAAGAAACGTACAAGAAACGCAATGTAAAAGGAACTTTTGAGAGGCTCCTCGCTGACCTACAGCACATTCCATTCGAAACCGGTTTCAATTAGTCAGCATTCACTGTAGCAAGCACTTTGTAGCATACTTTTAAGCGTTTGCATTTTGCATGAAAACTAAAATCGATTGACATGAAATATTTATGAAAAAACAAAATATGAAATAGACTACAGAAAAAAACGAAAATTTGAATTTCGATAGACTGCTGTTAATGTCAGTTTGTCATATTTGTTTGACTGCTGTTTGCCACTCGCCTTGATTTGTTGTCGGGAGAAATCCATGCGCAATAGCTGTAAATAATGCTTATGCATGATTGAGCAAGATGTGGCAAACTGTTGAAACTTGATTTTTGGTTGGCTTACATAACTGGAAACAGTCTGGCCGCAGTTTTGTATCAGAAAATGGTTAGACTGTTGAGTAATGAAAGCTAGAAATAAACTCATAAAAATAAAATGTATGCAGCTTTAAATAAGCTAAACGGCCAGCACTGGGCCTTCAAATACCTACACAAGTGGAGCCACGTTAAAAGCATATTTAAACCATTTTATATCGGCATTAATTTATTTACCTTTTTTTTCAGGGAGTATCCTTGCGACCACTACACATCCGTCATAACGGTAACTCTGCTAATGACTGGCTGCCCGCGCGTGGAGGTGCATGCAACTGCATTGCAATTGCTGCAAATTTTGGATAAACGCTTCTTTGGCAGCGTTGTTGGTACTCTGCACAGCGACAACGAGAAAGGTAGGAACTATTCACAGTAATTAACTGATGCCGCAACTCAAAGTCAACTCTACGAGAAGTAAAAAGGTTTACCAAGAACACTTGTTGCTTGAACAGAAATTATAATGAGCGAAAGTTGAGAAAAGTGAAGTAGTTTCATTTAAGTTCTGGGAAAGTTGCAGTTTAAAGAAGTCGATTCAGCTTGATGTCTTGAAGTTGTTTAAGCATTCTGCTTTTTAAAGCACTTCTTAAATCTGTAGCTATTTTTAAGTATTTTTCTTTGGAACGCTGCTCACCGTTCGTCCGCTTTGGGCTGTAAATTCTTATTGTTTTTTGCTTTGCGCTGTAAATTCTTATTGTTTTCTGCTTTTTCAAGGAGAAGTGAAAGTTTTATTGTTTTTTTACTTCGTTGTTAGTTTTTTTTAGTTAGAATTTATAGTTTATAAAGGTGCGAACTTCCAACTTATTTTTTATATATTATTTTTAACTTTACATTTTGCTGCATTGATAAGTTTGCAGAAGCTCAGAATTTTGCAGAATAGCTTTAAATTGTTATTTTGCCGTCAAGAAAAAAGTGAAAGCTGCTCGACTGCTATATTGCTCAGTTTCGCAAAAAATTTACGTAAATTCTTGATTTCATGAAAAATTCCTGGAGACGGACTGCTCGCCCAGTTTCTCCCTAGCCTTATCGCATAAATTGCCATAAAATAATCAAGGCTTTATTCACTTCCGCAACTGGGCTTAAAATTGCAAATTTCATCAGTGTAGGATTCATAATTTGCTTAAATTTCCGTATCCAGAGTCGAATGATTTTACACTCATAAAGCGACTGTTGAACAACTCAAGTCGCTGTCTGTTGTCTCGGATTATTTCTTAAAGTGGTTGAGTGGATCATGCGAGTGAGTGGTGCTTTATAATTTGTATTTATATTTGTTTCAAGCCTCACATATGATTACTTCTGTTGTTGTGCTACTTGCTTGCTGCTGAAAAGCGTTTTTTGTTGCATAAGCTGCTTTTCAGTACAATTTTTTAAGCTCATATAAAATTCTTAACTTAAACTCAACTCAAACACAGAGTTAACAAAAGTGTGTTTGGTTGTGTGAGTAGCTTACGGGTGGCAATTTGATTGAATTGGATTTAATTTCTTTTTCTTCTTCTCGGTATATTTGGAAACGCTGGGGAATTTTCAGTATCCACGTTTTTCTTCTTTTTTTGTGGCAACAAGCTCTGCGCATATTTTCATGGCAATTTGTTATGCAGAATGCTCGCTGGGCCATTAATGTTTATATTTCAGCCAATTTGTCGGCCAATATTGGTGTTGTTGAGCAATGCTTGATGGGAAAGCAAAACAAATCTGAAAGGAAAGTAGCGATTAAATTTTATAAAGGTGAACCTGACGATACCCTTTGATGTTTGAATCCTTTAATAAGAAGCAGTCATGTTATCGACTTTAAATTAATATTCTGCGTTTAAAAATTAAAGTTTAATTTACTTTAATTTCAACATGGACTTCATTTACATACCCTTTACGCACTTTAATGTATTACAGGGTGTCTATACTTAGTCTTAATATGCATAATTCTTTTAAAAGTGTAGTAAAAGCCTGAAATGAATGAAATTTCGTTATGGCAATTAGCAGCTTTTTATTAACGTGCCTAGGCACGTGCCTTTATAGCTTTCTCCGCTAATAGAATTGTTTATTTTTAATCAAAGTGTTTTTATTTGTTTTTGTAAACTTGGTCGATTTGTAGCGTTGTGGCTAACAAGTCGACACAGCTCTGACTGCACTTGACAAGCTTTGTGCTGACCTTTTGCCGTAAACCTAAGCAGCTTAACATTTGTTTTTGTTTTTGGCCCAATGGGCAAATTGCCTTACCTCGGCTTGCTCGGCTCGTACTTTTGGCCATTTTTGGAGAAACTGTTGCATGCTCACTAAGCTGGTTGCCTCCACTTGCCCAAAATGGAAACCGTTTAATGATCTCAATGATGTGATATATTTTTCTCATTCTCTAATCTGGTTTGCGTTTGTCTAGTTGTGTTTAAAATTAGTATCATCATAGCCAATTTAATTAGAGATATATTTTAAGTGAACAAAACTAACATTTATTATGATCCATTTAAAATATATATATATATATGTATGTGTATATATACCTACATTTTGTTTATTTATTCAGACAATATATCGACTAGAGTTTGTGTTTCGAGTGGTTAACATTTAATTGCAATTAATTTGTAACAAATTCAATTAAATTCAATTAGCGCATTGTGGGTAAAGCCTCACTTAAGCATAATTAGCTAAATATATTTATGAATTTTTGATATCAATTTTAAACCACAGAAATAACACTTGAACTTTTTTGTGTTGCTAAAATTCGATATATATTTTTGCCGAATGCACTAAACACATTTTAACAAACGTTTGTAGCAAGATATGTGTTCACAATCAATATAAATTTGTGCCTCTTTAGAGTGGATTTGATTTTTATTGAGTACTGTTGTGGGTTTGACTTAAAATTGGATATTTGTGCTATTATTTCCATTGAGTATGTTTTTGTTAGCGTTCGCATCGGTACTTACATTTACGCTGAAAAGTATGCTATATCAATTTTGCCTTTAGCTTATTTGATTAAGAAACTGCAAGTTGTTCTCAGCTTTTCTCGCCTTTTCTTTTACACAATTTGAAAGTTCAACTTGTTGAATATTTTTTTAAGCGCTTTTTCGCTTCCTTCGTACTTATTCTTTGTTATTTGTTTTCTTTGGCTTTAGCAACATCACAAATAGTTTTTAGTTTCGTTCCGCGAATAGTTGATTTATTCCTTTTACTTTAAATATTCTTTGCCTTTGCGCAAGTCATATCATTAAAATATGAATACCTTTGGGTACTCGCTCTACGTGAGGTGAGTTCATTCTTCTGCTATCCAGTTCATTTTAATGGATGCAACTCGTGCATTTCATACCAGCAATGTTGCGTCATCATTCGTCGCCTGGTCGAGGTGCCCGTGTTGCGGCAATACTCGGAAACTGTGCAAAAGAGAAAAACAGTAATATATGTAGTGCATTGAAAATCAAAAGAAACGTGTGAAAAGTATGGAAAATTTGTTTATTATGTATGTGTGTTTCTTTGCTTTTATTTTTTAAATTAACGCCACTTTGAGGCGAACGAAAAGTAAAATATAAACTCATTAAGAACCGACGGCATTTGAGGCCTGAGGACTTCATTGACGTCAGTCGTATGCCACCTGGTACGCCCTGTGGCCGCGCCCACAGCAAGTGCTTAAGATTTCAGTGAGAGTTTTACATTGTTAGCATAATTCAGGGAGTCAAAATGGCTATATCGATAAAAAGAAACTGCTGTGAGTAGCTGTATTTAGCGTTAATAGAAATTCATAGAATATTCGAGCTTTTGTGGATTATGTAATGTGTTTAATTAAATGAAATTACTAAATTAGAGTTCTATAAAGTGAAAAGGGATTTCTCACCGCTAAATTTGCAATTATTTAAATCGATTTTAATTATATTACAACTCATTTTAGACAGTTATTGTGTATTAGTTCATTAGTTATGGTAAATTGCGTATGTGACAACCTATAATTCTATGACATATTTATTTTTCTATTTCCCGAAGCTATAATTTAGCTTATTTGCCATTTCCATTCCCATTGCGATTCAATTTGTGACCTTTTCCCTATTTCATAATTTGATGTCGGTTATTATTTACCTGGTCGACGACCGCGATTTAAATTAAGATTTGTATTTGCATTAGCCCAACAAAAAAAGGGTCAGCATGAAATTTTACAATGATTTCCACTTTTTCTCGTGCACTTTCTTTTTCCCTTTTTTTCTGAGTGGTAAACTTTCCTTTTTGGCCACGAACTTTTGGCTTATCTGCCATTTGCAGTTGACTGCGGCTTTAATTTGGTCTATTTTTGGTTTATGGCTGAGTTTAAATATGAAATTTACATTTAATGTTCGTTAGTTTCGTCGTTTGATGCCGGTGGGCGTGACATGTCGTGTCTGTTGACCAATCATGCAAGCCACTTTGGATTATGATTGCGACATGAGTTTTGCATGCTTAATCCAGGCATAAATTGTTAATGATTTGATTTGAATTTACTTTTTGTATTTAATAATTTTAAACGAAATTTAAAACATTTTTAAGCAATGGTTTTATTTGGGCATATTGTGTTTCAAACCAATCTCTGTCAATCAATCACGCACACGCCACTCAACACAAACACACGCACAACAGCCCACCCACGCATACACACACTCGTACCGCAATAAACACACACCCATTTCTATGGTATATGAAAAACAACTTTGAAATCCTGTTTATCTGGGTGTGTTCTAGCTTCATGTGTTTTTAAGAAAATTTCTATTAATATTGGCTCAGAGGGTAGTGAAGTTTTGTGATGAAACCTGCAGAGAGATGGGTAGCTCGAATCGACAAGTCACTTAATATTTTGAGCTTTGTAGACTGCCACTAAATCTCTTTTGATACCAAAAACTTGTTGTCACAAGCAGCTAGTTGTACAGTTTACCATAATTTACTACGATCAATATGTGAAAAACAGTTTTGAAGCACATTTAAGCTATGACACGCTGAAGATAGCATTTCAGGCTTGTTTTTTTCTCCATTGTATATATTTTCTTTATGGCATTATGCAAAGAATTTTCTGCTTGAACTCATGACAACAACAGACGGGAATTGTCGGCAAAGAATTCAGTCCATATTCTGTTGATTTCAAACAGCAACAAAAAGAAGAAAAATATATGCATATACATATATATTAAAGAAAGGAAAAAAATAAAAAGGATTCTCTTTGACCCTTGCATAACTAAATGCCCAACGGCAATTTTTCAACGTCCTGCTTTAATTAAATTATTAAAAAGCAATTTCAATGAACCAACTTGATGTGATTTAAAGTGTTTGCAACTCTTGAAATAACTGTGCAGTGTGATGTCATTAAAAGCATAAATCAAATTGCCGACTTTTCACAAATAACTGAATTTGAATTCATTTGACAAGCTCAACTATTCATTGAAATACACACAGCAGAGGGTGTGTGTATGTGTGGGAGTACAAGATTAATGATAAAGCAGCCATGCGTCAGCACTTGCTGTATCCAAAGTGAATTATTAACTAAATTATACAGCGGCAAACAACAAAAGGCGACTAAAATTGTTTGGCCATCAAATAAAAGATAGATAGAGGAAAAAGTGACTGGAAAAAGGACCATTATAAGAGCCACGCCTGTCGTCTTTACTTTTGGCTAATTTATAAGCACAGTTATATAGGCTGATACACTTAGTATATGTATGCACCTACAGTTACGTTAATGGTCAAACAGATGCCATGTATTTTTTTCCCTGAGGGCAAACAACACTGATTGACTTGGATATGACGCAAAAGTTGCCGTCAGGATGCGTGATGTGGATCCCGAGGCGTTGGCAATATTCAATGGGCCATAGACAAAAATGTAATGAGCGAACAGTGAGTGCTCACAAATGTACTAAAACCACTCAACACACACGCAAGCACGTACATTCACACACACTCACCTACTGAAACTAACTCACTAACTCAGTTCAATTGCATTCAGCGCACGTTTCACTTGGCGTATGAGCAATATGTTGATAACAAGTTGACGATGTGCTCGATTGTTATGTGCCCAGTACAAAAGTCTTTTGTGGAGTTTGAGAAAATCTGTAGAAATAAAACTGCTGCCTGGCTAAAAAACTATTTAGATAGCCCAGACGACTATCATATCAGAGGTAAAAGCAAACTCCTTGACTCTAGTTCCTATTGTCTTCCAACCGCAGCTGTTGCTTTGCCACATAAACGTAATTCCTTACTACCCTTCGTTAGCTGGGCTACAAAAGTTCTTTTTTTGTATGCGCGACGTGTGCTCGCGGGCTTGGGAACTTATGTAGCGTTTGCTGCTTTATCCAATCAAAACCGTGATTAATTCATGCTCGATTGAAATTTTTACGCTTTCTTTCTCACTCTTCTTTTTTCTTTCTGTTTGACAATTAACACTGAAATGAAATTGTACGGAAATTTGCGGAATTTGAGTAGACAGCAAGCGAATGACAGCACCTAAATTGCGATTGTGTTCAATGTTAATTAGTTTTAGGCGAAACATTTTTTTTCGCTGGTTTAATGAGGGTCAAAGGCTGTTTTGGAGCTTGTAATTCAAAGCCAAAGTCAATAGGCCCCCGACCTGTTTAACTGGGCATAAAGGCTGCAAAAATGGTTAATGAATCATCTTACATCAAATCGATTAGTGTCTGATTTCTGTGAGTACAGCAAACCCGCAGCCTTTGGCTCCTTAATCAGTTTATTTTTGTTTTAAATGTAAGCCGGCGTTTTAAAGTGTTCTTCATAAAACGTCTGAACAAATTTGATTGAAAACCCCGTGGCTCTTACTGTTCAACTATGTATAATTAATCCTTTGATTAAGCTGGTTTTATTGAATTGGGGAAGTAGAAGTTGGAATGTAGCTATTTTTAGTCTACCCACAGATCAAGTATAACTACAGGGTCTTTAGCAGTCGCCTTTACCTACTTATATATTACTACTTCAATGCTCAATTTCAGGTTAAACAGTTGTTGCAACTTTAGCCACAATAAGCTTTATTGCAATAGTCGCTTGTCATCCTTAAGAGCTGAAGGACTCGTGTCTTATTTACATTCAAGACATGCTCAGGCGGATAAAAACAGTTTCCCTTTGGCTAAGAAACAGCATTTGTTTTATTTGTTTGTTTTTTTTTTCTTTTATTATTAATAATTCTACTGTCGGGCTGTGTGACAATGGCAAGGATAATTTCATTTGATGTAATCGACTGTGGACTTCTTCACCTCTCCCTTTCCACCTTTGTCCCCCACTTTTACCCACACGTATCGCACCTCTTGTTGGCACAGTCTGTCAATATTTGCATGTAACAAACGAAGGACCTCACTGTATTTTTGATCCTTTTAACCTTTTGTATTTAACGAGAGAACAAAAAGTCGCAACCTTTGACTGGTAGTTACACCATTTACTTTAATTTGATTTACATTTTATATTTCGTACGCTTTGTTTCACTTGCCCGGTTTTTGGTTCTTTCATCTTTAAGCTTTTTCATTTCTTATCTCTTTCACTTACAACTCAATTTTGTATTAAATTGCGAACAAGCTAATTGAAGTCTTTTGGTCTTCAAACAACAGAAATTTGCACTTAGTATTGAATTAAGTGCTGCGGCTTTGATATCATAACTACAGTGAGTCTAGCTTTAATGGGATGGCAAGTATTGAAGAGTATAACCGACTGAAGTGTACCCTGTGTGGGTAGGAGCAATCACCATTTCAACACTTCTGGTAAACTTGAAGATTTGAACTAAGCTGCCTTTCATTCTATAAGCAAACCAACTGTACTCACGTACTGGGCATAAAAATATCAAAGTTTCCAAATAGTTTTCAAATCAAAGTTTTGTAGGCTAATAAATGGAATGAAAACTATTTTTAACGATAAATTTTTGCATAGTTTTAGCGAAACAATCGAAACTATTTTAATTTGTGTGGCTGAGTGTGCTCGACTAGCAATTACTCCACTCTGTCTACGTTGCTTAAGATTAAAGTGCAATTAAATTTATTGTGTGGCTAAAAATTGCTATATTGATAGCTTTGTTTGCATAATTCTGCACACAATAATTCACGATTTGATAGCAGATTTCATAACTTGCAACAATTGAACAATTTTGCATCATAGAGTTTAATTACTGATTAACTTGTTACTGCGCTGACTTATGTATTCAATTAGTGGGCATCTAAGCCTGTGGACAATGTAATCAGTAGGCTTAAGTACTTCCTGAGGTGACTGGGAGGTCAAAGGTGGGTGGAACACGGACAGCTTTGTTTGTCTTTGCACATGATTAGTTCAGTGGGGCAGTTTATAGCCAAACAGAGCTTTGATTTTCAAGTGAAATTAAAGAGAATTTTGAAATCAAAATCTGCATAAATATCTCTTTTGGATATCCTTTGTCACTTACTTTTTGACTTGTTCTTGAGCGTAATAAAATTTTCATTTCCTTTTGCATTTGCATGACAGCACATTGGCAATTTGGTAAGTGTTTTTTAGCATTTTGAAAATGTTCTTACCTGTCACTTGAGTTATGCCTTCCCGTTGTGCTGATGAGACACGTCGGAACATGCTCAGTACAGCTTTGCTGTAAAAATAAGTAATGTTAATTACAGTAAGCAGCATTAACTGTCAATCAAATGAGTTTTAGTTGATATACGTATCTGTATACCCAGTATATATAATAACTTTTGGGGAAATTAGCTAATTGACAGCAAAGTTGAAGTAGGAAATGGTAATGAAGTTTCTAAATAATAAATAAGCTGTAAAAGGTTGTCAATTAAAATTAAACAAATATAGGTAAGAAGATATAAGATTCTTACAGTTTTACAGGGTATTAAATTGCGCAATTTCTTGTGCTTAAGTACTTACCGAAAATTTTGTCCGCTTACGCAATAAAGCACAAAATTAATGCCGAAATTTGTAATGAAGAAGGCATTGAAAATGTATTGCAAAACGATTGTTGTATTCTGAGTCTTAGACGTTTGTGTCTGCAAGGAAAATTGTGTTTGAAAAGCATTTAGGAAATGCCATTAGTTTCGCTCGACAGTTCACAAGCAAAAACAGTTTATATAATTAATCTTTCATCCATAATTTGTGTCTGTAACTATTCATAGAATTTGTGAGTTTATTATGCAAGATATTTGACGTCTTTGACGTCGTCGATAATTGTTAATTGTCATTGATGTTTTGGTGTCTACTATAACAGATTGACATCTGACATGTGCCCCTCAAAATATTGACCTGTTGAACTTGTAGCAGTTTTCCAGGCTGTTGCACAGCCGAAAGCTTTTCCACTCAATTACCTTTCTGTCGCAATCAATGTTCAAGTTTTCGACTCGCTTAGCTCTGACAGCATTTTGATCTATGTATATGGATACCCCAAAAAATCGGAAGTATTTTAATATGTAGAGCGATAAGAACATGCACAACACTGTTTTTCTATGTAGGCAAATGTTAAATTTTTTAAATAGTGAAAGTGGGCAAAGCAGTTTTCATAGACTTTGACTGAGAAGAGTTTTGCTTTGTTTCATTCTGCTGGTACGTGACAAGTTGACAGCTACACATGAACAAGTTGGCAGCTTTAGTCAAAGTTGCCATACGCTCGACACGCCCTTCGATTGGCCTTTAATCCGGGAAATTTAGGAGCTGCTTTGAACACTCAACTAACCCGTGCAAAATAATCTCTTGGATGCATAAGGCCATAACCTTTGTCCTTGACTCTTTGGGCCGTGCTAAAACCATATTTATGTTATTAAATGTTGTAAAAGTGTCGTAAAGGATTTGTGTACTTTTTTGTTCTTTTGTCTCTCGTCTTGTTTTTGAAATTTGAAAATTTTACGATCCAACGGTGACAAAAGTACACAAACTAATTAAACTCTTGACACAAAAATACATCACTCAGTTGTTTGCTTTAAGAGTATCAAGACTGGCTAATAATGTACTCTTTAATAATTTGGTATAAACGTGGTGTATGTTATGGCGATTTTTCAATGTGTAGGCTGTTTGCTAGTTAAATACAACAAATAACATTACAAATATGAAACTCCATGCTAATTTTATCTACTTGACATTTGTCACAAGTTTTCTATGCTGATAAATATCAGAAAATCTAAAACTAAACCTCTGTCAGTCAAAGCAGCTGACAAATGAAAGGCAAAAATAATGAAGAGCTTTGCTGGAAACTGCTAGTCTCTTGTACTAATCAACTGAAATACAATTTCTCATTTCCATGCAGATGTTGATACCATTTTGGTATATTTTTCGTTTAATATTCTCTCGCGTGGGCTAAATCTGATTTTTCGTTGCAATTGGAATCTATAAATGTTGTTAATTAGCAGCTGCTGGCGAAACAATAACGAAACTTTGTCTATTTCACTGTAATTAACTAAACAATGTAACAGCGTGACTGAGATTTGTTTTTCTGCTGTTTTGCACTACTGTACTAAACACAGAAACACTGACAAACATATACACACACATTCAGAGAGATATATGGCGGCTTCATTGTTTTTTTCTAATTAAAGTTCTGCTGGTCACTGCTGGCGACTTCACTGCTTCTAGCTGAATAATCAGAACTTTAATTAGAAAAAAACAATGAAGCCGCTTCCACACGTGTAACGATAGTTTCAATATAAACTTGCTACGATTTATGCAGGGCTCACTTGACGTATACGTAATTGAAGAAGCGACTTACCTCCCAGTAGGTTTCAATGCGTAGCAAACAACTCGGCAAGTTCAGACAGACAAAAACCGTGGAGACAATTAATAACATTTTGGTAACCTTCAATTGGGAGGAGTTTTGCACCTTGCGACGACCTGAAAGTGAAAAGAAATTTGATTTATTATTGAATAGCAAATAAAATAAATAAGCTGAGGGAAAGAAACAGAGGATTACAGTGAACTTTCTTAGTTTTTTTTTTGTCTAGTTTCCAATTCTGCTAAAATTCTAGGCTAAAATATAGATAGTTGGCTTTAATTTTATTTAATTTAATTTAAAGTTCATTAATCATACTAACGATGGCTTGTTAATGTAATTTTAATGATGTCTGAAAAGTGTTTAACTTATGCAAAGATTATGTTTAGGCTTTTAACTTTTAGCTCTTAGATAAGACATGCTCTGTGCAAAAAGTTTTTAAGTAGTTTTTAGTTTCAGGCTGCTTTCAACTTTGTCATATGTTGCTTGAAATTTTCGCCAAGTGGCTGCTAATTCTTGGCATTTGTGAGCAGAGAAAACTTGCCGACAAAGTTTTCACAATTTGCGGCATGTCATTGAGCGTGAAAATAGCTACTGATGCTCCAGCGGCTGTTGCTTTTGCTGAGATTTCTTACATTAAGTCATGTCAATTGGACCAAAGTTAATGTAACTTTCAAGCTCACCTGGTTTCTGTGTTATCTCGCAGTGATGCTGACTATTTACTTCCAGTTGTTGTTGCTGCTGCTGCTGTAACTGTTGCTGTTGTTCGGTTTGTCGTGTAACACTGTGTTGTCCGCTCGGATGTGTGCCAGTTGATTTTTGTCGCTTGAGCGAAGTTGCAATGCGATACGAAGAAATTGCACCACCAGCACCAGCACCAGCTGCCCCACCAGCTGACGACGAATTTGTTGGCATATTATTCAGCTGTGGTTTCCTGTTGAAGTAATTACAATTTTCTCATCATAAGACAGAGTGTTAAGGGGGACTTCTATCTACTTACATCTTGTGCATTGTCAATGTGCGTCGAACAGTTGCAAATTTCCAAACTGTGCAGCCGGTGCAGGTATTGAGCACCGTTATGGTGGTGAAGGGCACCGCATAAACCACAATCGAGTCCCAGTAATTAAACAGCGCCAGTTGTTCCTGTAAATTTTGCCAAACACATTTTCCACTTCATTTAATAATTTATTGGCAATCTATTAAATTAGTTGTCGGTATACGTAAATAATTTGATTTGTTTGTTGGTGGCGTATGCACAATCTGTTTTTAGTTTACATTTTATTTATTCAAACTCGGAAAACGTTTCATTTTGGGCGCGGTGACGTATACGTAATGCATTTACAACTTTTTGTGCGGACAGCAACTAAATTCATTTATTTACGCCTTTTAAAACTAAATTCCAAAAAAAAATACATTGAAAGCAATTAGAGCTGTCAAAAAAGACGGTAATCAAGTAAGGCCAACTGTAAAAGACCCTGTGCTAAGGCTGAAAACATTAAGCTACTGTGGAAAACAAAGGAATCCTGCTTGTTTTATAATAAACGGAAATAAACCTCAGGATTTTTTATTAAATCAACGCTTTTATTTTAGGAACAGCAAAGCTTTCGTTATTTATAGCAGGGAGATAAGAACGCTTGTGGTTTGCCCTAAAGAATGTTGTAAATTAAAGTATTTAGCGGAGGTAGAAACTCGCTTAAATTCCGCAAACTGAACGCAGAGATGGAAAAGTTTACTTCGTTTGCATAATTAATGTGCAATATGCATATATTGTTATGCTAGGTTACTTCTATGTCGGTAAGACCCTCTTACCCGCTTACAGTCTGTTCCTCTTTGTTTTCACTGTCAGCTATTTGCACATTCTGGCGCTGGTACTGTGAACCCAGAGCTAAAAGCTGATTTTAAGTCCTTTTGTGCAAAAGATTTTCGTTTTTTTAACATTTTGTTTTGAGAAATTCCATTTTCCAGCTAAACGGAATGATTCAGTGCAAATTCAAATGAAATGCATTTAAATTTGTATAATGCTCCAAAAAACGAGAACTTGCACAAATATTACTGACAATCTGTTGAATAAATTGGGATGTGACGTTGCCTTATCCTTTCCCCGTTTTGTGTTATTTATATCCCACTTGCAGACAATTTCTAGAAATTTTCCAGTAGCCTGGCTAATTGAATTGGGAAATTAAATTGCTACGCTGCTGCTTAACAGCTTTAAATATGTAGCAATGAAGAAATTCTTGTAAATTAGCATGCACAGCTGGCTGTTTTCAGTGAGTGCGAAGCTCAATTTAATTTAATCCTTTAATTTAAATTATTTTTATCTGTCTTAATGTTGAATAAATAAGTAAAGTTAATTTTCAAAGCGCCAAAGGCCGAAATAGTTAAAACAAATAGGTTTTAATAAATTGGGTTTAATGCAGAGTTCTTACTTGTTTAATTGGTAATTTATATTGGTTTTAATGTACTTGGTAAATATTTCAGTTGTATGGGAGTTTATGTCTTAATTTGCTTTATTTACTTTACAGAAAGCATGCGAATATTGGGAATTGCATAAAGCGGTTAAGGGATTTCGTTATCAACTTTTATTTCCCAGTGGGACGGCGCCAAGATATTTTCCAAAACTTGATTAAAGTGATGCACTCATTTTTACGACCTCTTTTATACCCAAGTCAATCATTTGCTGGTTTTATGATCTAAACTTCTTGGCTCTGCTAAGACATTGATTAAAGAGTCGGTCAGTTAATTAGAGCCAACCATTTGCTAGTTGGTCAAACAAGCTCAAATAAAATTGAATATTTTTTACATTTCCTATTTATGTGTAGAAAATATTTTGGTTTGTTTTGAGCCAATATCGAATGACTTAGAAGCTCAACGGCTCGTAAAATCCCTGTCCCTGAAATCTAGTTTGCTGTAAAATTGTTGGATTATTTGTTTTTGTTTGACATGATTTTGTTACAAAATCTTATATTCAATTATTTTATTACTGACTTCGATGACAAAAGGTTGTCGTATTAAAATTGCATAACAAATTCTTTTTAAAACCATCAAACCGACAACACTTCAAAGTTGATGGATATGCAAAAGCTTCTTTCCCTTTCACTCTTATTTTAGTTTTCCTTTTAGGCATTTACTGTGCATGTTTCATCTCTTTACGCATTCCTTTGCACTCGTTTATCAATTTATTTGCAGCTGGTTTTCCTTCGTTTTTCCACTTCACAGCTCTCATCAACAGTTTAGCCTTTTTAATCCTTCTGTTGTCCAGCTGCTCCGACAATGCTGACCATTACTGAATGTGCGTGTCGATAATTTGCATTCGGTTTGCGCCTGTCCTTTAATAATCCAACTTATTTGGTTGCCTTTTCCATGTAATTGGATGCTTTAGTGCAACGTGTATTGCATCGTGTATTCGTCACTCTCAAATACCATTAGAGACTTGTTAAAATGCTAGACTACACTAAAAGCTAGATCTTTTTTTTCCTTGAAATAAGAACTAAATCGAAAATGTAGCCTTTTTAAATGTCATGTCTTCATTTCTGTGGAAAAACTGCTCAAAAGTGCTTCTATCTTGGTATTTATTAAAGGAATTTATGGTTTTGAAATGTATCATAGGTTATTTGATACTTGAGTTTTGCTATTAATGTTATTTGCTTTTAATTATCTTGCTTAAAATAGAACAATTAGCTGAGAATTTAGAAAATAAGCATTTTAAATCAATCGAAAATAGAAACTGCAGCTAAATAAGTCTCATGATTTACTCAAAATGAAGCTTAATAAAATACCAATATTCATTAGCATGATTAAGTCCCAAATTAGCCTAATTTTGTGTATATTTTTGACATGAACACATTCCTGTTCAGACTGTAGTCTAATTCGCAGACCGACTACTAATGCTGAGCCTAATTGATTTCCCAAATTCTTGTAATTTAATTTAGCTTGTAGCTGTTTATTTGTCTGCTCTGCGTCTTTTGTCACTGACTTGGATAATTTGCCAGATAATTTGTATTATCTGGGCTGAAGACAGATTTGTACACAAAAGTTCCATTGAATTCCTTGTTATTTTTCACAACTTTTTCAAGGATATTTTCAATTTGGTCTACTGTGGGTTGCCTCTTGAATTTATTGGCTTACCCACAACAAAAGTATCGAAAAGTTTTCAATATTTATTGTCTACAGTTTGTTGTGGCAGCAGCACCCACGTTCACATCGAAGCTTCAAATAATTTGTGCAACAATGTGGCAAGTGAAACGCCCATTCATTGATATGGTAAATATGGACACATCACTCATACGACACGTCTGCCATAAGCAAACAACATTGTTTGTGTGTACCACATTTTTGTTGTCTTCTTTACATATTTTTTTATATCTTTCTCTTTTACTGATTGAGTTTGAATGCCCTTGATGGGAAAATTAACAAAGAAGGAAGGAGAAAATTTGGTGCTTTATCATTCGGTGTCGCCTTGTTTCCACTTCACGCTTCGCTTGTCGTTTTTCCCAATTTGGCTAATAGAAAAGGCGACTGACTGGTAGCAGCACAGGTGAACAGTTTGGATATCTTGGCCAATTGTTTGTCTTGCATTGTCTGGACATAAAACTGTGAAATTAGCATTGAATTTCCAAACACCCAACGCAAAGAGAAAATTGAGAAAAAGCGATCGTAATTCAAACAGAAATTCGAGATTTATCGCGTACGCATTGCCCAAATTGGGACGACACCACACAATTTTTGCTTTCAATCGGGACACACCCAATAGATGTGGAGCGTGTTGACAAAATTCTTGGGTATATTTGGGAGGTGGTGTCAGAGAGGCGTTGGTTGTGTGGGCGTTTGATAGTTATTTCGTTCTATCGTTCTCGGTTTCCAATGTTTGACTTTTCTTCATGTTCTTCTTTTTTTTTTGTTGTTAAGATAGATAACATATTTGTGGGTGCTTAACTTGTGGTCTCTGTGCACTGTATACCCTGTAAACAAGGGTGTGAGCGAGCACATGTGTCAATTGTATGGGTAAACACTTAGTGTTTTGTGTGCAGACTTGATAATTAATTACTGTAATTCATTTTATAAATACTTGTACTTAGTTTGCAGCTAGGTAGCTGAATTTTAATAGATAGATAGGTTAAATTTATAGGATTTCTTAGGAAATCTAATAAAAATCAAAAGGTTTTATACTTTTGAGACCTTATCCTAAAAGGTTCAGCCCCTTTAGGACACAGAGTTAAGGGTTTAAAATTAAATTTAAATATTTAGCACTTCTACAAATTAATTAAGCTCTTGAAAGTTGACTAACTAGCTTACTGGGTATGTCATAGTCGATCATGGTCGCAGTCAAAGAGTTTGGTTTATTGGTGCTACGCTGACTTACTGCTGTGTTTTGTGCCACATTCGATTACTAATTTGTAGGCTCGTCTAATAAATTGGCAATTTGTGCCTAACTCACTCAGCAGTTGCCATAGAATTCCGCTTGTTTGATTAATTGGCAGCGTTTAGCGGCTTGGTTTCCCTTTTTCCAGCGGCTAAAATAAGCCTAGCTTGTTAACAATTGTCTAAGTAATGCGTATTTGTTGTTAATTGACTAGCCAAGTTCCAACAGTGAAGAGGGAGGGAAGAGGGAAAATGAGGGAGAAAGTGTCAGAGAAGTGACGGCAAAGCTCTTTCAGGGCGACTTTAAGAGCCGTCAGAAGTGCTAGAATTTGAATTCTAATCCCCACAAAAGCGGCTTAAGAGTTAAAAAGTCACTTGAAAACGTGTTTGAGTTGCTTTTTAGTTTTCTTCATGGGCCAACCAAGGGTTAAATTCTGCTAGCGTTAAAGAATTTCTTTGCAGACAAAGCGAATCGTCTGATTAAATAAAATCGCTTCTAAAAAAAAATGTCTTTGAATTGACAAAAAATCTATTTGACATGTGATTGTGAATTTTGTGAATTTTCATCATTTTAGTTAAAGAAAATTTAACTTTGCATAGCTAAAAGTTTTATAGTTTAACTTTTAAAATACTTAGTCCGACGAATGTATGTCTTAAGATATATTTAATTAGTGCTTAATAAACGCCATCAACTTTATTAAGCCAATAAAAGCTGAAAGTTTTCAAGCTACAAACAACTGTAGCTAAGTAGTTGCAAGGATGGCGGCAATGTCACTAGAAATAAACTGGGTTTAAAATGGCTCTCAAAACAATTTACTAAATTTAGCAAATGTTTTTGCTTTCAGCACTCCTTGATGACGTTTCACTTTTTTTTTTGTCAGTTATGAGTGTGCGAAATCGTACAAATTCCAGTCGACTTTAACAACAAACAAGTTGTGGAATTTAGTGGTAAGGTACAAAAAAGGTGGGAGACACTAGCAAAATGCTGAAAATTGTCGATACGTGTACATGTCTGTACATGTTTGTTTGCTCTTTTGTGGTAACCTTTTTGTGGCTCCCTTTTGTTGTTCCCAATTGTGCGTTGGCAGCCTTTTTTTTCTTCTGTCTTGTGCCTTCTGCCAGTTGGTATTGGCAACCCATTAAAAGTGTGATGTTCACAGGATGCCAATGTTGATGATGAAAATATAAAAAAAAAGGGACACAAGTTTTTGGCATTACAAATATGCATTTGATATGTGAAGCACCAAAAGAAAAAGGATTTTCAAATGCTTCTGGCGATTACACAAACGCCACGTGGGCAACTGACATTTGGGTACAAATTGTACACAGCGGAAAATGAGCGCAGATATCGCTGGGGAATTTATTGCCAACGGTGTTAGTATGGTGATTTATTTGCCTCTCATCAAATATTTTAAAACCCTATAGAATTTTGTACTTCAAACGTATTTGAATTGACTAAAGTGGGGAATATAAATTCGGTTTGTGTGGTTTAACAAGCGAGCGAGAATTAAAAGTAGTTAAGTCAAGTAGGTCGTTTTGAACTAAATTGAATATTTTAGTTGAGTTGAAATCCTATCCACTTAAATCTACTTAATTAAAAATATTTTAGATTTGACTAGAGTTTAAATTGCTTTTAGAGTTTCACCCCTTTCTTTCCCTGTACCCACTAAATTTACCTGCTAAATGCAGCCATCGAATTGAAAAATCATTTATGTTTTCTTACTGTAATGTGTCTATCACTTACCTTATAAGTGGCATTCAAATCACAGATGGTTGCATTCATTTTGACATTATAAACTGGCTTCGCAATCAATATGTATGGTATGCAGTGCACACATCCAGCCATTGTTAGGCCGAGTAGCACAATTTTGGCTCGACGTACGGTGCACATGATTTGACGTTTCAGTGGATACATTACGGCTATGAAACGCTCCACGGTGAAGGCCACAACGAACCAAACCGAACAGAAGCTGGCTAAGTAGCTGAAGAATGTGAAAAACTGGCAAAAGTAATTCTGATTATAGATGTTCACGTTGAGAAAATTCAACCATTGCACAAATAATCCACACAGAAAACACGTATCGCTGATGGCCAATGCGGCTAAATAAAAACTCGATGATAATTTCCTCAATTTGGTCATAAAGAAGACAAACACGGAGAGGATGTTGCCAATGCTCCCCGTGCAGCAAATGATGGGTACATAATATTTATTCACAAAATCGCTTATAAGAAATGCAATTTTCAGCATTTCCTCATCCTCCACGGACATGTAATCGTTTGAGTCCAAGCTGGAATTTGTGGTCGTACAGTTGGCAATCAGTTCTGTTGTTGTGTTTATATCGAGGCTTTCACTAGCCATAATCGTTGTGGTTGTTTCTATTGGTAGATTAAGGGTAGCCATAATTGTATTGTTCCCTTGCTGAGTTTAGTCCTGAGTCCTCAATTTTGCCTCGTTCTCATTACACGCTTGAAAAGTCAGCACTTGTTCTTGTTATGCACTTTAAAAGTTCTAGTTTGGCTTCTTTCAGTTTGTTAAATGGCAAACACAATTAGAGTTCATTTAATTTTCTTCTCTCTCTATGGAAAATGAATATCAGCTTCATTAAATGCTCCACGAATCACTAGAACACGAAAAACTTTTCTCAACTACATTTCTGCGCATTTGCTGCACGCTGCACAAAAAGTTGATCAGTCCAAGTTTGTGTTTGGACCACGGTGAAGACTTTTAAAAGAATTTGGACCAAATTGTAATAGAGCACCGCAAGTTTTCACTTTATCCACAATTTAATGTTCTTTTTTTCCTTTCTCCGCTTTTTTTATTATTTCACACTTGAAGTTCCTTTAATAAAGCCAATTAAACAAAAATATTTGACTTATGTGATAAGCGCCAAAAGCAAACAAAATAAAAAAAGAAAAGTTTTTCATCAAAAGTTATGCTTTGAAGTATTGTTGTTTGTTTTCATTTTTCCGTTTATTTTTCTACTTTTGCTCGCACTGAAATTGGATAACTGTAGTGCAAAGTTTTAATTTAGTTGTAAAGTTGGCTTTAAACTTTTTTAAAAAATTATTTTTATTTTGAACATAATTCGTAAACAAGTTTATCTAGTTTTTATTACGAAGAAATGTGTTTTATCTTAGTTTGATTTTATATTTATTTATTTTACAATTTAAACTATTTTTAGGGTATTTTTTTTTTTTTTGTTCACTGTCCTTAGTTTAGTGCAAATAATTGCACAATTTATGCACAAAAGTTTTGCCGTCGGCCGCGTTTGTTAGTGCCTTTATTTGTGGCCGCTTTGTTCTGCAATTGTTGTGGTCGACAGGACGATTGACGCGAAACTAAGCAGAGACAATGGCGCTGACGGCTTTTTAAACACTCTTGGCCAACACTGGAAGGCGCCAAAATGTTAGGAAAAGCTTTTTGGCGTCGGCGCAGTGGCGAGATGTCGCCTTTTCATTCATTGAATCATCAGGTGACAAGGTCAGGGTTAGACCACGAGCAACAAGTGTCCGAACTCCTTGCTTTCCTCTGTTGTTATTCTCGAGCTGTTGTAGTAAACAAATAACAAAAAATTGTAAACGCTTTCCAGTGCCGGTTGAAAGCTTTTTAGCTGGAAGTTTCTGAGTACTAACAACCTAGTTGTGAGCACTCTAGGACTCAGTTGTTCGTAGAGCGCTTGATAGCCACAATGGTTTGCGGTCCGTTTATCCCACATTTCCCAAACGCAACTTTTTCTCAAGTCTTCACTTAATACGTGTATTTTTTCTACTCTTTTTATTACAGAAGATGACACGAAGGTGGGCACTTTAGATGTCCTGCTGAGCAGCGCTTATTGTCGTTCGCAGCGCTTTCTTTCCAAGCAGCTGGCTCAACTGCGTCCGGAGCTCACCATGCCTATATTTTCTGGTAAAAGCTCTGACATAATCAGCGTGTGTTTAGTTTTATTATGTTTCTTATCCTTTTGCAGAAATTACGCATCGTTTTCAGAGTGCACGCGAGGATGTGCGTGCTTTATTGCTGCAGTGCCTCCTGCCTTGGCTGCAGAACATGGAGCTAGTGGCAACCAGTGTGCCGCCGGCCACACCGCTCTCCTACATAATGGTAAGATAGAAATACCGTGTGTGAAGGGTTGTATAAATTAGTTAGGTTGGTCAGTGTGCTTACTAAATAACTATTACCTATTGGATTGACGAAGAACTTTAAATTTTAGTTCAAGTTTGTCTCAAGTCCTTAAAGTTTACAAGTCCATTGTAATAGTTTGTTCGTTCTATCATTTGCATCCTGCTGTGAATGATTTCCCTTGCTGGGAAACAAATGATAACCGAGAGAAAGAAAACCATTAGGTCTCAGCTGTCTGCATCCGGCATATCTTTTCCACCTTTCCTTTTATTTTTAATAAACTGCTTTCATATTTTATACATATATGTTTCTTCATCTCTTTTTGTGAGCAGTACTTTCCGGATTCGGGTACACGTGGTCGCCGCGAGGGCACCGGCTCTACGGAGGCAACGGAAATGATACTGAATAATCTTTTCTACATAACGGCAAAGGTAACGTTGCATGAAATTAACTTGACTTGAACTTTTTTGCACAAGGGCAAGCGCTGTACCTTTTACCTTTATTTGATCCACAGTTTTCGGATGCACATCCGCGGGATATTGAGGAGTTGTGGGGCACTTTGTGCCAGTTTTGGCCTAATAATCTGAAGGTCATATTACGCTATTTGGTCATTATGAGCGGCATGGCGCCCAACGAGCTATTACCCTATGTAAGTGGTTTATTTTTGGCTTATTATGAAAAGCGGCTTATTGTTATTTTATTCCTTTGCTTCTTTTACACAGGCCAAACGTGTGGCACTTTATTTGGCCCGCAGCTGCCCGGATCGACTACTGGACGAGCTCATGGCCGAACTGCAGACGGTAGAGACCTTGAATTGTCTCATTGAACGCACCGAAACTCCGCCTTTTTACAGACTGACCAGCATGCGGAAGGCTTCCAGCCACAGTGCTGATGGTGAGTTCCGATTCCGGTGTCACGTTTAGTCCTTTTTAACCCATTTACTCTTTCTTTTCCAGGCCAAGCTGTGGGTGGCATTAATGACTCGCGCACACAGGATCTGACCGTGGAGAAGGGCACAATTCACACGAAACGTCACAGCGGCGAGGATCCTATTAAAATTGGGTACATCGCTAATTAATTTAACTCGAATTGAAAGTTAATTAACATGTTTTTCTACTTCTTTCAGCACCTGTAAGTCGGACAGCGGCATACGCGCTTATACTCAAGCCGCTGCTGCTGCTGCAGCCGCTGCTGTCACTCCCATTTCTGGAGGCAGCCGTCCGCCACGAGGCGCTGATAAAATACGCGCTGCGTCGGGACCATCTATACTGCCCCGACCAGAGGATATACTCATCAATGATCCGGAACTGCGACAAGAGGAGAACGTGGAATTGCGGAATGCGTCAGACGCAACACAGAATGCTCATCCTCATCCTCTGCCCATGCCGGAGTACGGTGGCTATTTTGCACCACTCACCGAATTTTTACCAGATGTCAGTTTGCCCATCAGTGGATTCCATCGGTAAGTGACTGCATTTAACTGTTTGAACATCAAGATACAAATCAAATTGGTTCGTTGATTCACCGAAATTTAAAATAATTCTTTAGTTAGATGTATTTTATCAATATAGACGAAGTAATATGTTTTTGTAAGAACTGGGGATTTTCTTAGATATATTTGGTGTGCTATTAATGCAGTCTGTCAGTCAGCGTAGAGTTTTCACGACTAGGATAACTGAAATTTCTTGAAATAGTATAAAATGTATGAGTCAAACTAACTTTTTCAACAATGCTCTTAAATTTTATTTCGAATATTTTCTGCGATCATCTGAAGTAAGCGATTCCAGTTATTTGACGGATCCAATTCAAATGCGCGCTGACCCGAGTGAAACCAGCTGGGTGACCGACTGTACAGCCAGCACCCGAGACAAATGAGGTGACTCCTATCTGTATCGGATTGTTTAGCGTGACCAAAGGTCCACCGAAGTCGCCTTTACACGTAGATCGACCATGCTGAGTGTCAACGCACAATATATCAATAGGTAGATTGCCATAGTAATAGGAGCAATCATCATTGCTTATCACTTGGTTCGTGGCACACCGCAATGAATCGGCCTCTTGTCCATTTTCCAATGCTCCCCAACCGCAGGATATTGTTGATTGATAAAGGAATTTGTCGCTCATTTGATTGAAAGAGGGCAGTTTGACGAAATTAACTCGGCTGTTGAAGTAAATTTGGGGAGTTCGAATCAGTCCGATATCATTGCCATTGCTTTGGACATAGAGATGATGCTTGTAGAAGTTATTACGTTGAACACGATAGTTTAACTGACTATGCCATTTCCAGATGGATCCAGAATAGACGTCCGCGTAATCGTGCCCGTCTAAGCAAAAGGCAGAAGTCAGAACCCAAGTGCTTCCAATGATGGATCCACCACAAAGGGTCGGAACGTCGTTTGAATTCTTGTGCAGCGATAGACCAACAATGTAGGGAGCTGTGGTTTCATGGGCAGCAAAGCCATTGGCGATGATTTTGTCAGGGTTCTCGTTATCTTCAGGTTTCTCCGAATCAAACGGGCTGTCTGGATCTAAAGAATTTTCCTGATCCGCAGGGCTCTCATCCACCTGGGACACTGTTGTTCCGTCGTTCTCATCACCGCTAGCAAAGGCAAAGGCAAAGGCCAAAAAAACTATAAAAAGCTTCATGATGAGCTCTCAAAGTGGTTCAGTGCGCTTTTTAGCTCAGTCTTATATACTTATTTTTTCCATAGCTGCTGATTCTTGTTGTGGTAACTGTCATAATATTGATATAATTAGAGCAATTATATGAGTATAAAGCATATGTGCTCATTAACATCATTAGCCATGTTTGCTCTATATCAATATTATAACAGTTTATACAACAAGAATATTCTGCTGGAAAGGGGAGAAATATATCGATAAAAAATTGTTTCTCTTTTAAAGCAGCATCAAGATGTGGTGAATTTTCATAAACACCCTGTTGTATGTGGAGAGCTCCTCAGCTCAAACAGAACGAATTTTCGTAATCAGTAAGGCCGAAGCTTTGCTACTGACCCATCAGCCGACTCAAGAGATCGGTTGGTTATTTTCCTTTAGCTTATTTTCGAAACTATGCATATTTTCGTAATCGGAGCGAAGATTTCCTTAAACTGTTTGATGTGCTCATTGCTAAAAGAGAATCATGCCAGAGAATGATAAACATGTGTTCCTCAATGGCATTTATTAAAACAATGTCTTTGGGATTTTATTTTCTATCGTGTAAAATTATCTCGTTAATAGTATGCAACACCAAAAAAGTGAACAAATCCCTTCCAAATTGGCAGTACAACCAGAACGAGAGACACATGATGTGGCACCAATCAGAATTTAATAATAACGGGTAACCAAGTAGACTTTTCACCCGTTTTCCTAACGCACAAAATCCCAATAGCCAGTTGCACTTACCAAGCCAAAACCCAAGCTACATCTTGGTTGCGAGCCCTTTTCGGCTAAAAATTATTCGAGTGAAGTTTGAATAAGCATCGACTATTGTTCTTTAAACCAAAAAGTATATAGTCAAACGAACTTTTTGAGGATGCTCTTAAATTTTATTTTCGAAAACTTGCTGCTGTCACTTGTTAGTAGTAAGCGATGCCAGATATTTGACGGATCCAGTCCAAATGGGCGGTGACCCGCGTGAAACCAGCTGGATGACCGGCAGTACAGCCAACAACCGAGACAAATGAGGTGACACCAATTTGAACGGGATTGTGATGCGTAACCAAAGCTCCACCAAAGTCGCCATTGCATGTAGATCTACCATTCGGAGTCCTAACGCACATAACACCAATAGGAAGGTAGCCATAGTAATGGGAGCACTCATTAGAGTCCATCACCTGGTTGTCGACACATTGCAACGAATCGGCCTGTCGTCCCGTATGCTGACTTCCCCAACCGCACGCCCTTGTCCATTGATGAAGGAATCGTTCGCTCATTTGACTGAAAGTGGGCAGCCTAACGTAGTTAACACGGTCAGTGAAAAAAACTTGGGGAGTACGAATCAGAGCGATATCATTGCCACTGGTTTGGGGGTACATATGATGCTTGAAGAAGTTATTACGTTGAACACGATGGCTAAACTGGCCATTCCACTTCCAGACGGATCCATAATGAATGTCCACATAGTCGTGACCATCCAAACAATAGGCAGAAGTCAGAACCCAAGTGCTTCCAATGATGGAGCCACCACAAAGGGTCGCAACGTTGTTTGAATTCTTGCGCAGCGACAGACTGACAGTGTAGGGAGCTGTGGTTTCATGGGCAGCAAAGCCATAGGTTATAATTTGGTCCCAGTGACCGTCTGGGTTCTCCTGATCGTCAGGGTGCTCCTGATACTCAGGGTTCTCCGAATCCAAAGGGCTCTCAGGATCCACAGGGTTCTCCTGATCCACAGGAGTCTCCTGATCACCAGTCAATGCCTCGTTCTCATCCCCACTTGCGAAAGCAAAGGCCAAGGCCAAAAATATAATAAAAAGTTTCATGTTAAACTCCCAACTTGAATTAGATCTGTACTTGGCTCAGCCTTATATACTTATCCTCTGCTCAGCAGATCATTTTTGTTGTGATAACTGTTATAATATTGATATAATTAGTGCAATTATATGAATTTTATGTAAATATGCTCATTAAAATCATTTGCATTAATTAAATCAATATTATTATTATCACAACAATAATATTCTGCTGAGAAGAAGAGAAGTAGCTCAACTAGAAATTGTCCCCTTCTTACCGCTACATCAGGGTATGGCGAATTTTCATAGATACTTTGAAGTCTTTGGAGTGTTGAGCTTCGCAGTCCCAAGAGACCGAAGGCCAAAGGTAATGTTCGGTCACATTTTTTCCTAAAAGGCTTTTCTTTCAAAACTACACGTGGTACAGTATGCTCTTGAATTTTATTTTCAAATAGAACAAGAAATGTCTTGTTAGTAGTATGCAACACCAGAATGTTGACGAATCCAATCCAAATGGGCGGTAACACGAGTGAATCCAGCTGGGTGACCGGCAGTACAGCCAGCACCCGAGACAAATGAGGTGACACCAATCAGGATGGGATTATCGTGGGTTACCAATGGACCACCTGAGTCCCCACCGCAAGTTGACTTTCCACCTGGAGTCCTAACGCACAGAATACCAATAGGCAGGCTTCCATAGCTACGAGAGCACTCGGAATTACTCATGACTTGAATGTCCACACACTGCAACCAGTCGGCAAGTTGTCCATTTGCCATTCCACCCCAACCGCAGGCAACAGTCCACCAGTTCTCAAAACGTTCGTTCCCTTGATTGAATGTCGGCAACTTTACACGGTCGACCCTCGAATGAAAGTCGACGTGGGGAGTACGAATCAAGCCGATATCGTTGCCATTGGTATTGGGCCAGAGATGATGCTGAATGAAGTTATTATTTCGAACTCGATGATAATAATATCCACGTCCTCTCCAGTTGGAGCCATAATGAACGTCCACGTAGTGTTGACTATTCATACAGTGGGCAGCGGTCAGCACCCAAGTATGTGCAATGATGGATCCGCCACAAAGAGTGAGCACGTTGCTTCCATCTTTTCGGAATACCAGACTGACAATGTAGGGAGCTTTGCCTTCGTAGGCGGCATACCCGTTGGTAATGATAGTGTCAGGCTCTGCCTGATCCAGGTCTGGCAACAAAGTTGTCTCATTCTCGTTAGCACTTGCCCAGGCAAAGCCAAAGGCCAATAAAACTATAAAACGTTGCATGTCTAAGCTACAACTTGATTCTGAGCCCATTCTGTTTTGCCTTTATATAGTAGCTGTGGCTAACTAATTGTCTTATGAAAGCTGGAAAAGTCATTAAAATTTGACACATAGATTAGGAAACTAAAACTGTGAATATTTTGAAAAATAGTCTGCTTGACATTAGCTATGGTAATGAGAAATTAAGTCTATGTAACCCCTTTTGTCTGTACTTAAGTATAAACACAGGATTGGGGCAGTGATAAGTGATACGATCACCAAAGTTGGTATGAAAGCGGCTTGCATTGAATATAGGCTAATTGTTGAGATTAAGGTTTTTATTTTAATTAAGGTTTACACTTTTATTTTCAAATAACCAGTAGCAGTTCCTCAGATATAGTAAATCACACCAGAATGTTCCCGTATCCAACGCAAATGCGCAGTGACTCGGGTAAATGCAGCTGGGTGACCGGAAGCACAGCCTCCTGGCGAGATAAATGAGGTGATACCAATGAGTATTTGATTCTGATGGGTAACCAAAGGACCACCAAAGTCGCCATCACAAGGTGATCCTCTGTCCTTAGACCGAACACATAGAATTTCGTTGGGAAGTTGTCTATAGGTCCGAGAGCATTCCGCATTGCTCATGACTCGATTATCGACACATTGCAGCCAATCAGCAAAGTGTCCACTATTCTGTCTTCCCCAACCGCAGTTTACTGTCCACCACTTGTCGAATTTTTGATTCCTTTGGAAATATGTAGGCAATTTCACTTTGTTGATTCTATCACTGAAGCTTACGAAGGGAGTACGAATCAAGGCGATATCATTGCCATTGGTTTTGCTCCAGTTTTGATGTACAATGAAGTCCTCACTGAGCACACGATGGCTAATTTGTCCATTCCACTTCCAGATGGAACCATAGTGAATATCCACGTAGTCGTGTTCTACCAAACATTGTGCAGCTGTTAGTATCCAAGTGTGGGCAATGATGGAACCTCCGCAGAGAGTTGCCTCATTACTGTCATTCTTACGCAGGGACAGGCTGACTATGTAGGGAGCTTCGCCTTCGTAAGCATCAAAGCCATTAGTTATAATATTGTCAGGACTATGATCCAGTTCTTGATCATTCCCATTGGCACTTGCCAAGGCACATCCGAAAGCCAAGAGAACTATTAAAAATTGCATGTTTGAGCCACGACTTAGATCTTTGCTTGAAATGGTTTGCTTTTATATAGTAGAAATTTCCAACTAATTGCTGTTTAATTATGGAATGTAAATATTATTAATGTAAACTAATGTTAATTACCATCAAGTGTACTTAAAGTTTATATAACTACAAGTATAATCAGCCTAAGAAATGCGTCGCTAAATTGTGGTAGTCCAGCAATTTCATTTCCTTACTACGTTCTTAACCTATGCTAATCAATAATATAGTTGTAGTGTTGAATATTAGTGTTGAGTTGTTCGTTATTTTAAATGTAATCAATTAATGAAGCTTTTGAATATTTTGGAAGGAGGGTCACCCTAGAAAAATGATACAAATCTTTTCAATTTCATCATAACGACCAGCTACAGCTTTTATAAAAAAACAACCCATTTAATCTTTTTTAGCAAAGTTTATTCTTTATTTTTTTTAAATATGTTCAGTTAGTACATTGGATTTAGTTATAAACCACACCAGTTTTGGCACGAATCCAATCCAAATGAGAGGTTACGCGGGTAAAGCCGTCCGGATGTCCAGCTGTGCAGGAACCGGCCACACCGAATGCGGTGATGCCCACCAGAATGGGATTATCGCGGGTGACCAAAGGTCCGCCCGAATCGCCTCCACAGGTGGCCTTGCCACCTCTAGTACTGGTGCACAGCTCATGGTCTCCCAAACTTCTGTAGGTTCTCCTACACTCTCTGTTGCTAATGATCTGGGCATCGATACACTGTAACCAATCCGCTAGTTTTCCATTCGACATAGTTCCCCAACCACAGGCAAGTGCCCAACGGCCTACAAAACTTTCGCTCTTCTGACTTAACTTTGGTAAACTGATTTTGTTGATCCTTGCTGTAAAATCAACGTGCGGAGTGCGTATCAAACCGATGTCGTGACGTCGGTTTTCATGTAGTATAAAGTTTTGTTTATTAACCTTGTGACTGAGTTGTCCTTTCCATCCCTGATTGGAGCCGTAATGGATTTCCGCAAAGTCAGGACCAGCTAGACAATGTCTTGCAGTCAAAACCCAGTTATTTGCTATGATAATGCCAGAACATACTGACTCTCTTCTGACATTATCCTTGCCCAATAGAAGACCCACTATATAGGGGGCTTTACCCTCCGGAGCTCGATAGCCATTGGTTATAATTTGCTGCGGTTGGTTCTCCTCCAAGGTTTGGTTGTCACTGCCGTAGACAACAGCAGCAACAGCCAGAATTATGAACAACCGCTTCATCTTGAGACAGTTCAAATCTAATTGGAATTAATGGAACAATGAAAATTGCATTTATAACGTTTTCTATGCGTTTAATATGTTTGCCAACCAAACAAGGCTTAAAGCAGCTGAACAAACATGTAGTTTAATCAATGATTGTAAATATTGGTTAAAATAATCACATTAAAACCTCTAAACGAGCCAACAATGTAGTGACGGAAGCGGATAATCATTTGTAATCTAAACAAACAAGTAGGAAAAGCTGTAGTAGAACTAGATGACTGCAAAATACCCTGCAATCATACTAAACAATTAAACAGGTCAATCAGTAGAAAGTCGTTTTTATTTTGCTGCTCAGATCACATTACTTAGTACTCAATGTCTGTGTAATCACGTATCCAGTCCAGGTGACTCGTGACACGAGCAAAGCCGGCTGGATCTCCGGACATGCAACCGCGAGCCGAAACAAAGTTGCTCACACCGATTAGCCGATTGTTGTGCACCAATGGACCACCAGAGTCCCCATAACAGATTGATTTGCTATTGGGTGTAGCCACACAAAGAACCTGTTCTTTGGCGTATTTACTGGAATAGGTTTGCCGACACTGCGCTACGCTGATCACCTGCAAATCGACGCACTGCAATCGGCGGGAAGAACTACCAGTAGCGGTTTGTCCCCAGCCACAGGCCAAGCCCCAGCGATTGACATACTGATTGCTGCGATCACTCATTAGAGGCAATTGGATGCGGTTGATGTTGGCATTGAAACTGACATAGGGTGTGTGAATCAAAGCAATGTCATCGCTGCGATGATTGATGATGTCACTGTCCTTAACGGTGTGCACGATCTGACCCTGACCACGCAGCAGTGAGCCGTAGTGGATGGTTACCTCTTTGTAGTTTTTCGTGCAGTGCGACGCAGTTATCACCCAATTGTGTCCAATGATCGAGCCACCGCAGTAGGAATTCTTGAATGCTAGGAAGACTATGTAGGGAGCCCTGCCTGCGGTAGCTGTATAGCCATTGGTTATAATTTGGTCAGGAAGTGATGCCTGTTCGACAGTGGTGGAATTTGCCGAGGCAGCGGCAACAAACAACAGCAATATTAACACTTTCATTTTGGCAAAAGCGTTTAATGGTATTTTACTTTCAAGTTACAGTTTATATAGCTAGAAAACTTTGAGTATTTAGCAGATAAACTAATTAGTACAAGTATTTTGTGGATGAGCAGGATAGTTAATGGTTTTGAGCATCAGCTGAAGATAAATTACCCTTTGACAAATGCAAACTATTAGGAAATTTGCTAAATTAAGATAAGAATTTATCAGAACTGAGCAGATAAAAGTCGAGCACTTTGGGGGAGCTCTCTTTAAGATCTTTGAGTATTGCTTAGGTCAGTTTCTTAAAAGAGAATGAATTTGCTTTAAGGTTCATTTTCTGAAACAATTTACTACAACTTCTTTATTATTTTCTATCTTGTAGCTGCAACGTAGCTGTCATGCTCTTGACTGACATTGTGGTGGATGGCATACCCGGCATAGATTGGACCCTGCACTTGCCGTTGATGCTGCATATTTTGTTCCTGGGATTGGATCACACTCGCATCATTGTGCGTGAGCACTGCAAGCAGCTCTGTGTGAATCTGTTGATTGTGCTCGCCGAGCACAATGATCATTTGACTGTGGCTAGGATACTGTTAAACAGTGAGACGAGTAAACTGGATTTGGGACTGACTGTGCCGGCTTTGCCCGTTATAGACAATAATTTTACCGAGTTGCATCAGCAATTCGACAGTTATTTGCTGCACGTGAGTCCACAGGCAGCGGCGTATGCCTTGCATCACAATTTGTCTAGCTCCACGATCATTGCGGCACATGCAACGAATCAACAGACATTGCCACAGACGCCACCGAATCTACATCAGAGCTCAGTGGCTCAGGGCGCGGCAAATACAACGCCTCCAACGCTGACGGGCACGCCGGCAGCGCTGCAGATCAATCCGAACAATACGGAGAACTCGGAGGTGCCGCTGATACATGCAGATGAGCACGCTCCTCCTCAGCCCGGTCCGAGCATGCCCATAGCCCATGTTATCAAGAGCCTATTGAAGTTCCTGGCCCACGACACCTGCCAGCCGCTGTGGAACTACGAGGACATCACCGCCAAGGTGTGGGCTGTGAAGTCGGCTGATCAGCTGAGCTGTTTTCTCAAGCACATGGTCAAAGTGTTTGCGGATAGCTATCCACAGGCACGTATAGCCGAACGCTGGGCCCAGACGGCTCTACAGTTGGGACTGTCTTGCTCCTCGCGTCACTACGCCGGACGTTGTCTGCAGATCTTCAGGGCTCTCAATGTGCCGATCAACTCCAGAATGCTCTCGGATATACTCTCAAGGCTCGTGGAGACGGTAGCCGAGCAGGGTGAGGACATGCAGGGATACGTGACAGAGCTCCTCTTGACTTTGGAGGCTGCTGTCGACAGTTTGGATTCAGATTTCCGACCACTGGACGTCATGAAGGATATTTTCAAGAGTACGCCCAATTTGAACAACAAGGACGGTGGTCCCAATTCCATACTGCCCGGTAAGAAGTCCCCGTCTGGCATGACACCCCAATCGTCCAACTACTCCATACCCAGCCATGGACGAAGCACCAGCTACTCAGTCTCCTACTGCGGTCGTAAGGCCAACAATTCGCCGTGCGACAAGCAGGTGGAGCTGCGGAATCGTGCATCGGGTATTGAATTAGAGCGAAGTGTGGTTTGCAAGTTCGGTGTGGGCGTGGCTGGAGGCGTGGGCGCCGGTTCGGCCTTGTCCCGTTCGCGTAGCGCACAGAGCCTCAAAATGCTGGGCGATACCGCCACTCAGGACGACAAGATGACCATTTTGGCACAGTTGTTCTGGTTATCGGTTTCCCTACTCGAATCGGATTACGAGCATGAGTTTATGCTGGCGTTACGTCTGCTAACTCGAGTGCTGCATCGCTTGCCACTGGATCGTCCCGATGCTCGGGACAAGGTGGAGAAGCTGCAGCAGCAGCTAAAGTGGACTGCATATCCAGGAGTGCATGCACTGCTACTCAAGGTAGGTCAAGAAAATATCACTTGTAACTCTTAACTAATGCCACTTCTTTCCTTTAAAGGGCTGCACTCACAGCGCTACCTACGAGCCAACTATTACGCTGCTCTCCCAGTTTGCACCGCTGCTCAGTCTGCCCGTCTGTGATCCCACACAGAGCTGTGCATTCCCCATGAATGTGATTGCCCTGCTGCCGTACATGCTGCTGCACTATGAGGATGCCAATGAAATTTGTATACGCAGTGCTGAGCACATCGCTCATGTGTCCACTGAGCTTGGGGCCAAGCTGGAGAACCTGGGTACAGTGATGACTCTGTACAGTCGCAAGACTTTCTGTAAGGAGTCGTTCCAGTGGACCAAGTGTGTGGTCAAGTATCTGCACGACACCTACGCCCACATGGGCCTACACATGCTCGCGTTTCTCATCGAGGTGCTGGAGAAGGGACCGCAGCAGGTACAGGTCCCCGTGCTAAATGTCATCCACTGCATGCTCCACTATGTGGATCTGTCCGCGCCACAGGCTCAGACTATTAATGCGGATTTATTGCGCGCCATTGGCAAATATTTGGATGTGAGTTTGATTTGGATAATTCATTTGTCAAAACCGTCCTTTCTTTCCTGCTGATATAATTAAATTTCTTTTTTGTTTTACAGACTGTAAACTGGAAGGACTCGCTGAAGATACTCAAGCTGATTGTGACACGCAGCTCGTCGCTGCAGGTGGTGCCGCCCAGTGATGGCAGCAGTGCCGGTTTATCGTTCTCCTTCTATAGCGCATATCCGGACTCGGATATGTTCTGTAAAAAGGAACTGGCCGGTCGCACCATGGAGTTCACCTTCGATGTCTCACAGACGCCGCTAATTGGACGTCGCATCTTGCTCAAAACGGATGATCCACTGGGTGGTAGTGTGGGTAGTTCTAGTACGGGGGGTGGTGGTAGTGGCATTGGTGGTGCATCGGTAACGGGCAATTCATCGCTGAATTCCACGCTCACCAATGCCACGACGGTGACTGTTGCACCTGCTCAGCAGGTAAGTGCACAGCTGCAGCAGCAACGGGCCCACAGCAATGTGGCTGCCATTGCCGCCTCTGCCGTCGCTGCACAGCAACAGCAGCAGCAACAGCTACAGCAACAACAGTTGCAGCAGCACCAGCAACAGCAACAACAAGCGCAACACACAACTGGCCTTGGCAGCATTGTGGGTACTCCCAATTCCCCCAGACGCAGTGCAAGTTTGTCGCCCGCGGATACAGTGCCTCTTAGTGGCTGGAAGCGTCCCTGGATGTCACAGTGTCGCGTGCGTGAGTGTCTGGTGAATCTGCTAACCACCTGTGGACAGCGTGTGGGTCTGCCCAAGTCGCCATCGGTAAGTGAATGGAGGGAATGTCAGTCTATCAGCTTGTACATTAGCCAGGTGCATGCTTTGATGATCTTCCCTAGCGCTAGGTCTATCAGCTCCTACTTCAACTCCTCCAGCTTCTCTCTTAACTCAACTCTAATCAATATGGCCCATCATCTCTATACAGCAAACTTATTTATTTCCACTTCTTTTATTTTCTTTTTTGTCTTTTTCATGTACTATAATATAAATCGAATTCGTTGTCGATAACAAATTCTAAAAAAATCAATACCAAATATCAAAACTAAAATCGAAAAACAAAACTAACAACACGCGCCATTCAAATCATCATTAACAACCCGAACCAAACCTAATTATAGGACGATTTCATAAACTCAATTTGCTCAAAGGTAAAGGAACATGTTTCTCAAATGCCACGTGTAGCTTTGCTTTTGTTTTGTGTAATTTGTTTTGGCTCGTTATCATTTTTTTGTTCAAGTATAAGTGTATATATATGCATCCGATTTCACCTTTCATTTCCATACATTCCTTAAAAAAATTAATTCCAGTTTTTAAAGCGGTTTCTTACTATAATTTTTCTGTTGTAGCTATTTTTTTGTTTCATTCCATAAATCAGACATATTTAAGTGTCTTTTGTTGTTTTGATCAGATCTGATTAACTTAATGTCTTTCTTTATGTATTGAAAACTGGAATTGATTTGCTCACACTAACAAACCGCACCATTCTATTCCAATCCGTTCCATGCCTGCAAATTCGCATGTGTCCGTTTTGTTTCAAACTGTACGTTTCGTTTTCGTTTCGTTTCGTTCCGTTCTCTTACTTTTTACACACACGATCAGTCGTTGAGCACGTCACTTCTAACGGGATCGATTGCGACCAGACAAAGCGTAAGCTTTTCCAGTCTAAACATACAACTAATTAAACTATATACTACTATATTAATCACTAATTATGTTGGATATATACTCGTATACTTTGAGTGTGATTTTTGTCGTCTTACTTCCATGTGAATTCATTGTTACTAACCTGGATTTTGTTTTTGCTAACACCCAGGTTATATTTAGCCAATCGTCGGATCTTATGGAACGTCAGTCGTCGGCTGCTTCGTCCACGGAGGAGACTTCAGGTCCACAGGGTGACCTTAGCAGTGGTTCGCGTCGCGACGATGGTCAACCTGATTTCACGGTGTTCAAGGACTTTGATTTCCTGGAATATGAGGACAGCATTGCTGGTGAATCCACGGATAACTTTAATTGGGGCGTTCGTCGTCATCAGCTCTTCGTGGGCGATGAGGAATGTTTGAATTGTGGTAGTGGCATCGGTGGTTCTATTAAGGGCGGACACTCCTCCGCTCTAGAGGACAGTTTCAGCGACAAGACGCCAATTTTGAGCAAGCGGAAGCGACAAACCGCAGACGACTCATCGGATGAGGAGGGAGAATCCGAGTCCCCGCTAGACGATGACCATCGTCAGTCGTTCTTGAAGAATAGCTTCAGTGCTGTGCCGCCCACATCGTTGAGTCTACGTGAGCGTCGTCGTCGCAATTCAGTTTCACGCAGCGATACAAGTGGCTCCAGTGCCGGTGATTTGGGTGACATTACACCCTGCAATGCTTCACCACATTTACAGGGTATCATACGCTTCGGTGCCGCCATTCGCGACGAAGCCGAGGAGAATTGGCGTCGTCAGCTACAAGCCATGTTGGTCAACCAACCGTCGGCGCACACCTCGGAGCTACTCTCGCAGCTCTATCGGCTAATCAAAGAATTGACCTTCAAGACCATCAGCATCTCAAAGGAGGCCAAGAAATTCTTCACTGGCATTGGCTCACAGCTGGGTAATCGCATATCTCTCTTTACTGATCTGCTAAGCTCTCGAGCGGATCCACCGCGCGTATGGTGCAGTGAAATGCAGACAACCACGCCCAAGTTGTTTGAGACCCTAAGGTTTAATGTGCTAGAAGTGCAGGAGCACCTGGAGACGTTCTTCGATCGCAAGGATCAGGTGCTTGAGGTGCGTATACTTGATATTTCCCAGACCTTAATAGATTTTCATATGCAATTCTTCTTTTGACAGTGCCTGGATGCGGTGAAAACTTCTTGCAAATTGTCGCTGTTTAATGAATCGGATGTAGCTGCTTCTGGACTGGAGATGCCCAGTAGCAGTTCCAGCATTGCGTATATGCCCTTTGATCCGGCCTCCACTGAAGTGGTGCTCGATCTGGGTCGTTCCTTGTACAAGCTAATGTTTCAGCTGCTTTTACTAATCGAATCGAATCATAAAATCTCCTCAAATGTGGTTAACCATTTTCGCATTAACGAAGACGTAAGTAGAGCTCACGGACTAGGTTTAGTTTGTGTATTAATTTGTTAAACTTTTGACAGATGCATGACATATCCGATCTCTATGCGTTGGTGCGCGATGCCTTGGTGCACTGCACCACTGAGGCTGAGCTAGATTGCCTGGAATCATCAACGTCCACGGAGGGAGAGCACACACCGACGCCTTCACCCGGGTTGCCCATGACCCAGGAGGAGTTTGAGGCATCACTGCACGAGCACATTGGTCTACAACGTTGGTCCAGTGCTATATCCCATGTGCGGCAGTATCGACGCATCTCCACGCTGAACGCCAACGATCAGAGTCTGACCATTTTCAGCTATGGTTGTCTGGATAGTCGCGTCAAGTTTGATGAAATGTCGATTATACTCAATGCCTATGCTCACAGCATTATGAAGGATCGCACGGGTTTGTTTATACAAACATTAATATGAAAGATATTGTCTAAATCAGTTGTTTATTCCCGCAGAGGACTTCATTGTCTCGAAATCGGACTCTGAGCTGTTTGAGGTCTATGCAATACTATCGGAGAACTTGTATCACGTGTCCAGCGCTTTGACCAACATGGAAATCAACATGAAGAGCTATCACATGGGCGCTGGGTCGAGTAATTTGCATCGCAGTGAACAGGATATTGTGACAAATCTTTAAAGATCTAGCAACTTTTTAAGCAAACACTTTTGATATATACACATACAAGGCGATCAAATATTGTAATTAGGATTATAAGCAGCATTATTAGGCACTACTATATACCCACTACACTAAAAATATCATGCAGTTCAGCAAATGTGTTTTAGGTAAGAAAAATTATACAATTTATATATACTATATAATACATATTTAACAACTAAACCATAGATTGAAAGATCTACAACTCCCAATTGAACAAAATTGCAATAACTCTTGTGTTTTTTATGTATGTATAAAATAAAAACATTTAATTATATAGTTTGGTTTGCTGTCGTTTCACGGACGTAACTCCCGGAGTTAGTGGAGCAAATGGAGCATTTCTAGCTTGTATAAAATGTGCAAACAAATTAATCATGGCTTAAACTAATTGAACAGATTTTTGAGCGCTTTGCGTTGCTGTTTATTGTACTCGGCCAGCAGCAGCTTGGCACTGTTCAGTTCGTTGAGGATCTGCTTGTTGTCCGGCAGCAGATGATTCGCCTGCTTCAGATCTTTGATGGCCTCCTCGTAGTTGCGCATCGCTCGTTGTGCCTGTCCACGGCGATAGAATGCCTTGCTACACTTGGGATCCAGTCGTATGGCCTCTGAGCACTCGTATTTGGCATACTGATAGTTACCCAGCTTAAGCTCCACTGCAGCCATATTAATGTTGTTCACCACCGAGAAGGCATCCAGTTTTCTTAGCTCCGCATCGTGGGGACTTCCCTTGAGCTGCTGCCAGTCAAAATTCTTACGCAGCATCGTGTAATAGCGATTCGCCTTGCGGTATTTGGCACGGGCCTCGTGGAATTTGCCCTTTTGAAAGTAATGATTGCCCGATTGACGCAGGCCAGTGAGCAGATTAACCGATGCATCGGCCTACGGATAATTTCTTAATTATAGTAAGGTCTTTAGTTACTTGTGGTATTCACTCACCGTTGGTTTGGTTAATTTTCCCGGCCAGTCTTGTGGATATGGCGGTAGTTTGTCCGCCGTCTCGTCGCTGCAGTTGACGCCCCAATCCATGCCAGGAGTTAGTTCACCGCAGTCTTTGACTACAATGTCCAACGTAGGCTGAGCATCATCAGTGCAGTTCTGTTCCATCTCGGCCACAATGCCGAGTCCGCGTAATACGCGCCCTACGACCACATTGCTGCCATTGAGGTTCTCACAGCCCACGGCTGTGATAAAGAACTGTGAGTTATTTGTATCTGGCTTGCCATAGTTGGCCATGCTGACCACACCTTCCTCGTTGTGCTAAGGGCGTAAGAACGTTCGAGATTAAACGTGTTTATTACTTTACTTAAGACTTACGGTCAGTGTAAAGTTTTCGTCCTCGAAGAGCGGTCCGTATATGCTCTCGCCGCTGGTGCCATCGTTGTTGACCACATCGCCGCCCTGGACGGCAAAGACCCGTTTGATCGTATGGAACTTGGTGCCCTTGTAGTGCAGCGCTTGTCCCAGCTGCCCAATGCCACGTTCGCCCGTGCATAGAGCACGGAAATTTTCCGCTGTTTTTGGCACAATATCCTTGCGCAGTTCAATTATCATGCGGCCCGCTGCGTAAATACACACACAACCATACATACACACTTATTATGTAGGTCAAGCATTGAGATTGTGTGCGACATTTGCTTACCGCTCTCGAGTCCAATGCTGATGTCCAAATAGACCAATGGATTTGTTGTCTTTACAGGTTGCAGCAGCTGCTGTGTGTCTGATTCCATTTTTGTCATTCAACCGAAGCCTTTTAATGGGCCAGCAAGCCTATTAACTGGTATTTAGTGCACAACAAATTAAGTAAACAAATGGCATACGATTTACGCTACAGCCATTTGCGGTGCTGTCAACCTGTTGCGATTTTATCAGAAGCAACAGCTGCTTTAGTTGGTGCTGCCAACTTAGCTTTCATTGCTGAACGCCAATAAACCGTTTCAAATTCAAAATTAATTCCACTGTTGTGGAATTTTTGTTTATTTAATTATTTGTATTATTAAAACAATTGAATGATTAATTCTCTTAGGAAAACTATAAGAATCCACACATTTGGCAACACTTTTAAACTGAAATAATTTTTAAAATCAATTATTGCATCTAATTTTTGTTTAGTTTTTTTTGGTTCTAAATTTTTAATGTTTTTGGTTAACGCCCACTTAATTTTGGTTTCTATTTAAAGCTCCCCAATCAAGGGCTGCATAATGACGTGAGCAATCAGCCAATTTGGCTAAAGCAAACATGTAATTTGCAGCTAATTGAACCAAAAACCTCCTCGAAAAAAATGCTATAAAAGAAAGAGTTTGGGTACCTTGGACTAAGCATTACAAAATGCAGAACATATTGGATTTGGAGCTGCATAGGATTGATGGCTTACCCAAGCTGGGTCTCACCTGTGTGGAGTATAGCGCTTATGCTATGGGTATTAACATAGCGCCCAGAAAACGCAGCTCAAGACCCTGCGGATTGTAAGTTGGATACAAATTAAATTGAAATTAAAATTTATTTTACAACTAATATTTTCAGCCTACGATGGTTTGCATTGTTCATAAATCTGTGCATTATCTACAGTCTTATACAGTTTATAATGGCAAATTATACGGTGTCCTTTGAAGCTTATGTGGAGGTGAGTTTTGGGTGCGGATATGGGCTCTTTTTGGGGTATTAAATGTAGTCCTTTCCCAGGCTGTGCTGCTGACTTTTCAGTTATCAGTGGGTTTGGTCAAAATGATGCACTTTTATCACTTTATGGAGTCCTGCGCTGATCTCTTAAGCACTACAGAGCGAGGAGATGTGCTGCAGAATCTGGGCATATTCGATTTGGGTGAGTAAATTCACATTCATACTAAATTAAATTGGATTTCATTAAACATTTTATAGCCCTGCCCAACAAGCAAGAGTTACGTAGAGCCGTGGGTTCCATGCTCTCCAACAATTGGAAGGAGATCAATCGTCAAGTCATGTTCTTTTTCAAGATCGTCTGCATGCCGGTGCTGTACTACACCATGAGACCCTATTGTCAGTATGTCTACGATTGTTATGTCATAAAAGAAACCTGCGAAATGACCTTGAGTGAGTTGTGTAGTTATATAACTAGGACTATATACATATTTCTTTTCTAGCCTATCCTGCTATAGTTCCCTTTGCAAAGGTGGGAAATTATGAGTTTCCCTCGTATTCGCTGCGGTTTTTTCTGTTGCAATCGGGCCCAGTTTGGTGTTTCTTTGGTAAAAGCTTTGTTTCCTTACAGCTTATCTATAACTTAATAATTTCACTTAAACATTTCCCAGCTGTCTTTGGCTTTAACAGCTTGTTTGTAGTGCTCACCAGGCACGAGGCTTGTCTTCTGGAGATTCTACGCTATCTGGTGCAACATTCTACATGTGACTCTACAGTTTCACCACCCCTCAGAACCGCCTATCTACGCTGCTGTGCTCAACTTTTTGCACGTATCTCCAGGTGATAGTTAGCTAGGGTTTAATCAAACTGTCCAAGTCTTAACACAAATTATAACTTTCTTCTTCATTTCCTAAGTACAGTCATCATGCTAAAATCGAAAACCTCTTCAAGTACATCATTCTAGTACAGTGTGTCATAAGCAGTATTTTGATCTGCATGTTGCTGTATAAAATCAGCACCATCATGGTATGTTTTTCCACACAGGACGGCTAGACGGGTTTTCTAATAACTTTGCTTCTCAGGAAGTGGGCTTGGTCTGGATGGGCATGATTATGGTCTATTTGGTAACCATCACTCTGGAGATCAGTCTGTACAATGTCAATGCGCAAAAGGTGGAAACTCAGGTGTGTCCAAAAGAACTTCATTAAAAAATATCCCATTTCATGTATGGTTTTCAGAGCGAATTACTTTTCTTTGATTGGTACAATTGCGCCTGGTATAACGAATCCGAGGACTTTAAGTTTATTATAAAACTGATGCTGCTTTTCTCTAGGAAAACTTTTGTACTCAGCGTTGGCGGTTTTACCAACTTGTCACATAAGTTTTTGGTGCAGGTAAGCTAGGAAATTCTCTAAACAAAGATACTTTATAGGGAAAACATTTACAGGTATTTCGCACAAGTGGAAATTTCTTTCTACTGCTCAGAAATATGAACAACAAATGAGTTTGAATACTTTATACAAAATTACAACGTTGGAAAACTTTTATTATTCGTATTTGGGTTTTTTAAAGTGAAATTCATAAATCGACTTAAACACAATGAAAATATTGTAATTGGCACAATTAAACGTAGTTGTTAATATATAGAATAGCATAGATTTTGATCAAATATATAGAAATGCAGTTGACTTTTTTTCATCTTTCAAAATTGGGCACAGTTTTTAATATAGTATAATACAGTCGTTCATGGCTGGCTTGAATTTAAAGCACAATTGGCAGTTAAGAACATGTTCAATATTGGCATTAGAATCATAAAACTTTATATGTATACATGTATACTATATATGTATTGTATGAATGATGCATTAAAGCTTAAAGTTTCTGGTTTTTGTTTATAGTTACTGGTTTCTGGTTTCGCAGTTTTTTCGTTGATTCTTCACTAAACAAAATATTTCAGCTATAAGACTAAGATTCTATAATTTCATTCAAAGGCTAAAGGGCTTATTCGATTTCCGATTACTGATCTCCGATATCGATTTGTTCGATTTTCGCCTGGTACTTAGATGTTAATTTGAAGTAGTTGGTAGTGCATAATTTGTTTAGGTCTAGGGCTCCAGGCGATTACGCCTGAAGCAACCAGCTGGCAGTGCTTCCGATATTAGACGTACGTTCTCTACCTCATTCTGCAGATCCTTCAGATCTAGCGCATATTTATCGATCAGTTTCTTTTGAATATTCCTCTGTTCTCGATACTTGTCGATGCGGTCCGTTAGATTCAAACCATTAATTGCGCCTTCCACCTCAATCAGACGATTTTCTACAATTAAACAGAAGATTATTTGAATTTTACTACTAAGTGGGTAGTTTGTCTTTTTAACTTACCCAATTTATCCAAATCAGCTGTGTTGATGTCCTTGAGGTTCAAGAGTTCATCCTTGATGGACGAGAGTTCGGTTGTGGCTTTTTCGATTTGCTTTTGGGCATCTTGGGTATCGGCATTGGCCTGGCCCACCTTGCGCCTGGCATCGTCCACAAGATTGTCATCTTTGGTTGAGTTCTCCTCTAGTCGTAAGATGTTCATCTCGGTAAGTTTCACGCGGTGATTCAGCTGATCGGCCTCTTCGCGTAGCTTGCGAGCGGCGACCTTGGTCTCATTGGCCTTGCGACGTATCAACTCGGCGTCCTGAAGCACGGAAAAATACCAGTTTAAAATAATAGAAAATATTAAGTTATGAGGCGAATTATCTCAAAGGGCCATTTCAGTTAAACTATTTATTTGGCTTAAGTATTCGCTCTACACACCAATTCATTCTTCATTCTATAATCTTCTAAGTGAAATTTTCTTTATTTACCACGAGCATAGAACTATTTTGTGCTATTCACCACGCTCACATTTCAACACAGGCATGAGCAGCGAATTTCGCGCAGCGCAGCAATGCAGCGATGGTGAAATTTCCAAAGCTGCAGTCGTGAAGCGATCGTTATAAAGTGCACACGCGTTTCTCCGTCGTGTTTTCAAATTGAGTGCGTTTAGTGCATACAGAATTTTTGATTATGTGATCCATAAATACATATATTTGTATTTAAATCAATAATTAATTTATCAAAGTGAGAGAAAATGATAGAGATCTAGTGCAAGTGTTTTTTAATTATATCTAATCACCGTTATCCTATGGAATGCGCCTTCTACGTTGGAAATTATATGCAATTTGTAAGTCTAAAATATTTTATAACTGTAAATAGGCCATTTTTCTTTTGAAGCCAAACGAAAAATATTTTTGCAACAACAAGAACAACGCATTGTTGAATTTTATCTCTGCAGAAACTTTTTTTGATTTACTTGCCCACTCCTCTTCTCTTTCTGACACTCTTGCCTTAGCGAATGTAGGTAAAGGAGAATGATGAGAAATCACTCTGTTTTGACTTTTTGTTTTTGTTATTTCGTTTTCATTTTGATTTTCTTAATTTGCTTGCCGAATTGAATAACTGACCTATCACAGGCATCGCTATGCAGTTTTGCATGCACTGGAGATTGTCATTTGAATGGTAATTTTAGAGAGTTTATTTAATAGCGCTATCAGACTTACCTTTGAGGCTTGCTCGGCAAACTTCTCCTGCGCTTCTTGGGCATTGTTTTTAGCCTCGTTGGCGTTCTTGTTGGCGCCTTCCAGGGCCTTGTCTGCTTGGCTAATTAAGTTTCCAGCATGCTCAATTTCCTTCTCAATTGTGGGCACCGACTCGAGAGCCACTGTTGCCATTGCCGAAGATTTTTGCACATCGGACTGAAAGCCTGCGAGAGTGTTGTAGGTATTATTTGCCTCCTTAAGAGTGTTATCGCCCTGCTCCACGGCCTTCGTGGCACGCTCATGAGCGGCCTTAGCGCGCTCCAATAGTTCAATGTCGTCCTTTTTCTGGGCATCGGCGCTGAAAGGGGAGTTGAGTATCATAAATGAGTTTCTCTGCAGAAACTAAGCACTTACCGCTCCAGCAGCACCTCTGCCAGATGAGTCTCGTGGGCAAACTCCTTGAAGATGCTGCCACTGTTATCGGTCAACTCGTTGATTTTTCTGAGCAGCTCATCGGCCCGTTCGTTGGCGGCGACTGCCTCCAGTTTCAACTTGTTAATGTCGATGTCCGGTTGAGTCTGTCGGTTCACATCGTTGAGGAGCGTGAGAGCCGCGTCGTAGACCTCGTTGGCCTTGCGTAGTGCCTCCTTGGAGGTCTGGGCCACGGCTCCTAGGGATTGCTTAACCTGGTTCAGCTCCACACGGACTTCGGACTTCAGCTCGACGCCGACCTTTTGCTGCAAATCAATGGCACTCAAAGCCAACTGATGGGCTTTCTCCACCGCATCCTTAGCGTCCTTGGCATTCTTCAGATCAAACTGTGCCTCCGACTCCAAACGATCGGCAATGGCTCGTGCATCGCGTGAGATGTCGGAAATCTGCTCGGACTGTTCACCAAACTCCGCCGACTTGCTCTTGGCCTTGGCCAGAGCCTGGGCTCCCTCGTCGTTGAGGAGATCTATGGCTTGTTGCAGTTCCTTCTTGGCATCGTCGATAATCCGATGGAGCTGCGTGTAATTGCTGCGTGCCTTGCCGATCTCTGCGTTGGCGTCCTGCTGTAGTGCATCGGCGCTGGCCAGGTGCTCCCGCATGCTGTCCAGACGCTTGTGCAAATCGTTGATTACTTCTACGTAGGTCTGGCCACTTTCCCCGGAGCCGGAGAGTGCATCACTTGCCAAAATCGCCACGCGTTCCTGTACCGCCTTTAATTTGCCCTCGAATTCTTCATCATTGGTGACTGGAGTGCGCGCGATCTCATCCAGAGTGGAGCTCAGATTGGCCAGCTTTCCACGATGTATATTGGCTGCATCCTGAACCAGATTGTAGCAGTCTGGACAGTCCACACAGCCCCGATGGCGATCATATTTGTTCTCCTTGCAGCGATCGCAGCGACGACCCTCCACATTGTCATTACAGGGACACTGACCATTCTGATCGCACTGGAATCCCTTGGAACCGCTCTCGTCACACTCGCACGGCTTGCAGCCCTCGGAGGAGAAGCCAAAGAAGAAATTGGCGCACTGATCACAGCGGACTCCCACCACACCCGGCTTGCAGTGGCACTGGCCCGAGTATCGGTCACAGGTAGAGTTGTAGCTACCCACGGGATCGCAAAGACAGTTTTCGCAGCCGTTACCAGATCGGATGTTGAAGTAGCCCGGCTGGCATTCACCGCAGTCGCGTCCAAGGACATTGGGTTTGCAATGGCACTGTCCTGTCACCTGATCGCAGCGAGAGATGCTCTGTTCGTCCTGTTCGGTGCCTGCGGCAAAGCAGCTGCAGCGTTCGCACTTGCCGTGGGGCAGGGCAAGGGGATCACCAAAATGTCCGGGCAAACACTGATCGCAGTTTGTTCCCGCCGTGCTGTGTATGCACTTGAGGCACTCGCCAGTGGTGCGATTGCAGTTGCCCACCGCATTGGGATCGACATTTCCATTGCAATCGCAGCTCTTGCACGTCTTTGCCTCGCCTAGCAGTCCTGTAGGATCTCCGAAGAAGCCGTCACTGCACTGCTCGCACCTGGAGCCAAAGTAACCCACGGGACACTCGGTACAGATGACAGTGTCGCCATTGATTTGCATGCAGGCGCCGTCGTTGGGGCAAGGACAACGCTGGCAGTCGTTGGGAGTGCCTCCTAGGGCATTGCCATAGTATCCCTTGGCACACTGATCGCAGTTATCGCCTTGGGTGTTGTGCTGGCAGATGCAGCTGCCCGTCTCCGAGTCACAGATGTCTGCGTGGCCGTGGCAGTCGCAGGGAATGCATGGCATGAATGGTCCTCCACGTGCGGGGCTGTGCCGATAGCGGGGAGCACACGACTCGCAGAATTGTCCAAGGTAACCCTCTGGGCAAGTACACTGCTCGATCCATGTGGCCGGGTGTCCTGCGGCTCCGCGGTGCGCTGTCTGCAGCTCCACGTCATCGAGGTTTGCCTCACCTTGCACCGAGTAGGTAGCCCTGATTTTAATGGCCGTCAGATTGGAGAGAATGGAAAGGAATCCCCGTGCTGACTGACTTGGCTGCCATTGATAGTCGTGATGCTCGTGCAGTCGGAATTTGTATTCCTTGACTCCCTGGTCGGGTATGCTGTTGCCCTGGGCAAAGATGGGCAGCGAGATCTTGCTACCCGCTCCCTCGAGGATTACATCGTTGGCACTAGTGCTCGGTCCCACCTGTCCCACCAGCTGCAGTTTAAAGCTTAGGTCGCGATTGTAGGAAGCACGCTGATCTCCGAGGAAACGATCGGGTGCCTGGAAGTAGACATACTCATTACCCTGGGCTGTGGTTCCAATACTGCGGGCATATTGATTGTATTTAATGTCCACATCCCGACGATTCGGATCAATGGCTGTCCAGCGTTCCTTGTGCTTGTTAAAGTTCGAGGTGACGGAGACGACGGAGTAACCCGGGGCAGTCTGACACTCTGAGGTGTGACCATAGCAGAAGCAGGGCGTGCAGCCAAACCGATTGTTTCTGTCCAGGTTGAAAAAGCCCGGCTTGCATCTGTTGGATGGTATTTCATTAGTTGGCTTTTGATCGGAAAGTTCTACCGGGTACTCACTCGTTACAGCGCCTGCCCTCAACGTTCTCCTTGCAGAAACAGATGCCGCTCTCTGCATCACAGGCCGGAGTATTGTCCTGAGAGCCGTAGGAATCACAGCCACAAGGTTGGCATCCATGGGGACCAAACTGGAAGTAGTTGTTGGCACAACGATCGCACTTGTCGCCGGTGACACCTGGTTTGCACTGGCATTTGCCCTGACTGTTGCACTGCAGCGAACGTGATCCAACAGGATCGCAGCCGCAGTTAACGCAGTAGGCACTGTCCCGCATGTAGAAGTTCTCCTTGCAACGCTCGCAGTTGGGTCCATCGCGGTTGTCGCGACAGTCCAGGCAGTGTCCTCCGTGTCCCGTCAGATTGAATAGGTTTGAATCGAAGTAACACTTCTCAGCAAATCCATTACAATTACAGGCTGTAAAGTAAGGTTTATTTAATTTAATTAAGTCATTAATTTGAGGCGTTTTGCTTTACAATTGATTAGGTACCAGTGTACCAGCTCGTGGGGCCCTAACTCATTGGTTTGCAGGGTGCGGTCGTAGGACCAGCCGTAGGAGCTCACAGAGACCACGAGGCAAAGAAGTTGCAACAAGTTGCACAGGCTCAGCATGACTGACATGACTGCCAGGTCTGAGTCGTGGCAAACAAGTGTTTGTCAATGTGGCAGCTAACGGCAAAGTAGTTTGTCCTTATATTGAACAGCCACTTGGTTGTAAACATCAAAGTCTGTTTACAGTGGGGCAAGTGCTATGTTAAAGCAAACTAAAACAATGGAAGAGGCACAAAATGGGAAAGACCGCTAAGGATTTTACATTCTGATATGAGGCTTTTAATTCATCTTAGCCCACTGTGCACTGCTCGCTGCATAACCTGTTTAAGCTTCAACTATTTTCCTACCTTTGCACTCATTGACTTCGGTGGAGGTTGCCCTTTTCCACTTGACGTCGTTGTAGAGCGGCATGCAGCGATCGCAGTCGGGTCCATCGGTGTTGTGTCGACACTCGCAGACGAGTGTGCGTTCTCCGTGCATTCCTGTGCTGGGCACACACTTACTGGCATGTCCATTACACTTGCAGCGTGCACCGACGGCAATATCGCTGATGGCATAGAAGTACGACTTGAGCACCTGGGCATCCCCGAAGAGCTCATCGCCAAAGGTGTTCAAACGATCCAACGTGATCCTAATATCGGTGGCCGTCACCCAATCCTGCAGTTCCAGACTGCGCTCAAAGTTAATGCCACTGGGACGACCCTCGAGAGTGGAAAAAGCGATTTCACCATCGATCAGCGGAGAGATGTCGCTGTATTCTCCCGTGCAGAGGGCATGGGCCTCTCCCTCTCCTTTGCGTATGGCACGCGAATCGGGCAATAAGTAGATGTCCCGACAGGAGGCGCTGTAGTACTGGTATGGTATCCAGGGACCGTGCTCAGACGTACGCTTGTATATCGTGAAAGACTCCGGACGTGGCGAACGGAACAGAATGCGCACATAAGTAATGTCATAGGATTTGCCTTGAATGTGAATATTTATGGGATTATTTGATTATATGTCTCTACTATGTAGTGCACTTACGCAAATGTAGCGTCAGGTTGACATAATTGGGATGCTGTATGCCCTCGAACATGGTCTCCGACTGCCACCACGATGGATTCTGCGGATCGTGAAGATCCGTCAGGAAGGTCGGACTGTGATCGCCCTTACTATAGAAAAAGTGTTACATTCAATAGGCTATTTGTTTCATTCAATTATCCACTATAGTTACTTGCAGATGCCGCAGTTTTTGAGATTGGAGTTCATGGTCTGTGTGCAAAAGTGGTTTTCTGCCTGCTCTCCGCAGGTGTTGGTTGACTCGATTTGTAGTTGATAGGCAGCATTGATGAACTCGGGTAAACATTTCTGCAAAATAAAAGTTTATTGTATTACGCATAGTCGTGTCATGTAGTCATCCCTAGTGCCCAAAGTAGCAGCAGTAATTGATTTATTTGCCTTAATTGTGTACATTTTGCTCAATTGGTTTGCATGTCTCCATTTGAATGAACTATGCCAAGCGAATCTATTGACCCACCGAAGTAGCACTTGCTTCTCTTCTCTTCAATAGAATTCTACTCAATTAGCTTGCGTGACTGTAGACTATTGTATTATGATTTATAGAGGAATTTTCATTTAAATTCTCACTGTAAGTTGAATTCCGTTCTTAAATTCCCAATTTCTATTCCCACAGTCCGGAATCCTTCTGTTTCTGATTTCCTATTTCCCACAATATTCCCCCGTCACTCACCTGTGGCCGTCCATAGGGATCGTAACACTCAAGGGCCGGCATAAACGTCGTACCTCTCAGCTCGTGTCCTCCGGCAGAGGTGATGGGTTGTCGCTGCACTCAAGCACTGGCCGCCGCGCAGCTGCTAAGCAGAATTCCGGCGAGCAGCAGACGCGCCATGGAGCATCCGGAGTTACGACTCCGTCTGCTGCGCTTCATTGTAGTGTTCTAATATTTGGTGTTAGTGCCAACACGTGGTTTCTCCTCTACAGACCACTGGTGTAGGGACTTAAGGAATTATCACAACACTCTTACAAGTTATTTGTGGGTGGGTTTTATGTATATTGATTTATTACTGGGTTTCTAAAAACACAGTCACAGTTTACAGCATAATTGCAGTTTTCGGTGCTGGAGCGGCTTCTCTCGCTGCAAGAAAAGTGCACAAAAGAGAAAACATAAGGAAACAAAATTAGCTAATCCCCAAATATAGTTTTGCTGATCTAGAACTTTTCCACAACACTTGCAGCACATCTGCTGTCCATATTGTGGGAGAATCAGCGAGTTATTTCCGTTCTGTTGTCGGCTAAGTTTATAATAGTTTATGGAGAAGCCTTTATGAGAATTTTTAGTATTACGAACCGTGTTCGGTTTAAAAAAAGTTTAATTTTACATAGCTGTCTCAACCGAAAATCAAGTGGCGTAAGTAGTTACAGAATTGTATACTTTTATTATTCAAATTTCTGTATTGGACTTGCGGCATCCTAAAGATACTTTCGGCTCATCTTTGCTTGCTTTTAATTAGTTCGTTTGCCAGGCCAAAAACTGTTCATAAAAACAAACTTTGTTCAGTTCGTCAATAAGTCAGTTTCACGAGCTGCCTGTGAGTGTATTGAAGCTACAACAGCAACAACAACACGAAAAACATTGTATAAACAAAACAAAACAAACCAAAAACGAAAACCAAAAAAACTGCAAATGAAAATTTCAAATAACAACAACAACACAAAACAAGCAAAAAGACATAAATAAACACACACACAACACACGCTCATACACTCATAATAAACACACACTTGCTGGAAATGAACTCAAGCATTGCCCACAAAATATGTGTTCCGACTTATGTGTATGCAGTAGTCCCCCCGTCTGACCCGATGGCAGTACTGGGTATATCTCCCCTCAGATAACCTACCAACAAAATAATAAAAAAAAACAGTACTAGCCGCAGTAAGAAAACTTGAAATTATTCCAAACGATGATTTCATCTACTTACTCCGCCATATAGCACACACACACATACACTCAGTGTATGTGTCTAGATACTTTTTTGTATCTGTATCTGCATCTGGGATTAACGTATAAACTTTGCAATTATTTAAGAACTCATCACTTGGACATAGTTTTATTTATAACGATGCATATTCAGATGCAGATCAGTGCTATGCTTAGTTGCATTGTATTCTTTATAGTTGTTCCTGGACAAGGTTAGATTCATTTAAAAAATTACCAGAGTGCTTAAAAGTCTCTGCGAATTCAGTTAAGTTGCTCAAGTAATTAGCAAATATGCACAGCAAATTGTGTCTATTTACTTAGTAAACATTGAAGGTGATATCATAAATATTTCAGACAGCAACAAGCCTGGTAATAGATAAGCTCATAAAGAGAGCAGAGGGTTGTAGAGCTAAACCAAAGAAGGGGAAATAAAAGTTAGACTGTAGGAACAGAGAATTTTCAATGGGTTTCTTAAGAATTTCTAATTTCTAATGATAAGACTTTAAGTAGAACTCTTTTCTTAGAGGGTAAATCCCTCTTGAGCTTTACTATAATAGGGGTATTAACAAGAACTTACTAGATTATTCATGTCGTGAAACAGTTTAAACATGAATTCAGAAAAAGACGATAAACTCATAAGTAATGAATAACATTCAAGAGAATTGTTATAGACTCGCTTACTCCTTACTCTCCGCTTAGTTTACATTTGATTAATCCTTGTTTATCAAATTTTATATATTTTTGGGAAAACACAAGCGTTAGTTGTTGGCGCAAAGTTTTTAATTTCTTTTTTTAGATCAGTTCTTAAATATTTGTAGCGCTTGAACTTTTAGATGTGTGTTTCGGCTTATCAGTTCAGCATTCTCAGATTAAAAAGAAAGAACAAAAAACACGCTGAAACTGTTTTATGTCGACATCGAAATTAAGCGCAAGAAATCTTTAGACTGTCGTCGGGGCAGCATTTGATACACTTGTGCCTCGGATTTCGAGCTGAGAGTGGAACCCTTTAGGAATGAGTTCAGCTGAGGCCAAGACACACAGACACACTGAAATATCTGTATTCTACATTATATATTGTAGTTATTTGTATTTATGTGTGTATAGCACGATTGAACATCCGCTCCATTCAGATTTCAATTGTTGAGCTGACGAGTTGGCTGCGATACGCGGCTCTGAACTGAACACGAGTACGAGTTCCTTTAGCGATAAGAATTTGGGGCTACGAACTAGCTGGTTTAGTGCGGTGCGATATGGTATGCTTATAGGGTGACCGTATGTCAGCTACAAACCGACAAGCAGGCGCGGATGGAGACGGTAACTGAGACAAAGACAGCACCGTAGACTTAATTGTAGTTTTGTCTTTCCACGAGTATCTTCCACAGTGTGTGAGTTATTGTTTGCACCTTTTGCTATTTATCTTTATTGGTTCGTTTGTTTTTATCCACTGCTTCACTACACACACGCAAACACGCACTCACGAAGAGCAGGTAGAGTGAGCAGTCAGCAACGAATTCACTCAAAAAGAAACTGCACAACGCGCTCAGATACTTTTGACGAAACTTGCTTGAATTGGATTTTCAGTTGTTTTTGTTTGTATCTCAGCGATGCACAGGTCACAACAACAACAGCAACGTTTATTTATGGACTTTTTTGTGCATTTCCCTTTTCATTTTGTGTTTTTCCAAATCCAAAATTTGATTTGGTTTATTAATAGTTCACATATGTTGCATGCAACACATGAAACAAGAAAATCACATACAACTGCCACTGCCACTGCAACTGCAAGCACATTTGCATTTGTCATCGCATTTGCTTTCATTTTTCGTTTTTCCTCGTTTTTTGGTTTAAAAACTTTTTTGTTGGTCAAGTACTTTGCACTCACACACGGGCACCGATCAGTTTTCTGCTGAATCTGCAGGTTTAATTACGAGTACATTGTATTATCATCGTGGTTTGCCTGGTCTTATTTAGTTGTTGTTTCATTTGATTGTTGTAATTGTATCACTAGACCGAAGGCAAGAACCTTTTGAGTAAACATACACACACACACTCAAATACACAGGCATCCATGCAGTGCAAGATACTTTTCTTTATCTTAAGGTTTTCTTTTCAGTCGCAGCTGAACGCAAATAACAGCCGAAAAAGTGCCAGCAACTATAAAAAAAGTCGGAAGCGATCCAGAAGAAAAACTCCTCCACACCAGAAATATATATAAGTGTGTACATATATACACACACACAACACTTTAGCGACTACGGAGTCGCACTTACTCCGCACAGAAGACAGAAGGCAACCGCTAACGAGGACGTCCAATGCTCAACTGACTCGAGACTCAAGAGGAATGCGGCCCGTCCGCTCAGCGACTCTGTCTCGTTCTCTCTATCTCTTCGCTCTCGATTTCGACTCTCGTTGAGTGAAACTCTTAAAACGTATCTCGTATCTCGTAGCTGCAGCAGTAGTTGTTTCAATGTAGCTGTGAATTGAGCGCGATCGTAGAGAAGCTTCTTTGGTCTTCGTTTGAATCGGCATTTATATTTTTCAGATTTATGAATTAATGTTCAATTGTCTTTTTCTTTGGCATTTCCAAAGTTTTAAGTTTCAAATATTTCTGGCAATTTTTTTTTGTTGTATCTACACGACGTACTCGTGTTCACATTTAGATATAACTTGAATTGAAATTTGTTTATCTGTTAAACAAGTGTGTTCTTCTTTTCGGCTTTTTCATACATACATGAATGTAGACTTAATTCCCAGCACTATCGGAGACGGAGGCTGTATTCAGTGCTCTACTTTTGGACTTAGTTGCCTCTTGGCAGCTAGCAGGTTATCGCTGTCAAACTGATAAGAGTTCGTTGTTCGAAAAAGCTAAAAGCACTTTCAGTTTCATTGACTAAATTGAGCAACAGATACTTTGAATCCAAGAAGATTTACTTAAATAAAATAGTATTTGAATTAATGAAGATTGGACTACTATAATTAGAAAGCTTTAATCGCGTTTTTGAGGAATTGTTAGGAATATTTGATTGTCAGTAGCAAGAGAGTGGCATTGCCAAAAAAGCTACATTAATATAAATAAATTATAGTTAACTTCAAATATCTAAGAAATGCGTTTAATATTGAACACTAAGATTGAAAAATAAACGTGGAAGTGATTTGACAAATATTAACTTATTATATAAAACATAAAATTATATATATTGTTTCTAAGCAGACCTCTTTATCTCTATTGTAAGCCTCTATATTTGCTCTGACTGCATATCACATGTTTATTTAGTACGTTCATCAATTTCGGGGGAATTTCCAATTCGATGTCAAAATTAATGTAACATGAACTTTTTCTCTAAGTTTATTGTTCGTTAAAATGTAAACGGAGCCAATGTTGAAGTGGCATCCACTGTTGCTCTACTGTTAAATTGCTATTTTTTAACAGAATGACTTTTACACAATTCAGCTTTCAAGCGCAAGCCCTGCAAACTTTTTTACATGCATTATAAAGCTGGTTGCTATAACATACCAAGCTAGCTTAATAAAACTGATTGCTTTGGCACGCTATGCTTATTAAAATTGTATTATAAAAAGCTGGTTGCTGTGCTTCTTTATAACACACTTTAAACAAGGTAAATGCTATGAAATGCTTAATTATATTGTACGTTAGTGTTGCTAAAAGAAATAAACGGATTTTAAAATTTATTTTAAAGGAAAGCATTCTATTTTATTAGGTGATATGTTGTAGAATAGACAGAGAGTTTTTTGCTAAGATTTGTTGTTCAGAACAAGTTTTAAGCTAAATTGCAAAGAGGCTAAACAAATTCATCGACTAAGAAGACAATCAGGCTATTTAAGGACACTTTGGGAACGTATGATTAAACTATTTCTCCTCCTCATCACTGGGCTCAATGTTGATTTTAATGATATTAACAGTGGGCTCCGGTGAGTCTCTGCTCTCTGGTAATCCATTAACGGGAGGATTAGCAGCTGTCTCAGGCTCCATAATGCACTCGTCACTGCCGGTCGTGCTAATGGTAATAATGGGTATATTATCGGACCAAGTGGAACTTTGGGAGTCCTGTCGACTGACCCGACGTCGCTGGGAAGCACTTCGTTTGGGGAAAGTTATTGGACCCGGTAAATCCAATTCCTCGAGATCATCCATTGTGGCTAGAGTGGGTGTGGATGCCGAGGCTGGTGGTATTGGTGGCTTAATACTTGGACGACTTGTTGAGGAAGATGTGCTGCTGCCAAACTGTAGTGGAGCACTGGGTGTGGGAGAATCCGGTTCCGGAGTTGGCGGCATTTCAAGAGCCGTAGCACTGGAGTTGCTAGACAACAAAGAGGGCGGTGGTGGCGGTGTGTAGGCCAGATACGTGGGGGTGGTTGGTCCCGGGGATTCGTCCGACCCTTGCTCCACATCGTCCTTCTTCAGATTGACTGCCTCGCGTACCAAAGCTAATAGGGAGCCAATCTTTTTGCGTCCCTGACGGGATAACGCCGCTAGTTTCTCTGCATTCACCTGGCGCTGACTATGCCCCAGACTGTGCCCCAGACTGGGCGTCGGAGAGGGAAGTGGAGGGGGCTCCACAATTGTTGTATTGCTACTTCCAGTTCCACTTCCACTGCTACCAGCTAATTCGCTGTTTAAGTGCTCCGAGCTAGGAACTTGGGGTATCTCCCCGGACTTGTTCTTCTCCAAACTTCTGTCGTCGAACTTGAACACTTCGGGCTCTGGTCTAGCGGCCACATAATGGGTCTTCGATTTGTGTCTGCGAAACTTGAACTTGCCTAGGCCTAAGCCTTCCAAGGCACCGCCTTCCTTAACCGCCGCTGTCAGTTCCTTTATCGGCCGCTCCTGTGGCTCCTCTTGGTCTGGACGCTTCTTCTCGTCCACGATATGAAAGTGACTTTCTGGTGTTGTCGGTTCAACAGACTTATTTTCTTGCTCCGAATTTGTCGGCTTCTCTTGCTCTTCCTTGTCGCGTTTGTGACGTAACATGCTGGCTTTCCGCTCAATCACGACTCGAGAATTGGTCTCCGGATCATGTTCATTGTGGGGCTCATAAGGCGGCGGCTGCTTATGCTTGTGCTCTTTTTTCTCCCTGAAGCTCTCCCTCTCCTTCCGCTCGTGTTCCTTTTTCTCCCTAAAGCTTTCCCTTTCTTTTCGCTCGTGCTTGTCCACCTTAAACCGGGTCTTGGGATGCGGCTCCTTGAGTGGAAAGTGGTCGGCCCCAGGACTGCTGCCACCGGCTGCAGATGCTGCTGCCACAATGGAACCGGAACGAGCTCTCTCCTGCTTGGCAATCTGTACGATATCCACAAGAGAGGGTTTCCGGGTGCGTCGGATTTGCTGCAATCGTGACAGGCCAAATCGCTTGGGTTCCTTGGGCTCCTCATCGTGGGGCAGGGAGTCCTGGTGCTCAGTATCCGTGTCGTCATCGTCTCGACGCACCGAATCCTCGTCGGAGGTGGCTGAACCCTTGCGCAGCGCCTTCTTCATGATGCGTGAGATGAGCTCTGCAGAAAGCACGTGCATGGAAAACTTGTAAAAGTCCTAAGGCAAAAGTTATGTAGAGTACTCACCTTTCCTGGCCTGATTCTTGTACTCTTCGGTGTCAAAATCTGGCGCCTGTGTAGGCGTGACGGGGGAGGATGCCTCCAGCACTTTGCGCCAGCGATTTGTCAGTGTTGTTGCCGTTGGTTCCGCCTGCTTAACCTCGGGAACTTTGAAAATCTTTTTACGCTCCTCCTCACGCTCCTTCTGCAGTTGTGTACGCAGATCCTGATTAGCCTCGCGTAAAGCGCCCGTCAGAGATATAAGATAATAGATGATGAGTATGAGAAGCAACAGCAGTGGTATCACAGTGCTCGAAGATGTCAGATAGTCCAGTGGCTCATGAAGTTGCCTAGAACGCGGTTAAGAAAAGGAATTATTAACTGCGAACTGAATCAGCTTTAAGTTAAACTTACTTGGGTAAAGCATTTCGAGTGGTATTTGTGATAAACTCAGCGATTCGATTGTACTCGGAAAAGGGACCACAGTGCCAGGAAGGACGCAGCCAGACAATCGCATAGCCCACCGGCAGAACACAGAGGAACAGCATGGTCAGCAGCAGGGACAGATAAAAGTTGTTTGACTTGGAGGCTCTGTGAAAAACAGAATAAGACTTTGAAGCAAAGGTTTTGATCAAAGAAAAAGTTGGACTACTTACTTGAAGACGACCTCGTGAGGCACATTGCAAGTGAGGACGATCCAGGACCTGAAGTACATCATAATCATTAATTTGACAAGGTTGATGAGCACCAGGCCGGGTGAGAAGAATATGCCCATCCACACCTGTCCCTGGTTATTAATCAATGTCAGGATGTTCTCAGCTATCTTAAAGTCTCCATACTGCATGTCAGGCGCCACAGAACACAAAGCGTCCCATTAGTCACAGTCGTTGTTTGAGGTTAAGCATGAGAACAGGATAATGGAGATGTGAATGAAAGTTCCCTCTACTTCTCTCAAACGCTTACCTGCGGAAAGGTTTTCTCCATGTCCCAGCACCAGTTTTGATTGACATACCGCACGAATAGGGCGCGCAGAAAGTCGATGCATAGCGGCGCTACAATGGACATGAGCTGCAACCGACAAAAGTAGTAGATGAAAAGTAATAGGACAAAGGCAGCAGACGTAGGAGATGGAAGTATTTTGAGCTGAGGTAGGTAAAAGCATGTTCTAATGAAGTTGCAATGAACACACACTTAAAACTCGCCACACGTAGTGCCACACAGTGCATTGTCTCTGCATACCCTGTGCATATCGGGCGAACACAAGGGATGTGATAGGATTAAGCTTCGAAGGGTTAGGAGCAACTTCAAATTAAATAGGATAACTTTACCAGCAGAGGGGTATCTTTGTGTCTAGTTAACCAAACATATCTTGCTCCCAGTCATGTAGTTCGAGACATGTTTATGGCTGATTTGTTGGCCGCACTACTGCTGCAAACTATTTGACCAAAAACCCCATTCATTTTCTAACCGAAATTCATGCACGAACACGTACCTGGAGAGGCAAGCGGGAGCAGGAGAGGTACGAGGAAGGAGCTAGGAGCTGCTCTCCATGTAACCAAAACCGCACATGGCCCAAAACCCCAATTGGGTCTTAACCTAACGTAAAGCAACTGAAGCTTAAGCTTAAAATTTTGTTATGCGTAAGGCATAAAGGCGCTTAACTTAAGGCTCGTAACTTGTTTAATTTATGTGCCCAAATCGTTTAATAGAGATTATTTACGCCATGTCCAGATGACAGCAACAACAACACAACAAACAACAACAACAACAACAAAATATGTATCAACATAATCAAATTGTATGCCTTTTTTTCATTTTTATCCTAAGCTGTTTAACAGGGGCAGAAAAATGAATAGAGGACGAGAAGGAAAAGTAGGACGACCCTGAAAATTTGACCGAGTTGAGCCCATGAATTTGTTTGCGATTAGACTTTAAGTTCACAATCAAATCTTAGGCCAATCGACACTCAGCCAACAAAGCAACAAGAAAGTAAAGAAAGTGAAGAAAAAAACTAAGAAAGCAGTTTGAAAATCGATGGCAAAAGTTCAAAAATGTTTCCTATGCAAATGCTGCCATTGATGAGTATAAATTGTGCCCAATGCTAGGCAAATACCAGCTGCGTATTGGGTCAAAAGACTCTAGAGACCGATTATTATGATAAAATACATTTTGGCACTGTCTGCGTCGTTATGATATACCCTAATCGTTTAAAGGAAAACTTTATCTCCGAGGAGAGTCTCTTAATTATACTTTACTGCTCTACAAGCTTATGAATAAAATTTGCACTTTGAGTTAGACTTTGAAGTGTTTTAAGTCTACCAAAATTAAATCGAAATTTTTGAAATGATTTAGCGAAAATTGAACTTAAAGAACGCCTTCTATCATTGTGTTAGCTAGGGTATTTAAACTTCGTCTATTAAAAATTATGTTGTCTAAGCACTTAACTTTTCAAGCCAAGCTGAAAAATTCAGATTTTTGCTTGGAAAAGACGGGAAAACAAATTTTTTTTCTACAGCATTTTCCGGACAATTTAGCTAAACGGGATTTCACGCTATCGAGTAAGTAGCTCCCTGTTGTTGTGGTTGTTGTCCTGGCTGTGGTTGTTGTTCACTTTAAAGTTCAATCATATTTCAAGTTAAATAGATTTTGATATGTGCACAGGAACAGCAGCTGTTTATCTGGTGGTTCCTAGTGGTGCTGCAGGAAGTGGGAACAATTTTGACTGTCGAAAAGGAAATTGATAGCTGCTGCTCATGATGATGATAAATTTGTGTTTAAACTGTGTTTGTGTGTGCGTGTGGGTGTGATTGGGAGTGGGGGTGAGAGCGTGACAGTCACTGAGGTCATCTGTCTTTTGAGCTATCTTATCTTTGTCTCCGTTTCTGTTTCTGCTTCCTTAACTTACCCCATCAAAGACGATGACCTTTGATAGCTCTTGACCGAGGGATGTTTCCCAGCACATTGTCGTCAGATTGGTTTGAATCTGAATGAGAGCCTGCTGCACCTCTTTGAGCCTTAATTGTTTAACTTCCAGTGGTGTCTTCTTCACGGTGGTTGGCTGTCTCACATCACCACTGAGAGTGGTTTCCAGTCCATCCGCTGTGGTGCTACTACCAAAAATATCCTCATTCTCCTTAGGACAAAAGGTTATGACACAGTCCTCCATATTATCGTGCTCCTCATCGTTGTCGTAGTAGACTGTGCTGCCAATGCTCCGTATGTCGTCATAATTTACGTAGTAGGGAGTTACAGTGGCTCCAAAGCGATCGGTGAACTCGTACTCCTCTGTGGTGCTACTGCTGGCGGTGCTGCTTCCTTCTGTGCTGTAGTCATCCGTTGTTGTTGAAGGTTCTTCAGTGGTGCTCGCTGTTGTTCTTCTAGTGGTCGTGATGGGCTTTCTTGTAGGTCTCCTGGTAGTGGTGGTGGTGGTGGTGCTGGTGCTGGTGGTGCTTCTTGTCGTTGGTCTGCCGCCACGCACTTGATTCAGCAAACGATTCCACTCTTCTTCGCTCAGGATACGCTTAACAGGTCGTGCTGTGGTTGTTGGCACCACTGGCCTGTACACCGGTGGTCTATACGGTGGTGGCCTGTATGGTTGTGGGGGTGGTGGCCTGTAGATGGGTCTGCTGGGTGGGCTGGGTGGTCTGTTGACTGGCGTTGTTGCCTCGGACACCACAGCGGAGTCATTGCGATGTCTGCGACTGTATTTACTGGTGTGATAAAAGGGTTGAGCCACCTCATCCACTTGCCTACGCTTGCGAGATTTCGCTGGCTTCTGATCCAGTTGAAACAGCACCTGAGCGAGTGGATCATCTGATTGCTCGGTGGTTGACAGTTCATTGTCTGCGTCCGGTAACTCTCCACCTTCAAAGTAATCCACATAGTTGAAGAAGCTGTCGTTGCCTGGTGCAGCGGTGGTGGTGGTGCTGGAGGAGCCCAACTGTGGTTCGTCGCTGCCATAGTCATAGGAGGATTCGTCGGTGGTAAAAGGCGCTTCGGTGGTTGTTGTTGTAGTGCTTGTTGTACTTGCGGTGGTTGTACTCGCTATTGTGGTGGGTAAAGTGGTTGCCGGCGTTGTTGTACTAGTTGTTGTCGGTGTTGTCGTTGTTGCCTCTGTGGTTGTTGTTGATGTTGTTGTGGGCAATGTTGTCCAAGGTGTCGTGGCAGCTTCTGTGGTGGTTGTTGGCAAAGTAGTCCAAATTGTGGTTGTTGTTTCGGTGGTTGGGGTCGGGAACATGGAGCTCGTTGTCAAATTGAGTAGCATTAATGTGGTTGCTATATTCTTGGGGCTCACAAATATGCGAGTATGTCGTGGTTTTGAGCATTTCATAGTCACATTGTAGCACTTTATCCGTTGCAAAGTGGACATCAACGCACCCATCGCAGTACTGGAGAACAGGGCGTCGGTGGTGCCACTGGCATCAGCTGCCCAAGGTGTTGTGGTGGTAAAATCCTCCGAATATCCCTCTGAGGTGCTGTCACCATAAAGTGGTGTCGTGGTTGTCATCGCCCGCAGTTGCGCAATGGAACTCATTAGGTGGTGCAACTCCTGTGTGTTCGTTTCGTTCTCCAGCTTCAGCATCTGCAGTGGTTTCTCCTTGCTGTTGATCTTGTAGATGAAGGAGAACATCAGCGAATACAAATTCAACATGTTCAGTATCATAATGCTGAATAAGTTGGAGGGAAATGGGATTAAATATTGGTAGAGCTTCGATTGGTGGTGCTGCTTACCGTGCCAATTGCAGTCGCAACTGTTGTCTGGGATGCCAGTTCTCGAATAAGCCGAGTGCCTCGAAGATCATGGGCAGAAAAAACGACAACAACGTCATTGTCACATTTACCGCATTGCGACTAAGCCAATTGTCGTGTTTGGCCAAATCCTCAGAGCTGAAGGTAAGAATAAGGTTAAAAGACTGAGAGAGAAAATATCCTACTCCGATAGAAAAACTGCGTTAAACCCTGTTTGAATTCTCTTGTCTACACTTGACTAAAATGTAGTTGTAGATACTTACTGATTCACCAGCAGCACCACCGTGGCACCCGATAATCCCAGCAGTCCCATGACCAGAATGTTAACCAATATCCGCTGTAAAATCACTCGCCAACTGTGTGGTGATGGAAACGTGGTGAATGCTCAATTATTTACTGCAATTGACACGGAATTTTCACTCGACACATACTTGCGATTATCCTTTTTCTTTTCGGCTTCCTCCAGCAGCGCTTCTTTGAAGCCAACCACAACGGATGCAATCCGATTATGTGCCGTCTCCGCGTGCCCTATGTGGTTGATAAAAGCGCTTGTAATCAGGTTGCTTCATCAGCCACTTGACAACTGCCAACTGCTGCCTGCTACTTACCAATCATGAAATCCCAGCCGGTAAAGAGTTTCCACGAGAACACACACTCATCATCTTTCGAGGAAAGTTTCGAGTTGCGCGAATTCTCCGCCATTCTGCATAGACACAAAAGGAAAACAAACAAAAGAAATGGAAACAATGAAAAGAAAGTTGTATCTTTTCTTTTGTTTTCGCTGTTGCAACTTGGCTTACAAGCCATAATTGGCGCACAAATTCTGGCAGCCAAATGCTGTATAAATATGACGACGACGATGATGTTGGTGCCGGTGGAGGGGCTAAAATTCACGCATGCCGCGCACGTGTCATAAACGTGTGGCAAGCACAAGTGGCAAGGTCATCGCCATCCTTTAGCTGTTGACATAGCTACTTTGTTCAATTACGAAATCAACATAATGCCGACAAAGCCATTAAAAGGAGCGACTCGTTGTGGGCATGACACGCCCTATTTTCAACCATGCTTCGAGTCTCCTTCTCCCTACGTTTCGCATCTCCTACGCTTCGTTTATCCTACGTTTCGACTCGCCTTCGTTTTGACTGCTCTTCCTTCACTCCTTTCCCTATGTCCTGCCCCTCTTGATGTCCAGTTAACTTGCTACAGCTGCCGCTTGTCTCGCCGCATGCGTGCGTAAATCATAATGACCAACTTTTTCCTCATAGGAAAAACAACGTTTTCTCCTTCTATTTTTCCTATTTCTTTCCCGCCCTTTCGCTGCAGAAGGACACGCCCAATGCGTAGATTTGTATTATTTAATCAGCGCGACGTTCGCTTAATTAATTAACGGCCGTTTTTGGCATTTAGTTTGCTTTTGTGGCTTCGACGTTCAGAGATTTAATGAAGTGTTCCGTTTGTTGTTCCTACCCCCTCCCGGGTTGACATACCCCTATCCCGTTCCCCTGTAGTGGCCATACTCACTTTCTCAGCGTGGCCACAAAGCTGTAGATGTAGACCAGCACGGCGGTGAGGAAGTAGGCCAATGGCAGCTTATAGCCGGATGTGCTGATGCCGGAAGTGCTCGAGTAATAACTGTGCGAACAAACAAAAGAGAAACAAAGCAGATAAAGTGATAAGGAGCCGAGCAGAGGAACAGATGGAGAGTTAAAGAGATTCTCAATTAACAGGATAGCAAAAATATATTTAATTTTTTTATTATGCTCAAGAGAAGTCGTTATTCTAGTACCCTAAACTAAATAAATTAAAGTTTATGGGTTGACAACTTAAATATTGGCATTTAATCTGCTACCCTACAAAATGTGCACTTTTAACTCACCCATAAAACATTGGCGAATACTTCAAGTAACCCTCGAACTCCCAGAACGTGAAAAGATTACCGGCCACTTTGTATTCCGGTTCGGACATGCGTTTGCGTGGATCCGTTTCGTCGTGCTTCGTCGCAAAGTACTAAAGGGAGACAAGGAAGGGACAATAAAAAAGGTAATGAAAGAAGGTAGAGGGAAATGAGAGAAAATATTGTTAATAAGTGGAAAAAGTGGAGGAGATTGCAATTACAATGCTTGAAACGAACTCACCTCTGGTCCAATCACAAAGGCCACCAGAGGAATGGCAATCATGATGTTGACCCACATGAGCCAGCGGAGGAATGTAAAATAGGATGCGACTCCGGAGCCGAAATGCGATTCGATTTCCTTGATGCGCAGTTCCCAGGGTATGAGCACTGTGAGAAAACTTGTGGTTTCCCGTTTCCAATGCCGCCATCGCTGCGGAAGCATAACAAGAAGAAGAAGAAGAACACGGAAAATGGAGTACAGCAAATGGAGTACGGGGAGTACATGAGTTATGCATGAATCTGTCGGAATACAAACTCAGCATGGGTTACGGCTATTTTAATTGGTTTTCATGTAGCATGTCGACAAGTTTGTAAATTATGTGTGTGCGCAGATTTATTCGAGTTGCCATAAATTGGATAAGCATAACTATATGCAGGACTCTTGGACGTGGTCCTTCTTGGGCCTTGAGATCATGGACTAAAGCAAACACAACTTGCAATGGCGTAGGACACTCCTTAGGCCAATTTCCTCTGCTCTAAGCATTAAACTCTCTTCGATTTGAGCGCTTTACTTTTGCATAAGTAATTTAATGGCCGATTTATTGGAAATTAGCTGTAAAAAGATTGCTTAAAAATATGAAATTGATTCATATTTCTGTACAATCTTTTACATACATTTTTCATGAGTTATTTTACAGTAGATTTTTTTGACTTTGGGAAGGTGAGCAAAAATCACTTACCGCTGCCATTAAAATTTTAAACCTCGCCCACAAATCTCTGGTGCTGCGTGACATGGCAAAGCGTTCCTGCAACGCCCCCTCGTGGCGTGCCACATACGTTTTGGCCTGTCAACGGGGCAGAGTAGAAGAAAAAATAAATACATTAAATGTGCACAAGAAAGAAACAAGGCAGATTGTCCGATATGAGATCGAAGTTAATGGGACTAAGACCAAGGCGTGTAAAATTACTAATACGCCCAGGGGGTCCCTTGATTTTTGTGGCTCGTGCTTACCTGTCGCACCAGTTTGAGCTTTTTGCGTATGGGCCATGGCTGTAGCTTGACCGACTGTATGACTTCCTTATGCAGGCGTATATTCTCAAAAATTTGCTCCTGCGTGGACTCCTGATTGGTGCCCTCCTCTATAAGTAAATTGAGAAAATTACACACACGCCATGTGGGCCACGTTCCAAAACTAAATGGAGGCACGTAGCACTTGAATGCCATTTGAGGGGCATTTCTACTCGATGTTTTACTTGCCAGAGCTGGTGGTGTACACACTGGAGCGTCTCCGCTCTACACTGTCCAGGACGTGGTCCATGGGACTCGATGCTCGTCGCGAGCTGCGACTTCCGCGTTTGCCTCGATAGCCACGCACACTGGCACGTCTCTGCATTATCGCAGACACGGAAATGGAGTAGTCCTCCTCATCGTCCACGTCGCCAGTGCCATTTTGTGGCTCTTGCTGTGGTGGGTGGTGGTGTAAGTGGTGCAAGTACTGCGGTGGTTCGTTCTGATTGTAGACACTACTGTCGGCGTCGCTGCTTTGGTTATGTGCGTGCAATTCTGTGAAATATAAACTATTAAGCCAACTCCGATCTCCTCCCAAATGTATCTCTTTCTACTATTCTCATACCGTTTAGTTCGCAGGGTCTGTTATCGTCCTGTGAAGCAGTTCTGCAAGCAGACAAGTGATTTATGTGTGTGAAAGTAAAGAGAATCAACTTTAAATGGTTTCTCATTGTCTTCCCCTCACTTCAGTCTCTTTCTCGCACTCACCTTCTTGCTCTTTGCCCCCGATAGTATTCTCTGCGCTCGTCGGCACTGCTCTGCATCTGCCAGCCTGCCTTATCCTTGTCCAAGTCGCATGGCGGTGCCCAAGTCACGGATAACTGATGAGGCGATGTGACGCCCGAGTTGTTCTATTTACGATTTATTAAACTTTAAGTAACTATTTGGCCACACTGCGTTATTAATAGTAAAACGCTGTCTAATCACTTTAATTAACTTATGTATGTAAAAGTTTTTATTATTTATTTGCGCAAGTCGTGAATCTTTGGTTTTGAATTGTTGTGCTTGGTAGCAGCCTTGTGCGCGGACTGAACGGCTTAGCGAACTGGCCAGCTCGTTCAGGCCAGGACATCAAAAGGACAACGCGACACACTCACACATACACACACCAACACACACGTAGCTAAATTTTTTTCTAATAATGAATGAATATGAATGAAGCGCAGAGACCGAGAAAGCAATGCGAAAAAAACTCCACCCAGAACTAGGACTTATCAAAGCCAAAACGTGCCCAAAACACAAACACACACACACTCTATACCAGTGAACGTTAAGGAATTTACATAGACACGAGCCAGAACATTGCGGTAGGATGGCAGGAGGGGACACAGGGAAGGTAGCTAGGCAGGTGAGCAGCTAGCCAGGTGAGCAGGTGACTGACCCACTCGTTTACTTCCTCGCCCAGTTGAAACGAAGACGAATGAGCGTTAAAATCGCCAGCGGCATGTGATAACAACACCGGGCGTAACCAGTTCTGCAGGACAACGACAACGCAGGACGAGCTCCTTGACTTGGCCATTGAATGTTCATTTCGCAGCTAGACAGACAGAGTGAGATGGGTATAGTGTGCGAGAGTGTGTGTGTGTGTGGACAGGATTGAGTCACGTTGAATTCTTGGCCAGCACTGGACTGACCACCGACCACTGACCACTGGCATGTAAATGAAAATCAAACATGCAAGGGTTGATAAAGAAAATCGCAAAAAATTACAGAAACAAGCACACACAAATACCTACACACACATCTAACATACACACATACACTTGTAGTTTTCTCCACGCCCAGTATTGAAATATGTTTTCATATATCTTTTAGCGCTTTTGAGCCGTGTCTCTGTCTCTGTGTCTGTCTTTGTCTGTGTTCCGTTTTCGCTTTCGCTTTTAGTTTCTGGCTTTTTGCTGTTATTTTTGGGATTTTCCAGATTTTCCTATCGTTTAGCTCGGCGGACTGGCCTTTTAATTAAATGAAGTTCTGCCTACATTTAGTTTTTTCTTCGCTTTAGACCGAGTGCTTGGCAGAGGTGAAGGGTTCACTAGGTTTGTCGAAATATAAAGAGAATAAGAACTAGCAAGTCTATGGTTATCTTTGATTATTTGTACCGACTCCTTCCAAATCAGCTACAGGGTCTTTAACAGTCGTTCCGTTCGACTACAGCTTTCACTATTAGTTTTTGCTACCATTTTAATTAACGCACAAATTTATCTGTGCGTGTTGTGTGATGACTTTCGTCCCCTTTATGCCACGCCCCCCACAGCCCCTGCAGTGGCCGCTTTTCATCGAATGGAAATCATGTCGCACACGTGTAGCATAATTTGGTGGATTTTTATGGGTTCATTAGCTGCTGTGACAGCTGCAACCTGAGCAGATATTGGCCAGAAGAAGGACAAGGAGGAAGACAGGGCTAAGAGGCGTTTAGAGCTTCTGACCCAGTTGCCACACCCACCGTGCACACACACGGCTTTTAAGTGGATTTCCATGTTCGATTGCAGTTTTTAAGGTGTTGCTCCTTTGACTTCGTCGCTGTTTTGCCGTAAATCAAACACTTTTAAGCATTGGGGACAACGCCTTTTGGGCTCTGCAATATTTTACTATATGGCTTTGACCCAGAAACGACACAACACAGAACAGCCACTAAATATTGAAATATATTCGTAAACACACGACTGGAATTTGGGTTAATCGCTATAGAAAAGAAAAGTCTCCTTTCAATCGGTTCGATCAGTTTATGCGGCATGGGTCATATTCAATCCCAATTTTCCTGTTCTCGTTTTTGCACAGACAATACTGAGTGTCTTCCTTTGGCATGGGTTCCCCCAAACTGGTTCTGCTGCTTTCGCTGGAGCCGTTGAGACGCAGACACGCCTCTATGGCCGACAGTGAAGTCTTATGACTTTTACATTGCCGAGTCCTGACCGACTGCGTGAAGGCAACTTCTGGGCGAGAGTTATCCACCAGCTCCTTCTCGTTCTCCAAGTTATTATCGAGTATGTTACGTGTAAATTGCGCCATGATTTTCGGATCCAGTTGGATTCCTTGCAGCTCACCGTGGCGACAATTGTGATGAATCCAGGAACGCACCTCGGGACAGCCAACATAGAATTCGCGTTCTTCGGACATGTGACTCGGCATTCCCGTCACACGCCCTAGGCGATTGTATTTGCCAAAGCCTAAATCGAAGACGTTCCGCCCCAACTGCGGCGGATTGGGTCCCTCCCTGCTCTGGTACTGGAGGGGACCCACCGCCTCCATTGGACCGTTCATCTCGCCTGCAAATCGCCGATCCTTGCGGGTACAGTACTCCCAGTTGTCGAAGGAGATTTCACCGTCACACAAGTCGACTTTCACTGGCAGCTTGTCGTTAAAGGACATGCTGTTGATCTTCTCCAAGGACCCATGATGGTGCAACACATCGAAGCAGACACAATACGGATATGGCACAGTAAAGGTGCCTTTGCCATGAAACCGATTGTCTTTAAACTCCCCCACATATGTTGTACCATCTGGATAGGTGTAGAGACCTAAGCCTTGCATGCCCAGCTTGTCCTTGGTACCTTGGAACTTGGAGCCTGTCGGGTACACGAATTCGGGGGTTATCGGCTTTGGCGATTTCCTAATTGACATAACTGATCAAAAGAACTATAAACAAGGCAGGATAAAATAGCGTTCGAGTGTCTAAAAATGTAGAAAGTATTTAATAAATGTGAACACAACTCGAATATTTAAGGTAAACTTACAAACCAATGATTGAAGGGGCAGAGGGGAAAGTTTCTGTTTTTTCAAAAAGCGACATGCATACCATTCCAATGAATTGATTTTAGAGATTAAAATTCATGAAGTCTGCCTTAAAAGTCCAAATACAGAGGACTTTCATTCCCTTTACCTTTAAAATCATTGCACAATTTCAAATAACTTAACCCTTTTATATCAAAGGGTTGACCACTATTGATTCTGAAAGGACGAACGAGCAAAGTTAACCCTTTCCTTTCGTGAACCATTTTGTAATTATGCTTTAGACATGCCGTTCAGTGCTTTTATAGTTTAGACACCAAAATATTATGTTTTAGTTCCTAACTTAACAGAAAGTCAATGATTAACTTGAAACGTATTTCGCATTTTATTTTAGGTGTATATTACTCGTTCGTCTTGATGTTTTTAACAGATTTGGCGGAATGTGTTGCAATACTTGAATTTGAATTAGTAAAAGATTCATTAACAGCTAAGCGAATGTCTTCAATCGATTCTTAAATTTCGAACACAGAACGATTAATGTCTACATAGCTATTGGGACGCTTCATGAAGGACTGCACCACATATAGATTATCTGTGGGTTTCTTCTGGGTCATCCATTGGGCAGTGTCATAGACATCCTTGACGTTCTCTACGAGCGACACCTCCGAGGGACTCTGCGATAAAGTACCCGTGGCACCAGATTCCACATTCTCTGGCTCCGAGCTGCTGGTCCAGGGCCGTGCTCTGTCCAGGGGTGGCATTGGCTCGCCACGATGACTGCGCTGCCATACCTTGGTGAACTCCTCGATGCGTTTCTGCTCTCGTTCATAATGACGATGGATGCAGAGCTCGGCGGCGGTGATGGCAGCGTTTTCCGGTCGATTGGCAGTGAATAGGAAATCGGCAGTTCTGCGATCTGCCTCGGGTTTGTCCTTGTAGAACTTGGGAAAGTAGCGTTCCCGATCGATGTCCTTGTTAGGCGTGTAAATCGTAATATTTTCCAATTGATCCTCTTCCGTTGTCAGATTGTTTTTTATAATTTCCCGACAAACTTCGGGCAGGGGTTCGACAATGTGCTCCTTTTGGGCCGCACGACAGTGTCGCTTAATCCAGTTGCGTTCCTCGGGGCAGCTCACATAGACTGTTTTGGAGAAGGGCTGCGGTCTGTCCACTAGCCAGCCAGTTTTGGCATGGAAGATGCCCTCCTCGGCATCATAGCAATTTCGAGGAATCTTGCGTTCCATAAGCTTGCTGGTCAGATACGAAGTGGGTCCCACTGGTTGTTGACCATAGAATCGCTCTGCCTGGTACCGGCGGTCCTTGGGCGTCAGATAGTCCCAATCATCACAGAGGAACTCGCCGTTCTGGAAGGTTCCCTTTACATGAAGGCCATCGTTGAACCACATGTCCTCAATGCTCTTCAGTTTGCCCTTCACAAACTCCCCTTTGATGGTGAATCTATAGGGTTGTGCCAGTTTCAGGTGCCCAAAGCCATGGAATTTCCCTAGCACAAACCAGCCACGATATTCACTGCCATCGGGAAACCGATAGGTACCAAAGCCATCCATCATGTGGACTCCCGGATTAAAGGCGCCCTCGTAGCTGCTGCCTGTTAGGAAGCGCATGGTTGCCACCTCCAGTTCCTCCTGTTGGTTCTCCATCTTCTTTGTCCTTTTTCTTTTCTTTTGTGTGAGAGTTTCTAAATTTAATTCGTCTCGTTTGCTTTGGCACAAGGAAAATGCTTTAATTTTTGTTTTGTGTTCCCTGTTTTCTGTTTTCTGACCCACTTATGGGCCAAGGCAAGTGCTGCCAGGCTTGCTGAGATTTCGACATTAGCTTTATGACTTAATGACTTTGCGTGTCTGGGTGCGGTCTAACTGACCATCTGCATGCTCATTTCCATCATTAAGTTTTATATGCATTGCTCCCAGTTGGAGGGACAGTGACAGTCAATAAGACAGTGACAGCTAGTGAAAAAGAGTCCACTGCATTGTTATGATTTCATCAGGAACATCTAAATTTGTCGTGTTTTAAAGCTCATTATGTACTTTCCATTAGCTTCTTTTGTGTGTGCAGTTCTTTTGTGCTTTTTAGCATATCACATAAATTTTATGGCCAACTACTTCAGCAGTAGTTGTAAGTATAAATCTCAGGTTTGCTTGGGAAATAATAGTTGTGTATGATTTGTATGAAAATTCGTTCTAAACCAGACTGTTGATGTCAAACTTCTCTTAACCTTAATCGGATTTTTCTAGCTGAATTTCCTACAAACTTGAATGCTGACTTAGTTGAGGATTTTAATCTGGATTTCACTAGGATTTTTTTGACTTAGTTCAATTTTACAATCAATCCTTTAGTAATTTTATTGTCTCTTATATTATTAGTGATTGTAAAAGGTATGACTCTTAGATGCCAAAAATACTTTCTTATCAAGGCAAGTGGTCTTATATTTACAAATATATATCTTTAAGTTTTTGGTGAGGTACGAGGTTAAAAAGTGTATATATCTTGGACATGTCTCTCAAATCTCTTTTGAAAGCACTTATCCAGATTCTTGTATATTCTTTTCACGCAGAAAATCTAAAATTCTTCTGTTAGCGCTTTTGATCTTCTTCAGGGACTAATTCACCATTTCAGCTCCTGTTTTGTTAGTAAGACCCCTACAGATTTCTACAGAAATCTGTTGTTAAAACACGCCAAGATGGATGCTTTTGCTGCCTCAGCTTGGCTGGCTTGGCCAGCTGTTTGGCTTGTTTATAGCTATTGGTTTTTGTTAGGACTTGTGGCTTGTTGTTGCTGCCACTGCTGATGTGGCACGTGTGTGGAGCAAATCGTAAGCACTCCCAGGTGTACACTAAATCATGCTCACTTACCTCACTGTTGGTGCCAGTGCCAGAGCCGCCTACACCGCCAGCAGCACCACCAGCACCGCCAGGAATACCGCTCACGCATCGGAAGTCCACAGAACCACCTGATGAACGTCGTGGCTTGTTAATGTCCAGACGCAGTATACCCGGCTTGGGACGCCGAGGCAGGGCCGCAGGAGTGGAGTCAAGTGCTGCTGTTGTTGTTGCTGCCACATTTGGTTGTACATTTTCACTGTATTCGTTAGTTTGCATTGTCAGACTGAAAACAATTTACAAGTCGAGAGCCGCAAACACGTCCGCCGTGCAGCGCCAACGCGAACGTACTACGAGTAAGCCAAGTATATCCATGTCCTTTCCAAGGAAGCAACAATTACGCGAACAGCCAGCAACAACAGCAACTACAACACAAGCGTAAATAAAATGTGAATTAAACGCGTCGACGTTGGCGCTGAAGCCACGCAATAAATGTAAATGTGAATGGCAATGACGTTCATGTTCAGACGGAGAAGGAGCACAGGACTTGGGAAACAGGACACGCGGCACTTTCAACTGTTTCTTGTTGCTGTCACATAGCTCACATGCTTGATGTGCACACACTGCGTATGTGTAATGTGTTACTTGTCTGTTTGTGTGTGTGCGTGTGTTTGTGTAAATGAACTTCCTGTTTTCAGGGTCGTCACTACATTTACATGCCTTTTAGCTTTATGTAATTATGTCCTGGCCTGTGCCCCAAAAAGTGTCAAAAAAAGAGCGAGCAGAAAAATATCGCATGTCGTGTGTTTTTCATTTTTCATTTGCTCAACGCTCCATTAGTGCGCTTCTTTGGCTGTTTGCTGCTTCTTCTTCTTGTAGTGCTGGTAATTATGACCGCACACCGAGAATTGCCTTGGGTTTCTGCTTTCTAATTTTCAATATGCCAAACGCCCCTCCAACTGCCCCTTAGCCACTCGCCCTCCTCGCTTCCTTGGAAGCCAAAGTGAGTGCGCTTGTTAAATGCCAGCCAAGCCCACTCGCTGTGTTATGTTCGCTGCTCTCTACTCATGTCCTGTAGCCCTGTTGTCCTGCTGATATGCTATTACTACATGCGAAGCACGTTAAATTAATTGAACAGCAAAGTGTGCAACAACAGCAACAACAACAACAAGCACAGCAGCAGCAACTGCAACTGGCAATTAAAACTGCAAGTGCATTTTATTTTTATTATTCACTTTATTTTGTTGTCTGAACTTAATAACATAAAATAGAATTAATCTAATATTAAATAGCGTTGCACAAAAAATGCTCTAATGGAATGTGTGTGTTGTGTGTGTGTTGTGTGTGTGTTTAAGTGTGTTTGTGCACGTGTTTTTTTATTCTCCTCTTTTTTTCTATTTATGCTTAGTACAAATTTCAGTTTCAGTCTCAAAAATTGTTGCATAAATTAACTAAAAGAACACTACGTACTTAAAATGTTTAATTTGTTCGAAATTCAATTTAATTTGTATCTTTAGCTTTATAAAATAGAATGAAATGCACTTAAAATCGTTAGGAAAATCGTCTGTCGCTTAAACTAAGTATTAAACTAATTTAATTGTTTGCTTAATTTTTAGTTATTTAAATTTAAAATCTATTAAAAAAATCGAACTGTTTTTCTCGATTCCGTTTAAGCTTGAAGCCAACTACATGGTTTTTTCAATGGTTTTCCCTTTTACCCAGAGCCCAGCAAGGTAATCACTTAAACGCCATGTAAGCCCACTGGCAATTGCCTGTAGTTGCCACAGCTGCACTGAAATTTATAGAGTTTATACCGAAAATACTCGCAATACACAAAAGGCGGCCACATAAAAGTGAAATCGATTTATGTATAAAATGCTTGATGCTGAAAAATTTATGAATAACAAACATTTGCGTGCACATGTACACACGGGGTGGTGTAAGGGTGTTTGTACTTGGATGTCCTGGCTTATTTGCTTAGCCATATATATTTTCCCTGCAAGTCAAATTCGCAAGAAAGCTGCAGCACTTTCCTTGTGCTCCCTTTTATGCTTTTCGCAGTTGTCTGCATGTGTGTGTGCTTGTGTGTTTGCTTAGCTTAATAACCAGTTTTTCTCAAACATGAAAAGTTGGCCAAGTTAAGCAGCAATTTTGGAGGGCTTTTATTATGTTTCGTTATGTTTTCGCTCGTGCTACGGGGCGTATGATAAATGCTACCTGTTTGTCCACCTAATGAATGCCTGCCTTTCTACCTAATGTGTGTTTGTGTGTCTTACATGCGAAATACTTTCTCTTAGTTTATTAATACTTAAATACACATTGAGCTTAAGCATTATGCTCGCTAATTGACTTATGTCTACGCTTAATTCGTATCTTTACTGCTCCTTTTTGATTTGTATCCTTCTTTATGTACGTATTGATGTAAGCTTGAGTGTGTGTATGTGGGTGTGTTCATGGCATTTCAATGAGCATGTCGTTCGTTTTGGGTTAATTTGGTCATTTAGTCTATTGATTTTCATATTAGCTAACCTATAGAACTAACTACTTATCTCCACAAAAAAACTGTCATTGCTTCGGGGGCAATGTCTAACAAAAAGTACTCACTTAACAGCTAATAAACGCACACATTACGGTTGGTAGTGGGAATGTTTTGTGGGAAATTCGAGGAGGGTAAGAGACAAGTTAAAATGTTGTCACTTTGCCCAAACGCATGCCTAGCAATTTACGGCGTTTTTTGGCGCTTAACTTAGTCCAAATGGTGCTGCTGCCCTCTACGAGCAGAAATTCATCGCATAAATCATCCGTTTCCTTTACAATGCCGCCATAGAAATGATCCTCCTGATACTTCTCGGAACGCGAGTCGCCGGAAACGAAACCGCTTTCGGGGCGAGAAAGTGAAGCGGTGTGCCAGGGTAGCTGTTGAAACCATCGAGCCACTTTAGCCGTCGACGAGAGCTGTGAAAATGAGTCGAGCAGAAGCAAAAAAAAAGTCAGTGTGTAAATTTATGCAAATGAGTTATGTGCGCAAATTGCTGTCCGCCAACACCAGCAAGAGAGGGGGAGGAAAAGAGAGAAAAGGCGACACTTCTGTGTTTTTTTTTATATCATTTTTCATTTATCACGCGAAATTTATGCACTGCCTGCTCGGTCGGTCATTCATTATCCCAGCACTGAGTATGCGTAATATAAATACGCTTAAAAGTATGCATCACTTTTTTGCTTGCCGCTCACTTGATAATTTTACGCTGCGCGTGAAAGTATGCAGCTCTTTTATTCCTCAACTACTGCTGCCGCTGAAAACTCATTAGGAAAATTGTTCAATGCTGCGTAAAGGGTCGGCGAGAACGCGGATTATAATGATTATATTTGACTTTAATAGACACTTGTTTTGGACTATTTATATACGCTTTTATTGCTATAGTTTGTTGTTGTTTGTATGTATTGTTGTTTTGTGGCTTAATAAATAATGTTTCATATAATAATGTACATTTAAGAGTTGCTGGCAACCAATTACATTGCTGTTTTAATATTGACATAATAATTATTATTATTTGAATTTCAATTCATTTCTTTTTTTTTGAGCAAACAATTCTGGAAGTTTTATATTAAATAACAACAATATACAAAATAGTTTTTAACTAAATACATTTATATATATAGTTTTTTTTTCAGCTTAAAAACTATGCAGTTTGACACTTTTAATGGAGAGAAAATACTTTTTTTTCATAGTTTACCATTGTGTTAATTATATTATTCTGATATGCTGCAGTTTGTAGTATCGTTTTGATAATGTTTTGAAAAATACTCTTGCATGACTAGAAATTTGCGCTATAATTTAATACTGTTACTCTCGCGTTCTTTACCCACAGACATTCACACAGACGCACGCACACTCACTGCCATTCACACGGAAACTTAGCTATAAAGACTACTCATAGTTTTTGGGGGACTTTGGACTAGAGGACATTCACTTGGTGGTGTGCCTGGCCCAAGCGGTTCTCTGCACCTGGCTCATCATCTGGCTGCGGTTGGGCACCTTCTCGCTGGTGCTGCGGGTTATAAAACTGGGCGTGGCCGACAGTTTACGCTGGTGTCCCGCCTCATCGGTGACCCTTAGTAGCACCGTATTGAAGCGAGTTTCCCGTGAGTTGTTATTGTTATTGCTGTGGTGACCATTGTTGTTGTTGTTATTTGTGGTGGTGGTGCTGGTGCTTTGACTGCTGCTGCCAGGACTCAAGTTGTTGTTGCTGCGTTGCCTCGGCGACGAGGGCGAGTCCAGCGTGGAGGAGCTGCGACTGGTGTCCCGGGTGCCCGTTGAGCCACCGCCACAGGCCAAGCCAGCCAAATTACCATTGGAGACGGCCACCTTTAGCTGCTCCTCGAGATTGTTCAGATTCTGTTCGATGCTCAGACGCAGATCCTCGTTCAAAGTGCTGCTGCCCGCGAACGAGTTGCGATTCAAAGTGCCCAGCGGTGAAGGCGTCAAGTTGCCAGCACTCAATCCACCCGGCGAGGCCAGAAAATTGAAGGCATTGTTGTTGTTATTATTGTTGTGGGCGTTGCTTAGCGCTGTGGGCGTGGCTGGTGTGCAAGATAACGGATTGACAAAGAAGAATGAGTTGTGAGGCGAGGCTGAAGGCGTCTGCTGTGATGCTTGCTGTGCCTGCGTTGTGGTGGCATTCGCATTAAGATTCAACGCCTGCAGGCGGTTCAGCAGCTCCTGATTAACCTGGAACAGATCCTTGGAGAGCGCATCCTGTTGCTGCTGCTGTTGTTGCTGCTGCTGTTGCTGCAGCTGATTGCTTATGCTCTGCAGCTGACTCATCGATGGATACGCACTACTGACGCTACCACCAGGCTGACTGAGCGGAGGTGTTGGCGGCGTCAGTTGTGCCTGCTGTTGGGCGGAGGATGTGGGCGAGGAGGTGCGCTGCAGGCACTGCAGATTCTGTAGGTTCTGGCTCTGCTGATTGAGACCGCTAAGCTGATGGCTTAGCGAGGTCAGCTGCTGATTGATGTTGCCCAGATTGTTGATATGCTGATTGATTGTGGCCAGGTTGTTGTTGTTGCTGGTCGCCTGTAGCAGCATTTGCAGCTGTGACTGCTGCTGTTGGACAAAGGGTATGCTCAAGTCAATTAACACTGCCGGCTAAAACTTAACTCAATTCAATGTAGAAGAACAACAATAACAATAACAATAACAACAACACAAACAACAAACAAACAAACAAATATTAACGGAGTTAGCAGAAACGTGCAAAGAAAAAACGCATAAAGAAAACTCGACGGGCAGCAAAAGAAAAATAAACATGCAAATATAGGAAGAAAAACGATTTATCGTATTTAAGTATTCTCGTATGTTTCTTCGTCTTCCTCCTCTTCTTCTGCTTCTTGTTTTTCCTCAATAATTCTCACTCGCATTGTTTTACAATTAAGGCAACAAAATTATGAAGGCATAAATCAAAGCGCAATTTGTTTATGGCAAGAAAGAGGGGAACATCGCGATTGGCGAATGGAAAGTGGGAAAAGGGCAAAACAACATAAACTCTGTAGTTAACTTTTGACCCGTTTCAGGTCCGGACTCACCTGTGGTGCCATGCCGATGTTCGCCGAGGTCAGACCCGCGCTCTGCTGCTCGTTGTAGGCGCCCAACGAGGCCAGGTGCTCGAGCAGCTCGCGATTCTGCTGCAGCAGCTGCTGTGTGCGTGCCTGGAGAGATGAAGGAGATAGAAGGAGGATAATGGTATAAAGCTTAAGGTATATAAATTGATTTCCGCTGCTTACCTGCGCCTCAATGCGCGCATTTGTCTCCGAGATAAGCTGCTCCCTGACCAGCATCAGTTGTCCCAACGCCTGACGTGTCTGCTGTGCCTGTGCCTCCAGCTGATCCTTCAGCTGTGTGATCTCCGTACGCGGCGATGAGGGAGAACCAGGTGATTTATCCTCAACATCGCACTGTGAGTAAATAAAATTTTTTATTTCAAATTAGTAAATTCGGATTAAGTGTACATAAAATAAATCTGTTCGATGAAAGATTTAAAACATTTCCACGAAATGTTTTAATTTGAGACTAATTTGTCATCTAATATATGTAGAAATACGAGCATAAGAAATAGTGATATTTTTTACTAGATGTTTCAGGATAATAGTTTAAAAAAGACTTTATCAATTCCCCGAATAAATTTGGTTTTTATTATATATTTTACACATATATTTTATTATATGTTTATAATTTATGTAGGTAATATCTTTAGCTTTGTTTATATATATTCTATACATTTTATTGCTTTTGTTAATTGGAGTCTATTTTCTGAAACTTTTCAACTTTTAGGGGATTTTTAAACAACAAGTTTCTAGGAAATAGTTTTAAATCTTCTTAAGATTTATTTTTAAAATATTTTAATTTATTTATAAACAATTGTAGGCGTCTCTTCAGTTATGTTTTTTGCGTATTTACTTAACTGCCACCCACACGGAATTTTTATTAAATCTAACAAGTAATGTTTATATTTGCTTGTTAAATAAATATTAAATTGTTTTCTTTTTTTGGCTCCATAATTTTTAAATACATTTTTATATGGTCACGAGGTTAAAATTAATTAAAAATGGCTTTAAAAAGTAGCGCCTCCAAATGATATTTTAGTAAATACGCCTTTGTTTTTACTCGTATAAACAAATAAGTTTGTTTTTTGTATTCTTTTTGAAATTTATAGAAATGAGCTAAACGAAATACAAACTCTAATGGCTTTCGACCACTTTGAGCATTTTTAATGGCACTTTAATTGTGAACACTTTGGAATTAATTTGCTGGTAAGTTAATAAGTATTTCAATTAAAATTCGATTGGGATTTGGAATTTTGAAATTTGGGTTTGGGGATTTTGTACTCACCAGCAGATTTGTGGATTTGCGTAGACTCGACTGTGCTGGCAGCAGCTCCAAGTGGTTGGGTCTCTGTGGCTGTGTGTGGTTCAAATCGGGCGTTATGGCCAAGTGATCTATAAATAATACAAAATAAATGGTTACAGATTTAGTTTACCAGCTGACGATGGACATTAATTGAAGCGTGTAAATGGGCCGAATGAGCCTAGGCCACCCAGACTCAAGCTAACCATTTGTCAAGGTCACTCACACCTGCATACACCTGCTGTGCCTACCTGCCTTTTTTTGCACTTAATTTCCACTTAATTACAGCAGCTTGATTTCAATATTTGTTTTGATTATGCTGCGTATACAATAAATAATGCTATAATTATACACACCCCACTGGCGCCTACCCGTCTCTACCTACCAACCCCGCCTTCATTCCACTAACTCAGCCACTCAAGGGTCCTGTTTATTTTGGATTTTGTTCGCTTCCATATTTGATTTGTGTGCAAATATTTCAACAATTTTCAGTTTCTGCTCGCCACAAAAACTAAAATTTCAATTTTCTTGGCACTGCGCGTGTAAATGAAATGTGGAAAATCGTAAAATTGCTGTACACTTGGTGCGAGCGAGAGACACTGTGTGAAATATTTGAAAAATTTCGCGCTCACCTCGCGCACCTGAGACGGTGATGTTAATAACGGCGTATTGTTTCACTTGAAAGCATTTCAGTAATTTTTGCCACGTTTAATTGTTCATATAACTAAATTATGCCACTCACTCTTGACGCTTCAGCGAATTTGAAACAGGAACAAGAGCTAAAAGTCAATGCCAGTTTAAAGTAAAATGATTAAAGAGCACATGATTTTTCTTCAATTTCTGGCTATTTTTGTACACTGATTCAGCAATTTTACAATCAAAATGACCTAATTGCTAATTGAGAACAAGACAAAACGTCTAAACATCCCATTCAATTTTAGGTCTGTTTGCAAGATTTGTCTCAGCAGCTGCAAAGTGCTAAATAAACAATTGTACTAAGCTATAAACTAGAGGGAAATCTTTGGGTTTCTTAGAGACTTCTTCTAGGAAAAACTATGAAAAATTAACAGGCGGCGAAGGGGAAGATGTCTACTAACACTAACTATCACTACTAACACTTTCCTACAGAAATTTTCAAAAGCTTCCCGCTGTTTTACTGTAGCATACTTTTAAGCTGGCAACAAAAAGACCTTGTCCCTGACTAATGATATAAACTCTATATCCCACTCGTTATATTCAATCTTTTAGCTAATATTATGGGTATTATTAGTGTATCTTTATTTTCCATCTTTCAGCATAGACATAAAGGCAGCATCTGTTGATCATAAGGCAACGGGCACATTTCGCTTGCCACATGCCACAGCCCACGGACCAGAAGAAACCGCAGCTAAGCGAAAATAATTTCTTAAAAAGTCAACAGACGCCTACAAAAATATGAATATTAACAAGTCAGCACGCGCTATGCTGGAGAAGTCGCCCACCAAATACCCTGTAATGTTTTTAAAGCGAATAAATAAACAGCTACATATTAACTGGTGTTGTTATTGTTTCTTTCTCTACAATCACAATATACCCTTGAGCCTATATTACAGGGTATGAAAATTACACGACCATATATAGCAAAAGCAAGCAAGCAGTACATTGGTTTGTTCTTAAAGCAAATAAATATATTAATTAGTATTTTTGGCACACGACTGCATCGCTCTTGCCAAAATACCAAATGGCGCCCCTCGTGTTCCAGCCACGCCCAAGTGCCCAAACGCCCGGCAACCCATGGCACGTGCTTTATGCGTGCGTGAGTGTTCTGAAGAGTAACCTGGTGACAAAGTTTCGGTTTTGCATTACACGTAAATAGCCTTGGTAACACACGACAGCACGTTGGCAACACAATACGTCTATAATCATCTGTCTGGCATGAAAAGCGACTCGATATATACTCGAACACACCCACACGCCTACATATATACACTTTATCTATTTTCCGCAAATTTCCAACGAATGATGTCGTATGCTTGTTTTAGACAATTTATTAAAAAGAGAAGGGAAATCTCAAAGGAGGAGGAAACAAAAATATGAAATTGAAATATATTTTTATTTTTTTTTATTATTTTTCTTTTCTTTCGGTTTGGTCTCAGCGGTTTTTGACGTTGATGACGTCAAAGTGGCTGAAAAACTGCGAAAAGCTGCTCTGAGGTGATTGGTAAATTAAGGCAATTCGTGAAAACTTGAAGTGTTTTCAATCCTACAGAATTTTCATTATTTTCCGACCACCAACTTGCTGCTTTTTCGTTTTGCTAATGAATTGTAATAATACATTTTATATAATCGTACTCTGCTTTACCAATTTATTTATAATTGTTTATTAATTTTTGTTAAATTGCTTAAATGTGCTCTACTTAAACAGCAGTTTCCTCTGTGCCCTTTTCGTTGCTACTGTGAAATGCAATTTATATGCAAATTCGAATTGAACTGAACCGAACTGAATTCAAATTCGAGCAAACGAAATTTGCATTGAAATGCCAAAAATGAAACCGCATTGCCAACTAATACAGTCCAGGCGTGTCTAAAGTGGACGGGTGGATGGAAGGGGGTGGCTGCCACAAGTGGCCAACTGCTGTGGCAACAATTGCCGAGCTGCTCAGTTGCCGAATTGCGTGTCTGTCGCCCCAGGAAGCGACTGCAGCGACAGCGTCGAAAGCTTTTCATTTATTTATTGCGAACATCGACCCAACGATGGGTGAATGATTTCCAGGCGGGGAGGCCAAAAGCGCTGGGTTATCACACAGTTTATCATAAAGGTAATTGCGTACACATGCCCATGTCTATAGGAACGGACGAGGAAGAGATTACCTGTTGGTCAGGCCTTACAAAGCACACACATGGCAGGCCGAGCAGGTAAGTTCTTGTTATCATTTACAGGGTATGAAATAAAAACGCACACTCCAATGCCTCGCGCTGTCCTTCTTACTCATGTAGCTAGCACACTCACGCAACTCAATGCAATCGCAATTTTTGCATTTAATGTCGGATAATTTGACAAAACTACAAGGCAAACAGAAGTTATGACAAGTCGCTATTTAAACAGGTCACAACAATAGATCAGCACACTGCGAAAAAAAGTTGAGCTATATAATATTTGAAATGGCTTAACTTTTGCATACAAGTTGAAAACTAAAACCGGTTTTTGCAAGTGCAGTGCGAAGTTCAAACAACAATAAAACAATGCTAAGGATAACTGTTAATTGAACACATAAAAGAGATAAGAAACAAACTAGAAAACTTTGTTGTTGTCACCAGCATTTCCCCAAGCTCAAATGGACCAATAGGAATGCTCGCTTCTACTGCTAGAGTTTGAAATTAACAAAACAAACAAACAGTGACACTGCCAGTAGCTGATTTTGATCTCCTGGTAGTTTATCTGGTATGTGGATTGATTTCTAGAGATCGCCGTATCGATTTGGTAGACATAGCGTCATACATATAGACAGACCGACAGACTAACAGAATGAGTGTCAGACAGACACAATGTCAGACAGACCGACCGACAGACAGACCGACAGAAACGCAGACTCGGCTGATCGCAATTTCAATATGGGGAAAACAGGCGATGTACCAGGCAAAAAGAAAAAATAGTAACAAACTCCCCAAATAAATGAACAACGAAAAGCGATGCACTGCAAAAAAGCAGTAATATACACAATCTTTACAAATGCTTAAGATTGCAATAGAAATTTATTACAACAACAGATTTCTTTAAGTGCACATTGAAAACAACACAACAACAAATGCACAGAAGGACCTAACTGTAAAATGAATAGAGATAAGAAACGGAGAATGAAACGTTGTTGTTGCGTTACACAGCGAGAGGGGAGATGCGTAAAATGCAGCTGCACCAATAGAATTGTTTGCTTTTGCGCTAGGTATTTAATATAACAGTTTGTATAACAGTTTGCCTGCAGCAGTAATGCCTTCTACTGCTTTTGCTCGCCTGATCGTTTTGCCGGTATTTGGTGCATTTTAAAGAGATCGTGCCGGCACACACACACGCATATAGCCAGACCGAACGTCAGACAGACAAACAAACTGACTGACTGACAGACAGACAAACTGACAGACCGACAAAGTGACGTACTCAACTGATCAGCATTGAGCCGATAAGTTTACGTACACAGCCAAACTAACAGGCGAACTGAATTAATAGAAAGTTGCAGCTGCCAAATTTGTACATTAAAATTGCAATGCACTGCAAAAAAAAGTAGGTGCACACTATCTTTAAAATTACTTTAGATTTCCATAGATGTTCAAAACAAAAAGAAATTATTTCAAGTGTAGTTTGGAGACAACACAACAACAAATTAACATTGGGATTAGGGAAGTAACTGTAAAATGTGCACCGAATATAAAAGCGAAAGAAAATATGAAGCATTGTTGTTGTTTTGTTATGCACTTCCCCAGGCTGCGTGGACCAATAGGAAGGCTCGCTTAAGCTTCTGTTGTCTCTGTTCATCTGCTATTTCAACTGGACTTTTAATTGTTTGGAGTAGATCGCGCCGACAGACGCACAGACGACACACACACAAACAAATACATACATAGAACACTGAACATAAAAATAACTCAAGTGTTGTAATTTTCATTTTATTGTCTTGGCGTGACTTTATTTAAAAAACGGTTTTTTGAATAAATTTAAATAATTAATTAAATAAATCACATAATGTTTTTTGATTACCAAACAACATTTTTAAATCCCTAGTATAATCAATTTATTATAGCTACATCATAAACCTTTCACTAGACAAAAAAACCATTTAAAATAATTCTATTCAATTCTATGCCTAAAATCGATTGATTACGATTGATTTTTTTAGAGTTTAATGTATTTTTCCTTTTAAGTAGTCTTACCTTTCTTTGGCGTATCGCTGGATGACAGCACACAGAGTCCGCCGTCGTCGCTGAGCTGCTGCTCACTGATTTGCTCCACATCGAGCAGCTCCGAGGACGAGACATCGGAGCGCTCGTCATTGGGCTCCAGGGAATTCTTATGAAGATTAAATTTGTGGCACACTTCAAAGGCTTGTCCGACGGTGCGTACAATGCGCATGGCCTGCGACTGCAAAGAGTGAAACAAGAGGAGAAAGAGCATTAGAGAGGGGAAGTTATAATAATACAATTAATATTAAGCAATAGAGCAAGAAGCAATTAGTTCAGAGTCTGCTCATGTCTGACGTTGGCAAAACAAAGACTCATTACGAATACACCCTGTGGCGACTCTTCCTAACTCCCCCAGTCACCCTCTCACCTCGGGATCACTCGCCGCTGAACTGTGGCAGGAAATTGCATCCTTTGTGCGATTGTTGCACAAGCTATCACCATTATCCAAGCCATGCCCACCGCCCACCGTTCGCTCCAAAGGCGAACTGCGTCTTCGCTGCCGCTCCTGTCGCTGTTCCGAAAGCATGGCCGCCGACATGGCCACCACGACGGGGGAGAGACCCGCCTCGATGGGTTCTCGAAACGACAGTTTCTTGCGGGGTTTGTCCGTCTTGGGTCGCTCCAGCATAATGCCACCGCCATTCACTGGCAACATCCCAGCAGGGTTAGCACCTCCACTGCCCCCGCTGCTCACACTGGAGCTGCTCTGCTGCTCGTAGTGCGAATCACTGAGACTTTTGCGACGCTGCAGCATGTGGCGCTGCTCAGAGCGCTGATACAGCTGCTGGGCACGACGCAGTGCCTCCGGCGAGGCCTCATAGTGATCGCTGGGCAAACGCTTAAGCTTCAGGCGCGCCTTGAGCACATCGCCAGAGGAGGAGGTGGATTTGGGTGCTTTGCTGGCAGCCACAGGCTGCTCCTTTTTGATGAGGTACACGGTATTCTCCTCATCGTTGAACAGTATGTGACGTGGCTTGGTTTCCAGGTAGGTGTCGTCCAGGAATCGCTGGCCTGTCTGTGCCGCCTGCCTCACCTGCTCCTCCTGCTCCACGCAGCCTATCAACTCACGTATGTCAAGACTTTTGTTGCGTGCCAGTTGCTTCTGTTTACGCTGCCCCTTCTTGGCCGCTGTTAGTGGTGATTGCGGTGGTTTCTCCTTCTGCAGTTTATCCTTATCACCCACGAGAATGTCGCGTATTAAACCACCGCCGCTGCGAAAGATGTTTCTGTGGTAGTGCACCTCCACGGGCTTCTCGGTTTCCGCTTCCGTTTCCGCTTCAGTTTTGCTGTTGCTTGTGGAAGTCGACGCCGCTTTGCTGCGACTCCTCGACCAGGGCAGAAAGTCAAAGGCCTTGGTAATGGGACTGCGTTGAGTGTGCGAATCGGTCAAATGTTGTTGCTGCTTCCGCTTCAAGGCTGGGGGCGTGCCATTGGCGGCCATGTTAACACTCTTCTCGTGCTTCATGGCCAACAGCGCGTGCGTTGAACTGTTGCAAAAAAAAAAAAAAAATTGAATTCAAATCAAACCAAACTTTTGCACACTTTGCACCGCTGGTTTTCCACACACTTTCACCGGGTTCAATGCTGTTCGATTGTCGGCTTTTCACAGCTCTTCAATGTTATCTTTCCTTTTGAATGTTTTGTTGTCTTTCAATAATCGGCGCCAATTAAGAGACTATTAATTTCATAACTGTTTGTGGTCTTTGGGAGAAGCTCCTTGGGCCAGGTTGTTCACACATTTCCACAGTTGTTTTTCGCACCTTTCAGTTCAAGCACACATTTTTCCTTGTTTCGGTTTTCACTTCTTTGTATTTCAATATTTTCCAATTAATTTCTTTATTTTTGGGTGTTGTTTCTATTTATAAATGATTCGATTAAGTTTATTTATTTACATTCAGTTGATTATAATTCTTTTAACGCTTTTTGCATTACATTTACGTAAATTTCTGCCCGCTACATTTTGTGCTTTCCTGTCAATCTTCTGGGACATTTTGTTTGGTTTAATCACTGTCAGACATCAAGCGCTAAAGTGAATGATTTTTTTTGCATTCGTTTCATTTACTCACACTCAGTCGGGTTGACTGTGGATGTGCATGAATCAGCTGACAGCTCGAAGGTCTGCAATTTGAAACAGTTTCCCAAGAATTATGCTTACTTAATGTACTAGAAATATTGCTGATTTCATGCGAAATCTAGTTATTAGAAACTAATATCGATTTTGGGAACTTTGGTTTAGTTTGATACTAAAAAAATATGAAAGTCGTAGGACAGTTCAGAAAATTTTTATTATAAACTCTTTTTAAATAAAAATAATTTTTAAGCTATGCATGTTATTTAATAATCGATAGCATAAATCATTTCTTGAGACAGTTTCTTGGGAAAATCTCTTTTGCTGTCTGTCGCAATGCCAAGTTTAAGATAAACTGGCGAAATTTTCATTTGCTTGTCCATCAGTGTTAATTGTCGAGCACCGAGCACCGAGCACTTTTTAGGGCGACTAGAAGAAGAAAATGTATACACGACACTAACGAGACAGCAATTTGAGTTATTTTGACAAGCGACGATGGAATTTTATGCTGAACTACACAAAAAGAGAATTACAAAATTCGATGGCACTTAAAAAAGCGAACGGTTTATTCATAGACGAATGCTGTGTTGCGTATACGCAGTGTGTGTGCTTTTGCCGACGGCAAAGGTGGCAAACGTGTCGATTGATTGCCTTTACGTCGGTCGGTCGATCTGTCCGTCCACCTGTCTCTCCGTATTTTCCTTTTCGCTATCTTTGCCTTCACTCAATTCACTTTGTGCTGACGCAATTGGCAATAAATCAAATCGGCAAACTATAAAAGAGGCAAGAACTCTTTTGAATTGGCATTAAGTATGTGGCAATTTGCATTTGGTTACAGCGCCGCTTCAAATGAAAACTTAAATAAATAAAACTTGAACAAGTGAGCTGCTCAAAGTTTTCTCTGTTTTCCGTGGAAAACTACTTGAATATTTATGGTGTATATGCAGGAGATCGTTAAAACTCACAACAACACACATATTTATGCATTTATTTGATTTTTAATTTCCATTTGACTTTTGCAAAGCCAACAAAGCAGCCAGTTTTCTTGCTGTTTGCTTTTCTGCTTTGGCTGTGCTGTTTTCCTTTTTTTCCCAGTTTTTCAGTTTTTGTTTGCCTTTATTTTTTTGCTTTTATTTCTCTTTTGTCATAAGGGAAAATTTTTACAGCGAAATCTTTTGCGCCACGCACTCTGGTGCCGAGTAGACGCGTTTGTAAACCGTTTACGTGCGTTGCTCGGTTTTATGGCCACGTATACCCTGTAGTTAGTGTGGCACCAGTGGGGTATGCCCACAGCACAACAAGTTCAATGGGTAACTGCGGGTTGTGTATTTTCTGCAGTCACTAGCGTATTTATCGCACTGTTTGCCGCTCATTTGCTGTGGCCATAAGTCGTGGCATTGTCAGGCCACCGCAGCAGCAGTGTAACCACCGCAGCCACACAAGCGATGTTGCAGTTTCTGCTACACGTTGTAAATTTCGCACGTGGTTTGTTATGATTTTCACATTGCATTTTCCGCCTCGACAGTTGCTAATTAAGTTTTCATTAGTCATGGCAGACCAAACCAACAGAAAAGAGCACTCGAAAAATTTTCATTTACTTTAAATATTTCAAGCAGCCACAAAATTCTGTTGTACACACGCAGAGATAGAGACACAACCCACACCTCGAGTGTCTGTCTGTTCGATTTTCGAAATACTTTAGAGCAGGCTATTAAAATAATGGATCTATTTTGGTTTTAAATGCAAAAATGAGTTGAGAGCAGCAAAGAAAGAAAAACTCGGAGCAAATTGGAAAATTCAACGATTTTCGGCTGCCATTTTGGGGCAAAAAACACACAAATTTTACTATATATTCAAACATACTATAAACCGTAAGTAGCTACATCATTTTGGCTGTAACTGAATCAAAAATTGCTTCATTTGCTTCATAATTTACATGACGTTTCAAAATTCGACTAGAAATAAATAAATAAATAAATATTTAGTGCTGTTTTCAAGGCACATCACGTGTTTTTCTTCTACTCGCACTACGCTTAAGCAATCGCATATTATTTATTTATTTGTTTTAGCCTTTTTTTTGCTACCTGTGGTCAATATGCCTCATTAAGAAAACTGCCTGCGTGGGCTGCTGCTGCTGAAGATGATGGAAATCGAATTCAGTCTCAGATTCAGATTCAGAAAACGCAATGAAAATGAAAATTAAGTTTGATTGCGGCATTTTTGACGCTTAATCAGCATAAACAAAGCTGCTTAGTGCGTCAGTTGTGCATGTTTTTAGACCCTGTAGTTTGAGAGTTAACAAGGATTGCTGGAAATGTGCGTAGCAGGTGGGAGAAGGCTCGGCAGCAACTAAATTTGGTATATTAGATTAATAAAAATTCGCTTAGATTATAAAATAATCACGAATTGGGAATGTGCTAACAATTGACATATTTGAAACATATTATTTTAGGTTCCGATAATTTAGGATCCATAATTTAACATATTGCTGGCATATGAACAAACTTTAAAAAATTGTGGTTTATTATGGACATTTTTTTTTTTTAAATAAGCCTTGAAATTAACTATTCATGAATTGTTTATTATTTAGAAAAGTCTCTACCACTTCTCTGTCTGCTTTCTACCACTTTACACCCTATTTTAGTTATACAAGGTCTAACAATTGTTTTAAGGAAACTATATTAATTTTCAGACCACTCTCTTAAGCATTTTCTCGACACGTTTTTGAAACTTTTCATTTGCAATTAATTTTCCAGCGCTTTTTGACAATTTTCACTTAAGTTTTCCTTTTCTGTTTCTGTTTTGAGGCAAAAGCATATTTAATGATTTGTTGTGGTTGTTTCTTCCATTTGAATAATGTTTGTTGTTATTTTCATTATTTTTTGCTATTTAGCTTTTCCTTTTGATGGCGTCAGCTCGGTCCATGACAAACACTTTTCCCTGTCGCATGTTTCGCATTTTCTCTTAGTCGTTTTATTTGATTATTTGCTTGATGATCTATGGACTAGCGATATATTTTATTTTATTTTAAAACATTTGCCTGAATTTATTTAATTAATTTTTGTGACACATTCGCATAATTTTTGCTTGTAGCTGGCAGAAATTTTCTGTTTAAATATTGTATTTATATTTTACCAAGTTTTCTATATTTTCTTGTGTTGTTCACTCTACACTTCACTGCACTTCACACACTCGCACACACACCACACACACACACAGACACACATGTGTCAGTTGCATAATTTATTTAGCTGAGAGCAGAGATCTGAACGCACGTCTAAATCGGCGAACCGTCGGCAAAACACTGGACAATGGCCGAAAAACCGAGAATTCGTTTGCGATCTTTGATGGATCGCGCGTTTAGCCGGTTCGGCCTTTTGGAGCTTTCGCTTTTAGCCAGAAGAAAGCTTTCGGCACTCAGCTGTTAACGCATTCGTTTGTTTGCCATTGCGACACGCTGCGTTTGTTTTGTTGCTTCGTTTGCCTGCTGTGTGAATTTCGTGCCTCTTGGGGGTACAACGCGAACACGGCGTATCGCGATTTTGTGCCTTTGGCATTGCAGCTTGAGGCGTTAGCTGTGACGTCACTGCTTTGTGTTTCGCGGAAGTAAACAATGGCGCTCATTTTCATTTTCATTCTATAATTGTTTCTCAGTGATTTGCTACTTTAGGTTCTTGGCTGCTTGGCTTCTTGCTGGTTATGGCCACGGCTGCTTAGCCATAAATCAAACGCTTTCAGCACATTGTCTGCTGTTTATTTTGACGAAACCTGACGAAACCATAATAATGATAATAATAGCGCGAATAATAATGCTCAGAGTGCAAACTGCGTTGCACCTTCTTGTTAGCTGCTTTATTGTTGTTTATTGTCGTTTATGGATCGCCCGACTGACGCACACGGCGTATGCGCAATATTAAAGTTTTGAACACGTGCCACAGACGTGTGAAAAATCTCAGACACTGACTTTTCCTGGCCTTAATTTACTATGTCACTTGTCAAACATTTCGACAGCCCAGCTCTTGTCGTCTGGCTGTCTTCACCTTTTTTGTGTTTCCTTTTTTATCCCAAAATCCAAAAATCGCTTTTGTTAATTAAATGCAAAACAAACAAAAGGAAAATACTGAGTGGCAAAAAATAGACTATCAGACTTGACATTGCCGAGAGCCAAAGTTGAAGGCCAAAACACGAAGGGGGCGTGTCATCAATCAACAAAGAAATTTGCATCTCTGCGGCTGCTCTGGCCAACTACAAAGTAAAAGCCATTTATTTATGGCCCGAACCAAAAAGCGGTCAGAAACTGAGTGGATATTGCGTTGAGAGTCCCTCACCGCTAGTTTTGGCCAACATTTTTATTCGCAGTCGGTCGCCAGAGCAGACATTGGCCGTAATACGGAAATATGCCAAATACCGTACAACTTTATGTACAGTGGGGCAGAGAGGCAGTAAGACGGACAAATAGACACACAGACAGCGGGACAGTCAGACAGTTGCGTCTTAAATTTGCCGCTGAACATTTGGATTTTAGTGCCAAGTAATGTGACTGAAGATATATGTCTTTCGACTGGACACTGATGAATGCCAGTGGCTATATAAATTGTCATTTGCAATTGCAGACGCTGATCAGATGAAAGTAATGTCACGAGGTGTACAACAAATTGAAAAAACATTAGTTTTTAATTTAATTTTAAATGTAGTACCAATTTTCATTACCAAACACAATTTATGTTAACTCTCGACAGACTTTTGACACTACAAACTAATTTTGCTTAACTATTTACCACTTTATTCCCCACTTTAGTTAATTAACTATCTCGTCTGACAATTGTGCTCTTTGGCTTAACTTTTTAGCAGCTGAATTTGATTTGAGAACCACATAAAATTAACTTTTAATTATAACCGCAGAGTACAGTAGTCTAAACTAACTAATAGCTGAATAATAAGCTATGCACATCGCACTTATTTGTTTATTTACCGCTCGTTTGCGTTTTCTTTACACTTTTCCAAGCATTTTCCCCCTGGCTGGATGACAGCCAAATTTGTGCATTTGTGAGAAGATTTTTGCGAAAAACGAGACAGCCAAAATGTCATGTACAAATGTGTTTATATTTAGACACTAAAGGGGAGGACAGAGGGGTTTGCATGTGTAGAATTATGTGAAATATAGTAACGAAGTCAAGTAGTGCAATGTGCTAATAATTAAAATTCACAAAATGACAAATTTTGCTGTATAAAATCAAAAGAGTATTTTACGCCACACTTGCGTTTAATTTATAAGGTAAATAATCACCGGACAAGTTTAAAGATTAAGAATTTGCTGTTTGTTTTGTACAAGAATTATGAGCTTACCTTTTTGTGACTTTTAAATACGGAACATTTGAATGTATCCGTGCTGGCATCGCGTGCTATGTAGCTGAATATTTTGAGATCGCTGCTGTCGTGGGACACATAAAATATTCTATAGATGGGATGATTGAGCAACTCGATTTCTTCGGGGTCATTGGTCCAGTTCTTTTTCTAACCAAAAACAAAATACAAGAAAAACAAATAATAAAATGTCAGTCAATTGTTTTGTTTATACGCAGTCAAATGATGGATGAGCTACCGAATTTTCGACTTTTACTCACTTTTCGTCGACGTTTCTTGAGCACAACACGAACGCCATTCACTGATATCTGTATGGTTACCTTACGCTTCTTTAGATTCTGCACTTTGCACTCATACTAAAGGGAGAGAAAGAGAGATGAAAACAACGTTATAAATGTCACGTATTCGGCTGAGGAAATTGCCGAATTTTCAATTAACATTTGGCTGCCTTTGACGTTTGCCTCTAATGGCAAGACATGACAATAACAAGCGCCGTATTAGCCGCGCCCCAAATTGAAGCCAGACAAGGCTAATACACACACACACACACACACACACACACACACACAAATACACACACATGTGTCGCATCAGCTAACAATATTTAAGCCAACTCACGCACGACTTACAGGCAGTGAGATATGAAGACAGGCAGTCGAATGCTTTGTGTGTGTCTGTGTTTGTGTGTGTGTGCGGGTTAAGAGATAAGGAGGCGTGGCAGATAAACATGCCAGCTGCGCTGTTGCTTTTGACTCGACTTGTGTGTGGCTTGTAACTGTAATCAGAGCACATGACGTCAAGTTAAACAAAATAACAGAAATAAAAAAACGTTGCCTGCTTTTAGGCTGCGCAAGAAAGTAAAAAGGAAACAATTTTTAAATAAAGTTTTACTTAATTGGCAGCATTAAAGCAAAGGAAATGAAAGTTTTGCATGTTCTCCCATGCGGGATACACAAAGCAACAGGCATTGTTTTGCCAAACACACACTGCGTATGCTTAATATGCCATAAATTACTCACCCGTATGCGACGCATGGCTTGAACAATTTCGGCTCGAGTATTTGGACGCGGCACTTCCTCCCAGCCGACGAACTGCAATAAGTAAAATACGCTATAATTTATAATAATCAAGTATAGTGAAAACATAGGCAAAACAGAGTGTTTGAGGATGTGTGTTTGTGTGGGAGATGGAAAAATACCAAATTATGATTATTATTGCTCCCTAGAGCAGCCTCCCTCTAACTGAGCAGATAAATAACCAGCCAGTCCATTGGCGCCGGCAAATGAAACAATTTTTCGCCGCTGCACAAATTTTTGGCACCTCCCATGGGTGTAGATGGTACAGGGGATGAGTAGTAGTAGCCGCAGTGCTGCCAGCTTAGCTACTTTCCAGCTACTTTTCTGTACAAATTCAACCAAGTTTCTAAAACTATTTTTGAATATTAACAACTTAAATTTCAACTCATTTCCTCAGTCTTTGATATTTTTAGTTAACTTTTAGCTACTTCCAGCAATAAGATTTTTATTTTCATGCTATTTTGGCTCGATAAATATAACCAACACTGAGTAGGGGGACTCCCAGGGGCACGTCCGGCCAAATCCGCAGCTGGGGTGCATATTTATTTATTTTCAAGTTTGTTAGCGACTGTTGCTAATTGCACACACGCCACACGCAGCCACAAACAACACAGTAAATGTAATTGTAATTGTAATTGGTATTAAAATAATTCTAAATTTAAGTAAAAACAAACATATAGTGAAACTGCCCTTTCAGACAGCTAAAATAAGTTTATAGAGCAGCAAACTGACGTCATTAAATGCAAATGCAATTAAGAAATGTTGTGCATTTTATTTTTGTATGCTACTTAAAGATGTCTTGATGCATTTGACACACAACATGGCAGATTGGCCAATAAATTTGTGGCCGCAAGCGGTAGAGCGATAGAGACACAACAGCAAACAAGCAGCAATTACATTTTAGCAAAAACATTCGAAAAAACACAAAATAAATTGCACATTTCATGCACAAATTATACATTTTGTCAAGGATAACGAATGCGTAGATATGGACCTAGATTTAAGCATTTTATTACAGCGACAACAATTTAAATGCGAATGGAAATGACATGGCCATAACACACACACCGCGTGAGGGGTAGAAGTGTAGGAGATGGAGGTAAGGGGCAGCTGAAATTGTGCGTGAAACGCCCTCGAAGGTAATAAAAGCAAATATTTATGATCTGGCTTAGACTAGTTGAGTCCGTTGTTTGAAATGCTTATCCTGAATATATGTATGTATATCCTTGCACATCCTTGACACATATGTAACGGACTCAGTGTCCCCCATTGTAAGCACAAACCGCTCGATACTGAACGCAATTTTCCTGCGCATTTCCTCGTACCCATTTTAGTTTTAATTTTAGAAAAACATTTGGAACGGCGTACGCCGTAACTGAAAGATCAGCACATTAGCACCTTTACAGCTGCCCCCAACTGCCAAGCGCTCCCCTTTCCACCCTTCCTCCCCGCCCCTCTCGGCCAGCGTTATTACCTGTTTCCAGATGTCGTGCTAAAAATAGCAATGCAAATGTTGAAAAATTCATAGAAAATAGATTTTGGCGTAATGGCAAAATTAATAATAAATTTCCAAAAAATGAAATGCTTTCAAGCCACACACACACCAGCCACTAACATCAATCTGCGAAAATTATGAGTTTTACACATAAGTTCATTAACATGAAAAAAACATTATGTGTGAATTTATTTATAGCCAAACTGTCGAATTTGGCTGAAAGCGTTCTACGAAGAAACATTTGTGAAATGTATTCAAAGTTAACAAGCTATAAATACTGTTCTTTAATATAGTTTTAAAAGCTGCTTAAAGCTAACATTTAAGCTAGAAAGTAGCTCAACTAATTGCACTTTCTAATGACTATCGCCAACCAACGCTAAAAGCTTAAAAGCTCGCTTTGTCAGCACTTAAAAATAACTGAGTGCAGGATTAAGTGTTGCACTTGAAGCTTTTAAGCTTTAAGCTTGGCAGTAGCTGCGTCTTGCTCACTCCAACTAGTTTAGATTATGCAAAAAGATTTGCCGTGGCTTTAGTTCGTGTCACAGGGCATTAAAACATTAACTTGTTCGCCTGTTCACACCACAAAGCAACCGAAACTAAATCCATTTGAATAAAGCATTTCCAGCAAAAACTGCTAAAAAAAAATGGCTAGAGAAAGAGCGAAAACGAGGGCCAGCAGAGTGAAAGAGCAAGAACAAGAGCAAGCAGACTCCCACAAATATTTAGATTGCATTAAATTCATGCAAACACAAAGGATAACGGATACAGCGCTTATCCTCTCCAGCTATACAAATCCTCGAGCAAATAAAAAGCAGTTCGTCCTCTCCCTCTTTCCCCACCCTTTGCACTCTTATAGTGCTCGTCTTTTTTATGCTTCTGCCATCCATTGCTATTCGCATCCTTTTCACTTTTCACTTAAAAAACGTTTCACTACAGCGAATTCAGTCTCCCGACTCTGAACTCGAGTCTTGAGCTATGCAAATGGTTTCGAGTCGCTTCGTTTGAATTCATTTGCTTTGATTAAAGTCCAACAGTAAAAATGGCCAACTTGGATTACACTCTCTCTTTTATTATGGACCCCAAAGAAACTCGTGCTCGTATTTTTATGGCCGAGTTCATAATTTAACTAATAATAAATGGCTGCAGTTTGATTCTTTCCGAGTCCGTTTTCTCTTTGGATTTGCTGGGGTCCATGAAGACATCTTTGTGGCCGCATTAATTTTATTGATTTTACAGGTGAACACGTTTACAGGTAGCTATAGCTATACCTGAATCGACTTTCTGTTTGTTTTATAATGTAGCTCACGTTTCATTTTACTTTTTTATGCTCGTCCTTTTCGTTTATCCAGCAATTGGATTAACACATTTTTGATTTTTCCTTCTGCACTTGGTCAATCGATTTTTTCGTTGGAAATTCTATTTCTATTTCTGTGCATTTGTTTATTTGCGTTTTGATGGAAAACATTTATAAAAAACATAAGAAATAATAAAAAACTTAAAAGTCAAAGTGCGAAAACAGACAACGGCTGCTGTCTGTCTACCACTAAGCGGCCAAGTGACGTCAGCGTGCAAAATCTGATGTGATCCAAGCGGCATTAATATTAATGCCGCATAAAGGTGCGCATTGCGCACTGTGGGGCAATTAAGCAGTACTTAAAGCCGGCTAAAAGCCTGACTAATATCATAACGAAATTAAATGCAAATCCAGCGCCAAAAAAGCTGGATGGAGAAAGAGGTGAAGGAGGGACGTGGCAACCGCCGAAGGGCCTTAAGCAAATAGATTAGAACAGCTTAGAAGTGCAGAAAGAAAGGAAAGCGGAAATATAAACAAAAAGAGAATAGGAAAATATGTGTAAAAGAAATCGCTGCATGAAAAGGATTCAGATTCAGCTACAGATTTGGTTTTGGTTTGCTTCTGGGATTCGTTTATATTTTTTTTTACCGTCTCTCTGCCGGTTTGTCTGCTCTCGCTTTCAGTGTCCGTTACGGCCATGGCTAATGGCGCTACAGGCCAAATGGCTTGGACAATGGGCAACAGCAGCCTTTATGTATGCGGTCTACAATGTTCTTTTCACTGCTTCCTAGTATACCCTATAGACAGTGGAAGGGGTATCTTGGCTACTACCATTTGTTATGCACTGAAAATACCAATAAAGAAGAGAATAATGACCACTTCTACCTGTCAGACAATCAATCAATCAGAGGGTTCTCAAAAAACACAACAATACGCTACCTTTGGTCCATTAAATACAGGGTATTATGTCGTAGAACACTCTCGTTACAGCCTTTGCTATATTTGTGTTGCTTTGACTGCTTTCCAACAATGTTAAACATTTGTTTGCCCACATTTTTAGCAGCATTAAACATTCAGTTCTGCCATTCATAAATAAATTTGTATATTTATTTCTCATATAATAATTTCTTTTTACTTTTACCCTTTGCTCGCTTGACGCCCCAGGGCAACAAATTGTTTGTATTATTTTTAAGAATTCATAAAAGAGCTGCATAAAGGTAATACGATTAAATATTTACTACGGAATATTTCAGTAGTTACTGAACCGACTGTAAGGCAATAATTGAAGTAAAAATAATGAAATTTTTTAAATAATTTAGTTAAATGCCTTTCGATAGCAAATTCACTAACAGTGAGTGAATTAAAGGTTTTAAATGCATAAATTCTTGAAAGCTTTTTATGCGCACAGTCCCCCCTGCCAGTGCTGCCCATACATCAGCAAATGCTGCGTTTCCACAAATTGTGTTGCATACTTTCCGGCGGCGACGGAAAAATGCACAGCGAAAGCAAAGAGCGCATTTTGGCTATTTACTGCTCACTTCGCCTTTGTTTGTGTTGGTCAAATAAGAGCAACAATAACAAATGTGCACAAAAAACGAGCGAAACAAATAAAAATGAAAAAAAATGGAGCAAAAATAGCTGATTTTATTTATGATTTGCGTTGTTTATTGAAACATTTAATTGGCCAATTCGTGGTTCAGTTTTTATGGTGCAAACTTTCAGTGCTCTCACTCTCTTTCCGTCCATGTCTCTGTCTCTTTTGGTTTCTCATTTTTCTGGCTGCACACGTATTAAATGCGTTTTATGCCAAGCTGTAAATTAATAATGGCCTCGGTAAACTAATTTTTTTTAAGCACATTTCACTCGTCCTTTTTGCGCTTCAAGTCATAAAAAATGCATCAACGGCAAAACATTTAAAAGGCAAAAAAGCAACAAGAACAAAATGAAAATGAAAATCAACAGCGCAAAGTTAAAAGTGACACGAGCCGGAGTCTTCCCTTTTTGCCAGAGGAATTTCCGCTAATAATGTTAATTCCATTGCCACCAGAGCAAGCCCCCTCCTCTCTCCCACGGGTACACCCCTCATGAATACCGCAGATAATCAGGGTAGTTGCCACGCCCAACTCACTTTTTGTTTAGCTTTCATCTTGAGTTTAGTTTTGTGCTGCGCTTCCTTCCTTGACTGTTTCGCTTTTGTTTTGGCACTCGCCCCATCACACTCCCGACCACACCCGCTTTGGGCCCTGGCAGTACTCATTATCATTCAACTGCCAACTTAATGATAGCGTAGCAAAACTTTTGCGGCTGACTTTTTATGCTGCGCATAACTTTAGGCGCTTTTGCACTGCGTTTAATTTAAAACAATTATTTGCGCAACTCGCGCTGTTAACTGAACTAACGCAAAATACTGCAGAATGGTCCATCCCGGCTGCCGCAGGCCTGGCTAACCAGTAACCATAAATTGCTCAACAATTTTAAAGGCATTTTCCGTATTTCCTTTTTGTAGTTTGCAAATTGTAGTTTTGAGTCAAATAAAATAAAACACAAATAATTTGGCCAAAAAGAACGAGCTGACAACAAATGTTGTTAAGTAGCGTCATAAATCAACTTGGCTGTAAGCCAAAAACAGCGGAGTTAAGAGTTGTACTAGCCTCCCTTTAGAGCCAACAATTCAACAATTGTGTTTTAGGTGCAAGTAGCACCTTAAGTTGGCCAACTCATATTCCCTGGCCGTTTGTGTCATAAAATGACAGTTAACTCTTTCTGGGCCATAAAATCTTGGCTAAGAGTTTTCTTAAGCTTGGAATTTGCATTTTTTAGAATTTAACGCATTGATTAAGTTCGTTTAAAGATTTGTTTAAAAGGCGTTGCCTGTAGTTAAAGCCCAGTTAATAAGCTGTTTCCGGTTTAAGCCTCGGCTGACATAAATACACACATACACACAAAGATTTGTAGCATTACGAGTCGTTTTTTATGCGCATCACACTCAAAAGCCATAATAATAAGCGACTATAAGTAAAAGCCAGCGATAAGCAATCATAAAAAAAAGTTACAAGCACACAACGCACAACACAACACACACACACACTTAAATACACATTCTTTGTTTGTTCTTTGTTGTAACTTTCGCTAGAGTTTTAAAGCCCCTACTGCCCCTATCGCCACTCCCCTCGCTCTGCCTAGCATTGTAATTGTAAGTGTCAAGTTTTATTAGCTCACAAACGCTCGGTTCAATGCACCCAGCGAGGCAGCAAACACTTAAGTCATATTACGCCCATATCAATTTATAAATCAAATTGATAGAAACAACAACAATGATGGGGAATAAAAGTTTCTTTGGCCAAATGAAAAGTAAAAGTTTCCAGCATTGACCCACATAATGCCCCACACACACACACATTTTCTCACAGCATTCTTACAATCATTATGCAAATGCAGCTGCAACACAAGATTACACATAATTATGGAGTAAGAGGAAAAAGGAGAGATGGCCAGAGAGACAGAGAAAGTAAGAGAGGTAGAGCTCTGGTTGGAAGGAGAATGAACACAGTGAACTTCAGCAATTAATTGTTATGCCAACTTTTGTGTAAGAGATCGACAAAGGGGAGAAATAAAATCAATAAATAAGCCAGCTTTTGTAGCAATCAAGCCAAAGGACGAAAGAAGCACACTTGAGAGCCTGCTGAAAGGACCTGCCGCAGAGAGCAATACAACAAGCGACAAAGCGCATAAAAGTTGAGTGGAAATAGCAGCAACAACAACAACAATGGGCACAACAAGAGGCAGAAACAATAAACAACAAGCAGAAAATCAATTGAAGTACTTAAGCAAACACAATGGGCACTGGCAGCCGAGTACAGTGGGGACTCCACTGTAATGCCTACGAGTGTAATGAAAATAGGGTGACACAGGGACACGCCCACACGCCCATCTGCTCCCGCTCTTTGTACAAACGCTCGAAAAGAATAGCAAGAAAGCTCGACCCGAAACCGGCGTCTAATTTAGCACTGAGTGATTATTTAGATATCGGCAACAACAATGCCAATTACATCAACACTAAGCTGCCAATTTTTTAAAAAGCCAAAAGAGTAGGCGAGTGGGATAGAGAGAGAGAGAGAGAGAAAGAGCAGCAAAGCAAACATCAATTAAAATAAATAAATTGCGTGGCAAACGGAGCGTATGAGCAACGCGGCGAACTAAACGACCGGAAGCGTTTAATTAGCGGTTTTAATAATTCAATCAGCAGTCAGTCTGTCTGTCGGTGTAAGTTCGGTGTATGTATGCTCTCCTCGTCTCCCCCTCCCTCTACTCTACCCATTATCTTTTTCTCTCTATTATCGCTTATTTTTTAACAGTTTGTTCAAATTTCGGACTCACATTTCACACAAAAGTGTTAAATAATTTTTAAATGGCTTCGATTAAAATAATTTCAATTGATTTCGATTACGTTTTTTTGTTGGTTTTGGTTTCGTTTTGTTGCTTTTATTTATTGTTTGCCTGATCACACTTTCATTATTATTTTGGGTGGTCTCTAATTGGGTAGCTCTGCCTCCCTTTCCACCTCTCAGTCTGAGTAATGAGCTGACTAATGTGTTGTGGCAAGCTATTGAAACGAGCTTGTGGTTAGAATTTAGAGGGTTGTACTTATCGAGGGGGTTGTTAGGCAGCCACTGACCCACAGGGGGCTGGGCGTTGTGGTTGCGGGTTGCTTGGCTGCAATTTGGGGGTGGTATGCTATACCCTGTAGTAAACTTTAAAGGGGAAGCTCACTTAGGGACAAGATACACGACAGGATATGAAACTGCTGAAAAAAAGCCATTTTATACCACAATTTACTTTACCATTTATAAAGCCAACTCATTGGCAATTACATGGTATTTTGTAGTCCAGCAACAGCTCCAAGCTGTCAAGCAATTACTTCCTTTTTGTTTTGGGTTAATGAACTCTTCTTAAAGTTCATTTTAGCTTACCCTTTTGCCCCATTGACCCCTCAATATAAGTAGTTTTGTGAAGCTTACCTGCAAGCAAAAGAAAATAGAAAGAAAATTGTTGAAAATTGAGTAGAGTTATTAAGTGTAGATAACTAGCTAAATATAGCCAACATTTGGGCCAACATTTTGACTGCAGTTTTTGTAGTTAGCATCGCATTTTCAATGCGGTTTAAAGCGTTAAAATTGCGAATACCTGCGTGACGTAAATGGAAAAAATGCATTGCAATAAATTCAGCAGTCAGACAAAAAGAGACAACAACAAAGAGAGCTACAAGTAGCTGTTGGTTGTTTGGTTGTTTAATGGAAAAACACAGCAGGCCAAAATGTAAGTAAAAATAAAAAACGAGGCTTGGCCAATAGTCACAGCCACAGTCAGAGTCAGAGTCAGAGTCAAAGCCAAATGCATTGCAGCCATTGATGCCTGAGAACACACAGTGAGCCAAGAGCAGACTGAGAGAAAGACAGACAGATTGACAGAGGGACACGGGGAAGAGAGACATATAGACAGACGGAGTCAAAGTCATCAAAGCCAGCGCCAAATGTTGGCAATTGCAAAACTCAAACATGGCCATGTTATGTCTAGTTGTTTTTTCGAGCCCAGCTTGCAACTGGCAACTCTCTTGCTGCGCATCAATTTGAGCTGCGTGCGTCTGCCAATTTTCCTTTTTTAGACCCTGTATTCAAAAGTGCAGGGGTTGTAAAGGTTTGATAGAAAAAAGTTAAGAAGAAATCATTAGCTAGAAAACTACTGATGACATTTCAAACAATCCCTTAACATACATTTAGTTCCAATTTATTTAAATTTACCAATACTAGCTCATATTATATATGCTTGATACACAGGGTCTTTCAGTGTTTGCCTACTCTAGCGTAGCACTTCTGCTAACTGCCTCCGATTCGAATCTGGCCTTTGTCTCTGACCGTTTGTGGACAAAGTTGTTTTCTTCTTCGCCAGTTTTCCATTTAAGCGGGCGCATTTCACTTTGTGTGTCGCTTAAAGGCGTCAGTGAAATTCTGCTGCTTTTTTTCTATCCATATTTAACACTCAACATTTAACGACAGTTTGGCTGTGAAGCTGACGATTTGTAGCTGAAAACGCAGACTTAAACAGCCACTAAGATAGCAACTAAGATAGAGACTAAGACTGCCACTAAGACACTGACTGGCACTGCGACTGCAACTAAGATTTTAACTGCGTCTGCATTTCAAAGTCTAAATGACGGCATCCGGCGTAGCAGCCGTGAGAGCTCATCGTTCACATAAATGAAGTAATTTCATGCAATTTGATACCAGCTTGATAGGGGCAGAGACGGGGGGAGGAAGAGCGAGAGAGAGAGAGAGAGACAGCCAGATAGCTCTAATTATATTCAATTGCAACTTGTTGCGAGCCGCAAGAACAACTGCAAATTGCAAAGTGCAAAACTCATTTGGGCCAAAATGAAAGCAAACTACATAATTTTGATTAGAAATCGTTTGCAGTTTGTTCTGTTGTTGTTGTTGTTGTTGCTGTTGCTGCCACAGCAAGTAGAACAATGAAGACAGCAGCAGTGTTGTGGCTTGGCAACTATTAGCTCAGTAAATATAATTACAATGCCAGCTCTACCAGCTGGTAAACTGGCATACATTTTGTGTGGCAAACGCAGCGTGCAACATCAGCAGCTCAAACACTGCACAGATTTCAAAAATGAGAACAGAAACTTCCAGCCCCAGCAGCTAAACTGATGCAGGATAACACGTGCAGCTGATGCAATCAGCTAGTTAACACACACACACACACACACTCCCACTGACTGCTGACTGCACACACGTAAGCGTGCAGATTACCCACATGAATATGTTAAGTGGCAGGCGAATGCTGCGTATGAGCGATATGCGAGCACGTGACAAGGCAACTTAGGGATTGTTGCGGGAATTCTAAGAACATTCTTCGGGAGCTCAGGGCTGCAAGAATTTATGAGTTCGTAAAAGCTAAAACGATGAAACCAAATCGTTGAAAGCAGCTAAAAGTTAACACTTATTTTTCTATCCCTGTTTCTCTAAATATGACTATAAAATATCTAAACTGCCAGCACTGTCGGCATTCTGTGGGAACTCTATCCGCTGACACGTTGGCCATTGTCAGCAGCAATGCCAATGCAATGCCATTAACTGTTTCCAAAAGAAAGCTGCTAATGCCCAAAATCGCATTCGATGACAAATCGCTGTCAGTTTGGCAAACAAAGCGCATGAATTCCAAAAAAAAAAAAATGATGAAAACTCTGTACCAAACTGACAACTGGCAAGAGCATAAGCTGCCAATGCTGCAGGCCGAAAACAAAAGTGTGAACAGTGCGGGCCAAGCAAATATGTTAGCTAACAGCAAATTTCAGCTTATCAAAAACTTTCGCTCAATGAACCAACATCAAAATTAAATGTAGACAAGCTTAGGAATATGGATTATTAACTGCTCACACTTGGCTGCCTTCAGACCGTTCGTTGGCCTCACAAAATTTCGTTTTCTTCTGGGGGAAATCAATAAGCGACACGCCCATGTCCAAAAAGGGGAGGACAACAATTGTGGGCGAGTCACCAAGGCACAAGAACGCGACAAACTTTTTGTTTTTTTTTTGGCTGGGGGGAAAAACCATATTTAATGACACGCAATGCGTTGTGGTATTAAGGAAAAAAAGAAAGCAAGCTACGCTAGAGATGCTCGACTGTCACTGCCTGGCTTTAGTAAAAAGCAAATAGATAGATAGAAAATACTACTACTACTACGAACGGTTTAAGGCTCCCACTGAAACATAAGCCCTTACTATACACTGCTAGCTAGGCTACCTAGTAATGGGTGTGTCAAGCGCTGTAGAACAGTTATTTAACAAGAACCGCTAACAGACAACTAACTACTGACATATGTCACAGCATTTGTTTTATGTTGTTTTAGTCGCAAAATGCGGCGTATGAGTGATGTGTACGTAATGCGACTTTCCAAGTGAAAATCAAGTGAAACGAGGGCACGCACATTAAATTGCAATTTGTGTTAGAGGTTTTGCAACAAAAAAAAACACTCTTAATAAGACTAAATCGAAAACTAAAACTTAATCGCGTTCGACTTTCGCACAAATTAAAGCAACTTTTTTGCGGCACTGCCACAAAAGGACATAACGACAAAAAGCTGCGGCAAAGTCAGTGTCAAGGTGCGAACATGTACGTTCTTGAACGTACTTGTTTTCATTCTCGCATACTCAATGAATGCACTTTTTGCCATGCATTGTTCACATTATTTACGATTATAAAGCTGATTGTTTATTTGCCTTGAGTTGCCGCTCATTAATTATTTATTGAGAAATACCAACGCACAGCAAAACTGTGACTCATTATACGAATAGAAAATGTTTGGCAAGTGGAAACTCATTTCACAGTTTCCATTTCCGGTTGCAAAACTTTTCAGTTCTGTGTTCGTTCTTCTTGGCTAATTTAATTGTGCTGTAACATGAACTAAATTGTTTAAAAGCAACTGCAAATGTCACTTTCATTTGGGTTGACAGTTTTTTAATTCAATTTTGTCAATCTATTGCCAGACAGCTTCCTCGCTCTTCCTTTGCCTCTCCCTTTGCCTTAAGTCGCCGTTTTTCCAAGAGTTTTGTCTGTCCATTCTTTTAATTGATAAAATTGATTAAAATGTTACTTTACATTTGCGCCAACTGACATTTATCTTAATTGCCGTCCCACTGTCGACACTGGAAACAGCCAGAGATGCCAGCTTAATTAAATAATGGCTATTTTGCTTTTTAGCTTTATTGAAGGCATTGAAATTGTCTATAAATTGCTGGGGCCAAAGTCAAAGCCTTAGCAAGTGTGATTAATTCTCGAATAAACAATTTGAAATGGTGAATGAAAAACACAGTGAAAGAGAAGGGAAATTAAACCCAGAGGGTAATTTAAATGTAGTTAAAAATAATACAAAAGTGGAAAAGGAATACATGAGTTTTATGGCGACAAACCAAGTGATTGATTGATAGATTCAGAAATGAAAAGTGTGGAAAAACCATCAGATTTAAGGCCTTAAAGCTATAAATATTCCCAACTATTGATTCCCCAAAAAGGCATAATCTTTCTAGAAGTTCTTATGTCATTCCCCAAGCGGTTTAAATGTCTTGTTAGAAGTCATACTTTTCAAGTTCCAAGTATTTTATTTATTTTATAACATATTTCCGACCAAACTTCAACTTCAAAGCTGAAACAGAAATTTTATTTCATATTTTATTGACCGCTTGAAGCGTGTTGGCGGGAAAGCATCTCAATTTCGGTTTTTACAGCTGTCAGCAGTTGATCTCTTATCTCTTATCTTGTCACATTTCAGTCGGTGAAAAGCCCACCCGGAAAATGCCAGCATTCTCACCGCAAGCTGTCCGCCTTTCGCCACCACAGCAAAAAAAAACAGAAAATCAAGAGAAAAAAACCTTAAAATATCCACGCGTTTATATTTATTTGGAAAGCATAAAAAAAGCGGCGGAAAATTAAAGAAAATGCTCATAGAAAATGATGACGATGATGATGATTTACTTGTTGGAGAAAAAATCCTTCAGTTTTTATTATTTATTTATGTCTTGTGCCATTGAGCGACTGCCGACACGCCCCCGTTACCGCCCACTTGCCCGCCTTGCTCATGTGTCACCTTCGTTTTGTTGTTGTCATTTTTAATAACATTTAGTGCGTGTTTTCCTCATGTTTCTTCATATTCTTCGCCGCTTTTCGTGTCTGTTTTGCGTCAAAATTATTACTTTTTTTTTTGTTTCTGAGCGATTTCATTTGTAAGGCATCAAATGTGATTTATGCAGCGAGTGAGCCAACACGTCGTATGCGCAATATTTAGCCAAACACTAAGCCTTGGCCTAGTAGCACTTTGGGAGGCCTCTTCAGTAACAACAATCGATGCAGACTTTAGGCCAAGTCCTGACACTGTGTTAAGTGTCTGCATTGCACTTGACACGTTTTCTAGCCTCAAAATGTTGTGGGAATTTTCCAATTGCTTTTTCTGTGCTTGGCATTTTTATGTCCTACGATTTTGAGCTGTGTTTTTGGCCAGCGGCAATTATTGACTTTTCAAATGGAATTTGTTGAACCACACTCAACTCATTTGACTAATCAAAAGCAATTTTAATCAAAGTTAAGCAGAGATAACACGGACGACTGGGGGCCAAAAGCAATTAAAGCCACGTGCAAAGTTTTTCAAAAAGGTTGCCTAGGCAAAGGAGAAGGTAGAATATTAAAGAAGGATTGCTGTTAGTTTTGTTTACTGCACAAAGATCAGCAGCAATCAGAAGGTTACTGCGAATCTATTTGAACGTTTGCTTAGGCAACCCATAAAGGATGTGAAGGAAGCGATGGCAGAGGAAGAAACGAAGGAAGTGAGGGAAGTTAAGGAAACGCTCTTAAACAAACTTAATTAATAAATGGCAGACAAGTTGTTGTGCTCCTTGCAAGCTGTGGCCGAGTGTGTGTGTGTGTGCGAGTGTGTGACTGTGTGTGCAATGAATCGAAACTCATTAAAAAGTTTCGCTGTGGTTCTATTGAAGGGCAACAGCTGCAGAGCCGGAAATGCTTCGCCCACTTACACACACACAGAACACACATTCTACACACACACACACAGTGTGCTGACAAATAAATTTGAATAATTAAAAGGCGCACAAAAGAATAGCAAACACTCACACTCCCACACACACACATTTACACTGAGCGAAAAACAGATGTCCTTTTCTTGTGCGACTCTTGGAGCTGCTGGCTGTACGGCAAGTGCCATTTAAATGTGCTTCATTATTTTCATTTAGGCCAAAAACCCAAAAAACAAAAGCCAGACAAATAAAGCACTGGATAAGCAGCCTCAAAACCAAGCAAAGAGGGCGTTTAAACAGTGGGCGGGGCACAAGTGGTAAGAAGAAGCTGGACAAACTGGGCGACAGCTTGAGAAAACTAAATAGCAAACAATGAATTGGGCCCAGAGATAAAAGAAGAACAGGGCAGAGTACAACTCTTACTCGCTCGGGGTGGGCGAACTGAGAACTGAGAACTGCAGAGATACTTTCAGCCAGATATGAAATTGTGTGCTGCATTAGACAGCAGTTGAGGCAGCAGCTGCCTGTGGGTTGAACTCTTCTCCTTCCCTTCCCTCTAGTCCTGTATCTCGTCCCTACTCATCAGAGAGCTCTTCTGCCTTGCTGCCTCGAGGCGTTCGTTTAGCTCATTAAAAAGCCAATGACAGAATCTCTAGTTCTTTGCAGTACCTGTAGTTTAACATGTACAAAGGTGTAACAAGCTGAGAAGGCATGACAGATTACTAACAGTACACAGAGCCAAAAAGTCTGTTAACAATCATAGACTGCTCGAACGAAGGACTAGTCTTACACTTCTTAACATAATAAAATCTGCTTACAGGGTTCACCTGGTGTTGCGTCTACTCTACTGGCGACTCGTCTAATAGTTCTTCTTTTTCTTGCTTGAACTCAAACTCAAATGTAGCGCTGCTTGGGACAGCCAACAAGTGCCAAAGTCAGAATTTTAATTTGCCACACAGCAAAAACAAACTGAGAAAACATTGAAAACACGGCCAACAACAAATAGAGCCTCTGTTTTTCTTTAGCTTTTCCAGCCCCGACACCCCCGCTCACCCCCGTACACACCCACATTTTGCCAGCACTTAGACCCCTTTAGGCCAAATGTAATCCATGCCAGAGTCGAGTTAGTTAGTTAGTGGATCAGTGTGTTTTTGAGTGTGTTTGAGTGGGTGTTTGCATAATCATTTTCAAGTGCCTTACTGAGAGGCGTCTTTCCCCACCTCTGCCACCACCCCGCTTTTCACCACCCTCCCCTCTGCCCTGCGTTGAGTCAGCAACATGATTAGCCAATTATGAAGGGCCTCTGTGAAAACATTCGTTATGCAGCTTAGCGAGCAAAAGTTTTGCCTCTTTAAACGACAGCTGACAAAATGTGTTTAATTAAAAATTTTAAATTTAACAAGAATTTTAGCGTCAAGCAGACCAAGCAACGAAGACGAAATGCTCTTTTAAAAACAATGGAAATCTTCTTCATATTTAAGTAGAAGTATTTTGTGCTATGTTCAAAGCATAATAAATCCTTAAGCCAACTTAAGTAGTGTATAAAATAACACACATTCACTTGGCTCACGATATTTCAAAATAAGTCAAACTGTATGTGAGTAAAACAACATAATTTTCTCTAAAAAAATACAACCAATAATCCGCATGATCTTCTGAGCTGTTTCCACAGTTTATAGCAAAACCATAACATCCTTTGTTAGAGCACAAGTAAATTAAAGTTTAGAGCGCCAAAAAATATGCGCAATTTGCAAATTTAATAGACCAAAGCGTAGCAGAAATTGAGACACACAGCATAAAGGACTCTGCACACTGCACACTACACAGAGGAGTTTACTGGCAGGACATGGCCTACACAAGGACATGCATGTCGGCTTGCTTTCCGCTGCTTTCCACAGTTTCCCTACAATTTCGCCGCTGCTTTACGCATTATAAATTTTTACGTTTATACCACGACCTCATCGGTTCGTGCCATTTTATTTATGGCTAGCAATTCAGTTAAGAATGGAAACATTGAAAAAATGTTCAACTGCTGCGAAAGTGTGTCCAGGAAAATTCGGGGAAATATATTGAAAATTTCGCGCTTTAATTGAGAACTTAAGCAAAATGCAAACTAATTGGCAGCTAATTGAAAAGCTTTCAGCAGTCGACCAGTCCAAAAAGTCGAGCAGCAAGCGGTGGATGAGAACAATAGCATTGCGTATACGCCGCGTGTTTGCTGCTGACTTTTGATATTTCACAATTAGGCGCCAATCGACGGCATTATTAATTTGCCTTGGCTTTCAATTAGGCAATTAAATTGGTCATAGACAAGCCACGCCCACTGGCATACCAGCTATACCAGCCACCCACTTTCGGCACAGCTGCCGTTTGGGGTCGCCCACAAATTTGCGGCGCGTCGATGTTTAGTGGAGAAGCCCGAAGAAAAGAAAAGAATACAAGTATAAAAGTAAAAGAAAATTAGGCCATTTATGAGCTGAGTTTTCGTTTTGGGGTTGTACCACACGGCGTATGCGCAATATTTCACATTTTTTACGATTGACAGCACGCGGCAACTGCCAAAAATGGCAAACGTTTTATGCTAATTTTCACACACACACACACACATCGCAAGACGAACTGAGCATCAAGTGGAAAACTTTCACAGTCTCTTCGACAAGTCAAGTCGAGTCGGAAAATGTTTGTTTAGAATTTGGCCAGGCGTTATTTATGGCCCAATAACTTTTAACTTCACATGCGGCCCCACGACCACGGCTACGGTATGCAAATTAGTTGGCCAACTACAAAAAAAAAGAAAACCAAATTCAATTGGCCCAAAAGCAAATGGAGGAAGATAATGAAAATGAAAATAAAAATCTCCTGCTCCTTGTCTCATTTTGCGGCCAGAGAATGTCAATTAATGTTTCGACAATTGACAACGAAAATCTTTCATTAAACTGACCCTGAACACACCCGTCTCCCTCAGCCCACACGGAAGGTTGCGGTTGTGCCCCAAAAAACTGCCCAAAAAATTTGTTTTAAAATTAATTTCGTACATTTTTAAGTCAACACAGCGCAGCTACTTGTAAGTTATTTATGCGCTGATATATATACAGACATTTATGGCTATATATATAGACTAGCTGGTGTAAGGCGACATTGTCCGTGAATTTCATGGAAAGAGAAGAAATTCCAGCCTAAATTCCTGTAGTTATTATTTTGTAAACTTTATTTTAATAACTTTTATCAACTACAAATTGTTTTTTTTTTTTATTTACTTAACTAACTAAGCATTCTATTTACACTTTTGTTTACGCTTCCATTTTCTAAATATTTAAAATATTTTTATTCGAAATAACTTAATCTTTCAGGCAACACAAAGAACTTTTATCTATAGAAATAGATTTATTCATGCTTATGAAAGCAATGACATCACAGAATGTTGGCAGCGACAAAAACTAATTAATTTTTAGCTATAGATTAATCAAAAGCAGCAATAAACGATGCCTACAGTGAGTAGTAAAAGTTGTACGCATCAGGTAAATTGTTAATTAAATTGTGATGTGGCAAGAGAGTGGTCAGAGGTCGAATTGTCATTGCTGCCTCTATACATATATACTACTATATAAATCGGGTTTGTGTCAAAGGTCGCTCTTTGTGGCAAGCAGTGAACGTCTGCCCCATAATTGCACTTGACAGTGTCTGCAACAACTACAACTACTCGTATTACCAACTGTCGACAGACAAAGCCAAATGCCACAAAGCGTGCGCTCAGATAAGCAGCAGTCAGATAGCAAAGAAAAAAAGCTTTAAAAAGCCAACTTGCCACAGAGTAACTGCCACTGTGGCAGTTGCAACTGCGAGCACAAAACTGTGAAAGATTGCATTGCAAAGTGACTTCAATTGCATTCAATGGCTGTCGCTGATTAAAAACTAGCTAAACTCACTGCTGCCGCATTGATGACGTCCCAAAGATAATTTTCTGCTACTTTTTTCATAATTTTCAATCTTTTCAACTCCTCCTCTTCCTGTTCTTTCCCAGTTTGTTTTCCCCGAGTTGGTTTGAAACGTGAGCAGCAGTTAACGAGCTAAATTTGCAGCTACCCTTTTCAGCAGTTATTTTTCCTTTTTGGCATCAAAAAAGATTGCAGACAATCGACTGGTCGTCATTAAAAAAGACAGGAAAGTAGAAATAAAACTGCGACATTTGTTGAGCTAACAAAAGCATATCGGGGTTGATTGTAGATATAGGGGAAAAAGGAATCAAACTATCAGAATATCAGCTTATTTATTTGTTCGATGGTTTGAGTGTGGAATTGTTAAAGTTTTTTTGTTTAAGGGAACTTAATTTGAAGACATTCTGGACGAGAATAAACATGGAATTTATATACGTTTTTCAAATAGTATTTCAAGTTCAGGCTCTCTTCTGGTCGGCCAAAAGTTTAACTACATAACCAAACTGGTACATGATTCAATTGTTTAATTTGTTTTGTCTCTTTTGATATATTTTCAATGCTGCCACTTAAAGCTGATTCACCTACAATTAGCTTTAGTAACTAATAGTTTAATTTTAGTCACTTTAAATTGTATCAATTGCTGAACAGCTCACAGATCTCTGACTCAGCGAGAGTATATAGAAATCGACTTATTGGCAAAAAGAATTCACTGTATTGATGACGATTCTTGGCCAATATTTTGTTGGTTTTCTATTTTGGCCATGGCCAAGCCCAAATATTGCAAACGGCAGCTGTCAACGTCCATTGGCAGCAACAGACAGAACAGACAGACCGACAGGGAGACAGTGAGACAGCGAGACAGCCTGAGAAAGGGTCGATTGGGAATGGAAATGGGAGTGTGCCACATATGAATACGAAAAACGTGAAGCAGCAGCTGCCACATGTTTCTATTTCTGTTACTGCAGTTGCAACTTCCGCAATGCTGTTGCCGTTGCCGTTGCTGCGCTTCGCTAGACACACAACAACAACAACGGGAACAACAACTATTTGGAGTGCGTTACCCATTTTTGCTTGGCAGAACGGGACAGGCAAGTGGTTGAGTGGCTGAGTGGCTCAGCGACTCAGTGGCTCGGTGGTTGCCGGTCTGGTTGTGTTTGGTGGGTGAGAGTTTGCCACCGTTGCGGTTTTATGCGCCTGCGCAACGAGCTGACTCACACATGCAGCACACAGCTGTGCCTTAAACACTGCCAGGTGAAAATTGCGAAACGCAAAACAAAGCAAACGTAAAAAGGAAAAACAAATAAAACAAATAAGAGCAACAAAAGCGCTCAAATTGTGCAATAAGTTGATAATAAATGAGCATGTGCCGCATTTATGCCTCATTGAGCAATGCCAATCAAATGAGTCATGTGGGAAATGGAGAAAAGCAAAGGGAGGAGTGGGAGGGACATAGTGAGACGAGCCCCAACAGAGCCATACGTAAGCCAAAAAACATTGATAGCCATTGTAATGGCCACTTAATCCACGACAAGCAACATAAATATTGCTCTTGACACACATTAAAAGTGAAGCATTAGTTTATGGACTCGTATGAAGAAGAGCTCTGATGTCTGGCATGGAAAAGATGGAAAAAAGGGGATTAAGGTAATAGAGAGCATAGATTTAAGTGTAGGGAACAGCAAGTAACAAATAGAATGCAATAAAACTGAGCAGCAGACATGAAACGCCTATTTAATTTAAGAAAACTGAACTGATTCACAAATCATAGTTGGTCTCTTTTCTCGTGTTTTGGAAATTAACGAGTAAATGCCAAGTGTTTTCGAATAAGAGAGTAACGATTAGAGAGCAGCAATTAGCAAGTAGTTATTAGAGAACGAGAGCAGAGAGGAGATTAGGAAGAAGCTTCTCGATAGCATAAAAAGACTGTAACGAGTAAATAGTTGTTAGCAACAAGTAGGCATTAGTTAACGTATAACATGAAGAATAAGAAGAGGAGGAAAAACGAAGGTTAGAAAAGCTTTAAAATTAAAGAGATGCCATATCATTGGCAGAGAGGAGATGACTAGCGAGTAAATAGAAACGAGTGAAAAATAAGCGAATTAAATGATCAGCAACGAGTACTTAAATTCCTTTAGCTACTTTTAGCGAGTAAAGAAAACAGTAGAGGATGTTCTGGGTTGCCACCGAGTAACGAATCTCTTTCTTTACAACTTCTTTATGAACGGTATCAATTCGTTCACCTGCTAGTCGAAAAATTTACCATTTCTAGGCACAAAAACCTCTTAACTCAAGTGGCAACGAAATTTATGATGTTCTTCCTGCCAATTCCATCAAACACCTGAATAGGTCATAAAAAATGTTTAGCTGATAATTCGCAATGAATATGAAGATGATATCTACAGCTAAAAGGCAGCAGTTATTCCAGATAATCCATTTAATACGCACAGCCAGCGAATGAGATACATTTTATTGGCTCTGCTTATTGTTTTTATTGAACTTTTTATGGCCAAACGGATGAGAAAGGCAACAAAAGAGAGCGAGAAAGAGAGAGAAAGAGAGAGAAAGAGCGAGAGCTGTGATGCTCGGCATATTAAAAAGGTATTTTCATAGTTGTTAAATTGAATATCCATGCACGGTCTGTTTTGTTTATAGTTAGTGGAGGCTGGACCATGATTACGATGGTAATGAAATTGGTAACCGCAGTTTTAATCAACAGACCTTTGATCGATATTGTTTGCCACTGTTACACAAAGTCAGTTGATAGCCATGTTAAATGCAACAAAAGTGTGGGCCATAAAGTGTGCTGTGATTTGGCAGTGCAGCTAGTTAATTATGCCATGTAAACCAGACAAAATCTAAACAATGGCACTGTGCCAATCTACCCGGAAATTGGCTATGAATAGACGTGTTCTCTGCTAACTGTAAGCAAAAAAAACTTTAACTAGCAAATTGAACTTTACGCTAAAAGGTTAAGCAAACAAACACACACGGTTTAAGTTATGGTCCAGAGGTGGAAGCAGAGAACATCTTAAAGTCAGTTGAGGGAGACAGACATAAAATTCAAAAAGCAGGCCTGACAATGACACTGAACACTGAAGAATGAAGAAGTCTGCTCGGTTTGCTCCGAAAGGACACTTGAGTTTTTATTTGCATTTTATGACTCATTTTTCACGCCTCCTTGAGGGTCCTCTGCGTGTTTGGGTGTGCTGCGGGTGTGTGTCTGTTTGTGTCAGTTTGGGGCTGATAAAAGCCAGCAGCAGGACCGCATAATCCTTTACGGTTTTGTCCTTTTGCTGTCGTCAGAAAACCCCACCAATAATTTATATTGAGCAAAAACTGAAAACTCATTCCAGCATTCAGATAATTGAAATTGATATATGAAGAGGCCGTTTTCTTGTGCCCGTTTCGGTTTCTGTGTCTGTTTCTTTGTCCCTTTTCGCTGCCTTGAAACAAAACGAGCGCTGCATGTGCCGCTTAGATAAACAAAACAAAGGCAAACCAGAAAAGAAATGGAAATGGAAATGGCAAAGGCAGTGGAAGCAGCAGTGGAAGCTTCAGCAGAGCGGAAACATTGCGTATACGCCACCGACAATGCCAAAGTCTCTGCACCATATGAAAATTCATAATTTTGCGTACGTACCAAATGGAAAATGGGTAAACACAACAGCACACGAACACACACACCGTCACACCGCACGTGTGTGTATTTTCTTAGCTTTTTTATATGTTTTTCAATATTTTCTTTATGCGCCATATTTTTTTTACGCCAGTTTTTCATGAAATATATTCGAATTTTTATATTTTCCTTCAGAAATGGGAACAGATGCGTTTCACCTTCACCTTAATTATTATTATTACGTAAATAGTAATTAAGCTCTGCAACACAGACATCAAAATACACAAAATACACAGCCACAAATAAATTCGTGTATAAAATCAGAAAAATGTCTAAATTTAGGCCAATCAGACAGGAGGAAATCCACAGGTGGCAATTCAATTATGTACAAAATTCCAGCAGTAAAAAAGGAAATTGATTTGGGATCACAGTAATCAAAACAGTACAGTCATAAGTGACAACAAACTATATTAATTTGTTTACGAATTCGAGAAATGTCAGAAGCATTTTAAATTTGTCGAGAAATATTTTGATATTATCTTATTCTGTTCGTGACGATTTGAATGACATTTAAAGCCCACACACAGCATACATATAAATAAACTATGGGATTTATAATTCTACGCACAAATAAGAGTCTCGAATAAATAAAACAAATCCGTTTGAGGCTTCTGGAAAATGTGTGTGAGGAATCAGTGGGGAAAACCACCTATGACATGGCTTTTCCACCTCAATAATTGATGAGCCAAGTGTGGAAATTCGCGTCAAAAGACGGAAACATAAATTGAATTGAACTTTGAGGGTATTTGAATAAATATTTGATAGAGCCAACAGTCAAAGATTCGCACAGCAACCGCATAACAAAAGCCAATCGCAGTATAAAACAAATGTTAAGTATACGCAACGGTTGCCAGGCGGTAGGCGGGAATAACAAAAAAAAACACGACTGTGTAAAAAACGGCCACAAGCAGAGTAATAACTACCCTTTAATCTACAAAATATATTTATTTATATTTTAATAAAAACTTGATTTGTCTTTGTATCCTAAATTTTTCTACTCCTTAGTGAACTAGTAGTTTATACTACCTCGAGTTAGAGTATTCAAAGTGTACGTTAAAATGGCGCCACGTAAAGTGCGTGTGAGCAAATAATTTATACACCTTTTGAAAGATTTATTGCGCCAAGGCGGCTGCAAAAACCAATTTTCGTATAACGCCAAATCAAAGCGTGAAATTCAATTAATCTAAGCAGGGGCAACTTGGGGATCTGAGGGGATTGGGGAGGGAGTGGAAAAGGGGATATAGTATACACTGGGGCAATTCGGCTGAGGGATCAGCTTTTTGGCAAAAGATCTAGAGGTTGGCATAAATATATTTATAAGTGGCATCCTCTGTCCGATACTCTTCATAAATAATGCCGCACAGCGACAGCTTTTCACACACACCACACACATGAGTCAGAGTCGTGTTATTTGAGATGAATCAGTGGAGCTGACACAGCAAAAAGAGACGACTAAAAAACAGGAGAACTGCAAACAGAAAACGTCTTTAAAGCCCGCCTGTGTTAACGTATTTGGGTTAGCCAGTCAGGCAGTCAGCCAGCCAGAACACATGTACGTACAGTAATGCTAACGGTACTTCAGACGGAGCTACCCAAAAACCAAAAAAAACAACCAAAAAGTGCAAATGTTTTTTTAGTTTCACTCATTTTTCTTTTGCCGAAATGCAAATAGCAGAAGAACAAAGAAAGAGCACGTGCAAAGGCCCAAAGAACCTACAAACAAATGTGCCTACACTGAGCGAAAAGGGAGCTAAGTGGAAACAAGTTTAAAGGCACTTGGGTTACGAAAGGGGAATAAAGAAAGGAAAGGAATTAAATATTATAATGTAAGAAAAGGGTTCTAAAAAGGAGACTAAAATGTCTAGGTCTAGGGTAGGTCTAGGCAAGAATTAAAGCTGAGTATTTAGAGATTACGTATACTCGACTTTTTCTCGCAGTGCATGTGTGAAATGCCCTTCCCCTACGTTTTCCGCTTTTCCACATTTCCCGCCCTTTTGCCAGTGTCAATGCAAATTGTTTACTGCAGCGTGGGTTTTGTCGCTGCTTCAACTGACTGCATTTAATTGCAACTGTGCAACTGCAGCAACAACAATCAGTACAACAACAACTACAACAACAACAACAACTAAAACAACAAATACAACAACCCCTACAGTAACAACTCCAAGTGCAATGTCTCCTACGTAAATCCAAAAGAAATTATGCAAAATGCTTGATGCGACTAATGTCAAGCGCTTTGCATACAAAGTGCTGTGCCATCCACACGTTGCATGCAACAGCAGCAACAGCAACTGCAACTGCAACTGCAACTACAAAGTCAAAGCTCAATGCACCTCAAACAACAACAACTACTGAAAAGGGCTTAGAGCCCTGTGAAACTTGGCAAAAAGCAAATAGGCAATGTCATTGCCCGCACAACTGAAATGTTGGTCAACCTTTTTGGCCAACTAATCAAATCAAAGAAACCCATCAAACCAAAGCATATTAAATTAAACAATACCAGCTACAACTGCTATAGCAACAACAACAACAACAACAACAACAAATTGAATAATAATAATAACAATAACAAGCTTTGATACGAGCACTCCATATAGAAAATATATACACATATGTACATATATACAAATTGTGAGCTTGGCACGCAAACAATTTCCACACATTGCACAAAAATAATAAACAGCAGACACAAAGAAGGAGAAGGAGAGATAAAAGCTAAAGAATGGGCAGTGCACGACTAGCAAATACCCTGCGTGAACTAAAAAAACTTGTTTAAAATAAGTTTGGCTGCCTAGTTGATACGCTAACAATGTTTAATAGCAAGCGACTATAGTCTAAATGACTTTTAAATACTCTGTGGAATTGAACAAGCCCAATGAAGGAGTCTACCCGACAAGCAAACACGGTGTGATTGTTTAAAAATGGAGAATAAGAGAAAACTAAGTAGAGCTGGCTCACCTTGTTAATATTTAAATTTATTTCCTGTCTCAAATGTCTACCAGTTGATAATACTCACCCTACACAGTACAGGGCATGCAGGCATATACACAGTAAACTATACAAATGTGAATAATTGAATGCGAACAGATACTACCACAAAAAAATAATATGAAAATTTGTTTACAATTTTCCAAACGCACCTACCCGACCTCTGGCACCCACCTCCATGCCTCTCTCCCTCCACCGCCCCCCTCACTGTCACGTTTCGTGTTGCTGCTTGCGCCGCCGTGTCGGTCTCTGTGGAAACATGTTTGGCAGTGTGACAGTTGACTAACTCGTTGAATGCTGAAAAACTCTTTCCACTAGTAAAATTTATGCATAGAAACATTTTGCTTCCGTCAACAATGAACAACAATTCAATTGACCAGCTGCAAACTATGGCAAAAATATTTAATTGCATTTATAAATTGCCAGCAACAAAAAACACAGTAACAATCTATTGTTTGCACCACAATGTTGTGTGCAACAACTGGTGGCATGAACGGATAAAGATATAAACTTTATCGATATGCCTATTACAATAACTGCAATTTGGATTCCAGAAATATGTAATTGACACACCTTTTCCTCCCTTTTTTTTCTCTCTCTCTCTCTTTTCTTCTTTCACTTCCATCTCATTCTTTCATTTTAAAGGTAGCACTTAAAAGACAAGCCGACGACTGTTTTAAGCTTTAACTAGCAGTATTTTGGGAATTAGTATGCGGTTAAAGTATTTAAACATTTTTTATTTTGCGTGGAGAGAGCCATAAATTGTGGTCGGTGACTAGTCTTGATATCTTACTTTAATTACGTCAATAAATTATTAAAAGAAATGAATTAATTAAGTGCGCTTGTAACCGAAAAGAACTCAACTTGGCTATAAAAAGACATTAACGAGTTCTGTGGGTTTGACAATAAACAATAGTTTAACTTGTCGTGCTAGTTTTAAATAAATTCCAAGATAAACACAGAGATTAGTTGTTAAGAAATGCTGAACTGAAGCTAAGCTCACATTGTTTTAAGCACAAATAAATTGATTTTATAGCTAAGAAATGCATTTAACTGGTAGATAAAACTTGTCAAAGGTAGTCAACTAAAGAATGCGATAACAAATGGTTTGAGACACCGTGTATCTATTTTACTATGAAGTACACATTCCTAAGAGATGTGATTTGAATACAATAAGCACCCAGAGAAACTTAACAATAGAAGCTCCACTTTCCCCAGGACACTGGGCTAAGAATGCCCATCACTTACAGTTCTACTTTTTAAAGAGACTAAAAGCACTCACCTTGGCCTGAAACGTGATGCCGTGGAAGAAGGCCTGCTCGGCATGAAGAGGAACACGCAGATCCTGATCATCCTGCACCAGATCGTAGGGTGTCGATGGCATTCTCAGATAGTTCAATAGCACCGATTCGGACCACTTGTAGTATCATGAAATTGTTTTCATTTTTCTCTTGCTACGCCGCTGCAACTGATGGCGCAATTGCCATAAAATGCCTCTCTTACCGCGACTCTTAGCCTGACTCGAACAGTGGCTCTGACTCAGTGTCTGACTGTGACTCTGGCTCTGGTTATGACGTTGGATGTGGCCAAGATTTGTATTCAAAATCGGTAGTTTAATGCTTTGGCTCATGCAAATTGTGTGGAGCGTCGAGTGCGCTCTGATTGATTTCTTCTACTGCTACTATTTTTATTCCTCCTCCTTCTCCTACTATTTCTACTTCGTTTGTTGCTCCTTCGTTCGTGGAGCGCCGCCAAACAGCTTTTGCTTAATCTCAATTTATGAGTTTGTGGTCGTCTCTCGTAGCTGCCAAATTGAATTGCGTCAGATGCTGTAAGATTCGCGAGCGTAAACGGCACAGAGCGAGGAAGAGGGAGCGAGATAGAGAGAGAGAGAGCGAGCGAAACGCGATTCTTCTTAGCCGTTTTGCGTTTTATTATGAAATTTGCCCATTCACTGCCAATTTGCGCTGCGGTTGTGGCTGCAAAACAGAGGAGAAGAGAAGAACAACATTAGTTATAGTATACAAAAAATCAGCAAAATCAGTAAATCAGTAAACTTAAATAAGCTTCGCTAATAATTTGTAATCTGTTCGCCTAAACGCCACGACTTTTGTCTAGTTTAGTGAGTCACTTTAAACGCTTTCCAATTTTCAGTTTAAGAAACTTGAGTCAGTTGAACAGTCTGCACATCAGTCAGTCAATCAGTTAGTCAGTCAGTCAGTTAGTCAGGTGTAGAGTTCATTGGAATCATGCTAATTCGATGGCGTTTGAATCATACAACTCATGCTCTTCGCATGGTAATCATTTACTACCTGTCTACCTGTCCTTATCTCTTTCCCTCCTCTGCTCTATTGGCACACCTACGCGCACATGCCGACAGACAACGCTTTAAATTTGTTAATCAAACTTTTACATTTATGACTTATTATTATTATTATTACTTGTTATAAACATTCGGCAAAAGATCACGTTGTCTTTTTTTATTTTTGCATAATCTTTTGTTCTATATGGTCTGCAGGAAATGTCTGCGTTTTAATCGAATGCACGCAAATACCCTGTAAAATTCAGAGTCGGTTGGAAGGTATACTTTATGAAATACTTTATGTAATATATTCCATTTTTTAATTTAAATTATTAGCTTAGGTTAGTACCTTAACTGTGCCCACAATTTAACTTATATCACATAGACAAACATTTTATTAATTAATTTGCTTGTTGTTTTAATCACATTTGTAAACACCCACAAAACAAATATACCCTTTTTCATGTGCTCAGTTAGAAAGAGGTATTTAGCTTGAATGTTCATTGTTGTTTAGTATATGCTTGTTTATTGATGAGTCTGTCTGGCAGCCGAAAAATCAATGCGTTTCTCCCTCGTGTTTTCCCTCTCTTTCTCTATATTTGTCTCTTTAAAATTTCATCAACTCTCGGCGGCTTTTAATGAACTCAGCGAAACTCAAAACTGAAACTTTATGTCAACAGCTGTGCTTCATGTTTTTGCTTCTTGTTTTGTTTATACTTTTGTTTTCTATCTGCCATCTTTGTCTCCCAGCTTCACTCTTTCTCTGTCTCTGTCTCTGCTTACCACTTGCTGAGACAGGCCAAAGGGTCACGGACGTTTAAGCTTGTAAATGACAAGTACAACAAGTAAAGTCAGCAAAGGCCTCCCAACATTTCTCCATTATGTCTGAGACTTTGTCTCCTGCTGCAGTGCATCTCTCCCTCTCCCTTCCTCTGTCTCTCTGCATAAAGAGACAACACAAAAAATGCCGCGCTTAGTAAAAAGCACCAAATAAAAAACAAAAGTTATGCCAACAATTCCCCGAATGTCTGTTTATCTCTGTCTCGAACAGTCTCTGCCTTTCCCTCTCTGTGTCTCTCTTTTTCTCTCTCTTTGTCTCTGCTTTGTGCTTAACTTATCAATTTGGTTTTTCGATTGAGTTCAAATTGCAGGCAGCTGACACCCGAAATGGAGGTTAATAGGCTACTGGGTTGGGTTGACACTTTTTGGGGCGCATTATAAATCTCAGCTTAGCTTTGTCAGAGGTCAGGGACACGAAGGGAGGTGGGAAGGGCAATCTGGGATTAATGGCATTCCTTTTAGTGTTCAAACTTGAACTTAAAGCTTGAGTTTCCTGTTCAGCTCTTGAAGCTCAAGACCTTTTGTCTGCATTTCCCACACAACAAAGTTCAATGTCTGAACAATCGCCCACAATCATATATCATACACAAATAAGGTAGCAGTAGTAACTGCTGCTAAAGGTAATGCTAGCAATGGTAGCTGCCGCCATTTTGTGGCAACACAACAAGGTTCAAGTACCTCTACAAACAAGACACGAGCTGAGCTGAGGCAAAGTACTCTGCGCATGTGTTGTGAGGCATATTAAAATCTACTATAAGTTTAATGCTAGAAAAGTGCCTTCACATTGCACCCGCCTTTGGTAGAGAGCGCGGGAGGGAGTTGGGTAAAAGGAGGAGAGAGAAGGCGGAGAAACACTGTGTATACATTACCCAACCCAGTCAGTCTTTGCTTCCCTTTGCTCAACTTGTTCAGAACTTTCTCAAGTCACTTCTCTGCTACGCACAGTGCTAGTTACACTCTGAGAAATCTTCTTTAAAAATAATCTTGTACTGTCTAGTTAATTTATTTACTTATTTTTGTGCTTTCAACCCTAAGTTGCTTTCAATTTTTTGCAGTGTTGCCTGCTTCTATAATGCTCTGCTTCTTTCTGTTCTCAAATGCACGACTAGCTGCAGCGTCGGCGTCAGCGTCTGCGTCAACATCAACGTCAGCGTCGCAGTTAACTGTTGGTTTCGTATTGCGCTTTGTCTCGTGCTTCGCCTCGATTCAAACTGCTCGCAAGGTTTCATTTCATTTCATTTCAGTTCGAATCGTTTCAGTTTACCATCTTTCGTTTCAGTTCGTTTTGTTTCGTGCCGTTCTTCGCCCGCACTATCAACAACAAAAGCTGCGCCTGCGCAGCAGCAGCGACGCAACTGCAACTGGCATTGCAGCCAGCAGCAACAACAATGGACAAAAACTCGTATCGCATGCAAGTGAATGACTTGGCAAAGTTGACGACGTGCTTCCAAGAAGCGTTGAGCTCAGGGCTCTGTTTTGGTACTGCGGAGTTGCCAGTTTAAACCGGTTTTGTTCTCTTCACTTCATCTGCTTCTTCTCCGCTGCTTTGGTGCTGTCGAAGTCAAAGTCTTGGTAACTTACACGCTCACTTCCTTTCCGGTTCTTGGTGCATTACAAGCCCCCTCTCGCTCTCTCTCCCCCTATCTCTGTCTTACACACATAATACTCAGAGTCAGCTGCAATTTCAAGTTTTTTCTTTAGTTTTGCTTTTTATTTTTTGTGATATTTGATTTGTCGTAATTACGCTGCGCAGCAATCAAGCGAATCGACGAAAATGAAAATATTGCAGCAGCCTCCACTGCCACCTCTGTCTCTGTTGCTACAACCTGCACTTGCCACAAGTTGTCTCCTATACTCTTGTCCTCTTGTCCTCTTGCCATATTATGCAAGTGGCAAGAAGCAGATAAAAAACGAAACTGGTCCTCAATTTGAAGTTGAACATTTTTTGTTTGCCTTTGTTTTGGTCTTAGTGTTTTATTATTTTTGGCAATTCGAAAATTGCGCACATTTTTGGGTTTGGAAAACATTTTCTGGCTTTTTCGGCAATGCGGAAAACTTGAAAGCAAAAATGTTTGAGTTTTCTATTGTTGTTGTTGTTGTTGTTGTTGTTGTTGTTGTTGTTTTTCTCTTAATTTTTAAAAACTGCCAAATAAACAGATAAACAACAATCATGCGCTATACGATGGCAGCAATCAGCGCATCTATAAGATTCGCCAGCTGCTGTGCCAGCTGCCCATCTATCGCTATCTCTCTCGTGATTCCTCTCTCCTTCTCTCTTACTCTCTCACTGTCTCTTTGTGGCTCGCGGCAGCACATCCTCAGGTTGCGTCTGGTTGCCGGGCATCAATCTTGTTTTCGATTTCAAAGCTAACAACTAAGAGCACCACAACAGAGATGCTCGACTGATAGGTGCCCAGTTCGCAACAGATTTCAAATTCACCAAAGATAATATACTAAATTCTTGTTAAAAAGTCATCAGTTCCGTAGAGAAGCCTGGCATGGCTTTCAACCCCACAAGGATTGTCATTATCATTACAGTTCGGAGTAAATAGCTCTTTCAATCTAAGACCTATTGCTTTTCAAAGGCATAACAGCATAGAACAAGAAATATAAGCAGCCATTGTCCTTCTTGAACTGGGCTAAAAGCTAACAAAAAAGCAACATGTTGCAGACACGGTTGCACACGCAGACACAGCAAGAGACGGAGACAGAAAGATACAAAGATAGATAGAGAACCTTTTTTGTCTTAACTGGATTCCTTTTTGTGGCGATCTTTGATCAGACTGAGCAAATGGGGATTTCTTTGTCTCGACCATGTCGCCGAGGCTTTTATACTTATTTACGAGCAGACAACCCAGACAGCCTACAACAACAACAGGTCGATGCAAAAGTTTTTGCCTGCCTGCCTGCCAGAATGTATCTATAAGATACATGCTCGGCGTGTTTGTGTGTTACGCGCCTATAAATAGCGCCCCCAACAGAGCAGCATTCTGAACCACACCCCCGCCTCTACCCCGCTGCTATACCTCCAGCATACCCTCTCACACACACCGACACATGCGTATATGTATCTAGATAAATAGATATAAATGTAGCTATACTTTGAATATACTTTGGGGCTAATACAACAATACAAACAAACATAAATCTTAGAGAAACGGAAAAGAAAAGTTTGTGTTTTTCTCGCTCGACGTTTTTTTCCGTGGCCAGCTAAAGCATTTCATATTGAAAGCGTAAAACAAAACGTATCTTAAAGATACAAGAACCTAACCTTGACAGTTTGCAGTCTCTCTTTGTCCCTCTCTCTCCCTCTCTTTCTCTGTATCTTTCAGTTCCAACTTAGCATAAATCGTGAGTTTATAAGTTTTTCTCGATTATAAGACAGAAAAATCATTGAGCATAAAGCAAAAACTAAAAAAAAACTAAAAAAAACTAAAATAAAATTAATGATCGGAGTTCGAAGTAAATTCTTCAGTTTCTTTAGTTATCAGCAATTTTGTCATTGCACTCTGCTTTAGCGTTGATTACATTAGCTACCCAGCGTATCTGTGTGTATGTTTCTTTGTGTGTATCTGCAGCTGTGTATATCTGGCAGATGCATTTTGTGAATGAGGCTGAATGCGTTACAGTGCATGGCACATTTCAGCATTCACAAAATTAATAAACACTGTCCGACTTTTTTAAATTCTTGGCACAAACACAAACAATTTACTTATACACATACACAGCGAGAAATAGTCGAGTAATTGTCACTTTTAAAACTGGTTTTTAATAAGTTTTTAAGCGCGAAACTTAATATTTTTAAATGAAATTAAATACCAATATTTTATTATTGTTCTTTCAGTGCTTTCTCTCAGTGTACACACTTATGTATATATAGTTTACTATTTGCACAATGAGAACCGCTTGTATCTGCAGCCAACAACAACAAAAGTATCTCTGCACTGCAAAAGTATCTAGAACGCGTCGCGTAATCATATTTTTTTTTAGTTTTGATTGTTGGAAATTATGCGAAACTTTCAATTTCTATGCGCCATTTGCGTGGGTTGCTCGAGTGTTTTGCCGCCCATAAGTTTCAGCGTAATCAGATAGTTTAGCAGTTAACGCACACGCACACACACATGCACACACACCCCTATAGTTGTCGGTGCTTTACCGCTCAAATTACTTGTGTCTTTTGCCTCTTGGCTGTGCGGTATATTTTTAAAAATTAACTGCCAATTCCAGGAACGCGTCTTCGTTGTGTCTTCCTCTTCTTCGTCTTCGGTTTTTGGCTTTTTCTTTCTTTTTTTTTTTTTTGGTTTTTTTTTAACTTGTTGAAACTCTTGACTGAATGTTAATAAATACAGAAAACGTTCTAGGTTCTTGCGACCTGAGAACTGAGACTTGTTGCTATGTTTGTTGGATTCTTCTAAGCTTAGCGTCTGCTTCTGCTCTTTCTACACTCTTTCTTCACTCTTTCGCTGGCTCTGTTAAGTTTTATGCATATTTAATAATTTCGCAAGTAAGTTGAGCTCTTTAGCGCGTGTGAAACGGAAATGTTTGGACTTTTTTTCGCTTAGCTGTTTTTTGTTATTTTTTGTTTTGCTTAAGAACTTTAGTTTGGACACGAACAATTTGCTAATGGCCGCGACACGAGCAACACAAGATACTTGCTGACAGTAGATACAAAGATACTATGGTGCAAGTGCAACAAAATCGTTTTCTACCTGAGTTCAGTACAAAATTTTCAACATACTTAATTTGTTTGTGTTTTAGTTTATTTTTGAGGCGTGGGAACCGGTATGCAAATCTATAAATTTTTGTTTATTTTCCGTATTTGTGAATTTGTTTTTGCTTTCCGATTTCGATTTGGATTTGAAGCGCGTCGCTTTTGAACCGTGAACCGTTAACCGTTGAGAGCTGTGCGTTGCGTATACGCACTCGACTGCACACAATGAACGCCGACCAACAACTGATTCAAAAGTCGTCTCCGTCTCCGAGTCAGAGCAGTCAGCTAGCAGCATATGTAGATACAGGGTGCCCACAAAACCTGTTTGTTTCCCACTGTAGCGCTCTCTTTGCTGCCTTAAGAGCGCAACGTTTTCGTTTATTCGTTTCGTTTCGTGCTCGCTCTTGCTTTCGCTCTCTTTGTCTTGCTTGGTCGCGCTCTCTCGCTTTCTCACGCTGTGTTTGTTGTACGAAAAGCGAAAGCCGCTGGCCAATCAGCTTCTGGCAACTACACGTGCTTGCCGCTTGAACCCACTTGAAGCCCGCTCGGCGTTTCGGTTTCTCTGTTTTGGTTTTGTGCTGCCCAAAATAACAAACGCCGCAAAGAGTTGCTTAGACGACGGCATGACTAAGTGACAGTTCTAACTAACTAGCACAGTTAACTATATAAAAATTAGAATTTGTTTAAGTTTTTCAAATATTATGAGACAATAAATTGTCATATTTAAGTTAGTTTAAAAAAGCTCTGCTGAATGTCAAGAAGACACCTTAAGACCGGTTTGTCTAAGCACTTCAGACATACTTGGTAGCTTATGTTATTATTGAACAGTAATTGTTAATATTAAGCGTCACTTTAACATGATCTTAACAGCTGTTCTTCTAGTTTATTTCAAACTAACTAACAGCGTTGTCTTCTGACCCCCTGTTGCTAAAGAGGCAGCCACAGACCACAGAGTCGTTCATCATTCCCAATAAAGGTAATCAAATATTTAAGCTTTAAAGATATTTTGTAATTATTCATTTAATGAATAAAATATGCAGCCTATTTTAAAGCCCAAAATGGCAGCTCATTGCCTGGGATTAGTTCTGCACATTTCAGGTATGCAAAATTCCCAAAAACCCAACTGAAATACCGGAAATAACTGGAATAATAGAATATGTAACGGCTTTGTGGCTACCACAAGCAGAATACAGCTCTGTTTTGTGGCTTATACACACACAAATACACGCTCAGGTACAGTGACAACTCATTCACTCACTCTGGTGACTTATCTACACCTACAGAGCAATGTGTGTGTATTAACGCATAACTCAACGCTGTCTATTGGATGAGGAGGCGAAATAGAATTCATGAGAAATATGCAAAGCTTTCGAAATGCCAACAAAAGTCGACCGCAAAAAAAAAATCAAGGATGACAGACCGTGCAAAACTCGGAAAGGATGTGACAACGCGAACAAGCACACACACACACACACACACACACACGCAGACGCACTGTGTGACTTTCAATTTGATGCGAGCTGAAAGAAAGTGGAATTTTTTAGAATTCCATCGCAAATAGTTTATACCACGCGAAATTGCGGTCAAGGTTTGCAGGAATTGAATTTTAGAACTGCGTTTTTTAATTGCACTTCCCTCCGAATTCCGCACACAACTTTTCCGCAAATGAAAACTCCAACTAAATTGTAAAAAACTTTGGCGAAAACTTTAAATTGCTGTCGCGTTTTACTCAAATTCAGTTACCAACTTTTCAGCCTGGTCACATTTTTAATTAAAAGCTCCGACATCGATTGAAAAATATATTTCATTTCGAGTTGGCAAACAGTTCAGCACACCCGGTGCTGGCACATTGGCTGCAAACCTCCGAAGACTTTAAAATAACCGTACTTTAACCGGTCGCAGGAATTCGACGTACTTCAAAATCCGTTCAATCATCGTGTTGCCACTTAAGCCAACTTTTAGCCTATTCCCGTGTGCTGTGTCACTTCTACTTAACACATTGTCAAACAAGGCAGAGAGGGTGAGAAGCACACCCGACTTAAGTATACCCTATGGATGTACAGTGGGCTATTGGGCTATTTCCAGCTTAACCAACAATTGTGTGCCAAACACTTGGCCAAATCAGCACCGCTTGTTAACCTGATACCTAATCGATGTACCTTTACAGGCATTAAGCCGAGTTGAATTCCACAGTTCGTGACAAGATTATAATACTCGCAGCAAAGGGTGTTACACACAAAAAACACTTCTATACATACATGTGTGTATCAAATAAATGTCCTTAAGGCGCAATACTTAACTCTGGCATAAGAGACCATCAACATACACGTGTGTGCGTGTGTGGAAAGCAGGAAAAACTCGAGCTCAACCGGTGCCAAAGTGGCTGACAAAGTTTTTCGCTTACCTCAGGCAAACTTGGCTCGATTGCCAACACGAGAGTGTGTCTCAGGGTGTGTCTGTGTGTGTTTAGGGGTGTGTTAAGCATTGAAGCGATGAGGCTTTAAAGCCGCTACCAAATCAATTAATAACTTTTCGCTCACTCACAGTCGTAATTGGCGCCTAAAAGCAGGCAGCAAACTCATTATTTTAAGCATAAATTATGCGAATATGAATCGCATTTAAACACACACACACCGTACACAACACACACACACACATCCGCTGGAATATTTAATAAGACAATTTGGTAGCAAGCATCTGCTGATAAAAATCCAATAAATTTGTCCAGAATTGTCAGAGCTTTTTTGCCTTTAGAAGCTGTCACGCTTCGTTAAATCGGCGTTAATTTATGTGGGCGTTATTTGAGAGTGGGCATGGTAGCAGCCTCTAGGCTATGAGCAAATGACACACACACAACTTTGACTTTGATAAACGCAATTGTCTAGCAAATGGAAAACGTTAGGAAAATGTTAATGAAAAGCATGGAATGAAGGAAAATGAGAAACACAGAGACAGAGGCTGCAACAAATTAAAATGTGTGCTAGACTTTAAGTCAGTCGCTGGGTAAAATCAATCAAGAAAGCAAATAAATACAATTAACGTTACATTACGCATACGCCACGCTGCACAGCAGCACAGAGTAAAAGTTTTCCGTGTCGTGGCTCGGCATAAATTATGCTCGCAACAATTCTTTGCAATTTAATGCATGTCAACGCGGTGCACAGCACTCACGCGCACCTCCAACAAGCAGACTTTATGTGTATGCAAATACAATAAGTGGAGGGCAGGTTTCTGGCAGAATGACTGGACAATACCCTGTATTTGCAGTGAACCTCAATAGCTTTAAAGAAGCTAGAGAAAGAAACCATTTAAGTTAAGAAGTATTTAAGGCGTGTTATATACAATACCAAGCCGACACTGTAGTACAACATACCCCACCAAGTGAGTCCTGAAAACAGCGCCATTACAACACACTAAGGACGAGCGATCCACGTGCATTTTCCATGGAGACGGAATTATGAATAAAAATATAAAATCAAATATGCACTGACGTGTAAATTAACGCTCGAGTCTGTACAGATTGAGTTAAAGCATGAATACGAGAATTTTCAGCACACCGACGTGTGTGAGTACGTGTGTTTTTGGATTCGCTTTAAAGTACATAAAAAATACTGAGCCAAACTAGTAAGCAAGAAATGATGGGAACTGAAAAGAACCAGCAAAAGTCGAATCAAAAGTTGGCGGAATCCATAGGAAGTGCAACAAACTTGTTTAAAACTTTTTTGTAGCCAAACTTGCCACATTTATGAAACCAATTAAATATGTAACGGAGATTCACAGCTTAAAATATACCAAAACTGAAAAAGTTTTAAATGTAATGAATAAATTGCCGATTAAATTGAGCAATTAACTGACAAGGGGCAGGCACTTGTTGGTTTAATGTATAAAATAGTTGTAATTATGAGAATAAATTAGTTTGATCATTAGTCAAACTAAAGCCACTAATTAGCCGCGATATGTGCGATAAGCAGCATGGTGTTAAAATACCTTTGGTGCTACAAGCAGACTGCCACAACATGTGGCAAGCAGCAGTAGTGTTGCTGCTAGTTTTTGGAGTTCTCTGCAGGACATACGAGCTGCAAGCAACTCTAAAACGCTGCCATGTGGAACAAAGATTCACAACGCTTTTGTTGATGCAACACCAGCAGCAGCTGCCCTGTCAACAACTGCAGCAAGTGGCAGCAACTACAGAATGGCCTGTGTTTTGGTTCAATAACCAAGCTGATTTCTACCTGAAGAGCAGTCAAAGTACTGAAATTTTGGCATTGTTCTGTGTCACTGGAGACTATACTTTGGACACGGAAATGTGGCAAGCAGTGAGTAGAAATCTGTACAACATGCGAGATGTTAGAGTGCTATTAGTGCTGCCAAAAGAGGTGGCAAGCGTTGCAGAAGTGCTTCAAGAACTGACAGTGATTGCAACCGAGCTACACTTGCCAAATGTAGCACTCACTACCAGCTCCAAAGGAATCTATCGACTACAGCCTTATCTTCAGAATTCTTGGCTAAAACTTAACTTGTCTAATGGTAATACACTCTATGAAACTCAGCCCAATTATCAACAGAAGGTGGCCTATACTCTACCCGATCAGATCAGATCGTTTTCCCTCGTCTACATGGATAAAAAGACGCGAGAGATGAAGATGTCTGGCTTTGTGGCCAGATTAATACAGGAATTTGCACGTGTCTATAACATTTCACTACATTGGCGACATCCTGTGATTCTTGGTGAGAAGTTGTCCATTATTCAGCTGCGCAATATGACCATAAATGGCACATTGAATCTACCCATAACACTTTGTGGCTATGAAGAACTTAATAAGGCGGCCATCTTCTCGTATCCTTACGACATTCCCTCCTGGTTCATTATGGTTCCTTGCGCCCAGGAAGTGTCCACTGCGGAAGTATTTCAAATGCTCTTCAACTGGAAAATGCTGGTGCTTCTCTTGGTCTCCTATTTTCTATACATAGTACTCGATTGTGCTCTGAGTTGTCTACTTATGCGCGAGAAATTCGATTGGACATATCTGCTGTGTAATGAGCGCATGATCGCTGCCATTTTGGGACAATCCTCGAAACTTTGGAGTCGCTATACCATCACTTCACGCATGTCTCAAGCCCAACTCTTCATAGTTGGCCTAATGATTTCAACGGTTTTTGCAGCTCATCTCAAGACGTTGCTGACCAAAAGACCCACAGAACGACAGATCTCGACTTTGCCTGATTTGGGCACATCGAAACTCAAAATATACTTTGAGCACACCGAGCAATTCTATGTGAGTCGAATGTTCGACTCGTATCCCATAAAATTGATCAAGGACAAGATTGAGTATGTGCCATCAAACGAATTTTATGACATGCGACAGAGCCTGACTGTACCTGATGGATTCTCAATTACAGAAACCGAATTTAACATGATTAGAAGACAACAGGAACTGTTTTATCGTCCGGCATTTTGCCTTTTTTCGGATCTCATTTTTCGTCATAATCTGTTAATGTCTGTTCCCCTTGAGCCAAATTCGATATATGCTCAACATCTGGATTCATTTATACATCAAATTCATGCTTCTGGTTTGTTTTTATACTGGAAAGCAGAATCAATAAGGGATCTTATTGCTTTGGGACAAATTAACCTCAAGGATCCCCAAGTATACGAAACTCTTCACGCGTTTAATGTGGCTGATTTACTCATCGTTTGGCTGAATTTATGCTTGGGTTTGACTATTGCATGTGCCGTTTTCATATGTGAAATAATTCTTAATCGCTGGCAGCAAAAACTCATGGAAAATAAAAGCAAGGGATGTCACAAAACTTAAAATAAACCAAATCTATAAAGAGAAGCAAACAAAAAGTCGATAAATGGACTAATAGTTAAGCTGTTTAGATCAATTTAGTAAAGTTAACTAAGTCAAGGAATTTGAAAATGCTGAATAAAGTAAAGAAAACAACAGAGATTTTTGTTAAAAGGACTACTAAGTTTACCACAGCAAAGTTACAACGAAAGCCTAATAAAAATTTGTATATAAGTTTCTAGTCGTCAGCACTAGCTACTAAACCTTTTACCGTTTAACGATATAATTTCACTTGAAGGTCTATGTAAAAAATACACACTCTGTCTCTCCCTACCACGCATTTCACTTCCCCAACTCCCACTTTATCCCTATCTGTCCATTGTCTACACTTCCGCTTTCGCCTTTCGGCTTTGGTCGATAACGGTTTGACATAAATCAAACATTTTGTTATCGGATTATTTTGAAAATGTCTGCTTGATGCTTTTTCCGTTGCCGTTGACAAGGTATTTGTTTGTTCAGCTTTTGTTTTCTAGCCAGGATCATGCCATCAACGCAATGGCCAAGGACCACGGATAATTGACGTTTACGTTGACAGCGCAGCGTTTTATGAAGATAAAACTGTTGAAATGTTGATGCCGACACAGAGACAGACTTGGTTGGATTTTGTGGCTTATTGCAATTTAATGCTTACTCCATGAAACTGTGCAACGCGGCGTATACGCAACGCCTGAATTGATGTACGCTCAGCAGCAAATCGATGCGCCAATCGACGCTTTGAACTACCCGAAAAAAAAAATGTCGAAATTCAATTACAGTGTTTCTGCAGGGACAGTGCAAAATTGCGAACTGTCAACAGGTTTTGCTGCCAGTAAATCCAATTGCTATTGATGAATGTCATTTTTATCTAGAGAAGAACCATTTTTGGCCGTTTAAGCGATCTTTAAAACTAGATTTTGCTGAATTACATCAGTCTGTTAATCAGATGAACCTAAAATCTGTACTAATATGTTTATAATCGTCTCACGCTTCGCTTATTTTTACAATTAAACTCTCTTTAATGCCAGCACTGGAAAGTAACTAACCGGAAGCCTTTACCTACTTTTTGCGCAGTGAAATTTCAAAAAACCCAATATACTCTTGCAGAGGGTATAAAAAGAGTATAAAAATTAAAAAAAAAATGTAATGGAAAATAATTAAGATATCTTCTTCTACATTCAATTAATTATTTAATAAATCTTCCTGTCTCAAAAAAGTAGTATAAACTCTGGTTCTCCACTTTCCGTCAGAAGCCGCCGTTAACTGGATTTGATACTCGCCGGAGGGTAAAGGCAGAAACTTAAAATGCTTTTCTTTCAGCACGAGATTCCGTATTAGTATTTCCTATTGATGATGTATTTGTTAGTTTAGAATTGTATCATTTCACTACTAACTCACCTTATACGGACAAGTGTGATTGATGTTCGATACGTTGGCGTATAAATCTATAACAAATTTCGGAAACGACATTATGCCACGTCTATTTGCCATGAAATTGCAAAAATCAAATGTGGTATTGAACATAAATGGTCGAAATCCATTGTATTTTCGAAGAAGTGCAACATTTACCTGCAAATGAAAAAAAGCTCAGTTCTACGGCCTAAACTATACAATTCATAACATACTTTTGCATTATTAAAGGGTGCTTGTAACACAAGTGCATGAACATTAAGGCCAACAACTCCACGACCCAAAATTTTAAGTTGACATTCTTTATAGGAGCAATATGAAGGATCCAATACATCACACTTAATATTTGTTAATCGCGTAATAGTTGCCGAATTCACGTGACCAAAGAGCACTACAAACGAAAAGAGAATTATCATCGTTAGACACGTTCGAGTAGCACGCAAATAGATAACTAAAACATACAGTTGCCGTATTTAAATATATTTTGCGACTTTATATACATATGTATTTTATATTTGCAATTAAGCAATAAAAACTTGATCGTTTCACGCTTCGCTTATGCTTATAATTAAACACACTTTCATTTTGTATGTTAACAGCACTGAAAAAAATCAACCGAAAACTGTTGCCTACTTTTGCGCGCATCGTAAATTGTAATAAATAATAAATTGCACAAAAATACCGCAGTAATGTATTGAGCAATAAATAATGTAGCTAAAATGTACTTAAAAATCTTACATTTTGCCGAAATTAATTACTTATCTTGTCCTCTACTTTCCATCAGTAGCTGCTGTTACTTGCACTTGGTACACTCTGGAAGGTAAAGGCAAGTAAGAATGTATTTCCTTTTAATATTTCATTTATTAAAGTTTGAGTCATTTTAAAATAAACTTCCTTACCTCATATGGACAAGCGCGATTAACTTTCGATAAAAAAATTTGAAAAAGAAATTTTAGCTGCTTCTTCTGCCAATAAATGACCGGAAACCAATTAGATAATATCAACATCCTAGTGCTCGTGGTTATCTAATAATAATGTTTTATGAGAGTTATGCATAAATGCACCAATTACTTGGTCAATTTAACATTTTGATTGAAGCTAATTTTCCCATTTAATAATGTATTAAATAATTAATTCTAACAATATAAGGATATATGAGCACATATCCTTTAAAAAAAATCCCAATTTATGTTAATTTTTTAAAATGTCCTCCTTGCGCAAGAAATTAGCTTTAACTCGTGTCTTCCATTGGCCATCAGTCGCCGCCATAATCTGCACTTGATACTCGCCGGAAGGCAATGGCAAGAATTTGAAACCCTCCTCCTTCAAAACGAGTTCCCGAAAAATTATTTCCTTCTAAAAAAACATTATTAATTTCTAAATTGAGCGTTTTTAAAGGGCTTTACTTACTTCATACGGACAGGTGTGATTTAAATTTGATGAATCTGATACTAAATCGAACATAATCTTAGCGAATGATAATTGTTCACTTTTCATTGATACGAGCCGGCAAAAGTCACCAGTAACATGGAACATAAATGGACGAAACCCATTGAATTTACGATACAGGCCTACATTTATCTGCAATAAATAACCGATGAAATATTTTTATTTTATTATTTAACCGATAACGAACATACTTTAGCATTGTTGAAGGGTCCTTTTAACAAAATTGCATGTACATTTAGGCCAACAACTCCACGACCCAAAACCTTTAGTTCGCACTTTTTATAAGAACAATATGAAGGATCCAACACCTCACATTGAATGTTTGTCAAACGGTTATCAGTTTTGGAGTTCACTTGACCGGAAAATATTAAGAGCGAAAAGAGACACCACCTCATAGGACACATTGTAAAACCAAACTGATATAAACTACTACGTTCGATTGTGAATATATGTTGTTGAAATAAAATGTTTATTTATAATTACTTAATGGTTACACGCACTATTACTTGTTCAATTGACTGATTTATTCTTTAATGCATACATTATGATAAAATCTTTTATCCATTAGCGAAAATTCTGCTAAATTTTTTCAGATTTTTGTCAATTTTTGAATATATCCTCCATACGCAAAAAATTGATAGTAACTTTTGTCTTCCTTTTGCCGTCAATCAACACCAAAATCCGAATTTGATACTCCCCAGAAGGCAATGGTAAGAATCTGAAATGCTCCTCCTTCATAACCAGTTCACGAACAGTAATTTCCTTCTGAAAATTCTGCGTTATTTCTAGTTTAATACTTAAAAAAATTCTTTACTTACTTCATATGGACATGAGTGATTAATATTTGATCTATCGGCAATTAAATCAACTAGAAATTGTGCGTACGAAAACTTAGCACTTCGTTTTGACATGAACTGGCAAAAATCGTACGTGCTATTGAACATGAAAGGGCGAAACCCATTAAATTTACGAAACATCGCAATATTTGCCTGCAATGAAGAAGCGCGTTAGAAATTCAACTTAAATTATTGAATTAGTTAACTTACTTTTGCCTTAGTTAGGGGTCCATCCAACAGATAGGCATGTACGTTTAGGCCAACAATTCCACGGCCCAGAACCTTCAGCTCGCATGCTTCATAGGCACAAATGAGGGGTTGTAAAACGGTTCGAAGTTTCTAAGTTTACTTGACCGAAAAGCAACAAGAGCGAAACAGGAATCCACATCGTAATATGCATGGCAAAACCAAACTAATATTAATTTAAACGTTCGCTTGTGAATATGTTATTAAAATAATATTTTTTATAATAACTCAATAGTTTTACGCACTACAGACTTGATCAATTGAACGCTTAGTGCTTAAGCTCAAGTAATTTCACGTTTTTATCTTATTTTGATCTGTTTCAGTCATTCGAAAAGATTTGAATCAATTTGATAGTAACATTGTTCATACGAATTTATTCTCTTTATATAGAAATAAAAGCTGCATTTATATTTTGATAAAATTGTATAACTCATTAACTTTTCGATACATCCTCCTGCCTATAAAAATATACCTCAACTCTTGTCTTCCATTGGCCGTTAGTGGCCGCCATTACCTGCAGTTGATACTCGCCGGTAGGCAAAGGTAAGTATTTGAAGTGGTCCTCCTTAAAAACCAAGTTCCGTATAATAATTTCCTTCTGAAATATCGTTTACCGGTGAAGATGAACGTTAATTTAATTAGTTCATTTCACTTACCTCAAATGGACATGAATGATTGATATTTGACGCACCATCTAATATATCAATTACAAATTTTGGTACGGAAAGGACGGAACTTTTCTTGGCCATAAATTTGCAAAAATCATATGTGTTGTTGAACATAAATGGGCGATATTCTTTGTACTTTCGAAAGAAGCTAAAATTTACCTGGAATTTAAAAACTCTTATACTTTGGATTACAACATTATATGGTACGTACTTTTCCATTTTTAAAAGGCCCTTTTAACAAAAGTGCATGCACATTTAAAGCAAAAGATGCGCGTCCAAAAAGTCTAACTTCACATTCTTTATAGGAGCAATAGGAAGGATCCAAAGCTACACACTTTACATTGGTAAAACGATTAATAGTTTCTGTATAAACTTGACCGAAAAGCAACAAAAACGAGTAGAGCACCCACATCTCAGCACCGTTTAAGAACACAAAGCAAGACTGACTGAAATTCGCCGTTAAAATTATATTTATATATGTATAAATTGTTGAACAGATTTGATTTTGTAATTTTTACCATTCTAATAATAGAATAAAAATTTAATCGATTTACGCTTCACTACTTTAAAAAACTAGAAAGAATACTCGGTACTCTGTTCCAATATGTTATAAACAATGGTGAACATTTTCATACAAATACAAGTTAAGAGCATATTTTCGACAGATCGGCCCAATGGGAGCTATACGATAAAGTTGTCTGATTTGAATAAAACTTGGTCAGTACATGTACTTATTAGCCTCTTTCTCCCAGTTACAGATATTCCAACGATTACAGTATACCCTTTTAAACTACAAGTATAGCGGGGAAAGAAAGCAGACAAAAGTTGTCGTATTCTTTTAGGTGCATTGAAAGCCATTCCTTTGAAATATATTGCTTCAAAACAATTTATTTATTAAAATCTTAAAGCCTAAGCCTAGTCTTTTAATATATCCTCCGTTCGCAAAAAATGTACATAAATTCTAGTTTTCCATTGACCGTCGGTAGCTGGCACAATCTGGATTTGGTATTCGCCGGACGGAAATGGCATGAATTTAAAATGATCCTCCTTTAAAACCAGATTCCGAACCACAATTTCCTTCTGAAATTCAAACAATTCCTATTAAATTGAACTATTTAATAAGTTCTTCACATACTTCGTAGGGACAGGGATGATTAAGATTCGAATTATTGTGCAACGCATTGGCCACCAACTTCTGAAAAGACATAACTGTGCTTTTTGATGACATAAGCTTGCAGAAATCAAATGTGACATTGAACATAAAGGGACGAAATCCATTGTACTTTCGAAAGAGGCCAATATTTACCTGAAATTCAAAAACTCATGCACTTTGTATTACAGTATTGAATAGTACATACTTTTGCATTATTAAATGGTCCTTTTAACAGAACTGCATGCACGTTTAGGCCCACAATTCCGCGACCCAAAACCTTGAGATTACACTCTTTATAGGCACAATACGAAGGGTCTAAGACCACACACTTTACATTTGTAAATCGAGTTGTAGTTTCGGCATAAACTTGACCAAAAAGCACTAAAGGCACTAGAAAAACCCACATCTTTATGCGACAGCTAAAAATACCGATTGAAAGTCAATTTTTGAAACAGAATCATTCATACTTTGATTAAATGAGGTAAATTAAAGGTCAATAATCTTTTAATAATGATGACTTTGTGCACTTATAAAGAGAGTGCATTAAACAGATTACAAATATAATTAAAAGGCAAACAACATTGTTATCTTAATTTCTTTTAATTTATAGTAAATTTATTTTTAGCTATAAATTCATAATTTAAATTAAACTTTGACGATTTCGAAAACTATTAATGATAACAAATCGATTTAATTTTTAAAATTTACAGTTTTGGTTTCTTCGTTAAATGCCTAATGAACCATAACCAAAAATACTCAAGTTCCGAGCTGACAAATTCTAATTGTTGACAGCAAATTATATTGAAATTCTAAGCACAAAAGTTAACATTAAAAATGATGAACAAAGTTTGGGACAGCCGGAAAAGCAGGCAAATGAGCGTGTCAGCTGATTAGGTATTTATTTATGTGCATTTATTTATGCAAATAGCCCTACCAAAAACTCAAAATTCAAAATTAGCAACATCATTTATACAGAATAATTTTCATCGTGTTTTCGTATTTTTCTTTTATGTTTTTGGGTAACCAAAAAATTAATTTTTGGCTAATTACTTGCATGTTATTTTTTTTTGACAGCCAGTGTCCATAATAAGTCTGTCATTTGCATAAGTTTCTCAATAATGTGAAGGTGGCGAAGGAGATGAAGAGGAGAAAGGATCTGGGGAAAGCACTCCGGCTAATTATGACTGAGATTGAGTGCCAAAAACTTTTCCGACAGCCAAGCCAAAATAATAAGTGAGATCTAAAAACAAGCTTAGGGACAACACCTTTGGAAAATCACTTAGTAGTGCAGCTTATGTATTGGGAAAGTGTCGGGAAACTCAATCAAAAACTTTGTCTAAGCAGTGCCAGCAGCTGTATGTAGTTGTGTGTAGCGAAGTGTAGACTGTTTGAGCAGGCAACTTTGTTGCCTTTATTAACAAGTTTTCGTTATGCAAATCAGCTTTTTCAACACCAAGAGTGGGCGAAATCAACTATAAAGTGGGAAAATGTTTTCAATCTTTGTGTGTTGTGCAAAAGATTAAAATTTTAGATTGATTTTCTATTGTCATAAAACCCTACTTAGCTTACGAAGTATACTTTCTGATATCTGTTTAGTCTTCAGCGAATCTTTTTGCACTTTTATATGCTATTATTGTACATGCTTGCTCTTTAAACTTATTAAAAATTGATTTCTTTCCGAAATTGATGAATATTTAAGTGAAAAATGTCAGATGGCATTAACATTGTATATTATCTGCCTAACAACTGATTTGCAGAGCAAAAAATCCCCAATGCAACTCAATCTCAATCAATTTTCTTGCGGTGGCTATGGAAAACCCAAGAGATTAAACTTGAGCTCGACTTTCATAACTTGCCGCTATTACAGTGCATACTAATACCATACTCGACCCCATGACCTTTAAAGAAACAGTTCGACAGTTAGCCCAAACGGCAGTCAGCCCATTGCCCATTGATTTGTCAATGGAAGCGCCCGAATGCCATGTCATAAATCAATCCGAGCGAAAAATTCTTCGCCGAAGCATTAAAAGCATTACAAAAAGCGCAATTTTTCTTCGATTCTTGGACCCGTTACTTCAGTAGCAAGCAAAGGTCTATTGGGCTTGTCGAAAACCAAAATGTTGGTGTATTTTGAGCTTAGGAACTGTAGAACAAAGCGGAAATAAATCTTATCTATTCTATTCATTTTAATACTTATAATATGTACAGGGTCTTTTGGAGCTTAGCTTACTTTTCGTCTAGCTGCTTTCATTTTGCTTTCTGCCCTTAGCCGCTATATGCTGTCATGTCTTTGTCATGTTGAACAAAAGCAGTTGCCAGTAGCGACGGCAGACGTTCATGTTACGTATACGCCCCGTAGCACACATGCAAAGGACATCCATGGGCAAATGAATGAAAGAATGAATGAATGGAGAACTCAAGGCAATCTTTTGTCCGCCAACGTTTGTATGAGCCTGTGTACGACTGAGTGTGTGTGTGTGTGTGTGTGCGTGTGTGTGCGTGTGTTCGTGTGTGCATTGTCTAGTTGATGCTGCTAACCGAGATTTTGCATGTTCGCTTTAAGCTCTGGCCTCGCATTTGATTGTTTTCCATGTAGGCAGCAACGCCTGCAAAATTCTGGGTAACTAAGTAAATATATACACAATTTATCTGGCCTCATTTATATGCATACAGTTAGACAGCCGGAGGGTACTACTTAAATACACACACACACACAAAAAGTCTATATATTTTATATAGTCTAAGTTTATTCAAATGTATCGTAATCGTTATTCTTGTTGGGTCAACAAAAATGTGTCGACTTAGCAATTGCTGAGCGCTTGAGAAGTTATTTGTGTCTCTTAAAGGCGCGCTCTTAAGTATCGTCACTGGAATTGGCTTCCACAAGTGTGTGGCATGCAACACGTACCACACAAAAGCCACATTTCGGTTTCATTCGACTGAAAAACAAGTTTGACAGCTTTTGAGCTCATTTCACATGCAATATACACATAGATTTGTATTCATACCCCTCTTATCATCGAGCTGCAAGAATTCTTCTTCAATTTTTCTGTTCTCAGTTGTTGTTGTTGGTGTAAAGTTCATTGCCACAAAATGTGGCAAGCAAGACAGCACGAGCAACGAAAGTGAAGATACAGATAGTTGTTAAACAGGTCGAAGCTGCTTCGCATAGTTGGCATAGTTTTTGGAGACAAAACCTCTAAAGTAGTGCATGCAAATAAAAAACTAAAATATTTGGAAAATTCCAAGCTAAAAAGAACTGACGAGGGAGTTATAAATGTTTTATTACAAAATAACTTCTGAAAGTTAAAGCTCTTCTTCTGTTCTTTCCCAAAGTGGATGTTCTTTTCATTGGCATTTCACTGTTCACTGTCCGACTATTGTTACTGTGTCACATACAAGGGAAATAATACATTGAAACATTGACATTTTGATATGCTTTCAATGCACATGAACGCACATAAATTAGTTTTAGCTAACAAAGCGAGAATTATTAAGAAGGAAATCGGGGAAATGATGGAGAAAATGTCAACGCATAGCACATTACTAAAATGAAAACCAAAATACAAATACAAATTAAAATTCAAATGCAAAATGCCAAATGGGCAAATTGATGTGTTGACATTTGGAATGAAAACAGTGAACGCTCAAGCGGAAAACAATAACAAGCATTTTTCATTTGTCAGTTTTGCCAAAACAAATATAAAATTTAAGCAAATTGAGTACATAAATAGCTGTATTAATTAAAAAAAAATGAATTTTATAATAATATAATTCAAACCTAACTGTAGTTTGAATGGTAACAGTGAGTTAGTCGACTGTAAAAGACCATGTGATCAGAGATTACTCAAAAATTCATCAATTTTAATTTAATTTAATTTTCTTGGACAAATCTTGTCATTCTTTATGTCTATGAGTTTGCAATATCGACTTGATTATTTAAGGCCTAAGATCTTTACTTCTTAACCCAACAGAACCCTGTTTCTATTTAACAACAAAGAGTAGTCTGATTTGCACTGATTAGTCAAAAGTTAATGAACTGCAAAAGCTTTTAGCTAAGATTCATATCAACGTTATTGCCAAATAAATTTTAAAACTCTAATAACTTAAAATATTTGCAGCGCAGTTAGTCGAGAAAGTGTTTAACAGTTAGACAGACCATGTGGATTCTATTCATACTCCTACTAAGTTGGCAAGCGTTTCACTAATATTCAGTGCGACATTTTAGATACGACATACCTAAGCTACCCGCAGTGTAACATCATTCTGCTCGGTCGTTGGACTGAAAGTATATCTTAAACTATATTTGTAATATGACGACTATTTAAGTATTTTTAATTGAAAATCATATAAATTAATTTAATTACGTGTCTTTCATTATGCAGATAAATCTCAGACTGTGGCGCAAATACAATGGATTTCGACCATTTATGTTTAACAAAACTATAGATTTTTGCAAATTTACCGCCAAAAAGAATCCGGGATTATCATTTGAATCCATTGTGTTCAATGTATTTAGGAGCCAATCAAATGTGATTCACCCGTGTCCCTACTACGAAAAATTCTCAGTTAAAACTCCTCACATTTTTTTAATTAACGCTAAATTTAATTATAGCATGATATTAAAGTACATGATTTGGTGTTTCTATACGAATTTCTCAAACTATTGCCATTACCAGCCGTAGAGTACAAATTTTAGATTGTAATAGCCACGAATATACAGGTGACTATAACGCATCACGAGGACTTAATAAGTAACTAACCGAAACCATTGAGCCGTAACAAGGTATTATAAGAATAAATACATATATATTTAAGTTTCTAAATATATAGTTTACCAAGCGCTAGTACTCAACCTTTTTTAAGTGAAACATTTTATGGTTTCTAAAAATATTTTTGTGGCTCGCTATTTCGTGAATATTAAAACACTCTTTGTTAACGACTAAACTTAGTTAATTTGTTACATTTTATAACGTTTCAATGTGTCGGGGATGGTTTTCTTGCACAGTGCTTGCATCGCATTAACCACATCATTACGTTTGCATTCATTGCGGAAGCAACGTGACATTTCAATTGGCCCCAAAGGCGAGTTCGAAAGTGCACGGCGGGACTACATAAATCCGTAGCGGATGCCCGCCAAGCACAATGGTAAACCACATACACACACACACACACCAACACCACAACTACCACACACACATGCTCGTAAGTCAGCACGTACTGCGAAAAAGAAATAGAGAGAAAAAACTTCACCGTAAAACGCTGGCAAACTAGCAACGAGCAGTGCGCTAAAAAGTGTAAGAAAATCAGCAACTAAATGGCTAACAGAGGGGCGGAAGGGCAAGAGGGCGGAGTTGACATCGTGCACATTTCGCTACTTAAAGCCACAAAAGCCACGCACGCACACACACCCATAGTCACACATACACAAACACGTACACAATGAGCGAGCGTCTTTATCACCGCCATTGTTGTTAATTTTGCCAGGCAGGCAAAGTCAAAGCTTTATGCCGGAAACGGAAACTAGCAGCACTTGCCTGTGTCGTGGCAACGTCGCGGCTAATGTGTCGCTTTCTGCAAGCATGTGTGTGTGTGTGTGAGTGTGGTGTGCATGTGTTCGTGTGACATTTACAGTTGAATTATGAGCGCACATAAATAAAATGTCGTTGGCAATGGCAGCGACAAAATGTCTGCTTAAATTTCCGCTTACGCTGAGGTCGCAAAATTACCTGAACTGCGTCGTTGACACGAAATTGAGCCTGGAAATGAGAAAAAAGACTCACACACACACACACCTACACACATACAGGCAGACACATATTGACATTTAGAATTAACACTGAATGGCATTAAAAAACAGTTAACAGCTTTGAACTAGATCTGAGTCATAAGCTGGCAAATTCAGAGTGAGTGGGCCTGTAAAAATACCCTGCAAGCGGAGATAAGCCAGCTGATTATGGCTTGACAGATATTCTATTAAATAATACTGGAGTTTTTCAATATTTACTTAAACTTAAGGTTTTAAAAATACTTTTAAAATGTTTTTTTAAATGATTTTTACAAATAAAGTTATACATTCAGTCATGTACTTATGTTTCAAACTTTACAGGGCATGCCTACACTCCAAAAGGTGTGGCCTATTCACATTTCGCTTACCAATCTTTTCACTTTGGCTTAAATCCCCAATTTTTACAAGCCAACATTTGGGTTTATACAATATTTATGCGCACTCATGATATACATATTTAAAATAGCATCGAGCACTTTTGAGACCTCTTTTTGCTGTGTGTTGAATTGATTTTTGGCCAAATTGTTTTTTGATTTGAATAAAAATTCACATGCAAATTGCTAGACACACACACAGGCGGAGAGAATGGAGGGAGAAAAAGTCGCAAAGCTGCTAAAATATGCAGCTACAAAATGTTGTTGGGGGGGAAAATACCACAGAGCAATTTTCAAGCAATTGGAAATATATTTATAGAGTTGAATTCGAGGCTCTTTTCCTTGTTCATCTGCCATGTAATGCAATTGTTTCAGTTGGCTCCGGAGAAATGTGAAGCAGCCACTCCCAGCTTACAGAAAGGGGCTGGAGCGAGAGCAGATGCAATGCCCGTATTTATTTATTTCATGCTTTTTCTTACTTTTGGCCATTTTCAATTTACGTTTACAATAATTCAGCAAACGTGGAATTGGACAGCTATAAATTTGCTAGAATAAACACAAACTGAAACAGGGAAAGACAGACAAAAAGAGTGTGAGAGAGGGAGATAGACGAAAGACAACCCGAAACATAAAACACAAAAAATCCAAAGAGCAGAACGATTTATATGGCAACAAACGATTTACTTGCACATCGTATAAATATAGTACGTATACGTATGAAACAGGAGCACAACACGAAAGTTTCTAGACATGCTGACTAATAAATACACTATCTGATAACAGAAAACTTACATTAACTTCTTGAAAGATTTGTCAATTTTCCCATTATTAAGTCTGTTTTCAATTATAAAATTCAGCGTTTAAAATTAACAACTCCCACTCAATTAGCTTTAAAAACTTTTCAAGCTTTTGAGTATAAATTTCTACACTTATTTCCAACCACTTTGATACTTATACACATTCCTAGACCCTTTCCATTGCGTGTTACGTTGCTGAGCACAGAAATATAATACCTTTTGGAAGATTTCATGCTAAAATACAATGTATAAAATGTAAAGTTTTTTTATTTCTCTACTGAGCACATTGAGAGCAATTTATGTTATGCCATTTTCAACTCGAAAGCATAAAATATGCTGAGAATTGAGAGGGTTCCGCTTTGGGGTCAGTGTAAAACAAATGTCGACAAGAGCAATTATTAAAGGTGGTCAGACGGAGAGCCAGGAGAGTCCCCAGAGGAAAGGAAAGGAGGGAGTGCGGAGAGGAAGTGCCAGCCAAGCTAAATGGTTGTAATGCCGTGTAAATGGAAATGTGAGTGTGGTCAGCAGACTCAGCCTCAACTTTAGTTCAGTTTGCAAACTTGAAACGGATTCATGCACTCAGTGTGCAAGTGGGTGGTTTGTGTGGCGTCTGGCTGTCTGCCTGTGTGGCTATGTGGGCGTGGCAATAAAGATTGCTCAGATTGAAGCATGAGTCACGCGACATTTTTCAATTGGCATTTTCCCATTGAAATTGATGAGTGTCTGACTTTTATGGCTATTGAGAATCAATTAAATGTTATTTCAGCTGCTGTTATTCAGACGATGAATGGGAGAATGAAAAAACTGATAAAAAAGTGTAGGTTGGTTGAAAGAATAGCATAAAATGTACGCTTTTCTACATTACCTTATTTAACAGTCAAACCTTTTTCTTTTGCTGTTTATTACTTTGCAAATAAATCTTAAATAAACATCACAAAATTCATGTTTATATCGGAGCATCTTAGGCATATCACACACCGTTAAATTTTAGGATGCCTATAAAGTTTTGCAATAGTTTTCGCTTGGCCTCTCAATGAATTTATGTCCTTGGCACTCAATTTGAAGCGCAAGGAAATCCAATAACCCGAAGCGAACCTTTGCCAAAGACAATGAAACCACAAGCCAACAAGTTTTACGTCTTGTGTTTGACATTAAATTAATTTGTTGCCTACAACTTTTCGGATGCCCCAAAATAGTATTCAGGAGCACGAGCAGGAGCAGGAGCAATCGCAGCACACGGCGTACAACTTGTTAAAGATGAAAATAACAAGAAAAGTTTTAAATCATTCACAGCAAAGAAAAAGCGAAAGTTATCAGCTGGAAAAGGCGTAAATGTTGGCAGGTTTCTAGTTGGAAAAGTCCTTGAATTCTCTAAAATGTTGTAGCACAGCTGTGTGTGTTTTTGGAGCGAAACTTAAATCAATGTTGCATTTGTTTTGCAAATAGCTCAATTTTAAATAAATGGCTGTAGTTTTCCACCATTTTCAGGCATTTTACAAACGTTTTAACAAGTTTATCAAACGCTTGTCGCTGCATTCGAGTAAACCAATTACGAAACGGTTTTTGAAATCCAACAAAGCGTCATTAGATTGCAGCTGGCAGTTGGCAGTTGTCAAATGAAATGAAGTTACAATCGTCCGATGTTCATCTCTGTCTAACGTTTGCTGGTGCCAAAACACATAAACCATTTTACGAGCAAATTTTATAAGCAACAAACTGGGCTTGTTAAACGATTGAAGCAGCAATTCTTCACAAGGACTCGGCCTGAGGACTCTGGACTGTGGACTCGGTCTAACCGTGACTCTGGCAATATGCTGTGACATGCACTTAAATCAATTTACGTTCCGGTACGTAAACTTGCTCCATTTTGAGGCAGTTGCAGTAAAAGTCGCCGGCAAAAACTCTTAAATGTTGCAGCATTGGGTAGTAAATTAAATTTACCCCATAATGGACAACAAGCATGCAACATGCCACCAAAATTGCAGCTGTGCTACGCTCAACTTTGCATACAAGAGGAGAAACGAAGGAGATGCTGGCAGAGGGAGACATGCGAAAGGAGAGAGGGGAAAGGGTTCCCTACTCCCTCCTCTGACAGCCAGCGACTTTGTTGTTTTTTGCATTTGTTTGTTAACTGGCGCACATAAGTAGACTACAGTATTTGGTCCTTGGTCCTCTAGTTGCATTTGCGGGTCATGAAAATTGCCCAACTTCCTTCCTTCGCAATCCCAGTTAACATTCCGCCCTACTCTTCATCATCTTTTCCTCTTGCTCAGCTGCATTTTAACTTGCTCCTCACAGCTGTCAGCTGTCTCTTCTGTCACAGCATTCCACGCACAGACTTATACTGACTTCTGCTTGTTTTCTGCCAACTTTCAGCATTTTCTATTCAGACTCGTGTCCTGCTTCTGGTATTTGCCGTCACTTCGTGTCCTCTCAGGCATTTTACACATGTTTTGCACTCACTGCAGAACTACATCACTTTTTTTTAATTATATATGGAATTCTCTTTCATTTCCACCTCCTTCTCCATCTCTATTCCTCTCTTCAGTTTTACGCTGCGTTTCCATATATGTCTTCACTCATCCGTCAATTAAGTCCACGGCAATTTAATCAGCCATCGGACTGGCAGACCCTTTACGACCGATTAGCGTCATTGTTTTTGGATTGATGCTGGGATGCCGCTCGACGGCTCACTCGACGCACTGCGTTGCGCTTTAAGATTGATGATTAAGACTGATGGATGCGTTGCATTTGCAGTTATGTGGTTGTCCATCAAGCCAACTGCACAAGAAGTCTATTCTGGAACTTTTTATGTTTAAGTAATAAGTAATAATTATAGTTTTAAAAGCAAGGAAACTAACTTCACATTGACCCAAATATAGAATATTGTATTGTCTGATATTATAATTATATTTTTAAATTTTCTATAAGTTTAAATTCTTTATTTTCCAACAGCTTAAATAAATAAATAAATTTCCTTAGCAAACAAGAACTCCACATTCAAATCCCGTTCTGTTCCGCCATGAAAAAGGCCTCGTTAGTTGAGCTTCTACATTGGTATGCAGCGCACGATGTCTACTGAAAACAATTGTGGCGAAAACTTTTCTTGCAACTATTTTGATGACAGACTGACGCCTCCATTTGGCAGCAATAGAAGGCGTTGCGCGTATGGCAATGCGCTTAAAGCTGTCAAATTTCACGCGAAGCGCAAGGCTTTTTAATTAGAGCTTCAATTTTTGCAAAGCAAAAAGAAAAGCACAGAACAAGTGTATAGACAAGACGAGATAGGGAGATAGAGAGAGAGAGAAGAGAGAAGGAGAGAGCGAGATTAAGTGCGGAGTCTGCTTTAAATTTGCGCACGCTTTAATGTGTCTGGCAGATGGCAAAGAAATCAAGAGCAGTTTGCTTTAGTCATGTGTATGCGAGTCACGCGGCGTCTTTCAAACTTGGCATTAAATTTCAAATGAAATTGCTGCTGTCTGCAATGCGATACTTACAAGCACACACACACACACACGCACAAACACACCCACACACAGGCACACCCACACTGTAGACAACATGTGTTGAAAAATCAGCGCCCGACAGCATTTGTCCACATCACGTATACGTAACGTTATCACAGTGCCTGCAAACTATCTACAGAGAAGCAGAAAAACTTGTCAATTTGATATCTGTCCGCTAGCGCCTTAAAGCAGCTTAAAGCTTAAAATGTAGCCAAAATTTCTACGGTGTGCACAAAAGCAGGCAACCAAATCGAAAGGGTTTTCTGCACACTTCCTTAAACATTGTGCAATTAAAATAAACATTGAATGTTTTGGGAATTAACCAAATATATCAATCAGCAATGAGTCTATTAATTTAGAATTAAAACAAGAAAGAAAAGTACAGTCGAGCACGCCCAACCGTATAATACTCTCTGCATTTTTTTCCCGGTTAAATTATTAAAATCGGTATCAAGATATTACAATGTATTGTACTTGCATTAAAACACGTTGAAACAAAAACAATCTAAGCAAAATCAAACATATGTTTGTATGCGAATACACATACGTTTGACATTATATGTGTTTATACATGTACATATGCATGTGTGTATTCGGCCAGCGACTGCCGGCCGCGCTGTCGCCACACAAGCAGCGAAAACGTTTCTGTCTCGCTTGCACTCATTAGTGATATTGCGTTCAATTATCAATGTTGTAACGCTTATAGTTTTCTTGTTTATAGTCCGATTTCAATGCGACTTTTTAGGATAGTTTTATATAGTTAGCCTCCATTCGAATTATACAATTACAATGCTGCACTATATGAACAAATGCCTGTAGGCGGAAGGAGTTATTTTTATGTATTGTGGGAGAAAGGGGCGTGGCAGTCCAAAATTTTAAATGCCAATGCATTTGCGCTGCCGCTAGGAACCTCCACACCAGAATTGGTGATCCTAGGTGCCATGGTTACTGAGATATTCGCCGAATACACCGTTTTTTTTTCCGAGGTGTGTCTAGTTTTTTGCTCATTGTGGGCGAATGGGGCGTGGCATCGAAAAAAAAAAGATTCTTGTATTGACTGACTAAATATGTGATCGATTGACACCAAGCTCGAACTTGTAGCTCTTACCATCTCTGAAATCTGTTTGTTCATACGGACAGACGGACAGACAGACGGACAGACGGACATGGCTATATCGACTCGGCTTGTGATGCTGATCAAGAATATATATACTTTATGGGGTCTGCCACGCCTCCATCTGCCTGTTACATACTTTTGCACAAACCCAATATACTCTTGCAGAGAGTATAAAAAAACATAAATATATTCGAATTTTTCTACATAATTAAGTAGTTACTAAATAACTTAATCTCCAATATCCGATTGTACTTATTTTAAAAATGTGTATAAAATGAAAAAAGTATATGATGCGTGAAACGATTAAGTTCGCAGTTTCGCAATTTCTAGAAAATGGTAAACATATTTAAATATCATTTCAGATGAGTGTGTTATTTAATAGTCAACTGACTTCTAAGCGTATCTAACGATGTGGATACGGTTTTTGCTTTTAGTGCTCGGCGGTCAAGTATTTTCAGAGACTTCAAATCGGTTTACCGACCTCAAGTGTATTGTGTTGGATCCTTCCTATTTCTTTTTTCAAAAATGTCAACTAAATGTTATTGATCGCGGAGTTGTGGCCTTGAATATGCATGCAATCCTCTTAAAAGGACCATTCAATAACGCGAAAGTAGGTAAGCAATCATATCAAATATTATTTATTGTTTAGAGTTCTTAAATTTCAGTTAAATGTTATGCTTTTTCGAAAATTCAATGGATTTCGACCGTTTATGTTCAATATCACAGTGGACTTTTGCAAACTTATGGCAACAGACAGTCATGTTATCTCCTTTCCCAAACTAGTGGCCAATTCATTTTTGGCATTTTCAAATATTAATCATTCTTGTCCATACGACGTAAGTAAGAAATTTTGGAAATTATTCTAAACAAAGTCTTAGAGTTTTTTTAAATTTCAGAAGGAATTAATTATAAAGAACATGGTTTTAAAAGAAGAACATTTCAAATACATGCCGTTTCCCTCCGGAGAGTATCGCATACAGGTTATGGCGGCTACTGATGGCGAGTGGAAGACCAAAGCTTATGCAAATTTTGTGAGGCAGGAGGATGTTGTACAAATTAAGAAGAAAGTTCGGATATAATTAAAGCAAATTAAAATTGATTTATATAGTACAATTTCAACAGATCGTTGTATTTTTCGATCAAGTATCTGTCAAAACTTAAACTCGTTTGAGGTTTGCAAGAAAATTTTCTAAATTTTTGTATTAAAAAGTGAATAAAGTTTTAAACAGAGCGGAAAATAATGAAGTAATTATAAACTAGGATGGAGGACTACCAAATGTTCAAACACTCTAACGTTTCATGCAAGTAAAAGTGATTAATTCCATGCAGTGAATTTTAAATATACAATTCACGGTTCAAAGCTGAATTCACCGTTCAATAGTTGTTTAAATTATAAAGTAAGCGAAGCGAAAAATGATCAATAAATTAGAAACATTAATTGAGATCAGAAACCTACCAAATGTTTCATGCAAGTTCAGTTTTAATCGAAACGTGCTTAACGATGTTGATTCTGATTCCACTTATCCTGATTTTTGGTGATGTGTACGCCGCAACTACAACCCGTCTGACAAATGTCAAGTGTGAGGTGTTAGACCCGTCCTATTGTGCCTATGAAAAATGCGAACTTAATGTGAGGGGTCGTGGCGTTATTAGCTTAAACATTAAGGCCCTTCTGCTGAAAGGATCGTTCAATAATGCCAAAGTATGTCTATAATCATAAATCAAAATTGTGTATTTATACCCGTTACTCGTAGAGTAAAAGGGTATATTGTAATCGTTGGAATGTATGTAACAGGCAGAAGGAGGCGTGGCAGACCCCATAAAGTATATATATTCTTGATCAGCATCAATAGCCGAGTCGATATAGCCATGTCCGTCTGTCCGTCTGTCCGTCTGTCCGTCCGTCCGTCCGTCCGTCCGTCCGTCCGTCCGTCCGTCTGTATGAACAAAAGGATCTCAGAGACTATAAGAGCTAGAAAAATGATAGTGGTCGCAAATGAAAGGTACAATACCCAAGCAGTACAAGTTTGTTTTTGTTTTTTTGACACGCCCACTTTAGGGCGTTTTATTTGCATATAAAGGTAAATGTACAGGTAAACGTAGAATGTTTTAGTACAGAAAACTTTTTTGTTAGCTATGCTATCTGAACCAAATTTACACGGAATGTACATATCTAGGAAGTACATGTACTGACCAAGTTTGATCCAAATCGGACAACTATATCGTATAGCTCCCATAGGGCCGATCGGTCGAAAATATGCTCTAAACATGAATTTCTATGGAAATGTTCTGTGTTTGCCAAGCTATTATATCCATCACCATTGTTAATAACAAATTGAAACTGAGTAACGGGTATCCTAAAGTCGCGAGGCGACTATAGCATTCTTTCTTGTTTTATAATATATTAATTTCAGGTAAATTTAAGCTTATTTCGTAAATACAATGGATATCGTCCGTATATGTTCAATACCACATTTGATTTTTGCGATTTCATGTCAAGAAAGAGGAATAAAATATCATTTGCCAAGATCATAGTTGATTTTGCACTCGATTCATCGAATATAAACCACACGTGTCCCTATGAGGTGAGCAAAACAACTTATAAAATTCAAAAATTTTAAAAATAACATATTTATAACATTGGCAGAAGGAAATAATTATTAAAGATTTGGTTTTGAAGGAAAGCCATTTTAAATTCTTGCCGTTGCCTTCAGGCGAGTATCAACTTCAGTTGTTGGCGGCTTCTGGCGGTGAATGGAAGACACGAGTTTATTTTAATTTTTTAAGACAAGAGGACATTTTAAAAATTTAAATTTATTATACCCTTGCAGAGGTTATATTGCTTTTGTCACGAAGTTTGTAACGCATTGAAGGTGGCGTTTCCGACCTCATAAAGTATATATATTCTTGATCAGCAAGTCGATATAGCCATGTCCGTCTGTCCGTCTGTTTCTATGCGAACTAGTCTCTCAGTATTTGGTGATTGAAACCAAATTAACGAAATAAACATGACTGCAAGGGTATTTAATTTTCGGCGAGCCGAAGATAACCGTTTTTTCTTGTTTTAAATGCATTGTAAAACTCTTGAAATTTAATGTTGTTTCAGAAAATATATACCATAAAGTCTCCTCGTTTGAACTTTTTTAAGTACACGTACTAAACAAAAAACATACGCCAGAGTTAATTCAGAGTCAAAGTCATGCATAAATCTGTTTTAAAGTGAGGACCACAAAGCTGATCTTTGAACTACATAAATAACGTAGCATATGGAGGGATAATAAGCTAATGCCATGCGATGTGATACTGCCACAGTAGCTGTCAAAATAAATACAATAAGAGTCGAGCAGGTGCTCAAATGTTGAACAACAACAAGAACATCGTCATGATGATGGCGCTCAGGACAGCTGCTAAAATGTTTGTCAAGGTGCAAATTCAATAAAAATAAAAGTTGAACTTGAAGTAAAAAAAAAAAGCGTTAGACGACCCTCTTTTGGCATTTGCTGTCGAAGCAGCAGTCAACAAACTTTGACGACCTTATCGAGTCGTTGTCACGCCCGATGAGCTCCCCGTGAACCTCGCCGCCTCCGCACTTTGATGATGGGCGTGTCATTTAGTATGGCTGTTTCAAAATTATTAAAATTTGGCCTTTGTGTGACATCAAAATATAAAGTCGCAATGCTTCCGCTTCGCTGGCAAAACTTTTCATTGGTTTGCACAATATTATGGCCATAACACACGCACACACACAGTTACAGTTACAGACAAATGGCCAAAGTTGTAGGTAGTAAATGAAGAAGAAGAAGAAGCAGCGTAGCAGCCACAGAGGAAACACAGACACAAGTTTTATCTTTACGCTTGGTCAGAGCTTGCGGCGTCCCAAGTCGAAAACAAAGCCAAACCAAGGCAACAAAGTAAATTCCACGGCAATGAAGTGTAAAAATAACAAAAGCTGCTTCTTACCTACCTCACACCGTCTTTCACCTGGCTGGGCTTCACTGCACCTCCTGTTAGTTGGAATTTAATTTCACAAACAATAGAACGCACCCCCCTTGCTACTCCCCACCATGCAGAAATTTCTGCCTTCAAATTGACCAAAAAAAAAAAAAAGTTTTGGTTTAAATATTTCCGTTTTAAGCTTTTCTTGTCCTTTGTGTTGTCCTTGGCTTTGGCTTTGGCTTTGACTTTGCTTCTGGCATTGGCTTTTAACGCACATTAAGTCGGAATGTGTCCTGAGTTCCTATGGCGGCCATTTCTTATGGCCATTTGCACTTTTTATTGACTCGCCGCGTGACTCTTTTCCGCTTACGCTTCCGTTGACTTTTCTTTTTGGCTTCTCTGTCACGTTTGTCCTCCGTTTGCCGTCTGCTCTAATTAGAGTTGCTACAACGTGTGTGTGTTTTGTGTGCTTTCGCTTGTGGCAATTAAAATTGTTTGCAATTTGCACGTGCCTCTTTAAATGCAATTAAATTCGTTTAATTAGTTTTAACGACAAGCATTTTGCACTCAAAACTTCTACACTAATCGCCCTTTTAATGGCCAACGTTTCATCAAAAGGATTTGTTATTATTTTAATTGGTCATTAAGGGGCGTCAAAAAGCAATTAACAATGATTAACGCGCATTTAAATAACTTTTGATATTAACAAATTCACATTCACAACTAAACTTTAACAGAAGAGTTAAAAAAAGTGTGTACTAATCGAGAATTAATTACAGCTACATTAGTTACGCATACGCCCAATGAAACTTGACGTAAAGCACAAATTTTAGTTTAAATTTGTTAAAAAGAATTTAATTTAATTTAAACCCTTTTTTCAGACTGCCAACAGTCCAGACTTCTCCGAAAAAAATGCAGAATTAATTGACATGTTACGTATACGCAACGTTGTCAACCCGTCTGACAAATATCAACGAAAAACTCATCAATTTTGCCTACTTTTTTTTTGCATTTCTGTCTGTAAAGTTTTAAAGCTTAAAAAGTTGCGCAAACGACACGTAAAACAGTGTAATAACAAATAACTTTTGCTATAAATTCGCATTACTTTTATGCCACAATTTACAGATGCAAAATTTTGCTGACTCTAATATCGCTGCAGATTTCTTTCACCAAAAACTAAATGTCACATGGAGTATACGTCATGTGGTGCTGCATAAAATATAAATTGCTGAAAAAGCAATTTTTAGTGAAAGTTATGCATTTTCAAGTCCACAAAGTAATCATATCCATTTTGATTAGAACTTATAGTGTTGCGGCTGTGCTACTAACTCGTTTTAGTCTTTTTGTAGCCATAATGGCATAGAGTTGTCCTTTACTTGTGCCAATTTAAAGCAGCAATCATCAATAATTTAGGTGGCAGTCTGGAATTAAGTCAATTTCTAATCTGTTTTCAGTAGGAGACGTTGTGTGACTGTGTGTGAGTGTGTAATCTTCTTCAGTTTCGTCAAACCACATGTTTGCCAATTTGGCATTCCCCGTTGCTTGCCATTCCAAGTGTCAATTGACGCTCTGCGTTGGAGTTTGTGTGCGTGTGTGTGTGTGTTTCAAGTGTCTGTCATGTTTGTTTGCTTCTGTCAAGTGCTTCATACGTCTGTCATATATCTAGATATATACATTTGATATTGGCAACACTTGCTTGCCATAACGAGCTCTTCAGCTGCGCTCTTGTCTAACCCAGAGGCACTCAAATACATATATATTTATAGATAATAAAAACACTTCAAGTAACGCTTAATTTTCCAAATAATTTATAACATATACATTTTATTCGTTTTTGTTGTTTATTAGATTTTATGACGCAAATAAAAATATTTCAGCCTAACTAATCATCAACACGTTGCCATTAAATGGATGAGAGAAAAACTAACTCAATTAACATGCTTGTCTAAGCACACACACAAAAACCTCTAGTAACCCCCTGACCTTTGCCCCCACCATACACACAGAGGCATTTTAAGTGGATAGCCGTATGTAAAAGCATTCAATTTGGAAGCTTTCTATATTTAATAGATACCCTCGTTTTTGGCTCAGTTCATTTTGTTACAACAAAATTGCTTTTAAAAACGTTTAAATTCTAAAATTCTCTTAACAAGTGACTGACTGATTTTAGTAAAGTTTATCATACCCTTTTGCTATAGTTACTTCTAGAGTATTCAAAGCGTATAATTGTTTACGCCGTAGACCCAAAAACCAGGCAACAACAGGGCCCTAAAATGCCTGCCAAAGCCATTGAGCAGGACACGGCACGTAGCACGTGTGCAGGCACATTCAAGTGGCTATGAAGCATGTGGCAGGCTTCGTGGGGCACAACAATAGCACACAGTGTGTGTGTAGGCAGTGTGGGCAGTGTTGAAGTGGCAACAGCAGCAAACAAATTAATATAGCCGACTGGCAGGAGGAGGGAAAACTGTTGAGAAAAAATTGTTGGGAAAAACTTTATTTGTTTGCCTAACAATCAGAGTGCTCTCCAGCTGTGTGGCAAGGGGATTTCTAGAGTGGTAGATTGTCGGAAGTGCTTACAGTTATAAATATTTATGCGTTGTGCAAATTCTAATCCAATCAACATCAGTCAAATGTGCCAGCAACAAAAACTTGGAACACGCCTGCCCCCGAAATTCATTTGCCAAATCAAAAATTGCAGTCGCCGTGGCTACAAAAAACACCCAACCCCCGCAACTCCCCCGTTTTCCCACTGGCATTCACTCAACTGCACTAAATTCGATTTTATATAACTGAGTGCATCGCATAGACACCACCGCACCACTGCATCTCACAACTGACTCCCTTTTGGCAAGCTGGAAAATGCAAAAACTAAAAAATCGCGAACACAAATCGACAGTAAAATTGTTTAGTGACTTTTTGCCAAACTAAAAATAATTGAAAATAAAAAGCGTAAAGAAAAAATCAAATGGAATCCAAAAAGCACTTGCCAAATGTTATGCCAAAAGCAATATGGAAACCCTATACGGTTTATGGATGGGACAAACCAAACAATACCAAAAAATAAAAAGAGATTCAACTAAATAAAATGTCCCAAACTGGGTTGTGTCTGCAGGAGATGCTAACATCATCATAGTGTGCACTACTGAGTGCTTTCAATAAACGAAATTGCTCGTAGAGTTTGCTCCACACACTCACGGCCATGACCTTAGGCACATTTTCACACGCGCCCAACTTGACAAAAGGCCAAAATACAAGCTTGGAGTGGGCAAGAGAAACGTGGAGACAAAGAGAGAGAAAAGCGGTTAAATGCGGCAAGTTGGAAAAACATTGAGAGACACTGCGTTATTGATTGACCAGCAGATACCCTTCTGTCTAGAGTTTGGCTTATAAACAGAATACAGACAAAATACTTTCTATCAAACCCTCTTCAACTCATCCGCTTTTTACAGGGTATGCTCAGTATAGCAGCTAGTCGCACTAGCAGACTTCCAAATGCACTGCAGCCCATAACAAAACCCCACGCCATTAAATAGAGCCACAATTAAGTCTCATTACAAATCGGACCCCAAAAAGTAGGCAACACTTTTGTGAAACAAACCCAAAGACGGCCATTTTGTTTGCCAAACGGCATTGCGTTAAACTGAGAGCACTATAAACTTGCATCAACTGAAGACTAGAGGCTATGGCACATATAACTTCATCAACTGAGGAGCCATAAAAAAGTAGATGAGACCCCACAAAAACATAGCGCACAAAATGCACATAAAGTGGTAGCAAAATATTGTTTTTTGGCCAGGACAACAAAGGCCAAGGACATTGAAGGCAGAGGCCAATGCCAAGCACACACAAACAGAAACACACACGCACACACATGCCAGCAGTTGTTGTAGGCAAAAAAGGAATCCATTATTACATTTTTCACGCCAATAAAACCAAACACAAAACTGAGCACAGCACAAGGAACGAGAAGACAGTTCACAAAATGTTGAGCAACTGCTAAGCTTTAAGTTGTTGTTGTTGGCATACATTTTGGCAATTTCCCTTTTCTGTTACTTTTGTTGCTGTGCTCCATTTTGTTGAGCATTTCTTTTGGTCACTCACGAAAATTACTAAAATTGTATATCCGTTTCCGGTTCAAGCTGAGGCCAAGTCAAAATCATCTATACATTTTTCTTTTTGGTAGCCATCTTGTCGCTTGTCAGCATGTCCTTGAGCCTTGAATGGGAAAAACTAAACAACTTTTGGGAGCATAATTTATGGCATATCACACATACGACACGTTGCACACATGCGGCCAAATGGAATAGGCATGGAAAGCACACTGGAAACTACAAGCAGGTAATATACCCTGTGATAGTATTAGTAACTGAAATTCCATCCTCTGCCTACAACAAACTTTAAATAAACTCATTACACCCCTCAGTCCAAGGTACTCAAAGAAAAGCGCTGCGACAAGTGCTTGCCACACATGAGACACCAACTGTCTGCCCCAATTCCCAGCCTACAAGTCAATTTACAAGCTCCAAACGAGGCAAATCTCATCAGAACAAAGCAATTTGCAAATGGAAACCAATTTGAAATGCAGCAATTAACAAAGGACTCAGATTAGGGGCCAGCACTTGACACAGACGAAACAGTTGAGAGTCAATCAACAATCAATAAGGCTCTGAATAATTTAGACAACGGCGGTCACACAGCTACCACAAGGATTATCGTACCATAAAAACTTGTGGCAAGTTCAAGTGGCGCTAATATAATTATGAAATTTCAAAGTTTAAGTTAATGTTGAAGTTTGAGTGAAGCGCGGCACGTGGTGAACTCATAATTTGTCTAATTAAAAAGTTGAGCGGGTTTACGTGGGCTTACAAACAAAACCGTTAAACATGCCACAAGCCACACACAACTGGCTCTTGCCACTTGGCACTTACCACTTAGCCACCTGCTGCTAAATAATAGCTATTGCTTGGGGGGCAAACAATAAAACAAATCAACAAGCAATGCATCAAACGTTGCAGTGCGCATTGTGGCATGTACAACATGTGGCAAGCAAATGGTAAGCGGTGAGTGTTGAGCGAGCAAAATGGCAAATTGCTCTGCGCCACTTGGCAACTTTGCTTTTGTGGTCACTGAAATTGACTTAAAGTTTGTGCAACATCAACTTAATGCACAATGTTTGCCTGTTGCCATTTTATTGCAAAAGTTTCTCGGGCCAAGAGCAAGCAACAACAAGCACAAACACGTTGACTTATTATGTACACAAAACCTGTAGTGTAGTGTGGAAAACTATAAAGCAATACTGAAACAACTTGATGGCGTTTAAACAGACCTAACATAAATATGGCTCATTGCATTCCCAATTGTTGTACACTTTATTTTGGACATAATAAACTATCAAAAAAGTACAAATTGTTAATCATTTCAAGCGGAAACAAAACTTGTTCAATTACTTAAACAAGCTAAATGAAGCATTGCGGTATCACAGCAGTAAACAGCCATGAAACACAAATTTATAATTATTTTGAGTCAGAAAATTGCTTAGCTTTCCCCTTATAATAATATTTTAAAATATGTTTGTTTGGCCAATCGTCCTGTTGATGTCCCGTCACTGTTTCTGATTATTACGCATACGACTCGTTGTGGAAATTGAGTATAAATATAACCATTTTAATAGCTACAGCAATTAAGTATTTAATGCGATAAAGATTTTAAAACATTAACAACAAAGTTCAAAAAGTTAATGTCTATGAAATGTGGAAACCAGTGCGTGATCAACCTTTGAACAACATGAACTTTATCGGTATTCTCTGCAGTATTGTTATTTTACTACCGGTCGTCACGGAGAGTGCCAACTTCAAGTTAAACAAAGTGGAATGCAAATGCAGCGATCAAAAAATTTGTAAATTCTCAAGATGCGAAATGAAAATGATTCGTCGTGGCGTATCGGCATTTAATTTCAAGTGCGAATTATATCGCAAGCCACTTAACAATCTGATTATCAATTTAGAACTTTTTCGGAAGTCAAATGGCTATCGTCCATTCCTGGTGAATCAAACACTTGATTACTGCTACTATATGCGCAATCCGAAAGCATATGTATTATTCGAGGCTATACACTCAACTTTTATGCATGCAACTAATTTCAATCACTCGTGTCCAATTAATGTAAGTTCTATTGATTTACACAAAATGTTATTAAATGTTTTTGATTTTCACACAGCACGACATTGAGATCAGCAATCTGGAATACCGAAGCAATACGTTTATAGATAGAATGCCTCTACCCAATGGAGAATATTTGATTGTTTTAAAATCTGTGTCCAACAAAGTGTTGGGTTCAACATTTAAAATCTACGCACTGCGAACCGATTGATATCAATATGAATTAACCATAAACATTTTGAAACCAATAGTAAAATATGGCAATTATTTGCGCTAACAAAATATATCAAAATATATCAGCTTTTCAGTCAATAAGTTTTAAGTTTTTTAGAGTACAGTCACTTGTGCGGATAAAACTCTAAACCGGAGAAAATCAAAGCAATAAAATGAGAATAGTTTTACTACTAATTTTCTATATAGTTTCCACTCGCGCGGTCCAGCTTATGGTCAAAAGCGTTACATGCACTTCATTAGATTTGCAATTCAGCTACTTTAAGAACTGTCAAATGTCAACTGATGCACAAGGTCGAAGCCACATTAATGTGTACGTGGGAATGCGCTATACAAATCCCGTGGATGATGTCACCGTAAGTTAGTGCTCTAATCTAAAGACTTGAACAAATATGTATTAACTTTATATTTTAGGTTTGCATAACATTATTTAAAAAATCCAAGGCCTACCGCATACCAATATTTAACGAAACAATTGATTTTTGTGCTTATATGCGAGATTCCCCGGTTTCAAAATTGTTCTTGTCTGTTGTCAAGCAATTTAAGCAAATTTCAAACGTTAACCACAGCTGCCCTTATCAGGTATAGTATATTAAAAACATTACTTTTAATATTTATGAAATTTTGGCTTATAAAATCCGATATCCACAGCATGATATCATTTTTAAAGGCGTAGTTGATGAACAGCTTACACCAGATATACCTGTACCCAAAGGAGATTACATGTTCAAGATACAAGTGGGAGCGTTTAAAAAAAGAAAAGCAGTTCTGCAATTTTTCCTCACAAAAAAATAATTAATATCGCTGGTGCTTTAAATGAATAATAACTAAAAAAAACTTGTTTAAGCAACGAATCAAAATAATGTTCAAGACGCCATCCGTGGTCAAGGCGGGTAAACATAAATAAAGTTCGCACTTACCGTAAGGCTGCCACACTGTTGAATTCACATGTTTACAGTTTCACTCCTCTCCTAACAGTTTCTGCTCCTCACTTAACAGAGCAGCTATTCGTTACTTTTTCTGTTAAGCCAGCCAGATATCGCTCGTCTCTAGCACTCTTTCTTTCAGCGTGAAACACCAAACCGAACGTACGTAAAATTTAGAGCTGCAATTTAAGAACGAAAAATATAAAGTAAAATAAGAAAAAAAATACAAAATAATAAGCCTAAATGCTAAAGTAGAAATGTAACAATGTATTCAAATTAAAAAAGCAATGAAATGTGTAGAGATGCAACTGATGTACTGCGATTAAAACTAACCTATACACATGTTTTTTTTCTAAATTTTATATACAGCGATTCGGTTGAATTGTTGGAATCATGGTTAACGGCCGCATACCCTCGGTCTTCTCGAAGACCTATGTGACTCCCCGTCGCCCCTATGAAAAGGCGCGTCTGGATCAGGAGTTAAAAATTATTGGCGAATATGGTCTGCGCAACAAGCGTGAGGTTTGGCGTGTAAAGTACGCTTTGGCCAAGATCCGTAAGGCTGCCCGTGAGCTGCTCACTTTGGATGAGAAGGACGAGAAGCGTCTATTCCAGGGTAAATTCAATGGCTAACAGAATCGTACTATTGCGACCTTCTTAGAGTTACATTGAGAACTAATACAATCCCTACTTATTTTAGGTAACGCTTTGCTGCGCCGTCTGGTACGCATCGGTGTCTTGGATGAGTCTCGCATGAAGCTCGATTACGTGCTGGGCCTCAAGATTGAGGATTTCTTGGAGCGTCGCCTTCAGACACAAGTCTTCAAGCTTGGATTGGCCAAGTCCATTCATCACGCTCGCGTGTTGATCCGTCAGCGTCACATTCGGTAAATATCATGATTCACGCTTGGACAAAAAGCGGCGGAAATGCAAAACTCTAATATACAAAAATGTTCAGTAAGACCACTTGGGAGTCGAACAAGTCGAACTTGCACCGACTCTCAACGTCTTTTGTTGCCTGTTGATTCCCAAAGGCGAATCTTAAAACAGGTTAACATAATAATGCAGAAAACTGCATTTGTGTAAGTTGCACTGAACAAGTTATCTTTAAACTTTTACAGCCACTCGAGCTGGCGTTTTTCTAAATTCAACTAACTTATTTATTTTATTTTGTTATATCTTCTATAGTGTGCGCAAGCAAGTGGTCAACATTCCATCGTTCGTGGTGCGTTTGGACTCGCAGAAGCACATTGACTTCTCCCTCAAGTCGCCCTTCGGTGGCGGCCGTCCTGGACGCGTTAAGAGGAAGAACATGAAGAAGAACCAGGGTGGTGGCGCTGCTGCTGCTGAAGAAGAGGAGGACTAAACCAACAGCGATGCAAATCTTTTTTACAAAAGAGAAGTGAAATTACAAAATAAAATGTAAAGAAAAAAATTCAATCTGCTTTTTCATTAGTGGGCAACTCTGGGTTATTCTTGGCGTTGCCAGATAAGCAATAATACTATTTCATTCACAATAAACGGAATTTAAATTTTGTACACAACTATTTAATCACGATTCTATAGAGCATAGAATTTATAATAAATGTAGTCACGGCATTATAAACAAATACTAAAACTTTAATTAATATGCAGCCTAGAGAACTTCTGTTGGTTGAGAGAACACAGCCTCCGCTGCCCACATTTGTGACGTCACTGCTGTTGTAGTTTGCGCACCTGCGCAGGGCATCAGCAACACAATGTTGTTGTGAGCACCATGCGCCGGCAGCAGTCTCTGAACAGCTTCTGGCGAGTGCAGCTGTGTTTTGGTTTTTTTTTCTTTCGACTAGCATAGTTGGCGTTCAAAATTGTGTCGGACTTACGTATTAGCTACAAAACATATAGACAAATTAGCACACAAAACAGTAAAACCAAAGCAGCAAATATGCCAAAAGGCGTAGACAAAGTTAAAGTGAACGTAAAGGAGCGCGTCGAGGATGAACATTGCGATCTCAGTTTGTCCGAACTAACCGAAATCCCAGTGCGTGAAATTGTAAGTAAATCAAAGCGATTTATATGTACAGTGATGTGTACTACTAAATACAATGATATTAATGCATAACTAATTAGTTAGATGCAGTGTGCCGTATCTACTCTCCCACATCTCTCCCTCTGCCCGTTCTTCCACTTGCTCAGATAGCAAAGAGTAAATGCAAACAAAGCGATGCCAAGTCTGGCAGAAGTCTAGCCAGCTATAGGCTGTCTCGCTCACGCCAACAACAGTAATACCATCGTCCTGCTACTTGTTGTTGTTGTTGCTGCTGCTGCCGGCTGGCTTGCAATTAACGCTGACGTTGACTGCATTGCATTTACACTTGAGAGAGCGCCGCATAAAGGAGATGTGTGCTTGTGTGCATATGTGTGTGAGAGTGAGTGAGTGCGTGTGTGGTTTTGCTTGTGTGTGTACAGCTGGAACTGCTTCAGGGGGTTGATTTCTCTGCTGCCACTGGGAACTTTTACCACCCCAGTCCGTCGTCGGTCAGTGGCATGGGAAATTTGCCAAATTTCTTGTTGTTGGTTTTTTTGGGGGTTTCTTTTTAGGTTTGCTGCTTTCTGTTTCCTGTTTTAAATTGAACTTCAAATATTCAGTTTATTTTGAACCTTTGCAGGCTTCGTTCAAGCGCGTTACCTTCCTGGATCTCTCTAGCAATCGTCTGGTCACACTTGGTGTAAGTCCAACTAAGCCTAATATTCAATTATCCATTTATTATAAAGATGCATTTTAAATTTCGATAGCGCAATTTTACTACACTCACACGTTTAGTAAAACTCGATTTGAGCAAGAATCAAATACGCTCTTTACCCGACGATTTTGGCCAATTAGAACACCTGCGTCATCTGGATTTGTACAATAACAGTTTGGAACATTTACCCTTGAGTTTCGGACGCTTGAGTCGCTTGCGCTATTTGGACTTGAAGGGCAACCCCTTGACACCTGCTTGGGAGAAAATTGTGGGTCGCTGCTCCACTCTGAAGGACTGTCAACAGGCGGCCAAGAATACTGTAAGCCAAAGTGGACGACACTTGTGTCAAGCACTCTTTTCCTTTAGAGCTGGGCAAAACATTCATGTTTTCGATGGTTTAAAAAAAATTATCGATACTTTAAACTAAAATTTCTCATGACTACTTATGTGTTATATATTTTGAGGAACTTTATTTTATAGTTCTCCTATCACATTTTAAGACACGACTTTTTGGCCAGCTCTAGTTTGTCATGTGCAATTTGTAATGCCCTTTTTTCACAGGTGAACGTTTGCATAAACTTCAAGTCAGAATTCATTGAGCGTGAACGTCTTGCCGCTCAAGAGCTAAACACGGCACAAATGGCAGGCGCCGGAGACGGAGAGGGCAGCAGCAGCTCGAATCACAGCCACACAGTGGGAGCAAAGTACGTCAATGGCGGTAGTGAGACGACAAACAAAAAGTCGAACAAGTCAAACAAAAAGTCAAAGTCAAAGAAATCTGGAGGAAATGCTACCGAAAATGAATTGAGCATTAAACCGGTGACCACTGTTCACAACACCGCCACCACAAAATCCACCGCAAATCAAAAGAACAATCAAAAGAAGAAATCAACAAATGGCAAAAGCTGGTTTACTAAATTATCGGGAGTTGTATTCTCCTCTCTGATGACTTTCATACTACTTTTTCTACTCAATTTGCTGATTATCTACATGATAATGTTTAAGAATCCCGATATTGCCGATAAACTGGTCGAGTATATACCACATCAGTATCGTGATTGGTTGTTGACCAAAACAGAAATATTTCGTTTACGTGTCACCGACTGGATCTCGGAGTTTCGTACTCCGCCAGAGGAACACTGACGATTCATTTATTTGAAGCCATAAGATGGGCGCTCAGGCTTCAAATAGGAAAACAAAATTATTCGGATGCATAGCGCGAAAAGAATGGATTAAATTTGATTATGTGTAGACCCCACGACTTTTGATAAAACCCTTAACGATATAACAAGAAAATTAATGCCATGATATCGACACATGTATATTTAAGTACTATTAGCGTCCATTGACAAGAATTTTGTACTACACAGTAATGGAATCTACTCTCGAATCGATCAATCAATTACACACTTAACTAACGTTACAATAGATCAAACTCAATAGTAACTGAATTGCAGTTCCAAACTGACACATAAAAATAGAAACTACAGACACAGTCAAACGTGCTTCACACGACACCATTAACACTCATCTCAAGTAATATACTAAACAATATACTAAATATATACTATGTACTACAGACACAGACTATCTCCTGTAATCGTTCACAAATGCATTCTGTAAGAATTTCTTGTGCAATTTATAAACGTTTTTTTATTTTGGTAAAGTCCAATCAAAGTGGATAGAAATATGATTTAATGCTGACAGATTTGAAATCTCGAGTATAATCTCAAGTTTATACTACAAATATATGAAATCTGCCGAAATCTATAAATGTGAAACATAGTGAACTGGTTTCATATGAATATTATTTAACAAAAACCATAAACTTAAATTAAATTAAATATTGTATGTAATTATATGAAAAAATGTATACAAAATGAATTGCTGATTTTTGGAATAAAGTTTTACATTTTAACAAACACCTGGACTTTGGTTTCTATTTATTTTATGTAACAAATATTTAGTAAATGGCAATCAAGCATGATCTCATGCTTGTTGATAGCAATCAGTCATTAAATTTAGTATATAACTCTCGACATTTTATTCACTTTTATGACAGGAAAGTAGCACTCACAACTTTTTAAAGATTTACGTTCTAGTATAAATATTAATAACTTATCAGACGCTTTTTAAGATTATTTTTAGACCTCTTTCATTAAAGTTCGCACATAACTTAGAATTTACAGAAGAAGATTTGATTTTTAGACTAAATACTTACGATTATAATTAAGGTAGTTGAAAAGGACTGTGAATACTAAGTTCTATACAACTAATCAAGCAATTGGCTCACAAACGCTTTCTGTCGCTCTTTTTCTCACTATTTTGTTCTCTTTTGCATTCTCTTTCTCTCTATCTCTCTCTCTCTCTCTCTCTCTCTCTCTATCTATCTCTCTCCCTCTCTCTCTCCCTCTCTCTCTCTCCCTCTCTCTCTCTCTCTTTCCATTCCATTAAAGCTCACGAGTGAAGCATGTGTTTATTGTTTACTCAAATAATTTTTGTTCGAGAATTGACAAAAGCTTCTAATTATTTAATGACTTGCATAAAAAATTCCTGTTTACTGGGGGAATTTCATCATAACGTTTACATGTATTCAGCAATATCTATGTTTATCTTTCAAATAGATTTCCCTAGAACAATGACGTATTTGTTATATAGCAATGCATAGTCATTGCGAATCGACATTTCATTGCCCACTGAATGCAGTCGAAGAACTCTAAAAGGGGAAAAAGGGAACAAGCATAATGCATTAGGAATTTATGTATTATCTTATCGCTGATGCAATACGCCGTTATGCCGTTATCAGCCTACGTGAAGTTGAGTGCTTCGTGTGCCTTTTTTTGCACGCTCTTCTAATTTAAAGTTTCATATTTCCGCTGCAAACAAAAACTTTAAACATGAAGCTTATGAAAGGAGAGAAGAAGATTTCGTCAGCCAAATGCCAAGGCCCTTGCCCTTTTAATGATATTGCTGCTCCTTTTCAACTCCCTATCTATATTTCTCTTTCTCTAGCTCACTCTTTCTCATTCTTACACCCTACAAGATTCGCCTTTATCCTTCCCTTCGTTTAACGGCCAGTGAATGCATTGATACCAGCGCTCCCTGGTAGGCTAAGAGAGCAAGGAAAACGATGAGAGAGATAATCGCGCTCTTATTCAGCGTGCCGACAGCGTTGCCCATTTAGCCTACTTTGCCGCCAGTACTGCGGTAAATATTTCAAAACTTCCTATATTTAAATAAACTGGACTATTAAATAATAATATTAAGTTAAAATTACTAAAAAGTTGTAGAGCTTTTTATCAAAATATTTCCGAACATTTCTTTAGCCAATTTAAATTAAGTCTTTCAAGTCCGGTAAAGCTGCCAGCTCTAATGCCCGGCCGGTCGCCTTTCTTTAGGCACTGTGCCCTTAACCAACCGCAGCCGCTCTCTCTCAAATTTTGGCGCGCTCGCTCCTCGCTCTCCGCTCTCATTGCGTCACTATATAAAAACGTTGCCCTACATGACGAGCGTCAGTTGCTGTTGAATTTTTGTGCCGCGAGGTTGTACCGCTTCGGGCTGTAATTAGCTGAAAACGGTGCTCTTTAATACTGTTTTCAGAACGTGCTGCAACATAAATTGTACATAAATTTGCACCGCTAATTAGCGCGTTCACCCTGAAACTGTGTGCAAGCATATTAAGAAAGTGTTGTTAATCAAAGCAGTTAAACTGCCACGCAACAGTGACTAAAGTAAGTACACATACGCTTACACACAAACACACACACATACAACAGACAGAAGAAAAAGTAAGACAAATTTGTACGTCTAGAAATAGACGCGCTATGCGCTACGGTTAAAGCCAAAACGCAAACGCACATGTTATGCAGTCGTTGGAAAAGAAGGAAAAATGTCATAAAAGCATTGCCCAAAAACGTTCGAAAGAAAATGTGTTTGAAAATTAAAATAAAAATGGTGTATTTTGTTGGGTTAATGCCGTTTACTCAACAACGTGTTAAATATGGGTATAACGGAAAAGCTTAACGTCAATTATACCTACAAAAATTGTTGTTCTTTTCGAAATTGTGACAAAAAAAAGATTCGTTTTTAAAGCGCGCCAGAAATATATATTCACATATACTCAAACAGTATTCCCCTCAACGCGTGTGCAACGTAAGCGAAAAGTCGACGTCAACGTCAGCGGCGACTGTTACGGTAACGGCGACAGCGACAGCGACGCCATCAGCCAGTGATAGCATTCACGCCATCGTTTTACGTTGCACCTGCCTTGTGTGCCTATGTTATGCGTGTACGACTCTTCGGCCCAAAATCTTAACATCGCAATTTGTACACACGACAAAATACAAATATATATAGGTTTGCACCTGGTTCTACCTGCGAGCGAACGTACGAATAAATCATGGCAGCGTTTTCCATGAATGAAAACTTTAAATGTTATATACTAACAACATAAGAATCGGAAAATGATAATCGTTGTGCCTTTTGATTGTGTTTAACATAGAATATTTTCATGGTTGATGAGCAGTGTTGACAGTTTAGCTGATTTATGGCTAGTTTAACCAGTGAAATGTGATTTAGAACTTTCAAATTTCAAAAGAATAATTCTAAAACCGGTTTGTGCTTAATTTGCAGTTTTTTAATTTAATTTATAAATTTTTGGATACTTTATCAAACTAGCTAATTTAGCGTATTAAATTCAGTCAGCACTATTGATGAGCACAATTTGACTTGCTAAAGTGCCACGACTTTTATTTTTCAATACGTAATTGAGGAGAAAGTCGATTTAACTGCACGGCATGGTGAATTACCGCTCAGTGTTTCCGCTTTCTACAGACCCAAAACACCCGCAACTACAACTCGAGTTTTCTAGGAAAGGCCATAAAATGCTAGAAACCAACAATAACAAATTGTACCATTTAAATTGCTCAAAGAACCGTACAAAATCGTATAACAGTGCACACAATTCATTAAACGACCTTCAGTTTTAAGGTGTGTGTAGGTTTTCCTCATCCTTATCTATTTCTTCCTCAATTAGACCCCACACACACACAGACACTTACACACACACACTCCTACAATGGCATGTAATTCATTTTTCAATGTCGTTTTTGTATATTGATTTTTGTGTCATGAAAAAATTAACATAAAAGACTGGCAAATTTAGCCAAAGACGCAGTAAAACTGTGACGTCAGTTGGTAAAAGAGATGATGGAAATGGGCAGTGAAGGGGAACGGAGAAGAGATGTAGTGCTGGGGTCATCGTCAGCAACTGTTGCGCGTGGGGGGCAAATGAGAGTTTGGCAACAACTGTTATAATAAGGGCAAACAAAAGCTGTAGCTCTAATTTTAGCGAAGTTTTTTCGAAGAAACTTAGTGACGTAAATGTTTAAACATTTTCAATAAAAATTTAAATGTTATGAGGTCAACATTCTGGTTAAGTTAAGCTGTAAAATCATACGGGTTCAGTAGGAATATTATAAAAGAATATTATTTAATAATTCTCTTATATTTCTTTTATAATTTTAAATATTTCTGAAATGCTCCATCAGTATTTTCTATAAAGAATTATACAAGAAACCTAATAAAAATAATACATTTATTATATTAGAAACCTAATAAAAATAATAAATAAATATATATTTAAAATTATCAGCCTTTTTCCTGGAAATCTTTAGAAATTGCCCGACTTTTAATAAAATACTTTTAGCAGTAAATCTTGGGGAACTACTTGAGTGTTATCAGCATTCAAACGTTTTCTTTGCAATGCAATTTAGCTCAGTCTTTAGTACTACTATTTAGTATTGGTACTTATTTACTGTTATGTCTTGACGTTTGTTCTTTATGATGTGGTTGCCTTTTCTTATTTGTTTGCTTCTCAATTTGCGCAAATAGTTCGACACACGACGCACGCCCTTACACTTGACCGCCTTCGTGGCTGAGAACTTACCCTCAACGAGCCCCTATTTCCATAAGCTCTTTTCCATTATGCCTTCTTGATGTGGCAAATTGGTATTATTTTTAGACACCGCTACTAATTGTCAGAACGCCGACACACCTCAGGTGTTCATTGTTACTCTTTATCATCACCCAAAAAAAAGTTAAAACGCTTGATAATTTTTTTAAAAATATTTTAATATGCTGCGATATTATCGGCCTTGTGACCAATTATTTATTTGACTATTTTTTCACCTACTTCAGAGTGGATTGTTATCAGAATCGGATCCACCTGCTTGCGTAATGAACAACCCTGTACACAACACACTCTAATTGTTTACATAATATTTGAACTACTGCATTATCTCTACAGCAAATGGTAATTGCCTGCAGTTTAGACACCCCCATTGTCCGGTACTCCCCATTCGCCATTGAACTTAACTGAAGGTTCTTCAACGTAAACGTAGAAACGTACGGCCCTACCACGTGTCCACAGTTTTGAGATAATATTATAGTCACTAAGCTGTTTGAAATGATCCGCCCTAAAGCTAGCGAAGATTTGATGATTGCAGCCGTTCTCAGTTAAATTTTTGCGCTAGATTAATATTCTTACGATTACTTGCACAATTTTTAATTAGTTCACTTAATTACTATTTATTTTTTTTTTTTTCAAATACTGTATCAGTGATGTATGGCTTCCTGGAAACTAAAGGTCCAAAAATGGTTTTCAAAAGTTACTATAGGTGCTTTTCGCTCTATTTAAATGCCTACTAATATGTTTCCTCCAATAATAAACCCCTTTAAAACCCGGTATTGAACGTAAACATGAAAAAGGAACATAATACTTTCAAGTGAGAGATATGGGAAAATCTAAACGATCGATTTCTTGAAGAAAACAAAATGCAATCAAAGGAAAACAAGCGAATACTGCTAGAGAACACAAAAAATTTGCCCGGCTGATGAAATTTCTATAAAACTTTGCGCGTCTCGCAGCTGAATCTGAACTTGAAGCTAAATATAAACACTATTGGTTTATTTTATTTTTTTTTTTTTAAATTTAAATCACATACAAATGGGTGTTATAGTGTATATCTGCTAATAATAAACACATTGCCGCTGTTTAATTTGACATTAGCTAAAAGTATGATTAATACTATTATCAGTGCAGAACTAACAAAATCTTTTTTATTTATTTACTTAAAAAATGGGGGAAATTGATATTTAAGTAAAGTATTCATAATTGCAATGTGCAAAAAGCAATTGGTTGAGCACATTTACTATATAGTCATTTACTATATACGACTGCAAGTTTTAAATACCCAAAAGAAAAAGACGAATTTGTTGTTCTAAAATTGGAACACGTGTTTTCTTCATTTTTTTTTTTTTTTTTCAAAGGGGCCTGGCACATTTCAAAAAATGAGAGAGAGAGAGAGAGAAATTCCGGTTTGTCTGCGAGAGCGGTGAGAGCGCCAAAGGATAGGATGCTGTGCGCTGAATTGAGAGCGTAAAGTCTGACGTCACGTGGTTTGCCACAACTTATTAGAAGCGACAGCCTACCGCATTTATGTTTGCAATCAATCTGTAAAGCACATTGTTCATTATTTCTAAGAATTTACCCAATAGAATTCAATGAGAAATTACTTACTCTTTATCGCATAAATACATGTAAACTTTGCGATTTTGCGTCGTTTTCTTTGCTCTTATTTTTATACGTCTACGTCTGCATGCAGATGTCAAAAAATTTCAAGGTTTTCTTTATGTTCATAGAAATTTTCGAAATTTGTGACTGTCTGCACCAAAAACAAAACCAAATTAACAAATAACTAAGTGCTTTAAATTAGCTATAACAGACTTTTTAAAAGTTTTAACTTGATTTGAACCACAAATGTAAAAATTCATTTGGCTTTGCATTCAGTCTTTTCTTAGTGTTTATTGTTTAGATACTTTTGCCCAATTGCTTTCGCCTTTTGATCTTTGGACTTGTCAATTTGTAGACATTACAATTCTAAAATAGTTTTGAATGATTCCACATTTTAACAAAAGTACAGAAGAATTTCTGCTCTAATTGAACAACCGTCAAAGCTACAAAAGACATACAGACCTACGTGTAACCTCTTGATAATGAATTACGAAATCAATTCTTATTTTTGGCAATTTTGACAATTTGTAGTGAAGCAACAGCGCCGCACAATTGAGCACTTAAAAATTTCTAGCGTGCCTCAAGGCTAACATTTACAGTTACTATCTCGCTTTTTTTCTAGACTTTTGGCATTGTCACGCTCTGGTCCGGGTAGTATCTATCGGCTCACGCAATTTACTATATCATCAGTATATATATATATATATATATACATATATAGTTTAGATGTTGGCACTGATACTACAAATCGATCAATTATCTGCGAGTTTTCGACGAAACCGGTTCGCACCGGTTCGGGTCATGAGTTTATGGTATTACCTCACTATAAATGCCTGAAATCCCCACTAACACTAATAGAAAAACTGTGCCAATTTTTTATAGACCGGCAGTGGGTGAAGGTTCTTTCAGTTCTGATGGTAAATCACACATCACCATAAAATGTACACAATACATTTGTGTATATTTACCGATTCCATTCCCATTCCGATTCCGTAATGCCGCCAACACTACTCGGAACGGTTCATTCATTACGCACGACCAAACTTTTATAATGATGTGTTTTTATATTCCATATCTTATCTAAAAGTGTTTAGTATTTGTGATTTACTGACGTTGTCATAAACTACATGTACTTCATCTGCTAACAGAGGAAATTAAAATTAGTACTACCTATATAGCGGATGTCTAGCGATTATAAATCTGGAAGTCGACAACTTTTTAATAGTATTATAAAGATAAGTTTGAAAAAATAAAATGTTAGATTTTAAACAAATTTTTCGATATAGAAACATTTAAAGATCAATAACCGATACGATTTTGGGTTGGCTTAAGACTTGTATTACAAAATGGTGAAATTTTTTAACTTTGGGGATTGTATATCAAGTCTATAAATAATTAAGTTAAATTTTTGAAACGGAATCAATTTCAGATTGTATTACAGCTGTGGGGGTAGAGAGGAGTCAGAGTGGTTGTCAATACTTGTTATTCGCACGATTCGAGTTCATGCTTTTTTGGAATTCGTCAGACCGAGAGACTCAAAGTTCATTCAACCTTCAAGCAGCGAAATGTGCTTAGGTTAATGAAAGCCAATAAACAAGTATGAAGAACACAAAATTAAAGAGGCGAACTGTCTACGCCAGCGACTCTCTTTTTAAGCCATGGCCAAGAAAACACATTAATCTTGTCAGTTGATTTACCAATATATGATAAAATTATATCATATACTCTAAAGAAAAAGCCGTAAGAGCTGCTAATATGATATTTTTAGTGTCTACTGATAGAAGGCCAAAAACTTGTTAATTCGTTATGAGAAAAGTCCCAAAATAAGGCACAAATCTGTGACAGATTGCGAATTGACGCATGTGACAAACAGTATATTATATAGAACACCTCACGCCCCCATCATATGTTTATGAATTTGTGAAACTTAACACATTGTTCGAATTTTGGCAGAGATTTCACTTTGACAACGTGTTATTAATAGCCCAACATGGGGTAAACAACGGCACAAAACCTCATGATGACATGGCCAAAACAAAATTACCAAAGTTCATTGATAGCACACAGTTTTTTTTTCCCCATTTTTATTAAACAAATAGAATAAAAATCAAGTGAATAAAATTGTCGGCGCGCGAATCAATTAAAAGACAATTGAACGCATAAAACAAATATCAAATTAAAGGCAATAAACATGTGTATATATGGGATATATTGAATTGGAATTTGCAGATCACTGCCAGACATCGATTGACCAATCAAAGACTGTCTGTTGAATCAATCAGGCAATTAGCTGCTGCTACTTTGTTACACTAATATTTGGCTTTATTTAATTAACTAATTTTCCTCCTTTATTGTCTCTTTGCAGTTAGAAATTTGATATTTTCACACAGCCATACAGCGGCACAAAATGGTGAACGTTGTGGTAAGTATTATTGTTTATAATTTGATTAATTCTTATTTATCTAATTTGTCACTTGATATCATTTTTTATTTGCAGCCAGACAAAGGCGCCAAACATGCGCCACAGGAAATGGAACAATTCCTGCCCGGCGATGGCACCAACAAGTGAGTAAACTAGTATTTCTAAAAAAAAAACGAATTTATAAATAATTCGCACTTTATTGCGTGTACAACAATTAAATGTTAGTTAAACCGCATTAAATTGCTCATAGGATGCCGTCAATTTGGCTTTGATAAATTGAGTTCATTTCAGTGTCTGACGATCGCAGATCTTAACTAACAAAGCAGACTTTTAATTATAAACAATTATGAGTCCAATTAGTTATGCCAATAAACTAGTTTTAGTTACTGAAAGCTCAAAGTTTACTCAAGTCTAATCAGTTATAGATTTGACGTCAGAGCGCATTATATTCCATAGTGCAAACTTAGAAAATAATACTAGAAAAAACTTAGGTTTATATAAAATACTGATGCATTTTCCCGCCTTTTGTTTTTCCTAATGTAAGGTTCAAATATTTATTGCTTTGCGCAAAAACTGTATTTATTTGAAAAATGTAAATGTTGTTTATTTCGTAGATTGACCCAAAATGCCTCTTAAAAAAACACTAAAAATATTTAGCATCAAAATGAGGTGACTTGCAAATTTAGTAGCTTTACTAGCTAGAAAACTGCCTTATCTAATTGGCTAATATCACAGCATCTTAGCTGCTAATTACACTGCAATCTTTAGGGTATCCTTAAGTCGACCGTTCAGCACGTTCACCACACGCCTATTTGTGTTTTCCGCATTTGGTACGTAAGATCAGCAACATGCAAATAAACAAATATATTTTTGTAATGCAAATATTATTATGCAGCTTGTCAAAGCAAACATTTAAATGTCAAATTGGCATCACACGTTTCTCAAGAAAAGAATAACAAATTGATCTGCTAGATGACAGATAACGAAGCACCTCTTAAGTATTATATATAAACAAAAAGGGAAGCAAAAACCAAAAAAACCTAAAAATAATTATATTGTGGGCAACAGGGAATTACACAATAATGGGTACTAGTATATTTGTATAATCAGCTGTTGCGATAACCTTTCTATAGAATAAAACCTTGCGCTTCAAAATAATGATAAGACAATTTTTTAAAGTCAAGTAAATGAATTCATACAATAATAAAAACATGAATAGCTGAAGGTTGATTGGACTGGACTGATAGCACGTGCGGTTTTAGGGTACATTTTTGTCACTAGCGTTTTCTGCTGTGCACTGTGATTACGATTATCAAGTGTACATGTTATCACACTTAAAGCGCCTTTAATGGTTTTATTCATCAAGTGATTATACATTGATTTCGACATAATAAAGTACCTTAATTGAATGATAATTCATAGCCGCACCTACTTTCATTTAATTGACAAAGAGGAGTGTTTCAATTGTTTGCAACGTATGGCAACGCCATAAACATTTACCTGAAGTGGCAATTTGTCATTTATATATCAAATATTTGGTAGACGAATGACAATGTTTGAGAAAATATGTCTAAATAGCCCTAAAAAAGCTTCTTTAATTAAGTATATTACAATATAAAGCCAGTTTCTCTGGTATTTCAACGTTAAGTTGTTAAGTTTTCTTCGATGCTTTCGACAGATTAGCCAATGAATTCTGAGCAGCACTGTCAATTTCGCTTTTTTGACAGCCTGAAAGTATGCAACACTTTTTGATTCGCACGCTTGAACTAAATTTCTTTAGCTGATGTAATGGCAATGTCGGCTTAAATCAGGCTCAAATAGAGCAAATTACAACTGGCCAATCACAAGTGGTCATTACAAAAAAGGCTAGTAGTTGGATTGTTGTTGTTATGTTGTTGCTGCATGTAAACATTAAAAGAGTGAAACATTTGTGAACGTCGACGTATCGACGTCTATAATTGCAGATGCAGCAATTCCAAAATGCCAAAAGAATTTCACTTGGCCACTTGGTGACTTGGCCACTTGGCTACTTGGTGATTTGGCCATAAAAAGCATAAGACAATGCTGCATATGAGCGTTGTCTGTTAGTTGTTGGCAAACAGAGCTTCACTGCAGATTAAAATGGACAAGTGCGAGTTAGAACCCACTAACGTGGAGATGAGGTGGCATATAAGTTAGAAGGCCGCTTTCTTAGCACGTGATTAACTAACAAAATTTCTATCTTTTCATGCTATTCACAGATACAAGATACAGCCACGCAAATCAGATGCCGAGCAGGCCTTGGCTAACAATGATTTCGATCCATTTGCGATGCGTGACAATGAACATCCCACAACGTAAGTCTCACAAATGAAGTTAATAAATTAAAGTTGATTAATTAATCATCTTTCTCTCAATCTCTGTTTTTTTTTAGTGATAGAGAAACCCTGACGCATTTGCTGAAGGCTTCACTGGGTACTGGCATTCTGGGCATGCCGTTTGCGTTTAGGAATTCGGGTCTGGTAATGGGTATTATTGCTACCATATTGACCGCCTTTATCTGCACGCACTGCAGTTACGTGCTGGTAAGTACAAAAGACACCACTGATTTGTTGATAAAACGATATTAAAATCAAATCTTCGCTTTTCTCTTTACCCCTTTAGGTAAAATGCGGACACAAGTTGTATTACAGAACACGACGCACCAAAATGACATTTGCTGAAATTGCGGAAGCTGCATTCCAAAAGGGTCCCAAAAGTATTCGATGGTTGGCGCCAACGGCCAAGTTCTCCATATTATTTGGCCTGTTTCTCACGTATTTTGGCACCTGCTCCGTGTACACGGTGATTGTAGCCAAGAACTTGGAGCCAGTCATTGAGCATTGGACCGGCACAACGGTGGATTCACGTGTGCTCATTTGCACACTGCTAGTGCCATTGATTATCATCGCTTGGGTGCCCAACCTCAAGTACTTGGCACCCGTTTCAATGGTGGCCAATGTGTTCATGGGAGTTGGTCTTCTGCTGACCTTCTACTATCTGGTACAGGACTTGCCGCCAATTGACCAACGCAAGATGGTTATATGGGAAACACTGCCGGCATTCTTTTCCATTACCATATTTGCCATGGAGGCCATAGGTGTGGTCATGCCGCTGGAGAATAACATGAAGACACCAAAGAATTTCATTGGCATCTGCGGTGTGCTCAGCCAGGGTATGTCCGGTGTGACTCTGATCTATATGCTGCTTGGATTCCTGGGCTATATGCGTTATGGCGATAATACCAAGCAGAGCATTACCCTTAATCTGCCGACGGAAGAGTGGCCAGCCCAAGCGGTGCAAGTGCTGATCGCCTTGGCTGTCTATTGCACATTCGGTTTGCAGTTCTATGTCTGCCTGGAGATTGTGTGGGATGCCATCAAGGAGAAGTGCACCAAACGTCCCGTTCTGGTTAACTATGTGCTGCGGTAAGTTTGCCTAATTTTTGTATGATTTTTATTTTAAACTAATCAATATTTGTTTATTTCGTTTACAGCACCGTTTTGGTTACTGGCGCCGTGGTGTTGGCTGTTTCAGTGCCAACTATAGCGCCGTTTATGGGTCTTATTGGCGCATTCTGCTTCTCCATACTGGGTCTCATCTTTCCGGTAAGTAATATAAGTCCTCCAAATCTTTACTTACTTAATTTAACCGTTTCCATTCTTTTACAGGTCATCATTGAGATTATTGTGCACTGGGACACTGGTTTCGGTGCTGGCAACTGGATCATCTGGAAGAACGTGGTCATCACCGTATGTGGCGTTTTTGCGCTGGTCTTTGGCTCGATGTCGGCCATTAAAGACATACTGGATGTCTATGGCGTTAAGCCCGAGGATCACTAAATGTTTACAAAATCTCCTCTCAAACAAAACACAGCTATACCAAGGGATATATATTTATTATATACACATTTGATGAGAGATATACTACTACTACTACAACTACTTTTTAGCTAATTTAGTTAGTAGAGCTACAGTAAAAGAGGAGCCATTCTGGCCATGGCTTCAACTTGTTTCCTAGGGATCTGATCTAACTTTTGTTAGATGTAAAACTATGCACCCTCCCACAATACAAAAAAACAAACAAAAATAGGAAAAAAAAAGAATTATGTACATGTTTCTCGTTTTTTTTTCTTTCTTTCAAGAAGGTAGTACAGTAAGGCTTACTATATACTATAATATATACATACTAACACATTTATTCGAGTGCCTAACTAAATTAGCACACTGCACCAAGAACCGTCAGTTTTTTAGCACGTTTTAGAATGCAATTATATAAACTAGTTGTTGAGTGTACCTTTTTAGTACCGCAAAGAAACTAAACTGTTAACTAATTAGCCTAAACTCGAAAGGACGGAGATTTTTTTCTCCTACTCCCACTAATTTCCTCTAAATTTCTCTCTCTCAGTTCTAAAAGAGTATTACGTACCCAAAATTTGCTAAGAGAATGTATAAAAAACTGTTTCATATTATTTACAATTGCTTCACAGACATTTTTAGCGTGTTTTAGTTTATAAGCAATACGATTTAGTGCTAGGATACCGAAACTTTTGCAAAGCCATTCACAAAAAGACTTTTATTTTTGTAGTATATACAACAAACAAGAAATTTGCAAATCTTTCGGGGTCTAGATGGGCATAGAAATCGACTTTGAGTTACTCAAAAAATAGTACATTTACAATAAACTTATTTTTTATATACATAAAAAAAATTAGTATAATTTGCCAAAAAGAAAGTTAATTATCAGAAACAGCGATATTCACACTTTTAATGTATTTTAATTTTAGCTTTAAATATTAAAAAATAATTCGAAGTAAAAGAATTTTAATTGAATATTTGGAAACACTGAAGAAATGAAAGAATTAAACGCAATTAATGCATTTAAAAAAGTAAAAAATCTAACTTTTGTATTTGAGCACCCGATCGGTCAATTGTTCAGTTTTTCATACATGTGCATATACTATATTGAGATCTATTACACTTGTGTGTGAATGTGTTTTGTATTGAAACTTGTCCATATTAAGATTGATAAAATTGTTTACCTTTTGAGAAGTGTTGAAAGAAAATATTCAAGAACATGAAAAAATTAAGAGAAACCCGGGAATTTAAACATAATTTAAAAAAAAAACAAATAAAAACGGAGTTTTATTTACTATCGCGGAAGATATAAAAATTAATTGGGTTCCTATGCAAACAAATCAAAATCAATTTTAACCGGAAACGGAACTTGGCAGTCGTTCAATGAATGCAGTAAGAACCAGTTGTTGAACCAGTTCGTTGGTCTTATTGTTGTTCAATCAATCAGTTGGCAAATTTGCATTGTTTGCTTAGTTTTCTTAGCTACCGAATTGAAGAGAGCACGTGTTTTTGCATTTGAACTGATGAAATCAGTCATACAAATGGCAGTAATCGAAAGTCGTGCGTTAATTGGCATTAAATGCCCAAGAAACACACACAATTGAATCCCAGACAATGCAAAAAACGAGTAATAAATGGCACAAAGCAGTCAGTTTTTGTCAGTTGGCATTCGATGGGGGCAATTGAACCTGCCCGTGGGCCAATTTAGCCAAAAACTGCAACTACAAGCTCGAAGAGTCAATGTGCTCTTGAGGCCATCACTGGGCACTCGTGATCTGTGCGCATTTCATATTTTTAGCCCAGTTTGCAGCGGATTGAAATAAGTTTATGTGTTTGTGACGACTTTAGACAGTTTTGCGTGAAATAAAGTTAGAAAATTTGGTTCAAAATGCAGAAAATTAACGCAGAAGCAATGAATTATAGCTGCTTATAATTTAATATTTGTTTAGACCTTTTTTGGATACGCGAATTGGGCACTTAAGAGTCAAGTAGCTCCAAAGGAGCGATCTTAATTCTTGTTTTTTTTTTTTTGACATTTATTGGAAAGGTTTTTATTTTTCAGACGTGGGAATGTCTAGGAAATCCTTGACACAACGACCACCGTCTCCAATCGAATTGAATCCATAATTGAGGGAGGTTACAGAGAGCGGGCCTCCAGGAAACCCGAGTAATTAGCGCGTGACAAGCGAGAGGGCCAAACAATTGGTTCGACCACAAGATGACTTGCTACCAATTCAGTGCACTACCAATACCATTTTATTTTGATTTTTGCCCAGAGCCAAAGAGCATTTGAGACTGTCTAACAAGGTCGACGGCGATACAACAAACAAACAGAAAATAATTAATCTCTTGATTGTCATCATCGTGTTTGTATCTCGATTTGATGTGGTATTCAAGGTTAGACAAGAAGATCACCAGAAGATGCTCCGATTTGGTTGCGGTTTTGTAAATCTATTGTAATTTTTGTAAGTAACCCAATACCCATTAGTTTTGGGGAATTGTGTAACTGATATACTTTGTAATTACAACAGGCCTTTGTGCGTTTGGCATTTAAAATTTTGGGGATATTCGGTCATTCTTATCAAGCAACGATCGCATTTGACTTTCCCCACAACTTGATATAGTTTTGACACTTGATATGCATATTAAGCAGTAGCCATCGTGGGAATATTGTTAGTAATAGCTTATGTTATACATAAAACATATGTCTAGTTATGCATACCAGATCAAGTAGAGTTGTCGGACTTAACCCCAATTAGAGACCACATTTAATTTACTTTCATAAGACAATCAAGGTCCAAACAACCCCATTGAAGTCAAACAAAGCCAAATATGAGAGCCATCATCAATAAAGACACTCTTCAAAAAAAAAAACAGAAACATATTTACCAAAATAACAAAAACAATCAATAAAATTCAAAAACATTATAATAAATTGTTAACTGAAGCGCAATCAACAACAATATTAAACTAAACACAAAAACAAAAGACCCAAAAACAAAACAACAAAAACAATCACTTTCAAAACTAAATTCACTTGGTACAAAAATGAAGATAAATAAAACAATTTGACTGCAAAATTGCCTTGTCCAAGAGTAAAAAAAAGTAACGAAAAGTAAAAACGGAAAACTATCGTAATTATGCTTAACAAAGATATTGAAAGTATCAAGTGAAGTAGCGCATCAATCAGCCAAAAAGTCCAGCCAAGAGCCAACTTGGTCAAGTTAACAACAAGATTAATTAATTACTCGCTGGCCAAAATCTGAATGGTAATGTTTACAAGAGGGCGAAGAAAAAATGAAGCGCTAAATATTAAATGGTAACTAATTTTGTGTTTAAGCTTTTGGGTAAAAGCAAACGGAAATGTTTGATGGATCACAATACACAGTACCCTGTATAAAGTGTACGTTTAATAGGGGGTATATTGACAAAAATGCTTTGCAAAGGGTCTACTATTTTTAGTAAGGTAATCTGTAAGGAAATATGGAAGAATTGGGACAATTATGGAAATATTTTACCTTTTCTTATTACAACAATTTAAATTATGTTCGTTATATTCATTGTACAAAATTTGGATGTACACCAATAGTGACAGAAGTGCGTAAACAACTTCGTTTATTATTTTTTACCTTTTGACTGTTTCATAAAATATTAAGGAAGTCTTAAATCAAAACTGCCAGTAAAAACTAGCGACTATATCTATAGCACTATTATTCAAGTTGTCTCTCTCACTCTTCCACCCCTCACTTTTTCTTTCTCTCTCGCTCCTTCTTGATTTTGGGTAATCTTCAGCTTATGGCAGCAACAAGATGATGATGACTGTCGTGCCAAGTTACCACGTGATGTGCACAGTAACTGAAAGCATAGCTGTGCTTGTTGTTGTTGTTATGTTTGTCGATGTTGTCGTCGTCGGCAGCAACAGCTGCGGCAGAGGGCACCTGGCGCACCGGGCCTAGCTGTGCTGAGCTGAGCAGAGCAGAGATCAGCGGTCTTTATGCATTTGCATTCATTATGTTTGGCAACGTCGACGCGGCCACAACGCCACCGCATAAAGTTCGCTTCAACGCAGATCAGTCAGATTGACAGTTAAATCATTTTCGTGATTCTTTAAAGCTTGTCACTAGTGTGTGTGTTTGTGATTTGTAACATATTTTTGGCGCTTTGGAAAAATGTTTGAAATGTGGATTTGTGTACCAAGTTGCTAACACTTGTTTGCTCAGATCTACACAGCTGTCAACTGCTGATCAACTTGACCTTTTTGCTAAAAATTACTTTTGAAACTGATCGTTGTAATAGCCAAAAAGTAAAACAAACAAAATTCAAAATGTCGCCATATGTATACCAACTAATAGTGCTGCTCAGCTTGCTGAGCTTCGTGGAGCTCAACAATCAGGAACGCCATCACAAGGTGTGTAGATTTCCGGATTCTGGGGTAGAATCAATCGTTAATGATATCAAATGGCGAAAAATACTTGATTTTAGTACGGAAGTTTTTAAGAAAGACTCAGAATTTTAATTCGAGTTGCTATAACAAATTTAAGAATTTAACCATTAAATTCCTAACTAGGCATAAAAGATTCTAAGTTTTGAGAATAATTTTGTACCGTGTTTTTCACTGTGTAACCGTTTCTTCGGGGGTTATCTATGTGGTGGTGGGTTATCTATAAGCCATAAATAATTGTTGCCAAAACCATAAAATCACAAAACCAATTTAAGAAACGCCAAATCTATCGAGAGCAAGTGTTGCCACATGCGGGTGGAAAGATACCAGATACTGCCTTCGAGACCGATCGTCTGTTTCTCAATCGTCTTCAAAAGGAGGGCATTTCGGTGCCCGATGGCATTGTGCCACAACAGAGGAATCCTCAGGTGAGTGGTAGTGAATAATTTTAACTATCTTAACGTCAGTTAACGTTATGTTTCAAAGCCTTGGGTTAAGTTTAGCAAAGAGTAAAGTTCTTTTCTAAAGTTGTTAAGAACCTTTTGCTCTGAATATAATCACATTCTGATGACGATACCTATCACTATCTAGCCAACCCATACCTGCTACAGATTCTTACTCCCAGTTCATTATCATCCCACCCACACTACATTATTTACGCACAGGTCTATCAGTACTATGACAAGGGCATGCGCACGGTATTCCACATTGCGCTCAGCTCGGACGGACGCTACACGCCTAGAGAGGGCCGCTACCATTACAGACATGTGCCAACCGTGGAGACGACGTACCTGTACCCACAGGCAGTGGGTCGTCCCTATGTGTTGGTGGCACCAAAGCACGCGTTGCCCACTTATCGCCAGCTGCAGCTGCATAATCCGTTGCTCAATCAGGTGAAATTTCAGCCCAAGAAAGGTGAGTAGTCGCAAATGGTATAAACGCCTGGCTGCACTTAAAACCGCTTTTATTAATACCACTACACACACATGCTCTCACACACTAGTGCCCAATTTTCTGGAACTAGCGCCCACAGTGGGCAAAAGTCATGCCAGCAGTTCATCCAAAGCGACGTCCTATCAAAATGTGAATCTTCTGCATGGAACGGGTTTGGGTCCAGCGTTGCCGGCGTTCAAGAAAACCACCGGAGGCAGTAAGAGCTATGTGGATAGTTATGGCAAAACTCATGTAAGTTTGAGAGCGTTTACTTTCGTCACTAGCAGCGGTCACTCGACCATGTGTGTGTTACGTGTAAACTACAAATTAATAACATCGTTCAACTCTTTTATTAACTAATTACAGCTTTACAGCGAATTCGACGATTTGATCGGCAAACTGAAGTTGAATCCAGCAATGCAAAACTTGTATTAGTTTCTAAGCACACGTATTTAATTTAAGTTTTAAGTTTAATACTCTTCATAGTACATTTTAGCACAATTTTAAGCAAAACTTTTTACAATTTCTACACTTTTTATTGCCTTTCTTAACATAAAACACGAAAAGGGCATTACTAAATGTATTATCTATTGCGATATTTGTAAAGTTGCATGCCAAATAAAGCATATTGCACTTTACACTCCCATATACGTAAAAACGTACTTTCATATGCCTAAAATATACAACTTCATACTTATTATCATCGTTTTGCCTAATGTTTTTTTCTGGGCTTGGAACTCCCAATAATTGAGCGGTACAAGCGAAAAGCAAAGACAAAAACAAGAAAAGCTTAGCGTTAAAAACAGTTTCCAAGTGGTGAAAAAGAGTATTTAAAGACCCTGTAGTAAGAAGCCAAGATCACAAGTTTTTTATGCCTTTCAAAATTAGCAGAGCTTTTTATACCATACACTGAATTTAAGTCAATTATTAAAACAGCTGCTACGGTATTATAATTTGGTACAAATTTTGGTTTCAATATCTTAAAAATGATGTAACCCAATTTTATGGCGCTGACTCGGAACCCATTCGCGCACATTTTGTCACATTTGACAGACTGCAAAGACCATTGGAGCTATTTGAAGTACAGGGTCTATAAAATCGAAAGTTGCACGCGAGAGTTGCCGACGACGCGAGTGGCAAAAGCCGAATGCAAACGCTCACCGTTACCGTTAGACGCTAGCTACCCTTGAAAGCTTGTGCAGCACGACAAGCACGAGCCTGTCTCAAGTGGATGGCTTGGAAAAAGTCTGCACTTCAGTTTCAGTGCGATTTTCAAGCCGAACGCAGACGGTCGATTCAACTCCAAAACGAAACTGGAAAATAAACACACACACTGAAAACCTGATCAAATCATTCATTACAAGATGTCGAAGCCACTGAGGATGCTTGCTGTAATGCTGTTGCTGCTTGGCGCGACGACGCTGGCGATTGAAGTGCAGGTTAGTGTGAAACAATCAATTTGTCCATGTCCAGCATCCGTCGATGAAGACATAACAACAATAATGGGATGCTGTTAATTATGCCAGCGGGAAGAGCGAAAGCTAGAAAGAGAGAGGCAGAACAACAGTGGGGGAATTTAGCGCCATCTATCGCCAGGGCTTGGAGTTATGTGTGCGATTGTGCGACGTTCACTTTTGACCCAAAAAGTGTAACATGCAATTGAAGCAGAAACTAACACACATGTAATCTCACACACATGCGCACACATACAGACGCACGCATACAATTACGCTCATTTGTAGAGTACTACACACACACTCACACACATGTGTTTAATTGTTTGCTAATAATGAACCGACCGTCAACTTGTGGGAGGGGAGCAAGTGGGAGGGGGACGGCTAGTCTGCGGAGTCTGCGCGCCGCAAACTGGTTTTCATTATGCAATGCAATTAATTGTCGTTTGATATGTTTTTGTTGATATAGAAATTTGGACACCTGTTTAATCCACCATCGCAATCGGAGCATCATGCACGCCACGAGGATAAACAGGACTTGAATAAAATACCCGGTGTGGCAGGTGTGGATTATCCGATCTATCACGAAGTTCCCCACACGCAATTCAGCTGCCACAACGTTCCCGCCGTGCCCGGCATGTACGCAAATGTAGAGACGGGCTGCCAGGCCTACCACGTGTGCCACGATGGACGCGAAGGGCACCAGGGCGCCTCATTCTTGTGCACCAACGGAACCATATTCAATCAAAAGGAGTTCGCCTGCGACTGGTGGTACAATGTCAAATGCGAGGAAGCCATAAGTCTCTATCAGTGAGTAACCAAACTTCACCCAGCCACGACCGCGACTTAAATTAAAGTATTTGTCCACTTACAGCCTCAACGCTGATCCGGAGCACAATCCCTATGTGCCCAAGAAGAAGCCGGAGCAGGAACACGAGCTGCACGATGCGCATCACGCTGCTGGCTTCCTTATACACGCATAACAGCGGCACTTTACACTTTGCACTTACACTTATTTCACAATTTTCACAGAAAAAAAATAAAATGGTTGCACTTTTACTATTTCACAACTTATAACGGTTAATGCAAAATCTCAGCGCGCGAAGCTTCCGCCCCCGCACGTTTCGCAGTCCGCGATCAAACTAAAAATAATGTCCCTGGTCAGTATTTTTTTAGCTCATTGTTCCTGAGTTCAAAATGTCTAAGTACCGTTGGCGCCATACAAAAATAACGGTAGCTATTAATATGGGGAAAATAAATAATGGTGTCAGCGATAATATTGGGATAACACTTGCAACACTATCGAAAGCATTTGACTTAAGCTACTGTTATCGATAAGCGATAAGAGTCGTTTCACTGAATTGTTTACATTTTCACAGTGCGGAGAAAAATTAAAATAAAATTATTTGCAAATGACGGGCAACCGAGATAATGCAGCGCCTGCCTATAATATTGCGCGTGATCCAAAGCTGGCCAAAAATCGTATATATGTGGGCAATCTGCCGCCCTGTACACGCGAGGAACTCGAGAGCATTTGTCATCCGTATGGAAATGTTATGGGCTCCTTTGTGCAAAAGAATTTCGGTTTTGTTCAATTCGAGAGCGAGGAAATAGCTAATAAATGTGCCGAAGCCCTAAACAAATCCACATTCAAGTCCAACGCACTAGTTGTGCGCAATGCGAGCATGAAGTCCAAAGCGGCAAATGCAATGGTCAAGAACACAAACATTGGAGGACCTGGAGGCAGTGGAGTAGGCACAATTGGAGGTATGGGGGGAACTGGTACTCAAATGACCGTGCAAGACGGCATTGTAATGTCAGCAGCGGCAGCTGCTGGTGGTGTGCCCATAAACGACTGCGAAATCATTGTGGTCAATCGGGATAATACGTAAGTAATTCACGATTATTCAAAATACAAATCTCTCCAATGCCCCACATCACTTCACAGCAAATACGCTGAGTTTGTGGAAGATCGTCTGACCAAGGCCGGTCTGCGTGTGGATGTGCTCTTTCCCAACGAGGATGTGATGCTGGGCCAAGTTCTGAGCAACATATCTGCACGTGGCTGCCTCTATGCAGTACTAGTGACACCACATCACGAGACACACAACAGCATGACTATTAACATACTGTACGGTGTGCCGGCAGAGCATCGCAATGTGCCACTGGAGGAGGCCATACAGCTGATTATAAACGACTTTCGCCTAAAGAAGCAGCATGATGCTAGCATGGGCCAATCCCAACTGCACTCCAATCGTGTCCGACATCCCGATGCAATGCAGAAGCTTATTGAAATGCTGGCGGATAATCGTCCACTTACTGGACTGCAGTACGAGTGCATCATAAAGTACTTACGGGATCAGCATGAGAGACAGCTCAAGGAGGAGCTGGGCGAGGCAAACGCGATGGCCAAGCTACAAGCCATCGATCCCGAAATGGAACTACAGAAAAAGATTCACAACATTATGAATAAACCTGCGGTAACCGAACAAAGTTACCATCTCATGTACAACAGCTTCGAGGAGGCAAAAGCAGACAAGCGTCTCATAGAGCTCCTTAAGGATGCTCGTATCTTGAAATCCATGCAAGCTATTTACAACTCCTCCGATTTAATGGATAACTTAGCACAATATTTTTGAGAACAAAAAATAGATTTATTAACAAATAAACTTATGGCCAGGATCTCTTTGCCTCATGACCCTCGTACTTGCCACGATACTTCAAACCCGTGACTAGCGTGGAGCTTTTGGGGAAAGCGGTTTTTCCATTGAATTTGGTATCGGTCTCCGGATGAAAACGGACGTATTCATATTGTATGTGCAGGTTCTCGGGCAGATCCATGCGCTTTAGTGCGTCCAGTGGCACAGTGGTGTCTACAGTCTGCAGATAGAACGCGATTACATCTGCCACGGTGTTTAGCTCATGCACCTGCGAGTTGGGCACTCCATGCTGCAGTTGCTCGAAACACGCCTCCAAAAACTTAAATTTCTCTGTAAGATCGGAAAGTTTTCTTTGGTCGCCACCTTGGGTCATTTGTAATTGGGCTGCCACGGCACGCACACGTTCGGCTGCATCATTTTTGGGTTCGTAGGGCTTGTGGGGCCGCAGAAATCTATAATTATTGACAAATTATTAATACATTTGTAGTTTTGAATTAATCTGTTGGAATTTTTACCCCTTGGAGGAAATTGATTCTGCAACTGCTGCCAGTGTGTTGGTCTTGGTTTGTTTAGCCGTCGCATAGCATCTCTGTCGGCTAGCAACTAGCTGTGGTTGTTGATCATAATACATATTACGCTATCTGTCATTTAATATTTAATTATTTACTTACAGTTTGAGGCAAAATAAAAAAACCTTTACGTAAATTCACCGCTGCCATTGTTCTAGTGTTGTAAGGTTCAGCAACGCAAATACTGCCACTCTTTTTCGAAATCGCAGCTGTCAAAATAATGTGCACAATCGATAAGTATCCACTCGATAGCAAATTGGAATTTCCAGTAAAACTACCAGAAAAATTTATTTAAACATCGCAATTAAATATAAATAATTAATTTCTGATGCCTAATAGAGCGTAACCGCTCAATTTCTATGTTTTACTCAAAATACTATCGCAATTCTTGAAATATCGCATAAAATTTGATACGTACGATGATTCGATATATTAGCCATCACTAAATGTCATTGCTCGTCTCTTTCTTTTTCCGGTCGCCGAAATGGTACGACGCAAGAAATCTTAAAAGCTAAGAATAAAATTTGTAAACATCTTAAATGTTTGTGAAAAATATGCCTTATTATTTCAAAATGATGACAGAGTGCGTGCCAATTGAACAGTTTGTAATAATATTTTGTGCATCTTTTTAGGGTATTGATATCAACCACAAGTACGATCGCAAGGTTCGCAGAACCGAACCCAAATCCCAGGATGTTTACCTGCGCTTGCTCGTCAAGGTAGAGTACCAAGTGTATAAATGCAAGCCAAATAGTTAATAACTAGTGTTTTTCTATGTGTATTGTAGTTGTACCGTTTCCTGCAACGCCGTACCAACAAGAAGTTCAACCGCATCATCCTGAAGCGCTTGTTTATGAGCAAAATCAATCGGCCACCAATGTCGCTGCAGCGCATTGCTCGCTTCGCCAAGGCCGCTAAGCAGCCAGAATCGACTGTTGTTGTTGTTGGCACCATTACCGACGATGCGCGCCTTTTGGTCGTGCCCAAGCTGACGGTGTGTGCCCTGCATGTCACCCAGACCGCTCGCGAGCGCATCCTGAAGGCTGGCGGTGAAGTGCTGACCTTCGATCAGTTGGCTCTCCGTTCGCCCACAGGCAAGAACACCCTGTTGCTCCAGGGCAGACGCACTGCTCGCACGGCCTGCAAGCATTTCGGCAAGGCACCCGGTGTGCCCCACTCGCATACACGCCCCTATGTCCGCTCCAAGGGACGCAAGTTCGAGCGTGCTCGTGGTCGTCGTTCCAGCTGCGGTTACAAGAAGTAAGCAACATGGTACAACATGGAATCGTTTTGGTAGAGACGTCGCTTTTTGGTTAAGATATAAATTTGTCAATCGTGGATGATGAATAAAGAGTTTTTATTCCAAAAAGTGAACAATACAATTTCTATATTCGAACAAACGAATGAACGTATCGATAAATCCTACTGCAAATGTGTACTCCAGTAATTGAGCACGGACTGATCCTGTGGCTGCACCCCGAGCACCTTCTTCAGTTTGGCCTGGACACTGCCGCTCTTGGCATGATTGAGGCATATCACTTTGCTATAGAAAAAACGGTTTAAATGGAATCTTCTGAAGAACTCATGTCACTCACTTTTTCCACTCCTCGATGAGCACTTTGGTCTGTTTATTGAGCACCAGCTCGGTAAAAGTCTTCTCCTCGACGGCCTTCAGCAGCTTCACCAACAGATCTGGCACTGAAATGAAGACAACTCAACATTAGCTTAGCACCTGATAATCTCTTGCAGGCTACTTACACTTTCTAGGCAATTCACTTGGCCATTTGACCGATACGATGTCGTTGCTATTCACAGGCTTGTCGAGGAAGTCGATGCGGTAGACGGAACTGCTCGCCATGGGCACAGCAATGTCATTGGATACGGATATGATCTTGTACTCGGAACTAATCGAATGCTGATGCTGTGCATCGATGCGCATTAGGTTGTGCATCGGCTCCGGCAGCAGCTTTTTCAGACACATCATAAAAAGCACTGTGCGTTCCGGAGCTCCGCGTACTATGATCTTAATGCCAGTCAGAGCGCAATAGCAGACAGTGGCGAAGTCGTCCTTACGGAGAACCTCCTTAATGTGTCGCAGCGAGAAGAATCCCTCTTGGTCGGGATCATCCTCGTACATTTGTATCATGGGCAGCGTGGAACTGTTGTAGGTGAGACGCTGAGCGGGCGGACGCCCACTGCTCTGTGGCGGCAGCCACGGTAGATTGCCGAATGTGATGTGCTCGGTAAGGAACCGTGATCCGGCGAGAAGAATCCAGGCAAAGTGTGAATGTAGCTGGGCAAAGATGTGCTCCTCTCCCGTCAGTTCCAGCAGTGAACGTGGTGTGGGCATCAGGAATTGTGCGCCCGACAGACGCCGCTGCCTTGCCGAATAGTTGAGCTCCTCAGCCGCTTTAATACGCTGGGCACCCGCCTGCAACTCCGCGGACACCTTGCGCAAATGCTCCGCGAGAAATGGCTTGGTATTTAGCAGAAAATACTTGTCCTTCATAAGCACTATAATCGAGAAGAGCTGATAGAAGCCGCGAGCCTGCAAATCGCACACACGAAACGTATGACTAAGTATGTGGCCACGTGAGGAGTCGCCAAAGAAGACAAATCCTCCGTCACCATCCTTGTTGGTATTTATCTCGCAGCTCAGACTGCGCACAGCAGCCTGCTTGACCAGATTAGCCACCTCCTGCAGCGTGGCTACCTTGGTGCTCACGAATGTGGCACCACTTTCTGTGTCCTTGCTGTAGATGGCATTGCTGTTGTTCCGCCCCAGTGTATAATTGCAGGCGGAGCATGTTTTCTGTCCCGCCTGTTGTGCTTGCTCCAGATTCACAAGATCCTCAATTTTAGTGTCGCGCAGCGTCTGTGTACAGAAAATGGCGCATGGTCCATGCGCCTCACAAAAGTGGCACAGTGCGATTACTGCATTCATCTAAATACTGTTTACGCAACAAAAAGGGCTTACAAAAGAAAAACAATGCAAATTTTTTGGTAGGCACGCGCTTGTTTATTATTATTGTGATCAATGTGACCGTAGAATGCAAAGACTAATAATCCACAAAAGTGTTACAATTCATTTGAGTACATTTTATTCAACTGCATTTTGCACTTATCGACAGCAATTTATTCATTTATCGTTCATATCGACTTATCGATACTTTGTTAGTAAACAATTCGAGGTAGTTAATTGTGTACGACATAGCATAAAATGTTTTCGTTTCTGGCTAATTAAATCAAACGCTTAAATGACACAATCTGCCCTTGTGCTATCCGAAATTGCCGTGGAACGTGACCTGAGCCAGCAGGATTGCAGCCACCAGTTTGCATATGGCAAAAAGCAATGGGTGATAAACGAAAGTCTGGCGGCAAAAGCAACTGAATTAATTGAAATCATTGAAAACTGTGAGTTGAAATGGATTTTAGCGTTGGAAATTAATTCAATTTCTTTTTTTAACAGTTGCTCGCAGACGCTGCAAAAAGTTCCAATTCAAGGCGATTGGAGGCAACTTCGTTCTCCTGCAGGTTTCAGGATCAAACTACATCCAAGCCAACGTACATGATATTGAACTAGCCGTGGAGATATTTCCATTAATATTCAGCAATTATGCACCTACGTTGGAGTTCGAGGTGCTGCATGAGCGACATCAGCGAGGACGTGAGCTCAAGAGCTATGTGACCACACAGCTTTACAATGCGCTCTTCATCAAACATCAGGAGGCCCTAGTTCTGGCGTCGGAGCCTCTTTCCCTGCCCAGTAGCTTTAAATCGCAACTGCGACAGTATCAGGAACGCACTGTGCGCTGGATGCTGAGCCGTGAATGTGATTTCCATGAGTTCAGTGCCAATTACAGCATCTTCCAGACTGTGCACGGAGAGCGTTCCGTGTTTAAGCACAACTACTGCCTGCAATTTTATGCCTACGAGCCATCAATACCTAAGATTTGCTTACCACCGGGTGGCATACTAGCAGATGAGATGGGCCTGGGAAAAACAGTCGAGCTGCTGGCCACACTTCTGCTGCACCCCAAACCCAATGTGGATAATAGCCATTGGCTTAACCTTTTGGAGTCACTGGAGGATGGTGTGCCGCTGAAGAAAAGGCGAATGCAGCACAAAGTCCACTGCATATGCATACGTGAACTCACTAAGCAACGAAAAGTGCAGTGCATGCGTTGCCAGCTATGGCAGCATCAGAGCTGCATCAAGGATGACCACAGTGATTATATGTGTCCCAATTGCTGGACAGAATTGTCGGTCACCAGCACGCAGCTAGTAGACACGGGAGCCACCATCATTGTCTCTCCCAATGAAATCAAGACTCAATGGTATCAAGAGGTCAGTAAACATGTGGATTCCAGTTTGAAGGTGCTTCTCTATCCTGGTCTGCACTCTGGCGTCTGGTACAGTCCACTGGAGTTGGCCAAATACGATATAGTGCTCACCGACTACACGGTACTTAGCCACGAGATTCATCATACGGCCAGGTACTCGACGGATCGAGAGATGCGATATGAGCAGCGCTATATGCGTCCCAGTTCTCCGCTGCTAATGCTCAACTGGTGGCGCGTCTGCCTCGATGAGGCCCAAATGGTCGAAAGCAGCACCACACAGGCAGCCCAAATGGTCGGCAATCTGCCAGCGGTGCATCGATGGGCAGTCACTGGCACGCCTATACAGAAGACCATTGATGACTTGGTGCCTCTGCTGCAATTTGTTGGTTTCCATGAGGCATGTGAACCACTGGATGCCTGGCAGACGGTGGCCAACTCATTTCTGCTCCGGCACAAGGCTGCGCCGCTGCTGGAGCTACTGCAACATTGCATGTGGCGCACCTGTAAGTCCAAGGTGGAACACGAGCTGGGCATACCTCCACAGACGGAGCTAGTGCATCGCCTGGACCTAAGCAATGTAGAATCGCTGTACTATCGCGAGGAGCATGCCAAGTGCACCTCTCTCTTCCTGAAAGCCGTCGCAAAACACACCAAGTATAATCCCAATAATTCCAGCTCCTGTCTAGCTTCCATTTCACCACAGTTGCTAAAGAGCATCTTGCAGCCATTTCTGCGCATACGGAAAACTTGCTCTGTGCCGGTCGTGCACAATAAGAATGTGACCACCAACAACTATTTGAATCCGCAAGATCTGCTACAGCATCTCAAGGCGAGCAATGAGAATGAATGCAAAAGGGAGTTGCGTACATGGGCCTCATCCTACAATGGTCTCGCTGCCATTCAGTTCATTCGGAACAACTACAAGGAGGCCATACAGAATTACAAGCAGGTGCTCAAGCTGGCCAAGGATTACAATGAAGAGAACATCTCGTAAGCTTTAGTAATTTACAATGGGCAGTAAATAACTCCTGCTAATCTTGTTTAACTCTCTCCCTGCACAGCGTGGACAGTTTGCTCCAAATTCATGCACTGCACAATCTGCTGCAGGCTTCCCGCCTTGCTCCCAGTCATGACAAGCCCACGGAACTGGAACTTACTACTTATGATCAAAAATTGAGTAACCTGGAGCGTAAATATCTAGGGGACAAGACACCTGTATTGCTGGCAGCGGAGCAGGCCTATGAAACGAAGCTTCAGGAGCTAGACACATTGGATGAACAATTCGAGGCGAATATCATGGAGCTCTTTGCCACACTCATCAGTGCCAGCGAGTCCTGGCACAATGCCATTTGGAACAAGATCAACGACGAGGTCTTTCGCAACAACATGTCCACGGAGAAGCTGCAGGAAGTGAACTCACTGACGGGTATCATTTACGTACTTCACACTTGGCATGATAGTCTGCTGAAACTACACGAATCTTTGCGTATAGACTTTGAGTTCCTCAAGAAGATGCTGCTCGGCGCCTGTGGAGCTGTGGAAAAAGCACTTCCCCGCACCACCGAGGCCCTTAACTTTATTAAAAGTGTTTCCGACTGCCATCTGGCTGAGATTATGGCAAGTTGTGTGTATTTAAAGTAGGAGGAATCTTTCTAATCTTTGCTTATTTGTTTTTAGGAGGATAAACCTGCTGATGAAATTGCCAGTGAGGCTAAGCCTCGCAAGAAGCGACTCTGTCGTCTGTGCAAAACTCGCGATGCTATCAATCAATTCGAGTGTTTGCTGTTTGCCAAGGAGCTGGGCAAGGACAGTGTCGTAACTGATGGCTCCGAGAATCCCAGTTTAGAGATTACGCTCATTAAAGGTTGATTGGACCAGCTGAAAGCTATATCACAATATATTAATTTCATTATATTTCCTTGCAGCTGTCTTCGCGTTTCTGGCATCCAAGAGTGACTTTCTGGAGTGGAAAACGGAATGCAAAAACAAAGTGGAGCAGCTGGACGCTTTGCAGAGTCTGGTAAAACTGCAGATAAAATACTGGATTGAGATGGAATATGTGATAAAAGCATTTGATGAGCTGGACATGTGTAAAATGCGCATACTACTGACAGATAAGCCAGAGGAGCAGTCCAACTTTCGCATCCTAAGCTATCAGCTCGATGAACAAAAGGACTTCAATCTGGCTAATATTCAGGAATCTCAATTGAATTTTACCCGATTATCGGGAAGACTCAAGTACTTGAAGCACTTGAAGGAGGACGATGGCGACAAACCGTGTCCCATTTGTCAAACTCTGGACGATGAGCGCGTAAGAATGCCAGCTTGGATCTTTAGCCTTGCAATCATCTAAAGAAATTTGCTTTTTGCAGTACGTGATGTTGTCCTGCGGTCACTTTCTTTGCCAGCACTGTCTGGACATCATGCGGAAGGGACTGCTTCGCGAGAGCACTACCAAGTGTCCACTCTGTCGACAGAACTCACCACAGTAAGTTGGAGCTAAACTATTTTTTGGTATCCCTTACCTAATCCTTGATTGCTTTAACAGATTGTATTATTCAGTGCGCAAGGGAGTGCAGTGCACTAAAGTTATTGGTGACTTCTCTACCAAAATCGCCTACATTGTCGAGCTGGTGTTAAAAATTCAAGCACAAAACGCTGGCCGGGATGAGCCCGAGGAAAAGGTGCTCATCTTCTCCCAATGGTCGACTATATTGAATCACATTGCGATGGCGCTACAAAAGAATGGCATCAAGTATCGCAACAAATTCACAAATCGCGACATTGATGAGTTTAAGGTAATGTTCTGTACCACTTGGTGTACATTAGGAATTCACTACTAAATCTTGTATGATTTCTTTAGCAAGCGGAGCTGAAGATCACCTGCATGCTGATGCCCATCTCGCGTGGTTCCAAGGGTTTGAATCTGATTGAGGCCACGCATGTATTCCTAGTGGAGCCCATGCTGACGCCTGGCGAGGAGTTGCAGGCCATTGGACGAGTGCATCGCTTCGGTCAGACCAAGTGGGTGTCCATTACATATTGTTTATATGAAAGTTAGTTTAATTAATCATCTATATCCCTTTTAGACCCACCACTGTGCATCGCTTTATTGTCAATAGCACCATCGAGGAGAACATTATGAAGCTTATCAAATCAGCGGATGATGAGTCCACACTGTCGACACACTGGGATCTGGACAACATGACACTGGACAGTTTAAAAGATCTTTTTATTATTAGGAGCACGGATGATAGCTGCAATTCAATATAACACACAAGAAATCATTAAACTTAATGCAGAATTTACTAAAACTATAAGTATATCTGTACTATAGTTCGGCATTCGCTTGATTTTGTAACAGAAATCTTGGAAGAATGAAGTGTTTAAGCTTAACGTAGATTTAATTTATACACTTTGATATAACATTAAGTTTACTGTTTCCAGGACTTTACTTGGGAGCGAATTACGGAGCAGAAATTACTAAATTGCTGCCTCCTAAACAGTATTAACTAAGGTAGATACGTGGAGTCCATTCCATTCCTCTAACCAAAACTACAAGGGCCAACTCTTTGTTAATTAAAACAAGCTTTTTTTATATATTAATATATATTTATAAACATACGTCTATGCTTATGTCTAACTTTCTAAGTGTTTAAAACTAAAACTAACTAAAAGGATACCAAAATATTGCTTAAAACGTATTTTAAAATGTTTTCTGCACTTTTTATTATTTTGTTGCTAAAATTTCGTAAACTTCAGTTGTGTTTGGTGCTCAGACATGGTCGAGCTTGAGCTCATCCAGTGTGGTGCCGTCGGCATGCGCCTTCTGGGCGTAGTAGCCATCGTAGGAGCTCTGTGCCTTCTCTATTTCCTGCTGCTGCTGTAAGTGCTGCAGTTGCTCATAGGCTGCCTCTTGGATCTTGCGTCGTTCTAAGTCCGCTCTTCGCTTTACCTCGTTCTCCTCATACTGCTGAGCCTGCAGCTCGGCGGATGCAGCTGCCCGCTCTGCTGCCGCTTCCTGGTACTCATCGTAGGAGTGCAGATTCTTGTCGGTGGCTTCAATTTTGTGCAGCGACGAGAGCTGCTCCTTGGCTGCTTCAGCTATCTCCTTGCGCTTGGCCTCCGCCTTGCGTCTGGCTTCGCGTTTACTGCGCTCCTGCTGCTCCAGTTCTTCGCGTGCCGCATAGAATTTGGAAGAAATGACGGGCGGGCGATTCTCATGTGTGCGCTGGTGACGCTTCAGCGCCGTCTCCTGGCGGAAATGTGTGCCACAAGTCTTGCACTCGAAAGGCTTCTCGCCCGTGTGTATCCACTCGTGGTGACGCAGTGTCTGCGCCTTGGCAAAGCGTTTGGGACAGAAGCGACACGCGAAATCCTTGACTTTCTCGTGGATGATCTTATAGTGACGCTTCATGTTGCCAATGTTATTGAAGCCCTGTCCACAGCCTGGACAAATGTGCTTACCCTCCTTCTTGGTGAAGTTCACCTGCGGTGACCAGGAAGGCACCGACACGGAGGGTATGGGATTGACCGCGGTGCCAGCCAGCTGCGAGATGTCCACCCGTTGCACCCGACGCGGATCCTTGGGTATTGTGGCCACCGACTCGGCACACACCTTGAGCAACTCATCAGCGGCGTTCTGAGAGAGGATCACATCAACACCAGTATCTGCAGTGGGCACTGTTCCAGCTGCCAGTGGCTGGTCTAGCTCCGTTGCCTCGGCCGGCACTGTAGCTCCTTCACCGAGCTCCACCTGACGCTGGCGATAAGTTTCAATGGCCCGAAGCACACGCTTCTCATGTGTCTTCAGATGCTTTGTTAGACTCTTGGGATAGAGGAACTTCTTGCCACAGACTTTGCACTCGCAGCGCTTCTCACCCGTGTGCGTCATCTCGTGGATCTTGCAGGCGTGGGATTTGCCAAATGTCTTGCCACAATACTGACACGCATAGTTCTTGATCTTCTCGTGCACGATCTTGATGTGATTCGCAAGACTCTGTTTGTTGTGGGACGCGTGCTCACAGATGTGACACTTGAACTTCTTCTCCTGTGTGTGGGTTAAGATGTGGGTGTTCCACTCCTGGCGCGTGGTCTTGCCCACACCACAGTAGGGACACACGTAGTTCTTGATGCCCGCGTGGCGCATCAGATGATCCTTGAGGGCGCTGTTGATCACAAATCGTTTCCCACATATGTTACAAGGGAATGGCAGCTCCTTTCCATCGTGCTTGTACATGTGCTTCTTCAGCGCCATTGGACAGCGGAAGATCTTCTCACACTCAGTGCAGGGGTAGTCCCTCGGCGGGGCAGCTGCTTTGGATATATTGTGCACCTTCTTCATGTGGAACGTGAGCAGACGTATGCGTGGAAAGCTCTTGTCACATCCCTCCACACTGCAGCTATGCACCTCCGACAGCTCCGTGTGCGCATGATCCACATGTAACCGCAGTCCACCGGCCGTGGTGAATCCCTTTCGGCAGGTCTCAACTTTGCACTGGAAGGGCAGCAGATCGTTGTGGTGCTTCATGTGCTCCTCGTAGCGTATGGCCTTCTTGAACTTCTGATGGCAAATGTGGCAATCGATAATGCGATGCAAATGCCTCTCAGCGGCGGGGATTCGCTTTCTTTTCGTTTTGGATTTCAAGCCATCCTCGTCGGAACCCGAGCTGTATTCATCCTCATCGCCGTCAGCCGTAGGCAGAGCACTAACTTTGCCACTTGTTCCACGCAAGCGTTGGGCTAGCGGCATGTCGTCTTCTCCATCGCTGCTGTTGGGCTCAAAGTCCACGTCATTATCGTTGTCATTGCTGCTATCGATATCAGAGGAATCGTCGTTGAACATTTGTATAATTCCCGCCTGATCCACCACATCTTGCTTAACCTCGTTCTCCGCCTCCTCAGCCTCTTTATCAACATGCTCCAGCATCTTGAACACATCCTCCTCATTCTCAATGATCTCCATCTTATGATTCAACAAGGGATCATAGTTAATGCGTTCCTCCTCCTCCCCACCAGCCAGCAGATCCACATCCTGCGTCGTCGTTACATTCAGCACATCAAAGTTATCAATTTGATTGACTTGCACGGCGGGTGCGGATGTAAACAAATTGCTGGCGACCATGGCCTGAAATCTTTGCACAGAGTCCACACAGAGTTTTTGAAACTCATGCAGATCATTGAGCCGGCCAAAACAGCTGGTGCATATATTCATTGGGAATCCATCCTGCTGCTCCACCGCCAGCGATGTGCACACACAAAGTTTCTTGGCCAGACCCGGGACCAAAAACAGATCGTAGGCGGCATCGTTCGATAGATCATTCAAACAGATGCGGCATATCGTGTGTATGGAGTATGCACTCCCCTGATGCATTTTGCTGCCGTCTGCACTTTTATTTGGTTCTAATATTACAAAAAAAAAATATCAACCTATTATGGGGGAGATAAAACGATACGAGTACGAAAAAGCAAGCACGAGTACTTGCGCTGCACCAACAATCGGTTACTTACGTGCCTATCGATAGTTCGGTTTTGCAGCGAACACATCACTAAGAATATATACAAACAGGCACATGCATGTGCTTGTTGGTGTGTGTGTGTATAAACAATAAGAATAAATAGTTGGGAATTGAAAAAAGTCTCAAGTGGTTGTTGTACCTCCCCCTAAAGAGCTATAAATAGCAGACAGTTTAACCCATTAAAGAGTTTATACTTTAGAGTAGCCCTCTGATCAGTGCCCAGCCCAAACCATACTACATAAAAATGTGCATATACGTAAATATATTTGCTTAAATAATTATAATAATCATGTTGTTATTTTGATTATATAGTAGTACTTAACATAATAGCTTGAAGATATTTCATTGTTATCGGATGCTAAACTATAAATTTTGACAGAATTCTATATATTTCTATGATTCCATCGCTGATATTTAGAGATTGCAAAACTTCTGTTATCCGGCCCAAATTTTGACGTTTTACTCAATTTTTGACTCTAGTTTTTTTTCGAAAATTACTAGAAGCTTAAAAAACTGTCGATTAAGTTTGTAATACACAACACATACAATGTAATTAATATTTAATAATAATATTTTTTAAATGTTTAAGTTTGAATGAAGCCATTTTGTTTGGGTAAATAGATCATATTTAGATGGATAATTTTTTATGGTTTCTTAGTTCCTAACTGGGATTAGCTGTAGAAATTATACATGGAGAAATTCTCTCACAATTTCTTCTCTCTCTCTGATTCTCTTCTGAATTCTCACCGTTTGTCGCTTAGACGTGATCTAATTTAAGCGTATCCGGGTTTCCCCCCTCGGACTCTGTCTTCTGGCCATAGTAGCTATCGTAGGATCCCTTTTCGCTTTGGATTTGCTTTTGAAGTCTATTGAGCTGCTCACATGCAGCCTCCTGAATCTTCCGATTCGCCTCCTCCTGCTTCCGCTTCGCCTCGTTCTCTTCGATCTGCTGGGCGAGCAGGGCGGCGGTGGCAGCAGCCCGTTCCGCGGCGGGATCCTGGTATTCTTCATGAATCTTTGGTTGTCTTTTGTTCAGCTCAACCTTTAATCCACGGGCCTTGCTAACCGATGGCTTCGGTGGCTTCTTCTCCTTGGGCTGCTTCGGTGGCTTGTCGTGCACCTTCAGATGCGTCTTTAGTACCTGCTCCTGCCGGAAGTGTTTGCCACAGATCTTGCACTCGAAGGGCTTCTCACCCGTATGGATATACTCATGATTACGCAGATATTGGGCCTTCGCGAAGCGCTTGGGACAGTAGCGACAGGCGAAGTCCTTGACCTTCTCGTGGATGATCTTGTAGTGAAGCTTCATGTTGCCAATGTGATTGAAGCCTCGCCCACAGCCGGGACAAATGTGCTGGCCCTCCTTCTTGGTGAAGTTCACCTGTGGCGACCACGAGGGCACCGAGACAGAGGATATTGGATTCACAGATGTACCCGCCAGTTGCGAGATGTCCACACGCTCCACTCGATGCGAGTTCTTGGGCTTGGGCGGCACAACAGGCAGAGGTTTGACATCTACCGGCTCTGCCGACATATGACCCTGCTCCATGTTCAGATTGGGTGTGCCCTGTCCATCGCCTTCCCCTGGGGGCTTCACGGCAGTGGATGGAGGCGGTACATCCCGCTTCTCGTGCAGCTGCAAGTGCTTGGTCAATCGCTTCTCAAAGAGGAAGATCTTGCCACAAATCTTGCACTCGCAACAATTCTCGCCCGTGTGAAGCCGCTCGTGAATCTTGCATGCATGGGACTTGCCAAAGGTCTTGCCACAATACTGGCAGGCAAAGTTCTTGATCTTCATGTGGACGACCTTAACGTGGTTAGCTAGCGCCTGTTTGTTGTGGGAGGCGTGATCGCACTGCCGGCACTGGAACTGCTTCTCCCGGGTGTGTGTCAGTATGTGTTTGTTCCACTCCTGGCGCGTGGTCTTGCCCACACCACAGTAGGGACAGACGTGATTCTTGACACCGGCATGACGCAATAGATGATCTCGAAGCACACTGTGGATGTGGAAACGTTTGCCGCAGATCTCACAGGCAAAGGGCAGCTCCTCGCCGGTGTGCTTGTACATGTGCTTCTTGAGGGCTGTGGGACAACGGAAAACCTTTTCACACTCCGTGCAGGCATGCTTCTTGACATCCGGCTTGGCCACCTTGTGCACCTTCTTCATGTGGAAGGTGAGCAAGACGGAGCGGGGGAACGTCTTGTCGCATCCCTCAAAGGTGCAGGCATGCACCTCGGAGAACTCAATGTGGGCATGATCCATGTGCAGACGCAGGCCACCAGCTGTGGTGAAACCCTTCTTACAGCTTTCCACCGTGCACTGGAATGGCAAGAGATCGTTGTGATGCTTCATATGCTCTTCGTAGCGTATGGCCTTCTTGAACTTCTGATGGCAAATGTGGCAATCGATGAGACGATGACGATCCCGTTCAGCAGCGGGAATACGTTTACGCTTAGGCTTCGAGCTGGGCCGATCCTCGTCATCATCATAAGAGCTGGATTCAGAGCTGGAGGTATTATCATTATCATCGTCATTATCCTCATCGTCGTCGTCGTTGTTATGCCGCCTTGCAGTCTTGCGTGCTTTGGACTTGGGGGGACGGCCGCGTCCACGAAGGCGAGACAGGGGCATGGCATCGTCGGATTCAGTGCTGTTCGCCTCAAAGTCACCATCGTCCTCAACTTCCTGCTCTACCTCGCTCTCCGACGACGAATCCTCCTTGTCTACATCTTCCACCTCCTTGTCCACATCCTCGAGCATTTTGAACACATCATCCTCGTTCTCAATTACCTCGATTTTCGTATTCAACAAAGGATCGAAGTTCAAACGGTCCTCATCCATTTCCCCATCGGGCGGTGCAATATTGAGCACATCAACATTGTCGATTTGATTGATGTCCGAAATGACGGGAGTGAAATAATTATTGGCCACCATATCCTGAAACTTCTGCACCGAGTCTACGCACATCTTCTGGAAGCCATGCAGATCATCCAGCTTGGTGTAGCAGCTAGTGCATAGATTCTTGGGGAATCCATCGTGCTGCTCCACCGACAGCGAAGTGCACACACACAACTTTTTGGCCAGACCCGGGACCAAAAACAAATCGTAGACCGCATCGTTACGCAGATGGTTTAAGCAAATGCGGCATATCGAGTGTATGGAGTATTCACTCCCCTCATTCATTTTCGTTTTGCCTTTTATTGCGCCTTTAAAATTCCGGTGCGAATTGAATTAGAGCAAAAATGTTAAGCACAAAATTTCTCTGCTGAGAAAAACTATGTATACGCGTCCATAAAAGTAACGAGTACTTCATGTATCGGTTACTCGTGTAAGTAATCACCAACCATCGATAATATTGCTTGCCGCTGCCGATAACCGATACTGTACACCGATAAAATAAATCTTAGTATTTATTTAAAACTGCCATTAAAACAATACATACGATTAGATTGTTATAAGTAATTCGAAAATGTGTGCTTAGTAGTGTAATTATACATGATTTTTGTGTAGTTCCTTGCTAACATCTGGTTCTAAGATACTATAGGTAATCCTCTCGAGTTGCTGGACTTTCAGCTTTTCCAGTTGCTCAAAGGCAGCTTCTTGTGCCTCCTGCCCTTTGGCCACGCCCCATCTGGGCTTGCCCTCGCCTTCATCGCGGTTTAGTTGGTGTGCCACCAATTCAGCAGTGGCCGCCTCTCGTTCGGCCTCCGGATCCTGGTATTCCTCGTAGTTCATTGTTGGTTCCGTATTGAGCTGCAGTCTTGGCTCCAAAGATTCTTTGGGATGATATCTGGGATTCCTTGGATCCTTTGGTGGCTTGTTGTGCGACTTCATATGCGTTCTAAGAGTCGCATCATGTCGGAAATGCTTTTGGCAGACTTTACACTCGTAGGGCTTCTCCCCTGTATGGGTGTACTCATGATGACGGAGATACTGAGCTCGGCTGAAGCGCTTGGGACAGTAGCGGCAGGCGTAGTCCTTGATCTTTTCGTGCACAACTCTAATGTGTAGCTTCATGTTGCCAATGTGATTGAAACGCCGTCCACAGTCCGGACACGTGAGTTGACCCTCGTTTTTGGTGAACTCCTCCTGCGGCGACCAGGATGATACAGATACCGATGGAATTGGATTAACCGAGGTGCCAGCCAATTGTGACATATCGACAATCTCAATACGATGGGGATTCCTCGGCTTGACTGGCACATCGGGCGCCTTCTCCGGCTCCTTTGTATCTTTCGCTGCATCTCCCTCTGTTTCCACCTTTGCGTCCTTACTGCCACCTTGCTTAGCATGAGTCCTCAAATGCTTGGTTAGCCTGCTCTCGAATAGGAATTTCCTGCCACAGATTTTGCACTCGAAGCAATCATCCCGCGTGTGCAGCTTCTCATGGTTCTTCAGATGATAAGAGGTGGCAAAGGATTTCTGGCAGTACTGACACATATAGTTTCGAATATTCATGTGCACCACCTTGATGTGCTTCGTCATGCATTGCTTGTTGTGCGAGGTGTGATCGCACTGATCACACATGAATTTCTTCTCCTTGGTGTGTGTCAGTATATGCTTGTCCAGCTCCTGTTTGGTGGTTCTGCCCACACCACAATACGGGCACACAAAGTTTCGGATTCCCGCGTGGCGCAAAAGATGATCCCGGAGTTCGGTGTGAACACGAAAGCGTTTCTGGCAAATGGTGCAGCCAAAGGGCAGCTCCTCTCCAGTATGCTTATACATGTGCTTCTTGAGAGCCATGGGACAACGGAATGTTTTCTCGCACTCTGAACAGGGATGAATGTCCGGCTTGGCAATGTTGTGCACCTTCCGCAGATGCTTGGTAAGCATGCGGGTTTGGGAGAAGGACTCGCCGCATCCCTCCACTACGCACTTGTGTAACTTACACAGCTCCGCATGTGCGTGCTCCATATGGTGCTTTAGTCCAGTGGTGGTTGTGAATCCCCGCTGACAGTCCTTGGCCACACACTGGTAAGGCAGCTGATCGCTGTGACGCTTCATGTGCAGCTCATAGCAGGCAGCTTTCTTGAACCTCTGGTGGCAGATGTGACACTCGATAGTCTCGTGCAGGTGCCGCTCAGAAGCTGGAATTCGCTTACGTTTCGGCTTGGCTTTTGGAGCAGCTTTTTCCGGAGATTCTGAACTGGGTAAATCGTCTTCTTTGTCGCTTTCGGACTTTTTAGTTTTAGTCTTTGGAGTACGCTTACTGCTGCGTAGTCGTGAAAGCGGCATTTCATCATCCTCGGATTCGCTGCTGTCCTTCGGTTCGTCTGCCTCCTCATTGTTATAGTCGCTGTCGCTGCCATTGAATGCTTCCTCCAAGTTATCCACATCATCCGATTCCTTGTCGACATCTTCAATCATTTTGAAAACATCGGCTTCGTTGTCGATTTCCATTTTCGTATTTAGCAGTGGATCAAAGTTAATGTGATCTTCTTCCTCGACTGCATCCGGCGCTAGCGCATGAGCGGTAACCATCGGTGGTTCCACTTCCGGAAGCGTGCTGAAGTAGTTTTTGGACAGTAAATCCTTGAACTTCTGCACTGAGTCCACGCACTGTTTTTGAAAGTCGAACAGCTCGTTGAGACGGCTATAGCAAATGCTGCACAGATTCCTAGGGTATCCATCTTGGTGCTCCACTGACAGCGAAGTGCACACACACAATTTCTTGGCGAGGCCCGGGACAATAAACAAATCGAAGGCTTCGTCGCGTTGCAATTTAGTCAGACATGTGCGACACAGCGAATGTATTGACGCTGGAGTTTCCTCGTCCATTTTACTAGCGTTACTTACTCCTGGTTAATTTGATTTTGCTTTTCTTACAAATTTTTTCTTTGAGCAATTTTCTGCTTCAATAATGGCTAACGATAAATGGAGTGTGTATCGATAACATTAAATAATCGCTAGAATGGCCGTCTGTTTGTGGGAAAGGTTGCCACGTTTTAAAATTTGTTTGTACCAGTTGAATGGCAACAAAAAGTTTACCAACAAAAGCAATGTGTACCCGATTTGAACCAAATGTACCGAAATAAATAGAAGTTGAGTTTAAATTCTTATTTGTATTCAATTATAACTGTATTCAAATAAAATACATTTATTAACACTTAAAGGAATGTAACCAATAAAAAAAAGTAAGTAAATTATGCTATAAGTACAAAAATGTGTGTAACTTTGACAAAAAAGGTACAAAAATTAAGAGGTTTGTTTGGGTACACTCTCGTAGGGAACCGGCAACTGATGTAGTTGCTGGAGCTGCTCACAGGCCGCCTCCTGGATTACCCGAGCTTTAGCCTCTGCCTTGCGTTTGGCCTCGCTCTCGTCTTGCTGCTGGGCCAACAACTGAGCCGTAGCGGCCGCTCGCTCCGCATCGGGATCCTCGTACTGCTCATAGTTCTTCTGCGGTTCCGTATTTAGTCTCACTCGGGGCTCGGGAGGATATTGTGGCTGACGCTTTGGCTTCTTTGGCTCCTTTGGTTCCTTGGGTGGTCTATTGTGGGATTCCATGTGTTTCCTGAAAGTGGCATCGTGTCTATAGCGCTGGGAGCAGATCGGGCACTCGTACGGCTTCTCTCCCGTGTGCGTGTACTCGTGGTGCTTGAGGGTGTAGGTCTTGCTGAAGCGCTTGGGGCAGAAGCGACAGGCATAGTCCCTGATCTTGTCGTGAACAGCCTTGATGTGGCTCTTTAGAGCGCCCAGTGTGGTGAAATTTTTGCCACAGTCCGCACAGTTGAGTTGTCCCTCGTTTTTGACATAATCCTCGGGCGTGGCCCAGGAGGACACCGACACCAAAGGAATGGGATTAACGGAGGTGCCAGCCAATTGCGAGATATCTACTACCTCCACGCGACGTGGATCTTTTGGCTTGACTGGAACGTCTGCTGGATCATCCGGAGTTTTCTTCACTTCCTCCTGTTCATTTTCCTGCTTGCTTTTGTTCTCGGCGGTTTTGAGCGTGCGATGCGCATGTGATCGCAAGTGTTTGATTAATCTGCTCTCAAAGAGAAACTTCCGGCCGCAGATGACACACTCGAAGCAGTCATCGCCTGTGTGGAGCTTCTCGTGGTTCTTGCAAGCACACGAACTGGCAAAGGTTTTGGGGCAATACTGGCACACAAAGTCCCTGATCTTCATGTGCACTGCCTTGATGTGCTTGTTCATCCGCTGCTTGTTGTGGGACGTGTGCTCACAGTGATCACATTTGAACTTCTTTTCCGTCGTATGGATCAGCATGTGCTTATCCAGCTCCTGCTTGGTGGTCCTGCCAACGCCGCAATGGAAGCACACAAACTTTTTGATGCCCGCATGGCGCAAAAGATGATCCCTGAGTTCGGTGTTGACACGAAAGCGTTTCTGACAGACTCTGCAGACAAAGGGCAGCTCCTCCCCCGTGTGGTCATACATGTGCTTCTTCAACGCCATTGGACAACGGAATTTTTTTTCACACTTGGAGCACGGATGGATTATGGGCTTGGCAATGTTGTGTATCTGTCGCAAATGCTTGGTGAGCATGCGAGTTTGAGCAAAGGATTCACCGCATCCCTCAACAGAGCAGGGGTGTAGATTACATAGTTCTGGGTGTGTGTGCTCCATGTGATGCTTCAGTCCCGTAGTGGTCGTGAATCCCCGCTGACAGTCCTTGGCTTCACACTGGTAGGGCAGCTGGTCACTGTGGCACTTCATGTGCTCCTCGTAGCATGCAGTTTTCTTGAACTTCTGTTGGCAAATGTGGCACTTGATGATCCTTGGGAGCTGATTATCAGCTGGGGCAGGGACAATCCGCATGCGTTTTCGCTTTGTTTTCTCCTTGGGTTCATTCTTCTTGCTCTTCGTGCCCAGAGTGTCTTCATCTGAATCTCTGTACTCAACATCATCTTGATTAAAGTCACTGTCACTGTCATTAAAAGTATCATCTACATTATTATCCTCTTCGGATTCCTTGTCTACCTCTTCAATCCTTTTCAAGATATCCTGAGTGTTACTCAAGTCCTTGGCGCCAAGAAGTGGATCAAAAGTTTCTAGATCAGCTTGTTTATCACTCTGCTTGGTCTTGGTTTTGGCAACTCTCTTGCTACTTCGCAAGCGCTTCAGTGGTTTCTCATCATCGGAGTTGCTGTCATCCACATCCTCTTTGATAGAGTTTCTTCCGCTGTCGTCCAAGTGCTCTACATCCTCGGTATCCTTATCGACATCTTCAATTCTTTTCAACACATCCTCCTCGTTGTCAATTTCGACTTTTGTGTTTAACAGTGGATCAAAGCTAGTTTGTTCCTCCTCCTGGCCAGCAGAAATCCCCTCATCCGGTAGTGTGCGGATTATGAAGCAGCTTTGGGTCATCAGTTCTTTGAACTTCTGCACCGAATTCATGCACTGCTTTTGGAAGTCGTGCAGCTCGTCAAGACGGCTGTAGCAGGTGCTGCACAGGTTTCTTGGGTATCCATCTTGCTGCTCCACGGGCAGTGATGTGCACACACACAATTTCTTGGCCAGTCCCGGAACCAAGAACAGATCGAAGGTTTCATCTGGTTTCAGGTTGGACAAACAAGTTCGGCATAACGTATCTGCTGGACCCGTTGCCTCCTCGTCCATTTTTAAGTTTGTTTATAAAACAAAACTTGACTCACATTAAACTGCAATGCACTGCACAAGTATTTATGCTGCAGTGTTGAGAAACGCTCAGCTGAACGATACTTTTTATCAATAACATGAGTACTTTTTGGGCATTTCACTTATGTGCACTCGCTTGGCTTTTAACAACAGCTGTCCCCAAAATAAGCTTTAAATCACATAAAATATTGTGCTCTGCTATTTGCTTTATAAACAATAAACCAGATTTATTAGGCATTGGTTTTAAATAAAAATAAATATCAAACTTTTAGCAGTATTTTAAATCAATTTTGAAATAAATTAAGTTAAAATCATTTTATTTTTAAAATAAAAAAGTTCAACTCTTTATGTTTTATTTTACGTGTTTAAAATGCATTTTAAAATGGAAAACACATTAAAAATTATCTTAAGAAACTGTTTGCCTTAAGTAATATCAATTTTTCGAAATTGCTGTCAGAAAATAAATCACCACGTGATGAATTTATGAGATTGGCAATCGAGAAAAGTCGTTCCACAGAAATCGAAGAAGGAATTGGAGCATTATATTTTAAAAACGCCGATTTCACCAGAGCGTATTTGTTGAGCATGTTAAATGTTATATTGTTATCTGATAGATAGGCACTAAACTCTATGTCACTCTGACTTCTTGTGGTTAAATTAGCTGAAGAGTAGAAAAGATCATTATTAAATTTCTTTCTTAAAATTAAATATTACTTATACTTACCACCAAAATTAAAAAAATCTGCTGCTTTGTCTTGCACGGGATCTTGAACAGAATCCGGGGCTACAGCTTTCTTGGCCATAAGTACAATTGCATTTATTTTAGTTTCATCAATGTTTGGATTCAAAGATTTGATCCACTTGGTTTTGGCCTGTGGACACAGCACTGAGGCTATTATGGCATCATTAACATCTTCCGTTAAATTAAAATAATCCGAAAAGCGCTGCTCAACAGCTTTCAACATAAAAGCAGCCAAATCAGATTTGACTTTCTGAGAATAATCCTCAATCATAACGAGATACTTTGAGCGCGTTCTGGCCAAAGTCGGCAGCAGAAAGCCATAAACCATTTCCTGGTTACTCTGCAGAAAATCGATGGCTTCGGCAATTGGACTTAGTAAATCCAAATAGATTTGCAGACACTTGAATTCAACTTCAGTAAAAAGTTCTTCCTGTAAAGCTTCCATTAAGCGATTGACTTCGTCTTGATGTTCTAGCACGTCCCTTAGGGAGTTGAAAAGGGAATTCCATTCCGTGGCCACAGGATACTTCAGTTGACACCCCAGAAACGACTTTTCCTGCTCCGTTATACAAGAATCACTGATTCTCTGCCACAAACAGGAACATTTTTCCATTATCTAACGAAAAAAGAGAATAGTATCTAAGTAAAACTATTTAAAACATTTTTTATGATTGGAGCTTACCTTTTGGTGCTTCTTATACATATTATTATTTTTTAAAATACTTAAAAAGTTCTTGGAAGCCACTAAATTTAGTGTATGTGTGGCACAACGCAGCGTCTTTGGCAAATGAGAATTAAAAACATCACTTGGAATGCCCCCAAAATGCAGTTCCTTAGTTTCCACATCACTACAGTCGGTATATATTCTGAATTCATTGTATGACTGTATGAAATTGGTCGCATTATCTGTTATAATCGCCTGCACATTTTTCGGACTCAGTTCGTGCTCAGCGTGTATCTGGTAAATAAGATTTCGTATGCTGTCTATACTCTGTAGACCCGTTAATCTTTTGCAAGCCAAGGCCACCGATTGACGCTGAAACCCTTCATCAATCCAGTGCAGAGTGCAGCCCAGAAAATTGTTATTCCTTATAGACCAAATGTCGACAGTGGTGCAGAAATAATCATTGGCTCTGATGGAATTCTGGGTGTTATTAAACATTGATAGGTAAGCTGAGTTGAGTATTGAGACGGCATTCGATGGACTCGTCATAGTCAATCGGGGACTCGTCAATGCGATCAACTGTTTAAATGCCTCGGAGCTGACTGTGGAAATCGGCAGCATATCTTCTACCAGGAAGCGTACGACCAATTTGTTAAAAGTGTCCTGCATGCAACGACTTTGGGATTCATAGGATTTGGCTTTCTTGTAGTCCACGTAGGCGGCTTCGTGTTTCTGTCGTAAATGACGGGTGAAATTCGAAGATACTCTTCCATAGCCCTTAAAATGTCTCTTGCACATGTTACAGGAAACTTCAATGCCACCAGCTCTTGGATAACGACCGCCGCTTATCTAGAAATCATAGAGTTATATAATGGTTTATATAATGCTTAGCTTACAAACCTTTTTCACTACAGTAAAGTATTTGTTAAACAAAATTGATTTAAAATCTTCTCGTTCGGCTTTCAGTGTTGAGCGACTTGCAATCTTTTCCTCCGTGCGAACAGTAGAAACCTTTTCATTCAGTTCAACGTAGCACTCGTAGTCCTCCTTGTGTATCTGCTTCAGATGACGTATGAAATTCGACTTTATTTTAGCAGATCCTCGAAAGTGTTTTTTGCAAATCTTACAAATCACCTCGATTCCATTTCCTTCCAACTATAAAACACAAAGTTTTACCTATAGGATATTACACTATTTGATTTGATATAACGCGAACCTTTTGTACTATTTGAAAGAACTTGTAAAATACAAGTTGTTTTGAACTTGCAGGTTTATCACTACTGTCATGACTTGTGGACGATGTCTCGAAAGAGTCCTTGGCACTTTGCTTGCGACCTGAGCGCATTTCTTCTTTTTCTACGGGTGTATAATCTTCAGAATCTACAAGTTTTAAAGAATAATAGCAACATCAGCAGCTATCTATTTGAAGAGCACATCTCATTGAACAAAATCAATAAAATTGATTTTCAATCAAACACCAGTTGATTGATGAACGTCATTATTACCTTGCAAGTTTGAATGGGGCATCTCTTCATCCGTGTCGCTGGTATCAAACTTAAAGTCTAAATCATCGTTGTCATAGTCGCTTGTGTTCTCCGATTCTTGGTCAACAGTTTCAATCATTTTAAACACATCCTCTTCGTTTGCAGCTTCATTTTTTAAATTTAACATTAGGGGATCAAAGATTATGTGTTCCTCGCCCAAATCAATATCCTGTGCAGACTCATTGTTGTTGGAACTTCCACCCTCTGGCACGGCCTCCGTTATGAAACTGCTGCTGGTCACCAATTCCTCATTCATTTCTCTGTGTGTGCAATATAATTTATTTTTTTATTTATTTTATTAAATCACATTGGGCAGAAACGAACGCCGTGCCACTTTACGCGTCTGCATTGAGTATCGATATATTCAAGTAACAAGTACATTACCCCTTGAGTACTTTTCAGCACTACAAAACTGTTGATTGTGGGTGTGTATGAATACAAGTGTGTGAGTGCATTCTTCGTAATTGTAGTAGCAGGTACAGTGAGAGCAAACAAATGTTGGCACAGCTGCAATCTAAAAGGCCAACTTTTGTTTGAATTCGACTTAGAAGGAATAATTAAACGCAATTAATTATAACATTTGTTTTATTTATATTTATATAGGGCTACTTTAGCGGCACAAAACTGACAGCGTTTCAAATTTGTAAATGGCTGGTGTGCACTTGCTTGTTTGACACTCTGAACTGTGCTGGTTGGGAAAGCAGTGTTTCCAATTGGAACTTTTATTAAATTTAAAACTTTTTAAATCTACATTAAAATGAATGGAACAAGCTGAGTTAAGTTAAAATATTTAATACAAAGTCATTATTCTCAATACTCCAATTAAAAAACAATACAGATTTTCATATTTCAATAGTAAAATTAAAATAATTCGATAAATGAAAATAATTTCCACGAACTTATCAAATTCAATATTGAGATTCATTTTGTGGTGTTAATTCAGCTGTCGAAGGCAACCTGCTGCTGCTGCTGTAGTTTCTGGAGCTGCTCTTGTGCCGCCTCTTGGATCTCCCGTGTCTTTTCTTCCGCCCTCCGCTTCGCCTCGCTCTCGTCAAGCTGTTGGGCAATCAGCTGAGCCGTTGCCGCCGCTCGCTCCGCATCTGGATCCTGATACTGTTCATAGTTCTTGACCGGTTCCATGTTCAGCTTCAGTCTGCGCTCCTGGGAATCCGAGGGCTTTGGCTTGGGAATCTTTGGCTCCTTCTTCTCCCTTGGTGGCCTGTTGTGCGAATCCATATGCCTACGCAATGTTCCATCGTGGCGGAAGCGCATAGCACAAATTTTACATTCGTACGGCTTCTCACCCGTGTGGGTGTACTCATGGTGCCGGAGATGGCTAGTCTTGCTGAAGCGCTTCGGACAGAAGCGACAGGCGTAGTCTCTGATCTTGTCGTGCACGACTTTAACGTGTAGCTTCAATCCGGCGATCTTGTTGAAGTGCTTGCCACACTCAGGGCAAATGTGTTGACCCTCGTTCTTGTTGAACTCGTCCTGAGGCGACCAGGAGGACACCGACACCGATGGAATGGGATTAACGGAAGTGCCAGCCAATTGAGATATATCCACCACCTCCACACGACGTGGATCTTTCGGCTTTGGTGGTTTGGGCTTCTTGGGCGGCCGTGGTTCGATGAATTCCTTCGGTGCATTAACATTCGCTTCCCCATCCATTTCCGTCTTTGCAGCTCCCGGCTCAGGTTTGTTCTTGCGCTTCGCATGAGTCCTCAAGTGCTTCGTTAATCTCTTCTCGAAGAGGAACTTCCGTCCACAGATGGTGCACTCGAAACAGTCATCTCTAGTGTGCAGCTTCTCGTGGTTCTTGCAGGCATATGCGCTGCCAAATGATCTGGGACAATACTGGCATACAAAGTTCCTGATCTTCATGTGCACCACCTTGATGTGTTTAGCCATGCACTGTTTGTTGTGCGAGGTGTGATCGCATTGATCACACTTGAACTTCTTCTCCTTGGTGTGTGTTAGAATGTGCTTGTCCAACTCCTGCTTGGTCGTTCTGCCCACACCACAGTAAGGACACACAAAGTTCTTGATGCCCGCGTGACGCAATAGATGATCCCGCAGCTCAGAGTTAACCCGAAAGCGTTTCTGGCAAATGGTGCAACCGAAAGGCAGCTCCTCTCCTGTATGATTGTACATGTGTTTCTTGAGAGCCATGGGACAACGGAAGACCTTCTCGCAATCAGTACATGGATGAATCTCTGGCTTGGCAATATTGTGAGCAGATCTCATGTGTTTGGTGAGCATGCGAGTTTGAGCAAAGGCTTCGCCGCATCCTTGCACGGAGCATAGACGGAGTTTACACAATTCTGGATGCGTGTGCTCCATGTGATGCTTCAGACCTGTGGACGTTGTGAATCCTCGCTGGCAACCCTCCGATTTGCACTGATAGGGCAGCTGATCACTGTGTTGCTTCATGTGATCCTCGTAGCTATCAGGCTTCTTGAACTTTTGACTGCAAACGTGACACTCGAATCTTGGTTGTAGACGCTCCGAGTCTGGAAGTTTCTTGCGCCTGGCTTTTGGTTTGGAAGGATCTGTCTCACTCTTTTTGGCCCTGGGCTTGGGTTTCGGCTTGGCAGCGGGTTTGGCTGCTGTTTTCTTGGCGCTACGCAGGCGGGACAACGGCACCTCATCATCTATTTCGGAATCACTGCTGTCCACCTGGAAATCCATGTCGTCTTTGCCAAAGTCGCTGCCGCTGTCATTGAAAGCATCCTCTAGGTTATCCGGTTCGTCTTCTTCTTCGGATTCTTTATCCGCATCCTCAATCATTTTGAATACGTCCTCCTCGTTCTCAATTTCCAGCTTTGTATTCAACAGTGGGTCAAAATTAATATGATCTTCCTCAATCGGAGCAGCATTCGCAGTCGTTGTATCAAACTCGGGCAATGTTCGAATTACAAAGATATTCTTGGAGACCAAGTCTTTAAACTTCTGTACCGAGTCCACGCACTGCTTTTGAAAGTCATGCAACTCGTTGAGCCGGTTATAGCAGATGCTGCATAGATTTCTAGGGTATCCGTCTTGCTGTTCCACAGACAGCGAAGTGCACACACAAAGTTTTTTGGCCAGGCCCGGTAGAATAAACAAATCGAACGCTTCATCATGTTTCAAGTTGGATAAACAAGTGCGGCACAGTGTATGTATAGATGGGGGTGATTCTTCGTCCATTTTGTTGTGAACAATTTAATTTTCTGAATTTTAACAAAATTTCACTCAGCGCAAATTTTTGCTTTAGTATTTATGCTTAAGTATTGAGTAACGATAAAACGATTAGATTGTTAATATGAGTACTTATACTGCAGGCATTTTCCAGCACTAAAACTGTTAAGCAACATAACTGTGCGCGCGTATGTTAGTTATTGGGCATAGCAGAGTGCAGATTTACACTACGTTGGCAGTCAGTCTAAAATTTAAATAATTATCACTTTACTTTTAGTTATACTTTATTTATTGTTCAAAAACCAATAAATAAAAGCTGATAAATGTAAAATCAAAACGTTAATATAATGTCATGCCTCGAAATGTTGCAATACATAGACATTTAAAGTCTTTACACACATTTATGATTAAATTATTATTACTAACTTAAAATATAAATTAATAGTGTAATAAATATGTACATAATGTTTATATGGAAATCTTTTAGCACTAAATTTTGAGAGATTTATATTTAAAAGCTTTAATCCGCAAAACTGTCGTAGGAAATCTGCTGTTGCTGCAGTTTCTGGAGCTGCTCACATGCAGCTTCTTGGATCTGCCGTGTTTTGGCCTCCGCCTTTCGCTTCGCCTCGCTCTCGTCCAGCTGCTGGGCCAGCAGCTCTGCGGTGGCAGCAGCCCTCTCCGCAGCCGGATCCTGATACTGTTCATAGATTTTGACTGGCTGCTTATTAAGTTTGACTATTGGCCTCGGTTCCTTGGACTTTGGCGGTGGCTTCGGGGCCTTGGGGACCCGAGGCGGTTTGTTGTGGGAGAACATGTGCTTCCTCAACGAAGATTCGTGATTGAAATGCTTATCGCAGATTTTACAGCCATACGGCTTCTCTCCAGTGTGCGTGTACTCGTGATGCCGCAGATACTGAGCTTTACCAAAACGCTTGGGACAGAAACGACAGGCGAAGTCCTTGATCTTCTCGTGCACCACTTTGTAGTGGAGCTTCATGTTGCCAATGTGATTGAAGCCACGCCCACAGCCGGGGCAAATGTGCTGTCCCTCCTTCTTGGTAAAGTTCACCTGTGGCGACCAGGAGGGCACCGAGACAGAGGGAATGGGATTGACAGCAGTTCCGGCCAACTGGGAGATGTCGACACGCTCCACTCGATGCGAGTTCTTTGGCTTAGCTGCTACAACTGGCAAAGGTTTGACATCCACAGGTTCAGTTGATGTATTCTGCTCCTGTTTGCCATCCGGAGAAGCCTGTCCATCGCCCTCCCCTGGTGGCTTCACGGCAGTGGAAGAAGCCGGTATGTCCCGCTTCTCATGAAGCTGCAAGTGCTTAATCAATCTCTTCTCGAACAAAAAGATCTTGCCACAGATCTTGCACTCGCTGCAGTTCTCGCCCGTGTGAAGTCGCTCGTGGATCTTGCAGGCATGGGATTTGCCAAAGGTCTTGCCACAATATTGGCAGGCAAAGTTCTTGATCTTCATGTGCACCACTTTGACGTGGTTGGCCAGCGCCTGTTTGTTATGGGAGGCGTGATCGCACTGCCGGCACTGGAACTGCTTCTCCCTGGTGTGTGTCAGTATGTGTTTATTCCACTCCTGGCGCGTGGTCTTGCCCACACCACAGTAGGGACAGACGTGGTTCTTGACGCCTGCATGACGCAAAAGATGATCACGAAGTTCGCTGTTGATGTGGAAGCGTTTGTTGCAGATGCTACAAGAGATTGGTGGCTCCTCGCCTGTGTGTTTATACATGTGCTTCTTAAGGGCCGTTGGACAGCGGAATACTTTGTCGCATTCCGAGCAAGGATGACTGCGAATCTCGGGCTTTAAGATCTTATGAATCTTCTTCAGATGATGAGTGAGCATGCGAGTTCTTGGAAATGATTCGGTACATCCCTCAACGGTACAGGGTATAAGTTCACAGAGTTCTGGATGTGTGTGATCCATATGATGACGCAGTCCTGCGGCAGTGGTAAAGCCCTTCATGCAAGTCTCCACGTTGCACTGGAATGGTAGCTGATCGTTGTGATGCTTCATGTGCTCCTCGAAACGAATCGCCTTCTTAAACTTCTGATGGCAAATGTGGCATTCCAAGGCGCGATGCAGATGGCGCTCAGTTGCTGGGACTCGCTTGCGCTTCTGTTTAGATTTAGTCTTTTTATCTTCATCATCAGATTCCGATGAGGCAGAGGATTCCTCCTCCACCTCCAGCTCTTTGTTCTTCTTTGTGGCTTTTTTAGTGCTGCGTAGACGGGACAGCGGCATCTCATCATCGGAATCGCTACTCTCGTCCACTTGGAAGTCAGCATCATCCTTGTTAAAGTCACTTTCGCTGTCATTAAAGGCATCCTCCAAATTATCCACATTCTCCGTTTCTTTGTCCACATCTTCTAGCATTTTAAACACATCCTGTTCATTATCTATTTCCATTTTACTGTTCAGCAGGGGGTCAGGCATTTCACCCTCCGGCTGACCCATCAAGTCAAAGTTATCCACCGGATTGGCCTGGAAAATACAAATATTAGTCAAGTTACCAACATTTCTTATGTTACACAAAAAACTACCACTGAAAAGGGATTGTTGGCCAGCAAATCCTTAAATTTTTGCACAGATTCCACGCACTGCTTTTGAAAGTCGTGCAAGTCGTTGAGGCGACTGTAGCAAGTGGTGCAGAGATTCCTTGGGTATCCATCCTGGTGCTCCACCGCCAGCGAAGTGCACACACACAATTTCTTTGCCAGACCCGGAACCATAAACAGATCGAATGCTTCATCGTGTTGCAAGTTGGATAAGCAAGTGCGGCATAATGTATGTATTGAATGTGGAGTCTCCTCATTCATTGCGCTTGATTAATTGATTTGATTAATTTTGTATTTATAACACAATTTTCGCAGCTCAAGTGGTGTGCATTAGCGGTACAATAAAGTATCGATAAGCGAGTACACTGTTTGGCATGAGTACTTTTATTGTGTATACCATCGCTAGCTACGCTTGAGTGGCGCGTGTGTGTGTGTGCATATGTGAGCGATGTCTCTGTGTACCTATGTAAACATACAGTGGTGGGCAATAGTATTGCCTGTAAAGAAAAAAAATCCTCTAAATCCCCGAAATTCAAACAATTTGAAAATATATAATATGAAGTCATTATTCTAATTAAGCAATAGATGCCATCCAGTACACAAGACAACAAAAAATACGTATACATATACATATGGTTGGTAGTAAAATTAATATTGTGTTAAAATACAAGTTATAGTTGAGCTCAGTTTCAACTATGGAGCAATTCGAGGATTACAGATCATTATATGTATGCAAAGGGTTCTACAGGGTATAAATGGATATACTTATTGACTGTAAAATTATAAAAAATAATTACAACTAAAGGTATTTTTAAGAAAATATTGCTGGGTTGCTTGGATTTTCCAAAAATGGTCTTCCATCTACACATGATCTATCTTAAGTGCATCCACGCTGATGCCCTCAGCTTGAGCCTTTTGCGCATAGTAGCCATCGTAGGATGTGGTTGCCTTCTCTATCTCCTGCTGCTTCTGCAGCTTGTTCAACTGCTCGCAGGCGGCTTCCTGAATCTTTCGTCGCTCAATGTCCGCCTTGCGTTTCGTCTCATTCTCCTCGATCTGATGTGCCAGAAGCTCAGCGGTGGCCGCTGCTCGCTCAGCAGCCGGATCCTGATACTGCTCATAGTTACGTGGCTCACGGTCGATTTCCCGTGGCTCAATTTTATGCTGAAATGGTGGCGACTCTGTCACTTTCTCCGGATAGTGGCGACGATTGGGTTTGTCGTGTGTCTTGATGTGCTTCTTCAGTGCCGTCTCCTGGCGGAAATGTTTGCCACAAATCTTGCACTCGAAGGGCTTCTCGCCCGTATGGATCCATTCATGATGCCGTAAGATCTGTGCCTTCGAGAAGCGCTTGGGACAGAATCGGCAAGCGAAATCCTTGACTTTCTCGTGGATGATCTTGTAGTGAAGCTTCATGTTGCCAATGTTATTGAAGCCACGCCCGCAGCCGGGGCAAATGTGCTGTCCCTCCTTCTTGGTAAAGTTCACCTGAGGTGACCAAGACGGAACCGAGACCGAAGGTATGGGATTCACAGAGGTGCCAGCCAGCTGGGAGATGTCCACACGTTGGACACGTCGAGAGTTCTTCGGTTTAACGACAACAGGTGCGCCCGGTCCAGTGGCGGGCCCGCCGCCACAAGCCTTCAGCAAATCATCCGCCACGTTCTGTCCCATCATGCCACTTGCGTCTCCCTGCATGTGATGATCGGGCATACCAGGCACACCCGGCATGCCTGGCACTCCAGCTACACCCGTCATCGGAATGTTCAATGGACGATGTATGTCCACGGGCGGCAGATCGCGTTTCTCATGCGTCTTCAGATGCTTTGTGAGGCTCTTCTCGCAGAGGAAGATCTTGCCACAGATCTTGCACTCGCAGCACTTCTCACCCGTGTGCGTCCGCTCGTGCACCTTGCAGGCATGTGATTTGCCAAAAGTCTTGCCACAATATTGGCAGGCAAAGTTCTTGATCTTCATGTGCACCACCTTGACGTGGTTGGACAACGCCTGCTTGTTGTGGGAGGCGTGGTCGCATTGCCGGCACTTGAACTTCTTCTCCTTGGTGTGGGTCAGAATGTGAGCATTCCACTCCTGCCGTGTGGTCTTGCCCACACCACAGTAGGGACATACGTGGTTCTTGATGCCCGCATGACGCATCAAGTGATCCCTGAGAGCGCTGTTAATGACGAAACGTTTGCCACAAATGTTGCAAGGATATGGCAGTTCCTCGCCGGTGTGCTTGTACATGTGCTTCTTCAGGGCCGTGGGACAGCGGAACACAGTGTCGCATTCAGTGCAGGGGAAGTCACGCAACGGAGCCGCTGACTTGGAAATGTTGTGCATCTTTTTCATGTGGAAGGTGAGCAGTCGAATGCGTGGGAATGTCTTGCCACAGCCCTCGACGCTGCAGGCATGCACCTCGGAGAGTTCGGTGTGGGCATGATCTACATGAATGCGCAGTCCATTGGCTGTAGTGAAGCCCTTCTTGCAGGATTCAACCTTGCATTGGAACGGCAACAGATCGTTGTGATACTTCATGTGCTCTTCGTAGCGTATGGCCTTCTTGAACTTCTGGTGACAGATATGGCAGTCGATGATGCGATGCAAGTGCCGCTCAGCAACCGGAATGCGTTTACGTTTGGGCTTTTCCTTGCCACCAGCTCCGTCATTGTCGTCATCATCATCATCGGATGTGCCAGATGAACTGAACTCATTATCATCCTCGTCCACCATTCGCTTCTTTTTCGGCTTGGGCTTGGCTGCGCGAGTATTCTTGGCCTTGCCACGCATACGCTGAGCCAGAGGAATGTCATCATCGCTGCTGTTGGGCTCAAAATCAATGTCCCGGTCGTTATCATTGCCGCTCTCCGCGGAGGAGGAATCATCGTCGTTGAACATGCTTATTGTAATCGTTTCCTTGGGCTCCTTATACTTTAGTTTATCTTGTTTGACCTCCTTTTCAACTTCCTCGGCCTCCTTGTCCACATCCTCGAGCATTTTGAATACATCCTCCTCATTCTCAATCAATTCCATTTTATGATTCAACAAGGGATCAAAATTAATGTGATCCTCATCCTCGTTGGGCAGCTCATTAGCCGACGTACTGGGATCCAGTACATCGAAATTGGACTGACATGTGAAGGCGTTGCTGGCGACCATGTCCTGAAACTTTTGCACTGAGTCGACGCAGAGCTTTTGAAAGTCATGCATATCGTTAAGCCGGGCATAGCAGTTAGTGCACAGATTCTTCGGGAAGCCATCGTTCTGTTCCACAGACAGCGACGTGCACAGACAGAGTTTTTTGGCCAGACCAGGGACCATATACAAATCGTAGGCAGCATCGTTCTGTAGGAGATTCAGGCATATGCGACACAGCGTGTGTATCGAATATGTCCTCGCCACATCCATCGCGATAGCTTTTCTTTTTTTGCAATATGCGTTGAGTTCACAAAATTTTCGCTTCTTTTCTTTTAGTTGTTTTCCAGCAACAAAAAAAAAATAATATTGACACGAAAAAATTGGTATACTCGTCAGCCAACTAGAACGAGTACAAGTATCGGTTACTCAAGCAGATACTTATTTGCCAACATGATATCTATCGATACTCGATATGCTCAAACATGGTTGCCACTTAATGGATGGCCCATTTGTACAAATTTTTTAAAATAAACAATTCGTGGGCTCACATAATTCGTAAGCGTTGTATTGAAGTCATGTATTATAAATTTAATTTGCTTAGCTTATTAACTTGTTTGCTAATAATTGGTAATTAGCATCTTATAATACCAGTGAAAAAACAAGAGTTAATTTTTTTATGCTTCTACAAATATTTTCTCATACACCAATGTAAAAATGTACCCATCTTAATAGAAAGGTACCATAATAACAGCGATGATTATCGGTAGCACTAATCGATTATAGTTGTGCAAGTACTTTTACATGTTTTCCACAGTGTATCGATGTTTGTTAAATGCTTTGAATACTTGTGTGTGTAAATCGAATTAGAAAATTTGTTTTTAAGCTTGGCTTTGCTTCATCTGGATTTCTGGACATGAGCACAGCCACAACCTATTCAGTTCATTCAATATGTCGAGTTTGCTTAGCGTACCTCGAGTGCTCCACAACGTATGATCTGTTTTTACTGCCAGATCTAGCCAAGACATTCACAGTGTGCACATCCTTATTGCTGGATCCCCAGGATGGTTATCCCAGGAACCTGTGTACCACTTGTTACGCCCGACTAAATGATTTGCATGATTTCCAGCAGCTGTGTGTGTCATCGGTGCAGCGATTCAAACAAATGGTAGCCAGCAAAGTCATCGTCAATGTCAGGACCATCGATCTCTTGGAGCCTCTGCCCGTGGCAGCCAGCAGTGAGCTGGTCAAGGATGAGGAACCCAGTACTGACTACGATCCACTGCTGAATCACAAACTAGAGTTGATTGACAACGAGGAGGATGTCTTTAAACTGCTGGAAAATGTGGACAAGGAGGCTGGCGACGATTGTCAGGAGAGAGCAACTCGAGACTATTTGTCCACGTCTGCCGAGAGCAGTCTCAGTGAGGATGATTTACCACTGGCGCAGCGGTTGCTGGAAAAGCAAAGCGACGACACAGATGACCCAGATTCCGATTCAGAGTCCAGGCCGAAATCAAAGACGAAACGAAAACGCCAGCGAATTCCTCCTGAAGAGCGTCATCTGCATCGTCTCATCAGCTGTGACATTTGTCAGCAGAAGTTTAAGAAGCACCACAACTACGAGGAGCACATGAAGCATCACAATGAACTGCTTCCCTTCCAGTGCCAAATGGAGTCCTGTAGAAAGGGATTCACCACAGCGGCTGCACTGCGTCTGCATGCGGACTATGCTCACACAAAGCTAGCCGCAGAAATACCTTGTACTGTTCCAGACTGCAAGCAGTTATTTCCACGGATGCGACTGCTAACGATTCATCTGAAGAAGGTTCACAATTTGACGCGGGAAAGTGCTCCACGAGCGGAGCAAGCGTGCAGCGAGTGTGGACTGCTCTTCCGTTGTCCCGTGGCTCTTAAGAAGCACATGTACAAGCACACGGGCGAGCAGCTGCCATATCCTTGCAACATTTGCGGCAAGGCCTTTCACATCAATAGTGCTCTGAAGAATCATCTGCTGCGTCACGCGGGCATCAAAAACTATGTGTGTCCCTACTGTGGTGTGGGCAAGACTACGCGCCAGGAGTGGAGCAAACACTTGCTGACCCACACGCAGGAAAAGATGTTCAAGTGCCACATCTGCGAACATGCCACACACACAAAGCGAGCGCTGGATAATCATATCAAGATCGTGCACGAGAAGGTCCGTAATTATGCGTGTCAGTATTGTGGTAAAACCTTTGGCAAATCCCACGCCTGTAAGATCCATGAGATGACGCACACGGGGGAGAAGCGCTGCGAATGCAAGGTCTGTGGCAAGAAGTTCCTATACACCGAGAGCCTGACCAAGCATCTGAAGATACACGAGAAGAGCGTGGAGCGCGCCATTGAGACGTATCGACAGCGTCAGGTCGAGCTGGGCGAGGAGCAGCCCAGTGGAACGGCGGATCAACTGCTTAAGGTGTGCGCTGAGTCGGTGGCCACCATACCTCGAGATCCGCGTCGTGTGGAACGTGTGGACATTGCTCAGCTTGCTGGCACCGTCATCAATCCCATACCTGCTGTTCTAGTGCAGCCAAATCCACCGGCTCAGACGCAACTTGTGCAGCAGGAGGGCGTACACTTTTGTCCCGGCTGCAATCAGGGTTTCAACAATCTGGGCAACATGAAGCGACACTACAAGAGCGTTCACGAAAAGGTCAAGGACTTTGAGTGTCGCTACTGCTCGCGTCGCTTTGCCAATTCGCAATCCCTTAAGCAACACGAGTGGATTCACACGGGCGAAAAGCCCTATGCCTGCAAGACTTGTGGCACCCACTTCCGGCAGGAGGCAGCACTGATACGACACCAAAAGGTTCATGAGGAGAAGCCCACAAAAGCAAAGAAGCCTCCAAAACAAATCACCGAAAAGTGCCGACAAAAGGAATTGCAGAAATGCGAGAAACGTCGCAATGTGGAGGCACTGCGCCTCAAGATTGCCGAAGCTGCTAAGGAGGAGCTCCAAGAACTGGCCAAACAGCGGCAGCTGGAGAAGCAACAGAATACCTATGAACAGTATCAAGCGGCAGCTGTCAAGAGCCTCTTACCAGACGAGGACAAGACTAAATCTTCCACTTCCTAGGAGGGTTTCTATTGTTGGTTAATATTTAACTGATTAGACAAGTTGTTAACGTATAGTTATAGTACAAATAAGTAATATAAAGCTAGTTTTGACTGTCTGTTTTATAGCTAGCAGAGAACTAGCTTTTCAGCTCAAAACCCTTTCAATTCTAGCCAAAACTAGCTCCAAGTCTGCCTAAATGCCAGCATAAATAAAAGAGTTTAATAATTTTACAATTTTTTTTGTATTTCACTTTTTTAGTTGCTTGTTATTTTGATGAATGTTTTGTTTTTTGTTGTTAATGAGCTTCAAAACTATTTCAAATACTTCACGTTAAATGCAAGAAATATTCAAAAAAGTTTAGATGATGTAATTGGTGATGATGGGATGAGATGATGATGTGAGAAAGTGGACAATTTAAAATGATGATACAAAAATCCTTTGAAAAAGTTCTATACAATTTTTTAAATCGCAATCTTACAAAAATTTCTACATTCGTTTGAAGTTGGGAAAGTTAAGGTGCTTCCGGAGTTTTTAAATTGTACTTGGACTTAATATTGTTGAGCTCCTCCTGCTTTTTGTCCACATCCACACGCTTGAAGGCCTTGTTGGACTGATAATAGAGGACGACGAGGTAGCGATTGCACACATTGAAGCCGGACAAATGATCGCAGGCGTTTTTGGCATCGAAAATGTCTTCGTAGACAACGAAGGCGGTGCCGCGAGTCTCCGGCGTGTTTCCACTACAAAAAATTGAAAATCATTAAACAAAGAAGCAAGTAACATTGATGTCGATTTATTGATGGACTATTGATTGCCAAGTTTCCGTACATGAGCTGATAGCTAGTGGCGGCCGGATCTGCCCACACTCAAATCAAGTGTCGTCACCAAATTTGGTGACTCTACGACTTACAGTCTTAGAGTTACAGATGTTCAACGGCCACAGCAGGGTAAGCTCATACTACATGCTTGGGGAATGGGCTAAAGAGTGCGAAGACTTTGATGCTCTTTCAACTTACACGCGTATCTGGCGTATGGCACCAAACTTGCCAAATATATCGTACATCTCGTCGGATGTTATTTTATATGGTAGATTGCGAACATATAGCAAGCGATTCACCTCCGGCGGCAGCCGAATCTGCATAAAATGAGAGAAAATGTTTAATTGTAAGTCAATTGTGTTGTTTCTTTGTGTGCGTGCGTTTTTTTTTTTTTTTGGTTTTTTCACTCACGTTGTTGCGCTTGTTCATGTCTGGCCGCAACTGCTGTTGTAATGCGACTAAGCTCGAGAAACTTTCACTTGCCCGTCTGCAGCTGGTTAATACGGCGGCTGCTGCTTGTTGACCTCGGGATGAATGTCCTGAAACGTGGTCCTTTGTTTAAAATTAATGGATATGCCGTCTGTCTGGCCTCAAACCCCAAACAAAACAATTCAAGAAGAAGCAGACGATGCTAATATTTGCAGAAAAACACAAATGCTACTAACACTGGCACAGCTATTAACAGCAACCGTGTTAAAGACTGTTAATAACAGAGAATTTTATAAATAACTTATTTTCTTTGTTAATCAACCTACAAATTAATCATGAACAAATTAGTAATAAGAAACTAAATTAAAATATCCTCTTTTATGTGAAGAAATAATAAATTTTGATCACCGCGACTTTTGCAAGTCATTCACAATAGCGGGTTTGCATTTCACAGCACTGCTTTTGCAATGTGAACGCACTGTTGTAAGTCATACAGTTGGTCACACTCAAGCTACATAAAAAATTTCGTCTGGCAAAGGAAAAGTGAAAAAGAGAAAATTAAAGGGACTTATCGAGTGCAACCCAAAAAAATTAGATTTAACGCACATCCAAAACTATTGAAGGTAAGTGACAACTGACAAACGAATGTTAATAAAGTAAACTGTCAAAAAGTGCTCAAATGTGTACAAAGAACATGGCGGCAGTGACAAGCTGAAGTAGTTATTACATTATGTGTTTTTTTCTCACGTCTGTATAACTGAGCATGTGTGCGAGTGACTGTGAGTGATTGACTGTGTATGCGAGTGTGTGTCAGTATATGTGTATGAATGTAAATGTGTATGTGTAGAGATGGCCTCGGAACAAAGTGACTCTCGTACTACCCTTTAAAAGGGCGTTCAACTTGCTTAGAATTTGAACATTTTGTGTGTTGGGTTTGAAGGCGTCTAACAAACTGAACTTTTTCCTTTTGCTAACGAATTTTAATTTTTGCAAATAACCATGATTGAATATACTGAAACACAATCATGCAGTATCGTCTGCATTAGCAGTAGCAGCATCACCAGAGTCGTAAGCAAAATGTCGTGGGAACCGCAGGCAGAGGGACTGCAGCAGATCATTGCGATCTTAAAGGAGTCACAGTCACCAGACACAGCCACCCAAATGGCCGTGCAAATGGTAAGTGATAATCACCATAAATAATTATTTTCTTATATTAAACTATTTTTAATTTCTCTGTATTTTGTTGTGACTCATTTTAGAAATTGGAGGAATTCAATCGATATCCAGACTTTAACAATTATTTGATTTATGTGCTGACCAAATTGAAAACAGAAGATGAACCCACACGCTCCCTCAGTGGTCTGATCCTGAAGAACAATATACGAATGCACGGAAGCAATCTGCAGAGCGAAATTGTCGAGTACATTAAACACGAATGTCTTCAGGCTGTTGGAGATCATTCCGCCTTGATTCGCGCCACGGTCAGCATTTTGATAACCACAATTGCCAGCAATGGTGGCCTACAGAATTGGCCACAATTGTTGCCTTCGTTGTGCGACATGCTCGACAATCCGGACTACAATGTCTGCGAGGGTGCGTTCAGTGCATTGCAAAAGATTTGCGAGGATTCCGCTGAAATCTTGGACTCGGCGGCACTAAATAGACCACTGAATGTGATGATACCAAAGTTCTTGCAGTACTTCAAGCACAACAGTCCCAAGATTCGGTCTCATGCCATCGGCTGCATCAATCAGTTTATAATCAATCGGTCGCAGGCTCTGATGCTGCACATAGACGCTTTCATTGAGAATCTGTTCAATCTTTCCTCCGATGAGGATCATGAGGTGCGCAAGAATGTCTGCCATGGTCTAGTTATGCTGCTGGAGGTACGAATGGACAGATTGATGCCTCACATGTCCCAGATCATCGAGGTAACGAAATTATCTTAAGACTGACTTTTGACATTTTCTTCATTTTGATTTCAAAACCTGTACTTAAAAGTAGTAGATTGTTTCTTATCAGCAGCAAGAGTCGATTTAATTTCATCACTTCCGTCAAGATTTGCGTCTGAGAATCTTTATCTCTGAGTCTGTACGACTTGAAGCCACCAAGGCAGGCAATTAGCCTGCCTTTATTTCAAGACTAGATATATTTATGATATACAAATTAAGCTCAACCGCTGTGTATAGGGTAATATAAGGAATTGGCACAAAAAACTGATAATAGCAACGGTTATGGATCAGGTTTTAGTATTGGTGACTTTTCTGTTTTTTGTTAACTTAATGTATAGGGTGTTTTAAAATCGGTCCACTCTACACAACTTGTACCACTTTTAATATAAACTCTCACTTTTCTCTACACTTCAGTACATGCTGTTGCGCACACAAGACTCTGACGAGGGCGTGGCTCTGGAAGCGTCTGAATTTTGGTTATCCCTGGCAGAGCAAAGCATCTGCAAGGATGTGCTCGCACCATACTTGCCACAGCTGGCGCCAGTGCTTGTTCGTGGCATGAAATATTCAGAAATAGATATTATACTGCTCAAAGGCAATGTGGAGGAGGATGATATGGTGCCGGATCGTGAGGAGGATATACGTCCGCGTTTCCATAAATCCCGCACACATACCATCAAGAGTGGCGAGGGTGGACAGGTGGCTGGTGGTGGTGAAGACGATGACGATGATTTCGATGATGGTTTGGACGATGATAGCTCGCTGTCAGAGTGGAATTTACGTAAATGCAGTGCGGCTGCTTTGGATGTGCTGGCTAATGTGTTCCGTGAGGATTGTCTGCCCATTGTGTTGCCCATACTGAAGGATACGCTGTTCCATCAAGAATGGGTGATCAAGGAGAGTGGGGTGCTGGCCTTGGGTGCCATTGCCGAGGGTTGCATGGAGGGCATGATTCAACATTTGCCTGAATTGATACCCTATCTGATTAGCTGTCTATCCGATAAAAAGGCTCTGGTGCGTTCCATCACCTGTTGGACACTGTCCCGTTATGCCAATTGGGTGGTCAATCAACCGCATGATCAGTACCTCAAGCCATTGATGGAGGAGCTGCTGAAGCGCATCTTGGACTCCAACAAACGTGTACAGGAGGCTGCGTGCTCGGCGTTTGCCACACTGGAGGAGGAAGCGTGCACCGAACTGGTGCCCTATTTGGAATACATACTGAAAACACTGGTGTTTGCTTTTTCCAAGTATCAGCATAAGAATCTATTGATATTGTATGATGCCGTTGGCACCTTGGCCGATTCGGTTGGACATCATTTAAATAAGCCGCAATATATTGATATATTGATGCCGCCACTGATTGCCAAATGGAATCTGCTGAAAGACGATGACAAGGATCTGTTTCCATTGCTCGAATGCCTGTCCAGCATTGCCACTGCACTGCAATCGGGCTTCCTGCCCTATTGCGAACCCGTCTACAAAAGGTGCATATCCCTCATCGAGCAGACAATTAATCAGGAAATGGTAGGCTACCTAAAGTTCTATATGTTATGTAGATTTTAATCTATGTTGTTTACTAGATCTGCAAACAGAATCATACATTCGAGCATCCCGATAAGGAGCGCATGATTGTAGCCCTGGATCTGTTGTCTGGTCTGGCCGAGGGACTGGATAGGCACATTGAGACCCTAGTGACCAATAGCTCTATTATGCACCTGCTTTTCCAGTGCATGCAGGATGTGCTGCCCGAAGTAAGTTTGAAGAACTAGTTAAAAACTAGCAATAATCTTTAATTATATTTTTTTGCTTGCTTTTGTAGGTGCGACAGTCCTCGTTTGCTCTGCTGGGCGATCTGACCAAGGCTTGCTTTCCACATGTGCATCCCTTTATGGGGGATTTCTTTCCGATTTTGGGTCAGAATTTGAATCCCGATTTCATTTCAGTCTGCAACAATGCGACATGGGCAATTGGTGAAATTTGCATGAAATTGGGTAAGCAATGGAAGAAGAGATAGATAGAGTAACCATACCAAATCCCGTGTATATAAACTAATAGGCCTCCCACTGTTTATTATAACCACATCTGCTTGACGCCTATATTTAAACATCAAAACAACTGTGCTATTTATAGAGTATAATTACAATTTGTTTATGTTATTTACAGGTGTGGAAACTAAGCAGTACATAAACCTTGTACTAACAGATCTCTTCATCATCATCAATCGCCCGAATACGCCAAAAACGCTGCTGGAGAACACAGGTGAGTGTGGCTACTAACAGATATCAGATGCTATAGCTGTGTTAATGTATATGTATGTGTATATATGTATGTGTCTGTACAACATATATGTATGCGCTAAAAACCATAAGACACAAATTTGTTTTTCGCATTTCATTTAATGTTGCATGTAGAGCAACAAGAATATTAAATATTGACAACAATTCACACACACACACACACACACACACATCTAAATTCATATACGCACATGTTAATAAGGGGACTCTTGATTTGCTTGTCTACTAATCCAAAACTAATCGAAAGCCTTACATGGAATCCCCTTACTATACATAATACTTAACATATATGCATAATATCGGTGTAAACATTTGTTTATTCGAATACACACAATAACAACAACACACAATAAATGTAAATATAATTTATTCAGTTGATTTATTTATATTTTTTCTGTTTCTGTTTTAGCAATAACAATCGGTCGTCTAGGTTATGTGTGCCCAGTTGAAGTGGCTCCTTATTTGCCCGAATTTGTACGACAGTGGTGTGTAACACGATTTCTTTATCATTCAATATAGTTTTCCTTACTTTATCCTCCATCTTTTCAAATTTTTTGGCTTATGTAGTTAATATATATCCCAAAAAACACACAAGCAACTAAAACCTTAATTTTTGTTTTAACTTCATCATACTATAAGTAATCAACTCTCTTGTTATTTCTAAATATTTTTATGTTGAGTGTTTGCCTGCATGGCATGGCTCAAAGACGTTTAACTGAAGATTTTTAACACTTTTTTTTTATTTCGTATTGCTATTTAATTCCCAAAAAATTGAATGAATTTAGGTGCACATCGTTGCGTCACATACGGGACAATGATGAAAAGGACTCGGCCTTCCGTGGTATGTGCCACATGATCACAGTTAATCCCGCTGGCGTAGTTCCCGACTTTATATTCTTCTGCGATGCAATTGCTTCCTGGGTGAATCCCCCACAGGATCTGCATCAGATGATACAAAAGGTACGGGCATTTTTTAAACAGTTTTAACTTTTATTAAACTGTCTGCTGTTTTAGATACTGCACGGCTTCAAGACCCAAGTGGGTGAAGAGAATTGGCGTCGGTTTGTGGAGCAATTCCCGCCAACTCTGGCCGAGCGTTTGGCTACCATGTACCACATCTAAAGCCTGGCTTTGGCAGATGAGTTACCAAGTGTTATATACATACTTACACCAACCAAAACACACACACAACCAACCCATCATAATAAGCAAGAATTATCAATCTAGACAATTATGTTCAAGTATGCGAATTAAGCGTGTTGTCGTCTTAAAACAAAAACAAAACAAAAAACTTTAGCGTATAAGCCACCAGTAGGCCAGACCGATGTTATACTATATAAAACTATACATACTATATATATATAATACTAAATTAGCTGATTCGATGCACATTCGAATAATTCTTAATTACATTTACAATCACAACAATTTGGATATTCAAACTTATAAAGTCAAAAAAAAACACAAAAAAAAAAAACATTTATATAACTGCTTACACAACACACACACACATACACACACTATATAGTATATAGAAACACCCTTAACCAATGCATACTATAGCTATAAAGCAGAACTGGATATGAGTTCTGTGTCTGTCCGTTTTCCATATAGAAAACTTATACAATTATTTACATTGTGTGTTCCGGGCGTACTTAACCGGATCCAGTGCTATATATATAAATAGTTAAACACAAGCCAAAACAGTAATACTAAACACACATACACACACAGCCACACACATACACTCAAAAGTATAGCCGCTAAACGGCTAATTATTGGTAATTATCATTTATAATTTAAAACTGATATATGCGTTTCGTCACACGCATTAAACTATAATATAACGAAAGTAAATCAAAGCAATCGGTAATTAAATTAAAAAAAAACTGAAAAGATCGTTGGACTTGATGTGAAATCGACATAAATTAATTATAAATCATACAAATTCAAAAAAACAGCTAAATATATATGAATAAATATCAATAAAGACTGATGACGTTATTAAAACAAGATTATAATGAAAAGCTCCGTTCAAATCATTCAATTCATTCATTTTACAACCACAAAGTCCAACACTTTTCGTATATAATAATGAAATCAATCGCGTATCGGGTTTTAAACGGTTTCGGGTCGGGTTCGCGTAATATCGTCGCCTCGTTCGTATCGCATCGTGTCGTGTATCGTATATCGTATATCGTCGGGTAATAAATCAAATCAAAAGAAAACGTAAACGTCGTATAAATAAATAATAATAGTGCAACTGTTACTAATACAAAAATTTACTTATAATTGTAAAATGAGACATGATATTTATAGATTCTTTTTTATACTTTTTTTTTAGAGTTTTTGTTATAATAAACTTGAGATTAGAATTGCGTTGAATCTACTAAATATGATAATGATATTTATTTTGTGAGAAATGTTTTAAAACTAAATGGAAATGTAAACTGAAAACAACAACAAAGCAACCTATTGACTGATCACTTTTTAAAGTATTATATAATTTTTGTATACTAGGGCATGTTTAATAATTATTATTTTGTTTTCTTTTTTTTTCTCAGACTTTTGCTTACATAAGTTACCTTACATATAATTTAACGTGTTACTTTAACTACAAAGAAAAAGAACACAAATTTTTAACGATTTAGATGTAAAGTGTACTACTAAAAAAACTGGAAACAAAAGTCTTTGAAATTGTCGCGGATCAAAAGCATAGAAAACTAAACTTAAATAAATTAATAAAGCAAAAGAACTCAATAAAAAATAAAGCAAACAAAGTAAATCTAAGTAATAGTATTAATTATATTTCGGTAACAAAAACAAAAACAAAACTGAACAAAACCAAAACCAAGGGGGAACGTGTGATAATAATGTAAATTCGGGTCGTTCGTTCGCGTCGCGTTAAATACAAAGAAAACAAAATAAAAAATATATATTAAATATGTATATAACTAATATAAAAGTACGGGACCTTCGCCCCCGGGTCCCCAATCAATGAAGCAATCAAAGCATAACTGAAAGCAAGAGCAAAACTAACTGAAACAAAGAAAAAGAATAAGAAAAAAAAAACAAAAAGAAATGAAAAAGAAATAAATCGTGATTTCGTTGTACCTTAAACCGAATTCATCGCGGAATTTCGGTCGCGTTCGCGTGCGTTTGTATCTCTCTCGGGTGATCTTAGTGATTAGCGTTTAAGCAGAAAAAAACATTAAAACTAACTAAATAAATTAATGAAAAACAAAACAACAACAACAACTACACATACACATAACAAATATTTAAATATATATATATTTATATGTATATATTTTAAGATTAAATCTTTTGATTTCTTAGTGAATTTTTTTCCAAACATTAAAACTAACACACACACACAAACACACCAACTAACTAGCACACCGGCAAAATACACACACACACACACACACATACACACAAAACGGAATCCAATAATTGTTCACTTTTGACTAAAATGTTTTCCTTTTTAACGAAACTCTTCTCCCAAAAGAACTTCAACAAAAAATCTATTTGAATATACAAATACTTTACACACACCAACACACACACACACATATACCATATGTGAATATGTTAAAGCGTTTTATGGGAGCGACAATGAAAACTTTTCTTAGTAATACTACATTGTCGCTCCAATAAACGCTGAAGCTTGTGCATTCAATTCTACTCCTAACGAGAGATTTGTGTAAACTAATCGATATAACTAAATGAATATGTATGTATAACATAAATAATAATAATCTGCAGAAATCGTACAAAATGTGTTTTTGATTAAAACATTAAAAGGGATTGTTTCAGTAATAATTGGTTAATATTTATATAGAGAACCAATTGATACCGTAGAAGTACCAAAAAGACATAGCTCAAGGAAATCGGTTAAGTTTTGCGGAAGTTTTAAAAGTTAGAAAATAAACCGTATTGAACTTCATAATAAGAATCTAAGCTAAAGGGCTGTATCTGATGGTACTTGGTAAAGTTTTCGTAGAGCTAGAAAAGTTTTAATTAAACTAAACTTAAAAAGGATTACACAATTTTTATTTAAACTGAATTTAATATTTATTTAAGGCAAATTACAAAAGTTAAGATTGAAAATAGCAAAAAGGAATCGATGATAAATTGGCACAATTGGAGAATAAGAATATATATAAAAGATATATATACGACGCGTGAGTTGGTCCAAAAGTTCCAGAGTTTAAAGAACTTTCAGTTTGAAGACGCGTCGATGATTTGTTCGTTATGGAAGATTTGTTCGTTCGTTGTCCTTTTGGTAGAGTTTCCGAGGTTGTCGTCGGTTTAGTTCTTGGGGCAAACGCCTTGCCAGATATCGCCATAGATCAGGCTGGGAGTAATGTCCACCTTCTTGCGGTTGATTGTAACCTCACGAATGCAGCCCTTGAATGTCTTCTTGGTCTTGATGCCCGGTGCCTTTGCGAAGGCATGATGACCACCCATAAACAAGGGACGATTTGTCTTGGTGACTGCCGATCCTTCGCTGCCCACACCCGGCTGGGAGCTGACATAGTCCACAGCAATGGTGATTACAAACTTGGACTTGATGGCCTGAACATTACGCCATTGGCCATCACAGAAGCTGGCATTGTTTTTCAGCGTATAATTGGCCACGACCGTGTTCTTGGCATCTGACTTGACAGTGAAGATGAGCACGTTATCCACCAACTCCAAGATCAAATACGCGTTCTTTCCGTGGACAGAGAAGAGCAAACCATCGGGTTCACGTGGTTTGAAATCGAAGCTGATCAAAACTTCTGAGCCGACCGTGAAGCGATCGAAGAGCTTCACATAACCAGTCGGCTGATGGAAGTAGGCACCTTCCTCCACCTGATCCGTGCAGGGCACCACATGCTGCACCACCGGCTCCGTCTCCAGAGCTAGGCCATTAAACTTAATGTCGCGTATGCAACCATTATAGTAGGCCCTTGGACCAGATAATGTTGTCAATAGCTTCACATCGGACTCGAGTATCTTGGTGAAACCACCCACATAGATGGGATACACCACTGACATGGCTGGCGGTGTGCGATCACCAGTGAGTTCAACCGCACCTGATTGCTCTTCGGTATCAATGGAGAGACTAATCCGACGATTGCTGCGCATGAATTCCACCGTGTGCCATTTACCATCATTGATGACAACATCGCTGGTGAGATTCGCCTTGATGGTGGCACCCACATTGACATGATGATGCACACGACCGTCGAGTAGGTAGACAATGATGAAGTCACCCTTATCCTGAGATACGGCATAGAAGAGCACACCGTTGGTATAATTGGTCTTTATGGATAAGCTGATGTCGTAGTGCTTGCGCAGCTTCACGGGCAGCGTGTGGAATTCGAGGCGCTGCTCCTGGTAGCCATAGTAGCGATAGCCAGCCTCAATGAAGTCCACATCATAGTTGGGATTCACGGGCAGCTTGCAGCGTGCATCGTTTGGCTGATTTGGTTCGGGACGTGGTTTAGTCACCAGCGTGCGTTGTGTTGCCGGTGGTTTCAGTGGTTCCTCCTCGCGTACAGGCACAGGCGCTGCAGTAGTTGTTGTTGTCGTTGTGGTTGTAGTTGTTGTTGTGGTGGTTGTGGTAGTGCTTGTTGTTGTAGCTGCTGGTATCACGAAAGTGTTGTCGTTGTAGTGAGGTCTGATTGGAGACGGTGGCTCCAGTTCATTGGCTCCCGAGGGGTAGTACGTAGGCAGCAGACCTGGATCTGTGGAACAAAGAAGATTGGGAGAATTAACAGTGGTTAGGTTTAAAGCAATGCCACTAGCGGGAAATGGACCCCTCACTTACCAAGTATATCCTCCGAGCAACCGTTGATGTTGCCATTCTTCTTCTCTGCGCTGTCCGCAAAGTTGATGATTTCCCCATTGACGGTGACATCGTTGATGCAGCCCACAAAGTAAGCCAAAGTGGCGATGGCGTCCTTGGGCGGTAAGTAGTTATCAGGCAGACCGCCAAAGAATATATCGCCGCCTCTGATGTCCAAGGGAGCGGGTATTTCTGGCAAGCTAAGGAGAGGAAATAAAGATTTAAGTTCCCTGAAGCATAACTGAAAGGAGCTAAGCTTACCGCACGTCCTGCATGTCATCTACAGACAACCGCAGCTGATTGTGATCATGATGTACAGTGACGACGTGAACCTCGCCATCATGGTACTGCCGCTGATCAAGGATCAGTTCGCTGCCCATGCTGCGTAAGTTCAAGTAACCATTGTCCAGAGCAAGGGCAATGGTGGAACTCTGATCGTAATTGGCAGCATAGAAGAGCACGCCATAGGGTTGACGAGTCTTGAAATTGATGACGACATCGAAGTTGTTGTCGGAGGAAACGTTGGCGATGCGCAGGAAGCCATACTCCTTCGGTGCATACGACAGCGAGGTGGAGTACTTGTCGGGACAACCCTCCATAACGCCGGTGCCATTGACGTACTGTGTCAGATCAACATTGACGCCCGAAATGCGAACATCATCGATGCAGCCATCGAAGTTCTGTTTGACAATCTCCGAGTGATTGTGACGTTCGGGGTAGCCGCCAAAGTACATGTGCTTCAATTTGGGCATTTCCATTTCAGAACCAGATGGTGCTTCCTCCTGATTGATGAGGACATCGTCAACCTTGAGCAGACCACGACGACCATCACGTTCGGCGACCACATGATGCCACTGATTGTCATTGTAGCGATACTGACTGCCCGAGGACACCACACCGTCGCCCAGCTTAAAGCGGAAGAAGATGGCGCCATCGACGAGCTCAATTGACATGTAATGCTTATTGCGTCCATAGTAGAACAACAGACCGTTGCTGGCATCCTTGGCGGCCTTGAATTTGAACTGAATACTCGAACGGCTCTTGAAGGTATACGGATTTGCTCTCAGCTGTACGAATCCATTGCCCTTGAAGCGCAAACCGGTTACGGGTTTCTGCTCCTCGAGCAGCACACCACGCTCCACCGCACCCTGTTTGTTCTCCTCGCCATAGACAAAGTTCCACAGACCCACATTCTCATCGCCAATGCGCAGATCCTCAATGTCACCATTGAAGGAACTGGCACGTATGTCCTCGGGTGCGGTGAAGTCTGGCGGAGCCGGGTAACCACCCACAAACAGACGACTGTTGCGATCCACATGTAGCACATTGTTAGCTCCCTCAAGGAAACCAGATTTGCTGTGCTCCCTCAGCTCACCACTAGGCAACTGTTCGCGTATGGTTAGCTTGGCATTGGAGCCGACGCGATCGAGTATGGCCTGATACCATTTGCCATCCGCAACATGTTTATCGCTGGTAATGCGCTCCGGGCCATTGCCCAGATCAATGGTCATGATGGGATAACCATTGAGGATTTCTAGGGCTACAAAGTCGTTGTTCTTCTGACTCGTCTTGTTGTCGTTACCCAGGTACAGCAGGAAACCGTTGGGTTCCTCGGTGCGGAAGAAGGTCGAGAGTTTCGTCTTGGTGGCCAAGAGAGGCGCCTTCTCCGGTGTCTTGAGCTCCAGTATGGTGCTAGGCGTAAACTTCACGCCCACCTTTACGTTGTTGGCAAGTCTGCGTGCGGTTTCAATCTGTCGCTTCAGGTTCTCAATGTCCTTTCCCAAAGTCTGGCTCTGCTCGCTCACTTGTTGTTGCTGCTCTTCGATCTTCACAGCGAGGTCTCTCAGCTGAGGCACTGCCTTCCCCACGTTGTCCACCTGATTGTTGGCCTGGGAAATGTCCTTGTTGGTAATGTCCACATCGCGACTGATGTTCCTTGCCTTTTCCAGTTCCTTGGGAGTTTGACTGCTCACAGGCCGCAGTGTGTCCAGCACATCGTGTAGTATCTCCAGTGCATCACGGGCATTCTCATTGGAAGCCTGCCAGAGATCACGTTGTGTCTCCGCCGGCAGCTGACCAATCAGCAGGTTGATCTCCGCTAGCTTATTATCGGTGGCGGTATTCAGATCCGAGATCTGCTGCACTTTTCCGGCTGAGGCATTCAGGCTCGGCTCCAGTTCCTGCTGCACCTTGAGCAAAGACTGACGTGCCTTCTGCAGCAGTTCGGCAGATTCAATGTCCGATTTATGCGCCCGCTCCTCGATGCCAATCTGCAGCTCGGCTGCATTCTGTGCCGCCTGAGTGGCTGCCTTGCTCAGCTCTGCCGCGGAGTTGACAGCCTCTACTATGTCGGAGTAGGCAGTGGCTGCCTTGATGGCTGGTTCGGCATTGGCGGTCATGTCGGCGTATTGATTGGCCAAATCCCTAGCGCTCACTTTCAGCTCGGCTGCGCGTTGCTCCGCCTGTTGGGTGAGTGCATCGGCTTCGTTATGCTGCTGCTCCCGTTGGGGCAAGTACTCATCGACATCCTCGTTGACGGTTTTGATCTGCTCCAGTGCACCGCGTAGATCATCCAGTTTGCTGGCAATCTGGCCGAGAGTTAGCTCTCCGTTGATCAGATAATTACCCGCCTCCTTGATGTTATTTTGGGCTTCCTGTTCCTGCTCCGAGACCGTATCGAATTTGGAGTTGTCGTAGGCACGTTTGTTGGCGACATTAATGCGCTCCACATCGGCGGATTGACCCTGCGACTGATTACTCCAGTTGAACAGATCCTCCAGTTTATCGCTAAACTCTCCGATGTCATTTTTGAGCGCATTGAGGCTGCGATTCTGTTGCTTGATGGGTTCAACCAGTTTGTCCACCTCTTCGTACAGCTCTCGTGTCTTGCCGAGCACCAGCTCATTGGACTTGAGTTCAATCTGTGTGCCATTGATTTGATTGAGTATTTGCTGTGCCTCCTCCAAAGCAGCGCCACTGCGACTCGTTGCAGTTGCCTCCAGATTCTCGGCGAGTGCATCTACAGCTGCAATGGCATCTGCTGCCTGTTCCACGCTACCCAAAGCCTCCAGATGTACAGCTGTGACGTTGTTCAACAATATTCCTGATCTCTGACGAATATCGAGGGCATTACTCAACGTTTGATTGACCTGCTTGGCATAGGCCTTGCTGGCCGCCTCGAGCTCTGCGTTGAGTTGACGTGAGGGCAACAAATTGACGCTGCTGGGATCGAGGGCTGTTACCTTCGGAGCCAAGTCCTCCGTCAACTGGTCGTAGTTGTTGAGCTTCTGGCTGGTGAAGAAGGCCAGCGATACGCTCTGGAAATCCAGCAAAACTCCATCGATTTGATCTCTTAGACGATCCGTGACGTCGAGTAGTGCATGATGACAGTTGTTGCATTCCATGCAGCCGTCTTCGGTGAGCACCCAGCGATTGGGACAAGCCTCGCAGCGATCACCAATGACACCGGGCAGGCAGACGCACTGTCCTGTCTGTGGATTGCATCCAGTGCCGGCACGGGAATAACCCTGATTACAGTTACAGGGCGAACAGCCCTTGCGCTCATAACGCCAGTGATCCACAGCACAGCGATCACACTGTCGTCCCACAACACCAGGCTGGCAGAGACCTAGGAAAGACAGGAGAGTTTAGTACAAGCTAGAGATGGAATACCCAGTGCACTTACAATTGCCGGTATGGTAGTCGCATTGCGTGGAATTGGAGGCCGCACCGCAATCGCAGGCTCGACAACCGGTACCCGAGTCGAATCCATAGTGATCCGCCTTGCAGCGATCACAGCGTTCGCCGATGACATTCTCATGGCACTTGCATTTACCCACATAAGGATCACACTCCAGTGTGCCCATCTCATCGCAGTCACAGGTCTGACAGTTCTTCAAGTTGATGGCATCGCCATAAAAACCAGGAGCGCACAGATTACAGGCCATGCCAAAGGTGTTGTTCAAGCAACGCAGACACTCGCCCGTGCGAGTATCGCAGGATCCCTGTTCATTAGGATTTATGTTGCCGGAGCACTCGCAGGGTTTGCAGATATCGCCAGCGGTCTCGGGTGAGCCATAGAAGCCATTGGCACAGGCCTCACAGCGTGGTCCCGTGTAGCCTGGCAGACACTCGCAGTGGATCTCATTGCCGGACTCGGAGATTTCACAGCCGGTTGCAAAGTTATTCGAATCGAAAGGCAGGGGACAGGCACAGATCATGCAGTCGTGTGGTGTGCCATACGTGGCATTGCCATAGTAACCAGCAACGCATTCCTCGCAGTGATCACCGCGTGTCGAGTGTTGGCAATTGGTACAGATGCCGGTGGCACAATCGCAGGTCTCTGCGTGTCCATTGCACTCGCAGGGCTGACAATAGCCGCCATAGGGACCGTTGGCTACACGATGATAGCCTGGCTCACAGTCCTCACAGCTGTGACCACTGTAACCCGGTGGACAGTGACACTGTTCCACGGCCAGGAATTGATATTCACCCACTCCGTCGGCATCCTCATCGGCTAGCGTCAAGTACACATCGGAGAGTTGACTGTTCAGTGTTTGTTCCCAGTAATTGGCACGTATGAAGATCATGGTTAAATCTCGCAGTGCCATCATAAAGTCAGCACGACTAACGGGTTTTCCCGTCAGTGTCTTGAAATTGGTCTCGACCATCTGGATGCGATTCTTGAAAGCCAAATTGCTGCTGGGCTGCTCGTAGCTCTCATGCACCAAAATGTGGTCCTTGGACAGTAGGATCACGTCGGGAGCCATGATTGCTTTGCCCACAAAACCGGAGGTGAAGTATAGCGTGTAAGCCAAATCACCGCCATAAGACGAAATGTGATTGTTCTGATTGAGCAGATAGTCGAGCACACCGAAATAGGCAACACGCTGATCATTCACCTCGCGATCGGTAAAGTCAGCCTGCATTGTGGTCTCATTTAGCAGCAGTTCCTCCTGCGGTACATCCCAGATTTCGAATTCAATGTTCTTCTCATGGAAATCAGCCGAGTTGATGGACACCCGCTTCATCAAACTGACATTATAGACACGCAAATAGGCGCTGTCGCAGCGCGAGGTCTTGCCAAAGCAGAAGCAGGTGGTACAACCATCGGGATTACTATCTTGCAGATTGTAGGTACCCTCAATGCACTGATCACAGTCCCTGCCCACCACATTCTTCTTGCAGAAGCAACGGCCATCCATTTTATCGCACACCTCCAGCTCCGTACCGGCCTGATGACAACTGCATTGACCGCAGCGTGGGAAATCGTAGAAACCATTGGCACAACCATCGCAGGCTCGGCCTACAATATTGTCCCGACACTCGCAGGAGCCGTTGAACATGTCGCACTGCTGGTTACCATTCAAAATGCCCATGTAGTTGCAGTTGCACTCCTCGCAGCCAATCACCTGATGGAAGCCATACGTGTTGGGAGAACACCTAGAAAATGGTATGGCAGAAAAGGTTCAATAGAGGATTTTCGTAGGTTAAACGAGTAGGAAAGGCTTTACTTACTTATCACACATTGCTCCAATCACATTGGTGGGACACACGCATTCACCCGTGTTCGGTTCGCACATCGCAGCACTGGGACAATCGCAAGCCTTGCAGTCCGGGAAACCTTAAAGAGTAAACCACTGTTAATAGAAAAATCGTATGTTCAAACGAAGCGCAATCTGTTTACCAAAGAAGCCTGGTCGACAAGCGGTACACTGACGTCCAATCACATTGTTACGACACTGACACTGTCCGCCAAATGGATGACACTCGAAGCTAGTGGAACCCTCATAGTCGCAATTACAAGGCAATGCACCGCTGTTATAATCAGCAGTCAAGGAAAAGACAGCACTTTTGCAGAACTCGCTGGCATTGTGGGTAATGTGGAAGTGATCCTGACCGCAGTTCTTGATGAACTCCTTGGTCTGATCGAAAGTCTCCTCCACGAGCAGATCAACGTTGTATTGATCCACTGGCACCACCACCAAATAGTCCAACCAAACGCCCTGAGGTCTGGAATTCTGTAAAAGTGGACTATGGATTAGGTTCTCCATTTTTGTAACTACTCAAACCCTTACCGTCAGTGTGAACTTGAAGTCGTCATCGATATTGAACCACTCATCAATGGGTCCCACTGGATGGATGACACCACGACAGCCTGAGCTGGATGGACAGTGTTGAATATCGAACTTGCCATCGTATTGATTCTTGCCCGCAGTCAAGGTGTAATGCACCTGATACTTGGGATGATTTGGCTGATAGTATTTGACCAAAATAACATAACGATTTGGCTCCGAGACCTTTGATTCAATGACAATGGAACCATCCTTTTGACTGTCCAAATGCACGAGCTTAACACGCTCGTCCAAAGCGGCATATGGAGGTTTGTTGGTGGCAATGCGATCCTCGTGGTCCGTTTCGAATTCAATCTTTTTGGAATCGGGAACAGAGCGGAATTTCGGCGTAGCACATTGCTTCTCATGGATCACACAGACAGGACTGGGATTGATGTAGTCAATCGACCACTGATCCACTGGAATGGCAGTTATCGAAATTATGGGCACGCGGAAAGGTGTCGTGTCATCGGTGTCGGTCTGAAAAAATATTCGAATTTTAGCGCAAATCTTTCTGGGACAACAGAGCTAAAGGTACTTACAAAGATGGTAACGGGTTGTAGATCGTCCTTATTGATGAAGAACGACTTCTCGCGTCCATCGTCGTTTATGGGCGTACGACAGACGGTGGAGTACAGACACGGATAGAGATACACCGAGGATTGCGTCTCCTCATTCTCGCCCATGCGCAGACTTATATAATAAGGCACCGCATAGTTCCTTTCGCTGATGTAATCAATCACAAAAATGTAGCGTCCACTTCTCGGCACATCCACAATGTAGTTCAGTTCCTTTTGCGTATTACTCAATACTGGAATCTCACCAACATGGCTCACAATCTCAAGATGCTCAGAATCGCTATAGAATTCAGTGGGATTCGTAGGTTTATTGTTGCCACCTACGATAAAAGGTGCCACAGAAGGCTCAAAGACATCAACGGAGGCGTATTTGTAGTGACGACACAGTTCCATGTTTCCCAACTCGCAGGGATTGGCAATGTGGCGAGTCAGTTTCGAGGCTTCATAGTAAGCCGCCGGCAGGAGCACAAAGTAGTCGAGCATTACGTTCTTATTGGCTTTGGTGGTGAATATATAACGTCCAGGATCGAGCACGATAGCCGAAGGCTTGTTACCCTTGGCTCCAGCGACGGTGACAAACTCTGGCTCCTTTGTGGGACGCAGCAAGACCATGACGCTGTGTAAGAAAAATATTTTTGTATCAAATATTTTGGCAATGTTTGCTTAATGTTTGCTTACTTTTGATCCACTTCCAAAGGATTTTCCGACTGTATCAAGATGCTGGCAGTCACATTCTTCTCATTGGGATTCATATAGCGTATGACAATGCGATACACGGAGGACTTGAAGACCGTGAGCTCATTGCGCACCTCGTTCTGAATGTCATTGAAGACGGCGTAGCCCTTGCTGCTGAAGTCCGGAAAGACCTCCTCGTCGTACTGATAGCGCACCTGAGTGCCCGACGGCTGAGAGCCGTCCTCGTACTCGTACTGGAACTGATGCAGCGTAGGAAAATAGTGAGTCGTTAGCGGCTGTGTGCAGGCACGTCCATTAATACGTGGATGACATTTGCACTGTCCGGTTGCCTTGTCGCATTCGCTCTTCCACGAGCCACCGACATCACAGCTGCAGTCCTTGCAGCCAAACAGGGAAGATCCGTCCAGATCAAAGGTACCATCTCGGCACTCATTACAGCGACGTCCTGTCGTGTGAGGTTTGCAGTGACAGCTGCCTGATTTAGAGGCACAAGTGTCCAGACCCGAAACGGTACCGTCGATGAAGCAATCACATTCCTGGCAACCCTCTGGATTGCTAACGGTTAGATTCCAGTACAGCTGCTTGCACTCATTGCAAATGCGTCCAGTTACACGCTCCTTACACTTGCAGAGTTCTCCCACGGGGACGGAACCACAGCCCGCAAATTGATCGATGACACCCGCAGGATCACAGTTGCAGTCCTCGCACGAAGGGAAGTTGTAGAACGACTCCTTGCAGCGCTCACACTGGCGACCATCGAAATTGGGTTTACTAAAATGCGAGTAAAGTTCATTAGGAACCTGGATTGAGGCAGTTTTCGCTCGACTGCAGCTTTTTCCTGCAGGTACTTACCAGAAACAGCCGTCCTCATTACAGGTGACGCCCTCAGAGCCGTGTTCATCGCAGTTGCAAGCTGTAAATGGAGGAATATTCAGTCTCATTTGATTCCTTGCACTTCTCTACCTTCTCCCACTTACGCAAACAATCTGGATAGTTGTAGAACCCAGCGCTGCACATGTTGCACAGTTTGCCCGAATAGTTGATCAAACAGTTGCATTTGCCGATGTTGTCGCAGGTGACAGCCGAGCTGCCGGTGGTAGAGCAATTACAGGGCTGACACGAGGGGTAGTTGAAGTAACCGGGCAAGCAGCTATCGCAGCGTGGTCCACCAAATCCTTCACGACAGATGCACTGACCCGTCTGCTTGTCGCAAATCTCTGATTCAGTGCCCTGATGATCGCAGTCGCAATCTGTTTAAAGAAAGCAGAAACATTGTAAGCATCCCACTGGGGTAAAACTTGTAGGACACTTACAGGAACAGGTGGGTTCATTGTAGTAGCCATCCTTGCAGCGCTCACACTGTGCACCGCCCCAGTTGCTCAGACACGTACAGTTGCCGGAGACCACATCGCAATCATTGTTAATGGAGCCCAATTGATTGCACTGACAGGCCTTGCACTCAGGAAAACCGTAATAGGATTCAGCGCACTCCTTGCACAGAGCGCCAGCGAAATTGGTCTTGCACGGGCAGATGCCATTGACGGCCTCGCAATTGTATCCATTGGTGCCGTTTAGATAGCACTCGCACTCACGACACTGAGGATAGTTGTAGTAGCTGTAGGGGAGAAGAACAGGTTGAGGGATTAGTTTTGAGATCTAGCAAGGACTGGAGCCAAGTGTTTTTCCTTTCTACACCAATAGCTTAATCACTCCCAGACTCACCCATAGGCACAGGAGTCACAATTGGGTGGCTGGAAGGCAGCACGGCACTCGCACTTGCCCGTCTCCTCCTCGCAATGTCCCGTAGAGTAGAACCGATCGCAATTACAGGCTGTAATAGTTTTTAATAGTTAGTTCTATATAAAAGTAAGCTTTGGATCATAAACTTACGACTGCAGACATCCGTCTCGTTCCAGAATTTGCCGCGTGGTCTGTAGAACTTGGGCTTACACTTGTTGCAGTTGGTGCCTTCGGTGTTGTGCTGACAATTCTGACAAACGCCACCGCCATCGTAATGTCCATGGATGTCCAGGGAGAGACCCTTGCGATTGACTTCCTCGTCGTACTTACACTCGTTGCTGTGACCATGGCAATTGCAGGCTAAGGAAAGAAAGGAAAACAATTCGATTAAACTGTATAATTTATATTATTCCTTAATCACTCACGTTCGCAGTTGAAGGGACGCGCATTTGTGTTCTGACGCCACTTCTTTTGCTCAAAGCCGGGACAGCACTGGTTGCACTGAATGCCACAGGTACGATGCTGACAGCGACAGGCCAGAATGCGTACAGGACTCTCGGGATCCTTGACGTCACAGGTGTCGGCGTGACCATTGCACATGCAGCGACCACCAATCGAAATGTCCTTAATCGAGTAGAAGTAACGACGTGTCACTGTCGGATCCTGTCGTGCCACTGACATCAGATGTCCCAGCAGATTCTTGGTACGCAACAGACGTATTCTCACATTCGTGGCACGTGTCCATTCCTGCAACACCGTCGAGTTAAAGTAGTTCGTTGCCGAGGGACGACCATTGAGCAGCATCACGGGTATCTCGCCGTTTTCCAGCGGCACAATCTTTGAGTACTCAGTGGTGCAAATGACATCATTGTCTCTAGTTATTGGTTTGTACGTGTCCTTGCCGAAGTAGGTCTCACAATCAGCGGGCGTGTCGGAGAAGTGCTGCCAGGGTGTCCAGGTCTTGCCGTAATCCGTGGACTTCTCCAGCGTCCAGAGGCCCGGACGTGGCGAGTTGCCCATGCGTATGAACAAGTAGGCGACATGGAATTCCTGTGGGTAAGGAGAATACGATTACTTTTAAATCTTTCTGCTATTGTTGTCTCTTTCTTTACTTTTCAGTACTCTTCAAACCGCCCTCTATCTCGCCAAAGATCTTCTCTTACGAGACAAAAATTAGTCTGCTCAAAAGCACAAATTCATTAAAATTTATTAGCTTAGTGTACACACACCACATGTACACCATATGTGTGTGTGTGTTTCTACTCAGCTTGCATGAGATCATTGGAGGAGAATTAACTCCATGCTCTCTTCTCCAGTGTACTAAATTTATCTGCGTCCACTGTCGGTTTATTTTGTTTATTTTTTCTGTATTCTGTTTGCTTTTCAATTTGAATTCAATTGAAAACGAACCAAACATCGCGAGGATTGGTGTGTGTGAGTGTGTACTCACACATATGTACATATTCTTATACATGTTGTGTGAGATTTGTATACTCGAAACTTTTGCGTAAACATTTGTAGTTTGGCAGTTTTTGTGTTAATAAGAAATTTAATAAACTGAAATCATGATTTCATTGAGTTTTCTTGAGTAAGAAGTTAGTAAATTAAGTATAAAAGGGCCTAAAGATTATATAAGGAGAGTTATATATATTTAATCTTGGAACTAAAGCGTGGAAGGAGATTTTTCCTTTCGTTATCATTTCCAATCTTTCTTAAATTTGCCTAAAAACAGTTTCCTGTCTTAGGAAAGTACCATAAAACTGAGAGCATTGCTAGTTTTGCTACTTTGGATCATAAAAATCTTCATTGCAGCTTTCAAGCAATTCTCCTAGCTGTCGTAAGCAGTCTAAAAATACTGCAGTTCATTTCTACTTGAGAATTATGTACATATGTGCACTTTCCTGTGTTAGATGATCTCATTTCATGTTCGGTTTCTCTAAACGAGGCAATATGTAACTCAAGAAATATAGACGACCGAGGTCTACAGTTTTGATAGTCTGAAAAGGCTTATGAGCGTAGCGTTTCCGTTGCAAGCGCGATAAGCAGACGGAGCTGACCCCAAAAGTATATTTTTTATAAAGCACAAGTATGTGATAATTTAGTAATCTTTGTATGTATAAATAAACATAGTTTTAATTGTCTGTTATCAGCTTGAAGAATTCTAAATGCTTTGCATGCTGTATAAAGTAGAGAAGAATTCTGTATTCTGAAATTATCGCCAAGAAAAAAAATTAAGAAACAAAAAGTCAATGCTCTGCGACAGTTTCTAAGCGAGTCTGTAAGCTGAGACAACCCATACAAAAAAAATGTATATAGAAATACATAAGCTGATAACCCGCAACTCCAAAGGGGAACATGTGAAAAGAAGAAGAAGCAGAAGAATTTGAAGAGCTCAGCAAAAGATTTTCGCTGTGTCGACGTCGAAAATGAAATGAAAACGCATTAAAAACGTTAAATTAACGACGAGCCTGTCTGACTTTGAACATGCCTGTCTCAACTTGTTTTGAACCTGCATTGACTTGTTTTTTTTTTGTGTATTTCTTTTTTTTTGTATTTGGGCTACACCTTTCTTTCTCTCTTGCTGTTTACCTGTTCGAAATTGATGGTCAAATTGACTTCATTGAATTTCATGCCTCGGGACAAGGGGGGACTCTGCCACCAGGCCTCAGTGCCATCAATGGCGTTCTCCGGCGGATGATTCTTCTCCGGCACATTGGGATCACAGTAGTCGCAGACCTAAAACCAAAAAAATTAAACACATGTTTAGAAATTAAAGAAACTCAAATAAAAACTTTGGTTTCCGTTTTAAAAATAGTTTTTTTTTCAACACATGTGGCAGCATTTCATGTGTGTATACTGGAAATGTTTCTTCATTTGGAAAAAACTTATGAAAATTCAGTGCTAATTGTGCTAACCTGTCCTTGTATAACCGAGTAGTCGATGTGATCATTTTCGGTATTTGCGCCGACTAATTTACAATATAGTTCGGGTCCATCGGTGTCCTCGCCGCATGTGGCAGTAGCATGAATGGTACGGCCTGTGGCCAGATTGAAATATGGCGGCGTCAATTCGGCATTACACAGTGCGATAAGCAGTGTTAGGCACAGTGCAAAGGCCACGCCCATAACGCGCCCCATGGTGTACCTAATACACTCAAACACTGATAGTCCTTTCTTTAATCTTGTTCACTGCACTTCCGGTTCACACTCTTATGTATTTCACTTTTCTTATCTTTGTCACTGTTCTTATTTCACTTTTAATCGTTTATTTTATTTTTTTTCAGAGCCCATCCAACCGCACTGGATGGCTCGTCGCGAGCAACTGAACTCCATGCAGCGAGAAGTTTTCCTCGTTACCCCAAAAAACCGAAAAAAAAACAGTTCAAAAACTAAATGTGTCTGCACTTTAAACTGATGGATGCCGTCGGCTGTTCGGCAAACACACGAACACGATCGTTCGTCTGTCGGCTTTGTCGGCTATCCCGGCCCATTTATTACTTCATCGCACAGCTGAGAGGCGGCGAAGATAACGCTGTCTTGCGTTTGTTTTGCTTGCTGTTTTCGCTTATTTCCAGTTTCTTACGTACACGCTCTCACACGCGTTCTCCCGCTCTCACTATCTTGCTGCAGGTGCGCTCTCTGCTTCGAAAAGCCGGCCGGCTTTTTTTTGTTTGCAATTGAGCAACAGCCACACTGACTCGATTTACACTCACACACACAAATAAACACATAAAGATAATGTGCGAAAGAGTCAGCGTTATTATGCCCTTAGAATATAACCGTTAACTTGTCTTGTCTATTGTGAATTGCACATAAGTATTCTTATTGACACATTAAGGCATCGGTAATTATCGTCTGAGCGCTCAACAGTTGCGCAACAGTTGATTGGCCAAGCGCGTCTCCATTTACTGCGCACCGTGTGTTTATTTGGCAATATCATTATTGCTGCTTAATAAACTGTAAAACATCTTACCTCAAGAGTATAGCAGAGCTAATTGGATTTGCAACAAGTGCAGTGTTTAAAATGCTTCGAGGATTACTAAGATAACGATGGATTAGACTTTTCACTCCCTTCGATCTGCAGTGCAAAGATTAACAGTGCTAATGTTATGTTAATAACAGTGCTCCAATATGAGCATCCTTTCGATTACATTAGAATCGATACTCTATAACGAACGCAAAAGATCGAATTTCACCGTTATAAAGGGAGTACGAAAATTGCGCATTTTTTCACGCTGTCTAACAAATTGCATTGTGTCTAATTAAAACACAAATTATAAAATACATACTTAATGTGAGTTATTAATCCATTAGCTAAAGTTATTGCATTAGCTGAAATTTATTGCATAGAACAGTGCAGTTGTGTTTTCGTGGTTTATGTGCAGAAAATAACTGTGCTGAAGGTGAATAACGGTTTAAATAGCCAATTCTCGTTGAGGCTTGACCGAAAACGAAATGAAATGAAACGCAACCTACAATCTCCAAAAAAAACTTGAAGTTTATTTGCTAGAGCTATTAAAAAAGCCATAGCAACTGCCGCCTGGTTTGATATTAAAGTTGCCAGTGAACAGCGCTTTGAAAATCACGATCAAAAAACTGTAAATTTCATGACCAATGCAAATGGGCAGCGCAGTCGACGCAACGCGACGCGAAGCGAACCGATCCGACTCGTACCGCGACGCTGCAGTGCCGGGACGCAGCGACGGAATCGTTGACAACGTGCGCTCGGGAAAACTGGTTGGAAAAATCAACCAATTGGAACTCTTGCAATGACAAAAATAATGGTTGAGATCTAATGTTGGTGGCTGGCAGTCAACGGTTTTTGGCCTCAATTTTGGCTCATATATTATGCGACAGTCACACTGTGCAGGCGTTTCAATAGATGCAAACGAGTTCTGATGACGTAACAAGCATCGTTTACTGCTTCTCGTTGTTGTTGTTGCTTTTGTTCCTTTTGCTTTTATTGAAGCTGAAGTTGATGCTGTTTTTTCCCCATTCACGTTTAACTGGCAGCCGAAAAATGCAAATAATTAAATCTATTTATGCATAAGTATACACACCCATACACACACGTGCCATGTGTATAACATGGGGACATACACATATGGAAGTGCATGTATGTGTTTGTGGATATTCACATATGATGGATTAATTGCAACATCGACGAGAAGTTCTTGATTTGACATGTCTGCGGCACAGTGGTTTGTGGATTATTTTAATGGTAAGTGAATTTTAAATTACAATTTAAATAAAAGTATGGGATATTATGGATATGATGGTTTGGTAGGAGAAATATTGTTTAATTATTGTTTTCTATTGGATTGAAAAGAAAACAACTTGGTCATTATATGAAATTTATATTTTGATTTTAAATATTACATTTTTAATGGATTTTGGGCTTTTTTATGAAAAGCGATTTTTATATTTAAAAAACTTTAATTCAGCTCCTAGAACGAAATCTTGTTTACCCATTCGGTGCTTATCGCTGTTGCGTCAGAGTGCAGCGCTGCCAGCGTTGCCGTCGCTGCCTCGCGTCGCTGTTCAGCTGGTCGCATAGCAATTTATTTATTTATTCGCAGCTGTAGTTTTGATTTGCCGTTCAATTTGGTTCTAAGACTCGTCGCGTGTGCATCGGACGCATTTATCGTCATGGTGCTCCTGAAAGTGATCAAGTATCTAGTGGGTTAGTCTTCTACACTGACTAAGTAACTGTGAATATCTGTCTCTTTATCTACAATTCTCTATTTTCATGTGTCATTAAACCTAAAAAATCACGGTGTATTCGAAACAAAAGGCTGCGTTGTGCGTGTTTGTAATGAGCTGTCCCAGAACATGAATTCACTTAACAAAATGTTCAAATATCATTTGCTCGAGGCGAATTAGTTAAGCATTTCCATAGAAAAACTACTTATGTACCTGTGCACATTTAAAAACTATATATATAAGTTAAGTTATACTATATACACACAAGATGCTAATTAAATATGCTGTTTGTCTTTTAATTAATCGGTTTTTGATTTCTATGCTACCAGCTTCTGAAAGAAAACAAAAGTGTTAACACTTTGGTTTTGGCCCAAAGCTTTGTGGTAACCTTGTTCATCGGGTCTCTGCCACTGCTGCTGTATGCTGTCTGCGGCTTGTGGCGTGTTGCACAATCCACTACTAGTTGTTATTTAAAGCTCAATTAATGGCTTTCGATTTCTGTTTCTTGAGTTTCTAGAATTTCGCAAGTTTTGAACACGTTATCTTAAGTATAGTTATTATACTTGCACACGTAGAGCATAAAATGACGTCCATAGCCATAAACAAGGTCTGTTTGTATTGGGCAAACAAAACTTAATTAGCATACATGGCTTAGAAGCTGTAAACTATTGTAAAGAAAATTAAGCTAATTGAAAAACTGAAGTTAAAGTTTACCTGAAACTTTAGAATGAAGGCCTATTTAATGATTGTTTTATCTCTTATCAACTAATTATAATTAATTTGGTCGATAACACGTTTATGGATTTATCTCTAGTTGAAACAACTAAGAAACATCAAAGTTGATCTACACAAATATAAGCACTATAATGAATTAATAAATCTTTAAACTAAATATCTGAATTTTCATTATTCATAGCTCCCAAGTTGCCCCAGATATTTCAATACTTTAGAAAATTAATAAATCAATAACTTACTATATAAACTTTAACAGCCGATGTCTGTTGAGTTACTCAACACTCTTTTAAATTATTTTTATGAACCCCAAGTCCGATCAGCTACTAAAAAAACATTAATCAATCAAGTAAATTAACGTAAATTATATTTTAGCAGTCTTAAAATAATTTAATTATTCATTTCGCATGAAGGTTTTTCCAAACTTAAGTACACTATCAAAAAAGCTAAGCATCGATTTGATCATGCCGTGCGCATGTTCCGAACTCTTAGTGGTATCCTCTCTATTTTTCCTTATTTTATTCGACGCGTTTCTACCGATTTTTATTGTCGTCTGCATTTCAGCACTGCTGAAGAGGCGATCAACACTTGGGAAAATCGGTTTGCGGTCAAATTCCGCGCTGATTTCATTCAAACGATCGTCATCACTGTTAAAATCGTCGAACGGAAGTGCGTGGGCTATAAAAGGATATGCGTTGAGTTAAATGTTCTTTTGAATTTTTGCACTTCTCAGTACTTACCAACAGCACAAAAGATGAGCAAGACTGATAAGAATTTGGCTAGAAACATGCTTGTTAACTTGACCCAAAAAGCACAGAACGGAAACTGAACTGAAACTGAAAACCAACAGCGCACTTTATATACTAAAATTGTCACATACGTGATCTTCGAACGGAATTCAAGAGGAACCATTTTAATGCACGTTCCACCAAATTAATTGCTGTTTTTATTTTCAAAAAAAGTTTATATATATTTTAAAAAACTTAGTTTAATATTCATGACTACATTTAACCGGCACACACGTTAGTTTTCTCAACGGTTTAAAACGTTGAGTATTTGAATTAGTAAAAGCGTTTGGATGGCGGTCTTTTGGTCTGGAATTTGAACAATTCGTAGGCATTATCCACTTCGGCGTCGGCCAAACTTTCGTCGGGTACTCCTGGCCATTGGCGGTACAGCTCCTCTCGCATTTCCTTCGACAGTTGATCAGAAGGGGTGGATGGTCTGCCTACGACCACGCCCATACCAATTGCTGTAAAGTTAGTAAAATAATGACAATATGCTTTTTTTATTCACAACTGGGATACGCTTATAAAAAGTGTCCCGAAACTAACCGAAAAATAGTATGAAAATCGCGCACATTGTGATATGGGCGAAAAAAAAAATCCCCGTTTGCCTCATTTGTGTTTAGTTGATAAACTGCGAAAGTTTGTGAAGAATTCATAGATTTTATATCAAGCCCATTTGAGAAGAAGTCGAACTCTTGGCTTACAACCCATGCGAAACTAAATGCTAAAGAGTAATGCCGAAAAGGGGCTTGAGGCGTCATTATGTCTTCGATTATTTTGGGCAAATACGCTTGACGTCATTAGTGATAGATGCGAAACATAAAAACAAAAGAAAACTGAAAAGAAATATTAAAATAAAATAATCCACTTGACTGAATTAATCGCAGTCTGCAATGTTTTAATAATTTGGTTTTAATCTTTTTCATTCCCCCTCCCAATGAAGATTGTCCAGCGTTCGTAAGAGGGCGATTCCTCACATAAATATGTCTCCATCTGGCAATAGACGTCACTGTAGTCCCACAATGCTGTTAAGAGAAACACGTTTGAGTATTTTTAAGCTGCAGACAAATTGGTTTTTTTTGTGTCTTTTCCATTTGTATATTTTTAGTTCAGTTGTATTGTTTAATACTTACCCCTTTTTTTGTAACACATTGCAATCTCTAAATGGCACGCGGATGGGTATTTGCGTATACAGTTACTTTCTTCATCGAAGTAGCAAACGGCGCTCGTTTCGTTTACATTCCTCGCGCAGGAGCTGGGCAGGCGACAGTTTGTGCCATTGGGCAAGCTGGCGGCCTTTATTGCTGCTTGTCAATCGTTAATTATATAATATTTATTTGTTTATAGTCCCAATTTACTTACTCAGGCATAAGCTGTTAATTATTAAAGCTATTAAGAAATCTTTATTCATTGCGCAGTAAATTTATCAGCTGGCCAACGCACGTTATAAAGCGCAATGCGGTACTGAGTTTATGCTCCTTATTTAGTTTCTAATCAGGCACAGATTTTTATTGTCACCTTTAATTGTTTTACTTGGCAGATAAGATAAAAACAAAAACAAAAATTATTACATACTTATCTCAGTATACTAATTAGATTTGCGGTGTTCCGGTCATGAAAAAATGGGTGTCTTTTAATCTGCTTTACTTAGTAGTAACTATACATATCTATAATGGTAACTTTTGACTTGATCAGGAAATTTACAAACCTTTTTTAAAATGTAAGGAACTGATATTTAAAAAAAAAATTATTTCGGAGAAGGTAGATGTGCTTTACAATTTCCGACTCCTATAGGTATTCTGGGTGAGCTGAAGATCAACATTTTTTTTTTTTTTTATATAAACACAAACACTTCTTGCAAGTTTTATTAATAGTTAGGCAGTTGCTAGGCCATCTTTTATTATGAGTTATTAACAGAGAAGTATTAATTAAATTGTAGCATACTTTTCTAGTCGTGTAGTTTGTGTCTTGACTAAATGAAATTCTAGACATTCTACTGCATACTTAGTGGCGTTATTTGGTTTTGGATTGGCTGCGATACAGTTTGGCATAAATGCCATTTTTGGCTATTAACTGGGAATGTGTGCCTTGCTCCATAATGCGACCGGCTTGAATGACACAAATTATGTTCGCATTTTGCACCGTGGACAGGCGATGGGCAATCACAATGCAGGTGCGGCCAGAGCAGGCAGAGTCCAATGCCTGTTGTACTACCTGTAATAGGAAGATTGTGTTTAAGGTCTGACTAAGAATAAAAGTTCACATTTTCCATACCCTTTCACTTTGCATGTCCAGCGCTGAGGTTGCTTCATCTAATAGCAAAATTTTGGGATTGCGAACCATAGCCCGGGCAATGGCAATACGCTGCTTTTGGCCGCCTGAGAGCTGTGTGCCTTTGGCCCCCAACATCGTCTCATATTGGGCTGGTAAAGCCATAATAAAGTCATGGGCATTGGCCATTTTGGCCGCCTCAATGATCTGTTGCATGGGTACGTCTCGGCTGGTATCTCCGTAACCAATGTTCTCCGCAATGGTTTTCTCGAAGAGGGACGGTTCTTGGGACACAATGCCCAAGCGACGACGAAGCGTCTTAAGCTCCATGTCATGGTGTATGCTCTCCTGATCAATGAGCTGCCAAAGAGAGTGGTTTAAAATAGTTGAAATGTCATGAAAATTGATTGACTTACTATTTTGCCCTCATTTGGATCGTAGTAACGCATCAGCAACTGAACACACGTAGATTTGCCGGAACCAGAAGCACCCACAAGTGCTACGGTTTGACCCTGTAGCACATCAAGATTAAAGTCCTGCAGCACCGAGAGATCGGGACGTGATGGGTAGGCAAAATTGAGCTTCCGGTAGCTAACTCCTTGTTCCAAAACATTTGTCTTATAGTTGACACTGCGATTGCCATTCTGTTCAACAATATTTGGTGACTGTATGAGGGGCTGTCGATCAATCATTTCAAACATGCGAGTGGCCGAAAGCAAAGCCGCATTAAAGGCGGGTGTAAAGGCCAAGGATTGGGCCAGTATAAAAAGACCATACAACATTGTGTTGGCAATTCTAGAAAGAAACCAATTTAGTTCTAGTTATAGTTCTAGCCACTTCTTGAACATACTTCATGATGACTTCGAACTTCATTCTGCCGTCCGCACACATGTGCCCTCCATAGGTCAAAGTGACGGCATAACCAAAGAACATCAAAGTCATGCCCATTGAGTTGACCAATCCTCTCCATCTTAAGCGACTTTTGATCTGCAAACGATAACGTTCTACTTCCGCATCGTAGACTTTAATCAGTTCCTCCTCCCTGCGTAGTGCTGCCACAGTTCTGATCTGTGCAATTGTTTCGGTGGCAATGCGACTCGTTTCCTCCAAAACTGTTTTCTCCTTCATAGCGGATTTCTCGCTGAACTTGGCCTCAAACACAATCGAGGCAACCATGAAAGGCGCTGTGCTCAGACAGACAAGTGCCAGCTCCCAGGAGTAGGAAAATGCTATGGAAAAGCTGCAGATAAAATTGGTAAGCGCTTGTATAATGTTGCTCAGGGGAAAGCCAATGGCGCCCTGTACACTAGCAGCATCGCCAGCTAAACGAGCGGAGAGTGCACCAACACTATTCTCCTTTTCATCGAACCAACCCATTTCCTGTTTCATAATCGAGCCAAAAGTTTTGGAACTAAGAAGGGAGATAAGAAAAGACTGTAAAACACGCTGTACAGGGTCTAAAATCAACCAACTCATACACACCGCATGCGTGAGGTTAACCAAACGCCAGCCAGATTGTAAAAGAAGGTCTGAACGAAGCAAAAAGTGCCTGCACAAATGCCAATCACCACACTGACAATGGACATGGATGAACTGTGCTCCAATACTTCCTCATCGGTGGGTTCCGCCAGCGAGGCATACAGTTCCGCCAGGACAATTGAGAAAGCGGGCATGGCACAGCCATAAAGTCCAGCACAAATTGTACCAATTATGAGATAACTCCACTCGGGACGTGCCCAGCCCAAAATGCGCATAAAGGTACGTGGATAACTAGTGCTCTTCTGTTGTTTGGATTCATCGGTTTCCAGGTTTTTGCGGGTATTTGGATCACCATTCAAACGTTTCATTTGAAACTCTCCATTTTTGTCTAAATTCTTGAGTGGATTTGATATCTCTTCAATAACATGGGAGTTCTTTCGTTCCTTGGACACTTCGTCGCTTTCATTCAGCAATTCATCGGCTTTTTCATCGTATTCATGTGCAGCGACCATTTTGTAGTAATAGCCCTGTAGTTTCATGAGATGCTCATGCGTTCCCTGTTCCACAGCTTTGCCATTTTCCATGTAAACAATTTGATCGGCATGACGAATGGCTGATAAACGATGTGAGACCACCAAAGTGGTGCGTCCCTTGCAAGCCTTGTCCAATGCAGCCTGTACGAGCTTCTCGGAGTGATAGTCCAAAGCGGAAGTAGCCTCTGTGGGGGTAAACTGATTTAGGAGAAGACCTTCCTACTCTTCGGAGACTCACCATCCAGTAAAAGTATTGTGGGTCTTTGAATCAAAGCTCTGGCAATGGCTATTCGTTGCCTCTGTCCTCCAGAAAGCTGTACACCTTTTTCGCTGATGTGTGTGTCGTAGCCCTGTAAATTCAAATTGTTTAGAGGTAACTAGAGTGTAGTTTGTGCAACTCACTTTGTCCAAGGCAATGATAAAGTCATGGGCATTAGCTGCCTTGGCTGAATCTTCCACTTCTTTCTGTGTAGCATTCGATTTTCCATGTCTGATATTTTCACCTAATTAAAATCATCTTGAGTACATAGTCTTAAAACAATGTTCTACTCACCTATTGTGCCCTGAAAGAGCACTGGTTCCTGACCCACCACAGCTATGTTGGAACGCAGCCAATTTAGGTTATATTTCTTGATATCCTCCCCGTCTAGAAGTACTTGACCGAACACAGGATCATAGAAGCGCTGCAACAACTGTACACACGTTGATTTGCCACAGCCCGAGGAGCCTACCAGCGCGACAGTCTGTCCTTCCTTGACGGTTACATTAAGACCTCGTAGGACAATAATGTCTTTACGGGCTGGATACTGAAAGAACACATCTCGAAACTCAATGCTGCCTTTTAGACCATAGTTTAATATTTTTCCAGCTTTTGAAAGCGGATCTATGGCAGAGACACGATCGATGACGTCATAAATAGCACTCGCTGATCCACGGGCCATGGCAAAGGTTTCCAGAAATGGGGAGGTGCGTGAAAGTTGATTGGCTCCCACAATAATGCCCGAAATGACAATCATAACCACGGCGGGTGTATACTCCCGATCCTCTGCAGCTATATCACTACCTCGATCGTTTAGGATCAGATTAGCGCCATACCAAAAGGCTCCGGCTCCCACAATAAACATCATGGCCTTCATGACGGTATCGCTGAGACCCGAGAAGGCACCCTTCCATTTGCCCGCCTTCAGAGCGGGCTTGAGGAGATTGTCGTAACGCGTGGACTCGGAACGTTCACCGCCAAAAGCAACCACTGTGCGTATAGCTCCAATGACTTCTTCCACGACCGAGCTAGCACGCACATAGGAACTCTGCTCCTTGGCTGTTAGCTTACTTTGATACTAAAAGGGATAAAGGAAATGAACAGAGGAAGGATAATAAAAATATAAGCTACACTCACATGTGCCACAACTGTATTAACTACCATGGTGAGTGGTATATAGAAAAACATGGCCAAAGCCAATTTCCAGCCGTAAACGAATGATATTATCACACTCAAGGTCACATCAAACATTAGCGTTAAAAAGTGACCCAGATTCTCAGCCATACCAGTGCGTATCTTTTCCATGTTACTAATCAAATCAATTAATATTTAAAGTGAATTCTTTGAATAAAGAAAACTTCAACTCACTCAGTTATGCGCACGGCAAAGTTCTGATCCTTGGCCATGTCATGCCAACCGATTTCCTGTCGAATTGTTGCCCTGAAAAACTCACGACGCATGCTTACTGTCAACTTTAGAGCGAGATGATTGAAGATATTCACAAAAGTCATGCCAGAGAACAACATTAATAATGAATCCAATGTCATTAAAATGCCAAAGGATACGCTATCCTTGCGTAGTTCAGCCATGTTTTCCTCATAAGTCGCATTTGTGCTAAAGAGCAGAGAATTTCAAAGTTTATCCATAGAAATTCTAGGGTATTACCTACAGTTGTTTGCCGCCTCCGAACCAGGGCAGTGCATATGTACTGGAGCTGGTGCCCATGCCCAGACTTCGATCAATAAACATGGCTACCAGTTCACTATACACGATTATGGCTATGGGAAAGACCAGAGCGTGCAGGAGCACCGCAACGAGGGCGCAAAAGAGGAGCAGGAAATCAGTGCCTTGAGCATAGCGAAATAGATGTAAATAGTTGACCGTGGGCGTTGCTGATTTCTTAATTTTTGACTTTTTTGGCTCAACTTGGGTCTCATCGGCTACGTCGTTCATAGTTGGATCGGCCATTGATGTAGCTCAAGGCGAAAGTATCGCCTATAAACATTTACCCCCGGGGTCAATTAATAGTTATCGTTTTGTCTTACGTAAAGTGAATCTCTTTAGGCGAGATTCACAGTTATTTTCAATGGAGCGTTTTAATGGAATTCCAAAGCTTGTTTTAGTACTCTAATACTTGTTACCAAAAGAATTGGTTTTATATTTTATTACTATAGAGACAACTTTATTAGCACTCTTCTCGCCTTTGAAGATTTGATGTTTTATCGACCGAACCGTTTGAAATGTCGTCTCGAACTGTGATGACAGCTACTCAAGGGTTTGTCTTTTATCATTTCGGGTATATCTATTAATGTTCAAATACTCGTATCCCAAAGAGCGTGCAGCTTTTTTAAATGAGTTCTACGCTCCCAGAGAACTTTGCATTTCTCTTTTTCTTCTCAATTTTATTAATATCAATTGAATTGATTTTCTCAAGGTTCAGAATGACTTGAGGAAATGTATGGGCCATCCATGAAGGTGTGCATTTTAAATACTACAGGGCTATAGGTCAACTAAGTTTGTCTGTCAAAATGTTGCATTAAGTTTGTGGCACAGATTAGATATATTGAATAGTTGCTCTCTCTTTAGCTTGTTATCATTTGGAAATAGAATTTATGGTTTTTCTTTATATAATTTTACACAACATGATAATGAAATAAGACAGACGTTTGTCTCTTATCTTAGTTTATAATTACTTTTATCGCGACATCGACATAGACTTTTCTATATCTTTGGTTCCCACAAAGATTGTATAATAAAGATACGTTTAATTTGCTTTGTAATATTCAAATTTCATTGCGTAAGAAACTTATCAATCTGTGTGTGATAACAATAAGGAAACTATTGAAAGAATGCTTGATGTTGCGAAATTGGATTTAGCTTAAAAAGTTTTATATATAGAAGACTATTTATCTTTATAAGAACATCATATAAATTGTTATAAATAGGCTCTATATTTGAACAGAATTTCCACCAGGTTTACCCCATTTATATTCGACTTTTCCAACTTTTTTTTTATGTAAAAATAATTGTCAATAACTGTGATAGATATTTTATTAAAAACTATTAAAATCTTTACAAAATTGTGACAAAAGTTAGAAATGCAAGTTATTTTTAAGATAAATGAGGAACTGGGTCCTAATGATCCTTTTGTGTCTTGTGCAATTTGGCATAGATGCCTCCCTTGGAAATTAGCTGCATGTGTGTGCCTTGCTCCACAACGCGTCCTCCTTGCACCACACAAATGACATCGGCATTTTGAACGGTGGACAGACGATGGGCAATGACAATGCAGGTGCGTCCAGAGCAGGCCGAGTCCAGAGCTTGTTGAACCAACTGAACAAAAAACTCTATAAAAATATTCCCAATAATTGGTTGCATAAATTTACCCTTTCGCTTTGTAAATCCAGCGCAGAGGTGGCTTCGTCGAGTAGCAAAATCTTTGGATTCCTGACCAGGGCACGAGCAATTGCCACACGTTGTTTTTGTCCACCGGATAATTGAGTGCCACGAGAGCCCATGCGGGTCTCATACCCATTCGGCAGGGATATAATAAAGCTGTGCACATTGGCGCTCTTGGCAGCTTCAATAATCTCGGCCATGGGCACAACACGACGATTGTCACCGTAGGCAATGTTCTCGGCAATTGTGCGTTCAAAGAGCGAAGGTTCCTGGGAGACAATACCCAGTTTTCTACGCACACCCTCCAGGGTTAAGTCCTGCTGTATGTCGTCCTGATCAATATGCTATAAAGTAAAGTAATAGAGTTGGAAAGTAGGGTTGTAACGAAAGGTTTCACAGGACTTTGAAGAATTAATACATACAATGCTGCCCTCATCGGGATCGTAGTAGCGTTGCAGCAGCTGTACGCAGGTGGATTTGCCACAGCCAGAGTGTCCCACCAAAGCGACGGTTTGACCTTGCAGCACCTCCAAGTCGAGTCCAGTGAGAATCTTGGCATCGGGACGTGTAGGATAACGAAATTCGATGTTACGATAACGCACGCCCTCAAAGAGATTCAGTTGCTTGGCGAGCGTGTTCTTAATGGTGCCCATGGGTGAGTTAATGCGTGGTTTGCGATCAAGAATCTGGAAGAGACGATGGCCAGCGACCAGAGCGGCGGTAAATGCGGGTGTAAAGGCTAGGGATTGGGCCAACATCATGGAGCCGTAGAGCAAGGTCTCCGAAACTCTAAAGAGAAATAAAATATGGGAATTGATATAAAAAGACGGAGAAAGAAATACTACTTACTTGATAATGTCCTGGAAGGGCACTTGACCCTCCGAAACCAACACACCGCCATAGCAAAGAGCCACCGCATAGGCAAAGAAAGCCGATGCTTGCATGGTGGAGTTGAGGACTCCACGCCAACGTAGTTTCTGTCTTATAAGAATTTCAACGCGTTCAATTTCCTCCGTGTATTGTTTGATGACCTCCGCTTCTCGTCTGAGACCCGCAATGGTGCGCACGTTGGACACTGACTCTGTTGCAATGCGGCAGGCCTCCTCCAGCACTTGTTTCTCCCGTATCAAGGCACTTGACATCATTCTAAAAAAGTTTACACTACAATAAACTGACTTCTAGACCGAAACTTGTACTCACTTGGCCTCCAGGATGACAGAACCCACAATAATCGGACAGTTGGCCAGACAAAGTAGGGCCAACTTCCAGTTGTAGTACATGGCCACCGAAACACCCGATATAAAGTTGGATAGAGCTTGAATCATACCACTCAATGGATAGCCGATAGCACCTTGCACACCAGCTGCATCGCCCGATAATCTGGCTGACAAAGCACCCACAGAATTTTGCTCCTGATCAAAGAAACCAATCTCCTGACTTACAATCGATTTGAAAGTCAAAGCACGCATACGTGTCGTTAGCCAAACTCCAGCATAATTAAACAAATATGTTTGCAGGAAACAAATCAAGCCCGTGATCACTGCAATGCCGAGGCAAGCCCAGGACAACACGGCCGTACGACTCAGGGCTACCCTTTCATCCTGCTCGGCAAGTGCGCCATAGAATTCTCCAAAGATTATGGAGAAGGCGGGGTACAAACAACCCACGCCTACTGCAGAAACGGCTCCTAAGATTAGGTAACACCATTCGGGACGTGCCATTTTAATTATTCTTCCGAAAATTCTAAAAAAATTGGGTTTCTCCGCTGCGACAGTTTCCTGTTGCTTATTAAATTCCTTGATGGATTTTACTATTGGTTCATCGAATTGCACACTGTTCTTCTGGTTCTTCTCAAAGTTAAGGGGACTTGTCTCAAAGGATTTCTCATACAGGGCCAGACTTTTGCCTAAATATGGGAATGTTTGCTATATATTCTATAAACTGTAGAATTAATTATTCTGACTTACGTTTTTCCTCTTCTATACTAATTTCCTTCTCCGTTTCTTCGGGTATTTTAATATCGCCAGCTCTTACCATATTGTAGTAGGCACCTTCGAGAGCCATAAGATCATCGTGTGATCCTTCCTCGATCACCTTACCATCGTGTATAAAGACAATCTTGTCCGCACCGCGTATAGCAGAAAGTCGATGGGAAACCACAATTGTGGTGCGTCCTTTGCTAGCCAAATCCAGTGCTTGTTGTACCAGTTTCTCCGAGTTGTAATCCAATGCAGACGTAGCCTCTATAAAGGTAAATTTTTTCTTATGTAGGAGATTTTTCTAGCTTATGGTTTACTCACCATCCAGTAGTAAAATTTTGGGGTTTTGTATAAGAGCGCGTGCAATAGCAATGCGTTGTTTTTGGCCTCCAGAAAGCTGGGAACCATGCTCACCGATCATTGTGCGATAGCTCTAAGATTAGAGGAGGGAAGGGATATATAGAGGGTAAATTTAAAGTGATTTCAACACTTACCTCTGGTAACTGACTGATAAACTCATGGGCGCCCGCTTGTGCCGCAGCTGCTTCGATTTCCTTTTGTGTAGCATTAGGTTTGCCATAGCTAATGTTTTGGCCTAAAAAAAGAATGGGATAAAATAAGTTTAAAACGGAATAAACAGGGAGGGAGCCTCATACCTATGGTGCCAAAGAAGAGCACAGGTTCTTGTCCCACCACAGCGATATTGGAGCGCAGCCATTGTATATTATATTTGCGTATATCCAAATTATCCAAGAGTACAGCTCCAAAAATGGGATCATAGAAACGTTGCAATAACTGTATGCATGTAGACTTTCCACAACCCGAGGAACCCACTAAAGCCACAGTTTGACCAGATCGTATTTTAATATTAAGCGCACGATGTACAATAACCTCTGGACGTGAAGGATACCTAAAGAAAACATCCTGAAATTCAACATCACCATGCAGGCCATAATTCAAAAGTTTGCCATCAGTGGATAAAGGATCGATTTTCGAGGGCATATCTATGACTTTGAAGATATTTGCGGCACAGCCACGTGCGGTGGCAAATGATTCCAAGAAGGGAGCGGTACGTGCTATGTTATCAGCCCCCACAATTATGCCAAAGAAGGCCTAAAGCATTCAAAAGTTAATAAGTTTTAGGCCATAAGTATGACTTCAACCTACAATCATCAGAATAGCTGGTGTATATTCCTTGTCTTCGACGGAACGATCGTCCAAGATGAGATTGACGCCGTACCAGAAGGCACCGGCACAGGATAAAAAGAGCATGGACTTGAGTACAGCATCACTGAGACCGGAGAAGGCACCTTTCCACTGACTTGCTTTGCGAGCTGGCACCAAGAAATTGTCATAACGGTCCACTTCCTGCTTCTCACCACCAAAGGAGACCACAGTGCGTATGGCATTGAGAATCTCTTCCACCAAGTTACCGGCCTCTCCATAGGACTCCTGCTCTCGAGCCGTCAGTGTGCCTTGTATCTGTATAGGATTTAAATTAAGTGGTATTCCAACACTTAGCTTCTGAAGGATCTTACCTTGGCTACATAATAGTTGACCACAATGACTAGCGGTATGTAGCAGCTTACAGCTAAAGTCAATTTCCACCCATAGCCAAATGAGATGCCAACAGTGATGATGAACCCCACAACCAAATAAAGGAAATGTCCCACTTTCTCAGAGATGCCATCGCGTATCTTTTCAATGTCACTAAGTGTGTAATATAATAATTAATTTATACCAATTTTAAGCTACCAACTTCAGTGCTTCTTACTCAGTCATGCTCTGGGCAAAGTTCTGCTTGGTGGCCAGATCATGCCAGCCAATATCCTGTCGCATAACCGACTCAAACAGTTTTATGCGCATCCGTGTAACTTGACGTAGGGCTATAAAATTGAATATATCCACCGAAAATATTCCCGATATGAACATGATCACCGAAACGATCGTGAGTAAAACGCCATAAGCAATGGAATCATCGTAGAGCGCTTCATCATTCTCCTCCCGAGTGGCATTTGTGCTGTTAATGGGTAGGAAATTAGGCTAAAGTACGCTACGACCCGTCTTAACTTACAGTTTCTTGCCACCTCCTAGAAGAGGCAGTGCATGCACCGTAGAACTAGTACCAATTTGCATGGCACGATCCACCAGCATGGCTGTAAATTCACTGTAGATAATAACCACAGCAGGCAGTGTTAATGCCTTGATGCAGCACATGACGAAGCCAATAAATAACCAGAAGATTTCCAGCCACGTGGAGAAGCGGAAAAGTTCCATGAAGCTCACTGGTTGGGTAGGTTCCAGACCCTCGGCAATAGGTGCCTCCACTTCATGTGACTTTTCATCGCTGGTGGAAGCCTCGTCGCGATCCATGATTTAACTAACAAATATTTGATACTACTATTAATAGCTATCGATTGTCGCACAACAAACACACACACACAGTCGTACACACAAGTTACACACTCTCTATTGAGAGACGGCAAAAAGGTTAATTCAATTAGGCGACGCTACGAGAATCATTGCAAGATTGTTGCCTTGTCTTTAGGTTTTTCGCTATTGACCTCAGGGTTAACGAGTTAGGTGGCATCTGTACTCAAACACACAGATATTTGACAAATCAAGTACATAACTATGTATATGTCACTATAAATATATTTCGCTTGTCTGTACTCTTTCAGAAATGTCTATTTAGTATCCTCTTTTCTATGGTAATCACCTTTTTCACTGCACTGTATCCTTTTTGATTTATTCTCACAATTTATATATGGTTATAGTTCCTGGTTTTTGATGGACCGTTACCCACGATCGCCTCGGCGCGAATGACTGCAGATCGCTGGCAGACGATCCATTTAAATTTCTGAAAACGTTCCAAGTTTTAATTGAACTTGGAGCGTCTCAATTGAACTGGCAAAGAGTTCTTTGCATCATCGTTTGTTAGAAGACACTCTTATATTTGTACATTTCTCTTATATTTGAATACCTTCTTCTGACCCACATTGATTAAAGTATCCGTGTTTCGTAGCCATGACCTTTTTGATTAATTTCTTTTTATTGTTACTAGATTTTTATTTATAAACAATGCTTATAATTTACCTATGTTTTTAAAAGGTATATGTGTAGGTATTTCTTAAAATCTATGACTTATGGGCTACATAATTGATAATAAAAATCGCATATCACATATTGTGTTGGCTTCTATTTACACGATAGGGATTTTTTATGTCTTAGTCTAGTATGGCAAGTGCCAAGAAAAATACAAATTACAATTTCAGTTAGCATAAGGCAACATAAAGATAAAGGTAAAGATATAGTAAGTAGAAAGGAATCCACTTGGTGGAGTCTTTTGGGTAATTTTAAATTAAGACTCTGAATAAATTGGATTTCTTACATATTTGACACTAATATATTATTATTATTAGGTAGTTCTTCTTCAATTGCTCACAACCGACTTTCCCAACTGATTCTTCTCTATATCTTATAGCTGCTTCTCCTCACAATTGACTCCAATATAATATCTTTTAAATTGGTTCCGGGTGGCGTAAAGCCAACGCATTTAATCCTAACTATAATTAAGTTTTAACTCTGTTCATAAAGTCCGCAGTTTGCTGCATTCATCCAATCATTTTATACATAAACCTCACCCGTTTTGGGCTCTGGCTTGTGCTTTGCTAGCGTTGAGGGCGCTGAGGAGGCAGAGGCTGCTCCACTTGTCTGTGCTGCTGCCTCCTTGCCACCGCGCTGCATGGGATTCGTTGTGGATGTTGTGGCATCCACCGAATCCGTAGGACCTGCTGAACGCACTGAGGAACGCAGGAAATTGGCGTCCTGCAGATTAAGGCTGATATTGAAGCTATTGTTGCGTGATATATTATTGGCTTGTCCATTGAGTGGTTTCACCGAAAGTAATGCCGTTGTGGTGATGCCACCGTTACCACCCACACCAACACCACCGCTGCCATTGCTGGAACCACTGCTGTTGCTGTTGTCTCCACCATCGCCGACTCCTGACAGCTCCACAATGGAGAGATTGGACGGCGTGCGTTGAATGGACAGCGAAACGGGTATTGTGGTAATAACATCATTGGGATCGTAACCACTGGCGGTGGTTGTGATCGTCGGCAGCTGTGCATTTCCGGCGTTCAAGGGTAAAATGCTCAGCGTTCCTGTGGGCATCGTGTCACCTCCGCTTGTGGCAACGGTGAAGGGGAACGAGAGTGTGGTGATGTTGCTCTCGGGGGCCATAGCTGTGGATAGAGTGGGAATTAGTACAGTTCTACTTGTCTTAAAATCTAAATGAGTAGCTTCAACTCTGCGCTAATGGTTTACAAATCATTTCCAATCACATTTATATATTGTAGCTAAAGTTATTTACTTTTAAAGGCCACAAAATACTTTAGTGCATAACTTTTTTAGTGATTGAATTGAGTGAGTATTTTTAACCTGCTCTGAGATGAAACTCTACTTACTGGTCGCTGTGAAGCCATCCTTCAAACGGGTGGGCATTACGGCCTGAGCGAGTGCTGCCGTTGCTGGATGCCCTGGAATCAGAGTGTTATTGGATGATGAGCTATCCATTTCTTTGATCGGCGACAGCAGCAGTGTGCCCAGCACTTGGCCGCTGTCCTGGTGCATATTTGTGATGCCGGTGCTGGTGTTTGTGCTGTGGTACGAGGGATACATGCCGCTAGTGCTTTGGGTGCTCAGCTGTTGTGGGGCCATTATAACGGCACTGTTTGCTACAGGGTGCAATGCGTATAAAGGTCTTGAACTAACTGTGTGCTTTTTGGGTGTTTCAATTACTTACCTGTATTAGTGCTGCCGTCCTTGGTTACCTCTGGGGTGGGTATGCGTGGACGGGTCTTGGCCACGTTCATATTTAGGCCATTAAGCTTGGAATCTGAGTGGGAGAAAAAGAAGGAGATGTTTTCAAATAAACCAATTATACAGGGTATGCAAACTCGACTTACTTTGCTTAATCAGCTGGCGTTGTGCTCTCAATGACTTACGATGCACAAACTTCTCGTATAAACTTGGCTTGCTCTGTTGTTGCTGCTGTAGGCCAGCCTGTTGCTGTTGTTGCTGCTGCTGTTGTTGTTGCTGCAGTTGCTGCTGCTGCAGTATGGACAATGGCATGCCAGATTCGGGACTAGAGTAAACAGAGTTCAAGCGATTGCGATGGAAGGGCAAACCGCCAGAAGAATACGCAGTAGACTGACTACGCATGGATCCCATGCGAGAAAGTTGTCGCACGAGCCAGTTGTTCTTTCTTCTCTCCACCATGGGAGTGTCCACGCTCTCCTATAAAATGTAAAAATGTTTAATAGACAGAAAGTAAATGAAACTTTAGTTATACTCACGTAATCAGCGTAGACATCGTCGCTGAGCATGCGCTTTCCACCACCAGGTATAATGTTGGCATACATTGCATCCTCTTTCTTCACTTTGTATTTCTCCGCTGAGCCCTTGGGTTCATCACGCCGGTAATGCTCTGATGCTAGGGTATAGGGTAGCTCTTTGGGCACCACACACTCCCAATATTGATCTCGCAGCAGCTCTGGATGCTCCTCGTGCATCTCGTCCACTATCATGTAGGCGGCCTGTAGAAATCGTTTAGAAATTATCGTGTGCCAAATAAAATGAAAAACAAAATCAAATCAATGAAAGTGGATCGTGAGTGGCACGTGTTTGTCATTGCTGATTCAAAATTAACCATGGGATGGCACTTCACAAGCACCAATTACATCACCAGTAAACCGAGCACAAACCACACACACAACGCTCACTACACCCTCCTCCACACACGCTCCAGACTGGGAAACAAAAGTGAAATTCATGTTCATGTCTTTTAATTGTTTCATAATGTCAACCCACAACAAAATTATATTTGCTCTATTTACTTTCCTCAAGTATCACGTTTTCAGCTGAAGACCATAAAAACTACACTTTTATTCAGACATTGTCAGTCATTTGAGTTCTTGGCCCTAAATATTTCCACTGCTAAATTCTGTTGGCAAATTAAGAGAAAAGAAGCAAAAATCTAAATCCAAAAATACAAAACAGAACAAAAATCATACAAAATACATTCAATGATAAAAAAGCTCTACAAAAGAGGTTTCAATGTTTTTTAACAGAAAACCTGTTTTTCAATTTACTTTTGCCAATGCGTTGTAGTTGCTGTTGTTGTTGTTGTTGGTGTTGCTGCTGCTGCTGTTGGCTTTGTAAATAATTGCAAGCAACCAGCAACCAAACTGAGAGATATACTCGCACATACACACACCGTACACATGCAAAAACCTCCTCACAGCAAGTTCAAGCTGCAGAAAAAAGCAAAATAAACCTCGAAAAATGTCCAACAAAGCACTGTAAGTGAGTGGTGTAGACTGACAAATCTATCACCTACTTTTAAAACTTACATAAGTTTAAGAAAATTTTACAAGAAGTCTTTACTGTAAAGCCAACTTTCAGTTAAAGTGGGTGATAATTTTTTAGCATAATAATTTAAAATACTCATTAAGTTTTATTGCTGGGAATTACGCAAAACTCGATAACAATAAGTGAGTAGCAGTCTTTAAAAAGGGGATCACTAAGTTATAAGCTTAACACACAGCTATTATAGTAATTAAACACTCCCATAAAACTTCTCCTTTATTTCTGCTCAGTGTACCGCACCCTTTTGTTCACTGCAGCCGTCACCTGTCTCCTCCATTTACCTTCGCTGTCATTGAGCTTTAAGCGCCTGTTATATTTAGCGCGTGGCAAAAATAATTTTCTTCCTTTTGCGCACAAGACATGTTTGAAGTTGACTCAACAACCAAAGATTATAACAACTACTAACCCAATTTGTTGCAGTGTAAAGCAAAATGGAAAAAAGCACACAAAATGCTTGTTAAAAAATGTTTTGTAAAACTTTGTTAGTTGATAATAAATTTAGCCAACGAACGTTGACAGTGTTTATGACTGGGTTAACTATAGTTATCTATTGGCTTTTGCCTAATTACAGCTTAGGTATTATAAATTTTTTTTTAGGAATATCTACACACGTTGACAACTAGTATTTTGCTGTTTACTTAATGTATATTTCTCATTATAATATTTAATTAATTTTTTTTTGTCGAATGTCCAATTCACGTTGAATGTCAAATTGACTTTGGAGATTTTTGACATTCATTTGAAGTAATTCCGGTTTTTACTTCTGGGCGTTTTGTAGATGAGAAGTGAAGTTGGTGGAATTTAAGATTTGTGTGTTGTTTGAGAGATTCATTAGTAAATACCCTGTTTTTTGGGCTTGTGGTACCAAGTTAAAGCGTGTGTTTTTAGAGTTAATTATAGGGTATTTTCAGATTTTGTTTACTTACCTTTATGTGCCGATCAATGAGCCAATTGAGCTCGATATCATCGTCATCTTCGCCAAAGGGATTAATCAATACCTCGGCAACTTTCAGCCAACCCACATAGAAAACGAACTGTGAATGTGATAAGAATCGGAAGAAAACGGAAATAAAATTACAATTAAATTGAAATTAAATGAAATCAACTAAAGATTGTTTATCTCTAGAGAATGAGAGTGAGAAATGAAATGATTTTCCATTCACTTTTTGTGAAATAAACAAAATTAACAGTTATTAATGACAGCTCCTAAAACATGGTTGGAAAAACACTTGTCGCTGATTTTTATCTCAATTGAAAAAAATGCCATCGTGAAAACATACACATATGTAGAAAAATGGCTACAGTTAGGCGAGCCGACTGTAAAAGACCGCGTACTCATTTTAGTGTGAATTTTTCCATACAAATTTCTCTTTTTGGACCGATTTGTCCTAGGGAGGCTATAGACTATAGATGTTCGATCCAAATAAAAGTTGGTAAGGATAGTGCCTCTTTCTGTTTGTTACGCACATTTCGCTTCCGACAAACCTTATATACCACTCTGCTCTTCTTTAGAGTACGGGGTCTAAAATACAAAAGCGAAAATGCCAATTTATTATTTCGAACGTGAACGTGACTCTGAGCGACGTTTACATAATGCAAAAAACAGTTGAAATCTACCTTCCCAGTGGTGCAAATAACCAACCAAATAAACCGCAGAAATCCAAAACACACTGCGAGTATAACTGTCTATATCTCTTGATATCTTTTACTATATTCATATTGTTATTACGTTAAGCGGTAGACACCCCCGTCACCCACTGCCTCTCCTCTCGTCTCTTTGGCGTTTCAGTTTCAGTTGCGTTAATGATCCAAAAACCACAGTATATATAAATGTACGTATATATGTTTTAATTTTTTGCAAAACGACGAGACGTGAAAATGTCTATGATAGTCGTATATATGGTAAATAATGCGAGACGTGCAAATTATACAATTGCATTTGTTATTGATATTGTTGGTGTTGTTATTGTTTGTTTATTGCTCACCTGCAAAACGGTAAAAAGTGGGAAAAATAAATCATACTGCTCCCGCCCAGTGTTATCCAAAACATCGGGCAGCATCTGACGACCCATTAGTGCGGCTATGAAATAGGTATAAAGCACCAGGGTAACCACCTGAAAAAGTAATTAAAATTAAATTAATTAAAATGCCAAAAAGCACTGAAAGCGCTAATCAAAGATTGGCGTAGGAATTTAAGAGCAAATACACTGCGAAAAATCCATTAGTCAATAGCAAAAACTAGATTAATTTCCTGCAGACAGTTTTTTAAAGTTACTCGAATTTTTCTGCTAAAGAAAATTATTTAACTTAGTGTCAATCATATCAAAACTAGTTTGAAAGAGTATATCAACTTCGAACTGCTTAGTTTTGTTGGGGAGTCTGCAATTTCTGTTTAAGTATCACATCCGCTTGTTGTATTCTTATCTTGAGTCACAGCTGAGCAATTGTTGTGACTCAAATAGACATTTGAAATTATATCTTTCAGCTTGGGGGTATAGCTCAGGGGTAGAGCATTCGACTGCAGATCGAGAGGTCCCCGGTTCAAATCCGGGTGCCCCCTTAAAGTTCTTTTTGGCGCAATCCTTTTTTTAAAATACAATTCAAAACTCACCTGGGTATAGACCAACGGCACACAGACCGTATCGTAGCCGATCAAGCCACCCAAACGCCGTCTAATATCGGACAGCTCCACCAATATAGTCTGCACAATATGATCCGAGGCAATTAGTCCATCTTTACGAGCACGATTTATGATATTGGTGGCCCAGACGAGTGGCATCCAATACTTGGACATGGGACTCTTCTGGTTCATGGCCTCAAAGATTTTCATCTCAGATTCGTGCATGAGACCGGCATCAACCAGATGTTGTGTGGAGGGAAAACGACGCTTGACACGTAACGAGATGCGTTGGAGTGTAATGACGTAAGCCAGGACCATGTAGCGCATTATGTTACGCCTCATTAGACGACCCGTTTCGTTCTGTTTGTGTACAGGAATTAGTGGGTGTACTATAACTGAAATTAAAGTGTATCCAACTTACATTAACACCTCCATTCGTATTGGGTATGGCTGCGCTGATGAACAGGGCCAACGTATCGGGCCAGGGCAACAGACGGTACTGTTCCCACCAACGTTTGACCACCAAACTGACATAGAAGCCCAGCACAAAGGACATGGGTATGCTCTCACCCTGCTTCCCAAAATATAATCTAATTTTATTAAAGAGTCTGCAAAGGGATTGTAAACAATTTAAGATTTAAATCATGTTTATTTAAAATGTTATATACTTACACCTGCTGATTGGGAGTTAAGGCAAATCTATAGATGACATTTATGGTATAATATAAACACAAATAAGCGATTAATTCACGCCAGACTAATTTGTAAACGCTGCCGCGCCATCTGCGAAAGTGAAACGATAAAAAAACATGAATATTATTGAATATTTATAATAAATATTTATAATAATTTATTTATATTATTCAATTTATTTATAACTTTATCTACTATTTACTTCCTTATTTCGGTAGCCCTTAAAATCAAATCAATGCAAAATTCTTTTGAAAACTATATTTAAGCTTAATGGGTCTCTAGTTCTGCAACTTTTTCATTGTTTAGTCGTGACAGTTTCATTGAATTTGTGGGACTTTTTATGCTGTGTGATACCCCAATATTTCTAGTCATCTTCATCTATGTGTTTGTGTGAATGAAACAGGAATTTAAGAGCTACATACAACTTCGGGTTTTTGGGGTCTTTGCTTCGTCTGCGTTTGAGTCAAGGTCTTTATGTTAATAATAACTGGGTTGCGTGATTTCGTATTGTATAATATTATATTATTATACTTCATTTTAATATAATTCTATACTTATTCTATACTAAACCTTAGGTCTTAATGAATTTAAATTGTTTTTGAGGTGTAGAATTCATAGCTCACAAAATGTACACGTGAAACTAATTAATGTTTTATTCTGAGCAAAATTCTTAATTATAGAAATAGAATTTTTGTTTTTTATGTAACTTTGAAGCCACAAAACCGGTTAATAAAACTGGGTAGAGTGAATAAGTTAAAAGATTTGGAATTTCTCTGTAGTAAAAACAGAAACTGAATCAGGAATACGTTTAGAAACTAGTTAAAAATATTATTTATAGCCATTTTGAAGACTTGAGTAGATAAATCTCCTCGATAACTTAAAAATACTAAAGTTAATTATCAGATTTTTAGCTTGTTTCTGTGCAAACAAGATGTTGACGAATGTGTAATTAATGTAATAACATTTTGTCTGTACCATAAATTGGCTTAATTGTCAGCAAATTGTTAACAATGTTTGTAAACAGTGAAATAAATATAGTATTTACAACTATTTATAGATTAATCTTATACTGTTTTTATTAAACACAAACTAGACTCGTTGGTTTGCAGTCTGCTCGCTGCATATTGAAACAAGGAGAGCTGCTGACCGCTCGTTGTCTGGTTACGAGTGACTGCACTTTAGAAACAATTAATGCGAGCTTACAAAAAGAATGGAAAAACAAGAAAATAAATAAAATAAAATACAACAAGTGAACAACAACTGGCTGGGATAGTCTACTGACTACTGAAAATCGTGTACTGTAACTATAACTGTGACTGTTCACTGTACGATTTGCGAGTGCCTCGTACACACATATGCCATGTTAATTACTCTGACAAACACTCTCTAGTTGTGTGACTAATGCGAAAATTACCCAGAAAAAATCTGCTGATTGGGCTGCGAGCTGTGTGCTCTATGCAGACCCAACAAGCACTCTGCAGGGATTCCTCAGGTCTATCAGTACCATCTCTAAATAATTCTAGGTATTAATTTACTCAAAGAAAAATTTAACGAATACTTTTGTAAAAATAGTGAACTAGCCAACAGCTTCTATTTAATTTAAGAGTTGGTTTAAATAAAAAAATAATTAGTTAATTTCATAAATATAGCGTAAAATTAGTTGTTTTATTTGATAACTTCTTAAATGTATATAAAAATTTGGTTTTATTTTTGTTGCACATTTTTTCATCGTTGTTGAAAATGAACAATGCAGTTAATTAAGCATTGTTTAAAAATTTTTAATGAAACTTTTCTGTTTATTGTCATTTTTGTTTACAAAGAAAATAAATATTTAAATATACTTTAAAAATATTTTTGTATTAAAATTAGATGCAGTTAATAAATAATACTCACTTCCAGAGGATTTTCCAGAAGCAACCAAAGCTGCTGCCATTTGGCACTTCGCCGGCATATGAGACGGTCATTTTATTTAGTTGTTTGTTTTTCTTAAAGTTGTAGTAGTTGTTGTTGGACTAATTAGTCGAATTTGGGCGACATTTAAGCTTCGCACACGAATTTAGTGCGACTTCGCGTCATTGACATCGAAGTCATCGAAAACGACGTCGTCGCAGTGACGACAACACCTCTCTCTGTCTCTTTCTGTTGTCTCTACCCCTCTCGCACACACAAGTGCAGTCACTTATTGTTGTTGTGAAGCCTTAAGTTGTTGTTGTTGTTACAGTAAAGCAGGTGAATTCGAAAACTTCTCCTTCTGCTGCTGCTGCTGAAATAACAATAAGTAAGAGCGCGAGACACGTTCAGATAACTGTAAAATTATTCACCAACACAAGTGCAACTTCTCATGCAAATACACTGCAAACAACAATTCAACAACAACAATTATAAAAAAAAAATAGCTAAACTTAAATTCCAACACGTTTTCCAAGTGTTCGTTGGCATTTTTCTTGTTGTTGTTAATTTTTTTTATATGATTATTATTGTAATTGTTGTTTCTTTCATTTGTTTGCTTTTTACAGGCTATTTAATTAAATGCACTTTTCTTCAAATTTATGTATTATTTTCTAGATTTCAGTTTAGCCTTTTTATGCCGGTTTCTTGGGTTTTTTTTTGCTGAGCTGTTCATCTGTAGCCCTTGAGGGTTTGATTGCTTTTATCAACAAGTTTGCGCACTTTAAGATCAACTTATTGCCAGGATTTCCCCTGAAACATACACAAATAATTGCTTTTATATGGGACACATATATGTATATGTATGTTTGTATATGTATATTTATTTTGTTATTGTCTCTCTTTGAGTATCTACGCCGAAAAAACCTTGGGACTGTCGAAAATTTACTTGTTGCTTTTATTTTTGCTATATTTTTTGCCAAGTCAGCTATGCTTTTATTTTTTGTAGATATTTTTTATGTTTTGATTGATTGAGGATCAATTTTGTTTTGATTAATTGAATGAATTCTGCTGGATGTTAAAGATTTAAGGAAACTCGTAACCAGTTACGTCTCTATATTTTTATGACTTAGATCTTTCGAGGTAAATTATTTGCATAAAATATATTTTATACATTGCTTAAAAACAGGTTCCCAGAGAATGGGCGCTAAATTTTCACTTAAGCGTGTTAATTTCGTTTATAAACACGCAGAACAGTGATAGACTTAACGTTGAATTTGTCGGGAATAATTCATAGAGATTTAAATACTTGTACTTGTACTTAGCTACTTAGTTTTACTAACCGGTTAGCTGGCTTCAAAGACTCTGTGCGCGGAAAACCTAGGAGGGGCTATATAAACATGCCGCCATAAATATACAATCTTAAGTTAGATTAAGTTTATCGTAGAAAAACAGAGGAAAAGTGGCATATTACACGGTTATCTTTGTGTACAAGTTTAGGAAAGTGACTAACTCGGAGTTTTATATATCTTATATACACTTCGCTTGTATACTCGCTATTACAGGGTCGTTTTTGGTCGGTTAACTCGTGTTGAGCCTTTCATACTTGCTAAAAATGCATCTTGACTACCAGTCACGCCGTCGTTAAATTGCACTTCTCCGAACTTTTTAATCACCAGGCTTAAGTCAAGTTTAAAGCTGCCAAAACACCCGCTTATTCATCAGCATGCCCCTTGACATACTTCCATAGAATTATTCAAATATTACGACTATATAGTTGAGCTCAGCTCAGCTCAGTTTAACTACTAAGTACAAATACATTTTTAACGACTTTTTTGCAACTCATAATTTTGTATTTTAAGGGGCTGGCACGTGCCGAAAAGAAACTATTATAGAGTTTTCAAGAATACTAAAGACATTATATTTGGCTTATCTATGGACATTGTTTTCCTAATGACCCCACAATGCGGCCAAAAGATAAGAGAGCAAACCAAACTGTCCCCAAAGATAAGTAATAAATTATCAACTGTTGGCAGACAGCATCTCAGCAGAATGACGCGGACTTGACAGTTTAGATAACAATAAATTAAAAGCTGAAATTGCAATAAGTTGAGAGTCAAAAGACGGCACAAAGCGCACACACACGCACGCAGCCAAGCTAAGATATATTGGCCATGGCCTTAAAAAAAGAAACGTTAACAACTCGACGCACGACGTTGATCGCTGACGAATTTCTGACCAAATACATAACGCTTTTCACTTTCATTGCCGCAAAGCGTCGAAAGACAGCTCAAAATGGTCGCAATGTGTTGACGGAATGAGTCAAATGGGGCTATAATACCCAATACCCTTTATTGAAATTGATATCTAGTAGATTAATTCCCGGTATTTCAAGAAAGAAAAGTTTTACATTACAAGAAAGCTTCAGTATCTCTCTTCTAGGGTATCTGTTAATCGATCATTTCGCTACTTCCTCTGTCTGAACACTTTAGCGGAAACTTGCGCACTTGCACTTTTCTTAAGACGTTCTCCGACACAGTGGGAGTTTTCAGCCTCATTAGCACACAATAAAATGATTGTAGATTCTTTTTTCAGTACATTTTTTTTCTTTGTTTTTTCTGTTTTTTTTTTGTGGTTTATTGTTATTGTTACTCGTATTTTTCATAAATTCATTAATGTTACTTAAACACAATTTTTAAGGTATTAATTAGGCTAATTATTGAAAATTAACGTGATCATTAAACAGTATTGAAATCTATACTTGTAAAATGAGCGTTTAAAATTGTGGTTAATATTTTTATTGTTCAGATAATTGAACATAATTTAGTTGAACAAAACTAACTGGAATTTTCCTAGCTACATTAAAATTTAATTCAATACAAATTTATTAAAATTTAATAATATAAATAATACGAAATTTGATCGCATAAATGTAAGAATTTTTGAGGTTGAGGTAAAATTTCAGTTTATGAATATTTTATGCCTTTTATCCCTTTTTCTAAATTTTATTGCCGTTTTATTAATTGTGTAATTGCGCAATGTTTTATTTTATATATCAATTTTCTATCAATTTGTGCTGTAATTGTGCTTCCAACTGTCTGATGTCACAGCCAGCACTCAATTTAACTCATTTTCAATTGAACAATTGCAACCAAATTTGGACAAGTTGCACATTCTATGCGAATCGACACCTAAGAGCTGATTGAAGAGTCTCAAGAGCAGCATTAGAGCTGTAGACACGCGCTAACAAATACATAGGCACAGGCAGATACAGATACACGTACTGAGATACAGCCAGAGCTACAGCTTGAGCTTGGGCTACAGCTACAGATACTCACAGCCAATAGATACACGCATCGGATACGTGTAGCTGTAACAGTGGCAGACAAAGGGACGGGGAAGCTCTAAACTTTTTTCACAGCAAATATTTTTGTTATATTTGAATATTTTAATATTGGAATTTAGTGTGCACTTTTTTAAAATTTGTTATTAGCTTTTTACACATTTGTTTTTCAACATTTGTACATAAATATGTGGCATGCAAGTATATAACACACTTGTGCTTAAACATTTATTTGTTGATTATACTGCTACAGCAGCAGCAATAACAACAACAACTGCTGTTGTTGCTGGGTTGATTGTTCCGCACGATCAACGCGACGAACAACGAGAGTTTTTAGTTTGTTTTTTAGTTTTTTTCTGTTTTTTTTTTTTTTTTTTTTTTTGGGAGCTGGCAAAGCAATATTAGGTTTTTAGCTTTGTAACATACCGACGAGGCAACCGACGGGTTTATCGCTGTCTCAGCGAGTTTCGATGCCGATATCAATTTCGATTCCGTTTGCCTTTTTGCCGTTTACCGTAGACAACCAGACAGCACCGTAAGCTCAACCAAACTGCGCTCCGAAACTGAGCGCAGTCAGCTCTTAACTCACATTTTTAGCGTCGGAAATCGGTTGGGAAAAAAGCCACAAGCTACTAAAGTTTTGTTGGCAACAGGTAGACACAGCTTGCAGTGGCAGAGAGAGCTAGAGATGGAGAGAGCGCACACTTGAGAGTAACAGGTAAAGCGAGAGAGAGGTGCGTGTGTTTGCTTTATGCTTTTGGCTTGGACATCAGCTGTTTTTGTAAGTCAGAGATCGGCTAACAAAGCCAAAAGCTATCAAGAGAGCGTCATATAGGAAGGGAGAGAGAGAAAAGCCGAGAGAAGCAAAGTGAAAGAGAGTAAGAAGAAAATAAATAGAGAGGAAGTGAGCCGGAGCTGTGTTTAAATCCAGGGCTGCACTAAGTAAGCTAAATTAATAAATTAATATATAACTAAGTTATGCTGAAAATTGGTGTATAAGTTAGAATTTTTAAATGATTTACTGCTTTAAATTTTGGAGAAATTCCACTTTAGTTTCATTTGGTTTTAATTAAAGATACTTTAAACCATTGTTTAATTGTCATTAAAGGTGCCTAAAACAGTATACATTTTATATTACTTTTAGTTTTTAATAGCTGAAGTTAATTCCTATTAAATGGCAACACTTTTCTGTTTGGTTGTTTAAAAAGTGTTGCATGCTTTTAGGCTGTGAGTTTTCAATAGACATGAAATTATTTGTAAGCTTACTTGTAATAATAAATACTCTAGTCTGACTGATAGAAGTGATATAAACCGAGACACATGGTTAAAAAAACAATAAAATATAAAATATTCTATTAGTTTATGATTAGGTTTTTATTAACATTTCGTATTAGGTGTCTTTAACCTTAACTGCATATGGGTCCCCAGTTTATTAGCTTAATTTCAATGAGCTGATGCTTTAGTTAAGAAATATTATAGAATTAAAAATAACCATTCAGCTGAATATTTTAAAATATATTTAGCCATTTTCCCCAAAGATAATTGTTATGTTTTTTTTTTACAAAACACTTTAATAAACGGTTTTCTGCCGCTTCAAATCACTTCCAGTTCAGCTACTTTAACATAGCTTATAAAAACATTATTATTCATCAATTAAGCTTAATCCCTGGCTTAATGCTAAGCCTATACTTTGGCGGGTTCTGGTTGTCGAGTCTTGTACCTTAGGCCGTGTTCCATGTAGGTAAACGGCGGATTCGGTTGAGTCATGCAGAAGTACAGACCTTTGGCATTCGTCGGATAGCTGAGACCAATATTGAGAGTGTTCTCAAAACTGCATTCACCTTGTCTAAACTTGGCCCAGTTGTCACATTTGGTGGCTGGAATCATGACACCTTCGATCAGAGCCTCCATGAAGAGCACAAATGGATACATGTGACTGCAGATTTTTGTCTCACAACCCGGTTGAAGTTTCTTGCGTGGGAAATAGCCAATGCCATTGGGATAGATGTCCACATGACCGAGTGGGACTCTCACTCCATAGACGTCGCCTTCCCCGTGCAGCACGACAACACGGGCGGCTACACTCTGGCGTACTAGAATGTCCGTGGTACGACACATTGTCGCCGGATCGATGGCAATCAGTTGACCCACCAAACGTTTGCTGCTCTTGCTGAATAAATCCGCTCCTAAAGCGGCTATATTAGCTCCTACTGAGTGTCCGGCCAAAGTGATGTCCTGTGCCGAAATTCCAGCTTCTGTTAGTGCACTCAACAGCTTGTAGATGGAGTAACCATGCACGGAGAGATGATGCCGCACTGTGTAGTACAACTGCTCTACATTTGAGGCAAAGTCCACTATGATCACATTGAGATCTCTGCGCGTTGTCTGCAGTAGCCTCAGATGCTCCTGTACACTGAAATAACTGTCGGCGGTGTGAAAGGCATTCACATAGATGAGAGTTCTCCTTTTTGGATTAATATCATAGTCACGTATTTCGGGTATCGATTTGATTGGTAGCTGTATGCTCTGATTGGTGATGGTCATCACATGGAGCCGCGCATCGCTGGGATTTATGCCCTCAAAGAGCGACATGACGCCCTCATCAACGGGAGCATCACCTGTAATTAAATTTGGAAATGTATCTTATTTATTCACTCCTCTGTTTTTTTCTCTTCAACTTACAGAAGGCATGCCATCCACGGTTAAGCTGCTCCGACAGCAATTCAAGATTGTGTTGTTGTATGCGTTTAATGCTGACAGAAGCTGTCAGCTCTGGTATTAATCCAAGCCAGATTAGGCACAATCCCCAGCCCAAAGCCGAGCGTTTAATGCTTCGTTCCGCTTCCAACATCGCTGGCAAATTAACAAAGCGCTGCAAAGCACCACTGGCTTTTTATAGCCAAGTTAAGACTGAGTTATCGGTGCTTGGTGCTCGGTGCTCTTATCTTAGCTCAAGTTTCTGTCTTGTTTTGCATGAATTTCTATATTTCGCACGTTTTCTGCGACTCAATTGAAGTCGCTGTCTGGCTTTGGTCTGACCCTCTCTCAAGATCGGCGCAATTTCTAGATAAACGCTTTCTGTCGCTAAAGATAACTCAGTGGTTTATCTACAAGTCCATTGGTTTATCTTGTCAAATCGTGACAGCTTAGAAAAATACAACTATTATCGGTTTTTTAGTTTGTTATCGATATATTTGTTTTGATTTGAGTGCAAGAAGACAACTAGGTGCTTAAAAGATATGAGTATTATTTCTTTTATAAGTAGTGTGTAAATTTGACTAACGCTTGAGAGCATTTTAATATTCAAGATTTACGCTAATTGAGGTAGCGGTGGTTGTTTTGACACTGCCGTTTATCGATTATCGGTTATCGGGTGTGCTTGAAAGGTTAACAAAACTTTAACACACAAGATTATTCAGTTTTGAATGTAAATCTTTGATATAAATCGAAATTTTTTATGTTTTCTGTTATCGACTATCGATTAACGTCTATCGGGTGTACTTGATAGGTTTACAAAACTTTAGATTTGGTTTCTTCAACAAGATTTCCCTGTTTGGAGCGTAACTCGTTAATTTTTTCTTTACTACCATTTATCGACTATCGATTATCGTCTATCGAGTGCAATTTTTGTAGTGTAAATAAAATAGAATTGATCAAATTTCTTTAAGAATAGAACCTAAATTTTATAAATTTATTTGCAACAAACACAAGAGAATTAACTAATAAATAATTGTGTGTTGGACTAAAAATAAACATTGTTTGATGGTCAAAGAATACTTTGTTCACTGGCTCTTAAATATTCCCCATTTTGTGACTTAAATTTAGAACTTGAGACCAGCCTGGACATCGGACATAATGTTGGCCGATTTCTGGAGCTGCTCGACTTCGGTCTCAGTGAGAATCTGCTTGACAATGGAGGTGACGCCATTGGCATTCAATACGCAAGGAAGCGACAAGAAGACGTCCTTATCAATGCCGTGTTCGCCCTAAAAAAAAGATGGAAAAACTTGAATTAGTATACAGATTTCTAGGGTGAAGTATTTGAGGGGTTTCTTACCAGCACAGAGGTGGAAACAGCGGCAACGCTGCTCGTGTTGCGCAAAATGGCCGAGGCCAGGGATGCAGTGCTGAGACCGATGGCCCAGGAGGTGTAGCCCTTTAGCTTGATGACCTCATAGGCAGAATCAACGACCTGTTTGTGCAGCTCATTCCACTTCTCTGGATCCTCACCAGTGCCAATAGTTGGGTTCAATTCACGCAAACGCACACCGGCAATGTTTACGCCGGACCAGACGGGCACGGAGCTATCACCGTGCTCGCCAATGATCCAGCCGTGGCAGGAGGTGGGTGCCACGCCCAGACGTTGGGACATGAGGAAACGGAAACGGGAGGAATCCAAGTTGGTGCCGCTGCCAATGACACGATTCTTGGGCAGACCCGACAGCTTCCAGGCCACGTAGGTCATAATATCAACGGGGTTGGAGACCATCAACAGAATGGTATCGGGAGAGTACTGTAAAGCGGAAGAGGTAAAGTTTAGTAATCAATAAAAACAAAGCTTAATTCCTAGCTCTACTTACTTCCACCAACTTGGGAATAATGTTCTTGAGAATGTCGGTGTTGCGCTGCACGAGGGAGAGACGGGATTCTCCCTCCTTTTGTCGCACACCGGCGGTGACAATGCACAGCCTCGAGTTGGCCGAAATGGCGAAATCGGTGCTGGCAGTGATCTGTGGGTTCTTGAGGAAGTTGGAGCCATGCTGCAGATCCATCAGCTCACCCTGCAGCTTATCGGCGCAGACATCGATGAGGCAGACCTCCTTGGAGACGCCCTGGGCAAGAATGCTGAAGGCGCTGGCCATGCCCACCATGCCGATGCCCACAACGGTGACCTTATGTCCGGAGCTGGGCAGAACCTCAGCTACCTGACCCAAAAGACTGTCCTTAACGGCGGCCATTGCTAGAAGGGAAGGAAAAGAGAATGCATGTTTAGTAACTTAGAATTGGAACTTAGTAGAAACTAAAAACTAAATTATTTCTCTGAGTGTATCACGTGCGATTTGTTGATGGCCAAATTTGCGGCGTGTGTTGCTTAATAGTGAATAGTACAGTAAAAGTGGAAATTTCGCTCGAGACTCACATTCACTCGCTTATTCATTGATTATTCACTCACGGACCTATGTGTCGGCGTTCTTTAACCTTCATGAAGGTCATATTTATATAAATTTGCCGACTGCTCCATACGCAGCTGATGCCACAGAAACTTCTACGCAACATGCCCGAAAAAAAACAAATTGAAACTATAATTTATTAATTTTTTCACACTTGTCTGCTTTTATACTTGTCGCACTTGTGACGTGGGCGAGTGGGGCGTGGCGGTGGGCGAGCGGAGGATGTCACATGCCACGCAAAACTATTTCAATTTAGCAATGAAGCAAATAAACTTCATTAACCCTCATTAAAGGGTATTAGGTTTATCAAAGAGACCTTCGAAATTGCACTTGTATTTGTAATTGATATGACTGCAGAAACTTCATCATGACAATCATTTGGTAGTCCATCACCGGCAAATTGCAATCAATAAAAGTCTTATCAGCTGATAAGCAATCGATGGCTAATCCAAACAAATACTTAATTACCCAAAAGTGTTATAATTTAATGAATAACTTTAGTTATTTATAAACTTTTGTGACGTATTCATTTTGGGGTTGCAGTTGATAGGAGCTTTCTAGCGACAAAATGAAACAAATTTGCCTGATAAGATTAACAACTACAATAAAGGGGCAGCTGGTTATCAGATCTATGCAAATGTTTATATATTAATGTTTGTACTAAGCACGTTTTTAATTAGAAATTTGCAAATTGCCCTGAACTTGAGCGTTTTCTAATTAAAAGTGTGCGAGTTTTGACCGCAGTCTTGTTGTAAAAATAATAATAAACAAAGTCTGCAGCTGAGTTATTACCAGGAATTATTGGATTGGGTTTATGTAAAGAAATGTGGGCAGTTTAATGGGCTACTTAACCAATTTGCAGAATGAAGTGTGTTTTAGTAAATTACTTTGTTTTAAATGGTAATTTGTATAATTTATAGGGAGCTATAAACTTTGTACTAAAGAACACTTGGTCTTTAAAAAGTAACTCATAGCACTTATAATAACTGGATCCTAAGACTATCATAGTATACAACAAGAGAATAAGTGATTAGTTTTTCAATAGATTTGGTATTTTGAGATTCCCGAGTAATGTATAAACTGTATGGGGTTTTTTACAGCTGATTCACTGATTCACTGCTTAAAATAGTTGTAGACTGTTTAAGCTTTGTTGAGTTATAAGAAATCTTGGTGGGAACAAGAATTTTCAGACTGTTTGACCTATTGGAGAAGTTTAAAGAAATTTTTCTATAGGGACTTTATTTTCTTAAGACTTGAACTATAATAATTGGAGAACACTCCGTATGGAACACTAGGATTTGACGAATATCTATTAAATATCCATGAAATATGGCTTTAGTTTTTTATTTTAAAATTATTTATGTGCCAAACTCAGCTCTGAAAACCTATAGTCTGTAAACTATTCAAGTCTCAGCTAGATATTATATATTTAGGAATTTTTATCTTCTGTAAGCACAAAAAGATACTTTCCGAACGCTAGACCTTAACTATAAACTATATAGCTAATTTCCGTCCAAACTAAACAAATATTGCTATCACTTTTCAATGTTTTTTGTCTAGAGAATTAGCTGGAATACTAACAAGTAGTAATAGATAGTAATGAGGTCATGCCTATGACAACTATTGGCTTATTAGCCAGTTTTACTCACTTGTTGCAAGCAAATCAAGCGAACTATAAATGACCTTCTTTCAAAGTCAAATCTGGCCAAAAAAAAACTTGGTGTGTGTAATGAAAAATGTAGAACAGCTGTTTTTTGGCTGGGAAAAACTAACGCATGCGTAAAAAGAAAAGTGAAAGTGAAATGAAAATTCTTGTGGGGCACAAGCCGACAGGAAGTGCCCTAGTACAAGGCCGAGTGGCAAGTTCAGACACAGTTGATTGCACTTTCAAAGAGGAAGTAGAAAAGAACTTTTAGTTTTTTTTAAAGTGTAGTTGAAAAACTTCAATATAACATTAAATGCTTATAATTTAAACTAAAACTTTTTTTGTTTAACTTTTTTTAATGTTTGCTTACTTTTTGGTTTGTTTTGGATTTTTTGGTATTCACTTGATTTGGAAAATTTGGTTTGGTAGGCGCCTCTGTACTAGCTTTAGTTAGTTTAGAGGTCGACGACGTTCCGTTCGGTTTGCGCGTTGTTTGCGAACTGTTTTCAGACTCAATGGAATTTTGCTGCTGCCGCTGGATTTTGTAGCTGGCGAGCAAAGGCCTCTCTACCTACCGCGAGCGCGCTCTCTCTCTTTCTCTTTCTCTTGCTGCCTTTAATCAGCCGCAGCTGTCGCTGTTGACGCCGACGTCGCAGCCAGCTGGCGAGTCAGGATGAATGACGAAATGGCTTAAACGACGTTGTGAAAGCCAGCAAAGCAGCCGGCTCTCCTAATTCTCTCTCGCACTTCCTCTACCCCTCTCTCTCTCTCTCTCCCTCGCTCTCTCTCACTCAAACACTCCAGAGTTCTTGGTTTTCGGCTTTATTCCCAAACAAACTCAAGGTGACCTCTGTGCGTTTGCTGCTCTTTTTGGCCGCCAGTATTTTTTCTTTTTGGCTATTTTTAGACTTTATTTGATTTTTGTTTATAGCTGAAGTTAGCGGGGGAGTTCGGTTTGTTGCCTCGTGCCGTGCATTAAATATATTCCTGCATAGAAATGTATCTAGCAGATACTTTGATCTGCAATTCTATGTGCCGGTGGTTGCAGCAGCGTGACAGCACCAGCTGGCAGCACAACCATTTGGAACCACAGTGCGGCACACGTGCCACTGATCACATAGGTTTTGGGGAATATAAAGACATGTAGATACATAGAATGACAGATACTCTCTCGCTTTTGTCGCAACAATGTTGGCCAAGCGCCAAGCATTTGAGGCATGCAACTATCTAGATGGAATACTCGACTGCGGGATGCGGCAGAAAAATATCTGACTAAATTTAGCAATTCAAAATTCTGGAATAAAGTCTGAGAAATATACATTTTATATGTAGTAGTAGTAGCATCTTCCTCTGCTTGTGATGAATACCCAACAAAATGAAGAGCAGAATTATTCAATTCGCACATTTCTGCATTTCCAATTAAATTTTCTCACTTTAAATTATGAAACATTGATTAACACGAGTTAAACAAGTTCGCGACACGCTGTGACGTCACTCCACTGCGCTTTGCACTATGTGTGTGCGATAGAGTGCGGGAGACCCGCTAGACGGCGAAGCTAGTTAGTCAGAGGAGTGAGGCATTGCCGGCAATCGTGACAGACGCCACACACTCTTCAGCGAAGTGATTCACTCGCTTGGTCTATGCTCTCTTTCTCTCTGTCTCTGTCTCTCATTGCACAACTGCACGTGAGGATTGGGTCAGCATGTGGGTGGTGGGAGAGTTCAGTGGGGAAATGCAATTGGCGCGCATTTTGTGAAAGTGTTTTTGACCCACATTTGGGATTTCCTCCGACCTCATTGAAGGTTGTGACTACGCCATTGAACTACCTTGTGAAATCAAAGTGCTACGAGTACTCGTTCTTCTTCTATATCTTGTTCATTTTCTCGACTGCACTCTTTGAAACGTGTTTATGTTTTGGGTTAATGAACTTGACTTTGTCTGGTCTGTTTGATTGAAATTCACTCTGTCATTCCCCTATTCACTGACTTCTCTTTAAACAATGATTCATGTCTGGTAGTGACATTTGTTTAGCTTGTGATGAAATTTTATTTCGTATAGCAACAAATTCGATACCGTTTTGTTCACAAAACATTGCAGTTTTTTTTTTTTTGTTTATAAAATTCGCTTAGTTTAGTAATTATTTGATTTGTTATCTTTAGTTTTGATTACAAACTAGTGAAGTATAGTGGTTGTTGTCTCGGCTAACCGTGGCGCCATCTAGTGGTTTTTGAACAGACCTTGTGTTGCTTGTACTGCTTGCTTCTATAGTTGCGCTGCCGGCCAACAGGTGGAAAGTAACATGCAATTAGCGGTTGTTTATATTAATTGTTACTTATTTTATTTAACTAATACTATGTTACTTTACATTTTGATAAAATCAAGTTATATTATTTTCTTATGTTAATGTAGATTCCCGATTACAATCAACAGGCGTTCCAGACCTGTACCTTTCTTTAAATCAATCAATAAATCATTGCATACTTTTAGGCGGCAACGGAATTCTTGAACTGTTACACACAAAGTCAGCAGTGAACTGCTTGCTACAGTTTAAAAAAAATTAAATTTAAATTAAAAAAACTATCAAAAAAGCTTATAATTGAATTAAATTGATATAGTTAAGGTCCACAATACTTGTATTTCAAGTTTTATTCAATAAATTTAAATTTAATGTTTGAAAGACAGACAATTTATAGTAAAATTTCTTTGATTTAGAACAAAATGAAACTTTTTTTAATGGAAATTCATTTTATTTTATAATAATTTGGCACACATTTGCTGGAATTTGTTGTCTAAATCGAGTACTTGGTTGGCATTGAGATTACAGTACTTTGTGGCAGCTTTCCAGTTAAAACTTCTCATTTTAGCTAGAATTTATTAGTCGAAGATGCAGAAAGAGATAGCCATACAAAGCCAGCGATATAGAGTGAGACAGCGCTCGTTGAGCGAGTGGGAAGTTGTGCGTTTTGTAGATTACAGCTGAAAAACATGACACAAAACATTTCTCAAGCTGTGCAACAGTCCAATAATAACTAATCCTAAATCTCAAATTCCCCGCAACAACCCCTCGCTGGCCAAAAGCAAATGCGTGCAGGCAAGATGCAGAATGCAAAACTTATTGCGATAGCGCCCAAATAAAAAAGGAAAATGGAAATAAAAAGTAAGAAAACCACAGCAAGTGTTGCGTTGTGTTATCAATGCCAGTGGATCTGATTACCAAGTTGCAAGTTTGCAGGTTGCACGAGTAAGCCAAGTGGCAATGGATGTGGCTGCTGTCGCTGCTTCCTCTGCTGCTGCTGCTGTCGCTGCTTCTTGTTGGCCTTGCACGCAATGCGCCTCCCAAGACTGGCGATGATGTCGCCGCCAAGTTGCAAGTGCCACAACTGCACATTAATATTCAAAAATTGCGTTTTTATGCTAATTTTCACACAGCGAAACGGGTGTGCGAGTGTTTGTGTGAGAGTGTGTGACTGTGTGTGTGTTGACTAAATGGCCAAGCTGTCGATAGATTACTCAATGACAACGTTCCAAGTTCTTTACCAGAATCCCAGCAACCAATTGCTGTGGCTGTTGTTGTTGCTGTTGCTGTGGTTGCAGTTGCTGCTGTTGATGATCATCTTTTGTGGTGTATATCGCGCATGGCAATCTTTTTGGCAGGCTGCTTATTATTATTATTTCACGACTCGCCACGACTCTTGCCTTCACGAATATTACTCATACGCACCGTTGTTTATTTATGTCCCCACTTTGTTGTTGTTGTTGTAGTAGTTGTTGTTGTTGTTGCTGACGTAGTTTAGCAATAATTAAGTTGTTAAATTGTTGCACGTAAGTCAAGTAACCTGTCCTGACTATCTTTCCCCCTTCCCTCTCTCTCTCTGTCTCTGTCTCTCTAGCTCTTTCTCCCTCTCGCACCTACGAATTGCGCTTAATAATAATGTTCGGGTTGACTTACGATGCACGTCCTTGGGTTACTGATATATGTGATACTTAAGGTATTTATTACAAGCGATTGTAATCTCATGCCTGAATTTCTTTATACTCAGCTCGTACTAAGCACACACACACACCACACACACACTCACATAGAAACCCCATTTTTTTCGTTTACCTTCCTGCTTCCCTCATCTCGGCAACAACAAAATATTTATAGACAAGTTGTTTTTGTGAGTTTAGCTTTTTTTTTGGCCTGCAAGCGAATCAAGCTGTATGCGAGCCAGAAAAAACAACAAGGAAAAATAAATAAATTAGTGGCAGCACTGCAGTTAGTGTCAAATGAGCAGTGCTGTGCTAAATGATACGCTGTAAAGTTGGTTACCAAAATTAGCTATCATATATTTAATGAAAAATATCTAACTTATAAAAATATCTAGCTTATAAAACTCCTAAAAGCCATAAAACTAGATGGACTACCTAATTACTTAGCAGTAGAAACTTGATTTTTATCTATCAACTACTTAAACTAATCTTAAAAATATATTTAAAGTAGTAACGCTTTAAAATATGGTTCCAAATCGTACACTACTTGCTTTGCCTGCTTGCCAGTCTGGCATACCCTGCTGTTATACCCTGTCTACCGCCTGCTGCTCATTAATGCAACAGCATTTGCGCCTTTTGGCATCTCCCTGCGGCAAATTATATAAAACATAAGCTAACTACACACACACACACAAACAGACACATGTGTGTGTGTATCTAACAACTATATGCATAAAGTATATATCAGTTATATATACAGGTGTAGGTACAGTTTGAGTGTGCTGTGGATGCTACTGCTGCTTGGTTTAGACCAGTTTTCTTAGCCAAACTCTGTCGCCCGCTCTGTGCACTTGTTACCCTTTTTTGTTCTTGAATTTTCTACGTTTTTCTTCTTGCATGCCAAATATGCAAAAAGCTTTGGCGCTTGTAAATTTTCCACGCCTGTGTGTGTGTGTGTGTGTGTGTTTGATGGTGTGTGTGTTTGCATATAATGATTATTGTAGGTACAAGTGCGAGAAATCGTGTTAGATCGCGGGTAATAAATTCAGACACTCAACTATGTAAAAGGAGTCCTGTCTCTTTGTCCCTCTCACTGTCTCTCCCTTTTCCCCCTTGCCCTCTTCAAGTTTTCAGCTCCCAGTTTCACAGTTTCCCAGTTTTCCAAGTCTTGAGCTTTGCAGCTTGTTGTTTTTGTTGTTGTTGTTAGTTTTAAGCACTTCCTTTTATTATATTTTATGGGCACTTGTTTTTCACATCGTCTCCGAGGTGCGCTTGGCCTTAACTGCAACTGCAACTGCATCTGCAACAACGGCAATCGAGTGTGGCATGTTGCACAGGCAGTTAGTATTACCTTTAGTTTGTTTTATTGCCAGCTCATTGCATTTAGCAGAGTCTTTAATACGCTCTTAGTTCGTTAACAATACTTCAAATTAAAAGTCTTAATTGCACATCATTTGAAAACTAACTACCATTAATTATTAACTCATTTATCTAACACTATTTTTAAATATATTAAATTAAGTAGGAAGTTTTTTTTACATTGTAATTAAACTTGAATTATAAACTTTAACTATAAGGCTACTTAACATGGTTGCCAGACTATCTGTAGTAGTTAAGCCTAAGCTGGAATTAAAAAAGGTGGCAGCCCTGGTCCCAAATAGGCTTTATAAAAGGGTTAACTAACTAATAGTTCAGTCCAGCGGTTTTCTAAAAATTCAGTAGTTTAAAAAACTTTTCGAAAAACCCCGCTATAACTATAATTTGTATTAAGTTCAACAAAACAAACTCTGAGATACTTAAACAAATCATATTGTCTACTTCTCTGCAGTTAAACGGCTTCGCTTGACATTTTTGAACCAAACGAAACAGAAAAACCGAAAACAATCAGAAAAACAAACCATATTTTGGCTGATTTTTCTGCTGTTGACTCTAACTTTGCCTCTTATGACTTTTCACCATTGCACTCGACTCGACTCTTGGCTTGATTCCATAAGTGAATGGAGTTGAAACTGGAACTGGGAACTGGGAATTGAGCCCGCCCAGTGTGGAGTGCCCTTACGAAAAGACAAGAGTCTGTGTTATTAGTGGATGTCAACAATTTTGCAGTTTAAACTTTACTTTTTCAAGCCACGATAAACAATTTTGAACGCCACAGGGATTTCTATTTTATTCAATTATTTTTTTTTATTTGTTTGGCAATTGAATTGAATATCGATAGCATTTTGATATTTGGGACTTGAGTTGAAATTTGCAGGTGCAAAAGAAGTGTCAACTGGAGTTGAAAATAAAAGTGAATTATTTATTAGTGTGGAGTCTTAATTGGTTGAAAGCAGGTTGCAAGGTCGTCAAATTAGTATGTCGTATGTAGTTTGTGGTGTGTTGTGTGTTGTGTGTGTGGCACACGCACACACATCAAAATCCACTTTGGCAGGCTTTTAGCTCTGCCATAATTCAATTCGATAAGCGATCTTAACTATCTACACGATCAGACAGACAGAGGGACAGGGAGACAGGCAGACTGAAAGACTTGAAGACCAGTTTCTTTTTTGGTACGACTTGTTTGCAAAGTCGCGACAATATTTGCATGTGGCAGGTTGCATAGTCTGTCCCCCCAGTCCCAGTCCAGTGAGTGTGTCCAGTGCGGACTTTAGACCGTTATCGGTGTGGCAATATCAGCGCCATCATCTCATCATCCAATGTGGCATCATCAACGCCAAATGATCGCAAATTATCTGCATTAAGAGTTGGATTCGAAGTTGGTGCCGATTCTTTTAGCTGGCGGTTCGATTCTTTAATGGTTTTGTGACATTTGGTACACTCGATTTTCGGCATAGATTAAACGATTGTGGGGATAACGATTCGATAACAATTTCGATTTTTTACTGCAAACATTAATGGAAGTCTAGTCAGAGCAAGAACTAAAGTACTTCAAGGCATACTAATGCTATTTAAGGTCTTTCAATCAAAGTCGATCGAAAATAAATATATTATCTTAAGTTAAGATTAAACGATTGCTGAATTAGATAACTTTTTCGATTTTTTGTGTAACTTTAATGGGAGCAAAACATAAATTACTTTGTGACTCTGTCAGCTTTAAATCTATTGAAGGTTTTTCTAGTAAAACTTAAGGAATTATCGTATAATGATATAAGCTTTTCCCAAAGACAAGAGTTTGTTTATTTTAATCACTATTCGATTGCTACTCCGCCATTAATTAAAATAAACTAAGGACTTGTTTAAGTCTTTTTTCTTGAACTAAACTTTAGCTTAAACTTCAAAGGCAACTCAATTAAGATAATTATCATGTTTTCGAGGTTTGCTTGGATCGTTTAATCAATTTTTTTTTTACTCGATAATTGCAATTCGATTGCTCAGTGCAAGCAAATGACTTTTGAGTGCAGTCCTCTCTCTCTGTTTCTCCGTCCCTCTCTGTTGGAGTCACAAATGTTATGCCAAATTGTGGCTACCGTTTGGCAACAACAACGAGCCACTTTTTGGTATCGCTATTTAATCTCTTCCTGGCAGCTGTTTGCTACTCGTGTTGCCAAAAATCGCTTTGGCAACGCTTTGTACTTTTGGGCTCAGCCGTGTTTGATCTCATCATCATCATGAGGAGTAGCAGCAGCAGCAGCAGCGCTGTGATTATCATTATCTGTATCTGTGGCAGCAACAACAACAGCCGCAGCAGCAGCCAGCGGCAACTCATTCCCTTTTGTTCGCTGAGCAAATTCATTCTGGCAAAGGACATCAAACAGATGCGGCGATCGCTTCTAATTTGCATAAACATTCCTTTTAACATTTATCCCAAAAACGTTTTCGTTGTCGCTTTTTTTATTTTTTCTTTGAGTTTTTTTGTTTTTGTGGCAACTTTGTCTCGAAAAAGTCGTCATAATCGTCGACATTTTTGGCTGAGGCCAGCAACAACAACAACAACAACAATTTTTATTCCTGCCGATTTCATTTCATTTCTTGATTCCAAAACCATTTAAGCCCAAAATAACCGCTTTTGACAACACCAGCAACAACTACAGCACCAACAACAACAACAACAAGAGCTACAAAAACAGTTGCCACAACAGTAGCCAGAAATCGATGCTAATCTTAGCCGGGCAACGGCTGAAAAAAAAAATAAACCGTGGTCGCCATTTCCAGTTTACTTTAGCTATACCCTGTAAACCAATCAAGGGTTCGAAGAAGGTTTGTACTGCAGCTAATTACAGCTGTGAGATAAAACCTTTTTCGAAGTATTTGTGGCTTTAAAAAGGCTAGAAATTGGCTAAATTTGCTTTGATATTCAAAAGGTTTCTTTAAAAGGAAACGCATAAATTGATTGCTCCTTATCGTTTCTTTGAATCATCTTGTTGTCACAGAGGGTATTCAACAGTCTATCAAGCACCTTTTTCTCATACTTGTTGTCTCCTTGTTGGAGTACATAAACCAACTGCTTGAAGCTAAAGCAAATAAATGGAGTTGTCGTCCTTTTGCATGCCTCGGCAAGAAACCAAAAATCGTTGAACTTGTTGCCTTTATCAGCAGCAGCAGCAGCAGCAAAAAACACGAAAGAGCAAAAAGAAGCTTAAAGCAAATATGAAAAACTGTTGGAATGTGGAAAACAACTCAATTTTCAGCATTTCATACAAGTATCGAGTTGGAATTGGAGTTGGAGTTGGAGTATCGAAGATTTTGGTAGCATTCAACTAGAAGACTTTGCAAAACTTAAATTGTATTCAAATTGACAGTTGGATATTGAAACTCCTCCTTAAACTAACACCCATTAATGGCAATTTGCTGGCAGTCTATCAGCAACAGAGACAGTTGGAGAGAGCAGCAGAGAGAGAGGGAGAGAAGTGGAGAGGGAGACAAGTTTGCAAGTTGCATTTCCCACTGTCAGTTCTAGCTTTCGTTGACTGTGACAGGTATTCCAACCTACCTAGTCGACCTAAATTGGAACTTGCAAACAACTCGCAAAAATTGCACAAACACAAGAAGAAGAAGTTGAAAAAAGTGCTGCTCAAATTAAAGTTTGCATTCAAATTGCATTTCTATTTGTTTGGCAGTTTCGAAAGCAACTGCCTCAGTTAGCCGTAATCGAGTCATTTCAGTACTTTCCCCAGTCTAAACAATAATTGCAGAATATACTCGTAATACCGAATTAACATACAAACTACTTAGAGATGTCAGCGTGCACAAACATGTTCAGCAATTATGAAAAGTTTTCTTTGGGAGCAAACTCATTTAATTTTCTGCTTAAATAGTTGATTAGAAAGTCAAACTTTAGCCTTTACCGATAAGTAAGGATAGGGAGGCTGAGTAAACTCTAACGTGTCACGGCACGTGCTCATCTCTAGTGTCGGCACGACAGACGACGCCCCAAAACAACTCAATTAAAAACGCTGGAAAATGGCAATCGGAGTGGTCACAAAAGGGTTTTTCTTACTGCGAGGAGCAACTTTTAATCGTAGGTCGTTAAGAGTGCAGCCAGCAACAACAAAAGCAATTACAACAACAGCAAGGGGGTGGGCAGGAGCAAGAAGAAGGAGTTGGGAAGAGTGGGTAGTGGAGGGGGAAGGTGAGAAGAAGAAGCTGGCCAACTGTCGCCTTTGATTGGCGTTTGAGCTGCGCGTGCGCGTGTCTTTCGAGCTAAACAATTAATTTGAATAATTAGCAGCTAACGACGCTGTAGAAGGAGTGTAGACTGCAGAGTAGACTACAGTTGAGGCTACAGTGAAGACTGGAGAGCAGAGAGTGGCAAGAGCGATGTGGAGACTGTTAAGAGCAGACAGAGTCGCGTCGTCGATTGTCACGCCATTGCCAGAAGTTGGAGGCAAGTCAAAGGCATATAAAAAATGCATTTGGCACTTGAGAATTTATGTCTCCATGTGTTGTGCAGTAAACAGAAAGTGTGCTTGTGTGTGTGTGATTGAAGTGTGTGTGTGTGGGGACTGGGCTGGAGGCGCGTATGTCACGCAAAATGATGAATTACTCGCCGGGGACGCGCGTCAGTCTTTGATGAGAGACGACAGCGTGAAATTAGACAAAAGGATATGGGCCAGAGGGAGTTGGGCCCAAGTAATACCTGTAAATGCATAGGTGTATGTGTGTGTGTGTGTTGTGTTCTCTCTCGACAGCGACAACGCGCCTTGACTTAATGAAGATGATGAGGAAACGTTGCTGCATTTGGCCAGGTTAAGTTATGGGCGTGTTTTAATCCTTGCGCCTAGACGCAGTGCCGCCTTTGTTAACTGTTGTTGTTGTTGCTGTTGGCGCAGCGCACACGAGGCGTTAATTTATTACAAATTATTATGATTCCTTGTTGCTTTCTGAAGCTCGTTTTTTCTCTGCTGTCATAACTGCCGGCAGCACAGGCAGGAAACAGGCAACAATATAGTAACAACAGCAAACAGCTAAAACAACAACAGCAACTCTCGTTGAAGACGTCTAGACAAATGCACTTCAAAGGTTAACATGATAAATGTCGTTTTGTTGCATGTGACGCGACAACTTTCCAGTTGTTGCAACTGTTTTGTTGTTGCAGCTGCACTACGTTGCAACACACTTGGCGTGGCAATTGGCAAAATGTCGCCGCATTGCAGTTGGCTGTTTTTTTGCGCTTGTTTTCATGTATTTTTTTGTTGCTCGTGAGGCAATTATTAAGCTTAGCCAAGTTAACAAATTAATCAAAAGACGTGAGTAATTAAAGTGGCAAAGGATGATAGACGATCAGGACACAGAAAAGCTGGAAAAAATCGACACAAAAAGGCATAATAAATGCTAGCTAACATGGTGACTAATGAAGCTAATGAGATAAGTGTGAAAAGAGTCGTCAAATTATCGATAAAGTTTAAATAAAGGCGTTTTTTATAGAATGGGTAGCTAAAATTAGTATTAATATAAGTATTTATATATGAAATCTAGTATAAAAACGATGAATTAATCAATGAAAACGTTCTTCGATGCATTTTAAAGTTATCGTTTATCGATAAAAATCTTCTTACTCAAAAATCAGGCAAGAGAACTTCACAATTTGTAGTCAAAATTATTTAAATACCAGTATTTATATATAGATATCTGTATGGCTACAAGATCCATCGATAAATGCCTTCCTCCAAGAATTTTAATGTTATCGCTTATCGATAAATGACTGCTTACTCAAAAACTGCAAAGATAACTGAAGAATTTGTAGTTTAAATTGTAGAAAGTGCTTAAAACAAAGAGCTTAAATACCGTTTACCGTAAACTGCGCTGAAAGCGGCCGATAACAACAGCAGAATGGGCAGCAGCTGTCGATAATTACTTTCTGTAATTATCGTTAAAGCGGCGTCTATTAAATAAAGCTTATAGCTCATAAAATTTTAAATGAAAGTCAGAACGAAGATTGGAAGCTATTAACTCTAAATAGTTATCGATAAGTTGAAGAACTATCGATAAAATATGCGCAAACAAAATGTTCCCAGGCTGTCAAATAGCTAGAAAGTCAGTGCAGTCAGTGTTCTTATTAACTATTAAAAACTACATGTTCCTCTAATTGTTGCCATTGCCAGAACAACAACAACAACAACAAACTGACAAAAAGATAAAGAAGAGGAGATTTATATGAACTTAGAAAGAGATGGGGAAGGGGAACTGAGAGGGAGCTAGATAACTTCATCTTTATTCAGTGACTGCACTCATATGTGCGCAGCAGCGACAACGGCAATCACAGGCCAAAACCACAACCGCACAACAACAGCAACTGGAACAACAGCAACAACAACACTGCTCCATAAGCAACACTAACAAGCGACTTTAGCCAAATTAAGTTGTCCAGTTTGCGGTGTACGCACAGCGGGTTGCAAATAACAATCTCCTGTTTACAGCAGCAACAACCAGCAAACGCCAACAACAACAGCAATCAAAATTGCACTGCAGCAACATACAAACAACAACAACAACAGCAGCAAAGAGCAAAAAAATTGCATCGACCTAAAAAACGCGTTTAACTCATATTTCTTGGCAATCGCCTAGACTCCCCCTACCTTCCGCTGTCCCTGGTCACCCCTCTCTGCTCCCTTGAAGCCTCCATCTCCTAGGCACCGCCACCTAGGCACCTATGTGCATTACTTATTTAGATTGTCAATATTTGACACATTTACGTGCCAACAAAAATCACAAAAATATACGTTGGCGCGTTCAGAAATTTATCAAATGTCCAGCACAATTACTATGGGGTAGATTGTTGCAAAAATACACTAAAATGTAAATGGTTTAAAAATATTTGATTGAATTGTTCCTGGAGACAGTTGGTGTACTAAATAATAAATTATAAAAATATTAAATTACAAATAATTATTAAAAGTGAAGGGTATTTCGAAGGCCTACTAAAGTGTTGTTAACAATAAAATCTTTGGCTTGATTAAGATTCAAACACCCTATAAAATGTGCTAATAATTCTACATAACAATATAATAGTCAGGTGACCAGACGATATGATTAGCTACTATCTACAAAATTGTTAGAAATCAAATCTTTAAACTTCCAAAAATTACTAAATAAAACTAAACTGAAAATAAATATAAATTAATTTCAACTATGCCATAAATACATTTTTTACTTCAAAATTATAGACTCTGCTACTCGGTAAAACCATAAGAAACCAATTAAAATTATTAAAGAAAAAACATAAATTAACTTAATTTTAGCAAGACACAAAAATGAATTTTTTTTAGCACATTACGTAAGTGCAACGCATTGTTGTTGTTGTTGCTGCTGCGCACGCGCATCGCTGACGGCGGCAACAGTTGCTGCCGCTTGCCGACAGTTGGACAGCAAAAATTATTAACTAAGCAACGCAAAAATTGTTAAAAGATTGCTGCGAAATTGACATTTGCTCGTTAATGTGGCACAAACCACTTGGTTTGTCTGTCTTCCAGTCCATCCATTTGTCCGTCCGTCCATCCGTCCATTTGTCCATGTGGCAAGTTGTCCAGTTGTTCGGTTGACCAGCCTCGTTTGCTTTGTTGCCGCCGTCGCATGCGACTGCCAATAATTTAGAGCTTTTAATAAAAATGTTGCTGTTGCTGTTGCGGCTGCTGCTGCTGCTGCAACCACAGCAACTACTGCAACTGCAACAGCGGCAACATTCGGCGGCTTCGTTCATACGGCGATTGTAAAAAGATTTATATCATAATTTATTTATTAATTTCATTAAGTAAATTTTGTATTTGATGAATGACGTTGTCTACCTTCTTTTTCTCGATTTTATATTATTTTGGCAACAGTTGCCGCTGGCGACTGCCGAAATTTCGATTATTGTGGCTGCAACAGCAAACGAACCAATAAATTATCGCAAAATTACATTAACAACAGCAGACAGAGTGTTTAATGGGTTAAGGAGATGAATGAGTTTGGAGTTAGTTTGGGAAAACAGTATGCAAAGCAAGCGGGGAAATCGTGAAGCCAAAAAAAGATTTTTATTGAATGATTCAGTGCGGAATTGGTTGCTAAAAATTATTGAGTAAATGTTTCAAAATTAGTGAAATAGTTAAAAACTCAACTTATTATTCGAAAAATGTATTTCAAAATTTTATTCAACATATAAAACATTTAAAAATGTTCTAAATTCACTTCAAAATAAATTTGTGTTTCAAACGTTCCGATAATAAACAAAATTTAATTGATTTATTTTCTATAATTGTTTTCAATTACCATTCCAAAATTGATACTTCCACTCAAATTCAAATTCATTTGGCTATTAATTTATCTGCATTTAGTATTCTTGGCCAATTTGCAATTACATTTATTCATTTGACCGTTTTGGCTGCTTTGGCTGTTGCGTCATCGCGCAGCATTGTTTGTGCATTATTAAATAACAATAAATATTAAAATTAATAACCGTTTAAATAATAATTTTCAATTTGGCCCAAACATAAAACAATGATTAAAAATGCATTTAAAATTGATATTCGATAATAAAACTGAACAAAAAGAAGACAAAAAAAAAACATTTAAGAGACAACAACTAAAACTAATCGAACAATTTAGTATTGAATGCTTAAAGTTTGCGCCATCAGTGCAACAACAAACACAGCAACACTGGTAACACTGGCAACTAAAATCAAATGTTCACCAAACTGACGACTAAAATCAATTGCGATGTTAAACTTTAAGACCCCATCAGACGATAGTTGGTGGGGTTTGATGGGAGAGCGTTGGCGTGGGGTAGTGCGAGGGTCTTACTTTGTTTTGGCTGTCGTCTGGCTACCAAAATTGAAGGTTTTAGCTGGCCAACAACAGCAACAACAATTGGCAATCGAGCGTTGCCAAATTCAATGGATTTTACTTTTCGCTTTTTGAAAACTCAACGCTGGCTGCTGTCGTGACCAATTAGTGATCCAACCCAGGGGCTGAAGGCGACCAGTGGGAGTGGGGATTTGGGTGGAGGAGGGAAGACAGTCGCGCAGGCGCACGTCAGGCGAGCACTTGCACCACTTGGCTGTGCAGCAAGGAATAGAGACAGCAAGACTGCTGAGAGTTGCTAAGACTTGCAACGTTGCAACGTTGCACTTTACATTCAAATATTTTGTGACACAAAACGTTTGTTGTTGTTAAGACACCGTGTGCTGTGGGTATACCAAGTTTGTTGAAAGTTATGAACACGCAGGCAGTAGTAGAGCTAAGAGTACTACATTTAGTGTGCTTAGCTTAGTTGATAGTTGATGGTGATACCAATCTATAAGTTTCATTAAAATCGGAGATAAAATTAAAAAGTTATCAACTTGGAGCTGCGAGCTTTTTTAGCCAGCAACAAGCGCATAGCAGCCAGCTTTTGCGTGCTCTTACCAGCTCAATCGGTATCAAGTTCGAGGGTAAACTTTAGTCGGGTAGCCACGACTGTGCATTCCTTTCATGCTGAAGCTGTGTGGGTTTCGGGTTTTTGTTGGCATGGAATATTTGCTCAAACTTTTGTCTGTGTCAAATTTTGTTTTCGGGCGTGTTTCGCCATGCAACGCCCATGGAAGTTAGCAATAAATTATATAATTTTCTAACGCTTTATGAACTTCTAATGCAAGTCAGACATAGGTCAATAACCGTAATAAATAAATAAAAATGTCCTGAATTGGGTTTGACATTTGGTTACACAAAAATTACGAACAAATCATATATGATTGAAAAGATTTAAATATTAAATTTTTTTATTATTCTCCGTTTTTTTTATGAAACAAATGTTTCAGTTAAAGTTGTATTTATTCGTACTGTTTTATCCACTCTAAAAACGAAGAAATGCGTGTGTAAATAACTGGTGCTTTATAGAAATTTCCTGTTATACCAAAAGACGTAACACCAATCAATGTGCTAGTACCATCATCGCTTCTTATTGCCAACGGACCACCAGAATCGCCTCTAAAAGGAATACTTTCACTGGGTTTCAAACAAATCCACGATGAACGAAAAAAGAATGGAGGATAAGCCTTTATCACAATTGGCTTGCATTCTTCATTCGACATAACAGTTATATTGAGGTATAAAAGCAGTTTTGACATCTCACTGCTCTTTTCTATAAATAAAAACTTACAAGATTTGAATTTGACTAAAAATAAGTATAATTCAAATATACCTGAAGTTAAGCCCCAGCCAGAAACTACACCACTTTCATTATCATACGATTGGTTTGGATCGGGTAACTTTGCCGGCTGTATATAATCATCAAACTGCAGATCAGCTGGCAGTCTAATCAGGGCTATGTCATTTAGCAGCTGGTTTCCCTCCCATTCTGGATGAATAAAAAAATTTGTATTTTTTACAATTAATCGCTGTTGTCCAGGTTCCCTAGCATTTTCTCTATCAACGGCACCGAAGAAAATTTGTATGGAATCCCTTTGAAATTATAAGAGAATAATCGTTAGAAGAGCATATATCCAATATCACTTAACTTACAGCTCCTGATCCAAGCAATGGGCGGCTGTTACGATTAATCTGTTTGAAACTATAACGCCTCCACAGAAAGGGGTCCAACCATTATCTGATCGATATTGGAGAAGAACTTGGTATGGTATTTGCTTGGGAATTGCATTGAATCCGTTTATAATACGATTAGAAGGAATGGATTCTGCCTTCACATATCTTTGGTAGAAGATAAAAACCAGGAATATTAACTGCCACTTCATTTGGGATATGTCCAGTTAGAAGTTTAAAATAGAACTGATGGGTGAAATACATTTTAGCCCTTATATAGCGCCTGACGAACTTTTGTTTTAAGTATTTATGATTCCGATAAGAGCAATGACAGCTTGAAATTTAATGCTAATAAGTTTTTTTTTTGAAGTAGATTACGTGATGGTTTTGCAACTTTGTAGTACACAGAGAATTGAAAGTACTGCCATGAGTCTTTGCTTATAAACGCTTATTGAAAGCACATCAGGCATTAACTTGTTTAATACATTTTTTATACCCGACTACATAAAGTATATATATTCTTGATCAGCATCAACAGCCGAGTCGATATAGCCATGTCCGCCTGTCCGTCTGTCTGTCGGTCTGTTTCTATGCGAACTAGTCTCTCAGTTTTAAAGCTATCTTAATCAAACTTGGTACAGATGTGTATTCTCTCTGCACGCAGATCATTTGTAAAAATCGGACAGATCAGACCACTATATCATATAGCTCCCATAGAAACAATTGGTCGAAAATATGCGCTAAACATGAATTTATATGACAATGTTCTGTGTTAGCCAAGCTATCTTATCCATTACCTAAACGAACATACCCCATTGTTAATAACATATTGAAACTGAGTAACGGGTATCCTGAAATCGAAAGTCGACTATAACATTCATTCTTGTTTTTAGATCTCTAATAAATTAAGTAGAGCCGTTTTGGGAAAGTCCGAAAAATATTTTAATTGTCGATGTTTGAAGTTGAGAAGTAAATTTGCTTTTACATCCATTTTTATTTGAAAGACCTAAGCCAACAAATTCTTCATTATTCTGCAATTCATCCTTAACTTTTAAAGTTAATAGCATTTCATCTTAAGCGCCTTAGAATTTTATTTGGCGTCTAGTGAAAGAAAACAGCTTTTAGTTTTATGTTCAACCTTTAATAGTTTTATTTATTAATTTTGTTTAATCCATTGCAAATAGGAAGCGATTCGGGTAAAAATCGCGGGATGATTGGCTTCGCATACAGCACCTTCACTAACTTTAAATGATGCCAGACCTAGTAAAATATTGCTACCATCATCAGTGCTCTTGACCAAAGGACTACCTTTGTGTTTGTGACAGATATAAGTACGACCGGGCCTAATGCATAGCCAAGACGAGGGATAGAATATGGCCGGCGAATATTTTTGGGCAACCGATTTGCACTCTTCATTGGACATAACTGTTACATTAGCATACACGAGTTCCGTAACATCACTGACACAGCCTGTAGAAAATCACTTTATGTAGTATACAAATTGAATAGGAAAATGTAAGGACTTACGTTGGGTGCTTTCCCAAATGGTAATAATACAATTATCCTGCTCACAGAGTTCATTTTCCTCAGGTAACTGGACGGGTTGAATGAACTCATCAAATTGAAGATCTGCTGGTATTTTAATTATTGCTATATCATTCAGATGTTGTTTAGCATCATACTCGGGATGAACTTTAACGTTCTTGGGCTCCACGTACATGCTTTGTAGATGGTTTTCCCTACTACCAGATACATCCACAGCGCCAATATAAATTTTAAAATAAAACCTTTCACGCAAAATAATTGGAAACTATTAAGTTAGTGCAAAGCTTTGTTATATATTTTCTTACGCATTGCCGGAAACACAACTAGCTGTTGTCAGGATAATTCGGTTAGATATTATAACACCCGAACAACCTTGACTCCATGTATATCTTTGTTGTGCTTGAATAAAGACTTGATATGGAAACTGCTTAGGTAGCGCGTGGACTCCATTAAAAGTGGGTGTCGAGACCGTGGAATTGGCCTCAACATTCGATTGGTAGTAGAGAAAAGCCAGGAAAATCAAGTGCCACTTCAATTGAGCCATGTTTGAAATGAAAGTTTTAGCAAAGAACTGACAAGTTGGCCAAAGACTTTCGATCTTTTATAGCAGTTTTAACATTGTCTCTGTCGAGGATTTATGATTCTGATAAGACTGTTGACAGTTTGACAGTCACTCTATTTATAGTAAATTAGTTTGCTTCTTTTTTGTTCATTTCGATTAGCTCACTTGAATGGAATAATACTTTGTTGCAATCAGGGAGAAAGAATAATTCTTTTTGCCTTCGTTTGCAGCTTGTGGATGTTGTGTTAACTGGGATGGGAGGATGGAGGTTAACTTAAATTGCTAATACCTGACATGGGAATGTTTTTAACACTTTAGTTGTGTTTGGACAAACAGCAACAATGCCAACAAATGGCAACAGTAACAACAACAACAACAACGATAGGCGGCAATGACTTGGCCAAAATAGCATGCCACATCATTGGCAACAAATGCAGATGCGATTCTTTTGCCCATCCTCATGCATTTATGCAGCTTGTCGTCGATTCTCCTCCCAATCCCCACAGTCCCACTCCTTCCCTCTTTCTCCTCAACTAGTGCCTCTTTCATACCCTTCTCCTCGTTGTGCTGAATGCAATGCGCATATATTTATTTGGCCAAGTGTTCAAATGGCTTTGATCGACGTGGCTGACTCGGCTTGCTTAGGTGTCAGCTAGCGGATATTCTTGGCCTTCAGCAAACTTTAAAATCAACACCAGCCACAACAATAACAACAAAAACAACAACCAGCAGGTGTTGCATTTTGTACAAACAAAAACCAAACTCTAAACTCAAGACTCCAAAAAGCCAACAAGCAACCAAATTGATTTGTCAATCGTTGAAAACCGCAAAAGTTGCGCACATTTCGTTGGCATTTGAAAGCCATTTGAATATCTGTCTTTCTCCTCTTCCTCTCTGTCGCTCTCCTCTCTTTCTACTTCCCCTTTCTGTCTCCATACACTGAATTCACATCGTAGACAGCTCTTGATATTTTCTTCATTTCTTTTTTGGCCGTTTTAGACCTGTGCTGGAAAATGCGCAAACTGTTTTTAAGTTTGTCAAGAAGAAGGGTTGTTTTAGAGGAAGAAGAAGCAGCTTTCACGCCTGATCAACATCAAGCCAGTCTATATACTTCAGGCATCATATTTGATATCTTGGGTAAAACATTTAAAGCATTTCATTTACGTTTTAAGTATAGAAAACATTATTGTTTTCTAAGCTTGAGTACAGGGTCTTTTAAAGCCACCTCTACTCTCGACTGTTTCCTTTACCACTAGTTGTTTTTTGAGAAAGTATGGCGCATTACGTTTTAGTAGAAGCTGGCAGCAAAAGCTGCTGGTTGCCAGCTGCGAGTTGTCGTCATCATCAACTTTGTTGTTGTCGTTGTCGTTGTCCCTTCGCCAATTTGTTGCTGACACTGCTGACGACTTAGCCAAAGCCTGAGAAGAGGGTAGAGAGCCAGGGGAAGACTGGGTTTGGCCAACCCGGGCTATGGGACAGGAATGAAGCGCATAAAAACTAATTGATTGGATGCCAAGATGTTAAGCGCATAACGGCAGCAGCAGCAGCAGCGGCAGCGGCAGCAGTTGTTGCTGTTACCACAGCAACAGTTGCCGTTGCTGGCAATGTTTGAGGCGTTGTCAGTTGGTTTGGCGTTTTCAGCAACTTTTATTCAATTTAAACGCGCTTGCAGCAAAGTACTCGAACTCATACTCGTATGTCTCTCGGTTAACAGTCGTAGCCGCAACCAGAGACCCGCCCAAGTTCGTTCAAGCTTATTCATGCTCTTTCATGCATTTTCAAGCTCTCCAACTGTTTTCTGCTGCACGCTTAAATTAATTATTTTTTATTAACTTTTCGCTTATTGATGACATTTTTCAAATTTCCAGCATACTCCTCATACTGCGCAACATTGCAGCTACATCGAAATATGCTAGTCGCTGCAATATTGCATTGGCAAATTTGTCGCATGCGATTTTTATGCTGATCGTTTGGCATTTTTCTCAGCGGCTTTGCACATAAAATTTGATGGCAAGTTAATAAAATGATATAGCCTTTGGGGTCGTTTTTTCCGCTTTTTCAGTTTTCTTACCTTTTGTCGAGATAAATTTAGTCAACCTCAAGGGAACTACCAAAGACGTACAAATATTTCTCTATAAATTATAAACTTAATGTAGAGCTGTTGTTGTAAACAGAAAGTATTCACAATTATAATTAAAAGACGCCTTTTCCTAACTTTTAATTACTTTTATGTACTATGATATAATAAGCAGTCTTATGTTTTATAGTTTTTTAAGCAAATTGATTAAGTCAGAGATTGTGTAACCAAATTGGTATGAAAAATGTAAGAATAGTTGAACTATTTTGCTTTAAACGGTTGTTTCAGTCTTTCTTTTTTTATATTAAGCTATGATAAATTATTTTTCCTAAAGAAACTTTCAATAAAACCCTGTTTTGTTTGAGTCCGTTGAGTTCAGGCTGTTAACGGTAGTTCTTATGGGGCCCTTTATGCAATCTTTGGCATTTAATCGCGTCAACTTATTATCGCTCGACGGTAATTCCGCTTTCCTGAGCTCACACACACACACTCATACTACAGTGGGAAACAAGAATAATAATATGAACAACAACAAAAGACAACACTTGAGCATAGCATTTATCAAAAGTTATTGCAAATTAATTGCAATCTGCCTGCCGCAATCTGTGGCATGATCTCGAGGCAATCCCGAGACCTCATGGCATTTTCGACTGATGCGACTGCGGCTTCGGCTTCGGCTGCTTACCAAAATTTATTGATGCCTTATTAGCTGATAATCGCAATCACATACGAGTACAAGAGAGAAGTCTCAAAGCTTTGGGAAGACTGAAGAAGGTGCGTCAAAGAACGGTAAAATGAGGGCCTTGGTTGGTCTTCTCATTTTGGCCCTCTTTATATTAAAGTGCATTAAGATAATTGAAATGGCCAATATAAAAACTCTGTTGTGTTTCCACGTGTATTCGGCCTTTTTTGGCGGAATGAGCAAATCAGTTTACGGTGTCAAAAACTTGTTTAAAGTGTTGAGTATCGCGCTTTGGGCCATTTCGGTTGCACGTCAGACTGTCTTCAGTGAATCGGTACATACATGAAATATTGTACACTGTAGTAAAGGGTATTGCGAATCAGTTGGAAAAGTATTGAACTTCTTGGATAAAATTAAGCAGAAGAAAGTGAACAAAAACAAAATGAATTTTCTAATTAGATTAAAACTCTTTTCAATACACTGGATAACTAATCAATTTTCCTTATCTCTTACAGAATATCCTCCGGAAAGGGTGAGTACATTGAAAACTATTATATTGAACATACCCATTGCATTTAAGAAAGAGTATTTACTCCTCGGCTACCCCTGATTTCATTCTTTATTCATTCCATTGCCTGTTTCCAGGAATCCGTCATAAATTTTTATTTATATGTATTTGTTTTGGGATGTTTTTCAATTTTCATATTTCTCATGTCTGAAAGTTTTGATTTAGTGATTATGCTGCCATGCAGTTGGCCAAGAATAAAGTGAATCTTTATGTTTTGCGATTTATTAAAAGGGCTTTCTACTGATAAGCCGCGTTAATACAATGGGGGCCTGTCATTTAAACTTGAGTGTTTGCACAAGATTTGCTGATTTAAGGCGTTGGCTTCGAGGCGAAAATCAGGACAACTGATTATTTGTCTTGCTTTGGGAATGACTTGAACTTTTGTGGAAGGAAATGGTGCTTTCCCATGTGCAGTTCCTGAAATCAGTGAGAAGCTGAGATGCAAATGCAGTAACATTGTTTAGAAAAGACGTTTTATGACCAAGGTTTATGACTTGGTAATTGTTTGGCCCAGCTACTTAGGCTTGAGCGCAATTTTGAAGCGGCCCATAAATCATGCAAAGGGGAAGAGGTGGAAAAGGGGGGCCAAGGGGAGACCAGAGAGAGCAGAAACCTATAATGTCCCTCACTATGTGAAACCTAGACATGTTGACAGTTGGCACCAGGAAGTAAAAACTCTTTCCAAGAATTTTTGAGGCGTAGCAACTGTTTGTGACATGTTTTGATTTGTGTCGCCAATGTTTATGAGCCACAAAAGCCACAAGAGACTTGAAAATTTACCTCAACCAGAAAAGTCAGACCCACCAGATGCAAATACCTGTCCCTCTCTCTACCCCTCTCTGTCTGTCTCGGGCTTTGTCTCGCTCTAACGGGCAGTCAACATGTTGTTATCGATGACATTAATAGCGATTTGAGACTTTCATCAATTACACACGGCTTTTGTGCCCATTTGATCTCGGCCTACGCATGAGTTTCAGTTTGAATTTGAATTTGACTTTGAATTTGAGTTCGAGGCAAATTGTAAAATATTACAATGCAAATGATTTGCTTTCTGTATGTGCGTGTGTGTGTGTGTGTTTGTGATGTAAGCGCCTGATAAAGTCCAAAGCTAAAGAAAAGAAACTAAAACTTGGCGAAAACGCCTTGGCCCAGACATTGCGGCTTTTTTCCTTACTTTTCTTGCCAACATCAACTTCAGCCTCGACGCTTTCAAAGCCTCAAAGTCTCTTTGGCCAACAACCGACAACAATAACAAACGTTTAAGTACGAGTAATTTTGCGAATACCGTTTTGGATTTAGGTTTCGGGTTTTTTGCCTTTTCGCCTTGACCACCAGCAAAGTTGGCACAGTGGTGCAATTAAGAAAAATTATATAAGAAAAACTAAGGGATTTATTGGTAAAGAAGTAACATTACTGTAAAAATGCTTAGAGTCCATTCAATGGTTTATTCATGACAAATATCCGAATGATAACTTCTTATAAGCTAGGCCAGTCTTTAACCTATAATTTCCTTATCGGTTTTTTTGTCTGCAATTTGCAGTCACTGCCCCACTGTGCATCGTTGGCAATCAAGTCAACTACAGATCAGCTACAACTCTAACTGCAGCTCCATCTCGAGTTGAACTGTATTAACTCTTGTCTGTCTGTCTCCGACTTTATCCCTGTCTCTGTCACCGTCTCTATCCCTCGTGCTGTCTCTGTCTGCTGGTCTGTTACTGTGACAGTGAGTTGCTCTTGGACTTACTCGGAGTTTATTCCGCGCCAACTGTTGCTCTTGCCGCGAAACTGTTGCCGCTGTCAGTTGTATCTTCCTGTTTGCACAAAACGTCACGTTCGAGTCACGTTCGAGTTCCCCCCTTTGACTCGTAGTTACCCCCTTGATCATCATCATCAATGCTTCCCGGCACTTAGTCTTGCAGTTGATGTTTCCCACAAATTTTTAAAGGCCGTCGCGCCCATTGGGCCCAATGTGCGATGTAGGTACGATGGGCAAATTTTCATTGGTCGCTGGCGTAACGCAACAATTTCGCAATCACCTGACAATGTGACAGGTAATAGTCGTGTCCACGGCCCGGCATAGCACCTAGAGACACATGGCATTTTGCCATTTGCATACTCCCATAGTCTCTGACCATTTTTTCGGTCAGTCTGTGAAGTTGTTTGTACGTGTAATTTCAATGCCAGTTTTCAGGCTCATCCAGCTCCAACTGTGATAAGTAATTGCATTGCGTACCACAAACATACAACACACACACACTCATACAATTTGGGGCATGCTTCATTCATGTTTTTGGCTCCACAACATTTGGTGTCGAGCACATAAATTTTAAAGATACAAGTATCATCATCGTGGCTTTGACTGTTTCTTGTTATTAAAAGTCCAGTCCACATGAGAGGCAATTTGTAAACTGTTAGAAACTATAAATAACTTACAAATTGGTGAAAAGCCAAGAAAATTTGCGCTATCTTTGCAAAGATGCTCACACGATTCTTTTGGTATAGAAACTTATCGCTTGGCTTGGCTAAAAAATGTGCTATAATTTTGGGTTTAACTTTTGAAATAAAAAAAATTAAATAAAGCAACTACAAAACTTTACAAAAGCTATTTTAAAATCAGCTGATAATGCTGGAATTAATTTCTACTATTCAATCAATAGGATCAAGGTTTGGGAAAGTACCAGACGTGGAATAAACGAATAGAATAACCCGATGACTTTCATCTTTTGGCTTGCCACAGCAGTGTCAAGTGTGGCCAGAATCTGTTGGCAGTTGGGAAAGGAGGGAAACAAGGATGGAAAAGAGAAGGAACCTAGCCAAGCCTTGATTCTTTGGCTTAGTCGTTTTAAGACGTTTGTTGCTTGGCTTGTTTGGTTTGTTTTGCTGATTATTTAGCTGATTGGGCTTATGGTTCATAAGAGCGAGAGAGTATTCAAAGTGGAAATGGACCTGTTGATGCAATGTAGCAAGATTTAAATAAATTACAAGCGCATTTTGTTGTGCCTCAAATTGTTGTGGGCTAATTGTATGCAGGAGTTTTCAGCTCCCTCTTCGCTGACTTGATGTGAATGGGAATGGAAATGGGAATGGAGTGTGATTTGGGTTGGGTTAAGTTGTGTTGTGTTGTGCTAGGTGTACGCTGTGAGTATCCAGTTTTGTCTACAAACATTTGGCAGAGTGGCAGAGTGGGAATGGCAGAAGGGAAACGACATTGCGCTTGTAAGACGCTTTCGCCAATCTTTTAATAAGAATCAAACACTATACGAAAAATTTAAAACCATTTCGTATATGAGCAGGCCGTACTTATCGCTGATCATACCGGTAGGTAGTGCAACTAGAGAGGGAGATAGGCAGAGAAGAAAAGAGAGAGAGAGGGAGAGAGAGAGAGCGCGACGCTCATTACAGACAGAGCTGGTCAATGGATTGTGTCTAAGCTTGGGCGCATGCCAATCATGTTTGAGTCGCCTCCACCTTGCTCCCCACCCTTCCTTTCACCACCACTCTCATTGGTCCGCCTGGACTGTTCGCTCCAAACAGAAGTTCTTGTCGCTTGTTCCATGTTGCTCGTACAGCGCTCGTTGAATATTTCAAATTGCAATCAGTTGGCAGGCATCTCTGAGAGCAGCGCCATAAACCCAGCTACCGGATCGTTGATCTTCCAATCTCCTTGGACTCTCCAATTCCACTCAGCTCGCATTCACCAGAGGAGGTCCCCTCGTTTGAGCTAACGGCGGTCGGTGGCATTAGTTTCGTTCCACTCAATTTATTAAAATATCAAATTTAAGTACAACTTCTGTGGCTACCCACAAAAATTTATTGCACCATCGCAGGAGTGGGGAAATATGACACTTTTCTATTAGAAATTCTTAAGTGTAAACACATTAACTTTAGGAGAGAACTAGAGCTGTCAGATTACTCAAGTTATTATAGACTTAGTCAACTAGTTTAATTTTGATTGCTGAAAATAAATTAAATTTAAATACTTGTTGGAAGAAAAACTTACCAAAAGCTAAGAAAACTTGTTTATTTATTCAAATTTCAATTATCAAATGTCTAAAATTTAATAAATAAATATGTTATAAATACACGAAAATTTATGCAATTAACAGATAATTTTGCCTGTTAATTTCTGTAATTTGCGCTCCTTGTTCATTGAATTTTTTCTATAACCAACGTCCTGCTAACCCTTTTTCGAGTGTATGTAAAGACCCTGTATCTGTGATAGAGAGAGAGAGAGTGTGTGTATCTGTGGGTATTTCCCCCGTATAATTGACAAATTAAGTGCACTTATAAAAAGTGCATTTCATAATTAGGAGCTGATTGTCAGCGTGCAGGACGTAGTGGCTGTTGCTGTTGCTCCCGGCTTGCAGCAGCAACAGTTGCTAATTTATGCCATTTTGCTCAATGCCAATGCAAAGCAGCGAAACGAAGGACGAGGACACGAGTTTAGGGACTGTAAAGAGGACGAAACTGTGGACAGTAGTCAGTGGTCATCAGTTGTTCGCTTGGTTCACTTGGTTGATTGTTCGAATTGTTGTTGGTCGGTTGGTTGGTTGGTTGAGTGGCTGGCGGCCACTTATGAAAATTGGATTTTTACACTCCATTCTTGATGGAATGTTTATTGAGCTGTCATGTTGTTGCTGTTGTTCGACTCGGCAACAGGCTCAATAATTTAAATATCAAAATTGTTAGCAATTTGCACGCCCAGCGGTGCGTTGGCCGCCAGCAACAACAGCATCAGCAGCAGCAGCGATACTAAACAACAACAGCAACAATTGCTAATCAAATTAAGCAATTATCTTGTTACGAGCCCAGACGAGCCAACATGGCAGCACATCAACTGAACCGATTGTCCAGCCCTAGACACCGACGACTCCCTGGTTATCAAAGCTATATAGTATAGAGTGAATATATATATTTATACGTGTTTTTTTATTGTACTTTTTATATACAAAAATAGCTCACACCTTGCTGCAATAGGCGTAGCATTGGGGCGGTGAGAAAGCTGCAGCAGGAACAGCAACAACAACAACAACAAATGCAAAGTGCCCATTGTGCGCTGGCATAAAGCCCGCAGAGTTTATAAAGTCATAATAATGCCAGAGAAAATACGCTTAAAATGCAATTTATCGCCACCAACAACACGGCACCAACACTACGCCACAACAACAGCAACAGCAACACACACATACACAATTGATGACGGCGACAGCAACAAGTTGCCGTCTGTTGGCCAAACTGACAGGCATCAGCGTCAGTCATTTTAGCCAACTGACTCTGGACTTGGCCTTCCTGCGGCGATTTTAAAGCTTGACGCCCGCCCGAATGTTGCTGCTGTGGTTGTTGCTGTTGCTGTTGATGTTGCTGTTGTGGCAATGGCAACGTTCGAAATTAAGACATTTTATAAATTGCGCGTTGTTGCCGCCGCCTCTTGCTGACTTTGTATACTCTGAGCATGGCATGGACAACCCTTAATGTGTTGCGCGATTCGTTATGGCAAACTGACCGAAACATTGCTCCCATCAACAACAGCAACAAGCCTTGGTATTGTCCAGCTCATCAGCAGCAGCAGTTGTTGTTGTTGCATCGGCTGCAACATCATCAGCCTGATCATGGCTGTAGTTAGATTTGATGCCACATCTTTTTAGCTTGCAACATTTAAATGTTGCCAGCGATGCGTCAAATGTGTTGCTGGTTTCTTTCTTTTTATCTCCCTCTTTTTTGCCGTGCCACACCCACTTTTTGTGCTTGTTGCTCTGACCGCAAAACGTAATTGTGTTTACGATCTTCTATTGAGATTCTTCTCGCTTTTTTGTTGCAACAGGTCACGCCCCTTTTGTTGCCTGCCTCTCGACTTCACCTTGAGTTGGCTGTCTAACGCATGTCAATGCGAATTTTCCACTCCCCTTGGCCTTACTGTACCTCTTCAATCCGTTTTTGGGTGTGTTTCTCCTCCTTACTTATCTCAAGCTCATATTTATGTTAATGTCTCTCTGTGCGCCGAACATCAAAAGACAACTGCATAACCAAGAGGAGAAGAAAGCTTATCAAAGATTTTATACCCTTGCTAAATTTTTAACTGAATTTTGATAGTCCAACTGATGATTAAAGACAGAAAAATTCCTGAAATTGTTATAAAATATGTTAATTTGACTCTGATCCTAATCCTAAACCCATAGAATCGTTTGTTTGACTGATCTTAAAATAAAATTCAAAGTTTTACCCATTCCAAAATTGAAATATTCTTCTTCAAAATACTCTGCTGCAAAGCATATTGAGAACGCACTAACGGTTCCGGTTTTTGGGCCAAGTTTTGACACGAAGGAGGGAAAGTGTCTTATTGGTAAATTTATGTTTCCTTTGTTTCATTTCATTGCTGTATGCGTGTCTTTAATTAATACACGTTCTCGTTACGTTTCTTTCCTTTATTTTGTATTTCTCTTTAACCACGCCCCCTATTTGGTTATCCAAGTATAGTGGGCGTGAGCGGGGCATTGTCGATGGAACGAATGGAGTTTTGATTTACTATAAGAATTAACTTAAACTCAATCAAAAAGTGCTTTGAATAAACTAAGCTGAGCTGGACAGAGGCCGGGCAGATGCTGTAGACGCAGGAAAACGGCAGCAACCACAGCTACACGGCAGCAACATACGGCAGTGGCGGCAATTAAAAGCTTTAAACGTTGATGACGCTGACGGATGCGCTCTGAAAGGATTGCCAGCGACACAAAAAAGTAGCTAAGATTGTGCTAGACGAGTGTGCTAGGCTTACAGCTACCCTGTGGGTAAATTTAAAACTGTTTTGGACTAAGTAAGCAGGTTGGGCTTAGTTTGGATAGGAGGATTGTCTTAGTTGTCTCTTAGTCTCAATTACATACAATTCAACAAAACTATAATTCCCCTCTCTGTCACACTCTAATGGGTGTAGCAAGTAAACAACTTGTTGTTGTTGTAGATGCTGCTGCTGCCCAGCACTTTCAATCTCATCGCCGCAGTTTCTGCCTACGTGCATTGCCACTGACTGTTGTTGTTGCGGCTGCTTACCTTTTTGCCTGGGCAGTCTGCCCTCTTACCGGTGTGCCCAGCAGCTCCCCTTGGCCACTGGTTTGTCTACTGATTAATCACTTTGGCGCGTATAATAAATTAAAAATTTCAGCAATTTTGAAAGTCAATTAATCATTGAGAGAGGCTTCGTTGCGCCTTTGCCTCGCCAGTTTGTTTGTTATTGCTGCTGTTGTTGTGGTTGCTGCTGTGGCTGCTGCTGCTGCCGCTGCTGTTGTAGATGTTGCTACCTTTTTGCTGCCGTTGGGCGGCGGACATAGACAAGAGGCGACTCAAAAATGTCAGCTCATGACTACGCGTCGCACATTTTAGATGATGATGAAGTAGCCAATGTTCAGTGTTGTTGTTGTGGTGGCTGTTGTTGGCGGTAGATCAAGACACGCCGGCAACTCAGTTCTAATGCCAAGACGGTGATCGCAGAGGTGCGGCATTTTGTGGCACTTTCTTCCTGGCAAGACGGCGACATATTCCGCTGCAATTGATAAATGAATGTGAGGGTCAGTTTCATTTGGGCAGCCACAGCAGCAGCAGTAACAGTAACGGCAGCAACAACTTTCGAGATATACGCGTATTTGTCAGATAACGAATAAAAAGCTGCAACGCCTCTACAGTGGTACTGTGGGTAAAAAGTGGGATTTCGTGCTTAAATTTGTCTCACATTTTAAACAAAATTAAACAAAGTAAAGATTAACAAAGGGATATTTAAAAAATAAATAATGATTGTTCATATTTTTGACTACCACAATATAGTTCATTCTAACCACTGTGCCTTGTCAGCTTGCCACTGTTGCTGCTGTTACTGTTATTGTTATTGTGTTTGCTTTCGTAGCCCCATAAAATATTGTTCCCGTATCGCGAGTGTTGAAATTTAAGTTTTAATTTGAAGCGATACGAACAGAAGAGGGCAAAGCACAAAGTCTTCAAGCCACACAATCCACACACAGTCTACTCAGTCTACACAATCCACTCAGAGTCCACAGACACAAAATGAAGCCATTTTCATATTTATGAATTTGGTCCCTTATCGTAACGCTTCAATTGGCCATCGAAGCGAAGCGGCAAATTAAATATGGTCAGCCATAAACGATACTGACAGCGGAGCAGCAGCAGAGGAGGCAGAGGGGCAGTTGCTGTGGCATGCCTCCATTTGTGGCATCCTTGTGCTGGCTTAAACCTTGCTCCGTTTGGCTGCAGCTTAGCTGAGTTATTAAGGCATCTTTATGGCCAATCTCAATGAGGTGTGAAGTGCAATCGTTTCTCCTTTTTTTTATTTCGTGGCTTGCCTTTTATTAATACACAAAACATATTTTATTTGCTGTACACTCCTCTCTCTTTCTGATCTTGTTCTTGTTCTCGTTGTCCTTGTTGTTGTTGCTGATCGATTGGCATCGAATGGTAGCCAAAAAGAGGCGAGTTTCCGAGTTTTTATGAAGCTGATTCAATGATTGAGAGCGTCGCATTAGTTTGTCAAAATAAGGTACTAGCTCAAGTGGAAGTGATGAGGGGATTAAGAGGGATGGAGGGGAGAAGACTTTGGCTCTCTTTTTCAAGCAACTATATCCGACTTTTCACTACCCCTCCTTCTCTATTTAGAGCTTTGTTCATCGCCAACTCTACATAGCTGCACTTTTAGCCAAGTTAAGTTGCTATTTTAAGCCATCGCACAGCGGCACTGACAGCTAAGGTCGTTCACTTGTCGTCTTAATTAAGTGCGTGGCAACACCAACAACTAAACTGGCAAGCAATGGGTTTAAGGACATTTTGACCATGGCATTGACCAGTTGGCTGTCAATTTGAGTCCCTTAAGCTGACAGTTGCCAATAAGGTTGCAATTAACGGCAAATTGTGGCTAGAATTGCTGTGTTGCTGTTGCAGTTGCAGGTTGTTGCTGTTGCTGTTGTGTTGCTCCTAATGATAAATGTTGTCATTTAGCATGGGTGCATGTGTAATCAGCGTCATGTTACTAACGGTTTATTGTCAACAAACAAATGGTTCAAATGGCGTGACTTCCTGCCAATTTCTTGCCACAATGTTGTCGTTGTTGTTGCATTTAAATTTGAATTTGAGAATTTGAATCGAATTTCGGTTGTGCCAAGTGTTTGCCCAAAAAAACAAAAAAAATAAAACAAAAAAGTTTGCAGACGATCGCGAAATTCACGCCAAAAGTAGAATGCGATTTTCGCGCGTTGTTGTTGCGACTAGTTGCTGCCATTGTTGTTGTTGTTGTTGCTGTTGTTGTTGTCGCGTGTTGCATCGCTTGTTACGGTGCCCAAATATGAGCAACATCACGAGAATCGTGCGATTTGCCTTTGCATATATTTTACAATCCTCCAAAAATCCAAATCCAAATCGAAATCCAAACAACAAAAACAACAACATGGCACATCATTACCCAAACCAGAGACAGGGGGCAACCTTTAACCGAAAGTGGAGTTGAGAGGGCGGAGAGTAGGGGAGAAGGGACTTGTAGCAAGAAACGTAATGAAGTTATTTGTCCTGGGGCCATGCGAAATCAACGCACATATCCTTTTTGGCAATTGCAACAACGTTGTGCCTGTCGCATAAATCATTTGCCACTCGCATGAAATTGGGCATAAATTTGCTCCACTTTGCAACCAAAGTCTAAAGTGGATTCAGGGAAGATGGATGAGAGAGGGGTAAGGAGGGGAAGGAGTAAAGAGGAGGCACCGAAAAGTAAGTCGTTGGCTTAACGAATGCGCAGCTGGCAGAGACACACATAAAGAGCTGGAGACAGAGAGGGGAGATGGAGCGCTGCCTCCTTGATGAATGCCCCTTAGAGATGAGCAGAAGTGGCAATCGGTTGGAAGCCGGCTTTGAACTAAAAGCTAAAGCTCAAGCTTTGATTTTTGGCTTAGTATGCAATAGTCGCCACTAAAATTCCAGATTTATATTGCTTAAATATATACAATGAAACATATTCAATCACATTTTAAACTTTAATTTGATGGAGCAACTCCAATTTCGATACAAGACTTACTTTGTGGCGATAAACTCACGCTCCGATCTCTAAATCTCAGCGTATTCACCCACATGCCGCTGGCTCAGAGTTTTCTGCTTGAAATTAGCTGCGAATTCGGTTATTAAAATCGCATGCTACAAGTGGAAATGACAGAGAGAGAGAGAGAGGGAGGAGTGGTAGGAGGTAGTAGGGGGCAAGGACCAAATTCCAGACTCCGATCCAGATCCAGATGCAAAAGTCGAGACCCAGACCCAGTTTCCAAGAGCTCTCAGTTCGCCTCACGTTTGTACCTGCTGTGATAAATCAACGTGAGACTAATGCGAGCTTAACACGCGAATTATGATTTTGCAAATGATGTGAATGCTGTGAAGAGAAGGGTAGACAGCAAGGGGGGTGTTCGAGGGTAGAGGAGGAGACGTGTCTTGGCTTGATTGCTTTATAATCGCCTTCGAGAGACGCTCGCCAGCCAAGTGGCATTTAATTGCAATTTAAAGAGTTCTCCAATGGACAAACAAGTGAACTCTTGAACTATCGGTAATTAGTTTTGCACCAGCCACAAGACACAAAATCAACACATGACCCAAAGACTCCACTACCCTCCCTCTCTCTTTATATCTCCTACTGGCTCTTTCTCCCTTTTTGCCACACTTTACAGCTGACACAGAGACCCAGTGTGGCATGTTTGCCTGGGCATTTAACCCACTTATTATGACTGCCATTTATAACGACAATTGCTAGGCAGCAGCAGTAGCTACGTGGAGGCATGTGGCAGGAGAGTCGTTGGGTGCGCCTTTAGTGCAGCTTCATTGGTTGTCACGTTGCCTGCTTAGACCCTGTAAGAAGGAGCTTACAGCGAAAGGGTAGAATGAGCATAGTTTGTTGTAGTTTGTCTGTAGCATCGCCTTGATTTCAATAACTTTAGACACTATAGAGAATAAACTCTGACAAAAGGACACAATACGTTGACAGATTACAGAGTCTCTTGCAGTCGAGCACGCTCAGCTGTAACCTTATCTGCTAGTTGTGCGTGTAGTTGTCGCTGATATCCTGATGTTGCTGTTGCTGCTGTTGATGCTTCTGCTGCTGCTGCTGTGGGGGCGTTCTTTTGACCCGCACATGTCGTTTATAGCCAACGGTTGCTGCTCTTGCGGTGGCCATTTTGCGGTTGTCCTTGTTTGTGTCCCGACCCTAGGTCGTCACATAGTCATGGCCAGGCCTTTGTCACAGCAGCAACCACCAACCAGCAACCAACAGAGTAGCGGCAACAACATCAAACTGACAATGGCACAGTTTTGCATGCAATTGACTCTCACAGCTCGTTGCTTTTAACTGTCCAAATGTGCGTTATGGATAAGCACAAGGAAATACGCAGCTCGCAGCCTTGGCACCATGTACGTACAGTATGTACTCGTACAGTGAACACGCTGAGTATGTGACCACATATATTATTGAGTTTTTTCTTCCAGCTCAACTTTAAACTTATGACTGATCTGGGTTCAAATTAGAAGCGTTAAAGTGGAATTATTAAAGGGCAAGTTTTAGAGTTTAATCTTTCAAAAAATGTGTTAAATTCTGGATTAATTAGTTTATTCCAATTTGGTAATCAGTAAGAAAAGATAAAGAGAGTTCTGTAAAGCAGAAACTTTCTACCTTTTAAAGGTTTCGGTCTTTTATCGACCTTTCCAATGGAAATGCTATATATTTTTTCCATTTATGAGGACTGCACCTGTAGAAGAAAAGCAACACACACACACACACACATGCACCCTCAGCAATCCATGTATCCATATGAAATGTGTGCATTTTTACGCATAGGTAATTCATGTAGAGTAGTTTTGGACTTATAAGCTGGCATTGAAGCTGAAAATAATGCCAATACAAAATGCAATATCATAAATATTTTATGCACTGTGCGGTTGTTCTTCTTACTGTATTGTTGTTGTTTTAGGTTTGCATACATTTTGTCAATTGGAAACTGGGTAGATGGGTAGATGGGGAGAGACCTTATAGCGAATGCCTATTAGGCTGCATATTATATGGAATATATGTATGTACATGAGGCCAAATAAATAACTGGCCAAGAAGAGGAGGCTGAGACAACGAGGCGGATGGATAACAAAAGAATGGAACAACAACAACAATGAAAGAAAGAATGGAATTTTAACCCTTTTTTATGATTATGAATGCACGTCAGCATATTTATGTAAAAATTATGCAATTTGCTGCCGTTCTATGCCAGTGCGTTGAGTGGCTAAAAGCAGAAGGGCCCAGTTGGAGTAGGGGATAAGACATGAGGATAGAAGGAGCCAAAAAGCCAAAGACCGAACGAGCTAAGAGCCAAACAACGGTTGAACTTAGCCAGTCAATCAAAAGTTGACGGGCTCGTCACAGTTGTCGCTGCAAAAGGACAACAGCAGTGGAAGAGAAAGAAAACGGAGAGAGGTGGGGAGAGAAGGGCAGAAAAGGGAGTGTATTGGATAAGCTAGAGAGGGAGCAAAGAGTGAGGCAAAGAAGAACGCGAGAAATGCATCTTTTGAGCAATTTGCAAACCAAAATGTGTATTAAAATTTATGACGAGTTCAAGTCGAAAATGGGCGATGGATTGAGAGATAGGAGCGGATGGAAAAATACACAAACAGGAAAATGCAGCTAAAGCGTTAAATAGTAGACTAGCAGCTACCCTGCAAAGTTTATTGAGTTAAAAAAAAATTCTTGAAATAAATAAAAATGTAAAAGAAATATTAAATTTGTTAGGGTCATTATAATGCAGCGAATGACCTATAACGTCTCTACCCTATAGCCTATGACTTATAAACTGAATATTTTCCAACAAGGTATACTTCAAAAGTACTAAACCACCTCTTTGTAATACTACAGGGTATTCAAATAAACTCCAACTGTATAATTTATGAGTGCTGTTAAAGTTCTGTGTCCAAGGTTGTCATAGCTTATTTAAGTATAAATTTTACTTAAATTCTTAGTTCCACAAAAAAATTGCTAATTCCATTTAATAATTCCAAGAGAACTTTCTTAATTTAACAGTTATGCACAAAAAAACACGCTCCTTTTAGGGCACATCGATCAGAATTGCAGAGAAATAAGGCAAATTAGCATTGCCAAAGTGGAAGCCGGAGACGAAGTGCAGAATTCAGCTGCTGTTTTTAAGGATTGATTTTTTGGCTTGGCATAACATATGCTACCAATCCCAATTTCAATTCCAATCCCAATCCCAAATCCAAGACTAACTTTAGCTTTATATATGTATTGAAATTCATGTCTTTGTTAGCAATTGTTGTTGCTGTTGTCGTTGATGTTGTTGATGTCACTTTGTTGGCATTGCCTGCAATGATTGGCCTTAACTTTCACCAGCAGACACTGTTGCTGTTGTTGTCGTCATCATCGTCGTCGTGATGACGCGGTCGCGTCGCCCTTCACCCTTAGCCCACATGGCAGCACGTCAACAGGGCCAAAAGCAAATTGTTAAGTTATTTGTAAATTTCGTTGTACATTGTCTGTCTGTTTTACATTGTTTTTTATTTTTTTTTTGCTCCACACTGTTTGCTTGTATGTTCAGCTGATTTTTCTGCATGTGCTAAAAAAACTGTGCATTTTTTATGCTCTTACCAAGCGCAGTCTTCTGTGTGTGGGCCACAAATGTGTGGCATGCGTTTAAATTGTGGCAATCTAAAGTATTACAAATATTCATATATATTTTATCTGGCTTCTGAATATTTAAATCAATGAATTTTTAACTGTAATCAGTTGGTTGGCAGAGTATCTGCAATTCGCTTACTTTTTTATACGCTTTCTTTTGGTTCCGTTTTTGGGTTCGCATGAATTGTGATTTTTCCCAGGTAAATCCGTTTGGCCAATTGTAAAAATAGACACCAAGAAAAACACGACGAATATTTTAAGTTAAATAAATTTGAAATTTTTATACCCTGTTAAGAAAATGAAGGGAGTGAAGGGGTTTTCTGACTTGCGTAGAGTAGTAAATTATAGAATACTACACTTTACAGTAAAGTATTTTATAGAAGTCTATTTAAGAACTACCCTCCTGAATATACCCTTCCTTTGTATAGCTTTCCGTGCGTTCAGCGTAGTCTACTTTTAGGGTATCATCTACTGTATCTCAAGCTCTGGCACTTGTATCTGTGGGTACGTTATTTCTTAGGATATTTTTCGGTTGCCCCTTAAATTGTGTTTGTTTATGTTTATGTTTTCATTTGTGCCAAAAATCCTTTCATGTGCAGATTTTATGTTTTTGCCGTTGCATTTTATGCGTTTTTATACCCCCTCCTCCCCGAAGCTCTCTTTTCTCTTATTTTTTGTCGGTTGCTTACCTGTTTACTTCTTATATGCTAATTTATTGGCATTGTGGCACTGTGATGCCATGGTAAATGGGTCAGCTGGGTCATGTGGCATGCATGATTCTATTTACATGATGCTTGAATGATATGACGACTCTTATGGCATTGGATATGATTAGCTTGGCAATTCAGATAACTTCGATAGGGTTGGCTAAAAGTATAAATACAACAAAAGCACAAAAAAATACTTGCTCAATTTGCTATCGAGTATAGCACTTAAGGGCATTATCGCTGCACATCCACATGTGAGTACAGATGCTATAAGGAACTGGAAACTTCATTCCATTTATCTTATCCCCAATGCAGACCCAAGGGTCATATTGTGCTTGGCCAGAAACAGCAGCAGCAGCGGCAACAGCTACAGTCTGCTGTTGATAAAAATGAATAAAAAAAAAACTAGTAGACAAGGCTGCTGTTGAGTTAGACGACTTTCAAAGACCCTGTACTCATTGCAGACGCAAATTTAGCTTCTAAGAGTAAAAAATTCAGTCGATTGTTGCTACCAATAGAAGCTTTCACACCTCTGTCTACCTCTGTTATTGCCAAAAACTTAGCAGACCGCAGTGTTTTTTAGATACAGGGTCTAAAAAGAAACCTTCACATGCGAGAACTCAGCAGCTTCAATTTTTGCTCTGACACTATCATGAATATAGCCGTGTGTGTGTGTGTGTTGGTTGTGTGCATGAAATTTGCGTTGTGTGTTAAAATGTTATCGCGCTTTCTCAACGTTTGCAGGAAAATATTCGACAGGCAAAGCGCAGTGAACGCCAGAGAGACGCCTCCTGCATGGCTGACGAAAGGGCGGACAGACAGACAGACAGACGAACCGACTGAATGACTGACTGACTATTTGGGCCAGGCCAAGTGCCTTGCCGTTGAACCGCATTCGTAATTGGACCAACATTCAACTGGCAGCTGTAATTGTTTTGCTGTTGAATATTTGCGCTCTCTTCGCTGTACTTCACTATCAAATTACACTAGTTAACACAATGTCAAAGCACTTATACGAAATTAAAATTGGTTTCTTTGTGGAGCTTGGAGTTGAAAGCTTTTAATTGAAATTGGAAGTAAGAAAACTTTAAGCTCTTAAGTTTTTAGACCCCGTACTCTAAAAAAGAGTAGAGGGGTCTATTAGGTTTGTCAGAAGCGAAATGTGCGTAACAGGCAGAAGGAGGCGTGGCCGACCCCATAAAGTATATATATTCTTGATCAGCATCAACAGCCGAGTCGATATAGCCATGTCCGTCTGTCCGTCTGTCCGTCTGTCCGTCTGTCCGTCTGTCCGTCCGTCCGTCCGTATGAACACCTGGATCTTTTAAACTACATAAGCTAGAGCCACCAAATTTATAATGAAAGTCCGTTATTATCTTACGCAGGTTAAGTTTATTTCAAATTTTTGCCACGCCCCTCACCGCCCCCGCAATAAGCAAAAAACCAGACACACCTCGAAAAAAAAATGTAGTTTTAGGCAAATAACTCAGTAACTATGGCACTTAGGAACACCATTTCTGCTTGCTAGAGTTGCTAGACACAGCCTTAATGCAATGCCATTCAAAATTTTTTCCTGCCACGCCCCCTTTTCTCATAAAAGCTAAAAAACTTTCAAAATTTCAAGCTTAAAATTTGCAGGATTTAGGGCATTTAGTCAAATAGTACAGTGTTTATAATTAATTATTCGAAGAGAGGAATATCATATCAAACTATATTCCCAGCGGCGTTTAAATCCGTCAATTAACAAAAAAGTTATTAGGTTGGAAAGTTTATGTAATTTAGCTGCAATTTCGCCGCCTGTGTGACGTCAGCGCTGCTCGCAGACGCTGCGCCGCTGCTCGCAGACGCTGCGTCGCTACGACGCCGCCGTGCCGACCAGTGCTAGGCACGCATACATACATATGTGCATACACATAATTTCAAACGAGTGTGTACTTGTATGTATAACATGTAAATGCGAATAAGCGGTACATGCTTGAAAGTAGTGCGTGGTGCGAATGGTAGAGTTACGGCGCGATGTGAAATCGTTGCCTGAGGGTCGTGGGTTCGAATGCTGGCAATGAGAATTGCTAATTTAATTTTTTTTTTTTAAATATCAATTTAAAATATACATATAAATTTTAATTTTTAAATTTCGTTATAAAATTTTAATTCAAATTAAATACAAATGCGCATTATCATGGGAGTACGGGGTCTTTTACAGTCGGCTCGATCGACTGTAGCCTTTCTTACTTGTTAAGAGTGCAAGTTCCTGAGTCTATCGATTACTAACCAGATCAATTATTAACTTAATATTAAACTATGTATTTCTTTTAAAGTTTTCGTAATTATATGCTACAAAATTGAGTTTTAAGTTGCCTTTATGTCATTTTGAAATGGTTTTGTTGTTTTTTAATATTTCTTCACTTTATTAACAGGAAAGCCATTAAATTGTGCTTTAATTTGTTTGTTAACGAGTGTAAATTTCCATTGTTATCGTTGCGCCACTTTGCACGCTTTTATTGGAAAAAATTGGTAACATTTGTAAGCAGAAATAAAAAGTAAAAAAATAAAAGAAGAAAAAGAAAAACATGTGAAAATGTGTGTTAACAGTAGCTGGCCACAATTGACCTGCATTTCCTTCCTACACATGGCACTGATTGCTCTCTATTCCTCTCACTGTCTCCCTCTCTCTAGCTTTCTCTCCTTGTCTATTTGTGTATTTGTGTTTTGTGCACCTGTCGCAGCTGGCGATTTTAATAACTCAATTTTTTATGGCTCTGTTCCGCAGGTTTTTAGCTGCGGTTATTTATTTATCCATACGCGTAGATAGCGCAGCATTCGGGCCATGTCCTTTTACCGACATGGCCATGATTAATGCATAGTCGGATCACCCAGTGTGAAAGAGAGAGAGAGAGAGAGTTATTCTTTCTCTTGACTCATCCCATTGCCAAATATTTCATAATTCATTTTGAAGACAGCCACGAGTCGCAAAGGCATAAAAACCGTCCATAAATGTGCATAAAAGAACGTTTTATTACCATTTCCACAAGTTGGCCTAGACTGCAGTTAGGTTACAGTTAACCTGGCTAACATACACACATTTCACCACACTCTCTCTCTCCGTCTCTTTCTCGTTCGCTCATTTGCCTTTTAATGCGGCTTTGTTGTGCCATAAATCTAAGAGATAGATTTATGCGTGTATCTGCATCTATAGCTGTGCTGGTTCTGTCTGTATCTACAACTCAAAATCAATGTTTGTTTTGTATTGAGTGTGCTTTGGTCTTAACAGTTTCAATTTCCTGTTCTACTAAAGGTTTTCGGCCTGGCTGCCACTGCGTATACGCAATGTGGCCAACCACAAAGTTCAATGATCAACAAACAAATTCCCATTTGGGAATAAAACACTCGATGCAATCTCAAAGCCATTGCCGTGAGTCATTCAAAATGGCACTAAACACACATTTAACCACAATTCTTCTTCTAGGCCGGAGCATCAAAGAATCGCTAGTAGAATTGTCCAAATGTGCGATTAGGGATCGCATTGTCTACCAAAAGCTTTAAACATAAATTTCTACATAGAAGCTACCAAAGATACGTTAGTGATTTACAGTTCTATGCTTAAGCTATAGAAATGTTGAGTACTTGTAGATTAAGCTTAGTCCTTGATCAGTTTCTCCACAATGTTCATCTGCTTGACAACTGTGACCACTGTGAAAGCCAGTTTGGCTACCTAAAAAGAAAAGTATGATCAGTTTTACACCTCTCCAAACCTGGCCTGAGACTTACTTGTATATTGGTTTGCATGTTAATGGGAAAAATGCCGCCAGCTATAAAACTAATCGACTGCTGAGTCTGATGCAAAAAGAAAACAAGTGTCGATTTATAGCGTTTACTGGCATCAATCCAGTTCGAATGGAAGATGGCCGATGTGAGCTTATGGCCATCTTCATTAACCAACTCGCAGATGTAACAAAAGGGAAACGTTTCAATCATTAGCAACACAATAAACACTGAGGTTGCAACGCCAGTCAGGAAATTCGAGAAAAAGAGCAGATTCATCATGGCCAAACCGAGTCCCAGGCCAATAACTAGAAACTGTGCAAATATTGTGCCTGACACAACAGGTCTAAACACGTCACAGAAGCTGTAAGAAAGTTTTTAAACATTTGTTGATTAAATTAAAGTAGGAAAATGTAGCAGACATTTTAAGACTCACTCTAGCAACAGTTTGTGATCCTTTATGCAGTTGATCAACTCTGCCAGATTCTCTTCCTCCGATTCTTTCGGATTTGAACGTAATCTTTCAATACGCTCTATCAACAACTTCAAATGAGTCCTGAGTAAAACGCCAAAAACCAAAGGAATCACATCAATCATTTGATCCGAATACACAGCCAGTGAGCCCAGAAAATACTCCACAGTAGCAGCAATCCAAAAGCTACGAACTCCATCGCGGTAGTCCACCAAGGGCAAATAGAATCCCCAGGGAGTTGAGCCAGTTATAGCAGAGCTCAGATAGGTCAGAGTGGCGTATAGTGAGTAGACAGTCTGATAGATCATATAGATGGTATTACAGAGTATTACACAATGATGCACTTCAATTTGATCCTCTGCTCGCACACAACGTTCGTCAATCTCATCGAGCAGCTTTTTGGCCCGCTCAAAACACTCCAAACGTGGCACTAACATAACCATTTTGAGTGCCAGGCAAACGGCATTGAAGGCCACCTGCACGGAGGTGAGAAAATCTCCCGGCGTAAAGCCTGTAAAGTCAATGAAGTAACTGCCAAAGAAAGCCAGTGGCAAGTAGACCACATTAGAGAACACTGAAGTTACTTTCCAGAAAATGTAGATCCAGTAATAGGTAGCACTTCTCGCTGGTGGCAACCAACCCACCCATTTCATGCCACGCTCCAGGTACTTGTAGGCATAACGAGATGGAAATAGTTTCCCGGTAGTTGATTTATCCAAATATTTAAATATCATTTTGATACTCGCAAAAAGACTGTTAAGAACTTGACCAACTAACTGTCTTTTTATACCAATTTGGTGTGAAGAATTTTTCTAATTGCAGTGCATTTTTTTCTGTAGCGCTTTCCAGATGCCATTGTTCTCAAAGTTTGACATTTGACAGCAATTACAGCAGTTTTTATGCAACATTTGTTTTGGCTACAAACAGTTTCAGAATATTTGAATATATTTGAGATTGACAGTGGGGCGTTACTCTAAAAAAATTGATCGATTGGAGGGTTCAAAAGCGGAAAGGGAATTTAAACTATTTCGTTCTTGTATGGGGCTTATAAAAATATATATAAATATTTCTTTATAAGGTGGAGTATATGCAATCACATATCTGTAAGTAAATTGAATTCAAACTGAATATAAAACTGACTTAAACACCTTGAACTTGTCAGATTTGTTAGTCATTTCCATTTTGTAATTTTTCTAGAGGACTGAAGATTATTCAAGCCAAACCAATATAAATTTATTGGTTATCTTTAAAATATTTAAATATTTCAATGCTATTTCCTTCTGTCAATCAAACTGCATTCAATCAATGCATTTGAAAATCGAGTACCATATTTTTCGTAAACTTCTTTCCTGTTTTTCCAACTCTTCCAACTTTTTTCTCGCAGCATTCTGCATGCAGCTAGCTATTCCCATAATATATTCTAATTTTTTGCTAGTTTCATTGCAATTTTTCGCCATATATCTGCATATTTTATACGCTGTCCACTGTCCGTTGTCGTTTGAGTGATTTGAAATGGGCGTGCCACATGGCTACGTAAATTTATGCAGTTTTCAATGGCATTACTCAGCTGTGGTGGTTTCTGGCGGTGCTGCTGCTGCTGCTACCCGCTGAGCGGTGGCCACTGCCATTGAGCGTGGGGTGGCCGATAATTCTCAAAACTAAATGCTACCAAATTAGTTGGAAATTATCTTATGAAATAAATCGCGGCGCTATTGCATTTTATGAGCTCAAATTATTTATTATTTGCCGCTTAATTCGCTTCCGAAATACGAGCGTTTTTGCTTATGACCCGCCTTGGGGGGCCATACAACAATTTCAATATCATAGGATCATAGGAAAACTGTATAAAGAAAACAAAAGCAAAAAAACTGATTTGAAACTCGGCTAACAATCGAATCGACGGCAATTTGTATGTGGAAAACATGTGGGCCTGCCGACCAGGTGGTAATTATTCTTAAAATCGTGCCTAATTACTCAAGGTGGAGTTATTTAAGATAGTGTGGGCACACTGGGTGTCAGCAGTAAGTGGCCAGTGAGAAAATTTTGCGAATAATAATAAGAGAAACAATGTTCTTTAAAAGTTATACTTTATTTTCCATCTACATATCTCAACCGATTAATTTCTTCCCTGATTGTAGGCCCTTAAGTATACCATGTCTTTGGCAATCCATTAAAATACTTTAACGACTACAACATCTTATAAAGAGCTCAATAAAAGCCGCGTTCTTTTTTTAGACAACGCATACTTTTAGCAGGCACTGTGTTACATTGTTGCCGCAATTCTAGATTTGCGCCAACTTTTTTCGATCGTAGCAAGAATTCAATAAACTGAACTTTATTTCAAACTTGCTTCCGGGCTTTTTATATATTTATTTTTTGTTTTGCTTTTTAGAGTAGTGTATTTTTTTTTTGTAAACTTTTATAGATTTGTATAGACTCGTGTTTTATTTCGCTTGTATTTTAGCCCAACAAGCGAACAAACAAGCAACAACTGTGCTTGGCATTTTTATTATTGTTTGTTGCCTGTTTTGTTGCCTGTTTGGTAGCTGGTGGTGCTCTCTTGATAGCCTTGTGATTTCGTTGCTGAGAGATTTGAGTCGCTTTGTCGGCCATGATAAATACACAAACAATTTGCAGGTTTCTTTTGCGGTGTTTTTATTCCCATGTCCTGCGCTGAGGGGTATAACAGGTTGGTTAAAAGTCGAACATTTGGTAACAACTTTGGTGTGTGCTTTTGCCCCACACTAGGGTATCTTTCAGTTGTTTGAGCTCTTCTCTACTTTGATTTCTGTTAATTTTATTTTTTATTTTGGGAGGTTTTTCATGCATTCTCTGCTCTGGTGGCCGCAGGACAAAACGCCAGGCCACAATCAGGTCGCGAAGCCGAGTTCTTTTTGCTGTAGTATTAGTTGTTGAGTCAACAGTTTAAGACTTGATGCTGCTGCTGTTGACTGTTGCTGCTGTTGGCTCTCATTGCCACTCAGTGCAGCGTCGCATCCGCAACATATATTGCAAGTTAGAAGCAAACAACTATGACAGCACTTAAAGGACCTCAACCTGGACCACACCTTGTCTGATATTGTTGCTGCTGCTGTTATTGTTGCTGCTCGAACTGGCGACAATACATCAAACAGCAAGACAGCAGCACAGAGCAGCGGGTGAAATTCATTTGCTGAATGTGTGTTGACACTGACTGAAAACGGAGTAGAGAGAAGGGAGGAGTAGGGACAAAAGAGGACGGAGAACGCAGGCAATATTCAAGCCCAGCTCCAGCTGAGTGATGACCGCGACAATGGCATCAAACGAAAGGCTACAGTCGGACCATCCATGGTGCGATCGAAAGCTTCCTGGAAATTAATTAAACCGACGGGATACACTGTTAAAAATAAAGAGCTTTTTGAGATTTCTAGGCCAGGGCAATCCGTAAAGATCCTCAACTTAAGGGCAACTTTTGTTAGATACTTGGAATATTCTTTCAGTGTAGACGGCGTTAAGAACTGAACAAAGAAGCGAAAAGATCTGCAGAGATCTGAGAAGACTGAGAGACCAAAAGACAGCGACGAATCTGCTCAATAATTATCGACGCTTATCAAAGACACCGTTACAGATGCGCGCGTCCACATGACCACCAAGTATGGAGTGGCTGCTGTTGTTGCTGCCACATGTGGCAAGAGTCTAGGAGTCTAGCTGGAATGTGGCTGTTTGTTGTTTGCTGTTGGAGCCTTTTGTTCATTTCGATGCGCCGCAATTAATATTCAACGCCGTTGGCTGATCATAATTTACGTGCTGAGTTTACGATGCGACTTCGACTTGGACTTGGAGTTGCAACTGCAACTGCAACTGCGAGTGCAACTGCCACAAAGCTAAGAACTACGAGTCAGACTATGGTCGCCTTGGGGGCGTAACCGCTTGCCAAAGTGGGCGTATTCTGTTACAAGGCGACTCTTGGCGGAGGCAACACCAACAACACAAACAACAACAACAATAGCGACACCGCTGCATTTTCGATCCTTGAGCTTGATGCCGCATTCTATTTACATTTGTATAAAAGTTTACACATGTTTCTGCACATGCGTGCAACATCAGTGCACAGTTTGGCTGCAGTTGCATGCCACCTCTGGCGGTTTGTGGCATGTTGCAGCATACTTTTCTCAGTTTTCTTCTCTATTTTTCCATAATAAACCCATAAATAAGTGCAAAGAAAACTGTTTAATTAGGCGGACAGTATTAGCTCTGGGTGCAACTGAGCTAGTTGAGCAAATGCGAGCAGAGTTGCCAGGCCATTTCATGATATGTATTGCCAGAGCACAAGTTTTAACAGCTGGGAGCTAGGAAACTACAAAATGTCTTACAGAAATGCTTACATTCTAAGCGTTTTTAATTGATTGCTAACTGCTAACTGAAGGTGACAACTCTGTTATATAATTAGTGTCTCATTTAAAGTGTAAACTAGAACTAGAAACAGATTTGTGACTCATGTGCTGCAGTTTAATTGCCAATTTTTGTGTAGCTTTGACTAGCAGGGTTGCCAAGTGATTTGAGAAACTCTGGAAAAACATAAAACGGTCCTTTTGTTATCTGAAATTTTCTAGAACATAAGCCATCTTATTTAACAACTCACACCTTTAACTGAATTCTGTAAAATCAAACACCTTTTAGGCACAATTCAGTGCCTGTGACAACACTGTTCGCCGTTGAATTGGCCACCCATTGTCAGCGAGCCTGCTCCCATTTATGAGGACTGGAAATAAGGTTAAGAGTGACACCCAGGAGACCTACATATGCGCTAACTCATTTGCATTTGCAGGCTAACGAAGTTCGGCTCGAGATCTGTTTGCAAGGCAGTCGGCCACACTCGAGTGAGTGGCATGGGCGAGGCAAATCTTAAAGATACCAGGGAGACCAGTTGAACGGGAGAACACTCAGTTTGTCTGGGGAGTCAGTCAGTCAGTCAGTCAGTCAGTCAAGCAGTCAGCGAGTCAGTTGATTGCATTTCACATGGATTTATGCAGTCATTCGCGCCGCTTTTCGGCTTTTTAGCACTTTTTTGCAGACCCTGTAGTTAAATGTAAAATGAATTTAAATTTGTGGTAGGCAGAACAGACTTCAAGCTTGAGATATATTGCTTAAACTGAAATTGATTATAGATTTTCATTAGAAGACTTACTAAAGCTTAACAGTCTCTGAATACGTTTCTTTATAAAGAGTGAAAGGTCTCTTACAGTCGTGTACGCTCTCCTACCGACTCTTGACTAGTTTCTGTACACTTTTTTTGCCATTTCATTTGGTCGCTGTGGTTATCAAGAATCCATCGATGTGAAGGCCCGCAGCGGTCATTAAAATATATATGACACCCACAGCACAGCAACGTGACGTCTATCCCTCTCTATTGCTGTCACAGTTAGCCCTTTTACCTACCTCGTTCGCTCTCTCTCTCCCTCTCTGTCTTTCTGTGCAGCATCAAGTTGTTGTTGTCTCCTTCAGCGCTGTGGCTCAACCTCCTCTCGGTCGTCGTCGTCAGCGTCGTGTGTGGTCCAATTAATTTTTTGGATAGAGCAATCAACATGTTTCTTTTTCGGCGGTTCAAGTGTTGTTGCTGTTGTTGTTGTTACTGTTGACCGATGTTGTTGCTGTTGCAGGTCAATTTGTTGTGACGTCACAAAGGTTCTGCGTGGAGTATTTTTTCCGTGTGTGTGGTCCAACAATTAGTTGCTTCATAATCGACTAATTAGTCAACTCACATTTCCTTGGCCAATTTTCGACTTTATTTGGACCACGTAGCGCATTCTTCAGTCTTAATTAATTTGATGGCAAAGTGCATGCAGCAGCAACGTGTTGCCCTGACTGTGTTTGCTGTTGTCGTTGCTGTTGCTGTTATTGCTGCTGCTGCTGTTGTTGTTAACCCAAATTTGACGCGCCAGCAGACAGCCTACAGCTAATTAGTAAAGTGTGCCTCAGGAGTTGCAGCCACTTTAGCCCCAAAAAACCCGCTGGGCCTATATGCTCTATGTGCACCACTGTGTTGGTGCTGCTGCTGCTGTTGTTGTTCGTGTTGCTCATATATGGCAATTCGACTGTCGTTGCGTCGCTCCGCCTGCAACCGCAATGGAAAAGCAGCCAAACTGCGAAATGCAAATTGGCAAAGATGAATGCTGCGAGCTTTGGTTTTTGGCTAAGAGAAATGCTCTTGTTGTTGTTGCAGAGACTTTTGGTATTTTCATTTAATCAAGTAGGAAGCAGCCGCAAATGCAGCTTGGAAACCGCATTATGAACTACGCAAATTTGCATTAATCAGAGCATGTAATTTCATAATTTTCCAGTTTTTAATATAAATCTCACTTGGTTTGCTTTGAGGGATTTGAGTATTCTATACAATACCAAATGCGCTTTCAATACTTTTTTTTAGAACAATAAATAATTGATTTTTAACTGCATAAAATAATGAATGAATAATAACTATATTTACCTAACGTCCAGGCACTTTTGAGATCTGTTGAGTAGAGCAATCCGATAGCAAAGCTCTTCTTCTAAGCACTTTTAATATATTATTATATATGAAGGGATATGCACACACATGCACCTTCAAATCCACCCACTTACTGATTCGAATTCTCTATACAATTGCAATGAGACTTGGGGAAAACAGAGTTCTTTTGGTCCTCCACTCTCTTCAACAATACCAAACTCTTTCTTCCTAGCATCAATTTCCTTTTTCTCCCACATACCTTTTCTCACTCCCCTCTCCAGCCAGTCTCTGTTGACTATTCCCAGACAAAAACTTTTGGTTACAACAGTCAAAAAGCTTTGGCAAAAGGTGTTAGGGGCGTGGCAGCTCCCTGGCGAATACCTTGCAACAGGGACTTGTCACTGGGGCAGTTATAGCTGCTCCCGCCACGCTTTCCAACGAAGAAGCTCGACAATAAAAGATAATCAAGACTCTGAGTCTGAATCGGAGTCGTAGTCGGAGTTGTTTTCAAATGCAGCAGGAATAAATTGCAATGTTGTTACAATTTCTTCGTGTTGTTGGCATAAATTTCGAGCTGTGAATGTGGCATGTGGCATGTGCAACTGCTGCTGCCGCATTGGAGTACGCATTGAGTTTGGATTTGCCTTTGCTGACATTCTAAGCTGCAACATGCAAATAATTAATAGCATTATAAGATGCACTCACGAAATCGCCTAGGCGAAAAACAACAACAACAAACAGCGAGAAGTGTTGTAATAACTCAGTCAGGTATGGGGCAATGTTGCGACTTCAGACAAGGACAATAAATGTTTGGGAAAGCCTTTGGAGTCACGCTTCGACATGGCCGTGGACATGGGACCAACAGACCTAAGGAAATGCAGCCAAAAGACTTTGAAACCGTTTGTGAATCTGGCCAAAATGAAATTACATAATGCCAGCGAAGGTGTTAATGCAAATGGCCAAATATGCTAATGAGACTAAGGCTAGTTTGTTTAGGGAGGGAGAGAGATGGTGAAAGAGATAGGGAGAGTGCAAGAGAGAGAGCGAGCAGCATAATTGCCTCACGTAGCTGTCTTGTGCAGTCGCCGTTGCAGTTGCATCCTTAGGTGTTGCCGCATGCTTTCGCTTTGGGTCAACAACAGCAGCAGCAACAACAAACACGGCGTTGCCACACTGCCACAAAATTGAAGACAATCAATGTGCTTGCTCCTGACATTGATTTATGAACTCATGGAAAATTAGGCAATGCCTTGTTTGGTAACATCTCCTTCAGCCCCTACCAATGCTGTTACCTTTTTCTTGCCACATTTGGCTTAAAGAAATGTCTGTCAATAAAGTCAATGAACTTTGCAGTTAAAGTTGCAGTTGTCACTTTCTAAAATGCTGAGAAAGAAATGCTTTTAACTTCGGGAAGAGTTGGAGCTAGACATTAAGTTATGGAGTCGACTATGTATAACATAAAGTAAGAATTTTATTATAAGTGCAGTTCAATTAACTTTCTTTATTTAAAATTAGGTTCTCTGAATTGTTCTGTACTTTCTTGATGCCTTTTTCTTTAGCTCAACTTTCCATTTAATTGTCTTTTAAAATTCTCACAATAATTAAGATCATATGGGGCTTATATCACTTTATGACCACACTATCCGAACTGCAGGACAATTATATAACTCCCTCAGTGACAATTACAAGAAGTGGGCCGTTTAATAACTGCAATAAAGTTCAATAACCGCATTCACTTGACAGTTGGCCATAAAAAGAGACGGGCTGGAAAAGAACAAATGGAAAAAATAAGTTACACTGTGCTAGAAGAGAGTTTTTGACAAGCTAGATACCCTGTACCTATTGTAAAAGTTGGTTAAAAAGCTGTGCTAGCCAAAACTGGAGAATTTATGCGTTTAGCTATTTAATGCCTTTGGAAATTTACATGAGTCAAGCATTATATACCCTACAGCCATAATTTGGTGATTACAGGGTATTGAAATTGGCATGCGGTTTATTACCAACACCGAAAACGAGTTAAAATTGTGGCGAAAAAATTGCATAATTTGTGTGACGTTGACTACACGGGAGAATGAAGAGAAAGAGATGGCTGAAGAGTGGGCTGAGGGGGATGGGAAGAGAGAGAGAGAGAGAGAGCGGCAATAAAATGTCATTTACGGATATAGCGGCAAGAAAATGTCCTGCCATGAATATATATATGTACATATATTCATTTTTTTCATTTTCATATAAAAATGCACGAATTTTAATTAATTGATAAATTCGGTAAATACGCACACACACAAACACACACACAGGGACGGGGCAAAAAGTGCAATGAGTAGAGGAAGAAGAAGAAGAAGTGCGGCTGTCAATTACGAGGACAGCTCCTTGCTTGGAGTTGGTAAGAAGTCGCAGGAGGAAGAGGGGGTGCAACGATTGGAGTCGCGAATTCTGTATTCCCAAGCTGAGTGGTGCTCTTCAGCGCCCCTTGGCCATGCCCTTGCCCCATTTGGCAGATGGGCGTTAATATTCATGAATCGAAATAATTTGACAGTTTGGGGCAACATGCGAGTATGTTGCCAATATTTATGTTTACCTCGACTCTTGATGCTGTGGCAGGTTTTTCGCGTCGTTTCGGCTTAAATACTGATCAAGCGTAGGGTATATAAGGCATATGGTAGGTTAGCAGAGAAGGAGTTTGAGCTGCAAATAAAGTCGAATTTTAAAAGGTTTAAAAGTCTCACGATTTTAGATAATGCTTTTCTCGGTGATGATTGTGTCGGATAGTGCATAACTAAATCATTACTAGTTAAGATTCCAAACTGTTCTAAGTTTTGAAAATCAATTTAGCTAACTAACGGGTATCTCAAAGTCGTGCACTCTATTCTACAGTTTCGTCTTCGCTTTTTTGCTGCTCTGAGTTGCTGTCAAATGATGCTACATTCGCCTGTCTGCAGTATTCACTCTACAGTCTTCCGTCTGCTGTCTCCGGTCTTTTGTGCTCAGTCTTCAGTCTTCGCCTCTGCGGTTTTGAGTCTTCACTCTTCCGTCTCCAGTCTTGCGTCTTCAATTCTTGAGGCCGCTGCGCTGCGTGAGGCGTTGGTGAAAAGTACTCGAAATAATTGACAGCTGTGGCTGCCTTTTTTGTTAAGATTTCAAGGGGCCAAAGCGGCGCTTCTGCAACTTTTGCGCTTTGTTGTTGTCTTCGGGTCTCCTTCTCCTTTTTTTTAATTGAAGACTTTTACAACTACCCGTCGAGAGCTTTACTAGGAGACCAAACCGTAACAAAACCAAGTTCTTAAAGTTTCTTTTTGTTAAAGTTTTCGCACGCGTTCTTATCCCCGAGCATCAAGATTGCCATCAATGTGGCCAAAAGACTTGTCATTAAGTCATCTAACTGGGATTATCCGCCAGCAGCACTAACTTTTGCATCACTGTGCAGTACCACAGTGCGGCACTTTAATAGTCACATAAACTAGATGTCTTGACATTTATGGCAATTTCTCTGCCTCGCAAGTGCAAACAGCGGGCACTTAAGATCAGTTACCTAATCAAACCATAAAACTCACCTATCAGTTTCTCATTCTCATTCTAATCCTAGAAACTTGGCCAGAAAAGTGTGCGAATTTTATGAGTAGGAAGTTACTGCCTTCTGGGGAGCGTGAAGCATGGAAAATCTTTGAAGCATACTAAAAATCCACAATTTTATATGTGAAATTTCGTAAAGTGCCATGCTAAAAAGCGTACGTTAATTTTGCCATGAACATGAGAAAATACTTGAAAAATAATTCAAGTACTTGGGAAATTTCATAAGTTTTTCTGTAGTCCAAACTTTCGCGAGATTTCTGGAGTCGTAACTCCGCCCTTTCCATATGTTTTAACGTGTTTTCATGCGTAGTATGCATAGTGATGATGATGATTGCTCTTCATTCGTTGACTTCAACTAGTTTCCCAGCCAATCAAGACACTTGTCTGCTAAGTGCCTCACAACTTGACATGTTGTTTCCCACTAGCTCTTTGGCTTCCTGCAGAGGGTATTTGAACTGTGTCACGCAGTTTGTAACCTAGAAAAGGAGTTGTATAATACCTGTATCCATCCATTTATAAGCAACAAAATATTTTTTCAAAACTCAGGTCTCTCAAAGGGTATCTTATCTTAGGCTCGCCAAAGATTACCTTTCTCCTTTGTTTATTACAAAGTTTTGCATGAGAAATCGAGTTGTGAACAGTTGGACAAACCTCTTAAAAGAGAGTTAACCTGTTGGGCAGGGTAGTTATGCCAATTAATTGAATTGAAGTGCAGTTATAGTTGTGACAGCCCACTGTGGACAGTGTGCACAGTGGAACCTGCTCTCTTTCAAAAGGGCGTGTGTCCGTGCAACAGCTGCGTCCGCCCTAATTGTTTTAATGAATTTGCTGCCGTTTTTTTGCGCAATTTGCATGCAAGTTAAGCATTACAAGCACCGACAGCTGGGATGGTTGGGGACAGGGTAGGAGCTGTTGAGTGGAAAGGGTCGGGTAAGAGTCAGGGGTTTTGACATTAGTTTGTCACTGCATCAAAATTAAGCTTACGGCCATTTTGGACCTTTAAATTTCCCTCGTTTTCATTTTGGCAAGCACGCAAATGGCTAATTGAAAATAAATTGCACTTTAATTTGTTATGATGATAGAAGAGCATTAATGTGTGAAAGAGAGAAAAGTTGTTGAGGAAATGAGCAAAAGATAGAGGAAGTTTTGCGGTTGATAAATTGATAAATTGCACAGACGCTTGTCAAAAAGTTGACCACAAATTGACCAAAAGATCGGTCAAATTAAAGATTCGTCATGGCACTTTCACTCTTTGCCGGGTGTCAACTGGTCACCTGGTGGCAACAAGGTCTGTTTTGGCTGCTACCGACAGCGGTAGCCACAAACACCCACTCATAACACACACACACACACACACACACCTTCGCTCAACACCCACACTTAACCGCAACGCGAATGCCACTCATAAATTGTAACCTATTTAAGCAGACTCCGAGAGGAGTGTTAGAGGTGCGAGAGAGGACTGAATGCAGGAGCTACACTGAAAAAAATGTGTTTTTTTCTAGTTTCAGATTTGATTTGTATGGAAAAGATTTTAGAACAAGATTTTGTTCAGTGTAAAGCTGCACTCAGTCAGTCAATCTCCACACGTTGCCATAATAATTTTCAGCTCTAATTGCGCACCACTGTGTATGCAAGCGGTGCTGACTGTGGTTGCGAACCACTGGGAGTGTTATTTTGCCATTTCTTGTGACCATTTTGTGCATTTAATGAAATTACAATAAACGCACGTAGAAGAAGCAGTTGTCGTTGTCCACGTAATCAACAGGGGCAGTGGGTGAGTGGTTGAGCAGCAGTACTAGCACTCGAGTGGCTCAGTGGTGCAACAAGAAGCTGATCATCGTTAGCAGAGCACCACAAAGAGCACTGCATTAGTGCGTTGGCGTTGTCGTTCTCATTTGGATTTGGTTTCTGATTCTCTGTTTCCTTCTTTGGTCTGGTTTTATTTATTTTTTTTTTTAGGTTGCCGGTAATCCCCATTATTAGCGCAATTAGTGCAACCGACGGGGGCATGCAACACATTGTTGGGCCTTGAAAATTGTCCACAAGCAGCCAACACTTCAATGTACTTAGCACTGATTGGCTGCATAAAGCCTTCAACGCGTCGAGCTGCTATTGAATGCTCGCTCTAAAAAGGCTAGAAATGAGGCTAGAAATAAATTGAGCATTTGATAGAAAGCTGGCGTGGGCTCCTTAATAAATGAAAAACTGACTGTGAAGCTAAGAAAGAGTAGTAAACATGAAAAACTCTTAGTTTTGGAAGAGTAAGTCTGGCACCTTTATAATGATTTCATTTGGTCTCCAAATGGAGCACTAATTAACATCGATGATATGTAAAGTCTTGTGAATATATCTCAAAACATATTTTAAAACGCTATCGATCCTATTTTGAAGAAACTCCGGTCTTAAATACTGCAAAAGATATTCTGTAAGAAGCTTTTCAAGAGTTATCAGCTTCAAAAGACTCCGTGGAGCTCTTTAAAAATTCATCTAAATTCCCACTGGCTTAAACGAAGCTTAAATAACGTTGCGTGGGTTATGTCTAATCGGACACTTGTTGCACAGAGCCAAACCAACGCCTGTTGAGAGCTGACAGCGAGTGCAATGTATTAACATTCCAAGCTGCTATCCATCTAACAGCTCCCACAACGGCTAAGCGGTGAAAGCGGGGGATAAAAACAAGTGGAGGGGCAAGGGGGATACCTTTATAATAATCGGCAAGCGCAACGCTTGAATATCAAAAGGTAAAACCGTTGTACAGGCAGTTGCCACCTCAATTACCAGGTGCTCCTGACGTCCAACGTAGCTGCTACGTGACGCAACCTACAAAAGGCAGGAAGAGTGGGTGGAATGGAGGGAGGTAGATCAGAAACACCTGGTTGGCTACCGTTGAATGCAGCCCCACCAAACATCTGCCTGCCACCCCCTTGTTAATCGTTGCGCCGCGTCGCATAACTTGTTAACGCTGACAACGACAACGGGATTTGAGCGCTGATAAAAAACGAGGGGAGGGAGCAGGGAGCGGGTCACGGGGCTATTTGAGTGGGCGGTCGTTCCGTAAATCAAGAGAGGAAGAATGAGATAAAGAGAGAGAGAGCGAAAAAAGACCATATTTAATAAAATGACAGTTGCTGTCAGACGCCGTCAAATATTGTTTGCCATTCAGCGACAACTTTGCTTGCCGGGCACGAGTCTTTGGAGACTCAAAGTCGGACCAGGATTTGGAGTCGGAACGAGAACCCAAGAGTCAAACAATGCGAACAGCGAATGGCAATTGTCGTTTATTGAATTTGTTGCTGTTGCTGTTGTTGTTGCTGTATTTTGTCATTGTGTCTTGTCGCCTGTCTTGAGGTCTCTTATTGCATCGCCTGCGCTTTGCATAGCAAATGGCCAATTAATATTATCGTGGGCGTGTGCCTGACAATATATTGTGTATATATAGTATATGCTTTAACATTTTATCTTGCATATTGTATCTTGAGTTACTTTTGAGTTACTGTATCTGCCATTGATGAAGGAAATCTTATGCAAGACATGCACGTATTGCAAATTTGCTAAATTATGTGGTTACCTCGATCGGCGGAATTATATGCAAAAAGCTATAAGTTAACATAACTAATATGTTTTGACAGTTGTGGGAAAATTTGCATAAAACTGCACGCAAAGGAATTTATAGAAATTCTTGCTAGAAAAGCTGCAGAACGGAAGCAATGTCCTGAAATAGAAAATTTCTCGATTTATTTCTATGAATTCAAGCAGATTTCCTATTTTATTTAAATCAAACTTATGCCCAAAACAGCCATATATGTGAGCCTGCGACAATGGCAGCTTTATGGCCAACAATTCTCACAGTTTTGCTTAGTTTTCCCCGGTTCGGTTCCTTAACAGAAAAGTGGGTTAGATCTGCGATAGGCCCGACATCTGCAATTGTTGTGGCAGTAACCAAAAATTATCATAACTAAAAATTATTGTGAACTCGGCGAGAAACGCGCAGATATTCAATTGAGTAAAAATGCTGGAAATTTGCAACAAGTCAGCGTCAATTGCACACAACAGCAACAGCAACAGCCACAGCAACAATAACAATAGCAGCAGTAACTACAGCAATAACAACAACAATGGCAATGTCAAAGACGCTGCGAGGATGCAACTATGAAAATTGCGTTAGAAATCTGCAATTTATATTGCTACGATGCCCCACACAAACAACAACAGCAACAAAGACGCCAATAACAACAGCAATAACAGCAACAATAACAACAACAGCAACATGGACCAGCCCAAGTTGAGAGCAACACAAATACGATTGCTATCCTAAGCATCGACTGCTTGAACTGCCAACTCCCAACTCCCAAACTGCCACCGGCGTCCACAAGCGATCCTCTCAAGCAACCAGCTAAAAAATCTAGCTGTAGAGAAAAGAAAACTACATTTAAATGCCCTTCTGGGGGACTTTTAGAGCAGCAAACTATGTAGAAAGTCAATTTGAATTAAATATTAATTAAGCTCAGTTTTTGTAACGTTATAATATTTTTATGTTCCAGTTTTGGCTACTGATAGGTACTTAAAACTAGCAGCACCTGCTAGTTTTTCCTTAACTAAACCTGTCTACAGTTTCAGCTAACTAATCCTTGGTAAGAGTATTAAAAAAAGCTTGCGCTTGAGCTTGAGCCACGTTCGATAATCACAATTGTTTGCAGCTTGTGCAGCCCAACGCATTCCGGCGACTGCTTTTGTTGCTGTCGTCGCTGTTGTTGCTGTTGTTGTTGTTAGCTGGGCACAGGAAACATTGGAAAATTGAGCATGGAAATGAACGCAAAGCAAGCAAAAAGAAAAACAAGAAAAATAAAATTGAGAAGACAGAACAAAGTACGAAGCAAAAAAAATGGCTAGCCAAATGGCAACGGAAAACCTCTTCATTCAAGTCGTTCGTCTCTGTCGCTGTGCTCTGTTCTACTCCCTGTCTCTGTTTCCCTCTCCCACTCCCACTCCCACTTGCTGTCTCCTTCGCCGATTGCTGCTGTCTCATTTTGTATGCGCGAGGCGTTTGCCACGGCGAGGGAACATTCCGCAGCTTTAAGCCTGACGATTTGTTGCTGCTGCAAGTGGAGCAATTATTGCAGTTACTGCAACAGCAACAACAGTTGCCGTTGCTCAAAGTATTTTTCCTTTTATCTGCGTCGTTTTTCTCAACATACTTGGTTTCTGTTTGTGTTCTTTTTTTTTTGGTTTTCGTGGGGGCAATGCATCAACATATGGGAGCATGGCTCCTCTCACTGTCGACAATGGGCATTGGCACCGCATTCAAATCGATTTGGTACGCATCTTCCTGCAACATGTTGCAGGAAACAGCTTCAGAGCGAGCTACAGCAATGGCGCGCCAAATTGATTTGTTGCTGCTTTAGTGTTAATTGCCAGGCCACGACTAGACCAAGACCATGGCCAAGACCACGACCAAAAACTGAATCAGAATCAGCAGGAGACAGAGAAGGCGTCAGCGTTTGTGCTGTGGTCGTGTGGACATGAACTAACTGTAACTTCTACACACACACACAGGTGCAGCGACAATGTGGGGCACTGGAGTTACGAGTGGGCGTGCCACAGCTCACAAAAGGAGCTGGTGGAGAGAGGGGCAGGCAGGCAGTGAGACAGTTTTGCAATTATGAAGTACGTGTTCGAATGCGTTGAAAGCTCACAAATTTCTAATGATGATATATTGCTGCAACAACTGGCAACAGCAACAAGACTATCAAATTAACAAGATCAACGCTTCCGGCATAGAATTGCCAAAGCACTAGAAAGCGCTTCGAGTTTGAGGGGCTTTTCAGAATTTGGTATTCAATTGAGTTGCGCATTAATCTTGGCGCTAGACTCAAGTTGTTGCCGCTGTAGCTGCTGGCGTTGGCTCTGGGAACAGCACACGAAATTTATGCCAAAGTGGACTGCAGATTTCACGTCAAAACTCATGGGTGTACAAATGCATCATTCTGATGGTCATCATCAGTCTCTGCCTATCAAACAATCGACAAAACAAACAGCAGCAGCAGCAGCTGCTGTGGCAGCAACGGCCAGCGCAACTGCAACATGTTGCACAGTCTTGGCATGTTGGCGTTGGCAACAATTACCCTCCAACCCAGAATGTTTCTGCTGCGACAGTTTTCCACAGAGTGTGCAGTGTGTGAGTGTGTTTGTTTGGCTGTGTTTGTGTGTGTGATTGCTGACTGCTACAAATTTCAACGTCGCACAAGCAAAAAAGCTAAGTAAGAAGGCAGACACAACAGCAATCTGCACTTGAGCATCTAACACAGTCAACACTGGCAAAACAGTCACAAGGAAGTGGCTGCCACCGCGTGGCAACCTGTTTGTGCACTTGACCACTGTAGCCTTAGTTTACAATGGGAAAAGGGTTGAAAATTTGGGAAAAACTAGTGACTAGTCTCGAATTTATAATTTTTAAACAGTTGGGAATCAAAACTTTACTATTATTACTGCTCAGTTTTCCAAAAGAACTTAACAGAACAATAACTAAATAAATGCCCAAACACAGTATGTTTTGCCCACTGTACACTCGCTAGTATGTTGCCACAACATGTTGCCGAATTGACAATTTCGCTGCGCATGCGCAGGCAACTGTTGCTGCTGCTGCTGCCGCTTGTTGTCAATTGTCAGTTTGGTCCAGCGGTTTTATGCAAATTGCAGCAGCCAAGAACAAGAGGGAGACAGAGAGACAGCGGTAGAGAGAGAGGGGAAGAGAAAGAGAGTGACTAACCATGACCATGACCATAGCCAAGTTGAAGTTGCAGTTGCAGGCTCGACTTTCAGTGGGCGTTTGATTTCAATCGCAAACATTTTCACATATCCATGGCCATATGTTGCTGGTGTCGACAACAGCAACTCGCTCTGTTTCCATTCCCTCTGCTGCTCTCTCTCTTCTCTTTCTCTTTCTTTTATTTTTATTAACGGTTTGCCATTTCGATTTTATGCTCAGTTATATTTTAGTTTAGCTCGTTATTTTTCATTGCTCTCCCAAACTCATATTTGGCCTTTTGATCTCTGTCTCGCTCGATAAATTTTTCAGCCTTTACTGCCCGCTCAAAATCTACACATTATTAATAATCACTTTTCACTGCACGTCGCATTATATTATTTTTCTTGGGCTGTTGATCTGTTCCTACGCATAGAATTTGTATGCTCCAGACGATCTCACTCCCTCTCCCCACCCACTGCCACTTGATGCCATTGACAATATTGCCACCACATTCCGAGGCACGCCTTTTTGGGGTTACTCTCCCTATCTCTCGTTTGTTCGCTTATCATGTAATTTGATCTTAATGCGCATCGTGTTTATTTATTCTCTCTCACTCTCTTTCTCTGTCTTTTCCCCCAAAAATTAATCCTCGAGAAAAGGGGAAGGTTGTATAATATTCAATCGATTTATCGTGTGGTTGTTAGCTGTCAAGTGGTTGGCATTAGCCATCAGCAAACGATGTCAACGATTGTGACACTTGAAATTGGGCATGAAAGATTTCGGTTGTTGGATAAGTGTTGTGAGTCAGTCCCAAAGTTGTTAGATTATTAGATTCTTAACGAGTCAGAGTCGGTAGGAAACCGTCAAGAGAGCTCAGCAGAAGTTGTGGTGGAATAAAATATAAAAGAGTAAAGAGTATTCCTCTAGTTTCAAACTGATCTTGGTGTAGCCCAACAAGTAAGAGTTAGCATAAAGAGTCTAAAGAATTTATAAACATAACCTTAGAGTAGGTACTTTTTGAAGTTAGGAAAGAGAAGTGTAACGAACATTTTTCTTAATCTAAATATACAACTGTTACCAACACGATGAGCCAACTAATATACCCTACGTTCCTACATAATTATGCACAGAATTGAAGTGCAACTACTAGACGACCGTCGAGTGCATTCAAATGCGGCGCACGTCGTTTGGGTCGTTAAAAATCGAACACGCACTCGAACAATCGAACTATCGAGTCACATTGATCTATGGCCAGTTTGTGGGTCGTACTGCGACTGATACTTATGATTTACGATTGAGCCATGAGGACTGCAGACTGCAGACTGCGGAATGAGGAATGTCACGATTTAATAGGCTTATCGTTGCTGCATTTTCAGTTCGATTACCCATTTCAATTCCGTTGCGTTGGCAGCACTGCGTGAGGTCTAATTATTTTATTACGAACTTGTCACCAGGTCAGGGGATTGTGGGGACATCGAAAAATACTCAGGGGTGTGGCCGTCTATCTAATTAAAATTTCAAAATGAATAAATAGTGTTTTGATTTATTGAGCAGCATAAAAATATAAATATAAATATGTGTGGCATTTAAGACAAAACACAACGGGTGGTGCGGAGCCGAAGTCAAGTCAAGACACGTCGTCTCGTGTCGTTACAAGTCAAGACAAGTCAAACCGAGCCGAGTCGAGGCGAGCTTCACCTGTCTAACACTTGCAGTTTTACGAGTTGGGTACCAGCCAAAGGTGCGACCCAAGGAAATGCCAGCCAGGTTTACGGCCAAGTTTGTCTTTTGTCTTTTGCTTGTTGGCCTTAAGGAAAAGAGTTTACATTTAGACCCTGTACCAAAAGGGGTATGAAAAATGTTAGGCATAACTAATTTATAGGTTCCAATGCTGCTGCTTTTCAAATACAGGGTCGCCTGCAGTGTTGCACACTCGCTTCAGGGTTTCTCAGCAGTTCTATCATTCTCTGATTTATTTTTCCCGACGACGGCGCCCGACACATAAATTTTCCATACCCCGTTTTTCGTGATATGAACTGTAAAAACTCACCATCATTTTTAATTGTACAAATTTATGACCTAACTGGGACCAAGACTGACACTGGGACTGGGTTAAGACTGGGACTGGGGCTCTGAAAGTTAAAGCTGATGCTGTGGGCCTTAAACTGGCCGATGATGGCGTTAGCGGTTCTTTTGTCCACCCAAACAGTTGTAACATTTTATAACCGATTTATAGTTAACCATGTCTTTCGGTTTACAATACAGAATGCGGCGCTATTAAAATCAAATAAAATCAATGTTTTACCCAAAGAATTTTGACTTGGTTTTTTTTTTTGTTTTTGTTTAATGAATCGACTCGAAGTGTCATAAATCAGTAATGTATATGGTATATATATACTCAGATATTGGTTATATGGTTTATCGCTGTGGTCCCCCAAGGTTTCTTCGGCCCACGTCAAGTGGTCAGTTTTCAGTCCATTGTTTGATTGCCAATAAAATTTTGTTGTAATGATGCATTTATAAAAGTATAAAAATGTTATGAGATTACATTTTACACAGCACGATATTTAAATTAATTTAACTGCTGCCTGCTGTGATCTTAGATAAAGTGACTGATACAATGTGGAAAATGCAGTAAAAGTGGAACCAGATGAAGGATTTATGTGTGGTGTGATAGAGTTTGATAAAGCTTACGATATTGATTAACTAGGAAATTATAGAAAACTCTAAGTAGACCCTGTACTATGGTATTGGTGTGAGTAATATCAACTACTATAAGCACTTCTTCCATTCGTGCTAACTTTTTTTTTGTTAGAGTATCAAACTTGTTCCAAATGAAAACATTAGTTGAGATAATTGTACAAATGTTGAAATGTCTAGTAAAATGTCTAGTAGATATCTCTGTAGAAATGTCTAGCAAAACTGTGTTACATCTGAAAACATTTCTTTACATACATTTAAGCAAATGTTCTTTGTAAATTTACTGCCTGCATTTGAATATTAGAATTTGTTATCTTGGGCACTTGAGTTTCGAAGTCTTTTAGTTAATTGTTTTAATATCTGATCAGGGTATATAAAGAAATCAAACAGCCTTCGACTGGTGCAAAGAACTTCAAATATGCAAGTTGGTAAGGTCGTTTTGGAAGCTTACTTTGTGTGTTAATTATATTAAGCCAAGTTAACTTTTAGTTAACTTCATTTGGATTGGTCTTTTGACATTCGGCTTTTCCCATGGCCTGGATGTCTGCACCGATCAAAAGTTTGGTTATAAAGCGGCTGATGTCGAGAATCCGCAATCGTATTACCTATGCCTGGGTATTTTGGGCAAATTGAAAAGCACTTGCAGAAGTGGAAGTTTATTCAGTAACCTGGATCAAAAGTGTTTGCTTGATAGGAACTTCCCAGCCGCTGTCATTCTACCGAAAGCTGATAATTCTGTCGGTCCTAAGAATGTGATCAACATCAATCAAAACATAAAAATCGACAGACCCACAATTTTCAATTTCTTCGGCATCAACTTTTGGAGGACAACTGTAGCACCAAAGCCATCAGATCCTGATGAAGGTAATTACATTTAATCGTTCTAAAAAATAGTTGTGACTCAAATGTGTTTCATGTACAAGATACAGAGACTACAGAGTCGATTGACTTAAGTACAGAAGACAGCACTGAGAGTTCTTCCGCCACCGATGCGGACAGCTCTACTGAGGACTCTACAGAAAGCTCCACTGAAAACACCACTGAAAGCTCCACTGAGGACTCTACAGAAAGCTCCACTGAAAACACCACTGAAAGCTCCACTGAGGACTCTACAGAAAGCTCCACAGACAGCTCCACAGACAGCTCCACAGACAGCTCCACAGACAGCTCCACAGACAGCTCTACAGACAGCTCCACAGAAAGTTCCACGGACAGCTCCACGGAAAGCTCCACAGAAAGTTCCACGGAAAGCTCTGATTCCTCCTCGACCTCAGAGGGCTGCACAGACAGCTCCACGGAAAGCTCTGATTCCTCCTCGACCTCTGAGGGCTGCACAGACAGCTCCACGGAAAGCTCTGATTCCTCCTCGACCACTGAGGGCTGCACAGACAGCTCCACGGAAAGCTCTGATTCCTCCTCGACCTCAGAGGGCTGCACAGACAGCTCCACGGAAAGCTCTGATTCCTCCTCGACCACTGAGGGCTGCACAGACAGTTCCACGGAAAGCTCTGATTCCTCCTCGACCACTGAGGGCTGCACAGACAGCTCCACGGAAAGCTCCACTGAAAGCTCCACTGAGGAATGCACCGCTGAAACCACTCTCTCCACAGAATAAAATTGCATTATAAAACTTATTGATCTGCTTGGGTTTTTCTGGGTTTTTCCCAATGCTTGCAACAAATGTTGGATCAATTCTACATAATTTACACCACTCCCAAATTTTCCCTTTTAAAATCATATACTTTTCTACCAAATTAAAAAGGTTGCGTTTAAATCTCTTTTGATAGCTTAGTAATCTAGCAATCAAATGCAGATTAAGCTTAGCACAAATAGTAAACCTATAAATTTTGTTGCAATGGGCAATTTAATTTTAAAATTAATTGTCGCTGTTTCTGCTGGATAGAACACTTTGTATCTGGTTGTGCCGGTGCAAAAGCAAACTTAAATGCACAAACAATGAGACAGGCAGCCAAAGCTAACAAAAATAATAAATGCAGAGGTATACGCGCTATATGAATATATATCTATATATATTTCGACCTGGGTCTCATATTTCAATTTAGATTTTTGAAAACGATGCGCGAAATAAACGCAAGCAAACAAAAACGACACAAAGCAGGCAAATAAACAAACAGGAAAACATCGAAAATACAACGCGTGGAATATACCCACTGTATGTTGATGTGCTGCAGATGAGTGTGTGTAAATAAGGACACACATGTATTAGTTTATACCCTGTAGAAATGTATGAAAAGTTGCAGAAGTTGAATTGAAAAACTAAAGTATCTTAAAGTACCTTAAATTCCTAACAAAATAACTGTCATATTTTACAAATTTTTAGACGAACTTAAATGGAACTTATGCCGAAAATGTCAGAGATTGGAGCTTTAAAGGCAACTAAATATTATAAAAGTGTCCCTGAAAATGTTAAGCTAACTATAAGCTACTGAAAGGGTAACTTAGCGTCGATCACACTCCTGTGAAGCCTGCTAACTCCTTGTTTATGTATCTGTGAATGAGCTCATATCTATGCGTTTGGACATTGGGTTCTGGGTGCTGTGTTCTGTTGGTTTCGGATCTGTTACTGGAACTGGGACGGGATGCTGCCATTCGCATAAATGCAGCGAAACTTTTGCCCTTTTGCACATTTGATGGCGATTTCGATGTGTTTTTGTTGTTGTAGTTGTTGCTGCCAGTGAAAATGTCCAAAAATGAGGCAGAAACATGCGCATGAATTTTGCGCAACAACAGCAAACAGTTGCTGTGGCAGAGGCAGTGTGGCAGTGGCACTAACAAGTTGCCGGTGCCAGGAAATGCAACGCAAATAAATGTGGCAGTTGCAACCCGTCCCGGTATATGCCAGTTGCTTTTTCATTTTGCCAATATTTTAGCCATTTTGTAACTTTATACTTGTGCGTTAAGCCGTGTGTTGACCCGGCTGACAAGCGTTTGCATTTTAGATATTTGGCACGAGACTTGCAGCTGCTGCCAGAGGCGGCGAAAAAAAGAGTAAAAACAGCTTAATAAGAAATTGGCTTGGACCTTAGACCTTTTGGCTAATTGCGAGGCGTTAGTTGAGCGTCTATTTTCGCGCCTTGCCACACGCGGCACGCCGAGAGGCACAGACGACGGCAACGACGACAATGTTGATTTGCATAAACATGCAACGTGTCTAATACAACGTGTGTTGGCCAACTTCCGTCTCAAGGCCAAAACTAATACGAAAATTCAATTAGCCATTCGCCTAGCCAACGACACGAAAAGGGCGTTACCAACAACTTCAATCTAACTAACTTGGCTTAAATCCAAAAACTGAATCGATTTGCCAAGTTATACTAACCTCCTGTTGTGTGTCTGTCTGTCTGTTTGTCTGTTTTGCTCTTGAACTTGCCCCTTGTTTTTGTGTGGCAAGTTACCTAAGAAAAAACTCTAAAAAACGGCTACCTACCGCATTTTGTGTGGCAGCCAAAAATGGCTGACGACGTCTTCGGCGGCGTCTCGCAAGTGGCGTTTTGTCAAATATTTTTGTTGGCCAGTTTAGGCCATCTTCTGCTTCTTCTTCATCGCTCTACGTTACTTCACGACTTTTATTTAATGAATTTCGCAAATTTTTTTGTGCTTTGCCGCATCTCACGCATGCAGCGCAGCAGCAGGCAACAATGTGGCGTTCTCTGACTTCTTTGCTACTGCAACTTGTCTCCACATACACGATGTGCGCATAATTGTCTCAATTCCTCAGATTCCATGATCTGCAAGTCGCAAAAACCAACACAAAAATTGTTGCTCAACTGAATGAATCGGCATTGGAACGAGCAGCACTTGCCACAGAGATTATCGCGCTGCATGTTTAGGGGCAACATGTGGCAACGGTTTAAACTGTGGCAGTTGCCTCACAACCAAATGCTTAGAGGGCATTATATGCCAAACATTTGATCAGCATTTCTTAGATAGCTAATAATGTGAGAGAACATTAATATCAATGAGCAAAAGCGTAGAGATTTGCAGTGAACATAAAAAAACATTTAAAGAAAAATCCTTATATAATTTGTATGTAGATTAAGTGCAAAGAATATTCAGAGCAACTGAAGAAGTTAAGAAGAAGCGTTAGAAAAATGTTACAGAATTTATCAAAGAAAAAAAAAGAATTCTATTTTATTATAAATTAAAATAAAATATATTATAATATTAAGCCCATCTTTAGTGTATCACCGCATTAAAGTTATTTTTTTGGCCAATTGATTTGAGTGGGAAGCGCTGAGATTAGCTGACATTACCATGGACTTGAATAGAATTGCGTAGTCTGAAGCACTTCACGAACTGCAAAGCCAAAGAGTTGGCCATTTAGGCGCGCTTAAAAGCCAAACGAAGATGACAATGACAACAAACTTGGCCCTGAGCAGACGCAAAACAAGTCGCCAATGGCCTTTTGTGAGCCAAAAAGTTCTCGCTCTCTATCTCTCTCAAAAAAAAAAAAAAGAAGAGAAGCCAAAAAACAATCGTCAGTCAATTGCTAAACGATTTGGAGTATGCGCGACAGGTATGCCTGCCTATGAAGACCGGCTCGAAGTTCAGCTCTTCAGGTTGAGGTTCAGCTTGAAAAGTTGGCGACAATTTTGCAATTGTCTGGGGCTAACAGCAACAGAGAGGAATGACAACGACAACGATGGAGGTCGTCGCATTGCTCACATAGCCGACAATGAAAAGCGCCGCAAATTGCAACTTGCTACTTGCTACTTGCAACTCGGCAATTCGCAAACTTGCAACTCGCAACTTGCATACAAAAATCTGTTTGTGAATTGTTTTTTTTTCGGGGTCTTGATAATTGCCATTCAATGGGAATTGAAGCGGCAAAAGGTGAATGGTTTGTTTACTGATTTTAAGACCTCGTAATAAAATGAATACAGGGTTTAAGGAGGTTGGTCACAAGGTGAAAAGTACTATATATTTCTGATCAACATGGTATGGTTTGTTATATGCTGCCATCGTAGACTAAGTACAGGGTCTTTTGCAGTCCACTACCACAACTGAAGCCTTTGCTTGTATTGTTTTAGTTTTTAGTTGAAACGATTTAATTGTTGTCGCTACTGTTTGCTACCTTGAACCTGTCTCAACCGCGTATTTCGATCTGTTACTGGCTCTGGCTAAGGGTCTGGGTTAGTATGAGAAGTTTCTGATGCGGTTTTGGGTTCAGGTTTGGGTTCAGGTTTTTATTTGAGTCACTTTTGTGCGTGGGCAGCTTCAATTACTCGCGTTCTCCTGCTGCGTTCATGCTTCAGTGAGTGCCAAGCAAGACAAGACTACAAAAAATAACACAAAAAAAAAAACAAAACTAATTAATAAATTAATTATGCTATTACAATAATATATACACACACACGCACACACAGAGCGCACACACACGTGTGTGGAGCCACCCTTGCGTCGAGACACACGCACTTTAATTATGAATATTTTCATGCTGAAATATGCATGCACTTCTTGTTGTTATAGTAGAGTGTTATTGTTGTGCATAGACCCGGTAGTGGAAAGGTGATAGAGTTGAAAAATAAAAGTGTAAGAACTATAAATTTATGAAAAAATCTTTTTGCTTTAAGACCTTAAATAAAGTAGTTTAGTTACAGGGCTCTTTACAGTCTTGCTGTCTGCAGTTAAGTTACTTGAACAAGTTGTTGCTGCCTCGAGAGTTGACTTAATTAGCCACCCAGTGAGGCAGTGCAAGGGTTTTACTCGCTCTCTTTCACTCACTCTCCCTTTCTCTGCCTCACTCTCTCTCTCTCTCATTGTCTCCCTTCCTACCGCAGACTGTCTTGTGCAGCACCTGACATAAGCTTCACTTAAATTTTCTTTCGTTTTGGGCAGCTAATTAGTAAAATTTGTATGCATATTATGAGCGAGAAAAGAACCCAAAGAATTTTCCTGACAGCGGAAAAACTGTAGCGAAGTAAAGAAAAATGGAGTGCGTGAGAGAGAGAGAGAGAGATAGTGAGGGGTATAAATAGAGATAGCAAGCATTTGATTTGAATTTTATTTCCATGTTAACAGTTCTATTATCCTTGTGGCTATATCTGTCCAGCAGAGTACAAAGACAGAGTAGGAGACAAAGACCGAGGGAGATGGCGACACTGTCTTATGGTCTATGAGGTTTTTCCACACTGACTATGATAAATCGCGCAATTTACCTGTGTGCGCCCAGGTAAATATATCAGCTAGGCAAGGTCATAAATATTAATTGTGTGTGTTTCGGGTTTTGGGGGCTGGTTCAGGAACTGGAACTCTGGAACTGGCCTTTAATTTTGCATGTCTCGCCTCCTCTAGCTGCTGCTGTTGTTGTTGTTCTTGCCTTTGGCGTGTGTTTGTTGTTGTTGTGGTTACTCGATGCTGTTGTTGTTGTTGTTGGCATTATCAATCGATCGAACGCGAGCTGCATTTGCTTAGGGGCCAACGCGAATCAATAACAACAAAAACAACAACAGTAACTACAACAAAATGTTGCCAATATTGTTAATAAATATTCCAGATTGCAGTCGCTACAGCATGTGTTCTATCAGCTCAAAGTTCTTCTACTGATTAAAGTGTAGTATGTTTTCAATATATTTATTGATTTAATATAATTTCCGTATTATTTCTTAGTATATATTTAATACCAATATTTATAGGCTAAGCTATAAAATGTATGTGCTTTTAGATATGAATTTGGAAGCAATATTTCTTGAATTCTGGTAAGAATTTCAACAGTTTCATGCTATGATAGAGATAGCAGAAGGTAGGAGAGAAAGAGAAGGATATAGACAGATAGAGAGAGAGATAGACGGAGAGAGGAGCACGCAGTTGCGAATCGAGAGTCGAGTTGAGTTATTCATAAGCGTGGCGCTGCTGTGATTAATATCCAAGGAATGCAGTTTATTGTTGTTGTAGGAACTAGATAATCGGGGCGTGGCAGCACAAGAGACACATGCCCAAAAGAAGGGGTGGCGGGGGTAAAGAGATAGCATATGTTAGAGGCAAGAGGCAAACTCAACTCTAGAGTTCAACGCAAATTTGTGTGCATTTTTTTTTTTTTGGTGGCCGCAAAGCTTTTTTCTCGGCTATTTTAGCTCAGTTATAAATTACTGCGGCCCAAAGGCAAAAGCTGAGTGTGTAGATGTGTGTGTAGAGTGGTGTGTGTGTGTGTGTTTATGTTGCTTGCATAATCTGTGCGCTGAAATCTTTTGCATCCACTTTCAGAGGCCAAAAGCAAAGGCAAAGAGGCAAGTGCAACTAAACCCCCTTCCCCATTCCCCCTCTGACTTTACCCCCTCTTTGTGGCTAGAACAATAGCCCTGGCTTGGACAATAAAGCCGCGAAGCTGTTGGCGGGAGCGTAGCTGGAAAACTGAATGGCCGCCACTCTCATAATAGAGTCATAAAATTTTAGTGCACCGCTTGGCAAAACTTAGGCTACCCCCTCACCGCATAACTCCCCCTCCACCCCTTACTACATCCCTGCCTCTGTTGCTGCAACCCCCCGTGGCGCCAAGCACAAGTAACCGCATCCCAGAGCCCACATCCACATCCACATTCACATTAACCACATCCACATCCATGTTCACATTGAGCGTTCCGCGTTCCACGTTCAAGTCAAAGTCAAAGTCGTTTCGCTTTGTTGGCCATTGTCCAGGCCATTTACTGACTTGGCCCATAGAAATACATATAATTGTGATTAATTATACGACATAAAAATGTTTTAGATTCAACATTTTGATGCATTTATTAACCGAAAAATCACTTGAAATGAGCGCCTTTTAAAAACATTGTAGCCACAGTAGCCGCTGGGAGAGTTTTGACTGTTTATCAGTTTTGGTAATAAAAGTTGGCTTACTGAAAAGCGTAACTGTTGGCTCGAAGGCTCCACTCTTTGGCCTATCATCATGTGTACTTTTGTGCATAGTTTCGAATCATTTTCAGTCATTTCGAATCATTTCGAATCGTTTTGAATCGTTTTTCTTTTGGCAGTTTAACGTAAACAAGTAGTTGCGATCGTATCGTATTGGTCTTTAAACTTAATTGAGTTCATAGGCTGCAACATGTGGCATACAACACAAACGGACGAACTGCTAAACTGACGAACTGTGGAATTGACAAACTGTGGAACTTGATGCGGTTGCTGCGACAATGGCGCACTTAAGAGGCAAAAGCTTCGTTATCACACAACATGTGAGCACTGGGGAATTGTTGTTGCCAGCTGAAGATGCCGCCTAAAAAACAATGAATGGGGACAACAACAATACCACAATCTACTGTGTCTGGAGAGGCATTTCATGCCCATCAAATGCATTGACATTGAACAATTGCGCGTAATGTTGTCGTACACTTGACAAGCGCGCAAATTGTAGTGCTACCTGTATCTGTATCTGTAGCTGTACCTGTACCAGTCGCCAGACTACCAGTTACCAGGCATCACATCTATGTAGCTAGCTGCCAGGTTTTTCAAGCCATCAGTTTGCCAGCTCTTAGCCTGGTTAAAGCGAAAGCTTGCATTTCAAATCTCGAGCAGCAATTTTTGGTCTAGCCAAAAAACTGCTGAAATGACGCAGCTGAAATACGCTGAAAGTATATCAAAGTCAGTGACTGACTGATCAGCGCGCAGACTAAACGACAAGCGGTAGGACGTTGAAGTTTTTGACAGAATACAACACTTAAAATTAATGAAACTAAACAAAATAAAAGTCAAAAAAGTTTTTAAAACTAAAGTTCAAACAAACTAAAATTTGTTTTATGCAATCTTTCTCACGCAACTGAAATGCCCTGTTGAAAGGGTATAAACTGCCAACAAGTTGCACAGAATTTGATGGAAATTGTCAGAGTTGTCTCGTCGTCTATGCAGAGTTGTCGTTGCCAGCCTAATGAATCGATGACTTGGACAAGCAGCGACATGTCCATTTGCCAAATACGAATGTGCGACGACAAGTCTCAACTAAATGCTAAATCCCGATTAATAGAAGCCATGTTAGACTATACTACACATATGTGGGGGTGCTGCCACGTTTATCACTAGCAAAACAGAGTTGCCGAATCGATTTCAGGTCGATAGATAGCAAAAGTCAAAAGTCAGCGCAAGTCGACGACGTTCTAAACTTTATATCCATATCGTTAACTACCAAATTTGGCTTTGGCAATATTTTGCAAGCCGTTAAAGATTTGCAAAAACAAAAACACAAAAAATAGTAGAGAGAGAAAGAACTGTAAAATGCATTTTTGTTGCCTTAAAAGGAGCCGAGGAAAAAGTTAACGAAAACGCACGATAAAAAGTGCAAACTTTGTTGCAACTGCTGGCCACAAAACTGGCAAAGGAACCACCAGTCGCAGCACCACCGCTAGCAGCACCACCAGCACAAAACTCGACTGAGAAATCCACTAGTATTTATTGTATAAATGAGGAAAATCGTGTTATGGTTTTCTTTTTACAGCAGAAACTGCGTATCAGTAACCTAATTGGCGTCTAGCACTATAATTTTCCTACTTTTCTTTCTTTTCCTATATGTATTGTTTATGCCAAATGCCATAACAATCATCTGGTTTGAAAGCAGCTGGAAAATTCTATTATAACTGCCATTATGTGGGCGTTACAGTGCAAATTAGTTGGGGAAAACAGGGCTGAGGGAGCTGGCAAAAGAAAACTGTTTTAGCAAAGAATTTCAACTGTTTATAAATTATATTTATAGGTTAAGATTGAGATTAAGCATACCAAATATTTTCTCAAAAAATACCTAATAAACTGATAATTAAACTAAGTGCTGATCTTGAGATAAAAATATAGATTTTTTGATTAGAGGCAACCCTTGGTAATCCAGGACTTTTCTCCTAAGTCTCTAAATGCATGTCTGACTGAAGTATATAATAATATTTTAATATTTAATACTTGACTATCGATTTACAAATGCGTAGCCTTGAAACCTCTGCTATATAAACGAGTGTCCAAGCGTTTAGCTGTTGTCAGTCTACTTTAAAGCGCTTTCAATGGCTGATTCTCAGGAGTACAAAAAGACCTGGAGACGGATCTATACGCACATGACTGATTACTGGCAGGTGTTGCGTCATGGAAAGCATCCGAAGCACTGTTCGATCTACTACAATCGTTTGCAGCTTATGTAATGTGTCTGAAATAGTTAGCAACACAATTTACTGTTAACTGCTTTCATAATAGGGCTTTGGGCAACTTTCCGAACAAGGAGGAGCGTCGTTCGTTAGTTCTCCGCATGTGGCATTTTTTTGTTGTGGGCCACATCGATTTATTCTTCATTACTATGTTCGTGGCACTGCCGGAATCTGCAAATAGCTTAGTCGACACTGGTCAGGATATACTCTGGCTTTTAGGGGTTTGTTTTGGGCTTATACTTTTGGGTGGATCTACATTTATCTAATTTTGTTCTAGTGTTTTTACATGATTTTCAAGTGGCATTTTTTACATGTTTGTGCGGATCAAGTGGATAAAGTGGTCACTTTGCTCGATGAGTTACATCTGGAGTCGAAAAATGAGCGATGTGTGAACAAAGTTCGTGCCCATCAGCGTTATCATTTTCTATTGGAATCAACACTGTGCTTTGTTTGGCATGTTGGTGTTTTTTTCTTTTTAATTTTAACCATGACACAACCGGTTTTCTCCAATCAAGCGTTACCGTTTCATTCCATTTATCCATTTGATTGGCATGATCCAGAGAAACATCCTACAGCCCATACTATCGTCTATATCTGGCAGTGTTGGGCCGTTTGTTACAACGTAATCTGTATTCTGTACTGCGAACTGATGTCTGCTCACATTTTCACCCAAATCGGTTGCAATTTAAAGATTTTATGCATAGAAATTGAGTGTTTGGCACAAGTAAGTCGTGATAATGTGCAAGTTTTTCGTCGGGAGCTTTACAAATTGGTGGAGTTTCATAATCGGATTATTAAGTAAGTTGGGTCTTTGAAATCTTTCCAAGATTTTCTACAAAATTTGTCACTATTTTTACAGCCTTGTGGCACGTACCAATCAAGTGTTCTATAGTCCAATGGTTATGCAAATGTGTACGTCCTTTCTGTTGATCTCTTTGGCAACATTTGTGTCCCTTGTCGCCCGTCGTGAGCCAAAGGTGGCCATGAGATTTGTCTTGTTTATGGCGCTGACCTTTTTTCATCTCTCCTATTGGTGCTTCTCGGGCGATCATGTCACCAGCGAGTCGCGGAAGGTGGCCATTGCTGCCTACGATGCCTACTTGTGTTCACCCTACAAGCCGGCGATCCAGCGTGACATTATGTTCATCATTCAGCGAGCTCAATCGCCACTTAGCATGGGCGCCGCGCCCTTTCCGCCTCTCAATTTGATATCCTATATGGCTGTGAGTTTAGTTTGGATTTTAAACTAATTCTATAGACTTAATTTGTTCTCAAATTTTGACAGAATCTCAAGCAATGCTACAGCATTTTGACGTTGCTGCTGGAGAGCTTGGATTAAGTGGGTCTCTGTGTGGAAAGTGGGGCTTAAACTTAACTTGTTTCTTAAAGTAATAAGAACCCATTTTAGTTTATTATTAAGTTTTTGCAAAGTTGTATTATTGTTTAGCTTATAACATACATAAAATGAATCTGATCTTAGCTACAACAAAAGTTATGCAAAGCTCACTCTCCTAGAGAAACCAAAACAATTTATTTGCTACTAAACTGTGCAAAACAGCACTTGCTTGTGTAGTTGAATTAAATACTTAATAAAGTACTTAATAGAAAACAACTGCCAAGTCGACTTAATGCGCTGCTTTAGTTAATTTCGGTCTGAGCAACTCAATCGCTGCTCATAAAGCAATTTTAGCTACTTTCTGGCTGGGATTTGCGCCCGGAACCAACGGGCAGAGGGTTCACTGTAGTAACCCCGAGGCCTCTAAACTAAACACTACAGCAAACTGTAAGTGAGACTACTAAATACTCTCAGTAAAGGTATAACGAAGAAGTCTTGAAAGTTGCACTTACTTTCGACCAATCTGTAACTAGTTTTTAAGTGTATTGAGTCTTCTTCGACCTGAATCCAATTCTTCTTCTTTGGTTTATCAATAATTTGGGGCTGCTGGAAGAAAGTTTTCGCAACCAGGTTGCATTTTATGCATGCGACCCCGTGAGGTCGCTTTGCAGCCGTTTCATCCTTAAACGAAGTTGCAACCAGTTAGGGGCAACTTGAAGCAACTCATAAATTGCAATTGTGTGGAACATGGAACGTGGGGCAAGTACTGGAAGCTGGTTTGGTTAGTGCAGCCTGCTCCGTCATTAGCTTGATTGAATCTTATTGTTGGCAATTAACCTGAGCAGCTAGAAGGCCAAACAGCAGCAGCACTGTGGAATAACAGCAGCCACAGTTCTGTGGCTTGGATAATAACTTCATTTGTTGCAACATCCAGGGGCCAGCACATGACACATGACACAACATGTCATCTGCTTATGCCACAACTAATTGCCAGCGACAAGTCGCCACAATTAATTAGCCAAAACGCCAACGGATCGAACCACAGCCCACAAATGGCTGAACACTTTGCCAATCCAAAATTTGCATGCAACCAAAGATCGTCTAACGTACCACAAAAAAAGAAAAAGGGGAAGGAAAGCGTGGAGAGGGAAGGAAAACCTTTGCATATTGTACAACGAATTTCACTTAGGAGCAAACACAGCGCCAATCCCAGACAGTAAACGTTGGCGAAGTCGAACAGCAAACGATTTGTCAGACAGTCATCTCTCTATCCCCCGCTCAGCCGCTTTCTATCTCTCATCTGCTCATTTAAGACTGCACTTCCTACTTACGTTTGAATATTCGCAATTGCAATTGCATTTTGCCAGTGTTTACTTACTTAGTCAAACCGCAGCTTCTAGTACGCACAGTGGAGCGTAGCTCATGAAAAGAGTTGCAAGAGTTGACATTAAGTATATAATTTAAATAGTTTATTTAAGCAACCTCTATAGATCGTAATGTTTAGATTTCTTCACTAATTTGTAGTCGATTGTCTTTACATTTCTTTTGCCCCACTGTGCTGGCAATCGCATGCAGTTGCAGCGCCTTTGTCATGACATGACAGCAGCCTAATTCATCATTATGGAGCTACACGGGCTGCTTTAGCTTCAGCTCCAGACTCTGCCGAGTCTCAATGAGAGTTTTGTCGCGACTTTCGCTAGACGTTTGCATGATGATGCCGCTTCCCCACTCACCTCCCTTTCCTGCTGGGCTGCGCATCTATGCAGCGATCTCGTTAGACGGCGTGCCCGTGTCTGTAGCCTGATTCCATGTGGCATGCTGACTATCCTCAGTGATTCATTCATGCGCAGTAGTTGGATTTTTCGCTTGCATGCAGCTGACAATGATGATAATAATGATGATGCATGTGGCATTCAATCGGTAGAAGATCGTGGAGGAAGTGGGTAAATGGTGGTGGGGGGAAATGGTTTCGCCTTTCGGCATCAACGACAACGACGAAGACGACGACATTATCGTCAGCCTCAAGTCAGAAGTCAGCGATGTCAGTTGAGCTCTCTGTACTTCTGCTTATCCGACAATGTATCTTTCGGTGTGGGCTTGCCGAATCCGAATCCCAATCCCAATCCAAAAAGCCCGAAAAAAACCAATGGAAAGTTATTGAAAGCCTGTAAACGTCAATCTACGTTCATTGTCTCTTGTTTTCTCAAAATATACATATTGCTCAGTTCAGTTCAGCTCGGGTGCCATCAATAAATCAAACGAATTGAACCAAAGCTTTCAGTAATTAAAGTTCAAGCTATCTAAATCTAATTAACCTCAAGTAAAGAAATATATGACGCTTAAGAGTCAATAAATAATTATCTGGAAAAATTCAATTAAAATTTTAAAGAGCTATTTGCTTTTAAAGAATGACTTTTCATTAAAAAAGAAGATTTGAAACTTTGTAGAGCGTTTATTTAAAGAATTTCTTAAAGAGTTACTTTAAAGATAAAGTTAGTTATGTAAGAAAAACTATCTTTACAAATTTATTACAATATTTAAAATTTAAAAAAATTTTTGAAACAATGTATTTAAACTATCTACTAATTTATTAAAGGCGCTTGCATTTTAAACGAAACTTAAAGCTGTTATTTAGCTCAGCTGTTAGCCTTTTTATCTGCCTCTTTGACTGCATTTCCATTGCTGATATGCGCCAATTCCCGCGCTAACAGAAAAGGTGTCAACTATTCCGTTGACTGAGTTGCTTAGTTAATCATCGAACCGTAGTAGTACATGCTACAACTAGTAGCTGTCGTATGTGGCATGCACGACTTCATTATAAGGCGACCTCATATGCATCATCATCATCGTCATGATCATCGTCATTATTATCAACAGGAGCAACAACTGGGAGCACTCTGATTGTCATGGCTCGTGACATGTCGACCAGGTTCTTCGATTGGTTGGACACAAACTTCTGATTAGTTTTTGGTAGTTTTTCTTTTGTTGCCACAAAACTTTCGTTTTGTTTGGCTGCTCATCAAGCGCTTGGAAAATGCACGAAAATGTGCCACAAATTTGTTTGTCAACTGCAACGGCAACAACTCGCCGGAGTTGGCCATTAAATTCCTGGACGGTTGTCGCTAATGAAGTCATAAAACCGCATGACATTTTCGCCAACTGCTCAGAAAATCAGAACTCGCTTGTTTGAATACCCTGTAAAATCTTAATAAGGTTTTGACAGAGGCTAAAGTTCTCTGCTATTCGCACCAAACTTACCTATTTTTCTTTTTGGCAGGTTAGAATATACTGACCAAATTTGGCTTAAAAAGCACTACTGTATCTTATAGTTGTCTTGGCCACGATCAGTTGGAAAGTGTCCACATTGCAAGGGTAACAAATCTTCGTTATGCCTGCGATAAACTTTCTTTCTTTGTTTTGATTTTTTTTGGCTTTTTCGGCTGACAATCCTGTCTGAGGAGTGTGTTGTGTTTTGGGGCGCTGTCGTACACACAATTGTCTGTTGTCTGGTCGAGGTTTTCGGACCTGGTTCAATCGTTCCAATATGCAAATCGAGCGCCGCCCGCTGCCACCCACAGACAGAGCGACGACAGCGACGATCCATGTGTCCATATGTCCATATGCTGCTCATATCTCCACTGAGATCTTTCGCTTTCGATTGGCTTTACGACATCGTGGCCAAAGAAAGAGAGAGAGAGAGAGAGAGAGGGAGAGGCAGAGGAAGACAGGGAATTGGCTGCGCTTTATTTTCGGCTTAGCTTTATCTGGCCAACAGATTTTTTGCTGTTGTGTCTCGCTTCGTGCTGCAAATATGCAAAAATCTGGAGACAGCAAAGAGAAAAGAAAGAGACAGGCAGCGAGAGTGAAAGAGAGAGACAGACAGAGAGATTGTATGCACGTCCATGGCACACGTTTCGAGGGCCTTTCGTGTCATAAATGGCATAAATATTCCATTTTGACCGGGCAACCTAAATATTTTTCTGCACTCTTCGCTCAATTCTCCGGCTCTCTGTCCCTCTCCTCACTCCATCTGTCATTGCTTATTCACACACACACAGCAGAGCTAAATTATAACAATGTGCGATCTGAAAACTTTCACTTTTTACTCAGATCTTTTTTGATAATTTCTTTATGAAAATGAAATTAAATCGTTATTCATTTTTATGCAAGGGATCGCAGCAGTCAAGATAAGGTTTATGTCAGCTCCGGGTTCAGACAGGCCAAAGAAATACTTGACTTTTGTTGTAGAATCGCATAAACATGTAGAAATCTTAATTTAGTTGCTGTATTTAAACATTTTACTCACTTTAAATTAAATTCCTGCATGGAAAAATAAAATCACTCCACAAAAAGAGCTTTAAATCTTAACAAAAGCATTAAATACAGTTGAATAAAAACAATGAATATATGATGAGGTTTTTTAAACCGTTAATGGATTATTCATTGGTTCAATTTGCTAAATGGTTTTCCAATCAAATGAAATTAAAACAAAGCATTTATAGGAATTATTATTTCTTTTTCTCGTTTTATTATTCATTTTGTATTGTTTGCTGTTTATTTGCTGTTTGTTTGTCTGTTTGTTTGTTTTCTCTCGATTTGTTGCACAATTGAGTTGAATTTATTGTGAAAATAATTAGTAATAATTTGTCAAGTTTTTGTAAGCTAAATTGGAACATTTTTAGTTGCATTTAGTAGTGTTTGAATCTATGCTGTATTTTTGTTTATTTAATGTTGACATTTGAGTTATTAATTATAGTTGCTAATTATCATAAACATTAACATAACTATTTATCAGTATTTCTATAGTTACGATTATAATTATAATTATTTTTTGTTATTGTAATTGTAAATTGTTATTTGTTGTTTGTTATTTGTATAATTATGTTGCGAATTGTGTGCGTTTAATGAATAAATATTTAAAATACAATATTGCAGTTGAGTTTTCGTTTATATTTATTTTTATTTAATGCATTCAAATTAGAGTCGAATGACGAGGGACAAAAAATCCTCGAATTTAATCGAATTAGATTAACTGTAAATTTGAGTTAATTTCATTTGATTGCGATTAAGTTTACGCTCTACTACTAAAATAGTTTGTACATAGCAACATTATGACTAGTCTTTGGTTGTTTTTATATATTTTGTTGTTGTTTAACTATCGTTTAAACATAAAAAACTTGAACTTTGTAGAGGAATGTACCGTTAGCCAGCAGTTTGTTTACAGTTTATTTTAATTTTATAGTTTTTTTTTTGTGTAATTGTTTAATTGGTATTTGAAAATCTTAAGTTTGTTGGCAACTTTTGTTGCTGCACGCTCATTTAATTAATTGCTAATTGGAGCAAACTAACTCGAATTTATTTACAGTGTACATGTATTTACAATGGCGCGAGTTAAGTACTTTGTTGTTGTTGTTGTTTTTTAAATAGTTGTTAAGCTTATGTGATATGCATGACATGAATTCTTTATGATTTTGCTGCAACCTCAAAGTGTTGTGCATCAATGAATGTTTAAGCATATTTTAATTTTTCATTAACTTTATTCATTTCTCTTTCTACTGGGATTTTTTATAGTTTTAGTGAGGGAAATGCTTTAGTTAGTAGTTTTCCTGCTCGCTTTCCTTTTACAAAGGCTCACAGAATATTGCCAAACATTTGCACAGCTTTAAAGTATTTTCTTTTTAGTTTTCTTGTTTTTTTTTTGCTGTTCTTCTTTGTTGTTTGTGGTTTTTCCTTTCGATTTTCCTTTTTGTTTTGTTTCCTTTGTGGTCGTTTGCCATGGCAATCGAAACTATTTGCTTTTGTAATTACTAAACAAGAGGAATGAAGTGAAAAGCCACAAAGTTTGGTGCCATTTGCAGCCGAGAACATGACGGCAGCAACCAGTTAACACACACACACACAGGCTCTCTGTCCCTGTCTCTCACACACTCACACACACACACACATGCACACTAGCTGCCTTTTCAATATACAAAATAATAAAGGATTTAAGCAGAGTTTTGGCTGAAAGTGACTGCTAAATACCCTGTAAAAGCAGCATCACAGTTGGTAGTTGACAGTTGGAACTTGGCTAAGCATTAGGCATATATATTTTATATATAGTAAAACCAAGTGTTAGCCAAATAACTTAAAGCAGACACTCTATCATAGCGAGTGAGGACTGTAGCTTGGCTGTCAGTTGGCGAAAATTCTACTTCCTATCCGTGTAGATATGCCCCTTTGTCAGGCTTTAAGAGGTAACACACACACACTCACACACACATATACTCAGAGAACGATTTAAACTGGTAGCAAAGCTGTCAGAGTTGCCAGAGTTTTGCCAAAGCTGGAAAACAAAAAGCACGCTCTTTATTTGCTTTAATCTGACAAAATCCGTGTACTAATGCCGAACGGCAATAAAGGATAAAACGTGCCAGGCATGTAAAGAGCAAGCTGCCACACAGCACCCCACCACGCCCACTTGCTGTAGCCCCGGCACGCCCCTCCGCCTCATCACAGCGCTTGTCACTTGTGCTCGTTTTGGGGGCTTTTGGTTTTCGATAGTTTGCAAAACGGAAGTGGAAGTGACACTAAATTCGTTTCGGTTTTCCCAATTCCAGACAGACACACAACACACACACCACAAACACACATATACACAGAGAGCTAGTGTGTGTGTATCCTTATGAACTGGTGCACAAATATAAACTTCACAAAATGTTACGTGTAATCCTTTTGATGATCTGCATCAGAATTTGTGAGTCGCATTTTAAGCAGACAACAACAAGAACAACAGCAACAAATTGTTGCATGTTGCTGTTGTTGCTGCCGCGTGTTGCTGCTGCTGCTGCTGCTGCTTCTGTGCAACATGTCACTGCCAGATCCAACCGCTGCTCAGGCTGTGCCGACGACGCCGACGCGACCAATTGCAGCTCTCGGCTGCATCTCAGCTGGCGACCACCATCGTGCCGCCTGTGGCATGTGGCGACCAGTGTGTAGATGTTGTTGCTGCTGCTGCTGTGGCTGCGGCCGCCTCTGTGCTCGCTGGCGATGACGTGACCGAGGACATCGAATTGGAATTAGAGTGGTTGCTGTTGCTGTGGGAGCTGTTGCCATGTTGCAGCTGCAGCGGTTGTTGTTGCGGCTGATGATATTCGGGCTCCTCATATGCAGCATCCTCATAATGTGGCAGCGACAGCGGCAACGGCGGTGCGTGATGATGATGATGCTGATGATGATGATATGGATGGAAATAATGTGCTGGTTGTTGTTGTTGTTGCTGTTGCACTGACGCTGTCGTAGGTGGCAGTGGCAAGCTCTGTTGCAGCTGCAGCGGCAGTGGCAGCGGTTGCAGTCCTCGTATGCTATCCGCCGGGTGAGCTGTGTAGATATTGCTGCGCCTCAGATGATTGTTGTTGTTGTTATTGTTGTGGGCACTGTTGCCGGCAATTGGAGCGCCAGCGCCGTTAGAGTTGCCACCCGCTCCGTTGCCGTGGGCGCGTTTGCTGCGCGACCACCACTGCACATGTGTGTCTGCAACGGCACAAGAAGCGACACAAACAAATGTTAGTAAGCAATTGGCAGAGAAATGTGGCAAATTGAGGCTAAGAAATGGTGCACAGTGGGTTAAACTTGAGAAATAAGTGACGGGAGTTAAGAAAATTTAAAGAAACTAAAACACTTGGGATAGTTTAGGGAAGTAAGTTCTGTAAGTTTAACCGCACTGTGCGCTTTACTCTACAGTATTAGTTTACTCACCATTGCGATTATTGGAGCTCTTTTTGCGTCGACATCGTACGACGGCAATCATGATGATGGCACCGAAAAGCGCCGACAACACGGACACGATGATCAGCGTCAATGGCCAGCCCAATTCCGTGGCCTTTTCTGCAAAGAGAGAATGGAAACGTTGAGTGGGTTAGACAAGGGCGCAGTGTAAAAGAGGTAAAGGGGGCGGTACAGCGAACTGTTGACAATGGAAGGTCCGTGTTTTTGTTTTTTTCTGTTGCGCTTACCTATCGTGTTCTCGAACATGAATGTGCTCTTGGTGGGCATGGCCCAGGAGCATAAATCACATGTGGTTAGACCATCGCTCAGCACGGGCTCGTCGACAAAGAAGGGTGGGCGTGGCGGTGGTGGCACAAAGCGACCATTCCACAAGCCCTGCTCGCTGGCATCAAAGGCCATTGGTGAGCCAAACAAATCGTCATCGTCATCGAAGATGTCGAATGTCACATCCCCAAAGCTGCTCAAATCCTGCTCCGCTGAGCTGGCCACCAAGCTCTCAATACGCGGCGGACTAAATGTGGGCAATCCCGTGGCAGTGGAGTCTGTTACGGCGGAGGAATCTGGCGAGGAGTAGGAGGTGGAGGCGGCGGAGACGACGGACGATGTGGCGACGCTGGCGGATGTGGAGACGGAGGCGGATGTGACTTGATTTACAATGTAACTAAGGCGTGCATCCTGGCCAGCTGGCAGGATGTTGACCATTGTCCTGGCACTGGAGCTAACGCTGATGTTGGCAATTGATGGCATGCTGTGTGTGTGCTGGTTGGGAGGGGTTGGCAGTAGGGGTATTCCTATAACGCGGATGTTGTTCTTGTTATCCGCTTTCAATCCTTTCGACTGTCAGTTGTCTACTCCAGCTGCCTTTTGAACATTTTGAGCTCTCGCCTCGGTCTCCAAGTCGATGGCTAGAAAGAGAGTAGAAAAGATTTTTCACATGTTAGTTCGCAGAGGAAACAGACTAAAGATAGTGATATGTAGCTAGTAAGCTTTGAAATACTTAAAAAAAAGGAAGCTAAAATCGAGAATTTTATAGCAATTTTTTTTTTACAGGGCAAAAATGTTGGTTTACTCAACCAATTAAAGTCTTAATTGTGCTGTCAATAAGGCAAAGAAGCTTTCACAATTTGAGCCTAGTACACTTGGAGAAACTGTGGGCTTATGTCTTTGTTAACGGCTAATAAGCTGACAAAACTGCTAAACTGAAAAACACGTAAATAAACTGTGTTTTAAGAGCTTTTAATATTATTTCCACTGATGGTTTTAAAGCCTTAAAAAGTGTTCATATCTTTGCAGCTCAGCCTAGAAATAATCCTGACCAGCATCTAGAGTGACAGGGGAGGGCTGGAAGTGGGAGTGGGTGAGCTAAGAGAGGAAGCAAGTCATGCATCACATGCCAAAGCCACGTCAGCAATCGTTTTTCAATGACTGTTTTCTACCTATTTCCAATTTGTATCTCACAGATACACAAGTGCTGCGAGTAGAAGATACATGAGTTCTCCCTTTCCATTTCTCAGCCCTCACATCCATGTCGCTGTATCTTTTCAGCTGGAAATTGAATTTTTGAGCAGCATTGGCAGCAGTGACTTCAGCTGCGCTCTTTCCCCCTAGCCTATCACCCCCTCTCTATCACTCTTTCGCTTTCCTTCTATGTCGCGCTTTAGATACTCCCCAATGCACTGCTAACAAGAATTGACAGCTTGACAGTTTGATATCAGTCTAAAAGTCAGCATTAGTTACAGTTTGCCGTTTTCAACTCGAAAATTTTTGCTATATTAAAAAAAGAGGGAGAGTCCTCCCTTTTTCCAAATCCCTCTCTCGCTGACGACTTTCTCCCTGCCAATTTGTGCATAAAGTATCTGACTGTTTTGCCATTCAGTCAGAACCGACTAAATGAACTCAATTTGCGAATCGTTGTGAAACAATAATCATGATAAATTAACACTAATTTGCAAGCGCCAAGTGCAGCATTTGAATTTGATTTCAGTCAAGAGAGCAGCAACCAGTGGTGTGGTTTTTCAGGGGGGCCAACGAGAAAGGGAGAGCTATGTGCTTGCTCTTTCCTCTTCATTTAGGAATTTCATAAACATTTGCTAAATAGAGCTAATTAGCCACTGCGCGGGGACGTAGCAAAATTGCGTGGGATTTATGTATGGAATGTGAGCTGAGCCAGCGTCATGGGAATATTGAGTTGGCAAAGTGAACCAGTGTTGGTAAACGCATGTATGCTATGATACGCCTTAAATTATGAATATTTCGTATTCGTATGATTAGGAAGTATTAGATGAATACTTTGTTTAAGAGCAAGAACACGTTAAAAAGGTGGCAGTCTGAAAACTTAATCTTAGCTTTCGTCACTGTTGACATTTTCCTTATGAGGTTAACATACGTTAAAACCAACTAAAACATGTGTTACGCTCTTAAAATTCATTAGACATCATTTAGTATTTAATGTGGTATTAAAAAATACCAAAACCACACACATTACAAGCGTTTTGTAAGCAATTAAAAGCCAAAACTTTCTGTTTTCTACAAATGGCAACACTACCCAGTGGCCCCCAGCTGCAGCTGACGCCACTGTTGAACCCCCTACCCCTTACCCCACCTCTTCCGCTGCTGTGACTAAGACAACAAAGCAGCGCCATCAGTCGGTTGGCAGCTGAATGAAGTGGGCACGTTTCTGGCATTAGCAGCTCGGGCAGTTGCCGAACTTCAGCGCCAAATGAAATATGCAACTTCAGGTGAGGTCTTCAGGTGAAGCTACCCAAAAACTACCGTTGCACCTGCCACACCCCCAGAAAGAGGGAGAGAGGTAGGGTAAGTGAGAGTCGGGGATGCCCAAAAAGTTGCAAAGTTTTCACGTGGCAAATGGTTAAATAATATTTTTTGCCAATGCTTTTGCTTGCAGCAACTGCAACTGCAGTCGAACTTCGTTGGTGTTGCACAGTGGTGCTGCACAGTGGTGTCGCTGCAGCGGCTGTTGTTGTTGTGAAGTAAACGATATTTAGTCATTCTCGAAAATGAGAAAACGTGATGCGCATAAATTGACGCAAAGAGAAAGAAGAAGACGAGAGTACTTTTTGAGTTGTGAATGCGAATGTGAATCTTTTTGAATGAATGAACACACGCACACACAGACACGCTCTCACACACACTCTTAAGCTGCCGGGTGGAGCTGAGCACCTGGTTTAACCAGCTTTTAAGTCAGAGTCTTCGTGTGGGTGGCTGCAATTCCTCTTTTTCTTGTTCGAAGACAACGTTGACGTTGGCTATTAATAAATTTTACTTTGTTGCATGCCTAGGAGTAAAGTCTTAGAGTTAAGAGAGTCGACTGCAGAAGACCCTGTAATCATAGGGAATAACACTGATTCCTCCGCACTTTTCCGGCCCGTTACACCCCTTTAAACTCTTGAAGTACCGGGTCTAAAAACAGCGAATAGTAGAGTCACGTGAGTTTCTCTCTTTCCTTGAACGTATCTCGTTTTATTTTGCTCTTTGATTTGCCTTTGATATGACAGTCGCTGTCTCTTCTGTCTTTTGCTGCTGCGACAGCTGTCAGCTGCCAGTTGGCAGTTGCCACAGTTACCAGAGTTGCCGCAGTTGCCACAGCTGGCACATGCCTGCTCTTGAGTGCGTGGGCGTGGACCAATGTCCAAAACGTCTTCAGTTTCAATCGCTTTCATGCCGCGGGCTTCAATCTTTGCCAATTGAATGGAACACGCCGTGGAGTTGGGAGTGTGGAGGGGGGCAATACAATCGCCTACGCAAAAATGGCAGTGTATATATAGCATACAATGTAACTGTACAAATATGACAATAAAACAACAATAAAACAATAACAATCGCAACAACAAGAACTCGGTGCATTGTTGACCGAAAAGCAATTACACATGTCCTACAATTGCCACGTTGCTGTCTCTCTCGCACACAACCACTGCTAACTTTTAGACCCTGTACTTTAAAGGCATAAAGTGTCTACCAACTTTTGTTATAACATTTTCTGAAAACTTAATGAGTGTAGGAAAAATATATATTTCTTACTGGGTCTTTTGCTGTCGTCTGTGCTCAACGTTAGCATTGCCTATTAGCTGCATTTGTTTGCCATGTTTACACATCCCCACACTCCTTCTTACACACGCACACTCCGATCACACACAACTTTTAATTAGCACAAATGTTTGAACATTATATTCGCATATTTTTATTATGGCCTCGAGTCGCATAAAATGTGTGTGCAAATATGAATGAGGCCAAAATGAATACTGAAATTTAATACGTTTTTCACCCCCGTTCAGCCCCTCCGACCCAACAATACTCCCCCTTATAACACTCGTTGCATGACAACTACATAAACAACATGGAACATTGCCAAATGTTTACTCTGCGAGTTGGCTTTTAATTTAATACAAAATTTTATTGGTCGATGGTTGACTTTTCCCTTTAACCCCTGTGCATTTTATCTGCCATTGTATGAGCTGTAAAGCAACACAGAAATATGGCTGTAAAACGTCGTTTAAATCGTTAAAAAAGTCGTTTAAATTGTTAAGAATTTAAAATTCACAGTTAAACAAAAGCGCCTTAGATTTAATAGTGTAAAGTGAAGAATTAAGTAAGGAGGAAGACAAGCATAAAGCTCTTTTAAGCCAAAATCTCATTAATTAAAATTCATGTCAAAATTTATGCATTAATCTTTCAACTAAACAAAATTAGTAGCTTTAATAAATAATAAAGCAAAAGAGAAATTCTATTTGGCCAAAACTGAAATTGAAAAGGAATTTGGGTAGAAATTTATGCATTAAATTTGATGGTAAATAGACTGCATATTTTTGATATTTATACAGCAATGGAGATAATTTAATATAATGGAGCGTCAAATTTTGGGCGCATAAACAAGCTGTGTGTGGGCGTATAATTTTCGCAGTAACTGTCAGTGGGACACAGCACAAGGATACCAGGAACTACAAGAGGAAGAACTGTCGGTGACTGGCGACTGGCGACTGACACCCACAATCAAATTTGATTTCGCTTCGCTGTCCGTTTCTACTTGATTTTAAAGCATAGTCAAGGATATATATATATCCTCTAGTACATAAATATATACAGATAGATAGAATATAGACAAGCATGTTCATGTTGCACAGGCATGGGAAACGTGCCTTGAATTTTCCTAGCTTTTCCTACGCTTTCCCAACATTTTTTTTGTTTTGTTGGAACTTTTTTCGACAGCGGGCGAGTCATCAACTCAATTCCCAGAGAATGAAACAACAGCAGGCTGTAAAAAGGACAAAGGAGCTAGAGAGAGAGAGAGATGAAGGAGATGGAAGTGAGTAGCAGAGGAAAGTAGGAAATAGGAAGCAGGAGCTGCAGAAGATGCTGATACCATAATTTGCACTAATAATGAAGCAACTGGGAAATAGAGAGATAGAGACTTGCTCTGCCTGTCATGATGACTGGACCTAAAGCACAGAAAACTTTCATTCTTAGTGTCTCTTTTGCTACTTCACTCTCGCTCTCCCTTACTCCTGTTCTCTGTCTGGCCTTAGTGTCATAGGTAAGGGCATAAAAGCATTTGCAACAAAGTAATTGAGTTAACTAGCAAAAATATAATGGCATTGTCAAGAGAGTGAGAAGGGAGACAGCAATTCTATCCATCTATCTGTCTGTCTGTCTGTTCAGCTGTCTGCTCACTCCAGTAAGACAATGATAAACGTAGATAAACTTTCAGTTAGTCGTTTGTTCAAAGACACAACAAAAAATCGAATGCATGAAAATTGAAATTTTATTCAAATGTTTGTGACGATAAAAGTAAAATTTAAACCAAACTCTGTTCGATTTACAGATTTACATTAATTATGAGCACGGAAGAGATGCCAAATATAGAGCGAGTCGACTGTAAAAGAGCCTGTACTTGGCAGTAGTCATAGATTAGAAATTCATATAATTAAAGTAAAGAATTCTTAGATTTGTTGAGTATGGCCTTAAAAAACAAATTAAATTTGGTGTATTAGTCATTTCTCCGCTTACAAACCTACTATACCCCTTGACATTATTCAGCTACAGGGTCCAAAAATGTTATTTCGGATTGCTGACACAAAGGAATGAGCCCCAAGCCAGTTTGGACTCAAGTAGTTGCATTTCTCAAATACAAATTAGCTGATTTCTATGCACATCACAGGGAAAACTAATAGAGTTGTATAACAAGTTACCGGAAAAACTGGTAAAAAGAAATCTCCTACATCTCTACCCCTCTACCTCTTGCTCTGGCTCTCTACCTGTCTCTCTCCTGTTCTCTCTTGGTGACTGTCCACTTCAACCAACTGATAAACTTAGCGTTTTATTGCCAATTCAAATTCAAATGAAATGCATTTTCGGTTAAATCTTTATATCGTTCGAATCGATCGATGGATCGTTGTATTGTCAACATCTGCATAACATTGATAAACTGAGCTAATGAAGCAAACTAAACCTTAAACTGAGTATTATGCCGATAAGCTGAAGAGATGTTAGTTAGTAAATGCCTCGAATGCCTCGAAGAATACTAAATTTAGCTATTAAATTATGCTTGGCTAGGCTTAAAATGAGAATTGTTTTTTTGTGTGGTTTGCAGATAAGCCTAGTCAAGAAAAAAATATGCATATTGTGAGCCACTTTTTGACATAAACTTATATATGTTTTCCAGATTTTCCCACCCAACTTGGCTGAAAAACAATTTGCTTAAATCAGAGCTTAAGTTGAAATTGATGGAAATGCACAAAGGAAACAAGTTGAAAGTGTTTAACTGAAGTTGCTGGACCTGAAGATGCTCTGTAATTGTAAAGTGTTGATTAAATAACAGACGGACTGGGCAGATTTAATTACTGGTAAGTCAGTTAGACTGTTTATCAAATTTTACTTATAAAAGTAGGGGGTATACAGTAAGTAGTTCAACTCTGCGAACTATGAGGGGATTCTCCATATTAAAATCAGTTTAAAATGTACCTAATTAGCTCATATTTCAGTTATATCCTTATCAATATTGGATTATGTTAGACCAATTTATTCTATGTGTTTACTTAGTTTCGTATACCCCTTTTGAGCTGTGTGCAGAGGGTATGTACAACATAAAGCTGGCTTCCAAACAATTTCAACAACTTTTTGGGGATTGGCCGCTGACGATGACAGACTGACAGTGGGATAGCAAGACCGAGGGACAGTGGGGCAGACACACAGACAGACAGACAAGCCACACACAGCGTGTGGGAGCTGCTTGAGTTAAACTGTCTGACTTGTCTCTTGTCTCGTCTCAACTCTCAGCTCAGAGCTCATAGCTGCCTGGCTGTCTGCCAGTTTCCACAGATTCATAATTTTCGACAAACAAATCGCTTTATAATCCCTTTTCAAACACACACACACACACACACCACACATACACTCTTACAGTGCAGACACTTGGCTTCATTCTAATCCTGAGCTGTCAATAAGACATTAATGCTGCTCCAGCTTCTCACACAGCTCAACTCGGCTCAAGATTTTGTAGTAGAAACGGGAACATGAACGGGAACTGGAGTGGGTACCACAACCATAAGGAGTGAAGAGAGGGGAAGACGCGTGTTGAGTGTAATGTGGGCGATCGAGTTACAAAAAAAACTCGCTTTTGTTCTCAGCGCCTTTTGATGATTGAAAAAGGATGCCAGACACAGATACACACGCACACACACAGGCACTTGTTGAGCTACAGCCATAAAAATATAAAAAGTAGAAGGAACAGAGAACAATCCTATTTTTTATTGCTTTATTCATTTTCAATGCTCTCAATCTATTTTGGAAAACCTTTTACTATGCATATGTTTCAGTTAGTTATGTTAGACTTTATATTATGTGCAGGATAAAATCTAATTTCAACTTGCAGCAGCTGCAGCGAGCAACGCATAAAGTTGCAGCTTTTTAAAGCTTGCCACAGACGGCGGCAAGTGTCTAATGCAATTTGCTGGCGCACAAACTCAATAAAGAAGAAGTAGTCAGCAAAAGGGCGTAGGGAAAGGGGGAGTGGCATCCAGGGCTAAGGGGGGAATCGGTGCTGGTAGCCAGCAGTTGATAGATTTGCCAGGCTGCCGCAGGCCACACACGCAGAAAGGGTCCACGCAGAATGGTATGCTGCTCACCTTTTGCCCAGGCACTTTGCTTGCAATCATTTTTCTTGCAGGCTAAAAAAGGAGAAAGAAGAAGAAGAAGAATGATGTACATAAATAGAAGCAAAGAATAAGCGAGGAGTGGGGAAGAGGGAGAGGGGCAGTCACACGCACAAAGGCAGCGCTGCAGGCAAAAGTCGAGACGACTCGACTCGAGTTCAGTTGGTTTAGAGTCCAGATCCAGGGCCAATAGAAATCATCAGCGAAATGTAATGAAAAGCAGCAGAAAGCGCAAAATAAATACGAAAATCAATATGTAGGCGTAAGCAGCAGCAGCAGCAGCGCGTGTATCCACAAGATACAGATACAGAATGCACTGGGAAAAAAGTTAAGCAACATTTTTATTAATTTGCAAAGGCTTTTACCTTTCTGGTGAGCAGCTGCGATGCTTTCAGTGTAAGTTCCCACCTTGTGTACTTCAATTAAACGCCAGCCATTTCGCGCAGTGTAGAGACTCGTAAATACATTGAATACATTGGTACAGGAAACATAAAACGAATTAATTCCAAGTTGTTAGCTGAGGCAGCGAGTCTAATCGAAAAGCAAGTGAAAACAAGAGCTACACACACACACACACTAACTCACACACGCACAACAATAACTGTGTTGTGAGTGGGCGTGGCAGGGCCAAAAACATGTTTAGGGCGGCTGAGGCAGACACAAAAAGCTTCAAACACGACAGAAGACACAAATCTTGGCACATAAAACAATTAGCAGGGTGCATAGAGTGGGGCACATGGGGGCGTGGCAATGGGCGGATTATATGGATTAGAATTGGGTGACTGTAGGGGTAAAAGAGAGGGAAGAGCAGGGAAAAAGGAAGTGCGTCTATAACAAATGACAATCCAACAGTCCAAATTAGTCAGCCTTATTCTGCCACAAAAAGCACGCTGAGAGAGAGTGAGAGAGAGAGAGAGTGAGAGAGTGGTGGAGAGGGGAAGTGGGAGGGACAGTGAGAGAGACAATTTCCACACATAGCTGTTGGTTTTTCATTGCGAAGATTTTCCCTGCTATTTTTTCTCGCAGGGCCAACTCTAAATTTATGAATATTAAATGAGGAAAAGCCAAGCTCGCAATAATTTATAGCACATGCAAATGCCTCATATATCAAGAGGGAAGCTCCAACTCTACTCCCTGCCACTCCTTCCACTGCCCTTCGCACTCCTACTCCCACTGGCCAGTGGTCAACGAGGCCAGCAAGGATAACACAATGTCAAGCTGGTCACAAACAATTTTCCAATCGCCAGCAAAACATTTTCTATGACATTAATGTCCACTACGAGCAAGTGGGGACAGGGCAGGGGTTGGGTTAGACATCCATATACGATTTAGGGCCTACATCTAGCTATACTGATATATATGTGTATATATATTTATTTTTTTTTGTTTTGTCAGGCAAAAAGTGATAATACCAGCTGGGTTTGTCATCGCATGTTGCCCATTTGGCTGCCAAAACAATAGATTAACGCATGTCCGCCATCAGGGGGGAGGGGCAAGCAGAGGTCAGCGAAAAATGGCAAAAGGTCAAGCAAACGACCAACTAATAGAGAAATTGCCCAAGCGTGCAGTGCGCAGAGTAGGGGAAAATGGAAAAGGCAAGCGAATGAAATAAGAGAAAAGAATGAGATATATCTATATAGTGATATATATGCACAGCTTATCAAGTCATACTTAGAGTAGACACTACAACAAGGCCAAGAGGGTACTTAAGGGTTCAGTTTGGATGGGAAAAGGTGTCGGACAGTGAAAGGGATAAAGTTAAAGTGGCAGTAATAAATATTTAAAAAGATGTGAATAAATATAAAATTTATGCAGCAGATTTGTTCTTAATTCACTGAAAAATAGTAAAACTTGCTTTAAAGCAACATAAAATCTGAGCAAAGTTTACTTAACTGTTTCACTTTTACTAGCAATTTATTTGCTATAAAAGCCATAATTAAGCAATCGACCATAAATACTATATAAATGCCAACTTGAATTAGTTTCATTTGATTACTCACATTCGAGTGGAAACAGAACTTCAATTTGTTGCTAACTTAACTATTAATACTTGAACGAAAGTCCAAACAAATTAGCTCACTTAATAGACAAACAAGGGTCAAAGTTTAATCATAAGTGTCACAGGGTACAGTAAGGGCAAAAAGAAGAACAGAGAGAGAGGGAGAGAAAGAGGAGAACTCGGTTGATTTGGAAACTTCAATTAAATTATAAGCAAATAAATTTATATATACTTGTGAGCAATGCTTTTTAAGCTCGTAAAACAAGCAAAAGCCAACTAAATAAACCCAAAAGCAGTTAACAATATTGGCTAAGAAAACGTCAACAACAAGAACGAGAAGAAGCAGAATGAGTACGAGAACGAGAACGAGAACGAGAGAAATAACAAACAACAAACAACGATGAGACAGCAACTGAGGAAAATTGCCATCAACTTTAATTGAGTTGAAGGAAAATGGCAGGCAATACAACGGTACAAGCACAGACAGAGCAGGAGTGGGGACGAGGAGCGTGGGAGGAAGCAGGGTAGATTTATATAGAGAGAGATGAAGAGAGCGACAGGGATTGAGCTTAAGCGGAAGGAATTTTAGCAAATTAGATTGTTTTCCACTTGAGTTCGTTTTAACGCTTTTCGGAGTCGCAAACAAAATTCCAGTTGGAGTTGGCTTTTGGAGTTATCTACTCTCTCAGTCGAACACCGACCCACCCCACTCCACACCTTTCCGCCCACTTTCAGCTGCCTCCGTTAGATTCTTTTTGGCACAATCATCACTCACTCGCTCGCCGGGAAAATTGATGATAATAATCGCACGTAGCAAAGCAGAAGCCTCTCCACGTTGGGGGTATCCATTTGGCGGCCAGCGGATTACACGCTAAAGCCCGCCAGCTGTTTTCAGCCAAAAAAAAGAATGAAGGCAAAAAAAACACCTTGGATCATTAAAAGTGGTCGCCAAATGACATTGTCAGCTCAGTGGCGCTTCGATTTGTGTCAAGAGGGGGGAGAGTGGAGGGTGGGGGAGTGGCAGCACCTGCACCAGCAGACAGCTCCAACCACTCACTCCCACTCCCACAAAGCGTCGACTGTGCGTACACTGTTTGTTCTCACTGTTTTGCACTTCTTTTGCTGCTTTTTTGCTGTTTTGTTATCACAGCGACAAAAAATGATGCGAATTTATCTCTATTACAGTTAGCTGCCGTTGTTGTGCCACGCCCATACTTGGGCGAATAACGCGCCCATCATTTGTATTGTTGACAAGCGGCGAGGGCGTGGCAGACTGGCATGTGATACGCCCCTTGATACGCATTTGAGTCGACAGCTCAGCGACTGAGGCACGAAATTTTTATTTTTCTGCCAGCTCTTGGCTCTCTTTTGGCTAAAATGATTGATGGCCAGGCCAGGCTGCTCTACTTTAAAATGGCCAAAAATAAAAGTAGAATAAAATAGAATAGAATATAGGAAAACGCGTTAAAATAACGACGCAAATTGCAAAGCAAGCAGCGTAATGGAAATGGCAGTTATTCAACATTTCTGCAAGATAAGTCAAGCGATTGTGGGCGGCGGTGGGTTGGGGGCGTGACAGCAAGTACCATCAACTAAGTATAATAAACTATTCGCGCCAGCTGTTGACCCAGTTTCTGCTATAGTGCTCAGTTCCTGTTACCAGTTTCTTACAAATCAAAGAAGCTTGCGAAGATTTTGTGGCAAAAACAAGGGGAGAACGAATTTTTTATTTAAACTATTAAAAAAGATTAAAGTACTTAAGTGAATCTGGTAAGATTTGTAGCAAAGACAAGACTTTTTATACTCTCTGCAAGAGTATATTGGGTTTGTGCAAAGTATGTAACAGCCAGAAGGAGGCGTGGCAGACCCCATAAAGTATATATATTCTTGATCAGCATTACAAGCCGAGTCGATATAGCCATGTCCGTCTGTCCGTCTGTCCGTCTGTCTGTCTGTCTGTCTGTCTGTCTGTCTGTCCGTATGAACAAACAGATTTCAGAGATGGTAAGAGCTACAAGTTCGAGCTTGGTGTCAATCGATCACATATTTAGTCAGTCAATACAAGAATCTTTTTTTTTTTCGATGCCACGCCCCATTCGCCCACAATGAGCAAAAAACTAGACACACCTCGGAAAAAAACGGTGTTTTCGGCGAATATCTCAGTAACCATGGCACCTAGGATCACCAATTCTGGTGTGGAGGTTCCTAGCGGCAGCGCAAATGCATTGGCATTTAAAATTTTGGACTGCCACGCCCCCTTTTCCCACAATGCATAAAAATACCTCCTTACGCCTACAGGCATTTGTTCATATAGTACAGCATTGTAATTGTACAATTCGAGTGGAGGCTAACTATATCAAACTATCCTAAAAAGTCGCATTGAAATCGGACTATAAACAAGAAAACTATAAGCGTTACAATATTGATAATTGAACGCAATACCACTAATGAGTGCAAGCGAGACAGAAACGTTTTCGCTGCTTGTGTGGCGACAGCGCGGCCGTCAGTCGCTGGCCGAATACACACATACATATGTACATGTATAAACACATATAATGTCAAACGTGTGTGTATTCGCACACAAACAAACAGATGTATGTGTGATTTTGCTTAGATTGTTTTTGTTTCAACGTGTTTTAATGCAAGTACAATACATTGTAATATATTTATACCGATTTAAATAATTTAACCGGGAAGAAAATGCAGAGAGTATTATACGGTTGGGCGTGCTCGACTGAACTTTTCCTTCTTGTTTATACTTGTAGTTTATTAAATATATAAAGCAAGTAGGGAATTATAGCCATTTCCAAGCTGCTTTTAGTATGAGTAAAGTAAGGAAAGTTTTCTTTAAGCTGCCATAAGAATTTTAATATAATATCAAAAATTAAAGTTTAATACAGTAGCCGCTGCTCTCTCCTCCGCCCTCTTTCCACCCATGTGCTTTTCCCACGACAGCAACCGCATCGCCCACCTGACAAACCCACTAATTTTCAACTCAAAAATCTGAGTTAAAAGCTTTCCAAAAACTTCAAATTTCTTGGCTTTAATTAAGCCACGAACATACCAAAATCCACTCTGAGTTGGGCATGGAAATGAGAAGAAAAACAATAAACTAAAATTTTCTAAATGTAAATATCATAAAAGATTGTTAACATTAACTGTCTAATTTGTTGTCATTTCGACAGCAGACGCAAGACGCGCGTGAGCTTCTTCAGTAGTAGACGCAAGATAGCAATTAAGGCGGCAAAAGCGGCCCGAAGCGATTCTGGTAAGAGGAGGAACTGCTCCCCCCCAACCTCCTAAGCCTGTAAGTGGAAACGTGTTTGATAGACCCGCACGCTAATAACTCGCTTTTGACGTGGCTTAAATTAATGACGGACGAAATGATTTTAGCCAAACTTAAATCATATAAAGAGAGGCCAAAAAATGTCAGACAGCAGACACTTAAATTTTGGACAAACATTAATAAACTTGAGGCTTTTAAGAGAGGTATCTACACTTCCTCCCCTTCTCCCCTATCCCACTCTCCACTGCATGCATAATTTGCTGTCCAAACGGTTTTCCACTAAAAGTTTTTCCTTCGAGTGACGAGTAAGAGAAGTTTTCAAGTTTGATGACTACCGTTGTCTCTACTTTGAGAATGAAATTCTCATTCTTCTGTTTTAGTTTTTTTTTTGTTGGTTGAAATGGAGACGACATGAAAAACCTTTTATCTAAAAGTGTAGGCCATGAAACCGAAAGATGTCTGTATTAGCCCAGTTGACTGCAACTTGTGACTGCAACAACAACTGGAAATTAAGGGGCAGACAATGGTACAACAACAGCAACTGAAACACACGGCAGCTCAATAATTTGTGGTTGCAACAAAGAGAGAAAAAAACGAAAACAAAAAACCAAAAACCAAAACCAGAGTTAGCCGAAAAAAGAGTAGAAAAAAAAACACATTCATGTTGGCCAGCCGCTAATTTAGTTACTAACACCCGCCTAAATACGAGCGTGTGTGTGTGTGCGTGTGTGTGGGTAACCCTCATGTACCTGCGGTTAGAGCCCAAGAGCAAGGCAGTCCCTGACCAGGCCAGAACCCAAAACCAAATGCAGTTAACTGTTTCGTGTCTGTTGCTGAATGTGTAGAGACGCCGTCGACGCCGCTGATGATGATGGCTAATTAGTTGAACAGTTGCCCCTGCGTCACTGCCGCTCCCCCGCCCTAGCACAACCCTACCCCTTTTAAATAGAAAAAACACTAGTAGGTAAAAAGTAATGAGTTCGACTATTAGAAACTCTGTACTCAAGAACCCTATACTTATATTTCCTTCTGAAAAAAATATATGTAAATTTTTCATAGAAGTAGTTTCTTTATCTTAGGCCTTTTCGACGCACTTTTCGACTTTCACAAACTTAGCACACCCTTTACTCCAGCCAAATACAGGGTCTAAATATCTTCATTTCTCTAATAGTCGCACAGTTACACGGCCTGTCTCATGGTTAACACGACAGTCCCATTGTTGAGTGAAAATTGCTGCACATTAAATGGCAAATAATCTCGTAAATTTGAATTTTCTGGTTTTTCTGAACTCTTTTTTCGCTCTGACTCCCTGACTGGTCCCCATGTGCGCCACAGTCTGTCTATCTGTCTGATTTTCAACCGCAGTTTAATTGCTCTAATAAAAGTCAAACAATTTTTAATGCTAACGTGCACACATTTGGGCCGCAATCTACATTAATCAGCATTGCTACAATAAAACCAACAAACTGACCAACAATATATATAAAAATATATATATAGAAATCTATATATAGTCATATAAATAGTTAGATGTGTATCTCTTTAATTACAAACTGTCTGTTTGTGGTTTTTGGGGTTTGAAAAGCGGCAGACATAAAGGAGTGTACTTTTATTATGTGTATAACCCCGGGATATGCATGAAAATACCGCAGAAAACAGCATGAAAAGTCATGTAGTCAAAGTGATAATAGAAACTTGTAGTTCTACTTGAAACACATCTCTAAAATCATCGAATACCAAATTTAAAGCTCCTAAAACTGCGTAAAGATTAGAAAAACTTCTAAATTTACTATGCTAAACATTTCAAGAGTATTGGTTAACAATAAACGGGTTAAGACTTACTCTGAAACCCACTCTCTCTCTCTCCCACTGAGTCCCAAAACTAATTTGCTGTTTTTGTACGCTTTCCTTAAGCAATTTGAGCATTTTTATAGCTTTCCACTTCATTTTCGGCAACCGCAGAAGCCAAGTAATCCAAATCCAATTGCTAAGAATATTTATATGCAAAGCGTATTACATTTCCTTAGCTCATCTACCTGTTAGGGTTTTGCACCTGTCTGAAATTAAATGCCAAGTCTAACACCCAGCCACAGTAGGGTGTGTTTCACTGTGTGTGTGGGTGTGTGCTTCTATTTGTTTTAATTTTAAACAACCGTTTTTTGGGGGCACAAAACACAAGCCGCAAAGTCGCAAAGTTGCAAATGCCACAGGACATGGAACAGAGAATTTGGGACACGGGGCCTTGGGACCTGCAACTTATAGGGGAAGGTCCGAGTTATCCCAAAGAACCCGCCGTTGGCAAATGATGCGTGAAATTCAATACAGTCAGCATTGGTTAGGCTTAGGGGCAGGCTACGTTGCAAAGTGGTAGGAGAGGAAAGAAGTTTGTCTTAACTGAAGTTGGGTTTTAAGACCCCGTAGTTAAAAAAAGTACGGGGGTATTTAGATGTGTGCGAAAAAGATGACTGCGATTTTCTAAAGCTGTCATAAAAACACGTACAGGGTCTTTAACAGTCGGTACACACGAGGGTGACCTGCTCTACTAGTTGGTCTTTGGTTTAGCTATTCCGTTTAGTGTAAACAGAAAACCACAGAAAGCATTAAGCGACTTGCTGCCAGGATCAAATGTTTGTCTCTGCGTTGTATGTGATGGAATGAACTCAAGGATAAGCATACACACCACACACACACGCACACACACACACTCGCACACACACGCACAAAAGACAAGTGGCAGCAGAGGAAGTGGAGGGGGTTTGCCTGACTAAGTGTTTCTTGAGTTTGCCTGTTTGTTTTTCGCCTTCCAACGTCTGATGTGTGAAAAGGCATCAAATGGCGTTAAAAATGTTTAAGTACATACACACACACACACACACACACGCACAGACAATTGGCAGAACCTTCAAGACGTCCGCGTTGAGTTTGGTTTTGTTTTTAGACCCAGCACTTGCAGAAGTGGGAGGAGTTTGTTAAGTTAGTAAGAATTCCAGCACAGAGTTAATCTTTTTACTTGTCTTTAGACATACAAACTTTGTACAGGGTCTTGCTAGGTCTTGTCTACAGTACAGTTGAATTTTAGCTTCAATTTCGGCTGCCCTGCAGCTCTCGCGTTGCTTCCTGCCACATATAAATGCCATTGATTGTCGCCAGCCGTTTTGTATGGCAAGTTTGGTAGTGTTGTTGCCTGTTGTATGACTTCTGCGCTTGCCACGCCTGTTTTTGCGCTGCCTGCCACTCACCTGCCACGGCGAATGTCGCCCGCATGTCACATAAACCGCAGCAACAGCAGCAGCGACAACAGCAATAACAACAACCACAACTCATCCCCTCTCCGCTCTACTCTCTCTCTGCTCATCCCCCTTTGCTCAAGTGAAGTGTGAAGCGGAAACCAAACAAAAGCCGCCTAAGACAAACTGCAGGTAAACAGACTGAGAGGGGGAGGGGATCACTTCTTTCTTCTCCAAAACTTCTCAACCAACCTTCACTATAAGCAAATTTTAATATGCATATATAAAGACATTCCGCAGTGCTGCTGTTTGTACTTCTTTAGCTTCTTCTTCTTGTCGCTCCTCTGGCAATTCTCAACTTTTCTCACTTTGTCTCTGCTCTTTGCATTGTCATAAAACAACACAAAAAAGAAACGAGAAACGCTGGTAAAAAATCTCAGCGGAAAAGAGCTGCAAATAAGTTTGGTCTTTTGTCCGGCATTGGTTTACCTTTTTCACACCTACCTCCAGCCCCCTTAGCAGAAGATAACCCCCTTCTCCACGCCCCGGAAAGTAGCGTCTCTCAAGTATATTACATTCTATTTTTCTCACAACCTTTTATGCTCCACAAAACTATCCAAAAATTTGTTTTGGCGCCTTGTCGGCCTGCCTTTTTTTTTCTTTTTTTGTTATTTGCTTACTTAACAACTTGTCGCCTCGCCTGAACACCCCTCTCCCCCAAACTGCTAGACACCCTACTGACTACGCCCCGTTTTAGGGCAAAAAATTGGCATGTCCTCTTGGGCAACGGCATAAAAACTTGACACGCGGCTTCAAACTCTCGTTTTCCTGCCCTTCTCCCTTTTCCCTTTTCGCCCTCTTTCAACGCTTTTTTTTAGCCTTTTTTGAGTACTTTTTTTGCATAACTCGCTACAAATTTCTTGCACAAAAGGTCGGCAGGGAAACTAATTTTTTGACACGCGCTGAATGTTTGCCAATCGTTTTTTACTCATCGTTGAATGACTTGCAAAATTTTTAAGGTAGGTTGATGAAGAAGAAGAGGAATAACAGCCAAAAAATAATAGCCAAAATTGACAAGAGAAATGTTTGAAATTCTTTTCTTTGCTTAGGTACAAGCATAAAATGTGCAGTGAAGCGGGAAATTATACCTGTTATTACAAATTCCTTAAAAAAAAGGTAAGAAAAATAAGTGAGGAAAAGTGAGGAAAATATGAGTTGACAAGTGAAGAGAAAAAGCTGAGGTGAGAAATTGTCAACAAATAAAGTAATGGGAAAATAATGGAAAATATAAATGGGAAAAATAGGAAATGCTTGACGAGGAAATACAAATTATTAAAAAAATCCCAAAAACTTTCCGTCTACAAAGTGTGCACAGATTCGAATAAAATATTTCGAGTTAAAAGCATTAACTGCTAAACTGCAAGCACAATAAATTTCTATTGTGAGGCAAAAACTATTTAACAACTTTGTTAGAGCGTGTTAAAAAAGTAACAACAAAAAGAGCAACAATAGGAATAGTTTCAATAGAAATATTTACACACACTTCTCTCGTTTTTATGGTTTTTCTACAAAATAGTTTTTGGCCAAAATCTTTAGAGAACTTTGTTGGCAATTTGAAACTTTGGCCCAATATGTGACCAACTCACGCGCGCAGACACGCACACACATGCAGCGACATGCGCAGACACGTAGCTTACAATTCAACCTGTTATCCTTTCAACTGTTACAAAATAAAATTTGAGAAAAAAATGCCAATCTCCTTTTAAGCTGTTGAACAAAAAAAAAACTTTCACTTTGTTGCAGAAATGCAGAGAAAAAGTCACTGAGAAAAAAAGGGGGGAAAACGGAAAAGGGAAAACGATCAACGCTAAAAGTTTTGCAAAGGAAACATAATCAGAAAAAAACGAAGCAGCAGAATAATAAGAAAAGAAAACTACAAAAAATGGCTAAAGAAAAGTTCTAAAAAAGTTGCCGTATTAAGTCCATTTAACCCGCCATTGAACTTTACGCCTCAACGGCCAACAAATGCAACAAAAAGAGAAGGCAACAGTGTGTGAGTCTGTGAGTGGAAGCGGGAGGGAGAGAAATCTACGCAAAACCGACCAGAAACAGAAAAAAAACTAGCAAGTTCTTAAAAACTTGGCCAGCGCCAACAACAAAGTAAATGAGCAGTGTGAAGAAAAGCTGGCAAATGGACAAGAATGGAAAATGAAATGGAAAACTTTGTGGCAACAATTTTGGCAACAGCAGAAAATAAAAAAAGCTGCAAAACAAAAACCAAAAAAAAAAGAAAATTCAATAAAATAACGCTTTTGTTCTAAGGAAAACTAAAAGAACTTTTGCCCCCTGCCACGCCCAAAACTTCAAGATGCCCAGCCACAAAACAGCATTAAACTTGCCTCACAGCGGTTTGAGTTGAAGGGGCAAAGGGATGGGAGAAGGACCGTCTTTTAGGGTTGTCACTGTTTGTACTTAAAACAGATCTATTGCACTTGTTCCTATTGTTTTTGTTCTACATTCTGCTTACAGTTGATTTGGATAAACATTTTTGTTGAAGCTGCTGCAAAATGGAATCTATGTAGGTACTAATGTAGTGGGGGATGGAGAGGTTGGCATGTTTGGAAAATGGCTTGGAAAACTGCAATTTAAGATTGCACATATTTGCCAGAAAGTGGAAAAAGTAGCGTCTATGCAGACAGCTTTCCTTGGTACAAAGGCGTAGTTTAAAGGGGTGTTTGGAGGAATGCTTACTAGACTTTAGTTTAGCCCCCTTTTTGCTCCTACCCCACTGCTCGCAACGCACAACTAACTATTATCGCAAGATAAATGCTGTAACAGCCCGCCTGCCCCGCCCACTTTTACTCGACATAACTAAGGTTTATCCTGGCAAAAGAGCTCGCTGCAGCTGTGCAAGCGAACCAAACTGCTAAGCCTCCAGGATAAGGCCAAGAGGAGCAAAAAAAAACGTAGGAAAATATAGAAAGGAACGAAAAGGATGATAAACTTGCAACCTGCATGATGGCGCTGTGCTGCGCTGTGTTCGCTTGCCACGCGTTGATTGTGGCATCTGCTGGCTGCCGCAAGTGGCAGCACAGCCAAAGCCAAAGGGATGCCATAACGCCGTCTTGGAATTTTAATAGAGCAAATTTCAACGCAAAAATGCGTAACGGCAGCTTGTCCTTATTTTCCTTCGCTATATCCTATCCTACACATTTTTTCTTTACTTTTTCGCCAGCAATAAAACTTCCAAATGAAGTTTAGAAAACTTTTTAAATGCCTTCTTAGGCGTGGCGCCAAAGTTGGTACGAACTTCTACCATTCTAGCCAGATAATGAAGTATGGAGTTTCAGCTAAGGATAAAGATGATTATGGTAGTCAAGGACTCGGGTAATTACGCATTAAATTGAAGCAGTAAACTCTAAAGTAAAGAATTAAAAGCAGGTGTAGAAAATGTTTTAAATAAATGAATTCATAAAGATTAAAGATATTTTTAGCAAGAAATGATTATAAAAATCCTGAACATGGCATAGGTCCACCCCAAAAGTGCTCCCTAAAAAAGGCACATAAATAATGGAAAGTTTTAAATTAGCCAGATAAGCGAAAACAAAATTCAAACTAAAGATCAAATCTTAATCAAATACACTTCTTGGCAGAGCAAAATCAATTCAATTTCGACCCAAGGTGCAGTTTTGAACTTTAAAACTTATTCGGTTAGAAAAATGTTACGACCTCGTGATGTAGAGGATTTTAAATGGCGAACATTTTGGATTTGCCGCAGGGGTCGTGAAGTTGGGCACTTGTTTTCGGAGGCGCCACAAAACGACTGAGCCGAAATCCAAAGGAGGCGTCCCAATAATGATGACAACGCCTACAAAAATATAAGACGCCGACGACCACACCCACAAAAAGAAGCCCACGCGTTTTCACAATGTGGCGGCATCTTCATCTTCATCTACAGCTACACAACTGAAGCTATAACTACAGTGAATACTCAGTGCAAAATGCTAAATGGCCCCAAAGGACCTTTCGCTCTGGCTCTACACTCCGACACTCTAGAAAAGGACGTCGAGTTTGGCCAGCTTTTTGCAAATTTACGATTATGATTATTACAAGTCAACGTTTTTTTTTCACTTCCTTCCTTCGCTGCTGCGAGGGTTGCCACAGCCGAGTGGGAGTATGCGTGTGTTTAAGACCCTGTTGTCTAGAAAAGAACAGGGTGTATTGGACAGGCAGCAGTAGGCTTCGCAGAAAATATAAGAAGCTGATTATATAGAAACAAAACTGACACACTATGTGCTTAGTATCGTGTTATCTATGCTGACAAAATCTTGTTAGGATCGGACTACTACATCATATAGCTTTCCTAGGAATTATTTATGATTGGTATAAAAAATTGTATGCCTTCTAGAACAGGGTCTTTTAAATTCGATTCCCTTTACTGTCTAGTTGTCTATTGAGTGTGCGTGTGGGTGGTTGGTTGCTAGGTGTATTCACTGTTTGGCATTTGGACAGCTGCTCCAGGAAAGAAGTGCAAAGAATGCGTCAAAGTATTTTAGCACTTTTGGCAAAACAAAAAAAAAGGGGGCGGTCGTAGACGCACCGGGGGCGCACAAAGGTAAGGGGGTGTCAGTGGGTAGTCAGGGGGCATTATAGCTGCTGGTCGAGCAGGGCTAACAAAATGTACAAGTAAAGTTTTGGGCCAAGCCAAAGTTATTACAACTCTAGGCGGTGTCTTGCCACCGCACACAGCACAAAGTTCCAAGAGCCATTGACCTTCCACGCCCCCTTTTCGCTTGTCGTTGAGCACAGCAGCCCCTGGAAAATCCGCAAATTCCATGGGGCATAATAAACGTAAGATAAAAGTCAAAAAGGGACAAAAATTATATAATAAACTGTACAGCAAGTGAAATTATTGTATTTTGTTGCGTGTAGCGCTAAAAAGGGGGAAATCAGCAGGAGGGGCTGTAGGGAGAATAGGGAGCTCTTCAATTTGATGTAACTAATATAAAATTTTGATGAGCACAAGTTGCCGCCTGCAATGTTGTCTACAACTTTGTGTACAGGTTGATTTTAATACCCTCGAGAGTAAAGAGAAAGAGAGCGCGGAACCAAAGAGAAAGAATAACGTGGAAAGTAGGAGAAATAGGAGCTGAGATAAAGGTGAGACTGAGGCAAAGTTAAGCTAAAGCAAACTCGACGGCACTTGAAGCTTTGAACATATTTTCTAACTACACTGTTCAAAATTAACAAGTTTTATAACAAAGCACATTTATTTTAAAATATTTGGTTAAGAAACATAATGATAATTTTGACTAGAACTTTTATCTTTAAACGATTAACGCACCTAATTTCTTAAACTGTTTAAAATTAAGCTTTGATCGCTGGGCTAAGATAATAAAATATTATTATTAATAGGTTATTAATATAATTTGAAGTATTAATGGTTTTAAAATAATAAAAGTCTCTAAACAGACTGTAGACCCAGCAGAAGTTATGTCTCCTCCATCACTAATTTCGTGGGCACATTTTTAAATAGTTTCCCTAAAAAACATTCAAAATTGTTATCAAATATCAAAGCCCACTTCATGCACAGGGTATCTAATAACTGTCATATTAAAGTTTAGTTTTTTGTTGCTGATGAAAAACTTTGTTATGCGAAACATTTTACATTTTGATATCGCGCAGGTACTCAAAAAAGTTTAGCTGAAGTACCCCCAGAGCTCAGTTTGAGGGCCTGGCTTTAGACACACCTACACACACACACACACTGATACACACGCACAACAATAAGTCAGCGCTGCTGCAGAGTAGAGAACGCGCTGAGGCTTATCAAGTTGAGCGCATCGAATTCAGTAAAAACAACAAAAATAAAAACAAGACAGAGATGAGAAAAAATACCAATGAAAATACCAAATCATAAAAGCATGACGAAGAGCAATTTACCAAAAAAAAAGTAAATAAACAGAAAAAAAGTTCAAATACTAAGGGAGAATGAGATTCAATTCAACGAACGTGTGCCTTTCAAAAACAGAACCTGCCAGAACCAAACAGAACTCTCAGCTCAACTGCAAAGTCGATTATAACTACTTAAAGCTACATATATCTACTATATAAACATATAGACAGTTATACATATAAATACAAGTAAAGAGAGTTTATTGCGTTGTAAAAACAACAAGTAAATGATTAATGATGCGACGCATTTCACTTTTCTGGAGACTGGAGAGAAACGAGACTGTAGAATTGTGTACGGTGAAGAATTGAGAGTTAAGAATTGAAATTGTTCAAGTTGATGTGCTTTGATTGCCGCTTTCTAAGACATCGTTGCAGTAATCACTTTGTCATTGCCATCATTTTTCAGCATCAATTGTTGCAGCGGCCACAAAGTAGATAAATTCACTTTTCACTCTCGGCTGTCTAATGGAATTGAGAGATACAGACAGAGACAGCGGGACAAACAGACCGCGAGACAGACAGACAGGCAGTCTGACTTGTCTGCAGCCCTTTTGGGAGCAATGTCAGAGGATTGTCCAAGTGCACAACAAGTCGATAGTTTCTGAAGTGGAGACTTCCCTGGAATTGGCTCAAGCTTTGGCTTTCATGTGCCGCAGCTAGAACAAAAGAGGGAAAGACAACAACAAGAACATGTAGAATTCAGTAACAAGACTTTGTAGAGGCGTCTGCTGTGTAGAATTGGAAATGTTACGCTCAATGCAATGCATCGATCTGTAATCCATAATCCACGATCCATGATCCACTGGCAACGAATTTTGTGGTACGCAAATGTTGAACAGCAAGTTAGCGCCTAGTTAAGAAGGGAGTCTCCTACTTTCATGCTCCCTCTCTAGCTCACTTTGTCTCTCTTTAGTCTCACTGACAGCAGATTGATCTCTCACTCTTGTGGCATCCTGCAGCGTTCGCTTGATCGAACTGAGTAGCATCAACAGCGATCAAGTCTCAACCGCTTTATGCTTTAACAAAGTCTTCAACTAGATGATGACGAGTGCAAAAGTAGTGAGAAGAGAAAAAAAACAACATTTGTAGTACCAAGAAAAACGAGGTTTTCTAAGGGACACAGCTGGGCAATTGGGAGCAGTTTTTTGAAGAGATATAAAGTCGTTGGAAAAGTAGCTGAATGCGCGGAAAAACTTGTAACTATAAGGATTTAAAGAGTTTTAAATCAAAGAAAAATATACTAGAATATGTTTAAAACTATTTTATTGACTACTACCAATACATGGCTAACTGAACTACAGACCCATATCTTTCTATAGTTTATATAAGTTACCAGTTAGCTAGATTTCCCAGCTCAAACTCTAACGAAAAGCCATAAATGTGCAAGAATTTGAAGCTTTCATATCGCATAAATTGAAACTACCTTTTGGCGTATCTAAGCCGCCAACTAACCAACTATTTGGTAAAGATACTCACTGGCTTTTCTTACCAAATGGCATGCCAGTGTAAGCCAGTAAAGAGCTCTAAAAACTAACCACAAGTTTGTGTTGCACTAACTGCAAAAATCAAGTCAATAAAATGAGAACTCAAACTGAACTCACCTGCTATTTGAATGTGAGTAGCACTTGAGTGCCAATTAGTAGCAGCTAGCGGTTGTTGTTGTTGTTGTTGTTGTTATGGCCAATTGGAAAACTTGTAGTAGACGCCTTGGTGTTGCTGTTTGTCCTTTTGGTCTACACACGTTGCGTTATTGTAATCCCAGAGTTGAGTGCTGTTTAGTTGCAAGGATAACGGTAATTAAACCGCAGGCTAGACCTGGCCAATTGCATGCTATGGGCCAAGTACAATGTTGTTGTTGTTGTTGCGGTTGTTCTTAGCGCTTGTCGTTGGGTTATTGGCCGCGTTGCTTAGCTTGACACTTTTCAAACTTTTTCTTTTGGTTAGTTAAACAACTTTTTTCTTTGCTGTTGCAGACAGCGAGACACACACACGCACACACACACACCTGTACACACACTGCTGCACTTGCAGTATGCGCTAATTTTTTTTTTACTTTACTTTTTTTTCTGCTACTTTTTGCTTTACACTTTTTGCTTTGGCTTCGCGTTGTAAATCTTTGCGCGTTGTTTTTGTTGTTGTTTAAAGAAATTCTTTTGCTCAATGGCAAAATGTTTGGAAAGACGTCTTCGTCTTCGTCTGCGTCTTGGTTGTATTTATTTTCTTGCTTTTGCCGGATCTCTGCTCAGCGTCTTCCGCAGAAACAAGCTTGCAACAAGCAGGTTGCACAGTAGGCATAGAGGGGGTGTGCACAGGGGGGACAGGTGGGGCCAAGGGGACGGGCGATGGTGGTGGCGGTGATGCAGCTGAACACAACGTTTGCTTACAGCCGCAGCCACAGCAATCTGCAATCTGTTTGTGGCATTAAATCAGTGAACCAAGACGCGGCAGTGAGCCAAAAAGATTTGTTTATGCCTCAGCGTTGCAAATTTGTGTGTGTGCTACAAATCAGCACTTACAGCTCAATTAACGCAAAACTTTAACATTTTTTTTTGTAGCATTAAAACACTTGGAAAACACAGCACAAATTCTGCATAAATTTTGTAATTAAATTAAATAAATTTGAAACTTTTAATTTAGTTAGAGCCGAACCGGTTGATTTTCCGTAAAACTTTAGACGATTTTGTTACTCGAAGTCGTCGTCGTCGTTGTCGTGTTTTTCTCTCGTTTTTCGCTTATTTTATTGTCCGGCTTTCAGTACCGCACGCCTCGACGCTTCACAGTGAACAGAACAAGTTGCGAGTTCGATGCGCTGCCTCGCTTGCCACTCAATGCAGATACATGTGTTGTATCCGTCAGATACAAGATACAGCCACTGAGTTCCAACATGTTGCAAGCGAACTGTGCTGTGGAACGACTGAATGTTGAAACACTCACTCGCTAGCGGTTTGAGTGCACTCATGAGTGGAGTCTTGTGCGGCAAAGCGGTCAGGTGTTAGAGCCGTGACCGCTGCTGCTGCTGTCGATGCTGCCGCTGCTGCTGCTGCTTTTGGCCGCGTCTAATTGTGAATGATTTATGTGGGTCGCAGCGAGCGCATTTCTTGGCCCAAAAGAAAGTGAGCTGCACGAACTTTGTTGCAGCAGCAACTTCTCAATTGAATTCCCTGCAAACAGAAAAGAAATTCATAAGCTGAAAATGTGGTTAAGTATTAACTAAAATTTAGTTCTTTTTTATGAAGCTTTACTAACTCATACTCAAAATTTAGTTAGAAAAGCAGACGAAGCACAGATTAGGCACCAACTCTCCAAAGGAAAAGGTTATTAACATAGAATCTTCCTTTCCCATACAAGTCTACTACCAACAGTTTCTTCATATGATATCCTACTCCAGTTCAAGACAACTCCCAAGCATTGTGTATTCAAAAACCCAGCAAAAAACAGCGCCAAAATTCCAAACTACCAACTCAAAGATAATGCCTAGCAACACTCAGTGATTTTCCGCATATTTCCACGGAAACGCATAGCATATTGTCTCACAAAGCGCAAACACTCGTGTAGCATAAATTGAGAGTCAAAGTCAGTGAGAGAGTCGGAATTACCGGGTCGAAAAGTAGCGTCCAATGGAGAGTGAGTGACTCAGCTGATTGCGAGTGTCTGGCACACAAATCGCGTAGGTGTGCACAACTACAAAAGGGCCCAGGGAGTTGGGGCACTTGGGAGGAGCAGGTGGTAGGTGGGGAGGCGTGGCATGTAACTCTGACTGAGCACTCGAGTGCACCTGTTTTGTTATGCAAAGTTTACCAGCTCTTTCAGGTGGCTACTAACATGGAATATTCAATGCGGAAAAGGACGCGAATTCACTGTCCCTGTCTGGCCGTCCTAGACCGTTTCATTTGGTCTAATGTGCAAAGTTGGCCCTGTTACTAGCAATGAAAACCACACAGTTGACCCCATGCTAGCACATTAAGCTCCACCGAATGGGCTTATAAATACATAAATACTTGCCCACAGTTACAAATACACAGACTCACAGATACACAGACTCAGGTACAGCTACAGACAGAGAGCAGTCTATTAATAGCCCTCATGCAGCTACTACTACTGTTAACCACAGCCACTAAAGAAGATTGCAGTTAGAGTACTGCTCTCTCTCCTCTCTAACGACGGGATTTTAAATCGCCACATAAAATGAACAAAGTTAAATCTGATGCTCTCAATGAGCAACACATTAGAGTTATCTATAGAGTAAGTGATACATCTGTGGACTGAATTAGACGGCAATGAGTAGCAAATACTTGGTTATTAACTAGATGGGAGTATAAGTAGAAGAAAATTGATGGGAATCAAGTCAGAATGGTCTTGAAAACTTAGTTATGCTGAATTAAAGTTTTCTAAAAGAACTTTTTGCTCGAACAAATTGCTCGAAATCAACGTTTAAATCTTCAAGTATTTGACAATATTTGCGATTTAATATATTTAAGCTGCACAGTCGTTTGCTCGGTCAGTTACTCTGCCTGAAACTCCCTGCTGAACCCTGTCCCTGGTTGGTGCTTGCGAGTCGGACAAACCGGCTGACACTCAACGCTAGACAAGTTCAATGCCATGAATGTGGCATCAAAGCAGCAGCGATTGCAGCCACCACGCCCCTGTCTCCCTCTGGCCTCCGTGCCTCTTTCACTGCCCGCTCAACTGACAGCGCCACAAGAGACATCGTCGTTCAGTGCAGTCTTCAGTCCTTTGGAATGATTTATGGGAAATGGCAAAGCGCGTTTGGAGGCAGGAGACTGAAGACTAGAAACTGTAGACTTAAGACTGAAGACTCTGGACAGCGGAAGACTGGACGCATGGGAAGGTGGAGAAGCGCCAAGACAAACAATTGACATTTGATGGATGCGTAACTCGTGCATTCAAATGTGCCAAGTGGCAAGTGGCACACAGGCAGCAGGTAGGCGTGGCAAGGCTGGCAGAGGGGTTGGTGGGGGAGACACACAGACAGGCATAAATTTGACAAGCCACTAGACGCAGCCGTCGGCTAATTGTTATTGATAATTGCTCCATCCCTGGTCGTATGTGTCTCAGCGCGCGATTAATAAGTCCATCAATATAGGAGGGAGACAGGAAGAGATAGGCAGTATAGCTTCCAGAGACCTTTAACTTTAAGTTGAATTATGTTTTGGCATACTCATTGTCTGCAGGCTAGAAAAATAAAAGAGGAAAAGCGAAAAGCGAAAAAAACTAGGAAGGTTGGATAGAAAATCACGGATCCATGCTCAGCGCCTAACTGCAAACAAAACTTCTCTATTATTGATTTATACCTTTCAACGATTCTCTGTATTTATCATGAGTGCAAGCCACATTTATCATTAATAATGCCGCAACGGCCAACAGCAGCAGCAGCAGCGGCAGCCACAACCACAGCAGTGGCAGCAGTAACCACAGCAGCAACCGATTCAACCGATGCCCCAGACGCAAAGTGGTAGCCCAAACGAGCGGCAGCCCCCGAGCAGCTAGGCAGCTGCTAGATTCTAAGCACGCACAGTGGGCAGAAGGCTATTGGAATGGAGTTCAAATGAAGCAATAGAACGATTAGAAGCTGAAAAGAAAACTGAAGGCATTTTATTACATGAAAGATTTGTTGAGTTATAGGCTAAAAAGGATCATAGGAATTGTTAGCACTAAAAAACAGTTATAAATTTTGAGAACAAATAGAGAAACACCTTTCTGTTTACAAGAAATATACTAAATATGTAACTTAAGTGCAAAAACTGGCAAGGAATCATTCCTACAAAGGATTAAGCACAGAAAAACGTTCAAGAAAGTATTGATTGATTGATTAAGCTTAGAAACTATTCAAATGAAAACTATCAGGAAAAGGATCCCGAAAAGAAAAACGTAGCTTGAAGATGGTAAAGTCAAAATACAGAAGCATATCTATGAGAATATTTCTGAAACTATCTTATAAAAATAATGTAACAGGAAAATAACTCCGATGTGGGAGGTTAAAACCTGCTTTTTCTTGCCCACTTGATTCTAATTAACAGCCAACATACCTAAGCTTACAGCAACCACTTTAAAGCTAAATTTGGAGACATAAAAACTATCAACTTAATAATAAAACGAAATAGAAATAAATTTTAACTTTATGATCAATTAGGTTTGGAAACCAATTGACTTTCTCAAAGCCAATGAAATTCGATAACTAGGCTACAAAAAGGCTATAAGACAGCGAGTCATAAGCCATTTGAAACCCGTTAAAAAGCGTGTTAAAATCAAGAGAGAAGCATCGAAAACATCAAGTCGGCAAACTTATGACAATTGTTTTAATATATTTAATTTACATGCAGTTTAATTACAAATTTATGCCCACTGTGCGGCAAAAGAGCGTCTCCCTTTTGAGCCCTGGCTAACTGGCTAGTTGGCTGACTTTAGCTGGCTATCTGGAGGCACCCCCGTTGTGCCTGCAACTGGCCAAGAGAGGGAAGACTCTGTCTGAGTCGTAGACTGAGGAATTGTGGGTCTGTCTTGGAGCTGGCTAGAAGTTAGAGAGAAGTTGCGATCATTTTCCGTACATCATTTCTATGGTGTATTTATTGCCCTGTTCGCAATGATCATTGTCGTTGCTGTTGTTGTTTCTGTTGTTTCTGTTGCCTCCATTTCCGTTCTTGACTGCACAAAAGTTCAGGACGACGGCGGTGAAATCCATTTTGGGAAGGTGATCTGTGGGATTGTGCTAATGTCAAATCAAGCTGTGCCCTCTTGTTATTTAGCCAGGCCAAGGAAGAAGTTGCCGCTGTCTCTGCTGCTGCTGCGGCTGCTGTTGCAACTGCAACTGTTGCCAGCAACTAAACTCCATGTTGATTTTATTGTAAATTGCATTAAAAGATTGCATATAAAGAATTTTATTTATCACCTTCGGTTGTTAGGGAAAAACGCTGTTGGAGACAAAAGTGCTGTGCATCCTTGTTGTTGTTGTTGCTGCTGTTGTTGTTGGGGCGGCATTGTTGCCGTTGCCATTGCTGCTGTTTGTTATTGTTTGTCTTGGCCTGATCTCAAGGTCTTTGGCTGTGGCAATTGCTTCTCTTTTAAGCCCCCATCGATGCAAAAGGTGTCGCTTTTTTGCTTACCAACAGCCACAACAGCAACATCTTTTTGCCTACACTTCTCCTCCATCTCCATCTCCTCCTCCCCGCCCTTTGCCCCAGCTGTCTGTGATCTTTGCCAAATTTGTAAATGTTCTTTTAATGGAATTTGAACACTTGCTCTCGCTGTGTACACACCATAGGGATTTTTTTGTAGTTTTAGTTTAGTTTATTTCTTTGCTGTGATTTAAGTAGAACCTGCAACGATTCTAGATGCTAGGCTTTGGTTTTGGATCCACTGCGATCGATACATGGGGGCTTGTCGGTGTGACAATCGCAGGGAATTGTTGCCAGGCACTCAGCCATGAAACTGCAACAAAAACATTTAAGTTTTATTTGTAACCACAAAGTGAAGGGTTACCCGAGTGTGTGTGTGTGTGTGTGTGTGTGTGTGTGTGTGTGTGTGTGTGTGTGTGTGTGTGTAATCATTGCAATCGATTCAACGACCTTAACAACAACTTGGCTTGAGGATCGATTTCACAGAAGCTTGTTGAATGCTGCCAGCGATTGCTACAGATGCAGCCAGATAGAATACCATACAATTGGTTACACTCCAAACGCCCCAACCCTAAGCCAGGGATGCAAATCTGCAGGAATTTTAAGCGATTCCTCGCTGGCTTTGATCAAAGTATATCCAAATCTCATTAGGAAGAACTTTTCTATATGTATTCTGATATACAGAGAAACTGTATATTAAGGATTTCGGCTGTTACATAAGATAACAAAAAAGTTAGCTATATGGAGAAGTTTACAAGAAATAAGTTTACCACTGACTATAGATTAGATTAGATAATTTTGCCATATGGAATTTATAACTCATAAAGAAGTTTAACTAACAGAAGTTTAGTATAAGGACGTTTACTAAAGAGAACTTTTTCTACAGTGAGAAACGACGGTTATGTTCCTATATGATGCAAGCCAATAGTTAGCATAACATTTTAAATGAACTTGAGGCATTTTCATGATAAATGTGGCACTCAACGATGCTTCGTCATATTCAAAGCTGCACACACATACACAGACTGGACACACACACACACGTACGTACACTGGCACCAAATGTGGAACAGCTAAGCGAATGTGTTTTGACAACTGCTGGCGGAGGCTTTGGGAGGAAGTTGCCTTAAGTAGTTGCTCAAGCCAAAATCTGAGGCTCCAAATGCCTTTTGAGAAAGCGAATTTGCAGACAAATAAATCAAGCCACCTATTTTCAACAGCGAGTGTCCATTGTGTGTGTGTAAGAGTGTGTGTGTGCCAGTGTGTGTGTTGTATCCTGGACCTCAGTTGGCTTGGCTTTTGCCTTGGTCATTGGGGTGCCGACGACGACGACGACGACGACGAGTACCTAAAAATGGCAAGAGCCGGTTCACAGATTGAGAGGATCGCACTGATGTTGTGGATGTTGTTGCTGTTGCTGCTGTTGTTGTCGGTGTTGTTGTACAATGCAATTGTTAACAAGCAAAGTTATGCGAAGCAAGCAGCAAAACTGAGCACGCTGGCAACATCAAAGGGCAATTGCCAAAGCCTTTTCATACCTCAAAACAAAGAGGGTCTATTGGTTTGGTGGCAAGTTATAAAAAGCTTTAAGTTTACTATAATTTATTAAATAATTAACTAAAGAATTCGATGAAGAATAAAATTTATGTTACAAAAATCTTGAAACTACGGATATTTTAGTAAAAATCTAAACTTTGGGATAAGATTAACAGAAGATTTCAACCCGATCGTATCCCCAAATTTTGTTTCAAATGTCTATCGCTAGTTATAACTATCCCAGGGTACAACAATGTCATGCTTACTCCACCGCAGCTCTGCTTGTTTAAAATAAAAATCTAGTGAAGATGCCACAAGAAAGCCAAAAGAGATGAAGTTGGCGATGGGCAAAAGATGTGAAGATGGAGAAAGAAGCGATGCGCGAGGTCACCACCACCGCTTGCTGTGATGCCCAAGGGTTGAGCAGGGCCTTAAATCTTAGCAGGGCCCCCGAAAAACATGACAAAGGATGTGCAGAGCACTACACAGTACACGGCACAAAATACAGAGGCGATTGGCAAACGCGAACGTGTAGAGGAAGGTGTTTAACAAACAGCAAAACAAACAATTGTAAAACAGCAACGACATCGACAACACACAACAAACACACACACACACACACACACACACACTCGGCAGAGAATGAAACGACACACAGAGAGAACTGTATGCAAGGCGTGGCTGGCATTGCACGCCCACGCCCACGCCCCCCAGTTGCCCCCGGGGGCAATGCGATATCAGGGAGTGACCCAAACTTTGCCAGACCAGAAAGCCCATTTTTGCGGGTGCGGACCAAAAACAGAGTCAACAAGAAAGAAAGCTGGAGTTTGACACACCGAAGGGGAGATGCACTAACAGAAGAGTCCTTTGGGAAGTTTTAAACGATATAGAATATATATGAAAGCTTTGAAATGAAAATTAATTATAAGAAGGTGTAAGAAAGTATAAAGAAAAGAAATAGTTTATAGAACAGCAGTTGCAGTTCTGATACATAAGGTTAGGTTAAGTCAAGAAAAATGACCTCCTAGGGGGTCAAAGCATAGACTAGTGATGGCCTTATTCGTCCGGTCGTTGGGGATTACTTCAGCCTAAAGTAGGATCTGGATCTAGGATCTGGAAGCGCTTCGCGAACGCAGGTCTGTTATTTCAAGGGTTAAGAAAGATTTTGCATACTACAGTTGGATGGTAAACAAAAAGGATTAGCATTAAGTTCAATAACTTGAGAAATCTTATCCAGAACTTGATCAAATTCATAACTTTTAATTACTCTAAACACACAAAAAAATAAATTTTGAAATCTTTGATTTAGTATTAAAAAAAACATGATTTATTTTAGCTGTAAAGTCAGCTGCGATCATCTTTAGGATCAGCACTGAAAATACTTTATGGCAACTGTCAATTCGCTTTAAATAATAATATGCTTTTGAAAGAGTATAACAAGAAGAAGAACGCTGTTTTTGGGGCTGTATTTTATCAGCGATAAAAGATCAGGCGATGGAGACAAGCAGCAGAGTCAAAGGAAGAGAGCGGGAGAGGTGGAGTTGAGCGAGGAGAGAATAACCCAGTAAAATAAATAAATACGAAGCGCATTTTTATGCGGAAACACAAATTGAAATTCAATGCGAGACAAAAGTTAAAGTTTTGTGCGACTTGGCTTAAATTGCCTTTGCGCAAATACGTTAATAAAACAACACCAAAACGAATAAACAGTCGGGGAGAAACGTGTGAGAAAGAACAACAAATGCAACCAAAAAATGCGCTTTCAAAATAAGCAGAAAAAATAACTCTACAGCCCCTGACACGCCCACTGTTTTGATAAAGGATGGCAGCAATGCGCCTGGTACAGTGATAATTCGTTTCGATGTCCGTGTAGTTTGTAGTGTGTAGTGTAGGGCGCTTGGGGCGTGTCCCTGATTGCAGCTTGTTAACAAGTGTTGGCAGTTTAATTGACTTCACTTCCCTTCTCTTTCTCTCTCTGCTTCTCTCACTCTCTGTCTCACGCACTTCCTTGTTGTGTGCCACAAACCAATCAGTTGTCAGCAGCATTTGTATCTTTTTTCTTACTCCTTTTATTTTGGTATCTTGTCCTAGTTTTCTACTGCACACGCACGTGTTGACTTCCTGCTTCCTGCTGTCCACTCTATTGCCTGCCCAAACACAAACTCCAACTCCAACTCATTGGTTACTCCGTTGATCATGCCGAGCTGTCGATTAATTGAGCAAATCAGGCATTTTTATTAGGCCAACAGCGATTAGACCATGCTCTCTTACCACACAGCATAAAAAAACGAGTTTAGTCCTTCACACTTGCTACAGAGCCAACGAGTTCGGCTTAGGGATGAGCCAAAATCATCGTTATTGGGTAGTTTAAGCTATGAGCCGATAGTTTATCCACATAAAATCCACTCTAAACTGGGTTGAATAAGGAAATTTAACTTTAACTAGATTTTTTAATAGAAATTAACTTTACTGCTGTTATTTCCTAAAACTCCTATTTATTTTAATATTTAATATATTTTAATAAAATTCTAATAAAGTTCCTTAGTTTGAAAAATCCATCCCTAGTTCATATTTAAAGGGTATGTAATAAATGGTACGACAGGAAGTCGGTCGTTGTCCATGTCCAAGTCGATGTTCGATGCCGACAACAACCAGATCTCGCCAGACCTGAACTAACTGTGTTATAAATGATCTTATTAGCTTTTTTGAAACAAGACATTCTAGAGATCATTATTCAACGGGGCAAAAAGGCACGCAAGATGCACACTTGGCATGGGGATGAGGGGGGCGATGTGGATGAGGATGCTGGACAGAGAGATCCAGAGATTCATCGCAGCCATCGATCGATTGAGGAGAATGAAACTCGGAGGATTGCGTGCAACGGCAGCAATTAATCATCGCACACCTAACGCGCAGCAGTGTTGCCACTTTTGGCTTATTTACAGCTAAACTAAGATGATTTTAAGCACGGAAATTATAGAATGGTAACTAAAATTATAAGCGACTATATGTGGCTCTTAACCTACGAAACTAACTATTTGGCCATTTTGACTTTTAGCTAGATTTTACTGGCCAATAATTCAACAACACTGAACTCTAGCTGCTTCGGTAGAAGCTTGAGCATCTTCAGCAGCAGCAGGAGATGCATATTTGAAAATTTGCAAATCATAAAACTGGACGCGGTCGGTTGTGGCATCTCTCTGTCTCTCTCCTCCCCCCTCTCTCACTTACACCTTTGGCAGCCGCCTGCTGCTGCGCTGCCACTTGCTTAGTCAGCGCTGCCAAAAACGCCCCCAGTCTCAGTGGTAATTTCAGCTTAAAACAGAAACCGAGACGGAGACAGTGACCGCGACGCCGACTGCGACGTCGACTGAGCTGAGCTTGTTCGATTTGCCTCCGATCGCTGATTGCATTCCTTGATATCAGCGAGCAGGCAACGATAGCTGCTCCTTGGGAACAATAACAGCAACAACAAACGTTTTTGGGATTTGCGGCGCTTTGTACGTGACACACCGTTGCATGCCCCTCTGCTCGCCCCACCACCAGCTGATTGCGCAGCAGCGACTCCAGCTGCGTTCCCTTAATAATTAATTAATGTAATTGGCCTGTCGTTGTTGCTGGCGATAATGATCTCATCAAGATGTGTGTTTCAGATTTCGAATTCAATTTTTGAATTGCACTCGCAGTCGCATTCGCCTGCCCTCCCTCACTTCCCCTTCCCTTATCAAGCCTCCTTCCCACTCCACTCCAGGGTCCATCGCAGCCCCCTTTTTGGCAATCACCTGGCGCTGCTCTTTGTGTCTTCCAACTGATTTCAGTATATTCCTTGTATTTTGCACTTTATTTGCGTATTTTTTAAACATTTTCTGCATTTCGGCAGGCAAAGTTGAATTTTTAAGAATAATTTGCGTATGTCTAGATTTTAATGCTGAAAAAATTTACATGTGCCGCCATTTTGAGTGCCCCTTTCAATTCACTCACAGTTAATGTAAATATTTTATTTATACATATTTATGTTTATTTATGTTATTTACACCTTTTAACAACAGTTTACAACATTTACTCTTATTTTCCAACATTTTACAGGACTTTAAACTCACAATTCACCAACTGGTCACCAAATTTGCAAGCTGTGAAAAAAAGTGTTGCTCTATCATGCAGCATACAACAAAAATAAAGCAAAACATATGTTTTTCATGTGTGTGTGTGTGTGAGCGCTGGTGGCTGCATGTGGGTACACACTGCGTGTGGTCGGACGAAAACCGATCAGCGCAATAGCAGCCTGCTATTGGCAGCTATGGCAATTAACATAGCAAATAGATAAATTATGTTAAGCAGCTGTAACTTATCGATTGTCAGCAATTATTTAAATGTTATGGCTGGAATAATTTCACAATCGCCAATTGGAAAAAGTGAAAGGAAGTGAAAAGAAATGTTCTGAAGAAATGTTTGTTTTTGGCGCAACAAGTGGAAAATTAAAAGTGCAAGCAAGTATTTGTAAGTGAAGATAAGTGAAAAAGGCTTTATATTTTAAAATATATAAGTGTAAAAGTAAAGTGTAGTTATAGCACCAAATTTTTTCTGACAACCATTGTTTTGTCCTATTGCGCAGTAAGGATCTGCGATTGGCAATAAGCAAAAAAGTGAAAAGTATAATTTTTTTTTTTGTTTTTTTCATGTGCTACGTGTTGAGTGAAAAGTGGCATGCAGTAATATTAGTGAAAAGTGAGTGAAGTTCTAGCACTGGCAAGGCCATAGTTCTTTTTTCAAGCGCCTTACTTGGTGAAAAATATTTCGCATTGGAAAAAAGTGCAATGCAAATTTTTTTTTTGTTTTTTTTCAAGTGCAACAAGTGATAAATGAAAAGTGTAATAAAGTTAATGCTAATAAGCAAAGTGAAAAAGTTTTAAAATGGTTATAAAAGTAAATTAAAGTGTAGTGTAAAGTAATTCTAATGCAGGCATGGCAATAGTTTTTTCGGGCAGCGGCTTTTATACACCAAAAATCAAATGTCAGAGGGTCAGTGGCAGGGGCGGGGGCGGGGTCATAATGCCGCCCGCTCATAACCATAAATTTTACGCACCCAAAGCAGCGCATAAAGACAATGGAGCCAATTTTCAATGTAATTGAATTGCATTTGCCTGGCGCATGGACTGAAAGTATGGGAAAGACGGGAATTGTGGAGGCTGGTGAATTGTGGACTTTGGACTGTGGACTATGCTTGCGCTGCAAGCGAGCGGCCAAACGTTGGAAGCCAACAGGCAAATCTCAGCGAATGTGTGGAATGCAAGGCAAAAGAGAATGCCCAAAACGAAGACCTTGTGAAAAGAAAAGAAGAAAAAAAAATACTGCGTAGATTTCACGACTCGCCGCCTCGAACCAAATATAGGAAAAAGGCAACTGCGTGTTTTCCGCGGCTCCGGTGGACAATAGACAAAAGCTCTATTACCTATAGAGGTATACGCACAATTCTCAGGTCGGACCGAAAGCACCAAATCGGGACGAAGGAGACGGAGTACCTTGATCGACTTACAAATACCCTACAGTGCCAGCTAGCGTGTATAAAAATAAGAGCCTGATTGCCGATAGCCTGCAAAAGTGATGCAAAATAAAGTGAATAGTGAAAAAACATTTATTCCTCCCCTTATACCCTACAAAATGGGAAAAGTGTATGTTAAGAAGTGCTAAATCCTCCAATACCGTACATAATGGGAAAAGTGAAAATAAATAAGTGCTAGATCTGCGAATACCCTGCAAATGTGATGAAAAAAAGTGTGTTGTGAAAATAAATCAGTGCTAAATCATCGAATACCCTACAAAATGGGAAAGAAGTGCTACATCTCCGAATACCCTGCAAATGTGATGATAAAAAGTGTGTAGTAAAAATAAATGAGTGCTAAGTCCCCTAATACCCTACAAAATGGGAAAAGTGTGTATAAAGAAGTGCTAAATCTCCGAATACCCTGCAAATGTGATGATAAAAAGTGTGTAGTGAAAATAATAAATGAGTGTTAAGTCCCCGAATACCCTACAAAATGGGAAAAGTGTGTATAAAGAAGTGCTAAATCTCCGGATACCCTGCAAATGCGAAGAAAAAAAGTGTGTAGTGAAAATAATAAATGAGTGTTAAGTCCCCGAATACCCTGCATAATGGAAAAAGTGTGTATAAATAAGTGCTAAATCCTTGAATACCCTACAATATGGGAAAAGTGAATATATAGAAGTGCTAAATCACTGAATACCCAACATAATGGGGAAGTGTTTATAAAGAAGTGCTTAATCTCCGAATTTCCCGAAAATGGGGAAGATGTGAAAAGTGTAAAAAAGTTAGTGCCCAAAAATTGAAAGGGTCCAAAAGAAATATAATATAATATAATTAAATAAGGCAGCAATCTCATAATAATATTTTTCTGTGAAAAACAGGTGAGCTATATTTTAATTCACATTTATATTAAAGATAAACTGAGAAATTTAAGAGTATCTCCATAAAACATCATATATTTATTTTTTTAAAACAATTAATCCTTTTTCAGAACCCTCAATGGATACATACTGCAAATACCTTACAAAAGATAAAGGAAAGAAAAGTCTGAGCATCAATGGGGGTGAGTGATGTTTTAATTATCCATTTTTACATTTGAACAATTCGTAGGGCATTAAACAGTCGATATACACAATTATCTTGCTACAAATATTTGCTCTATTGTGTGCAATTTGGACTTGCCTTGGGGTGCACAAAATGGGGCATGCAACTGTCTGGGGCACGCTTACGGTTAAAAGTCTTTCGCTGTTAGCTTTTCAAGTAGTAGGAGAAGGGAAGTGGTAGGGAAGGTGGGTAGATAGTCGGAAGATATGGCAGCCGTTGTCTGTACGTTAGATTTCGAGCAATACCGGGAAGCGGATCGCTCATGAATATATTATAAATGCTATTTAATGATATGTATTTAAAGACAATTCATGGAAGGGACAAGAGGGAGCGGGGCAGCAATCAGCAACTGCATCGATATCGAACTCTGGGGTTCAATGTTCCAATGCGGCCATAATAATTCTTTGAATGGGGCAACCAGAAGCCCCAAGTTCCACACATTTGCCGCATTTTTTCTTCTTTTTTTTGTTGTTGTTTTTTATGCATTTTCAATGAACAATTTTTATGCAAAAAGTGAACAAGTTGCACAATTTACTCTTGTAAAGTCTAATCCAGTGCAGTCGTAGCCTGAGCTCAGACCTGGCCAATTGTAGCTCTATAAAAAAAGTGGTAAGAGGGGGAGTGATTGGGGGGGTAGGGAAGGTGGCATTAATCTGAGCACAAGACCTTGCCTCGCTAAAAAGGGCCTCGGCGGCCCTTTAGGCCATGCGACATCTTGTGGCATGGGGCAGGTGCGCCTTTGGTCGGACTGGAAAGGATGTGAGTCTGAGCTTGAGATGGGACTTGGACTTGCGTTTAAGCTAGAATACGGGGAGGAGGCAGGATGGTTTGGGTTGGTTTGGCAAACGCACTTCATTTGAATTTCATAATTTCTTTGTTAGCTCCAATTTATGGTCACGGTTTGCTGGGCAATTTATGGTCATAAGCTCCAACAAGAGCGTTTACAAAACCGAAAGCGAATAAAATGAAGACAAGCATAAGAATAAGAGGAAGAGGAAGAACATAGCGAAAGAAAAGGAAAACAAGCATAATAAAACAAGAGAAAAATACAAAAGACTTTACCAAATTAACGATAACGATTCGAAATGGAAATGGAAATGGAAATATGGAAATTTCTGGCGCAGTGCATCTTTTTTTTTCATTTCTTATTTATTAACATTTATGATCCCAACTATATGCAAAACTATGTAGAAATGCTACAGGTTGAAAAGGGAAAGGTTAGAAAGTGTCCGATTGAGACATTTAGCAAAGTATGGAAATGGTTTTCAGTACTTGGGAATTTTTCCAACAAAGTTCTTATAAGATTCCTATTAGTATATTTAGATTTTTAATTACTATACTAACTGCTCTACTATTTTAATCGTTTGTAGCATCTTAAAATGTAATTCCCACTCTAATTGAGACATTTAGTGCTGGGATTAAGCAGCTTTTGTCTATGTGTGTGTGTGTGTGTGTGTGTGTGTGAAACTGTAAAACTTTAATTCATTGCATACTATAAAAGCGTGACAGTAACAGATCTTAACTGCTTCTCACACATTCTCCGTCTCCATCTCCATCTCCGTCCAAACAATTTGAGTAATGAAAATTTCCTCAATTCCATTTGGAGAGTGTGTCTGTCATTGGGAGACTGTGTCTGTCTCTCATCTTGTCTCGTCCACATATTTGAAAGTCAGTTAGTATCTAAGTAGAACAAGCCATTTAACTGTCTGCGGGAGACTGTTAAGAACAGCGTTTGTAGACACGCCTCTGATTAGAAATAAGCAACACCTGTCGCGTCTTTTGATCGTTGTCGTTCTTCTCCTTCTTCTCTTCCTCTTGTGGATGTCGTTGTGGTCGTGGTCAGCTTGTCCAGACCTGGAACCCTAGAATACAGCAATCAGCCGCAAAGACCGAAAAACTAATAAGAAGCCGCCCAAGTAAAAGTCTGAACGCCTGTCAACTACCCTGTTTATATAAAAAAGCTTATTTGCTTTGTATTAGATTTGAAACACACTTCATATACCCTTTCATGCTAACCACTTTACAGGGTATCAAAAATAACACGAGCTAGGTGTATATTTTCACAAGTCATGACATGAGTTGAACGTAGAACTTTAAAAACTGGACAACTTCTCTAAAGTTCAAGGTGTGAGTAGGGGAAGAAGTGGAGGGGACAGAGATGGCGGAACCCGTTAGCCATTATCAACGCCGTCGTTGATTTGCGTTTAGTGACCGCGAGTTGTGGGCCTTAATCAAACATGGAGCTGCCGTGACAAGTCCACGGTCTGCAAAAAACCCTTCTGGGCTTGGCTTAAAAAAACAAAGGCGAAGAAGAAGCAGAAGAAGCGGTGCCAAAACACAGACACGGAGTCCAGTTTGGACCCGGGGATATAACTATAGACAAAGAGCGTCTGTAACGTCTCTACGTTTGGCATATTTTCTAAACAACTTGGCGCATAAATCATTTGGGGCGGGTGCCACACCTCCAACGACAGACGGCAAGCAGCTGGCAAGATAGGAGGGAGAAAGACAGAGAGTGAGAGGGAGGAGTCTGGAAGCTCAGCCTGGAATTTTGCGTGCACCGACGAGTTGCAACTAATGAATTTATGATGAGATTCTGAGGCAGCCAAAAAGCCAGTAGCCAAGTGTGTTGCAAGTTACCAATTGGCAGGCGGGCAGTCAGTGCAGGATTGTGGCACAACCAAGCAGAATCAGCATGCAATTGAAATAGTCAGCCCAAAAGGCTCAGTCTGTGCGCAGACCCTGTAGCTTCAAAGTACAAAGGGGTTTATTAAGAAGATGTGAGTAGACTATGTGAGCTGTAGAACCAAAAAAGGGTATAAAAGTAAGCATTAGCATACAGAATTTGGTAGTTGGAAGAAAGAAGAAGAAAGTAAGTTGAGAAACTTACACCAAAACTGCAGGGCTAGCCAAAGTCGACTACTTTCGGCTACAGACTGCACCACTTTGATTTAGGAGTTGGGAGTTACGAAAAACGGGCGTTGACCGTTATCATGACATTTTTATGGTAGCCAGACATGCTGGCATCAAAAATTCTATTACGTGGCAGCATTTTTGAATAAAATACGAGGAACAACATCGTATGCAGCTTCGTGTGTTTGAAACACAACACTCTCAAGCTGTGGTCAGCAGCGGGGCTAGAGGAAGGAAGCGGCAAGGCCAAACCGCAGTCGGGATGGCAGAGGGAAGGTATGGAAGGACAAGGGAGATAGGCAGAGGTAGGGCTGAGACTGAGACTGAAGCTGCGACTGGTAGAGCTAAAGCTACAGCCACAGCGACTGTGGCACTGTTCCTGTCGCCATAATTCAAAAAACAGCAACATTCGCACGTAAAATGTAAACGAAACCATTCGAGTGCAGCACCGAAGAGGTAGAAGACGGGAGGGAGAGGGGAGTGGAGGGGATAGAGGAGGTCTGGGGCAAAACAAACGACCTGGATCTGAACCACAGCCCTGGACAAAGGGCAGTCGTTGTTTGCAGCCGTCCAGAGGCAGGGAAAGGAGAGAAAGAGAGGGATGCAGAAGGGAGAGTGAGAGAGAGGGTTAAACAAACGTCGCACGCATAACAAGGAAATCCTTTGGGAGCGGCAAACGGGAACGGGACACACTCACACACACACACACACATGGACAGGGACAATGCAACCACAACACAGAGCACTCTGCTCTTCTTCTTCTCGTGGTCCATGTTTGCATTTTGTTTTGCTTTTCGGCATTTTTCGGGCAGAGCCAAGAGCAAATAATTGAAAGGGTCGGACGAAGCGAACGTTGAACGGTTCAACAGTCCCACTGTCCAAGAGTCCCACCGTCCCACTGTGCCAGAGTTCTAGAGTCGAGCAGTCTACCAGTTGGTCATTCAAGTGCTCCACTGTCGATTACGTTTCAAGTGGCTTACCATCCTTCTTCTTCCTCTTTTACTCAATTGTCGATGTCGTGTCCTGATCCGGGGTTAAAATTCGCATAGACAAATTCGTGCGGCTCGAGTTTGTTTATATTTATATTTCATTTGGGATTCTGATTGGAACAATTGTGAACAGAATTTGGAAAAGCAAAGCAATTTCAGACTATAAGGTACAGAAAAAAGAAAGAAAAATACGAAGGGGTTTGAAAAATCAGAGACTAAGAGATTAAAGTCCCAGCATAATTAAGATGAAGTATTATAGCTGATCATAGAAAAAGTAGACTTTAAATAGTAAAGATATAAGACCAATGGGATAAGTCAGCATGGAAATAATCCAAAAGAAATCTAAGTGTAAGGGGAGCACCAAATAATAGTTTAAAGTAGAAAAAATAAGTAATGAAAAAAAAAATAGTAGATAATTCCATAGAAACTCTAAATGCCACAAAACTTTAGTTATAGATTAAAATAGTCTTGAAAGTATTCCATAATCTGGAACTAGAAGACCAGCTAAGGGTTCTTTTATAATTAAAATTCAATTTTAAGTAGTAAATCAAGTAAAACGTTTAAATATTTTTACTCTCACTTCTGTTTCCTATAAACTTATTAACGTGACGCCAACAGATGATTCAGTTTACAGCTTCTCACACCTTCTGCTGTTGTTACACAGTCGCAATGCGGTATAAAGATTATATACTTATGTATAACTTAATAAATGAATGTGCAGTGTTTCTTTGGTGGCTGCTATAAATGCGTCCTACATCCGAGTGCAGTCGAAATATGTCACACTTAAATCGCTGAACATGTGAGAAGAGAGTAATGCAGTCATAATGAAGTTTTTAACAGCGCTTTTAGCGGCTCAGTGCCAAGTGATTGGGCTAAGAATGCAAGAAGGGAGGGGTAGTAAGGAAGGGCAGAAGAAGTGGTACGAAAGAGCTGGAAACAATGTTGGCTTTTTGCCGCTTAATTTGTTCACAGAAAGCGCGAAATAAAAACATGAAAAATACAACTTAATGAAGTCATTTTGCGGCTAAGCTGGCCAGAAGACAGCTAAAAACTCGCCCGCATACCAGAAACAACAAAAACTCAACTTATAATAAAGAAATAAAAACCGATGATTTATAAAAATAAACGGCACCTACACAAAAGAGACCAGAGCGAAGAAGAGTTTAATATTTTTGACTGGCTTATCAGGCAGATCTTTGTGGCCCACATCGAAGTGGCCAATTGAAAGAGTCGAATTCTAATTGTAATAACGAAAATAAAATACCTTATCGAGCGTGTCTTTAGCCACGAGTGTTTCCTGTAACACACGAAGCCGCCAACGCAAAACGTTTCGAGTTCGTCTGGCGACTTTGGCTTAAAACAATAAATTAAAGTTTTGTTGGTTTACGTTTTTTGAACAATTAATACGTGTCGTCGGGTCTGCGTCTGGTTACCACAGTGAGCTCTGCCGGAAGCGACCCACGCAGTCGAGGGACTTTCGCCGGGTGCCGTTAATTAAGTGTAAATCACTTGTAAATCGTTAGTGAATTAATAAATCTTGACAGGAAATGAATTTACTCTTATTACGCTGACCTTTGACCTCAGTTGAGTGTGTGTATGTGTGTGTGTGTCTGTATTTGCCTACGATAAAAATCACTAGTCTTTCTACTCCAACTTCTTCTTCTTTGTTTTTGACCATTTTTGGTGCGTCTGCAACTGGTAAGCCTGGTCTGCAACTGTTCCGGTCTTGGCCAACACACACTGTTGACCATGTTGTCGTTATAATCAAATGCAGTTGCTCCCGAAAAATTCAATCAACATATTTCAGCAGCACTAACGAATTTACAAAATAGGCAAGCCAAAGAATGCGCCGACACAAGAGCCAAAGAACCTAAAAACTGAACCAAAGTGAACTGAACTGACGATCGAAACAAGCAGCGAGGCAACTCAGAGGATGACGATGATGAGACGCTGGGCTGCTGTATCGGTGTTGGTATCGCCAACGAGCGCTGCATGCTCTCCCTCTCACTCCCTGTATCGCTTGTGCTTTTAAGGCTTCCAGCTAGAGCTGAGTATTTAATTTAGTATTTAAATACATATTTCGATTGAACAATTATTGAATTATTGAACAATTATTATTTGCTTCGCAATTTTCTTTCCTTTTTCGTGAGTTACGCGTGTCACGTTCACAATCTCCGCTCTAGTATTGGCTCGCAACGCTGATTTTGTGTATTTTTGGAGCAGTTACAGCTAAAGCAACTGTATTCTAGGCAAATCTGCTGACCATGGGCCACCAACCAACACTGCGTATCATCGTTTTCCAACCTCTCCTGCGCGTATTCTGCAATTTGTAAACATTTCCATATTTGGTTTCTGCTTTTGCTTCTGCTGCTGAACTTAAAGGCAAAGGCAGTTTTCACTTCCGTCTTTTACCTTTTGCTGCTGGGCATCTTCTGAACAAGCTAACAGTTAGAAACGTTAAAGGACTGAGAATTTGTGTGGAAATATATATGAGATCACAGCTTATTTCGTACAGATAATTGGATAGTTTTAGTTTTGAGCACACTGTGTGTGGTGTTGATATTCTTAATCTTCTAGGGTTTTGTTACTTCCCTAACTCTTCGCTTCTCCTAAACTCTAAATTAAATCAATTATATCTTTATCCAAGTGCTGTTGTTCCATATTCCCTAAATTATACATGTTTTTAGCATGTGTTGCATAGTTTCAGCTGATTTTAATGATTTTTGTGTCTACGCTTTGACTGCATTCATTGAGAGAGTCTTGGTTGTTAACAGTCGGCGCAGTTATGCCGAAAGCTGTTGTTCTTTGTTGCCCTGGCTCCCCAAACAAGCGTAAAACAATCCGATCCGATCCCATGCGATGCGATTCTATTCGAAAGACAATCTGTGGCTTGTGAAGCCCTTAATCAGAGTCAAGTCTGCCGCTTGTCGAAGAATCTCGGCTCTTTTCTTAGGTTAAAACAACTGCAAAAGATTTAATTGTCGTGGCAGCTGCATAGACTCAAAGTCAGTGGGCCAGGGGGCAGAAGAGGCAAGAGTGAATGTTGCAAGCACAGTCTGCCACTGCTGCAAGCTACTGTATCTGCTGGATGCGCTAAATAGTTAGCATCATTCTTATGCCTTAGTTTGCCTCGATGTTGCTGCTGCTTCTGTTGTTGTTGGCCAGAGCGCATGCCAATTGGCAACTGGCAACTGGCCGGCAAAAGTAGCTAAAGAATTGTCATTTAATTGCGTCGCATACGTGATCGAAGCACTAGCCATGCCCCCTTTGCCTCCTGCCGCCCTCAAATAGGGCATAAATTTAATGCGTTTGCCGCTTGCAAATGCCTCAATGATGTCGCTGTTGTTCTTGTTGTTGTTGTTGTCCTCTAAAAACAGGCAACAACAATTCGTTAATAATCCAAATTCCCACATCGACTGGCTACTGCCGGCCTGTCAATTATTATTATTTTTCATTGGAAAAGCCAATGCGGAAAAATGAAATGCCAGAGAGAATGCAGTCGCAGTCGCAGTCGCAGTAGCAGTCGTCGATAGTCTTAGCTGCTTGTTGTTTTTGGTCAACAGTTGGTTAACTCGAAATGCTCCAATGTTTTTTGTCTTCTTTTCTAATGCGTTTGCCACTTACGAAACACTCTTAACCCATTGTTGCCGTCGCCGCTCTCGCGCGTGATTAAATCTGCTGAAAATTGGCCTTTGTTCTGCGTTTTTGAAAAAAGTACACACGCATCTCTCAGCTGTGTGCTTGTGTGTGAAAAGAGGCCAATACAGCGGAGGGGGGATCTGCGATCAGTTGGCCAGCAGCAGAGCGACCAACTTACCATAAAGCACCGTTACATTCTTCCGCTAACAAACCGAAAAAAAGCCAAAAAAAAAAACAAAAACAATGCTAGTCACATTGAACCCACAGGAGCAGAGCCCAAAGTCAAGAGACTCTGAAGGTGCATGCGTACCCAAGCAGCATTCGGTAGCACATCCAAGGCAGCCAGACGCAGCTTTCCAATTGGACCACACTAGGCAGCAAAAGAACGTAACTAGATCAGAAGCAAATAGTTTATTCAAATTTAACTGAGAAGTTTTCGAATAAATTGGCAAAACAGCAACAAAGGACATTTTCTAGCTCTAATTCGTTCCTGTCCTTGTAGCACAATGTAATGAGCTGATTTCGGCTACCAATTGGGCCTGCAACTCCAAACGCATATCGAACTCAAGAAGTTTTGTGGTATGCGGTGGCCTAGGTCAAGTGAGTGGTTGGTTGGTGGTGCGATTTGGTTTTGGTTTTCGGGGCGCGTCTTTTGGCAATTGGCCAAGTTCGAAGCGGTGTCTATGCGATTTAAGCCAGAAATGCATTTTGGTTAATTAAGCGCGTTCCGCCGGCGATTTCCCGCTGCTTGGCAACCAATTAAGTTGCCGCCGGCGTCTGTAGATGGAAACTGGCCAAGGATATTTCCTGTCATTTCAGTGTATGTGTGTGTGTGTGTGAATGGGTGTACCACTGTGTGTGTCGGCGCGTATAAATTTCAGGCAGCTGTGGCAAGACTGTCTAGCCAGCTAGCTAGCTGGCCAAGAAGCCTGTTGGTCTTCCTGTTGCCTGCCCACGGCTTTTGGTTTGGGCCTGTCCGGGTTTCTCAACTAGGAGAGTAGGTGTCATATTTATAATTTACAACATTAGCTCGCCATGGGGTAGCTTCGCAATCTTGCTAAATTTATGCATAAAGTAGTTGAGGTTATATATTTTCACAAGCCCCCTTAGACCCTGCCCGCTTAAAAACCCTTTATCGCCTTCCTTTCTCACATGTGCATATGTAACACACGTTTACGAGCATGTAAAATGCGTGTATTTTATTCGTTTGCCTTTGGAGCACATGGAGAGGGCAGTGAAGTTGAATTGGTCAATGACCATGGGCAGCTAACGAGCACATACGGACTCTAGACCCTTGAGATGAGAAGAAAGAGATGCGTCCCAAACAAAGGCATTAAAATTCCACATAAAACAGTAGTTTTCATAGACATAACCAGGCTAAAATAAAAACAAAATTTCATATGCTTTTCAAAGAGCTTATAAAAGTAAAATAATAAATCGAGTATCACCGCTTGCCACAAATCTTTTTCAGAACACAGTTTCTGATACTCGCAGATACTGCCATCTGATAGGCATATCTAAAGTCAGATCCATATCAAACACTGCCAGCATTGTCAATTAAAACTCCCAAAACAACGAACCCAATTTGTAATTGAAACTTATCTGAGAGTCGAGAATGCGTTAAGTGCATTGGAATGCAAACTCCGAATGCTGAATGCCCATCCCAAGAAACAGAAAGAAAAAAGCCAATGAGAAGTAAAATCCGAGTTCATTTAAAAGAGTAAAGAAAACACAGTCCCAAAGTCCCAAAAAGCGGCGTTTGCTTAACGGTTTAAGTGGCAATCACTGGCACCAAGCGCAGCAATGATAACAGTTGCAGTCGGCTAAAGAAATGGCCAAAAAGGCAACGAAAATACAAAAATCAGTAAAAGATCAGCAAACAAACTGAACGAACAAGAACCCAACTCCAAGACGGCAATTACGAAATTCCGAAAAATGAAGAAATTTTCAAATAAACGCAGCAAAGTTTATACAAAAGTGAGAACTCAACTCACTAAAGAGCTGCGAGTGTGTGTACATGTGTGTGAGAACCTCAGACATTAAAGTTGGACTTGGTACTGCTCCCTCTCTCTCCCTCTGCCATCTCTCTCTCGAACACTTTTTAGCAATTACAGTTGCCGAAAACGGAAGAGTTTCGAATCGAACTAAAGCCCAAAAACTGCTTTATACCATTTACTTAGCCCTTTTTTCGCTGGAATTCATCATCGGGCGAATTAACTGCAGTTTCTGTAGCTGCAACCTCAACATAGGGTGTCTGCTTGGCTTCGGTTCGGGGTTCGTTTGGGGTTCGCTTTGGGTTCTTTTTGGGCAAATACGTGCATGGCAATTTAGTTGTCATAGCACTCGAAGAATTATCGCTTGTGGCGGGCGGTCCACCAAAAATTTTGTTGTCAACTTGCCAATTGGACGAGAGACTCAACGCGACTTTGAGTTCGACTCTCGCGCAAGGTCGGACACTGTGAGTTTATTATTATGGAGCACTGTGTGCTAAGAAAAGAACTTAGGGTATCAAAGGTTGATAGATTGTATAGAAAGTAAATGGAAACTCTGGGAGTAGAAGTAGTAGTAGAAGTAGTATTAGTTGTAGTAGTAGTGGTAATAGTAGTAGTAGTAGTGGTAGTGGAATTAGTAGTGGTAATAGTAGTAGTAGTAGTAGAAATAGTAGTAGTAGTAGTAGAAATAGTAGTAGTAGTAGTGGAAATAGTAGTGGTAATAGTAGTAGTAGAAGTAGATAGTGGTAGAAATAGTAGTGGTAATTGTAGAAGTATTAGCAATAGTAGTAGTAGTAGCAGATTTCTTGATAAAATTTTTAAAACATTTTTACCCCCTACTTCTTAACTAGTTTCTCTACAGGGTATCTCTCAGTCATACAGATAGAGTATATAAATGCTGTCTAATTATATTTTTGGCAACGATCGCCGTGTGTTTAAGTAATTTGGCACACTGGACACACTCCGTAGGTGTTGTGCTGGCTCGTCCCGAGCATTCACAAATGATTATGTTTGATGTGCACTTAATTTGTGGAGCTTTGTCTGTGGAATTGTGGTGCAGCAGTCACAGCAGCAGCAGCAGCGTCGCATTAGAGAAGCGGGAAAAGAGTGAAGAGAGGGGATAAAGAGGGTTAAAGGGGCGGGGGACAGCTGAGTTCCAGTGATTAAGTCAGAGGAAACTGCGATGAGTGGCCCTAAATAGCCGTTATGCGGCATTATTGCGCCATATTTCATTAGGCATGTGTGAAGCACTGAAGCAGGAGCGCAAAGAGAAGCAGGAGGAAGTGGAGAAGGAGCAGGAGGAGGAGCAGTTGAATGGATAGATGGAGAAGCCTGCAGGAAGGCATTATCTCTATAGGCCACATTTATTTCCATGGGTCACTGATAGTGCGGCTATCAAAACACGGGAACACTTTTAAAATCGCAATGAAAAGCGGCAAATGGGATGCACGCGCTAATAAAATGCCGATATTTTATGGTCGAAACTCAAGCACAAACTGAGAAGAAGGCTAAGCAGGAGGGGGCGGGGAAAGGGGGAGAAGCGGGAGCAGGAGCAGAAGCAGTCGCGTTGGAGTTGCAGTTGGGCAAGTGTGAATGTGAGCGTCGCGTCGCTTCTTTTGCATACTCGTCTCTTTTCGAAGCCTAAGGCGCCACAGACCGTTGCGAGACGGTAAAAAGGTGGCCAGTTCTTTTTGGCCAGTTTGCCCACACACAACAGACAACAGCCAGCTCCGAAAATGAATTGCAAGTCATCAGGTTCCATGCCGCAAATGTGGCCAATCCATGGCCATATCCAGAACACACGTCACTCTGTCTAGGATAAAGTCGAATCCAGCCGAGTTGAGTCCGAGACTTTTGGACTTGTGTCTAGCGAGACGCAGAGGAGACTTTAGTGGATCGGCTTGAGGACGCACTGCGACCGCTTAAGTGCACATTACTTGAATCATTTGTAATGCTAATCAAAGCAGCTGCAGCTAAAGATGACAGCGTGTCACGATCAGTCAGGAGTCATGAGCGAGACATTAGTTTGAACGATAGATAGTTTCCGACACACGCTAAATTAAGCTAACATAAGAGTTCTTAGAAGACCAATCATGTCTCTAACCTTTGAAAGCAGCCCTAAAATGATTCTCCTCGAACCCTAGTCTTTCGTAGACTTGTTTTCTATAACCGATATCTCACGATCCTCTGCCATCTCTAGGCAGAGCCTTGTGTGCACCTTGGACGTGTGTCTGGGCCATATCTTGAGTTGTGCGCGGAATTAACCTACATATAATGCTGTTGCCGCTTGACAAATCTGCACGCCTACCTTGATTACCAATCGCAGCGGCAACAAACAACTGATAATGACCGATTGGGCGCTACAAATACGAGGTATCCCTAGCCTGGGCATGCCTCCAGCCTACCGCCTTCTGCCTTCTGCCCCCAACAATGCTCCTGTCGATGGCTGCTTCAATTAGGGCAGACTGGACAGCAACGAAGTACCTTAAGTGTGATCACTGATTAGCTTTATGTAGCTCTCGTACGCAACCAGTGGGTGTGGGTTGATCATGCAAATGAAGCAACAGTGTGTGTGTGTGTGTGTGTGTGTGTGTACAAGTGTGTATGTGGTGTTTTATCCAAGGAATGCGGTTCGTTATTTTGTGGTTGCCCAGTGGAAGGGAGCAGTGAACCTTAAAATGCTGTGGGAGTTCGATTTGTGGCAGATTTTAGCACCCCATTAATTCCCATTACATTAATTTATAGTTGTAGGCAATATTATTGTGATTTTCATTAGCTTTTCATCGCTGGCATTAACATCAGCAGTGGCATAAGCAGTGTTATTGATATTAAATTAGAATAAGCATTGATTTGGGTCTAAAACGATAGATAAAATTGTCATTGCACATCTCATTCATTACCAAAATCATTAATCGTTGTCATTAGTTGAATAAGGTCTCTCTCATTTACGCCCTGTTGCTCTTTTACAGCCCCTATTTAAAGAGCTAGTTAACTTATACCGTGTATTATGGCCTTTCTCTTCGTGTTGCTTTCATTTGCCGCTGCTCAGAGCCATAAAAATCACTTTCCTAAATCAAACAACTGCACATAACCTATAAGTAAAGTCATAACAGCAAATGTACCGTAAAGCAAACATGTACCCAGCACTTAGCCATATAGAGTCATATATGTAGAGATGGATAGATGGATGGAAGTAGAAGAAAGCACTTTGTAGAAACGCCGGCAGAAAAGCAACGTCAGCACCAACAACAAAAACAACAATAATAATGAGTAACAACAACAACAACAATCGCGTCATAATCGTTTGTAGCGACTAATTTATGATCTTAATGGCGTCTAATTAACACCATTTTCCACAATTGAAAGATTTTCCATTAAATAAAACACTTTATGGAATTGCCCAGCAACACGCAGTCTGTCTGACTGCACCAAGACCATGCCCCATGCCCATCTGTTCTTGCAACATGGCAACTCATCCGCATCCACATCCACATCCATAGAAACAGAAGAAAATACCGCTTCCCGCTCCACTGACCACGTCTGCACCCTTCCTCTGCTGCGTTGTCCAGTGGGCACGGCAAGTCGCGGAAGTTCTCCACCTCAAATGGAGCAAAACACACACAGCGTAAGACCAAGTAGTGCAAACAAAGCAGACCCCAAATCCAAGGGAAACTGGGAACTGGGAACTGCAAATTGACGGCGCTGCACTTCGAATGGACAAAAGTCGAAGGCGATTCTTAACGCATGAATGGCAAAGGCGGCGAACAGGAAAAGAAAAGTGTTGAAAGCCAAACAAGCGCAGCGGAGAGATATCCTGTAATTATAAGGGGAAAAGTAAACTAAGAAGTATTTATATAAATTTGTGTAAGAAACAAGTCATCACTAAACGGTTAGCATAGCTAACAATCTGTTGAATCGTCTATGCTTGCATTAAGCACTCTCAAACTACAGGGTATTGCCATCGATGAATTGAAATAAAAAGTGTTTGGACAAAAGCATTTGAAATGCATTTCCAAAGGTTTCCCTCAGCGCCAAGAGCGCAGTAGGGCCAAGGCAAAGGTTGCACTACCCAAAGACTCTAACTAGCAGTCAGTCTGTCTGTCTAACTGTCTGCTGTTTGTCTGTCTGACTGTCTGCGACTGTTGGGTGTCCAATCGCTTGTGACGAACGATCTTCGATGCGATCTCTAAGGCGGCGGTGGCGGCGGAATTACAGTCACAGCTGACAACTCACTGAGCGCGCAATGATTAATCGCGCAATTGTCCACAGAAACGGCAGCTAAAAAGATACAGATACAGCAAATACACACAGATACAGATACATTGCCACGATATCGAACGAGCAGTTAGATTGAAGTTTTTGGCTTTTGCTCGCAACGTTTTTCTCTCTCCCTTTTATTTTTACTTTGTATTTTGTTTTAATTGCAATCAAAAGTGTTGCCGGAAACCATTTACAAAGCCTGTCACCAGAGTGCGGCCACTTTTAATCTGGAATCAATCAATGAATCGCTGAATAGCTGAGCAGAGTCAGTTTACGCTCTGATTGCAAGCACTCTTGGCTCTTGGCTGTTGGCCCACGCATTAAAATTGACCTTAGCCCGCATTCGGGTTAACCCCAAAAACCGAGCACACTTCAAGCGTGGCATGTTTGTAATTGAACGAACATTAAATTTCCACACAGCTGATTAAAATTCCAATGCAACAACTTTGAAATTCAGTTCTGTTCTGATCAGTTCAGTTCAGTTCTTGCTCTTGTTCAACATGCGCAGCTGTGGCACAAGCATGTCCAAAATGTGGCACCTGCAACAGCCGCAGACTCTCAGCCTCAGCACGTCTTAAGGTCTTCCCGGTCTTCTGCTAAACTTATCAGCTGCATAGCGATCAATTCAACAGTGAACGCCAAAAGGAAAAGCAAAGAAAAACTGGAAGAAAATGTTGCTCAACAAGGACGCAACATGGCGAGGCTAGAGACATTCTGCGATCTTGTTGATTGCCAAACGATCGCCGGCGGTGACATCTTGTCAACTCACAAAATCATGATCAACAACAACAAAATGCACTCGACTTTGCTACGTCTACACTAACCATACCCTGGACAATTCTATTGCTTCAGTCCTGGGATACTGCGATCATCATCGTCTATCGACGATCGTAACAAACAGGCAGCGGCAGATATTGACAGCAGCTTGGTAGGTTCACACATAAGTGAGGCATCATTCAAGACGTCATTGGAAGCGATTAAAAGACGAACAGGCACAGCCACACACACGCACACACACACACGCACACTTTTTAAGGAGTTGCACACAGATACACGGTGGTCATTGGTTTGTGCCGCTCGTGTCCAACTATTGACACCGGTCACCTGTCTGTCAGCAGCCATAATCAGGCCAAATATCACAGGGTCGAAGTTGGAGGCGTTCAGCAGAGAAAAAAGAAACCAATCTGATCAAGATCAGACTATCAATCTTCAGTGCTTGTCAGCGCAGAACAGCACAGATCAAATATCAACTGGGCGCATGGGTAATCTGAGAATGGATTCTACAATCTGGGCATCTAACTGTTAACTGTTGATTGAATTATGACTGAACTGATAAACAAAAAAAAAAGTAAGAAACGAGAAACAAAAAGATAACCAAATAACTTGGTGAAACACTGACATTTCCACATAGTAAAGTGATAAAGTTCAAGGCTGTTTAACATAAGACAAGAACAAAGAGTTTAGTTTATCTAGAGAGTTTAAGGGAACAGAAGTTTAGCTCAGTAATAGAGCAATCAAGTTAACTGAAACATTGAAGAATAATTAACATATGAATCAAATGAAAGTTGGTTCGTAAGTTAAGGAAATGAAAGTGGATAAACAAACTATATATTATTACTTGATTTTAACACATAGGAAATTGTAAACCTAGTTTGGTAATTGCTCGGCTTACAAACATATCTTGGTAGTAAATTATCCACTAAATAATATGAAAATAGTTTGTTATACTCGTTAAACGTTTAAAGCAAAGAAATAGCAGGAGAAGACCAGAAGATACGACTACCAGAAAGAAGTCAGTGTAAATCTTTGGACGGTATGCAATTCAACGGTTATAAACCAGCTGGCAGGCTAGTTACCGATTTATTGATTTTAATTGCAACCCGAGACGTTTATATGCTATAAGAATGCGCAAAAGGCCCCGAAACGGCAGCGTCTGTGGCTGCCAGGGTTGCCAACACATCTAGAAATAGAGGTTAGTAAAGGCAAGAGACTTGAAGATTTGTAAATAATTTTTAGTAGCCAATTTAAAGTCTCTGCTGGCGTATTTTGTGCACCGGATAGCTGGCAACTCTGTTCATCTCATTAATTAAAAATCTTTCATTGCCTTTTCTAATGGCTAACAGGCCGTTTTAAGTGTTTTTATACTTTTATTGACTGTTGGAAAGTTTAAAAATTTTTTATTTTTTACAACGCTTCACAAAAGATGGCAACTGTGGCACAACTTATGCCTGACAGTGGCTATAGTTTTGGACAAGTTGAAAACAAATACAAGCAACAAATAATGGCAGAGAAAGGGAGAGCTAGGTAAAAGAGAGAGAGAGAGAGAGAGAGAGAGAGAGAGAGAGAGAGAGAGACGGGCCTCTTGTCTTGGCATTCATAGCCAGGCTCTACTGTGGAGACGGGATCCCACAGAGCGTGGGGCATATCATGACATTTTATTGTGTTGTCAGACGGAAAAGTGCTTATTACGCATGCGCGACGTCGCTTCGCTTTTGCTCCGCTGCAGCGCTGCCTTTAATTGTGGGGTGCCTGGAATACCTGGAAGTAGACCTGTATCTAAACCTGGACCTGGAGGAGGATTGCCGTCTTTGCTGCTGATGTTGTTGTTGTTGTTGTTTACGCCAGCGATTGTTTTACAAATTAATATTATTTTATGATATCGCGTTTCTTTTGCTAATAGTTGCATGTGTGGCGTAGATAGCATTTCAAGCCGCCAGCTAGAGAGTCAGACAGACAGACAGACATACAGACGATCAGGCAGATGTGTGCTGAGAGTACATAGAAGCAATCGTTCGGTAGCCAGTGCATTTTGACATTTTTACGAGCTCGAGCAGCGTTGAAATGAATACCTGCTAACCAGGGATGGTCTCGTACCGCTCATAGCTCCCTGGGACCTGGTGGAGTTGTCTCCGAGTGAGTTGTGGCCGTGTCCGAGGCTAAGGAATGTGCCAGCCACCCAAACATAGGAAGCGTCTAATGAATGCGTAGGCCAAAGACAATAAATTGATGTTTACATAGCAAGAAGAAAGGCTAATTTTGGTGCAACTTAACGAATGCAATTCACAGCAGCTAACTGACAACTGGCAGATCGACTACACAGCAGTTTAGAGGGGAACAATCGAGTTCACACAACAAGAATATACCTATTTTAATGACTATTAATGATTATTAAGAGGCTCACATTTACAATCGATGTTTAGTATAAGTTTGTTATTATCGATTAGAATGTTAGTCTATTTTAGTATTTTAAGATTAGCTGCTCGAGTTATGGCATCCCAGGCAAAAAGGGAAACTGGGCACACTATCGATAATAAATATATTGTTTATGTTTTACGGAATTAAATAATTTTAAATCTTTAAGCTTAGGTAAATCCCATACGAATTCTCCTCTGAAGATTTTAGGCTTTCCAAAAACAAGTTTCCCTTTTTTATGGCTCTTCTGTTGTTCTAGCTTTTAGCTATAAATTTGCACACTTTTCTGTATTTGGCTTAATTGTCAAAGGTTGGCTTTATCTTTATGGCAACACGGGCATCAAGCAGCAAGGACAAGAAGCAGAGGTTGAATGAATTGGCAGACAGCTTGGCTGCTATGAAGGGTATCACATCCATTTGGTACTCTGAACATTCCCTGGCTGAACTGTCAACTGTCAGTCAGTCAGATTGCTCGTCTGTTAGTTGCATGCCCCGCCCCTACTCCTGACTGGACATCAATATGTGGCACATTCTGAACTCGGGACTGTGCGTGTGCCTGTGTGTGTATTGGTGTGTGTGTGTTTGGGCCATGTTTCTTTTCTTTTGCTTGCTGATAACTGATATTTGACAACTTTTGATGTGCTGACATTGACAGCGGCAGGCGGCCCTCAGTCTGGGTGTGCACACTCCCTGAGTGCTGTTTGTGTGTGTGTGTGTGTGTGTGTGTTGCATTGGACATTTAAGAAATTGGACAGCTGCCTCACAGAGTGGCCCGTTGTGAACGCCAATGCAAAAGAGTTTTTGCTTCTATCAAGACTTTTATTTATAGCCAATAGTAAACGCTTAGTTCTCTCAACTGTCGCATAACCATAAACCATTGGCTGAAAGCAATAAATCTGTGTATTATTTATGGCCAGCTTGAGCGTAATTCGTTTTACTATGCAAACCATAAAAAAATCTAAGCAAAGAGTTGCAATAACTGGAAATTAATGCATAAAATTATGCGATTATAGGAATTGTTTTTTATTCCTTTGTTAGAAAATTAGGCATTGAACTGTAAATTGTTCAATTAAAATTAAATTACTTATTGATTATTTCTCTAGTAACTCACATAACTTATAGATAGCCGTTGTGTATCGTTTTAAGCTTGTAAACTATTTTCTTCTCGTTTCGAAATCGACTTATTAAGGCCTCGTAATGTAATCGATAAGTTTGCCACGAAAACATAACAATAAACCCAGTTTTGTTCAGCGAGCGTTTTGAATAATCAGCACTTGTTTTTATTGCCACATGGGGCAGACAGGCAGGAAAACCAGGAAAACCAGAAGGCGCAACAGGCTCTCTGGTAATGGTTATGACCGTTAAAAACTCCCCAATGTAATATGATTTTTGAGTGGGGCAAAAGAGAGTTTTTTTGTATTGGAATTAACAGTGATCGAATTGTGCTGCAAATGAACTCGTTTTCAGAAGAACAAAAGAAGGGCTTCTGGAGATGAACCCAGTGAACAGACCCGGCTCTATGCAACCCTGTAGGTGAACCATTGACTACGTAAAAAGCTTTGATTCTTTTCTAAAGCTGTTTCAAACCATTTGTACTGCTATAAGTACAGGGTCTAAACATGCAATTTGCCAGCTAAAACTTGAAGGTTTGATGGCTTTGAAAGCTACCGCGTCAATACTTAACGAGGTGGTCAAGATTGTGCCAAAAAACGTTGGGTAATTACAAGAATGAACTGTGCGTGCTTTCACACACACACACACACACACACGCACACACTCATAAGCTAGCTGGGTATTGTATGAGGCACTTGGGCCACGCCGTTTAAGTTGATGAATATGAATTTTGTGGCAAGTTTTATGAGCTTCTGGGGAGGAGAGAGAAAATCAGCAGCAGCAGCAGCAGCAGTTGATTGCACTTGTCAGAGGCAGCGAGTGAGCAAAGTAAGAAAACCCAAAGAGTTTCGCCTTAATTTGATGTAATAATTTCACTAGCTGAATGTACAGTGAAGCCTGGACACAAACTTTTTAAAGTAAAACTAAGATACAGTAAAGACAGGATTAACTGTAATCATACACATGATATGAAGCAAAGACAAACGCTTTACAACATAATAGTTTAAGTGCGTTGTAGCCAGTCACCACTGTAGCTGAAAAGTTTTTCTAATTATAATGAGCTTGGGCACGAGCAATGTTGGAAAAGTCAACCTAATTATTAATAAACGCCAACGTTGTCGTTGTCATTGTCAGTTGTTGGTACTGCGACTCCTCTCGCCGCTGTCCCTACCCCCACTCCCCCAACCAACACTAATCAAAACCCCCTCTTCGCCTATAAAGTGGCTGTCATCATTTTAATGCCAACTCGTTACTTTATTTATCATCAACATCATTTTGAGCTCAACGCTGACAAGCAGACAGTAGCCGAGGCAGTAGCTACAGCAGCAGCAGCAACAACTACAACTCCACTTAGAACCTAGAGGGAAGCAGGGAAAAAATAGGAGAGTTTGTTAAGGTAGGCGGAGGGGGGATGGTAGGGGACAGGAGGGAGCGCCAGCCCAGCGCCCGTAACATTGAGTACGGCGCAGATAAAAGCCTTTTCATGTCGCTTCAAATTTAAGTTTTCAATTAAAAAAGACATAAACTGCCAGTGTGTGTGTGTGTGTGTTGGTGTGTGTGTATCTATGAGTGACGTAGCTGAAGCAGCGCTGATTGTAAAGTAGTTTGACTTTGACACAGGCGTCATAACTGTTTTAATGCCGTGCAGACAACACGTTGCAAAGAGCCGCACCACAACAGCAACAACAACAACAATTATATACAAACTTTAGTTAACAATGAACCAAAACTAAATGTGCAAATCTAGAGCTGCAAAAAACACCTATTGAACTTGTTCTGAACTGTTATCCAGGTTTATGGCTAAGCAGCACTTCTACTTGGCCAGAACGAACTGGATGCGTGTCAAGGGTGACAACGGAAATGGGAAATGCGAAATCTTAACAAATTGGAAATCAGTCAAAATAAAAGAGAATGTAAATTTCTAAAAAACAATTCCGGCTGGACATAAGTTTACTGAAAAGTATTGAATATTGAGCAAGAAATGAAACTTAAATTTGTTTAATAAATTATTAGATAGACACAGAGTGTATTCCATAATTGCTAATATAAGCTGTAGGCTCGAGAAGTTTGAAAGAACCAGAAAAAATAATTTAATTGTAGAAAACTTTTATAATTTATACGCTTAGGAGAGTGCAAATTAGGCAGACTTTACTGCACTTTCAAGCGACAATTACTCGTCGGATCTGCAGTAAAAAGAAAAGTCGTAACTCACAGCTCTGAAGGACACTTTTTTCAAGGCAAATGAAAAGCATCAAGTTTATTACACAACACAAGAAATATTCAAATATACATTTGCAACTGTGGTTTAAGCTTTCGTGCTCATTTCTATTTTGTTGACAACAAATTCAAGTTTTTATTATTGTTTCTCCAAGTTGCACAAAAAAAAAGAAGAAAAGAAAAGAAAATGTTTGTGAGGCGTTGCCAAGGGCATTATCATTTAGGGAAAAAGTTCAGCAAATGTGTAGCATTTATCAAGTTTTATGACTCCATTTGGAGCCGAGTGCTTGTTTTTTTATTATAATTTTTTTCTTTTCTTGGCTTAGAGGCGCCTCCAATTTGCTTGATATGCAAAATAGCTACGATTTTGTTTTCAACACATATTTTTGTAAATTTTATGGCCAAATCTTTACGAACAAAATTAATGCAAACTGGACATACTGTGAAATATTTTTGTGTTTTCTGTGGCCATTTCTATGATAAAATATGAAAAAGCTTGTGGCCCATTGTGCGGGTCTGCCTGTCTGTCTGTCTGTCTCTCTGGGAAAGTGTGGCAACGGACCAATTGTATGGATTTTCATTGTTTGGCCAACGACGGAAAAAACTCTCCGACGATAAAATTGTTGATGCCGAGAAGAGGCCTTCTAGCTGCTTTTGAGCTGAAAAGATAAAGACAATTATTATCGCTATTATCGCCAGCATCTGTTGCTGTTGCCACTTCCTAGAGCTAAATACACAAGTGCACACGACAGCAAAAGGACCTGTAGCAGAAAAATGCTATTAAATTAGATGAAATTATAGTATTTCTTTGGGGTGACCTCTCTCAGTCTTCTTCCTATCTGGCCAGTGGCCACTCCAATGATTGTCCATACTCAACACTACGTACTCGGACAACACTCGGCAATCAGGGTTATTAATTACCCTAACTTGCCACTCACAGCAAAATGAAATCGATGTTAGTCCGATTATCAAATTCATGCAACTCTCCGACATATTTATATTAAATTGTTTGGGTTTTTAGCTTCTATCTACTTCTACCAGATAACTTAACTTATCAAAGACATCTTCAGCTTTTCTGCCTTTCGAAAAATACACACTTCATACTTCATACTACTTTAGTACAGGGTCTGAAAATGATATGCTGGTTCTCCTCTCAAACTCTATGCAATGTCGAATGTGCCGCTGCAGTCGCATACAAATTGGCAATAACCATCAATTGGCAGCAGAGCCACGGTGTTGGCCATAGCCAAAGGTGGCTCAGACCATGGCTGTGTGTGTTTGGGCCAACTTCAGTGGCCATGTCGGTGTTTGCATTAGAATGAGGTATGCTATGAAGTCGTTTCTTAGCTTGGAATGCCAGAATACCAGAATACAGTTTAACGCATCCATTGATTTGCTTTCCTTTTGCCGATCGTGTTGTGATCAGCGGCCATAATTGTACTTTTGGCCTTCGTTTTTTCCGCTTTCCAAGACAATTCGAACAAATGGCACTCGCCATGCCACAATACAAGCAGCTTGTCCATTGTTTTATCCACGAATTGTTTATTTGTTGTTAGCGGCTTCTGTTTGGCTAGAAATCTGCTTCTTTTCTAGCTCTTGTGAAGCCTCTGCCTTGCTGAATGTTTCGTATTCACAGATTTGCTTGTAATTGTTGACTTTGGTATGATAATTTCTGGTAGATTTAAAGAAAAGGTTTTTTAAAATAACAAAATGGAGACAAATGTTCGTGCCTTTGGCGTTGTTTATTTATTAAAAAAATTGAAAAAATAAATTCAGAAATAATTCTGTTACAGAAAACAGTTTCAATTCATTCTGCCTTTTACTTAAACAAATATTAAAGAAAATAAAAAATTAAATTTTGAGTTTTTTGATAAACCATTCCATTGTTTCAATTAATAGTTCAAGTTTTCCACTGTAAAAAAAAAGTAAAGAAATTATATAGGACGCCCATAGATGTAACGTATGTCGTCCTTTGAGGCTCCAGCTCTGCAGTATGGACACAACGATTCCCTCTGAAGATACTTTCGAATGCAGGCATCACCAAAGAGGTGGCCACACGCCAGGGCTACCAAACGATGATAACCGCAGGAAGTCCAGGGATCCAGACAAATGCAACACGATAACTCATGTTGTCCACACTGGCGTTCGATTTGGTCTTCCAGCTGCAAACATATTTTGTCCTTTGCCTCCAATTCGATTTTTGATTTCTGCTTTAACTCTTCGATTTCCTGCAAATGTGTGTCCTCTTGATATTTGAGATCATCCAATAGCTTCTGACGCACTTGATGCAATTCGTTGATCTGCTTTTGATAGTCCTCTGCCTGCATATTCTGTATGGTTGTCAGATTTGCCACCTGCTCCTGCCACAGACGGCACAGATCACAGAAAGAGGTGATACTCGGTTCACCGGGTGTCTCTGGTTTGATCAGCAGCACAAGTTTCTTAAATGTTTCACTTAATTCCTTGATTGATGCCTTTGCAATCGAATCATTGTTTTCTGAGTTGTTTTCCAACTTCTGTTTAACTTTTTTGCCTTGTTGAACGTTTTCCATTTTCAAAGATTTTAAGTTTTTTATGAATTGAATTTTGCCTTCTTCTTGGAAGCGTCTTAAAATTCCAATGAATTGGCGAGTTTAAGCTAAATTGGGAATCCAAATCTAGATAATACAGTTTTTAAATGAATTAAATTGTAAATTGCAGTGGTGAATTAGTCAAAATGAACTTACTTTAGCGTTTGCCAATGCTTTATTGAGTTTTAAGCTAAAAAACTGATTGAAATGTATAATTCACCTGCGCAATTAAAGCGAAGCAAAGCTGAACTACAGAGTTGCCACAGTGCTTCAAGGAAATTGCCAGAAAATTGTTGCACATCATATTTATTTAGGGTGACACTCGTGCACCAGTGCTGTACCTTTAATTTTGTTTAGGGTGACACTTGTGCAACAGTGCTGTACCTTAACTTTAAAAATGTAGATCATTTAAATATAATTTATTTATCTACTTCTATATATTTTATCATATTGTCATAAAATATTATTACTTTGGTGGCTGCTGTGCTTAGCTTACAAAGCTTTGAAGTCTGGCAACGCCAAAACCAAAAGAAGCGTGAAAATTTACAAAGTTTTGTTTACATTAGCGCAAGCAATGTGATATTTACATGCCTCTTCATCTCCATCCATCGATCTCTATCAATGCATTGCAAAAATGAACTTTTTGTCTAGTATGTGTTGGCTAAAGACAAATCCATTAATAAATTAGACGTCAACACTATAATAAAGCAGTCGATGAGACTGAAGACGCCGAAGGAAGTAGGAAAACAGCGTAGATCAAATCAGAGAAAAGTATGTACATTATGAAACTGAATCTGCATACAGATGTATAATGGGTATGTATGTATGTATGAAAGGGTTTCTGACAAGACAAGAACTTTGTAATGGACTGACAAATGCTAAATGGTTTTATTTTGCTTTGTCTGTGTGTGAGTGTGTGTGAGTACTCAAGTCTAATAAACAATTCATCAATTCAGCGCCCTTTAACAAACTGTCAACTGCAGTTGGAGGCAGGAAAGAGAAGTCGTCGCAGCGGCGCTCCATTAGCTGCCATTGGGTATCATCAGAAGTTGCAAACGCATTCAGCATAGAGTCAGAGTCTATATAGAGTCTAGGTCTAGACTTGTAGACTTCTTTCAGGGCCTCGATAATTGCGCTGTCACTTGGCTGAAGACATGGCAATTTGTGGGCATAAAAGCGCGCAAATTTGTTATGAGATGAAGTTGGAATTGCTTGAAGATGATGCCTCTTGATGAGATGGAAATAGTGTGCAAAAGAGAGAGAGAGAGAGAGAGAATAGGTAAGCAGCGGACAGACACGCATTGAAATCCATTTAATCGAGCCATCAGAACTGTCTTGCAGCATCTCGGTTCGTTCTTGCCACAATTTGTTGATTTATGAAATACTTGCTGCAAATGAAAAATCCATTCGACTTGTTGCCCCGCTAAAAAGCTAAGCAGCTAAAAGGCGTTGCACATAATTTGCTTTGATCTGTTTGCTGCACTTGGAGAGCTGTCAACCGATCGCGGTTGGAAACTTTCAGACCGCCCGGACAATAGACCCTGCTGGTTACCTTTCCTCCTCCTCCAGCCCTCTCTCCTTTGGCTGTTTTTTGGCGTAGGTTTTTTTTTGCAATCAACTTGAATGTCAAACTTAATTTGTTAAAATAACAAATTGAAAATAAACCAAAAATAAAAAAACTGCACTTGGATTAGCATATGGACTGGGCTAAGTTTCCTCTCTAGTCTCAGCCTCTTTAGTTATCGTTATTGATCTGCTTGTCGGGGTGTTGGGAGGGGTGAGCAGAGGTGGTGGGGGGAATGCCCTCTCAATGCTTGAACTTTATGTTAATTTCATGACGTTTCACAAAATTTACCACAACATTTTCTTGATTCTTCAATTTGTACCGAAAATCTAAAACAAACACTTGAAGAAATATTAAAGCGCGTCACGTTTTCAAATGTTTAAGTGCCTTTGAAGACCCTGTACTTGACAGCTGCAAAGAGGTTTGTTTGTTATGAGAAACGGAACATTACGTAACTGGTAAAATAACAATTTATCAACTTAGATATTAAAATGATTAAAAGCTCATAAGGAGTATCTTTTTTTACGGCGTCCAGTCTGGAAGAACACACAGAGTTGCAGTAACTACCGGGTCTTTTGCTGTCGGCTTCGCTGCTATCTACCAGTTATCATTTTGGAGCCCCCGAGGCCGCCTCTCCAGATATATAGAGAACTGTAGCAAACTTGAGGTTAAGAAAATAAAAGAATTACAAGTGAAGTGCTCGACTGCCTTAAGCCCAGTCTAAAAATCATAGCAGTTTGAATTGAAACTGATTCAAAAACTGATAACTAGTGGAACCAAAAAGAAACTTTTTCTAAGTAATATAGAAATGGAATGAACGTTCACATAAACATAATTCCTCACTTCCCTCTGGTTACTAGGCTAACAAAACAAATCTTGAGTTTTTGGAAATGTGTAACAAATTGCGCTGAAATTTGAAGTCGAGTTCAAGCTGAGCCAAAGTCAAAGCCAAGCCTTCCATTCACATCGATTGTCATTATCAATGTGATAAGCCACCGGGATGCCATGTGCTGTGCCCACCATCAAAGCAGAGCAGAGACAAGACCAGATGAGATCAGTTCGGTTCTCCAATTCTCCAATTGTCTCTCAGTTGTGATCTGTGTGCATTGCTGCAGCTGCTGTCAGTTTGGCGGTCGCTCAGACTACGAAATACTTCGAATGCACTTGAGACATTTCTCTTGAACTTCAACGCCTGCCACACTGCTGTCAAAATATGTATTTCAATGGGTAGTTTTTTCTGTCTGTTTCTTGTTTTTTATCACTGGACTTGGGTTTGGGTTTGGAATTGGTATTGGGCTTGGGCTTGGGTTTCGGGTCTTGGGGGGCAACTTGTTGTGCGGTCTTTTGATGAGATCTCAATATGACGGCTCTCTGTGTATCTGTCTGTCTGTCTGTCTGTCTGTCTGTTTGACTGTTGTTGTTGCAGTTTGTTAGACAAATTAAATCTGTTATTTTCAATTTTCTAATACACGCACATGACGTCGATAAGAACTGGCTTCTTACCAAGTGAAACTTGTTCTTGGCTGTGTCTGGAAGCACAGAGAAAGAGATGGCAGATAGAGAGGGAGAGTGCTGCATTCCCATGTCGCGGCTGTAACCACACATTGATCGGGAATCGGGAATTGAGAATCGAGTATTGGGATCGGATGATCGCAGCGCACAGAAACATCGTATTCCTCTGTATTTATAAGGTTTCTGTCATTTCTGTTAAGGATTGAGTTATTTGCCTCGGTTCATGGCACTTGCAACTCTCTGGTCTGCTCCCCATGAGTGCCTTGGGGATGTTGTCACTTTTTTTTCAACCGTTCCCTGCTCCTCGTTCCCGACTTCTTCGCATGCAGAAAATGTGGTCGTTGTTCAGTGTAAGGCGATACTCTACGTTGTGATTGGCAAGATAAGCACAAGTACGCAGCTCACATAATGCAAATATTTGTATAAATCATAGCTGCAATATTTAATTATAAGAAATGTACACACTGAAGATACCGCTGTATTTTAAAAGGAGTGTAAAACATGCCCAAATTGGTTAAAGACTGCAGGCCTTTTATGGGGAAAATCAGTTTGAATTTATGCTTGAAAAAAATCAATAGAATATTAATTTTGCTAATTTATTTAATATAATGTATTATTTTTACCAAGTCGGAGTTCCAAAGATTATATTCGGAATAATATTTCAACAAATTTCCTAACCACTATGAGAAGTATTTTTCTTTATTCAAATATTTCCATATCTGTTTTTACTGTTTGCTTTTATGAGAAGCCTTTCTATTGTTTAATTACTAATCAGAATTCATTCTTGTTTGCCTACTACCTGAACACGAAGAGGTCGAGTCGTGCAGTGGGGCAAGAAACCAATTAAATTCTGATAAAATGGCAGCTGGCATCGACGCAAATGTTGGTCAAAAGCTTTGAGCAAACATAAAACTGGCAATTTGAGGCTGTTGAGCAAACATTTAATTGTTATTTGATAACAACACTAATAATAATAGTAATAATAGTAAAAACAAATGAAATCAACTCAAAAATCTGCAAAGGAAACTCGATAAAATTGCAGTTGCTGCTGCTGCTGCTGCTGCTGCTGCTGGTGGAGTAACCTTTATTGACATTGTCCTATCATAACTAAAATCATTTGCATGTCTTGGCAAATAAACACAAACAGCAACAACAAGAACAGAGACAAATAAAAGACTTTGGAGCAGAGACAAACGAGAGAATGTTGAACATGTCGCCTGGACATGAAAATTCAATAAGCATAAGAATTTCAAATTTACGATGAAATTAACAATAACACTGGTGGTTGTATTGGTGCTGTGCTCCTCTCTCCGCTGAGGGCAAACACGAGATGTTCGACTAATTTTGACTCCCAACTCCGATTGCAACTGCAACTCCAAGTGCATCAGTTGCAGTTGCTTGCCGTACCCCGCTGACTTGGTCAGTGCAGCACAAATAAAAAGTATTGAAGAAAGGCAGCTGTTATACCCTGTAAACAAGAGACCTTCAAGCTGTTTATAGTCGTAGTAGAGGCTTGACAAAAGGTGGCAAGGCAAGTCTGTTTTGTCTGGGCATAGAGGCATAAAATCAGACAAGTCTTTTGTTTAAATCATTTTATTATTATATAAATTTAGTTACAGTAAACTTCTGCCACAGTTTACAGGGTATTCGCCTGTTTGCTGATCTATAAATTGCTTTCTCTTTTGCCTTTTTATGGCCTAATGCATTTATTTAATAAATTCATATACTGTGCATATATGTATGTAGAAAATAATAAAAAATGCTGCACAATGCCGCAGGCGAGGAGTTCACTGAAAAGGGAATGAGAGCGGTAAGGGAACTGGAACTGGAAGTTCGAGTGTGTCAGGAACACGCACACGGAAATTGGCAGTTGAATGGAGCGAAGAGCTCAATGGGTTGCCAAGGAGCACAGATGGTGGCTGTGACTGTGACTGCGACTGCGGTTGTTGTTGTTTTTGTTGTGCACTGTAAACAATTTTATGAGCTCGACTGTAATAATCTACGCAATTTTATTGACACTTGGCTTTTGTTGTAATTCATGCGTTTGTTAGCCTGGCTTATTTCACGCGCCACAGGCAACACACACACACAAAGTCAAGTGGTATGGGACATGGGGCATGCCTCATGTGGCATGTGGCCCTAAAAGAATGAAAGAAAAGAGTTGCGACTTTCTCTATGAGAATCTGGGAATCTATCACATTGTCTGATAAGACTTTGTCAGCTGGCAAACAGTTGACATCGGGAAAATGCTACAGGTTGTCCCCATTTAAGTGGATAACAGTTAGCAGGTAGCTAGTTTAGATGGCAACCCTATCTGATTGTCACCTAACGTTTCTGGGACTAATGAACAAAGAATGTTTCCAAACGAATAGAAATAGAGTTCGCTCTCCCTCTCGCTCTATCTCTCTCTTTCTCTGCTGTGTGCCAGGCCATTTTAGATAACCCTATCTAAATGTCAGTCTTGAGTAAAACAAGCTATCTGTTTATGGCATCTGTGCTACTTAATTGAGCCACAGCCAATAAACCAGAGAGACACTGAGTGCCGAATGCTGTTGCTGCTCTTAGCCTGGCCAACAACAGTCAGCTCAAAACCAATGAATATAAAACGCTTTTGCATAATTAAAGAAAAAAAGAGAGAAATACACACACAACTCCTCTTGAAAACTCCTCTCGATTCGCTGTCATTTTCAATTTTAATCGCTTGTCATAAACTGCAATCGCATTAATTCCCATTTCCATTTCCATTCGCTCGAACTTGGACATGCAATTATATGTATATAAATATTTATTTAAATTCCTATTTATTTATTCACTGCAATTATTCGATAAATTTAAAAAAAAGAAACGAAATGAAAAAATCATAAATAAAAGCAAACGTATTGCAGTTTATGACTTGTATTGATTTAGTGCCAGTTATCGTGAAATTTAACCAAAAAAGCAAGACAAATAAACTGCAGTTGATGTGCGAAAAGAAGAAATCATTTAAAACAACAATTTAAAGAAAATCAATAATTTTATTGCATTTTTATTCCAGCACTTTTGTTTAAATTTATGCATAGTATAAATTGTATAAAGTATAAAGGCACAGAGTGAAAAATAAACTTATTAAGTAGGACTAGAAATAATCAATTTGAATAAATACACTACTATAATATTTATAATGCCATTTCTTCTTTAAAAGTAGACCAATTTAGCAATAAAAATGTCTTTTTTACTACATAAAATATTCAACAATTTACAGGTATAGTCATTCCAATCCAATCTTTTAATCTGGGTCGATTTTCTTGATTCACTAAAAACCCATTTTAAAATTCTGTTGCACTTTTTTGCTACCAAAAGTAAATTTCTTGGATTAGTTATGCTTTCCTTAAACTTTTACATGCTCCTAATGAACAAATCATTTCTTTTTACAGATGTATTTAAAAACTAAATAGCTTTAATTTAAAACAATTTTTTACACATTTCTTTAGTTCTCACATTTTGGAATTAAACAGCATAATTATTAACCTTTAGCATTTTCACGCATGAGATTGATGAGAAAACAAGCCTAAAGAGGGAGTGAGAGGGGAAAAGGGTTTACAGGGGCATAGATAGATCGGTAAGAGTTAGTATTTTTAGATACGGAATATTTGAATGTTATTTATGAGCAGCCATTTCTCAGGGAGTGCGCAGTGAGGCGTGACTAATCAGGCAAACGGAACTTTGCAGCTAATTGCCGTGAAGGCGACGCTAAAGTTGGCTATATAAATATATATATACACATATACACAGGTATGTGTAACTGAATATTTGTATATTTAGATTGTGAGTCAGTAAAGCCATGCAAATTGCAGCAACAAGTGCAATTCTGGTCTTGGGCTTAATTATCATAGCGCACAGAGACAGCGAGACACAGGGAGTGTGTGTGTGTGTGTTTGGGTTGTGTGTGTACAACCAATCAGCGGTGGAGCAAGTCTCTAAATGAGCAACCACAGCTTGCCAAGTGTCACCGCAATCGGTGGCACTGCCAGTGGCAGAAGAAGAAGAGGCGCTTAAAGTGTTGCGCTAATTTTATATGCAAATTATGGCAAAAGCGCGGCTTGTATGCTAATTTGCAGGCTGAAAAGTCTGTGGAGATCTCTGGTCCCAGTCGAGAGAGAAGCTGGCATATCTTGGCGCTGCTGCCCCCTCCCCTCCCAGCAGTTAACATGGCTTTTAATGATGTGTAGTCCGAATGCATATGCCAAATATTTGGGGAATGTTGCCAGTTTGTGAGTTGTGAGTTGTGAGTCGTGGATTGTGAGTTGCCACTTCGTCATGCCACAGTCTGGGACGCTGGCATTTATCTCTGGCAAAAGTGTGAAATTTTGACGCAACGTCAATGCAATTTTTCGCTTCACTTTGCCACGATATGTGGTTCAGTTGAGCCTTTTGGCCAGTCGCTTGCGACAGCAGCTCCTTTCACCAACCCAAAGGCTGTTAATGATTTTTGAATACATCATGCTGAGTTCATTTTAACACACACACATAACACACACACTCCTGACTTGTCGGAAGATTCTTCTTTCTTTATGGAAATCTGTCTTAATTAGATGTGCCACATACACTCCACACTGCCTGCCACAATTTATACGCTGACAACACCGATATTAAAACTTATGACATTTTGGGGCCATCTTTTATTTTGGCATTTATTTTGTATAAAAAATAAAGTTGTGTATGCTTAAGGAAAATGCTTAATTATAACTCATAATTAAGCAACAGTCAACTGTCGACTGCGACTCTGCTTTACAATCGATACGCCATTGCAACTGGGTCAATTGAAGTTTTTTATTTTGGCTAAAACCACTTTTGGCAATCAACAAAAACTACAACAAGACAAGGCAAACAAAATGTGAATAACGCTCATGGAAATAACTATTTTTTCTAGCTTAAATTTGTAGCTTTTTATAGAAGCAGTGAATCAAAAAGACATAAAATCTGCAAGGAAAACGTTTAGATACCCTAATATTGAACACAAAAGTGTTTCAAAGTGTATAACTAATTTATTTATCACTTAATCTTAATGGAATACTTAAAATATATAGATAGGAGGTAAATTTTGTAATTCGTTCAGGAATATGCAGTAAATTTCAGTTAAGCGAGTTTATAATTACAAATGATAGTTTTATATCTTTTAGAACACTTCGATATGCCACTCGACCTACTCACGATCTCTACAGGGTATATTTGAAAAAAAGTAGAAACAATTTATGAAAATTTATAGAAAACGCCAAACGCAAATCAAGTGTTACTAAATTGTGAATAATGACTCCATCGAGCACACACCAATAAACTTGAAAACCGTGCCACAGCTACACATGTGTGTGTGCGTGTGTGTGTGTGCTGCCCAATTTGATGTTACAAAAGGCCAATACAAACTCTAACGAATCTAATCAAAAGATAAACTCACGCGCAACGACAACAACGACGACGACGTCGAAGTCGGGAAGGAAACCCTCTTAACGAGTATTTTAAAGTTTCAATCAAAAATTCGTTACACTTGGCAGGGGGTGGAGAGAGAAAGAGAGAGCGAGAGCGAGAGAGAGGGAAAGAAAGAGGGAGAGGGAGAGGGAGTGAGTGAGACCCCAAGTGTGGCAGCTCGTGCAGCTAATAAGCCGTGGCTTACATAAATGCGGCAACAATCAACATTTTGGCCAACGTCGTCTCTCGTTCTCGCTCTCCTCCCCTCTCTTTTCTCCCTCTCTCTTTCGCTGTGTCTTTCTGTCTGACCGCAAACATGAAATTATGATTTTTATTGAGGAATTCGCACAGCGGGCGGTGTAATTAATCAGCGCGGCAATGCGAAGCGAGTCAGCTGCCGCCTCTGGTCGAGGTCGAGTGTCAGCCAACAGCCAACGGCCAACACTCCCGGCTCACTTCAATAAGTCCCCCTGCCCGCTCTGTCTTAAGTACAAAAGAAAAACAAAGATTTTAAAAATTCTTGAGCTTTTTGAAGGCACTATATTCAAAGAAGTTCAAGTGGAATTTGGTGCACAGATAGTACATTACTTGAATACAGGGTGTCTGTTAGTCGATTACCTTTTCCAGCCACTAGCATCCTAAACACTTTTCTCTCAGTGTAATCGACTGCTCGCACAGTGGGAAAAGATATGAAATCAACTGCAAGACGGTGGCTGCAAGATGCTCGGGGTCAATGCGGCGTATGAGTAATTTACCTGCAATGCCCTCTCCCCCTGCCTACCTTACCACACCCCTGCTCCCGCTGTGAAAGTGAGTTTAACGGTAGTTTGCCTAACAACAATGGCAAGCGATCAACGCTGTTTGATTTAAATTGTTGCCATTGTTGTTAGCTGTTGTTCTTTATGTTTGTTGTCGCTTTTGTTGTTGTTGTTTTGGCCGCATAGGTGTTGGCCCACACACACACTCCAACACACACATACACACTCGCACTCACACCCATACACTGGCGTATTTTCAATCAAAGTGTCCATTTGCAAGTGGCTTTTTGGTTGCCGCTTGTTAGCCGCGTTTTTTGGCCCCGAAGTGGCTAAAATCTCTTACCACTTAAGCCTTACCTAAATTACGCCAAAATCGATTGCAATTGCGTCGATTATCGCGCTGTTGCAGCAGCCGTTGCCAAAATTTATCGCCCGCAAATGCATTTCACGCGATATTTATGTAGTTTTGGCCCAAAATATATTGGTAAGTACATACATTTTGGTAGCACTGTTTGCCAGTTGCCAGTTGCCCGCTGCCAGTTGCAGCCACCGGTTTTAAGAGCTCCGACGCTCTTATCGCGGCAATTACAACGAGAGATTTATATGGAACCTCTCTGCCGTCCCTCCTCAGCCCCTATTAAGGCTTCGTCTTTCCCCTCGCCCCCTTCGTGAGCCTCTTTGCCACCCGCACGAGAGGCGCGTCGAGTTCAAACGTTGCCAGCCGGCAGACAAAAGCATTGCAACTAATCGCCAACTGTCTCTTTTGATACCCTTTAAGGCGCTAGGGTATGCACGACTTGAAGATAAGGTCTAAAAGCAGACTGAATCTGAGGCAGAAATTCGAGATGAATCATAGAAGTCTTAAAGTTCCAATTCGTCTTAGAATATATCTCCTTGTTCTGATCTAACGGTGTGAGCTTTGTGTGCTTCTTGTAGTAGAGTATTCCAACTTCTTACTGACTCGGCTCTTAGTTTGTGCCATTTATTTGTACGCTGTTGTTGCTTTTGTTTCTGTCGGGCCACAAATGTCGAATTAAATGGATTTTTATTGAAATCAAGTTGCGGGCCAATTGGCCAGAATTGTGGGCCAGTCGATAGAATCTAATTGGCTAAAAGATTGGCCAAGAGGTCAATGCTTAAAGCACGCATACCAAACAGCTGCTGCCTCGAAGTGTTCTAGGGGAGCCGTGTGGAGTAGGGGGAGTGGGAGGAGCAGGCCACTCTCCAAAGTGTTCGAGGTGGAGAATTGGAGAATTGAGTCGTCAGTTTTGTCATCTAATATTATGCAGGGCTATGGCTCGCTGCTAATTGGCAGCAGATCTTTATCTAATCGAGCCATGAATTACAATTCCAACTAATTACGGGTAAGGCAGGCCAGACAGGAGGAGGAGGCAGTAGGCGGTGGCAGGGATGTGTTGCATGCCACCGCATACAGTCGATATGGCCAATGCCTTGGCTTGAATGATTTATTCGTTTGTAATTTTCATTGGAGCCCACGAGTCGAGTTGATCGGCCCAAACAGGAGGTACCTGTGTGTGTGTGGTGTGTGTACTTGCAACATGCGACAGCAAAGGCAAACATGGACACTGATCGCCAGTGAAGCAGAGATAGATAGAAAGAGGGAGAGAGATGGAAATAATTCTAGATTGCCAAGCGATTTTCTGTCTAAACTGGGCCTAAAAATGATGGCCTAGACTTGTGCAAACTTGCAGTGTGCAGCGTGCAACGTGCAACGTGTGACACTGCAACAGCGTCGACTAATGAAGATGCGCGATGCATCATGCCACAGCTTGTGTCGGTGTCTGTAGCTGTGCCTGTGCCAGTGCCCCTGTCCGTGGACTCTTGTGGCAGCCAAAAGCCCAGAAGCAATTTTCGTAATCAGAGAAATTCATAAAAATTAAAAGAGTCATTTGCATGTTGTTGCAAGTAGAGACTGTGGCAAGTAATGCAAGAAGGATTTGCAACTGGTTTGCCTCGACAGAGATAGAGAACAGAGGGGTATCAAGAGAGGGAGAGGGAGTGCTCTCGGCATTTGGGTGTAAAATAAAGGAATGACTAATTTTTCAACGTTTCGACGAATGATAAATGTGGCATGTGGCGAGCCCGAGAGCAATCATGTTGCACTGTCACTTGGCCACAGTCGCAGTCACAGGCAGTCAGAGGCAGGCAACACTCCTAAGCTCACTGCCACATACTACACACTACTCACTACTCACTACTTGCTACATGCTCAACGCTGGAATTGTTGCAACGTCATAATTATCCATCCACATCCACGTCCTCGTTCTCGTCCCAGGCCCTGGGAATGAGTAACGACTGCGGCGGTAAATGGACAACGCCAAGCTGTAAGTCGCCAGTTCCATGTTGCAACTGCAACACACACACCCCGACACACACACACACACTGGCTCCTTTGCTGTTTATTTCATGGCATATCTGAGAGCGTTGTTTTGTCTTGTTTTTTCCTGTGCCACAACTTGGAATTTGAGTCCGAAAACCCATCTCAGGGCTGGCGAAAAATTTACATTTTTAGCAACATCCTTTTTTTCCTGTCTCCGTCTCAGGGCTTAAGCCATTAACCAAGCTCGTGACAGAAGCTATGATGGAAGAGATTTACAACCAACTGAGAATCCTACAGTACTGTCCATGCAGCTGAGACATGGCCTATGAGAGCTTTCACACACACACACACACAATCACACACAGCACTGAAAGCTTACGGCTTAAGTCTTGTGATGGCACTTAAGTTACCTCTTTTGTCGGCTTTAGTCGGTGATTTCATCGGGCAATGAAATCACCAACTTAAGGCATTGAGAACTTTGCACAATTTATAGTTTCTGGTGGAGAAAAAACACCTAAAAAGGCATAAAAAGTGTGTTTTTTGTAGGGGAAAGCATACGCCAATTTTTTTATTACATACGCTGAATATTAATAAACTTATTTTTCAATGTTTAGTAGAAGTGAAGCAGTATTCCTTACACAGCGACATAAAAGAGCTGTCACCTACAATGCAAAAATAACAAAAGTTTCCAACTAAAATCCGAGTCTCTTCATAGCACAAATTTCTGTAAACAGCTGCCTAGGTCTCATATAGCTTCAGTTTGAATGCCAAAAAGGTTTCATGGTCATTCAAGGTGGTCTGGGCCACGACATGTTTCATTTTAAAAGGCTGCAGCAAGTGGCAAGTAACTGAAGATGAAGAAGAAGAAGACGATGATGAAGTTGCCCTAAAGGAATCATTTTATAGTCATCATCGGAAGTAGTACAAAGGCACGAACTGGACTCCGATTCCAACTACAACTCCAACTCCAACTCCAACTCGTAGCTGTAACCAAGTACAACTGTTGTTCTAGCTCATGTTTAGTTGGTTAAACTAGTTTAGCCTTTTTTTCTCTTGTCCGTCTTCTGCTTTTCGCCTTGGCAGCGAGCATTTAATGAAGTCATTAAAAGCGGCGCGTGTGGCGCGATCTCAAATTACTTCGCATAACCGAAAATTACTACATAGTACGAGAAGGGTATTACTAGGGGTATTCCAGTGGTAGGACGCGCCCAGAAAGTTTAAAATAAACGCGGGAAAAATTAAATGCAGAAAGAACACGAAACGGGGAGGTAAAACTAATGGAGTTGCAGCTTCGATCTGTAGTTGTGGTGGCTTTGGATGGACTGAGCGACTGTCAAACCGGTAGACAGTAACTAGTAGAAGCGGGTAGAGTTGGGTGGAAGCCAGACTGCTCTAGACTCTGTATGCTGCTTTCTTTAGTCCAAAGGTTCACTTTAGACCCACTTACTTTTTACAAAACCAAGCCAACCCTTTGCTTCTCCTTAAGTACAGGGTCTTACCACAACTACGAGTACAACCTTCAACGCTGACTGCATCCGCGAACTAATGGACTGTGCAAAAATGAGTGACGCAGCATCAGACGACGAGACGATGAGTAGAGACAACAAGGGACGACAGAGACGAGACAGTGAATCCTGCCACAAGCAGCTGCAACACCAACTACAACAACAGCAACAAGAACAACTGCAACTACAAGCGCAATAACAACAACGGATGGGACAAGTCTTTATATGCAATGGCCATATTTAGATAAGGTAACGACAAAATTTTTGTGCCCAGCAGACAAAGGTGTAAAGGGTATGCTAGTTTTGTGGCAATGTATGGAGGAAGGTGGACACTTTAGATGGGGAATGTGAGCTAGAGGAATTACATTTGAGAGTTAAACAATGATTTAAAAAGGCATCAAAAGATAATTCTTCACTTCAAACCTAAATAAATTTTAAAAAATACTCTTGATTACGCTTAAACAACATAGATAGTTTCTGAACCCTTACAATTCCCAACGAGTTCTCAAGTTTCTTTTTAAATCGGGTATTTTGCTGGCCAGCACACTCATCTCTTGGAGACATTCTCACTTATTACTAGTTTGCTGGCGCAGCTTCAAGTGGACGCTGCTTTAATAAAAAATGATGTAAAACGCACTGGGAAATGGAGTTGGAGTTGGAAATGGAATGAAGTGAGGAGCGAGCACTCAAGCACACACGATGAGAAGAGTTAAATTCGTGTTGAAATAAATTAATTGCGCTAACTTGCAACTCATGCGGCACACAGGACATTCAGCCCTGCCGCAGCCAAGCCAATACCCCCTTCTTCTGCCCCTCTCCTTCCCGCCCCGATACTAGGCCAAGGTCTAGCGACATACCAATCGAGTTGCGAGTTGGCCGCGCTGCCAACTGTTGCTGCTGCTTCTGCGGTTGAAAATGTCGTTGTTTTGGGAAGCTTCACTGTAGCCTGCAGCATCGTGAGTGCCATCGATCAAAGTCTGCGTGCAGTTTTGAGTAGTCGCAACAGAGGCTCAGGTGAAAGGAAGAGGGGAAAAGGGGTGTGAGGAGTGGTGGTGAGGGGACTTTGTCTCGCCTCGAGTCAAATGTCCACAAATTAATTTTCTTTATTAAATTTTCAGCATGAAAAATGACGCGAAAAACGCTTCCGCATGCGCGAAAAAAAAACGCGAAACAGAAACCAAATTCAACTCAGGTGTCGGCTACCGCCTGGCAGATTCTACAACCAGTCTTAAATCTTCAGCAGACTCGTCTCCTCTAACAACTAAAACAACAACTTTAATTTGGCCAAGACAATGTGCCGTTTTGAACGATTCGAACCGGTAGCCAAAGTATTTAATTGATGCGCACAGCACAGCGCACATCAGTTTCTTCAAATTGAGGAATTCTTCGTATTTAATTTGATTAATTTCCACTAAAGACTGGCTTGTAATACGCCCAACAAGGCATCCTGACAGCTGGTGAACTATTGACAGCGGGCAGGAAGCGAAAAGCAGCTGTTGTGCCATGGATTTTAAACAGATTAACCTGCTGTTGATAGCCTTGACTAAATATTCCTGATAAGTTAGTTTCCAGTGGGAATCCATAAGATGTTTAAAAGGATATGTGTTTATATCATATCCTTCAGAAACAAAGTAGATTCTTTAATGATCTTAGTAGACTGTTAGTGACCCTGTACAACAATCCACAACAAGTTAAGCTTGCCATCTTCCAACTATGCTCGAAAAGATTGAGCAATCTTTTAGCTAATCAAACTGAGGCTAATTAAGTGCATCTATTTTCCATTGTGTCTGGAGTCTAAGTAAATGTTTCATTTTCACATGGAATTAGAGCTATTAGGCTAAATGAACTCACAACTGAGAAGAAAGAAGAGCATGAATTGAAATCGTATGAACATTAATGAGTGAAAGAACCAAAGAAAGGAAAGAAAATGGAAGGGAATACGGAATACGGGAGACGGGAGTGAAAAAGGAATGGAAAGATCCAAGTCATTTCCAGACAACTTCAATTAGTCGGAGTTCAATTCAATTTTGGAGAATTTCAAGAGCAGACAGACAGCAGAGCAAAAGGAAATAATAAGGCGTAACTAAATAGGCGCTTTAGTCTATAATCATGACACAATTTCCGCCGATGAGAATCGTCTAAACTATGCGACTATAGACTATATAGAGGCGATGAGTGCTCGGGTTTTTGGAATTGCTGGGACAGAGGAGAGGAGGAAATTGACTTGGTGTTTTCCACTCAGGAAGTTCACATGACTTTTGCCTTCTGTGATGACTTTGCAAAATAAGAAATGAGAATATATTGGAGCATTAATTCCATTTTCAAAGCTCACACACAGCTCGCGTCACAGTTGAGAGTTCAGCGGGGCAAGGGAGATGGAAGGAGTGGTAAAATGACCCTAAGTAGCAACCTAAATGATGATGATGATTCGTAATAAATTTAATATTAACCAGCCACACATTGTTTGCCAAATTGCCATCATTTTTTGGTTTCAAAATTCTCTCGGAGTGGAGAGAAATGCATTTCAGTTGTATGTTAATTCCTCTCACCTCTTGCCTTTGGGGCAAGTGTCACTCAGCGTGTGACAGGTGTACAAAAGAACTGAATGCCACTGTAGGTCTAGGTCTATAATTAAGCTAGCTAAGTGCTGTACTTTGTACAGGGTCTACAGTGAGGAAGTGCTTCGAGTTGGTTTCCTTTTTTATTTCCCCCGTTTTAACCGCGGAATGTGACGCATAATTTGTGAACAATTACGCTTTGTAATAGCATTTAATGACTTCATTTTCAACCAAATTGTGCAGGAGCCGTCAGCGGCAAATAGCGGTGTGTTTTCCATACCACCGCGATCTTATCACCAGTTGTAGTTACATCGGATACACTGGGGTAGGGTACAGATACAAAGATAAATGATTGGTTAAAAAGTTGTTTCCAGTTGGCTTACTTATCATTTATAGTGGAAATTATAGTTTGCTTCGATTTCGCGTGTGAAGTTGTCATTTGTTCAATATAGCTACTTTTGGAGTTTATTTTGGCTTGCAAAAAGTACCTTTAGCTTTTTTCTTTAAAATCAGTTTGAAGATTTATAGAGGAATTTGATACATTTTACACAAAAATACTTTTAGTCTTCAGACATTTCTCTTATTTTGGTCTCTAAGCCAACAATATACGGCTGGTAATGTATCTGTAGATTTCCTGCACTACCAAAAGTATCTTTTCTACGCATATTAAACTATATTTAAAGATTTTGAGCCAACAGTTCAAGCTTTAAAGCAAATATTTTCTACTTTTGGCCTACCAAAATGTATCTTTTATCTGTTGCTTGATCTTTTTTGTAATCAGTTGCCATATATAGCACCGTAATCGTAATCTTGGCATCAACTGGACCAAACCCAAGTCATAAACACGTATTTGGGTGCAAATATTGCTTTAGTTTTAGAATCTGCGTAATATACTCTATATAGTTGGCTAAGTGCACCAAAAGCTGGCTAGAAAGGGAGAGTGAGAGAGTGAGAGAGAGAGAGAGAGAGGAGAGCAGCTACAATTTGTATTTGCAAATTGCAAAAAGCTTTTAACATTATCTGAGTGGTAATCTGATCCGATTATCATTGACTGGTCACATAACCAGAGTATTCAACAGAAAATCCCCAAAGGCAAAATCCACAGTCCACATGGCAATCTCATAGACCAAGTTGTGCTGACTTCGGGTACCAGTTTTAAACCCTAATCCATGGCGATGTCATTAAAAGTATTTAAGAGCCATGAGAAGAGGTACAGCAAGAGATAGGAAGAGGCAGAGGGAGAGACAGAGGGAGAGAGATAGAGGCGTAGGGAGAGACAATTGGCAAAGTTGTTGACGTTGCGTTGACTGCGATCCCAATGCATAATCGTAAACATCACTTTGCATAAGAAGAATGCTCCATCAATTCGTGTCTGAGGACGCTGGCTCTGGCAAGAGAGTCTTCGGTTTCTATCTAAAGTGATATTAATTAAAAGATCATTTATATCAGTGCTCATAAAATAGCAAAATGTTAACCGCCACACGAAAAATGCTGCTGACATACGATGGCCTCATCAGTGCCACTCGGAATCAGCCCAGTTGTGGCTGAGCTTGAGGCTGTGAGGGCAAGGAAAATAAGGCAAAGCAGCAAACTGGAGCTGAACGAAACCAAGATACTCTGTAAAACTATAAAGTAGTATATTTTGGTGGAGAAACTATAGGGAAACTAGGAACATAGATTAGTAGAATATAAAGTACTTTTTATACGGCTGGAAAAGGATAATAAAATGTAGGAAAACAGTTGAGCAAATAAGTAAAATTACCATAGTCCTTACCTGCCTTCCTCCAGAACGCATACACCCTGCTTGCTGTGTAGGGTATGTCAACGTTGTGCTCTGCTCGAAGAAGTTGTCGCTCAGCGCGTTGATATTTATTGATACTGACAATGAACTCTGCTCTGATGACGATGGCAGCTCCTCTTTGGCTTTAGCGGATGACAAGTTATGCAAATCGTGAAGACACCAAGATCAAAATAAACTGTACGCACAGGTGAGTGGGCAGAGGACAAGGTCGTACACGCAGAGAAAGAAAGAGAGAGAGAGAGAGAGAGGGGAAGACAGAGGGACAGCCTGTCGGTTAAAGGAGTGCAAAAGTGAAAGATTGATGGCAAAATTACTTGAAATGTTTGTACGACCTGTGGTCAGTCTATGCCTGCAACAACAATGGGGCATGATCAGACAGGGGCAGATGGAGAGGGAGTGTAGCAACGACTTAGACAAATGTCGCGACTGTCTGGGCCAAGTTCTCGTCTGTTGATCAATCTGCAACGCCTACCCGAAAAAGCTGTCCTTCTTGGCCTGTCCAACAAACCAGTCCCCGTTTCAGTCGAGGCAACGTGCCGCTTCTTGGGGCACTTGCCTTTGCCTACTTTGTGGCTACAGCTTGGACGTGGACTTGGGATGGGCAACGCTCGGTCTTGACTGCTTTGGGTTGGGCTTTGGCTTCGGCTTTGGCTTTGCCTTGGACTCTGAGGCTGCCTTCAATCAGTCGAACGCTATTCGAGTTGACAACATGTCGCAAATGCGTGCGGCATGCGGCATGGGGCAAGGAACATGAGGTATGTGGCAGGTGGGGTGGTTAGCTGCTTCGTACTCCTCACTGACCATGTTACAAGACGCTACACTCTTATGATTATATAGATTATATTGCCATACTTCATTCCTTTACCTCTTCGCTCAGTCAACCGCATGTAATCCGCGTTGTGGCAACCTGCCACTCCCTCAGCCCCTTATCCCCCTCCCCAGGCCGACTGTGATTGAAAGATTGAGTGCCAGGCACAATTAAAGTTCTGTATGATGTATGTTCAGCAATTGTCGCAGTCCCAATTTGGCATCACGTTTGTTAAAGCAAATGCCTTGGCAACAGGTGACTCACCTCCTCCCCGACCCCCACTCTACTCGGAGTACTCCAGGTGCCTTATGGACTGACACTTTGAGTTATCTTTCTGTAATTGATTTGCTGCCCAAGTGTCAACTATTAGCTGATCTGATCAGACAAAAAATTAAATGCTTAATTCAATTTAATAACAGTACTTATAAAGGGAATGGCATAAATTTGCATTTTTAGGGGATTTACGAGTTGTGTTGTAGGAGTTTTCTTTAAGTTAAACTAAGTACCTCTTTCTGTTCACGCTGCACGACGATCAGTGTATTAGTCACTGTATTAACTTTTTGCTTGAAGCAGGAAGTCGAAATGACTGAAAATTGCAAAAGTTATGTGTGTTTATCTCTAAGATAAACCTAAGTGCAAGCATTTCCCCAGCAAATAATAAAGAGAAAACGTGGAGGAGAGGGGTAGGGTGAGAGAGAAAGATGGAGAGAGAGTTAGAGAATTCCCCTCTGCGTGTTTAGGAGCAGAGGATCATTAAATTCATCACTCTTAGACGCTATCAAATGCTTTTCAATGGCCTTCAGCGCGCACCTGTCCACACTCAGATCATTGAGGATTCTGAGTAGGACGGAGGAAGGGAAGGGGTGAGGGGGCAGCTTAACAAGTTGGCCAAGACGGAAATGCATTGCATATTACTACACTGAGAGAAAGATTTGGAGGCATAAAAGCGGGGCTTATTGACAACAATCAAAATAATGCAAGACTTACAACAAAGTGTAGAGAAGAGAGCAGAGGGGAAGAGGAAGAAGAAGAAGCGGCTAAAGAAGTTGTTGGAAATGCACAATAAAAATTAAACTTAATAAATGAGAAAGAGAAGGAGAAAGAGAAGGAAGAGAGGAAGAGAATGAAATGCAGAAGAAGAAGAAGAACGTGAGCAGCAAAAATTTTCAGTAATTTGAGATTACGTTGGCATTATGAGCGACAGAGGTAGATACAGCCCCCCTCCGCCCTCTGCCACTACCCACTCTACCTAGTAAGCCCAGAGAACTTGGCCAAGTTCAAGACGAAAGCGTTGCCAACTTTTACTGCGGCGACAGCAGAAACTCCAAAAGAAACAAAGTCTGCAAAAAGGGCAGACAAAGAAAGGGAAGTGAGGGGAAGAGAAGGGAGGGGAAGGGCAGACAAGCAAAGGGAATTAATAATGAATGGCAACGGCTTTTTTTTTTTGTTTAACTCTTTCGGTGTTGGTAATGGAGTGTTGGCCATAATGCCCGGACGCTGGCTTTGAGGCGTTGCTGATGACCACAAAAGTTGACACTCTGCTGATAAGCCAGAGATAAGAAAACTGCAAGACGCTGAACAGCCATTTTGGGAGCAGAAAGGGAGGGGGGAAAGAGGCACAAAGCCACGGCCTAATGCACAAATTATTGCTCTTAATAAAACGATGAAAAATCCGCTGGAGAAAGGCACTAGAAATAACGTTTAAATTCTGCGAATTTTATAGTTTTATGCTGCGAAATATTAAAAATTTATAGAACTTTCCGAGCGGTAGGAAAACAGGTCAAATGGACTCGAATTTCCACGGGACATGTGTAAAAATTTAACAACTCATTTAATTTGAGAGTTTTGTGTTTATTAAGCTCGTGACGTTGGATGTTTCCAAGTAGTAAAAGTCGAGGAAAGCACATTTACAGGATAAATTTAAGCCAGAGACAGAACAGACTGAACCAAGTTTATATGATAAATCCAAAGCTCAGCAGCAATGCCCAACAGAGTTATGATATTTACAGGGTATATGCGAGCCAAAGCACTGGGCAAAAGGGCCACAGCTGAAGAGCAAAGACAAATATTTGACTTTGATTTAAGCCGAAGTTTGGACTTGCAGTGTTGACGGCTGTTGCCTTTTGACCATTTTGCATTGTCTTAAGCACAGAGGGAAGGAGGTGAGAAGGGGGAATAGGGGAAAGGGCAGCAGGGGATAAAGGGTATAGTTTAGGCTATGCTAAAATGACATGCAGGAGACAAATCTTGATTTGTAGAGAAGTCGGAGACACATAGAAGCTACAAGGGAAGGGAGGGGACGGAGAGGAGGTGCGGCTTGGGGTTACCAACTCGTTTACAGCTGCGCTCTGAGCGTCAACAATGAAATTGTCAAGTGTTGACAAATAAATTTGAGGATTTCGAGAAGATTTACTTATGCTAATGAAAGACACTTGTCACACAAATATCCACACATAAATCTGCGCTCTCTTTCCAACACACACTCCCCCTCTCCTTCTAACACGTTCGGTGCATTCGCCATGCGGCATCTTCTTTGAGTACGAAACGGTTTTGTCGACAACGTTGGCTCGCATAAATATACCCAACGGAGTCTGGACTCTGTAGTTTTGGAGGCTGCGGAAGAGAGTGTAGAACGGAGCATAGATACGAGTTCTTGGTGCAAAAGAGCAGAGAGACAGAAGACAGCAAGAAGTACCGTAACAAATTGCCAAGTTTAAGAATCTCGTCGAGAGATGCAAAATGAGCGAGAAAGAGTTGTTCGTGGAATGGCTAAAATGGTCATAGAAATGACTGCAGACTACAGAAATTATACAGAGTACAGAGCTGTATGAGATTAGAGAATTGCTGCTGCAGACAGACAGCTCTACGAATATCCCCATCCCCATAAATATTTATGAATCTTCAAATGAAATGACAGAATTCCATTTTGTGTTAGAAAAAGTGGACAAAAGAGTTGGGAAGAGTGGAGCAGCCCTGTAGTAAACAGGATAGGAACACAACAAACTCCGCTTGGAGTGACTAATTTCAGCGATTTTAATTTACTAAGCACAAACCGCTTTGATTGTTTATTTATATGAACTGCAGTAAAGCAAAAATTTCACACGATCCAACCCAAAATTAAGTTGACGCCTTTGAAAGAGAATTTTAAAGTGTTATAAAAGATCGTTGGCTTAATAAAACAATAAATTTTCTAAAATATATAAACTCCAGCACCGAACTGCACATTACAAACACTCATGTTGTGTGCTCGCTCGCACCCACAGAGCTGCGCTGAGTAATTGAGTAATTAACGAAATTGCGCTCAAACCGAGCGAACGAAACCTGTTTCACACTCCACTCAAAGCACTACACAAACAAACAGGTTACGAGCCGAAGCAGACGGAACGGTTTGACATTAGGAACGAACGTGAAACGAAGGCAAGCGCAAACGAAGTTCGAACGCAACATGTTGAATCGAACAGCTGCGAACGCAACCAAATCTGTTCGAGTGACAAACATTCGGTGTGGAGTGCAACACACGCTGGATGTGTTGCTGCTGCTGCGTCGGCTGATTCGATGCTTGAGTGAAACGGCGCGCTGCGTTTTGGAGTCAGTTGATTTTTGGCGCTCGTACGACAAAATTCGCCGCGTTCGCACGTTCATCGGCACTGTGTTCACCGTTCGGCGAGAAAAATTCACGCAAAAATTAAACGCAGTAACGTCAAAAACTCAAAATTCTTTAGGAATTCAAATGCAAAACAAATTTGATAATTTCATTTAATTTAATCGTTTTGTTTTGTTGTTGTGTGTTGTGCCGCATAGTGCCTCAAAAAAAAGTCTGCTGCCTGCATTTTATTAACAAATTTACAGTTATCCCCCTCCACACACACACACGCTGCTCAAGTGCCAAAAATAACAAATACAAATTGTGTGCGAAGAAATAAAAATCAGTGCAAATTAAAGTGAAAAGAAAAAAATTAAATCTAATTTGAAGATAAAAATAAATTGATTAAATTAAGCAAAGTTCTCGGCGGCAAATCGAGTTTTTCACGCTGCCGCTGTGACGCCTGCGCAGCTGCAAAATTCTAATTGGATATATTTTCAACAGGAAACGGAAGCGGCTGCACGCCATTTGTAATAACCGCAAAGCAAAAAAGGTAAAGAAAGCTAATAAAAAGATAGAAAAAACCCACAAAACAGAACCCTCGATTCTAATCAACTTGAAGATTTATGTGCAAATATTTCCAACTGTAATTAGTCAAAAATGGCAGAAGAAAGAAGATGTGAAGAGATGAAGATGACGAGATGACAAAGCCAAAAGCAGCAGGTTCTGGCCAAATTATGTCAGTCTGTCAAAAAATAATAATTACAAACAGATGGCTAAGCAGAGGAAGAGTGTCAACAAGTGAAAACAGTTATAAGTGAAGTTGAAGTGTGCCGCAGCTCAGATACACTACAAGGAGGGGTAGTTGAGCTGTGTGATTCAGTTGGTGAAGCAAATAAAAAATGATTAACGGCATAAATTTGTTATAGGTTTGTTGTTTAATAAAGCATATGATTTAGAGACAGTGTTTGAAAGCGATTAGTTTAATTCAGTGGTTTTAAATCGGACAGGTATTTTGATAAAATATATTATTTAAACATTTCTCTGATTATTTCTCATTCCCACTGTCTTATCATGTTAACAAATTTGTTACCAGCTAATAGCTACAGTGACAGTGACTGCTAAAATACCTCACACTCAAGCCAACCCACAAAAATCAATAGAGTTGTGTTACTTGCCAACAGACAAATAGGAAATACTCCAAAATTGTAGGGTATAAAGACCAAAATATTTGAAACGACACTTTGACATTATTTGCAATTTGGTTTTTATGCTTTGTTTAGCTCCGTTTAGCTTTGTTTTGTGTCTTGTTTTGGCTTGTTTATCTATTTATGTATCTGTTGTTTGCTGGATTTTATAATATCCATGATTAAATTTGACAGTTGACAACTTTTCTCGTTGTTGTCTGTCAGTTAAATGTGTTAATGTTGCTCACCGTAGATGTCTTTATGTGTGTGTGTGTGTGTGTGTGTTTGTTGTGTGTGCATTTGTTATAAATTGACAATTCAACTGGCGTTTTACATGCCACAAAACACAAACACAAACAAACATTCAAAATTATCGGCATTGACCCAAAGTGTGTGTGTTTGTGTGTCTGTGTGTGTGTTACAAGCCACTTGATGTTGGCATATTAAGCGCATTAACTAGAGCAACAACCAAATGACAACACATTAGTACCACTTTACAAGGGCGTGATTTAATAGTTTGTTTTATTTTTTTGTTTAAGTATTTTTTTTTTTTTTTTGTATTCAAATCTGGTTTTTTTACAATTGTAACTTCAATGAAAGTTGCTCGAGTGTAACTTTTAGGCTTTAATTGAATTTGAAGCGAGAGCATAACAGATTTTACTTTTTAAATGATTCTTTTATCAAGAGATACTTAGAAAAGGAAGTCGGGGAAATGCTCTAAAAATAAAACATTTTTCAGGTCAACTTTTATTAAAAACCCTAATAAACTTGCCAAATATAAACTATAGAATAAAAGTATATACTTTTTACTGTGTTTAGTTAATTTCTGACTTTTTATTTGCCATATATATTTATCTGTGTGTCCACAACTGTCTTAAAAGCAAATATTTACTTATCAACTGTCTTTAAGCTAACAAAAGCCAAGCTATTACCAACAGCTGTAACTGAAATCAGCCAAGACAGTTGATTATCTAGCCATTATAATGATTACAGTCCAACCAGAAGCGGAAACTGAAAGATGAAATGAGCTTTTAGCAAAGAATGATAGAAAAAATATATATTCATGTACGCAAGAGACATGAATATTAATTAGATTGAGGCGCACATGCTTGTGGCCATGTAATAGGGCCAGAAACAATGAGTTGATAGTGTAATATGGCCAAGAGCACGTGCCAATTGCATTAGCATTAAGATAGAGATACTTTGACAATAGTTGAGATGAGGCAACAGCGGAAAAACAGTTAGCATTGAAATTGAAAGCAGCTGCAATCGCATATTAAGTATACGCAGCGTGTGCAGGGCAAGGGTGGGAGAAGGAAAGTTGGAGACATGGAGTTAGTTACTAATAATGGTAGAATACAAATGCCAATAGAAATCTGTAATTAAAAGCTTGACAATAGTGTGGCAAGCAGACAACTTGCAACACAGAGATAAGGAGTGGGATTGAGAGGGAGACAGAGAAAGGGGAAGAGACAGGGACTGTGACACAAAGCACCCCAATGTGGCAGACATCAAGATCTCTTGGCCAAACAAAGGTGTCTGCCAACGTCTGTCTAACAGTCCCGCTGTCTGTCTCCCTGTCTGTCTGGCTACTTAACAAGCTTCTTCTTTCTCCTCCTCTCTCTCTCCCTTCATTCAGTTCATTTCATTTCATTCATGAATATGTTTTGTTTTTTAGAATTTGCACACACTCTGTGAATGAGGGTTGGGTTTGCATGCAGAATCCTCCAGCCCTCGCTTGCTGTTGGCCAAGTTCAAGTGCAGCTTGTAGAGGCTTCACTTCCGTCTAGACGTGGCAAACAGACGCGCTCTCTCTCTCTCTCTCTCTCTCTCTCTGTCCCAGACAAGATACCAGAGACCCGAGAGCTCAGAGTTCAAGACAAGAAATGTCGCAAAAAAAAGAGGAAAGAAAAGAACGTTTGCAATTTGAATAAACATTAGACAGAAGGGACTAACAAATGGCGAATGTAGACAATGAGACAGACTTATAGATACATAGATATATAGATACTTGGATAGAGATAGCAAAAAGCGTCGCCAGCATAGAGTAAGAATTATAATGGCGTTGTGGTCATAAATTAACAGCACAGCAAAAGAATATGCCGACCAAACAGGCAGCTAAACAAACACACACGCACACACACACACATGAGCGGATTAATACAGATACAGATACATTTCGATAGATTGACTGAGACATCAACGAGTTCGTTTATGAAAACGCGGCTAATTTGAATTAAATACGACAAAAGAGGCACACAGCTGCCCCTCTTCAGCGGTCTGTCCCTCCCCTTATCGCCCTTACAGATTAGTTCTTTTTGCAGCTACGTGCCACTTGCTACGTGTTGCAAATAAATTTTGTAAATCTAAAAATTTCTTTGACGGAAGTCGGAAGACAAAAAGCTAAAAAAACAAACAAACAACGAAAAGAATCTAAAACTTTTCAGTGGTTCGTGCGGCAGATTTAGGCTTACATAGAGCTCTTAGTCTTAGCTTTCGGGGAGCTTTTCTTTCTGCTTCTTCTGCCACTCTTATCATACTTGACCTTGTACTAGTTGTTGTTGTTTCCCATTTATTGTGGCTTTATGTAATGTTTTAGCTTGTTGAATTCGGCTGTGCAAAAAGTAGCCAAAAGTTTGTGCGGAAAAACAAGGAAGAAAGTTTTCTTTTAGCACGTTTAGTTTGGTGGGAAAATTAAGCAGCTGCTCTTAAGTTTTAAATGTAATTTTTAAATAATTTTTAAATAAATTTTTATGGCTTTTCATCAATTTTTTTGACATTGAGATGTGTTGGGACATTATTTAAAAATAATATAAATCTTGAGGTCATTTTCTTTTATAATTTGCTTACCCAAGTTTAGCTACTAAATACCTCGTTTAAACAATTATTTATTTAAAAACAAATACTAACTGACTTAGTTTAGTTTAAAAAAAATCATTTCCTAATCAAGTCTTGATAGTTTCTGTTGATAAAATGTTTAACTAACAATCCAACTTAAAACTGTTGACACTTTTTAGATAGCGTCGTTTGAGAAAACGTGAAAATGAAAAGGTTTTAATTGAATCATGTTTGATTCATGAGCTGATAATGCTAGCAATACGAAGCCAGTTATTATAAGTGTTCCCACAGTCTATAACAAATGCAAATTGTTATAGACTTAATCTAATCCAAAGGAGACAAGAATATAGATCAGAAAAAACGAGTAAAAGCGAGTTAAAAAATGTAGACAATATGGCTCAGAGAACAAGGCAACAGAGCATGGAGACAGGAAAAAGCAGAGAGTGAAAGATAGGGAGAGGGGGGAGTTAAAGGTAGGAGAAGTCAGAGAGAGAGAGGGAGGAGAGGTAACGCCAACAACTTTGATATGGACTAATGATGAGCTCTAATTTCGAAATTATACAAAATTATTGCCGACTCGAAGGTGGAGTAGGAGAAGGAGTGGAGAGGAAGAGACAGAGAAGAGGACATAAAATTGTAGCTAGTAAAGCGAGGAAAGAGGAAGCAGAAGACACGTAGTTTTGTGCCTTCAATTTCAGTTTGAAGTTTTCAGTTGCGTTGTCTTAACTTTAAATTGTCGCTGTCTTTAAAGTTGTTCTCGTTCTCGTTCTCTTTGTTGTTATTGTTTGGCTTATAACAAGTTAATTTTCATGTAAATTTCTGTTTTGGGCCCGGCGTTTTTTGAAGCCAGTAGAAGCGCAGGAGGAAGAAGAAGAAGCAGAAGAAGCAGAACAAGCAACCGGTTAACATAATCACTTAATTTGCCGATTGTGTGCGTGGCTCGTTTTCGATTCGTAATCGTGGGCGCTCCAAAAGAATTCTAAAAGAGACGAGCGTAGAGAGGGGAGGAGGAGAGAGAGAATCTTTGAAAGGGCGACCAAATCTGAATCTAAATCGCTGGCAGTTTTAGAGAAAACGAAAAAAAAAGTGACAATATTATTAAGTGATGATGTTCAATATGTTTTCAAGTCTAATAAACGAGCTGACAGACGATAAAGAAGACGACAACAAAAGAAAAACTAAACAAAAAAGCCCCTAAGAAGGGAAGGGGAAAGGGAAAACTGCAGAAACTGCCCTCGCTGTGTGAGCTCTGCTGTGCTCTCTAAGCCAAGTTGATAAATTGTATGTGTATTTATGTTGCTACCAGAAAATAATTTACCAAAAACTAAAACCGGCAGCAGAAAGCAGCGAAAGAACTAAAAAAATATGAGCAAAAAATGTGTAGAATAAATAACAAACTTGCTAAAACAAAAAACAGAAAACAGAACACAAAGCAAATAAAAACACACACAAAACATTTGCCAAACAACACACACACACACTCGCATACACACTGCACACACACACTCTGCGAAGTCAACAAAAATTGAAACAAATGCTGAGTTATTAGCACAGCATAGCTGCCGACTGTGACGCCGACTGTGACGCCGACTGCGACGCTGGCGTCTGCGTGGGCAGCGCGTGGGGTCAGCTGCAGGCGGGAAGGCGGAAAGTGCGACAGAGACAGGGACAGTGCAGACTGCATTTCGTTTTCTTTGCTTAGTTATTGTTTTTAGTTTCATTTTCATTTGCTTTCTTTATTTTATGCTGTTTATTCATGACAACAGCAACTGCTGCAGCGGTGGAAATGGGAAAGCTTGCAAAAATAGCAACACGTGAAAACCGCAAGCAAAAAGAAAACAACAAAAAACAACAGCAACTAAAACTGCTGCTGCAAAAAGAGAATCTCTTGAAAATGACGAAAATAAAAACTAAAATGCAGTCCCACTCACCCAGAACATTAACTTGCATGTATTGCACCATAACATGGGTACTACGTCGAGGGTTGCTGCAGAAGTTTGGCAGCATAGAGTTTAGAAATAGGTTGGAAATAAGTCGAAGCAGTTGACAGACTTTGTTTTATGGGTCTTAAGCCTAAGAAAAAACACATAAAGTTACTTTAAAATGTAGCAAAAATAATAAATACAGTTTTAAAAACTAACAAAATTATTAACAAGTGCTTAAAATATTTATGTATATTTATAAATAGACAATTTGAGTAGTTAATAAAGCTCCAAGTCGGCTAATTAAGCTGAGCATTTCATGCTGAAACATAAGGCTTAAAAAAACTCACAAAGAACTACTCTTACCGCCCTCGCTTGGCCCACTGTTTGGTCTGTCTGCTTCGTCTGTGAGGTACGTACGTTCGCATGTGTGTGAGTGTGTGCAAATGTATGTGTAACCAAGCATTTATGATGATTTGAAGCTTGCGAAGCATCATCAAGCAAAGCAACGACTAAAGCAAGCAAACGGAGCCAACGAACGGATCCGGAGGAGCGTTAAAGCAGCTTTAACTATAAATAAAACCGAGAGGCAACAATAGTCAGAAAGGGATGAGAGAGGGGAGGGGTTGGAGCTGAGGAAAGGGACAACACAACACACATGTGAATGCATCAAAAGTTGCACTGAAACTGAGACTCCAACGGAGATGGAAAGAGAGACAAGGAGACAGAGGAGGAGAGGGGGATACAGGAGACCCGAGACTGTTTGTGGCAAGCACACGCAGTAAAAAACAACGCAAAATAATAATACAAATAACTATAGATGCATAGATAGCGAGCGATAGTTAGATGGACGAGCAAAACCGACGAGCCTAAGGATGAGCAGCAGATTGAGTAAGGGAAGGGAAAGAGGGGTAGTTAGGGGCACGGGTTTGAGGAGCCGTTGGCTGTTGTTGAACGCGAGGCCGTTGCCATAATTGTTTAGTTAGCTCGAGAGCGGGCAAAGCGATCGAAGCGCCCGCCCTAGCCTTGGCCCACCTGAGCAGCAGTTGTTAAACACCCGGTAACACAGACAGTTAAAGGGTGTATACAGCAGTCCTAAGAAGGCAACTCTGTGCTCTCTTAAGCAACCTGGTAGCACACAGTCGAGCAGACTCTAGTTTATCTGGTTTATCGTCGCCGCTGCTGCTGCTTTGTGCAGTCATGTGCAGCCAAGTCAATAAGCGGTCTTGGACAAACGCCAACGCCAAAGTCAACGATGAGGCTAAAACTGAAGCCAAGAAGAGAATTTACTCCCTTTTGGCCACAAAGCAGCAGATAGGATGGATGGCTTTAGGCCTAGGTCTAGGCCTAGGCCTTTGAGCCAGGCTAAAACCTGATTATGAGTGGCCCCGAACATGTTGTGTATTCTAACACGCTGTGGACGCGATTCGAGGCGATTCAAGGCGACGAGATGCGTCTTCTCTTCGATCTGGGCAAACAAAATGCGTCTTTAATGCAAACATGCAGCACATGCAGCATGAAGCAGCTTCCTTTGAAGTTGCTCATAGGGGGCAGGTGGGCTGTGGAGGGGAGAGGGGAAAAAAGCTTGTTGCATGTGCGTACAAAACTTTTAAACAGGAATTTTAACAACTTGCTTTGTACTTTTGCTTGTTGCTCGAACACAACACAACGAACAACAACGAACAACGATCAGCAACAACAACAACAATAACAACAACAGAAACAACATCATACAGCATACAACAACTGATTTATAAAGAAAATTTCTATGCGTCGTCGCTGCCAGAGCCCAAAAAGGAAATGCATGCCGAGGCCGCAGCGCTCAGGTGAGCGGGGGAGAGGAAGCCAAGAGAGGGTTGTGGTGGGGGTAGCGTCGACTGAGCCGCGTCTGCATGCCAAACAACGTGCCAACAATGACGGCGACGAGCGCTGCCAATTAGAAGATTTCATATTTTTTACAGACCCTGTACAAAGGCAGCACAAAAGGTGCATCAAGTGTGTAAAAAGAGACAGGAATTCGCTCTTCATTTACTTACTCAAACCATAAATTAAATATGCAAATTACCAATTACCAAAAACTACTCGGCGAGTCTAAAGAATTTCTACAGGGTCTGCTGCAGTTGTGCGCTCTCTGCCGCAGACTTATCCTATTTGGTCACAATGCAATTCAATTAGACAGACAGCAGCAGGTTGTCAAAAGCAGGCAATCAAAAGGTCATAGTTCGTGGCTATTGTCACTTGGAAATAAGCAGTTTTATAGCAGTCAGCTTTTTTAATGCTTTCATGCGAATAACAATTGTTTGGGTAGATTCTTGAGGTTTGAAAATCAATTTGCCAGTTGCTGAGCAAGCAGAGAGTATTAGCCTCCATAGCCGGCAGCTTAACTGTGGAGCATTGTTAAGTTGGCAGCGGCTGGAGAGTGGGAAAGAGTATTTTGGCATAAAAAAGTTAACAGCCAACATGAAAATTTTAAATTAAAATTAGTAAGGCTTATCGTTTCATAACAAACAGCTACGGTCAGCAAACGTTTGAATTGCTGACTGTTTCACCCGATTTAATGAAGGGTTTTCAGTTTCAAGTCCCGCACAACTGGACCCTTGACCCTGATTGTTGTGGATTTTTATGAGTTGTAAAATATTATAGTCTAAGTTTTATAACCTGCTTGCTTTCGGTTGTTTCTTGGGCTCATTAGCCGCTGCTTGACAATGATGAGCGCTATGAGTTATGGCATTCGTCAGAAGAAAGCATGTATTTTATTCGCTTTTGTCATATCAAATGGATGAGGTCAAAGTTGAGCTACTGACGGCAATATCAAAAAGCAAAACACAAGACTGGAGTTTGCCAGGCTAGTTTAGAGGCAGGCTGTGGGAGACCCTGTACTGCAGTCCCTGACTACACAGGGCATTAAAAGTTGTGGTTGAGAGCTTTAAAAAATACTAAAAATTAACAGTGTGAACTAGGCGGGCCACGCTAGCCGCTAGTGTTTATAATTTAAAGACCTTTTAAAAATGAATAGTTGCAGGGTCTTTAAAATATGTTTATTATAATAATATATGCAGAGGCAAGTAACTGACTGACTGACCGACAGACAGACTGACAGCTGGTAGACAGACGCAAGACAGACAGTCCCAGAGTCAGACAGCTGACTGGCAACAAGTTGCGTTATCGCGATAATTAACAAAAGTTTTGCGAGTCGCCCCCGGCGATGCCAAATTGCCGACGTTTGTACCGCCGGGTGGTCAGCGTATCAGCTCGGCTTGGCCAGAAAGCGACAACAACAACTGAGACTGAAGCCAGACACAAAACAGTTTATATCGCTTCTCATTAAAACTGCTACTTGCAGCAAACATTTTAATTATGGATGCGAAAATGAGAGACGCACGCAATAAAATGATGAATGCGAATGCGAATGCGACTGCGAAAAGCGGCAACAACAACAACAGTTAACAAGGTCAGGGCTAAAATTGGGCCAAAAATGTTGTCGATGTTGCCATTAAAACTGCATTACAAGCTAACAATTTCAACTGGTTGGCAAAGCGAACTTAATTTACATATTTTTGGACAACTGTTCCACATTCGAGTACATCAAAGTCACGTCTTCGTTCCTCTCCTCCTCCTCTTGCTCTTCCACTTGCTACTCACACACACATTTCCCACAACTGTTGACTCGTTTTGAAAAGTGTTTGCTCATTACTTTTGGCCATTGAGTTGTTAAGCTATCGAATGCAAACAGTCTCCAAGCCCCAAGCTCGACTCGAGACTCAAGTGATGACACATCATGATGCGGTGCGTCAGCTGGCTCCTTTAACTGTGCCCCTTTTGAAGCAGTAGCCAAGTCGAAAGTAAATACAAGACTAGGAAATAACTTAATAACTGGATCGCTGAATTTAAAGTTTTTGCCTGCGATTATGCAAATCAAAGTCTTCTGAGGAATTGCAAACTGTGGGAAATATTTTTATGCGTTTCCTATCATTAAAGAGACTTGTTTGAGAAGAAGAAAGAGTATTTTAAAATTGTGTAGAATATTACAAAAATTTTCTATAGAAAACTACATTTAGTTTATAGTTTTCTGCACTCAAACTTCTCAATTGCCTTGAGTTGCATAATAGGCAGCGCCATAGCAGGCAGCTTTTGTTAGCTAGCTCGTTACCTTCACAATTATCGGCCTGAGAGCTGTCACAATCGTGCTCCACAAATAAAATGAAATAAATAATAAACAATAAGCATAACAATAAATGCCACAACTTGTGGTTCTGGCAAATAAGTTAAAAGAATCAACCACAGCAACAAAAAAAGAAACAACAACAGCAACTGCAATAAAAAGTTTGACAGGCGACAGGCGAAAACAACCTATTGAAGTGAATTTTATGCGCTTTTGTCCCACTGTTCGACTGCCCAATGCCCATTGATCAGACCCCACAGTCAAACAGGGATAGAGACAGGAGAGACACAGAGAGAGAGAGACACCTGTGCTCCAATCTTTGTGCCAAAACGTGTTCGCACGCCACCGTCGGCGTCAGCAGCGACGTCAGAGTTGGCGTCGGCGTCGGCGTCGGCGTGACGGCAACAATAGGCAGACAACATGACCTTTAATATGGCCACACACACCCATCATACTCAGCACAGCACATGTACAGTGTTGTGGCTACAACGTACTATGGGTCTGAAACAGCAAAAACTGGAACAAAAAGCGAACTTCCTTTAAAAAACTCTAACTAGAAACACTATTATTAAAATAACATTTTAATAACTTAAAAAGAATTCAATAAATTTCTGATAAACATCGCTGATGAAAAGCGTCCACTGTGCGACGGCCCTCGGCGCAAAACTTATACACCCACCCAAAAGCGAAGCCAAACAATAAAAAAGTGCAGGCAGAGCGTGTGAGAAAGAGAGATGGAGTGGCGGAGAAGAGCGAGAGGGAGAGGCAGAGTGCCATGCTCATCAAATTCTCGCATGTTGCCTGTCAAACCGCAGTGACAAACACACGCACAGATGGACGGACGGAGAGACGGAGGACAGACGAACGCTCGAAGACGTTGACATTGTGGCATCTGCAGCTGCTGCAACTGCTGCCGTCTGCCCCCTGGCATAGCCGCGCCCCTTGGCTCGCTGTGCTTGCTGCAATTCCTTTGAAAAATTCCATGCAACTTTTCTTGTTTGTTTTGGTTTTTAGCTTTTTTTGTTTTTGCGCATCTCTAGCCATAATGTTTTTATGATGACCCACGGCACACAGCACATAGACCCCCCCTCGTACCCCTCTCTAGACCCCTACCCACCCTCCAGCGATGCACGCTGTCTGCGCTTTAATCCGCTGCAAGTTGTCTTTATTTTTGCTACTCGCCGCAATTAGCTGCAACCTCAACTATTCCTGGCACCTGAGTGTGTGTGTGTCAGTATGTGGGTATGTGTGTGTGTGGGGGAAGCCTGTGGCATAGCATAAAAATTAATTGAAAAAAATTATGCAGCCAACGCGCAAAAATGCAATGAAATTTGAGCATCGATTGTGGGTCACATTGGACTCATCGACAGTTGCACCGTCCTCCCTTCGCCTCGAAAGAAACTGGCTGGCAACCACTTAGCGGCAGCTGCACCACAGCAGCACCAACTCCATCTGCAGCTCCATCCTCAGGTAGAGTCAGAGTCAGAGTCCAGAGCGCAATCCATTTCAATTGCCGCTGCGCGTTTAAGATTACGCAAGCGATTAGCGAGGCAGCTGGAAAATGGAAAAATGTGGCATGCCCCCTCCCAAAGCAGGGGCAACGGAAAAACTTGTTTATTAGATGCTCTCCAATGCAATGCAATCAGCGGCACGTGCCCCCTTAAAAACAGCTAAACCGCTAAATAGCTAAATAGCTGCCTTAAATGGCGGCACGTACAAAATTCTTTAGCTGCAAATAAAATTCATTTAAAAATATTAGTTGCAACTGCAGTAAAATAATTAAAAATCAATGTTACTCTCCAAATTGACATTGTCAGCGCTGCCAGAAGAAAAACGATTTTCAACGTTGTCAGACAGTTTTTCTTTGGCTTTTCTTTTCTCTCGTTTCGTTTCGCTTTTCTTCAATTCAGCAAAATGAAATGCGAAAGAAAATAAAACTTTTAATTTATTAATCAGTGCATAAAACGACAAATTTGTCAATAGAAGTGACTCACAGACGACAGCGGCAACCAGAGGGAGACAGCACGTGCGTAGGAGCGAGAAGGCAGCTGTGGTGTGTGGTGTGTGTGGCATAGTGTGGGTGGCAACAACTGCAATCAACTCTGCTCAGCTCGAGATGCAGACACTGTGCAAACAAAGTGCAAAAGCTAACAGCTAGGAGAGTACAGAGGGAGTTAGACAGACTAATAGATACCCTAGACTGAACTAGAAAGATTTATAAGTTGAGATTAGGAGTTGATAACCTTGTTTAAATATGGAAAAATAATAGATAAATGTATTACTATGTCTAAGTGGATTTATCTAACGGCTAGAGATATCTCCTTAACTCCAAATGATTATTAAGCTAGTTAATAATTTGCTGTATAAATCTATGATTTTTCCATACCAACATACCCTTTAAATTACTTGCACAAACACTGCTTAACTCGCTAAAATCAATGTGCAATATAAAACTACACTTTTAACACTACGCAACAAAAAGTTGTAAAGTTTATGAAACTGAAATATAATAAAATAAACATATAAAATAGAAAGAAGAGTGCTCAAGGGTTCATTGCAGTTAATTTATAATATTTTTAATCCCAGTTGTGCAGGGTATATGAAAAGCTAAAACTGCAATTACACGCACACTCACAATCAGTAAGTGTGTGTGTGTAAGAGTGTGTGTGTGTGTTTGTTTCTGTCGTAGTCAAAGTTAACTCTTGACGCATTTGCCCCTGCAACACACTGAGCACTCAGCTTGCCAGGCTGCAGTGTGGGAAAAGTGGGCGTGTCCAATGGGCATTAAACGGTATTTCAGCTTATGCTCAAGCTCTCTCTGTTGTTGTTGGAGTTGTTGTAGAAGTTTTTGTTGCCGTTGATTTCATTACATTTTGTTGTTGCTTTTTGCTGCAATTAATTGACGAGCGACCCAAAAAAAAAAGAAGGAGAGAAAAACGCGTACAGAGTAGAATCTAAAAGTCAGACAAACAAACAAACAAACGACAAGAGACAGATAAACAAAGAGTATGTATAAAAGACAGGGAGGGGGAGTAGTGAGGGAGTAAGAGAGAGAGAGAGAGCGATTGAGGCAGCGAGGTCGACATCATGATGTGAACTTGTCTGCAACTGGGTATCCATATCCTGTCGGGCTTGTCATTAATGGAGCCACCCTAATCAACCTTAACTCAACTCGACTCGCCGCGTCTCGACTACAGTCATGACTCGCTGTTGTGTCCACACATCTTCATCATTAACTTGGCGGCCTGGCAAATTGATTCATTAGTCAAAGTGACTCTTATTTACTAAATAAGCTACAAACAGACTGAAAAAGGAAGTTTGAAAAAAAGGCAAGGGCGTCGACAGGGGGAAAAATCAGGAATAAAATATAGAAGTTTAGATGAAACTATGACTAATAGGGCTGGAAAAGAGTTCTATAAGTTGCTTGGGTCCAAACATTCCCCATGCTCAAAGTCATACCAAACTCAACACGCCCCCTTTGGCTACGCTACTGTACTCAAATTGCAGGATCGACATTTGCATTTGCAGTGACTGTTAAAAGAGTCATTTATCAATTTGCCTTTGATTTGTTAATTAAATTTGCTATTTATGCTTATTAACTGCGGCTGGCAAATGTCGTGCTCGCATTTCAAATGCTGCAAAACACGCCCAGCACATAACTGGGCTAACAACCGGTTTTCTGACCAATCTCAAGACTTTGTGGCTTTGTTGTGTTAGCTGGTCTCCCACTGTTATCAGCAAATAATGCCGCATTGTGTCACATTTTCTGTTTGTTAGCCGGGCCTATTCAACGACCATATTTATGGTAACACAAACGATACAAGTATTCATATACTGTATATATATATATTTATTTTTTATTGCCATCAGCTTTAATGACAAATAAATGTACGCATTAGAGCACTCCCCTCGCCCAGTTCGCAGCGGGGGATGATCGGTTGGCGGGCAGAAGGGAGGTGAGAAAAACCTGTTAACCCTTTTGGGGCCATCGTCAACTCTCACTCCCACGCAATCGCCGCTCATTGGCCACTTGGCTCGAATTGGTTTTCTGTCGCGATTTTTGCCAATTCCCAGGCGTTTTATGTTGGCCAAACACACATCAGTTAACGGCTGCACCCTACGCATTTATGGAAAACAACGCAAAATCTTTTTCCCCGTTGTGTGTTTTTCTTCATTTGGCCTTTTCCTCGTTGACCATTTGCAGCTGTAGCTTCGATCTGATGATTGCTGCCAGTTGGCCAAAACTAATTAGCACTTTAGTTGGCTTCATTAGTGAAAGTCTAATTGGATACTTGACAATTTTGCATTTTCATTATGGGGCTTCAAGTATTTCCTGGCACATCCTATTAGAGTTAGTAACAACTAGGTTAAGAAGTAGCTTGATATGATTGAAAACAATTTCTTTCTATAATTTCTGCTAATTATTTCTACATTTCTGTTTTTACGAGCCTTCAGTAAAGTCATAAGTTACTGTAGAAAAGATTTCTCATATACTTCATTAACTTTTTATTAAGTAATTTGAGCATCTCAAGGAAAGGCGTTAAAAATTCCAAAAAATATGAAAAATTAACAAAGTTTTCATACTTTTACTTTTAAGGCCCGCAGGGCTACGCACACTCTTCAGTATCTCCATATGTAATCTATATAGGTATTGAATCTACATATATATATGAGTCTATATACATGTATATGTTTATCGACAACGCGAGCAAGTTGAGTGTCACCTTTTGCGGTTCTCAGGCGTCCGCTGTCAAGCGTAATTTTATACGATCAGCTTTCGATTTGGCCAAAAGAAGCCTGAGGTTAAAAATGAACATGGCCAAGCGGCGATAAGTAGAGATTGCTATTGGTATTGGCCAACTACCCGACTCAATGTAATTTTGTGGTTTTGCCACCAAAAAGATAAAAAGGAAAAACAAAAGGGAATAAAAAAGCGAAACGTTGTGACTGCAATTGATATGCTCAACCAAAGAGCAGGAGGAGGAGGAGTAGGAGACAAGTAGGAGGAAGTGTACGAGGACGTTCGAAGCGGATTCAGATACGAATTGGGATTCGAATACGGATTCAGATTCGATTGTCAAAGCCAATTATTGGGCCATGTAAAATGCCAAGCAAGAGTGTAGAAGTGTGTGTGAGTGTGTGTATGTGTGTGTGTGTCTTTACAGTTGCCTGCGGCTGTTATGAACTTCTCCTGCTTCTTCTCCTTCACATTTTGCCTCACTCGCAATCTTTCTTTCCTTTTGCTTTATGCGATATGAATTACACAAGTTTCCTGGCAGCGTTTTATGGACGTTTTCCTCTTTATTATTATATGCAGCTGTGTGTGAGTGTGTGTGTGAGTGTGTGTGAGAGTGTGTGTGGTGTGCATGTGTCATTATAATATAATAATTAAACGAATTGCCAAAGTGTGTCCGCAACAGACGCGCGTCGTTCGTCAGGCTCAACAAACTGCCTGCAGCTATTTGCATAACTTAGAGATGGCAAAAAACTAAGCATTAACTAGCAGGGCAAGATAGTTTGACTAGCAGAGACAGCTGTGCTAAGTTAGAGATGGCACAGGAAGTAAAACTATTTAGGAAACTTTTCTATATAAGCAGACTCACCAAGAAGTCTTTATTTCTACACTTTTGCCCGTACCTTAAGCTCCGACTCACGGTGTCATCTCTAATACGAGTGCATTGCCAGCAGGCGGCATTAAACAGGCCCAGTTTTTAATATGTTCCTTTTGGCTCGTTCGCTGTCGGTTCTCGGTTGTTGGCTGTCGAAAAAGGGTTTAATTTTTATACCCAGTTTTATACAAGTTCCTATATATATTCCTATATTCCTTTTTATTTCTTGTGCTGCTTTTATTTGTTTTTTACACTCGAGGTGTCAATTTCAACGCCCTTCTTTTGTTTGCCAGAACAAGAACGAGAGTCTGTATGTCTCTCAGTCCTTCAGTCGGACTGCATTAAGTACTGCCGCCTGCCTGTGTTCTCTATACTCTATGCTCACTGTATGTTCACACTTCAATACTTTCCCATATGAATATTGCCCTCGCTTTGTTTTTAATTTCTGCCAAATTATGCGAAATACGTGCTTCGAAGGGTCTAGCATATTTACACTAAGAGAAATTTACGCCCACCGAGTGCTGCAGCCACGCCCCGCACACACACGCACGCCTACAAAATGTTTAACATAAATATTTGCAAATTTCTCAAACAACAGCGTTGAATATAAAACTGACTTTGAGGAGAGTGGAAGCGAGAGAGGAGCGTCATGGGAAGGGAACGAGTCAGGAGTCAACTCTCTGGGGCGTTGAATATCAGCACCTCATCCTTTAGATACAGATCTCTCACAGCCTCACATATGTGGATAAGTTTTCGTATTTTTTGGGGTGTGTGCTTGAAAAGGAAACCAGAGAGAGGGGGCAAGGGATGGAGAGAGGGACGACTTGATGGGGGGCATCTATAGGCTATACCACATATAACTCATAGGCGGAGGTGGTTGCGGTGGGCGTGGCAGATTTGCATTTGTGCTTCACGCAGCTGACAACTCAATAAAATTGTCGCTATTTTAAAATTTGTTCGCTCGCTGCGGATGTGATGCAGCAAGAGGCATGCAACATACTTCATACTCCATACAGCATGCGGCATGTTGCATGTTGATGTGTTTATTGCTATTAAGCATTACTTTTGATGAGCTTGATACGCGAATACCAAGAAAACAGACCGCGAGACGGCAAAGCAAACAGGCATTAAATTTGCCGACAAGTAAATAAATTTCAACATAAAGAAGCCGTCACTTTTGAGCGATAAAACTCGGGAATATATATCTTATTTTATTTGTAGTTTAATGCTTGGGTAAGGCCTACTAAGAGTCTCTTAAAGTTACCATACTTTATCCAGAGTTAACATCCTTTGCAATTACTTTACTTGATTTTTTAAATGCTTCTCAGTTTGTGCGCTAACAATTCTCGTCCTCGTGATGACAATGTGTTGACAACAAAATTAATTCAAATTAGTTTGAGTAACGAACAAAAAAGGATAAGTATCTTACGGATACGTCCAAGGTTAAATGAATTTCAACAACTTTCGCTTTGCGTGCTGCAAATTTGCTACAGCTGCAGTTCAACTGCTTTGACTACTTGCAACATTTTGTGGCAACTACCTACTTACTTAAGATTACAAAGTATCTCAAAGCGAGTGTACTTCACTGCATAAATAATTGTCGAATGCGTTTTTTATGAGCTGCCGACATAATTGGCCTGATTGGAAGATGATCTTTGCGTGACTTCAGCTTCGAAGCAGAGTATCTTTTTTGTGCTGATGGTTTGGCGCCAGCCAAGCAGTAGAACCTCAATAAAACGGACAAACACTTAAGGGTCTAACATTGTGGAAGTGAGACATTAATCTCAGTTAGAGTTTATCTTTGATGCATAATAAATGAGCTGCTTTTAGTTTAGACCACGCTCTAAAAGCGGCTATTTATTAAAGCGCCAAGATGAAGCTGGTCAAGAACTGAAACACCACGAAACACCACGTCGACGATCTTATTAACCCAGTTTCACTACACTTTTTCCCAGCGAAGTAAAACTCTTTTCTCTGTTTGAATTTGCATTCCTTGTGCTTCAGTTTTTTAATTTTTTGATTTTTTCTCCTTGGTTTTTTTCGTTTTTGTTTTTGTTTGTTTGTCGCTAAGAAACTTTTGCTGTGTGCCAATAAAAAGAAAATCTGCACAAAGTAAACACGGCAAAATTGCAATCACTTTTGGCATGGTCAGAGCAGCACCAAAGGGGGGAATCAGTGGAAACTGCGGGGTCTTTTTCAAGGGGGAGAAACGGGTGGTGTCTTGGACCCTGTATAAACAGCTGCCAGCATCAATCTTCTAATGCGTTCAAAATTTTGCGCTGTTGCTGCAATTTTATTGCCGACACGAAGGAAGCAAATAAAAGTAAAAAAGTAAGAAAAGAAAAAAAAAAGAGAGGAAAAAACAAGTCTGGTGTTTACTTTTGATGTACGAACTTCTCTTCCTCCTTTTCCTCCTTTTGATATACTCTAACAAAGAAGGTGTTGAGTGGGTCAACAGACTTGGCTGTAGGGAGCAAGTAACTTGTGATTTGCTTTTATTGAGATTGATAATGCTGCTAATATGCTTAAAAGCATTTGCAAATGTTCAACTTCTACTTAAACTAAACTTTGACTAGTTTAAATTGTGCTTTAATCGACGATTTATCGCCACTGCTACATTATATCACCAAGAGATACTTTTCAATTTTTTGCATTGCAGCCATTTTAAGTAAATAAGATAACAGTAATTCGAGACACAAAGTAAAGCCTTTGAAATTTAATATTTTGTGTATCTTTGAGATACTTTTGCAAGATAATCAAACACTTTGTCGCTGCGCTATGAAACTAAAACTTGAAACTTTTTCTTGAAACTTTTCCAATTGATGGCAATTATGAAACTAATTTAAAACTGATTCAATTAAAGGCCTTAGATACACTATAAATTAAGTTACTTTAATCTGCTTTGAGTATTTCTTTGAGATACTAACTCATTCTTCAAAGTATAAGAAATTTAGTGTACGATTTTCAGCTTTAGATACTTATCTACCAAAGGAGTCGCACACAATTCATAAATTCGTTAACTTGTTGTCTAAATTTTATTTAGATTCAAATTTCAAGTAACGTTTCGTGTCCTTGAGATACTTTTGAAAGGTTATCAAACACTTTGCAGGCACTTTTATCTTCAAAAGCACTGCAAAATACGCAGAATCAACAAAGTGCTTATATTTTGCACTTCAGATACATATTGTATCTTGACGATACAGCAGCGGCAAAGGGCATCAAATATGCCTTTAATATAGCAAATATTTGCGCTTGCCGCTTTTGCTTGAATTGCCGAAAAAAATGGTTGCTGGCTGTGCCACATTTGAGCCGAATTGACTTGTTGTCACGCCCCCAGAATCGGCGGCAAGGAAGGCAGTGACGTCGCAGCGCGGTAAGCTGCCTCAGTCCGCCGATGGCAGCGACATGCAAATTTATGAAAGCCGCTTGCTCTGAGTTGTTTTTTCTTTCTTATTATTACTTTTTATTATTTCTGCTGTTTTTCCGTTGCTCGTATATTAATTTTTGAAGCTCTCGTTGTTGTTGTGTTGTTGTTGTTGCCGTTGGACACGCCACGAAAAAAACTGAAGTTGTAGCTTGTTTTCGTGCGCGGAGCGCGTTGTTAATAATTCGCTCGCATTACGCGCGATCTTGGGGAAGATGTCGTCTTAATGACTTCATTAATATTAGCTAAAACACAGTGTGGCACGGTGAGCAGGGGATGTGCAAGTGAGACCCGGTAGTTGGAAACTAAAGAGGGTGAAACAAGTTTGTGCAAGAAAGCGTTCATAAATAATTGGCTTCAATAACAGCAATTTTATTTAGGCATATAATTCTTTTGTCTTGACTAACACATATGTAAATGGGAATATGTAGATTGTGGAAACTAAAGATAGAGACATTAAATATGATCGCTTTCAGCTGAGAGTACCTTAAACAGTAACTACTGGGTCTTCTGCTGTCGTGCTTACTCGACTGCATCCTTGCACCACATAGAGGATGCAACAAGCTGCCACAGTGAGTTGTGTGGCAGCAACGAATTCGCGCTCAATTTCCAAAACGACGAAATGCTTCACTTGCCACATTGCCTCGTGTTTGCAGTTCGCAACTCCGAGTTCTCTAGTTGCTGTAGTTGTTGTTGTTGTACTTGTTCTTGTTTCTCAATGTTGTTTAACAACAGTTGTTGTTGTTGTTGTTATTATTTCCGCTGTGAGTTCGCTTATAGCACACACATTTCTGCACTTGTATCTTACCAACTTGTATCTTTCTCCAACTGCATCTACATCTGCATCTTTTCTCCATCTTTAGCGGCAATTCTTGAGCTAGTTATCGTAATTAAAATTAATTTCGAAACCTAAACGGTTAATTTAATAAAAAATGCATTAGACAAGGAAGTAGACTATTTCTTGCTGCTAAAATTATACACATGGAGCTGGTCTAATGATGAGAAAGGCCAGCAACAACTATATGATATTAATTACATTAATTAAGGATTTCAATCTGATAAACGCACAGCAGGTAACAATGAGCTGCAATCCACAGTGCACACTTTAATTAAAAAACTACTCTAAAAGCTTTTCCACTTGTTAAGTGCGAGAAAGTGGGCGTTACCTGCTATGCTGTGCACAGCCGAGAATGGCTAACTGAACTGGGCTTAAGCAGAATTTGTAATTAATTTTATTGTACGATTATGCGAGAATTATATCGTGTAATCTTTGGACTTGAACTTATCTTTTATTAGCCAAATGAATTAGGTATAACTTTGCAGAAACTTGTATATAAATCGAAAATTATACACAAGGAATGACTTTAAAATGAATCAAAGTTAAGTTATTTAATTCAGTTGAAGATCAAGATCACAATATAGTTTTAGTCTGTTAGAAAGAGGCTCATTGAAAGTCTCTTTATCTAAGGCTAAGACTCAGTACTTTTCCACCTTCGCTCAAACCATCCTTCGCTTCTTGGTCTACCAGTAAAACCCCTTCAATTAACACAATTATACGTACTGTGATTAGAATATTATTAACTCTCTTTTTCACGGTCTAATTACATTGGCAGTGAAGTGAAAATGAAACTTTAATCTATGGAAAATCTTAAGAAAACTTTCTTAGCCAAGCCTCAACCTCAACCAAATCGACTGTTTGGCACTGTCAATTGAGGTTGTCGAACGTAACGCCCCCCAGGAAAAATTGTTAGACAGAGGGGTTTGTGGGGTGCTGTGGAGTGTTAAATACAGACTAGAGTTACTATAAATCAGGCATATTTCTCAACACCTTTTTTGTTGAGCTGTTGTTTGGTGGTTTGAACCACTCATTAAAAACCATTAAGCAGAATTTTTAGCTGTGAAGAATTATGGCGTAAATGATACCCCCGCACGACAGTAAATGATCTACCTTAGAGGTGGAAAATCTGGGGTGCACTGGTGCTTTGGGTGCTTGGAGTCGAGCTCGCAATTCACTTGAAACGCGTTTCCAACTTGAACTCGGTTTCTGTGTCATTTTCCTGTCTGTAAGTCGCGTTAACCGTCAAATAAATTTTCGTCTACGTTAAAGACAACAACAATAACAACCAGAACAAGCAGCACTCAACAGAAAGAGCAGAAAAAAAAACTATATTCCCATTGGCCTTTTTTTAGTTTTTGCAACAATTTGTTATTGGCCATTTAAGCCATTTGTTGTTTGTTGTTAGCTGGCGTTAGCTGGTGTTTTGTTTTTATTTTTGTGTTGCCATTTGGCCATTGCCCGTTGGCCAAAACACACCAGAAATCTGTTGAGTGTTAATGACATTTTTATGTTTTAACGCTTGAAAACGTCTGCACCACCGTCTGCCATTTTTCTGCCAGTGGTTTTGGGCCCCACTGTGGATTGGAATGGGAAAGCGAGTGCAAATCCTAAGCCAACTCCAAAATCCAAATAGCCAAATAGAAACACCGGCGATCCGATGCGGAGTTACTGCGCTATGCTCCATTTCTGGACGCGGTTCTGGGCACTTGGAAGTGTTCACTCCACTTGTGTGTGTGTGTGTGTGTGTGTGTGTGAGGCATGTGGCATGTGGCACTAGAGAAATGACAGCTGACGGTGAAAGGTGGGGCAAAAGGTTTTATTAACACTTTGTCGTTCAGTGAAGGTCGACAAATTGAAAGAATTGCAATGGGAAACGAAAGCAGCGAAGAGTTCAAGCGACTGTTAAATACGCTGGAAAGGAAGTAGAAGTGTTGCTTTGTTTTCTAAAAAAATGAATGAGTTAGTAAATTAAAGTTAAACAAATTAATTAATAAACCATCAAAAAATAAAATAATATTGATATGAATATAATTAACTACCGCAAATATTGTTAAATGATCCTTTCAGCTGATTATGAAGCGAGCCCAAAATGTGCTTAGCAGCGAACTAAAGATGCTTCCCCACCCTCCCTTCTCCCTATATCTCGCTCTCTCCCTCACTATTCCTCTCACTCTCTCTTTCCCGCTTAAATTGAATTCAGCGCCCAAGTTGTGTCAACATTAATTAAATTTCTGCGCACATTTGCGAAACTTTTGAGCAGCTAATTGGATTTTGCTTGCAACCAAAACAACAACAACAACACAACTAAAGCAAATTCGCGTGCAACCGCGCACTAATAACCACCGAGACAAAACCAATTGGAGGACAACGGAAAAAAATACACACAAAAAAAAATGTGCGGAAAAAAAGAAAAGAAAATAAAATAAATAATCCGCGGCAAGTTTCCTGCTGTAGAAGCAGCTCCTTTTTGGCGTGGTCCTTGCTGCCAGCGCGGCAAACGGCGGCGGTGTGGCAAGTTTTTCAAGCGCAAAAGAAGAGAGGAAATGCTCCTATTAAATGTATTTTATTTGTGCGACTGTGGGTGTGTGTGTGTGTTGGTCTTTGTTTCAGGCTTCAGTGGTGCTGAAATTTCGCAAATGTTTTCTTTAGCCATTTCGTTGGCGGCTGCCATTTTAATGATTTACGTTGGCTTAAACGAATTTCATTTCGGAGCAGGTGGCCAAAAAAAACATACACAAACAGCTGAAGAACTTGGCTGTAGTGGACCCTGTAAAGTGGACCCTGTAAAGCGGTGAATACACTAGTCATGAAGAGAGACTAGTGTCTCATTGGCTGCCTTGGTCCTCAAAGGAAAAAAACCATTTTTAAAGATGTAAAAAAATGTATTTGACTACAGTATTTCATATCCTTTTGCTGACCAAGCATTCGCTTCATACTTTTTAGTTACAGGGCTTCACAAACGCGCCTCTGTGTGGCACGTCAGAACAACTGTTTGACTTTGAGCAGTTCCTGCTGCTCAAGTGCGTGTGGTGGGTGGCCAAAACAGAAACAGACTTACCCCTCATCCCTCACTTCTCACTCCTTTTGACGTGGCCAAGTGCAACGACTTCTCATGCACTTCCTGTGTTTGCACTTCCTGGCCAAAAATACAGCAGCTAAATTTGGTCTGAACTAATACCACTTAACTGGCATGTCGGAGCGCTAAGCGTTAATTATGGCAAACTTTTCCGCTAAACCATTTCCCTGAAGACACACAAAAGCTGGCAGCTACTGAGCCTTGCACCTTGCACCTTGCACCTTGTGGCATGCCACAATTCGTCAGCAAACTCCCACTGCAAATGCATGTCGCAACATGTTAACAAAGGATGCAGTTTGCCCAGACGTAGGCTCAACTCCAACTCCTGAGCCATCTCCATCTCCAGCTTCTGTCTTCAGATGAATCTGCGTCTCCAGTCTGCACTTTTTCTGTTGTTTTTTAGTCGTTTTTTGCCGGTTTTGTTTTGTTTTTTGTTGGTTTTTCGCAGACTTCAGTCAATGCACTCTCTATGACGACGTCGTCTGACTGCACAAAATGAAAAAGTTTTCGAAATAAATACTGAAATCCAAGGCCCAAAAGGAAAAACTTGAAACAAACAAACAGCAAAAAAAAAAAACACAACAAAAAATACAAAACTGCATAGGCCGTTTAATTGGGAAAGTAATCGACTAGAACATACCCTCTTATAGACTTGTTGATAAATTGGAATGAAAAACTGGGAAATATTCACAATATACAACAATTTTTGTTTTAAATTTCTAGCGTTTGTTGCGTAGACTAAACCATTTTCCCCTTGAACTTTACAGGGTATGTAAACAGCAGTCCACCCTTGCAACAACAACTGCGTTGCATTTTTGCAAAACGCGCAAAAAGAGATTATTATTAACGCCTGTTGGATATGCCACAGGACGAAGTCTGCGCCGGCTTCAACTCCAGCTTCTCTTTCTCTGCCACAACCCTGCTCCTCCTTGTTGCAGCTGGCAACTCTGGCTACTGTGCACACACACTTTTCGTCATGTCGTTGCATGTTTTCCTTTTTTTCCATTTTTGTTTTTTACTTTTTTTTTTTTTTGGTGCATTTGCCTGCAGCCGAGCGAGCTTTGGTTGCAAGCTGCAACTGGGCACAAACAAACAAAAAAAAAAGAGAAGCATAAAAAACATGTCGCCTAGCTTTAGGGGGAGTAGGCGTAGTCTGCATGACTGGCAGACAGAATTTCCCCTCAGCCTCTCCCACCCCCCTTTCTTGCCGCTTTCCCGCTCCAGTCATTAAGCGCTGTTGCACTTGAGGCGCTCTGTCGGATTTGGGGCTGCATCCTGAGAGGAGACTCGTCATTGCCGCCGTAGACATCATCGTTGTGTGTCTCTGTCTCAGGCAGTTGCAAATTACGCTCTCAGACTCAATTGTTTTGCGCCTTCGAGACTTGCAGGCCCCCAAAACCAACAACAACAACAACAACAATGGCTGCATTTAACGCAATCTTTGCCTGGCTAGACAGACAAATCCACAGACGGTCACACAGTGCTTGGACTGCAACTCCTTTCCCCTTCCCCTTCTCCAACTTCTCTCGCACTTCTTATCCAATTGCGACATGGCCTGGTAGGCGTGGCAGCTCTAGGGTTGTGGCAGAGAGAAGCGTCGCGTCATCGTCGCGACATGCACTTGAGAATTTGAATTTTTTGTGCATGTGTTCATTAGAATGTGTTGCTGATGATGACGATGATGCTTCAACGCCCTGAAGCATGCAACACTTTTCGAGTGCATAATTTTTAAATTTCGTTTCTCATTTTTGGCTTTATTTTGTTTTATTTTGGTACAGTTGTGCATTTTAAAATCGTTAAATTTAAGTGATTTTTCGTTGGTCTAATGCAAATGATTTTTAAAACACATTTTCAATTCTCTTTCATTTCAGAACTCGTTCATGTATTTATGAGGTATGTAAAAAAATGTTTGTATGTACAAAGACTACAGTGTTAATTGGCTAAAAGAGCCATTGAGAAACGTTATCATATAAATTTAAATTAAGAAATAAGGTTTGATAGGAAAAACCGTTTGTTACTGACTCTTTTAGCAACTCAATCAAGTTCTTCTTAGCGTTGCGTCACTGTACATTAAACAGAACCAAAAAATTAAAAGCTTTTTCAAAGCGTAAAGCAGCTTACGTTTTATGCCCAGTCAACAGAAATGAAACAAACAAACAAAAAACAACCTGCATATGGTTAAAATACAGAAATCAGAAAAGACACAACAAAAACAACAAACGCGATATAAAATCATAAATGAATCTATTATGACAAGTGCGTGGGCTGTGCATACCACAGCCAGAGAGACCCACAGCCTACTACTTATGTGTGTGTGTGTGTGTGTATGAAGTGTGTGGCTCACAGAAAAGCGGGTTCGGGAAGCCCATCACCGAAAACATCATGTCAAACGGCAGCCACAAAGACGCACCGATAAAAAAAATAAAGAGTTAACAACAGGCCAAAAAAATAAATAATAAATGGAAGTTTGTTTTGCGTATACCAAAGTTTAAATACCCTTACAGAGCTCTGTATATTATATTTTAATAGTTGGTAGAAAATTTTACCGAATTTATGATGACTCACAGCTTATTTGGTACACTGAACACTAAAATTTTATAGTCCGAATAAGCTGTGAGTATTCCCTCTCTGACTTTATACTCTATAACTTTGTAACTTATGGTATCAAACTGCTTGTACAAATCATACAACCCTCTGCAAAGGGTATACCACACACACACACATGCCAAAGGGACTGACTGGTCTGCAGCCAAAGGTAGTTAAAAGTATACAATGGTTAAAACGCCGAAAACGGCAGCCGTATGTCTTATTAGAGACATAACGTGGCTTTGATTGACAACTATGTTGAAATATCAAATTATAATTTCATAAATAAAAGTAGAAAATAAAAATTAATCGGCTTTATAATAAGGTAATTGCCGCAGCTATTAGGCCTGGGCGTGGATGTCTACAAACAAAAAGATCTTTTGCCACTGATTTGAAGGTCAATGACAACACGTACTTAATTGATTATTAGCCAACAATGTCTTAAGACCAAGCCTCGTCGTGTCGGTGCTGGTGCTGGCTAAAAGCCATGGAGTGGTGGTACGAGTATCTAGTATCTGAAAATAATTAAGCGCTGATTGTGGAAACATGTTTTAATTTCATGCTTATGATATCGTATTAGAAGCGGAATTTTAATTGCCACTAACTTTGGTTAGCCTTGCCGCGTTGCCAACTGTTCGCGTTGCCACCTTGCAGTCATGAACTAGAAAACAACTGAAAACTGCATTCGCCGCAATAAGACATATGTGTACAGATATTGTTATTGCTACGCCTTTCCCAAGTTGCCACATAAACTGCAGTCGCTGCCTCTGCACCTTGGGGCAAAACAATTTTCACACCAATCCAATGTAATATCATTTTTTGCATTTATGTGTGGCTTTAGATGGAGGCAAGTGTTATAAGAAGGTGCAGATTTTGGTTGGAAAAGTCTTCTAGGGAAGCTTAGGAATGGAAATCATTTTAGTTGGAAAAGTTCAAGCGGAGTACAGGGCTCACTCTCTATTTTCTACTCCCCCTCTGTCTAAAATCCAATCAAGTTTTCGGTCTGCTATTAATCCTCTGTCTCCCCCTATGCTATACCTAAGATATATCTGCTATTCAAATCTAAACACAAGATTTTAATCTCGCTTCTTTAGTTCAAATCACATTCCATTGTGATTGAGTAACACAAATTCAACTATCTTGTAAATCATAAATCTTAACACTCTGGTCTTCTCTGTTCTCGGCTGCGTCGAGTTATATAATTAATGTTCTAGCCGACAGAATTCAATAATTAACTGTCTCTTTCAGGCGGCAAGTTTCTCAAATTTGTACATCGATAATTAATCGATTCTTTATTCAAATTCACACAGTTTGTATAATTTTATATTTGTTTAGATAAAAAGTATATTAATTGAGTAGCCTAGAGATTAGTTTTATAATCGCTTTTTGGCTTGAGTCTTGAGATTGGAAATCTTTTAAAATTCCAAGAAAAATACAATAATAGTGGGAATTACATGCGTTATGATTCATGTTGGTAGGAGATATAAGCCACTGTTTTTACAGGGTATTCAATATGTTTTCAATTCTATGACTTCACTAGCCCCTCACTCTCTCGGGCTCCTCCATTTTGTCTGCATTCCCTTCCCTGCCTGGTAATTACAATTTCAAGTTGTGCAGAGATTTTTGTTTACGAGCATATAAATGTAATTGGATGCGCTAAAATAGTGGTTTTGGCCAAAGCGAATACTTACACGACTGCGAATACTCGTATGAGTAGGAATACTCTGGAGTACCCGTGTGAGAGTCTTTCTGTTTATAAATTGTACAGCCCGGGACCTGTCATTTGTGTCTAAACGTATGTTTGTGTGTGAGTGTGTGTTGTGTGCAATTTTCAACAGCGGCGGGAAAACAGCGCATGAGCAAAAGGCAAAAAGGCAAAGAGCCAAAACGTGTCATCATCGATTACGCAGAGGCAACTCCTAGGCAGTCAGTAGGAGCAAACAAGTTGCAGCGCGTTGTTTGACCCTGTAGCCAAGCAGTAAAAGGGGTGTCTGAAAGTTTAAACCTTTTGCGACTGATGTTTAGTCGCTTATGCGAACTGGGCTGCCTACAGTCGAGCTGCTCCGATTGCAGCCTAGCCTCGTAGTTGTTGTTGTTGCTGCTAGCTGCTGCTGGTGTTGCAAACGCTTTGTGTTATCGCCGCAGCTGAAACGCCTGATGACGCCGGCAATGGCAAATCCCTCGGGCGCGTAACTCAAAGCGACAACACTTGACACTAATTAATACATACGCAGCAAGCGTAGAGCTGCCACTGCCAACAATCCCCCAAACCACCTTGCCACATGTAGCACCCAGCCGGATGCTCGAGTCTGTGCTTGCCACCCACTCGGTTCGTCGACGTGCTCCTTGCATTTCAATCAAGTCCATGTCAGTCATTCAGTTAGTCAGTGCGTCAGTCATTCATTCAGTCAGCTCAGCTCACCGTTGAGATTCAGTTGTGATAAAGTTGTTTGAAAGTGTTGCACGCACACACACACATCAGTTGAGTGCTTAACTGGCACAAAGGAGTGAGGAGGGGACGAGGAGAGTGGGTAGAGGAGTACACACATTGTGCCGTCTGCCATTGATGCTTATCAGTCTGTCGCGTCCGTTAGCTTGGCTTAGTTTCAACACACGCAGCCAGACTTGCTAATGATAACAGTTTACAGTTTACAACTGCATTTCCCATTTCCCCATTTCCCAGCACTGCGACATTGTTGGGCTTTAAAATTGGGACAATTAGGGAACTTACAGAAAAGCCAACTGAGTACAGTTTTTGACAAAAAGATTTGATTTGAAATAATAATACTTTTGGTACATAACAATTGAAATAAACTGTAAACATTTAACTTGATTTATTTATTTATTTGCCCATAATAATTATTATAAATTGCAGCGTTTATGGACTAAGCTTAGACACCATAAACTGTTTAAGTGCCAATTAAATAAAAAACAATTAATAAATGCGCCATATAAAATACATCAATATACATGACTGTCCTAAATAATGCTTTACTAACTAGTCAATCAGCTGAATAAACTCATTGATTCCTGTGCTTAAGTAGAACAACTTAAGCTTAAACTTAAAACGAGTCAGTGAATGACTTTCAAAATTTTTAAACCGGAAACCAAGCGACTGACAGGATATCATAATTGTTAGTCATCAATTTCGTATGCAAATGTTGACAAATTTGCACTAAACAAACAACAAAAACGACAATAAAATAAAAATAACTTTAATAATGCCAATAAAATGCAAATATGTAAATTTCGGTCGAATGTTAATTTTTTGTAGACACGAATTTACTCAGTTATTAGAGGGACTGGGGCATAATAAACGCGACTCATTAAAAGCCAATTAAAGGTTTCATGATTCAGTTAATCAATCGTTGTGTGTGTGAGTCAATCAGTCATATTCATATGCATATCACAGACTCAAAAAAAAAAAAAAGGTTGATTGTGGGTTTGGTTACCAAATGATCGATGAAGTTGCCACTTGGTCTTTGGCACTGTAATCGATATCGAAATCGTAATCGGAAATGGAAACGGTTTTCAAATCAGAGACGAAAAAAATGAGCTTTTCAATTGATAACAATGGAAAATACAGTACCCAAAAATGGCATTAATTTTCGGCTCTTTAAAGCCAACTTTGACACCGAAAATGCTGAATAAACGCTTAATTAACACTCAATAGCAGATCTAATGCTGCCCCAGGGGGAGTGGGAGGGAGGCAAGTAAATTGCGGCAATTGAAGGCGCGACGAATGCAACTTTAACGTCTGAATACAAATAAAAATAAAAATCGCAGACAAAAATTAAAGTTTTAAAAGTAAACAACGCAAATTGACATTTTGCCTCTCGACAGGCCAAAAAAAAAGACCAAAAAAAAAGAAAAAATACTGAATACTAGCAAGAAAATGCAAGAAAAATGTTTTGTTGCAAGACGGGGCAAGCCCAGCAGGTCGCCAATCGAAACTGACAGTTGCAGTTATTTCAGTTTCAGTTTTCGGTTTCAGTTTTTCGATTTTGTAGCTGGAAAATCAGTGGAAATCGCGGCGAGCAAAAAGTCACTAAATGACTAAGTTTTGGTGTTCGACATTCGGCATTGAATGTTGCATGTGGCATGTTGCAAGTTGATAGTTGATAGTTGACTGTTGACTGTTGCACATTGACTATTGACGTTGAACGTTGAATGCTGGACGTTTGGCCAATTCGCTGGCAGGGAAAAGTGAAAAGCTGCTGCTGCGGAAAAGTTGCTGCAACACCTGAGGGCAAGGAGTTGCCAGTTGCGTCATGCTGCAAGCAGTGTGTGTGTGTGAGTGTCTGTGTGTGTATGTGTGTGGGTGCACGTTCAATCGATGATCGCGTTGAAATCTGCTCGCATGTAACGTTTAAATTTGTTGGAAAGTCTTTAGAGTTTTTAGAGGGGGAGGAGTTCGAGGAGGAGACTGGGAGTGAGGGGAGTTTTCTCTCTGCGGCTTTTCATGCCTTTGGCTGAGCAAACAAGAGCTGCACGATTTTCTTGTAATTTTTCCGCCAGTTTGGCTCGAATGTTTGTTTAATTTCGTGTGTTTATTCGCCGAGTTTTTTGTTTTTAATTTGTCTTGAAAAAATTGCCCGAATCGTTTGGCTAAAACAAAACGAAATTTGGCTAATTGTGTGGCGATCATTGCTCATTACGGCTCATTATTGTTGCCTCCTACTTGTTGTTGTTGTTGCTGTTGTAGTTGTTGCTTGTAAATGTTGCTGTTGTTGTTCGTGGGGTGGTGCAACTTACAGGTTCTTGTTGTCTTTGGCTTGTTTTCTGGCCTTTTTTTCGTTTTTGTTTTTTTGTGTGCTTAGTTAGCCCCTTTTTATTGTCATTGATCTTGTACCAAGATTAGCATAGATATTGTTTTCTATTTGTGATTAGATGTCTGAGCACGATTCTGTTTTTCGTTTTAAATGGGGAATTTTTTGCTTGAGATTTGGGAATTGGGAGAGAATTGAGAACGAAACTTTGGAATTTGGAATGTTTGTTCTTCTGTTACCACAACCAACAGACGTTAACAACTTGCGAATCGGTTCATTTAGTGCTATAAAAAAGATCATAAAATATAATGCGTATCAAATTTATATCATTTGCGCAACCAAACAATCAATATATTCGATTTTATATCATTTCTGGTAGAACACGTTTAGTTTTTTTACCCTCAAACTAGGTAATTTGAATGCCGTAAGCTATAAATTAAGTTTTAGCAACATTTATTGCCTAAATCGTTAAGATTTTAACTATCGAACATATCCTGTTCTTTATGATTCGCTGACAAATAGAATTATAATATGCTTACCACGCGTGTAAGTTGGTTTAAGCTGTTATATAGACCTGGTTTGGTCAAGTGTTCTCTGTGAACTCATTGTGAGTGGATTTATGAATGAAAAATTTGGTACAGTAGACGATCTAGGCTTAAAGTAAGTCCAAATACATGAATGGCTCAAACTATATATATTTTGGTTACAGTTTTTATGCAAAAACTCTTTGGAAACTAATAATCTCTTGCTTTATTATTAAAGTTTTCAAAATGGTGTGTTAACAGTCTGTCTAAGAAGTCTATACACTCATTCCGATAGTCTTTGATTTCTTGATTAAATGTTCCTCATAGTTTCATAGCTAATCAAAGGCGGTCGTAAAGCTCATGATTAAATGCCAAATAGAATAATCAATAAAAGGGGCGCTTATTGCCATTGTTATAAATAGTTTGTTAATTTTATTTTTTTGTTTTTAGCCAAGTTGTTTATTTTTTGCCAAATATATTACAGGTCATAAAAAAATGTGTAGAAACAAAAAACGAGACTTGAACAAAAATGTCTGCGACTTTGACAAAAGCTCATAAAGATTTCAGTGCTTTTCGTAGGGGTTTTTTATGATATATGCATTGGGTAAGGAGGGAGAGAGGTCTCCCCTTTGCCGACTTGGAGACTTACTTCCAATTCCGAATCGAATCGATGCCATAAAACGAAGAACTTGAGCTGAGGCTGAGCATCGGCTTTGATTTTTGGTGTCCGACGTTTTCATTGTTTCAACTGGACAAATAGTTTGAGAAAAAGACCAAAGAAACGAGTAAATAAAATAAAATCAAATTAAGCATAGAGGGAATTTTGTTGATTTTGCATATGACAAAGCGTTGGATAAGTTTTTACGACTTTCGCTTTCTGCCTTTTTGCTTTAATGGCCCCTCGAGGCCCCGAGGCCTCAATGGTCTGCTGTAGGTCTACAAACCAGTCGACTGGAGTCCAGAGTCGCGAGTCGTAGGTCTTTTGGTCTCTATTATGAAATATGAAAACCGCAATGTAAAATGAATCCGCTGCAAGTTACAAATCTATGCAGCACGCGGCACGGAGCCAATGTTGTTGTTGGTGCCACAAAAGCGATACAAATCGAAGCTGGCGATCATCGGCTACCTCCCCGATCATGTTGCACTTTCCACAACCAGACAGCAAAAGCATTTCCAATCCATGCAACATTCGGCAGGCAACAGGCAGCAAACAGCAGGTCTCCTTCAATTCAACGCTTGCCACAGCAAATGCCTGTGGCATAAATGCTCGACATAAAGGGCAAGAGTTCAGCCAGTTGTGACTGTGGCACAGACTTGTGGTATGCCTCGGCGGAGTGAAATTGAAGCATCAGCTGAAGCACTTTGGCATCACGTTGCATCCACATTAAACTATCGCACTCCACAATACAGATAGACCGATATATATGAATATATATGCACTTTCAACAGTCGGTTGCAACGATTTGTGGCAATCAGTTGGTGGAAAATTGAAAGTAATTGTCACCTTTTGCTGTGTGTGGCATAGAAAGTGTGTGTCGGTTTTGAGTTGGAGAATGAGGTTAGATTAAATGAAAGCTATGAAAGTGAGGTTAAGTTCAGCTAAAAAGTGAGGTTAGCATGACAAAAATGTGAGGTTACAGAGTATTAATTGGTGTTTATAACAAGCCTGTACTTTACGCTGTAATAAGGTATTCCTGTGCAGTCAAGGAATGCAAGAATACTGTTTAAAATTGAGGTTAGCATGACAAAAATGTTACCTAATGCTGTGTTAATTGCTTCGTTAATGAGCAAACTCAATTAACGATAAATGCTTGGTATAGATGTCATCTGCATTGACAAAGAGTAAGGTTAAGTTGATAAAAAGCGAGGTTATGTTGCCAAAAAGTGAGGTTACGTTGAAAAAACTTAACGTTAAGCTGTGGGCAACGGCAATACAGTTCACCCGAGAGTATAAAAAATTTATATAAAAATAAACTAGAATGTCTACAATCGTCAATATAGTGGAAAGTGAGTTTTAGTTGATCAAATGTGAGGTTAAGTTGATAAAATGTTAGGTTATGTTATCGTAAATGAAATGTGACAAAGTGTCTGCTGCATGAGTTTGTTTGTTTTAGCCAAACTTACATTACTCATCTTGGCGTGAGTTGTGGCAGAGCGTTGCCACGTAGTCGAGCGGATGATGAGCTTGCCACAACCAATTAAATATCTTGATGCTCTGGCTCTGCTGGCAACGTGCTGCGAATCCAGTTTGCATCTCTCTCTTTCTGTCTCTCTAATAAAGACTTGGGCTAAATTGTGGGTATTGCCTATTGGAAAGACAGGCACCCCCGCAATGTGAGCACAATGGTTGAATGTTGTATGCTGTGTGTTGTATGTTGCACATGCAACACAAACACATTTCGCCAACGGGATGCATGCGAGCGTCGTGGCTGCGGTGCATGCAACACTTGGAGCAACAAAATTAAACGCAAATCGCAACCAATCACAAAGATTACCCCCACCCACAGAGGGAGGGCGAGTAGAGAGGGAAGTAACAGAGAAATCAAGTCAAAGAAGGAGGCAGCGCCCCCGCTGTAAACTTGTTAAAGAGGGACAAGAGAGAGTGGAGGGGGAGATGAGGAGAGAGGGAATGAGGTGCTTACATTGCTATTTTAAACATTGCCATGGCGCATAATCAAAACGCTTAAATTATAATAACTTTATTAAGCCTCGACTGCAGCGAGTGGGCAAAAAGTGAATTCGTTTGCAGCACACACACATACACATACACCTCCTCCTGCGCCTAGTTGGCAACAGGTGTAGTGCAATGGAAAGCTACAACAACAATTGGCAACAGGTAACAACTCAAAAGCAGCTAACATAAACCAAAAGGCACAAGTTTTTCATTTCGTTTTTCTTTCCGACTTTTTTCTTTCTCGAGTGGTTTTTACTTGGTATACACTTCAGTTGTTGTTGTTGCTGTTGCTGTGTACTGCCTGCTGTTTATGATTGTTTTTTCATTTTCTCAAGTGATGAGTAGGATATCTGTCTGTTCCTACAGCTATGCCAACAACAACTACCATCAGCAACAACAACACCAACAACAGCAACAAGCTATTTGCGACTCACGACTTTTCATGCAATTTTGAATTTAAAATTCTTCACACACTCTTTTCATTATGTTGCTTCATTCCTGACTCCTCTCGCTCTCTATCTCTCCCTCTCTCTGTCTGTCCCTCTCTGCCCACTCCTCTGCTCTTGGCCCCTTCCCTGCGCCCCTTTGGCTGCCCATTGGCCCGCCATCGAAGCCAAAAGGCAGCAAAATAAGATGCTACTCTTGTGGCCATCTTGAAGTGCTTGTTGTAATGGGCGAGTGTACCTATATATATATCAGTGTGTGTGTGTGTGTGTTGGTGTGTGTGTGTACTAGAAGAAGACGCCTCACAATCACGCGCCATTTACGTTTTTATTGGCGCTGGCGCTGTTAGCAACTCACAGTGGTGCGAGTGCTGGTAAAAAAATAGTCAAAGTCTAGGTACGCTTAGAAGAGAAATCTTAAATACTAGTGTTAGTTTTTTAAAGCCACATTATAAGTGGTCATAACATTTATTGATTCTAAGTCATGTTAGCTATATTTAATTTATCATTGCTAAATTAATAATAATCTGAATGTCTTTTAAGTACTTCATTTTATAGACTTTATGGTCTATTTAATGAGAGCTGATCATTAAAAAGTTGAACCTAAACACAAGAATGACTTAATTAAGAAACAGTGTTGGTTTATTACTTCAAGTAATTGAAGTAATTACTATATTATTATAGGAGTTGGCTGTGATTCTTAAAGCTTTGCAGTACATTCTTGATTGAGTCAACTTTTTAAACAAGTGCTGATGAACCTAATTGTGTAGTAATTATCTAATCATTCGTCACTAAAAAGCAGCTTAAAGTCAACTGCACTGATGTCTTTATGCTAACGATGTTTTGGTGCCACTGTGCAGAGACACGCATGCAGTTTGTGTTGGTGTAGTTGGTATAGTTGGCATTGCAGATGATGATGACGATAATGACCATGTTGATGATGATGTGGATGACGCTGACAATGACTGGTCCGCTTGTTCGCCTCACTGGCGCAGCCAACTTTGCGCTGATGTGTCTGTCGTGGCTGCTGCTGTTATTGGTGGCGAGCTTGGTGCTGCCACCACTTGGTGGTCCAATTCAACGAATTGACTATAATCAGTCTAGTGGCAAGTACTTTTCGAGTGCCTACTCATGCACTTCTGTGTTGCATGCCATGGACTTTTTTCCACCGCAGAGTGGGAAGTGCAACCTGACTGACTGTAGCTCTCTCTCTCTCTCTCTCTGTCTGTCTGTCAGTCTGTCAGTCTGTCAGTCTGTCAGTCTGTCAGTCTGTCTCTCTGACTGGCCAGTCGGCAAGTTGCAAGTGCTTTTGTGTGCCTTTGCCTTTGCCTGTGCCTGTGCCTGTGCCTCTCATATGCAAATTATTTGCGCGCTTGCGCCACACGGTCTAGAAACGTCTCACGACGCACACAAATTAATTTATTACATACAACGCAACAAATTACAGCACTCATTAATATTTAAGCCAAGTTTTGCGTAGCTGCAGCAAGTGTCGAGTGCCTCGAAAGGCAAAAGACAAGGGAGAAGACAAGCAAAAGGCTGCAGAGTCTGCCCAGTCTGGCCTACAGTCTTTGGGCCAAAGGGGGCGTGACATACCCAGCGACGACCGTCTCGACGATCGGGACACGGCTCTCATACCTAATAAATCCGTAAATTTGTAATTAATGTGAAAAATTGCCGGTCGCGACGCCAAACAAGCCTAAATTGTTATTACGGCCAGTGTCGAGTCCAGTTTGGCTCATAAAAACTGCCAGCCTATACGCATATAGAACTTTGTTTTTGGCCAAGAATGAAGTGGCTGTAGCTGTGGCTGTAGCCGTGTGTCGCAATGTCGCTTTGGTATGTTGTGGGTCAGAGCAATAACTCTTGGACAAGTTCGCCAGTTCGGCAGTTGGACAATTTACAGTGCCTGTGGCCCGGCACAGTCTTGGCCCCAACTAAATGCTTTCAGTTGGCCAAAAAGGCGGCTCAGTTAATGTTCGTGTTGTGTTTCATAAATATAAATTAAGTCACTTGCCTAACGCACTGCCAACTCCAACTCCACCAACTCCAACTCCAACAACAAAAAAATAACTTAACTAAAAAGTTGCTTAACTGATTTTCAGTAACTGTATCCCATATGGCTATAAAAGATGAGGAAGAAGCTGAAAAAGTGGTTCTCCTCTCCTGCTTGTTGACTTGGCCATATCGCGCCATTGTCTGCTGAAAGCAACTCATGCGGCGTGATTAATATGGAAGATGGCCAAAAGATGGCCAAGATCTATAGCCAAAATATTGTGTGTTTGCATGTTGTGAGTTTGTGGTTGAGGGGGGTACAGTGGGGCTATAAAGTGTGCGACAACTTAATCAAGCAGGCGTATGAAATGTGTGTCACTTAGAGTGTGCTAAACAGCTGATACTCTGTAACTGAAATGGGCAGCGAGTGGGAGAGAAGTTTGGCAACTGAGCACAGAAGTTTATTTATTAAATAAGTAATAAACCCTTCTTGTTGGTAGCTATAATAAATCTACTTTGTGCCAAAAAATACCATTTATAATACAAGTTCATTAAAGATTGAATATTTAATTTAAAAACTGAAACAAAATGAAATTAAGAAAATTACAATTAAGCAATTAAAAACACTTTTTGAATACCGCGCGGCAAACACAAAATGTGCCACAAAATGTCTGCACGCATGATTGATAATATTCGAAAGCTATTTTGTATCTTGACCGCAATTTTGGACTGGGAAGTACACACACAAGCACACACAGACGAACGTTATAAGAATTCGCACTATTGCCCTTTTCCCCCTTGCCCCTAAGCACCCCCTCCCCTCTAAAAGCCACTCTACTCCCGCGTTAGCTCAACTCAAAAACTTTGTATTGATTCGCTGCGGTCAGAAAGAAACGCAGTTCAATTGCTAACCGGTCAGTAAACGAATCAAGACAGTGTTGGCCTGGCTAACTGACTTCGTGAGCCAAAAGACGTGAAACAACAACTCAAAGAATAAGCCACGTTTATATGGCTGATGAGCGGGGTATAAAAAGCAAACTCCACGATAAATATACAATTTCTGGCTGTTCACTTGTGATATTTACTTTGATTTTTATTTTTATTTTCAGTTTTTTCTCAACGAATCAATCACAATGATTATGATAAATGATTTCGGTATTTCGGTATTTTACTATTTTTATTTTCGGCTAAATTCATTGTCTGGTATTTTTTGTTTTCTGCACTATTATGGCTCAGATAATGGTCGATCAGTGAGTTGTTGTTGTGCTTGTAATTGCCGGCTTATAAATCACAGTGAAAAGCTAAGTATTATTTCAGTTAGATGATCATAGTTTGAAGCGATCGCAAGTTGATTAGCACATTTGTTGTCCAGACTCGATTCCCTCAATTAAGGTTTCACTTTTGTTGGCCAAGAAGAAACCGAAGTAAACCAAAACGAAGCGAAATCGAAACGAATTAACTTCACGTACCGCTGACCCATTGAACTGCTTAGAGTCTGGGTACTTACTTTTTTACCCCACTGTATGCTGGCCATTTGGCTTAACGGTAGACTTTTATTAGCCCGGCTTATCGTATATTCCGTATCTTGTTAAGATACTTCATTAGTGTCACAGACAGACGCCTATTCCCCGCACTGATTAATGTTTGTCAGCCGGAAATAACAACTACAGTAGTAACTATAAAGAGACAACAACAACAACAACAACAGTTACTCTAGCCAAACCTGACTCATACAAAGCTGCCACGCCCCTTATATGCTGTTTGCCTGCAATTTAAAGTCTTTATTGTGGACTTTATGCAGAAAGGTGGAACTGCAACATTAGTTTTTGGCCCCAAGAGATTTCAATTCCCAGTGCCAAGTTGGACAAACTTTGGCTACCGAGCGGAGGCGTTTAGTATAGAGAGTTTAATAGTATTTTTTAAGTTTTAGATTAGTTTATTTAAGCTATAAGATAAGATTGAATTTGTTTAACAGTCTTGCTAATTTTCTTAGGCAGATAAAACAGATTTAAGCCCGAATATAATTATACTTACTTAACTAAATATATACAGAAGTTTTTAAACTTGATTAACTCTTTATTATTGGGTTTATTTTATCTTAACTGTTACAGTTTTCTTACACTATCTTAGAGCTGTAATTTGAGAAGCTCTATGTAAACTGGGTATTGCAGAGATTGCGCAACTGGCAATACCCTGTCAACAGCCCACGGTGCAACCTGCCTAACAAACTATTCAGAGGCTGCCGTTGAGCGGAACAATGTCTTTAATGTATTATTCAAGTTATACCAAATTTATATGTATTTATGAACTATAAGCTGCTATATTTCTGCGGGGACAACTTTCAAAAATGCGCTAACAAGCAGCCAACATGCAACTTGCAACAAGTTGCCGCAAATTTGACAATATTTGGCAATATTTTAGCTAGTTTTTACTTTTAGCTTTTTTTATGCTCTTTTTCTTAATAAATTGTGACAAGTTTCTTGATAAATGTTTAAATTTGGATTTACTTCTTTTGCAGTCTCGTTGCTGGAACACCCAAGAAGCGATCCATGTGGTGACGCACATTGAAAGACTGCGAGAGAGAGACGGGGAGAGAGAGACAGAGACACTTGTCGCCATTGGTCAGTAAAGTACAGCTTGGAAAATGTTTCCTCGACTGCCGTCTCCAGGTGGCGATGATATTTATCAGGATGCGACAAGCACATTGAGATCAGCATTTCCCAATTCTCGATTGGATTCGCTAGCAGCGCATTCAACGCATGGGAATGATCATGAATCGGGTATGGAAAGTCAATTGCCAGCACCGGATCCGACAGAAGCAATTGGATATAATCCACTCGACGATGATTGGTGGTCGAATGCCATTGAGGTGGACACATATGATTCACCACTGGCCTTCGATGCCAGCGAGAACGGACTGTGGAATGGACTGTTTGTACCGCCACCGCCACGTCCGCCCTTTCTGGATGAAAGCGTCGCCGCTGACGGTCTTACCACCTGTGATCTATGCACGTGGGCCTGGCAACGCAATGCCTACTCCCTGGATGGTTCGATAGGTGAGTGAATCAGTCCTTCTCTACTTCTTTTCAATTAAAAACTTTGGTCGTCCCCCTTTGGTGCTCTGGGAAGACAATACTCGTACTTCTCCTATCCCTGCACATCGATCGCTGATATCAATTTATCAAACTGATGTTGGGCGTGCGTGGCGCGATTGCTTTTCGGCGCTGAGTTTTAGTACTCGTATCCCAATTCTCCTCCCCGTTTCCCCTTTGGGCTTGCAAATTTAATTTTACACATAACTCTTTGTGGCACAGCCGTTGGCTTAGGCGTTCTTCTGCAGAGCTCTTTGGGACTCGGGATTTAGGTTTCGGGAGTTGGGATTCTTCGCTGCTCTTTTGCGCTATCGCAGACATTGAAATCTGAAGTCATTTGTCTCTGCGCTTGTAAAATCACAGCGAAATAAAGAGAGAGGCTAAGAGAGGGAGGAAAAGAGAGTAAAAAGGAGAGAGAGAGGAGGCAGAGAGATGTAGCGCAGTGGGCGTGTGCTGCTGCAAAGGAGTTCTCCTTAAAGCTGATCGCGATTCTGATCCCAATCCGCATCCCGATGATTAAGTCTCTCGCTCTTCCCTCTTCGTCTACTTCTCAATCTATCCTTATCTATCTCTGAAGCTAGACAGTTTCAGTGGGTTGCTTATAAAGCATTTTCTTTAATTTATTTTAGCAGAAATAAAGTAATATACACTTCATAGATAATCTCTAAATACTATTGAATTAAATATCTTACAGATCTTGTCATAATTATAAGCCACAAGCAGAGTCAATTTATTGTCAAACAGGAAACGGAAATATTATGAAGCTAGTTGTAGGAAATATAAGAAATATTAAAAATAAAATAAAATTAAATATATAATTTTAAAGCTAGATTCAGTAGATATTTTTTCCATAAGTTGAGCCTGAGACTTTCACTTAAAACAAACTTTAAAAAACTAACTGCCCCAGAGAGTCACCAAGAGCCAAACACGTATGAAAATGCATTAGAAATTCCCGAGAATCGCATCAAAATGCTTATCAGAGCAATTATTTATGTAGTTAGCATAACAATTTTGAGTGTGAATTAGAAAAAACGAGTTTAAAAAAGTCGTTAGAAGTCCCAGAATAGCAGAGCCCAAAATGCACAAAGGGAATGCCATGAATGAAGCAAATGTTTGACCACAGACATGTGAGTGGAGTCCGACTCCGATTAGGGTTTGGATCACACACAAACACACAGTCATATATGGCATGGCATTTAGCCGTTTGGTGTATTTGATTTCCAGGAATCGCTTTCAGCGCAAATTGAAGTCATTATATGGTAAGGAAACTCTCGGGGGCTGAAAGGGGGAATACGTTGGCTGGTTGACCGGGGTTATTAGGCTAATTATAGAGTGGGGCAAACAGTATTTCTCATCAGGCGCTCATATGGAACTGAATATATATATGTATAAATGACTTTATTCATGCCGACTCTTTGTCGCCGTCTACGTATATTTGCTCCCTGGCACAGCGACGTGTCAACTAATTTGCAACACTCGCCTGAACTGTTTTTTAGTGGCAGGGGCAGAGGTGGAGTCGGAGTAGGGGACGTAGCCAGGAGGTGGGGACAGACGGTGGTCAGTTCCATGGAAATACCTGCGGCTGCCTTTCTGGCGTTCTGTGTGTGTGTGTGTGTGCGAAGGGATTAAGCTTCACCAGAAAAAAACAAAAGAGCTACAAAAAAGATTTGACTAATGTCTTAATTTTGCGCCTAGGTGTTTCGGGTAGTTTCGGCCAGGTCTGTCGCTATGCTGCGCTACCTCAACTCTAGTTCCAACACTGGTTCCAACTCCAATTCGGAGTCGTGCTTGGACTGCAGCGAATGCCATTCACTTCGCTTCATCCTAATGGAGCCCTAGCAAATTGACTCTTTGCATGTCGTGGCTCATGTCTAGATTTTTAGCTGTTTTTCCTCGTTTTTTTCTTGGCTCCCCCTTTGGCTTTTGTTTTGGCTTTTGCCGCTCAAATTGACAGCTGAATAAAATGTTATTATATTTACACCATAATTTGCATGGCAATTAATCAAATGGCATGCAAAATTGTCTGCCAGCAACAAGAAAAGTGCCAAATGTTACATAACAAAAACAAAATGCTCGTTTTTTTTTGTTGTTGTTTGCGACACAATTTTTGTGTGGGGCGCCCAGACAATTCCCAGAATTTTCAACGATTCTGACAACAAAAACAGAAAATATCAAAAGGTCGAAACCGCCTGAATGTCTAAATTATGTGCACAAAGTTTGGAAGTTTGGAACGCCAATTTTGCACAGCGCCTCGTTAGGCAGTTTGGCAAAACTCGAACGGCCTCTAGAGATGGCCAAAAGTGTTAAATGGTAGGTGTGGATTTGTCAATTTGTGGCAAAAGTATTGTCATTAGTATAAGCACTAGTTATGAATTATCAATTATTCATAATACTACCAACTCACTTGATAACTGTGAGCATTAGCATATGTTCTCACAATATCATAAGTATGACAGGTAACTTTATCTTAACCTTTAGCCTTATAACCTATAAGAGTTATCATTACCACTTCTTATGGTAATGACAGACTTATAAAACTATCCCAATAAAATTGGCGTTAATATTAACTTTAGCTTACTAGGAAAACTTGGATTGGCATTGCGATTATCATTAAAATATTTCTTCCCTCTTCTGCTTTTAATGATTCCTTCAGCTTTTCACACGATAAATATCGCCTTGAACACTCAGCGCTAGCCTCAACTGCCTGGCTCTCACCTCCATCGTCACTTTATGGCAAATTAAGTTCACCGCTTGATTATTTCGAACCGCATATTTTATATAATTTATGCGCTGCTTCAGCTCGTTTTATACCTTTTCGGTGCTTAGATTGTTTAGACCAACAAACACATAACAATAACAATAATAAAAAAAAAGGGTAACAACTCAACATTCCACAAATATTTACAGCAATTTGTAACACAATAAAACTCAAAATGACCAGGCCCAAAAAAAGGAAAGCTAAAAAAATAAAAAAACTTGCCAAAGAACCCACAAAAAGGACCAACTTCTGCTTTGACTTTGGGCGTTTACAAATGTTTTACAACAATATCAACATCAACAATAACAACAAACAATGACAAAGGCAAAAATCCGTTGAGCAGCAGCTGTTGAGGACACGCCCCCAACCCTACCCCACCTTCTTCACTTTGAGGCACTTTTTGATATTTTTATGGCTGTGGCGAAATATACATAAAATCACATAAATAAATTTAAGTTCCTCATTTTAAGTCCCAAATATTTGGGGTGTATTTTTAGTAGGGAAACCGCAGCTTAAACACTTCCCTTGCCAATAGAATTGAACCTCCATCCTGCGGGGGTAATAACATAAATAGCATAATGGCATTGTGTACACAAACACCATAAATATTTTCTAAAGCTATAGATGAAATAATTATTGACAGATTTATGCACACAATAAGCTATTGAAAGTGCTTTTCAGATAGCGTTTGAACCCGATAACCGGATCAAACCATACAAAAATGGCTAAGCAAATCGTGTTCTATTGTTAAGAATTATGGGGGCAATTGTGGAAGTCGTAATCCAAATGATAACTGCTGGGAAAAATCAGCAAGCCAAACTAAATGCTTTTAAGTAATTGCTTTCATAAGTTTACAAAGATAATGAACATGAAATTCGATTTATTTTTATTGCCTTTTCTAAAAATAATAGATGGAAATTTGTATTACATCACGAATGAACTAGTTTCCATTACAAACTGCCTACTATCATAATCTCTTAACTCGGGTTGATATTTGCATATGTACTGTGCTTTAGCGTTGCCACCTGGCTGTGATAAAGAAGTGTGCAGCCAACTTCAAGTAACTAAAAACATGAGAATTTCACCTTCTTGCAACTAATTTGCTTTAGAATGCATTTCCAAGCCAATTCTTTTAAATTATTTTCGTTCATCGTTGCCACCTGGTTATCATAAAGCGCTGCCAACCCATCGATATGGCGCTGACAACTAATCAAAGTGAAAACAACTATTGAAATTGCTTTTTAACCACATATTTGATATGGAAAAGTGCAATTTCCCTTGGCCACTTTCCGCTGCAATTATGATTTTCGAGTTTTCCGCATCGTTTGCTGCGCCGACACGGCCCATGAAGTGGCAGGCTCAGTGGCATTCGCTTGTTAACGCCTGCCTCGCTCGCTTTTTACTGGAACAATATAGCTGACTAATCTGCAGATTATGGAATTTTGTGTACGGAAAAACCGCAGAAAATCATCCGAGTTCCTGCCTCTTCTTCTGCTTCCTCTTTGCTCTTTTTTTTTTTTGGTTTTTGGTTTTTGTTTTGTTCTGATTTTGTTTGGGGACCCTAAAAACGGCGTCTGGGTTGAAGGCTGAATCTGAAGCTATTCAGATTGTAAGCGGAAATGAGTGAATTCTTCTCATGTTTTGTTGCCTTTTTGCGAGATTGTTTTTGTTGGCTTTTGTTGTTCCTGTGCTCTCACTCGTATAATTGTTGCAACGCATTGCGGCCCGAAGCCATAAAAAGTAAACATAACACACACCACAGGGAGCTGGTGAGGAACCTCAAGGGAGGGGGTGGAGTGACTTGGGGAGGAAGCAGCGAGAAAACTTATTTGCTATTTTCATGGAATTTTCATAATTTCTGCTTCGTTTACTGAAGTTCTTTTTGTGGTTTTTACTATGCGAAATATGGTAAAAAGTAAACAAGAAAGATTGAAAAAAAAGAACTTATTATTACAGGCAAAGATATTGCAGCAATATTCAAGATACTATACAGGGGGTGTTGGAGTTGTGTGTGTGAGTGTGCGGGTGTGTGTGATGCCAGCATAATATTTTTAACTTTGTTTACATTTTGCATTTTTATTGTGGCGTCGTCTTCAACTGCATTATTGCCTTGCTTTTAATCAATTGAGGCTACAGTCGATTTGAGAAGCGCAGAGAGGGGCGCAGGAGTCGCCATTAAGGGACTGACAGGGGGGAAATCCAGCAGAACGGACCACACACAAACACTGAGCGACTGTCATATGCGGGCGCCTGGGAGATATATAGCATATCAGATATCTCGGGTATATATTGAGTATAGAACAAAAGAGTGAGGTTAGGGAACGTGCCAAGGACAGATAATGGAATTGCTGAAAAGCTGATTAAAATAGTTTCACTTTTTAATTACAATTTATGCGATTTGTTGTTTGCCAGCGCGGTTTTGTTACTAATTATTGAGGCTACGGGGCCTGAGGCAACCCTACACAAGATCAAAGAGACCTCAGAAGTATATACTCGTGGCGCGCCACTTGCCGGCGCAAAAGAAATCCACAGATACATTGTCTCACTCACTTTTCCGCTCCCTACCTCTCCCTCTCTACCTCTCTCTTACTCGCTCTCACTCTCATTCTCGCCCTTTTTGCTCTCCGGCGGCGACAACAACATCAAAGGAAACTGTAGACGCTGTTTTCCTGCCCAAAACATACATAAACATACGAATATAACTGCCGGCTCTATTTGTTTTTTCCTGATACCCTTACACAGGGCATACCCAATTTTCATTAGAAAAACTATATAATTGATCGGAGTAAGGAGTTCAGCTGTTTTATAGCTATTGAACTATGTGAAATTTAGTAAAGACACTTCCTGAACTAAAAGACAATACATCTGTTTCTAAAAAGAGTTGTTAAAGAATTCAAACTTGAACTTCTTCCCTAGAGCATTTAAGTTTCGGTAACTACAAATATTTCCTGAATTTCTTTACTCTCTTGCATTCTTTTTGGTTGGTTGCAATGAAAGGGAAAAATTAAAAATCAATTTCCTTATGTTTTCCAACACTTTTTCCCTGCCCTCCATCTCTCCAGTGAAGCTCATTAGCAGCGCATCATATCACAGAAACGTTTTCAGTTTTCAAACTTTCGAAATGTTGCAGCGAGGCGACAGATTCTTTGAAAGTCTGGCCAGAGAGTGTGCGGGAGTTGTTGGAGGGAAAACTGCGAGTGTGAAAAGTGGGGAATGGGGAAATAGGAAACGCCCCTACGGCAATGAGTAAAGTGGGTGTTATTTTTAGTGCTGAAAATCTAATTTACTAATGAGCCATGGGTATTCGAAATATGCACATAAATTTCGCTTAATTGAAAATCCATGCGCGGATAATTATGACTGTCAGACGGCATTAAAATTTAGCCTCAATTTCATTTATTTACTAGCTAAGTTCAAGAAAATTAAAATTTGTTAGGTCAGTGCAGATGCAGGTGGAAAACTGCTCAACTGGAAATGGGAAATGCACTTTGAGAAAAAGACTTCAGTGTGATAAGATAGCGCTAAAAAAACGGGATAATTTATGTTGAATGATGAAGGTTAAACTGAGTTAAGTAGCTCCATTCATTTCTAATGCTATCTATGAGTAGGGTAATGATGAAAGGGAGCTATCGAAAGTCAAGAAACTGTGGGAGTCTCCATGAGTCTCTCTCGGTGTTGCCAGACTGTTCGTTAGACAGGATTTCATTTAAGTATCGATTAAATACTAAATTACAATCAAAGCTCAATTGCTGGTCACAATCAAACATGAGAAAAGTCGTGTAGAATGACACCTGTTAATTGCTTAGAATAAAACCCAGCAGTTTCAGGTACAAGCAGGTGTTCTACGAGTACTGTGAATACTTTTTGCAGCTGTGCTCATTCGTAGCTGAGGTCGTTAAAAGAAACCCACGTACTGGCTGGAGGACTATTGGCCAAAAAGATCATAAAATAGTTTTTATGAACTGACAACGACAACGACGACAGCAAACAAACAACGAAACAACTTAAGAGACCAATGAGACTTGGAAACTAACAGCGAATCAACAATAACAACAGAACAGAACAGAAGAACTTGGCTCCCGTCCCGTGTTTACTATAACACCTAATGTTCTACTAATTTGAAATATGTTTACGAGTGTTTGAAAAACCGTTTCTAAGACTCATTTAACTCAAGTTTCGGTCTCGTATTCGGTTTCAATTTCAACTTGTTTGCTAGCTGGTCAACCTCTGTCCCTGTCATTCACTTAGTCTCCCTTTCTCTCTCTCTCTCTCTCTCTGTTTGTAATCATTTTATGAGTCGTTGTCCGTTGTGTGTTCTACTGTTTAAATTTTGATTAGACGATGCGTTCATCTAGATAAACCTCGTGTAACTGTTGACTTTGGCTTGACGATCGCGCCCTCTGATATCAAAGACACGGAGAGGCCCTTAACTTTTGAGACCTGTAGTTTAGAAGTACGAAAGTCTATCAAGTTCCATATGTTAGGAACAGGCAGATGTGGGCTTGGTAGACACCAAGCTCAGTACAGGGTCTTTAGCAGTCTGCTTGCTCGACTGTACGCAGTTTCATTAGTTTTTTTCTGGGTTTGTCTAGTTACATTTTGGTTTTTATTTCTCTACTTTTTTGCTTTTCCAAAGGGTCTTTCGTTTTGCATTTGCATAGCGAGCGATACGAATCAACAGTTAAATTTGTTCCCTTTTACGACCTCTTAGCTTGTTTATTTAATTGTCTTTTATTATGTTGTATTTGAGTTTATTATTTACCTAGTTGTGTCAACAAAAGCCATGAATAGCCTGGTATTACTACCAACACTATATATTATGGTTTATATATACAGACTATATAGATAGGGAGTGCTTACGACATAGATACTTTCTACACAAGATAAACTATTTATGTTCTTTAAGAAATTTATTAGTGCAAGTGGGTAGTACAGAAGATACCCTCTAAATTTTAGGAAATTTTTAATACAGAGATTAAAAACTTTAACTGAATGAAATCTCGCACAACTCAGGGCGAGTATACCCTACCCACCCTGCTACAGGGCATCACATATTTAATAAAACATGCTTAAATCGCCACACTGAGTTCTTAGCTAATGTGGCATATAAATTATCAGCTGCATGAAAAACAAACTGTTAACTGGTGCATAAGTTTTCCATTAACCGCTGGAAAAGTCTTTGCCTTGATCTGGTGGGCGGCGGGTGTGTGTCAAATTTTTTATGGGCCTCCAAAAATAAAGTGAGCACCTCGAGAGAAGAATGGGCAAAGAATCGACTCATAAATTAAACATTAAATTCTCTTTGAGGGAAGAATGAAAATTATTATTAAAAAATCATAAAATCAGCTTTCTGCACCAATTAACAAGTCAAAGCGGAAAGAGAGTGGGAGTGTGGGGGCAAGGGGCGTGGTCTAGGCAGCACACGAGGAGTCTATGCAACATAACAATTTTGATTTGTGCTTCATTTGATCGGCAAATTTGCATTTGTTTTGGCAACATTAACATTGGTTTTGGCCCACTGCAGATGCCACAAAAGTTTTAGCGACAAACCAATTAGGGCGTATGCTAAAAGCGTGGGGGCGTGCCAAAAGTATAGAATGGAGAATGGAAATGGAAATGGAAAAGCCATATATACAAAACTAATTAAAATTCAACTTGGCAAAAAGTTTTCCAGCCTAAGCAATAAATATTGTAAAATATGCAAGAAATCTGCTGGCTTCCCTGCCTGCCACGGCCCCTTCTTGCCCCTACTTTAGCTATTATAGAGAAAACGCCTCTATTTTCATTTGCTGGCAAGTGGAGCATTTCTTGAGTTTTCCTTGCGGTTCCATTTGTCATTTGACTGCCAAACTTTTTGTTTGTATTCTCAACTTGAAAACGAGAAGCAGCAGAGAATTCTAAAGAGAGAAGGGGTGGGGAGAGTGTGAAGGAGAAAGAGCTATTCTCTGGCATTGATAGGTTGCCTTTAAAACTTGGCTTATTTGATAAATGCTTGCCTAATACTAAGTAATGCCCAACTAATCAGTGAAGCAGTCATAGCCATTTATCATGCTTTATAACCAGATTTCCATTTCCATTTTCATTTCCAATTCCACTTCTATACAAATTGTAGTAAGAGTTCTAACACCGAATTATACAATAGACACATCTATCAAACTGGCAGCAAGGTGACTTTATTTACCTGTCCAACCAAAAGTAAAAACTACCTGAAAACAAAAGGACAAAAAGGTGAAATGTTTGTGTGATAAACCTAATGAGACGCGGCCCAAGGTGTAGACTTAGGGATGGCACGGAAAATTAGAGATGGGGCGGGTGCCACATAAAACTGTTGTCACTTCATCTCCAACTGGCCCTAAAGGCCTTGGCCTAAAAGGTTTTTGTGTTGCGCTCGCTCGAGATACATAAAATTCAATTAAGACATTTCACCGTTTAGATAAATAGATGAAAATATTTTCGAATAATTTCGTAATGATTCAAGAAACGCCGAGTTCAGAGTTCTGAGTTCTTCAATAATTTGTTGGCATTGTTATGCAAATGGAGTCAAAGTTGAGCTCAGTTTTGACTCGCTTTTGGGCTCATAATTGAGACATTTGCGGCAACACTCGGGGAATGGAATTTATGGAAAACCTCGAAGCGTATGCAAATCTCTGTCAAAACTTTAGCATATTTAATGAGCTTTAAGTCGTCTAGTTTAGCTGATTGCTACCATAGCTACTTCACCTGGAGTTATTGTTGTTCTTATTGTTCTTCTTTCGGCTTATTTATTAATAACTTGTATGTAGATTTTTCTTTGGCATCTGACATTTGACCATGTTTCATGGCGGCAACATTCTTTTCATTTCAATTTCTTCGTCTTCAGTTTCTTCAGTTTTTAATTTGCTTTGCTTCTCTTTCGCATCAGATCCTTATCAGCTGGTAATGCCTAATTTATGTGGCAACTTCTCAGGTCTTAATTTATGCATGCGGCTTAAGTGAAATGCTCCGCTTCCAATACCAAAAAAACTTAAAAAAAAACTGCAACTGAGCTCCTATATCATTTTTCTTCTCCTGCCACTCTGCGCTGGCTTTTCCCGGCATTTTCCAGGCGCGTTAATGCTTTAATTGTCTTTGGCAATTAATCAATGTTTATGTGGGAACTGTAAATTGTTTTAGTTTTCTGTTTTCTAATTAGAATTTATGTGTGCACAACACAACGAACAATAATACTCGTACTCGCCTCTTTTAAATTCAATTTCATCTTTTTCCCCTTTGTCTTCTTTTTTTGGTATGCATAATTCAATTTATTTTGCCGCTGACAGTAAACAGATTTTGGCTTTTACTTGCCAAGACATGTCATTCATTGGCTGGTAGCCAAAAAGGCAGCAAAAGAATGGCCAACACATTTTTGGCAAAAGTGCACGTCGAAAATGCCAGTAATCAAGTCGAATGGAAACAACAAAAAAGTGAAAAAGGAAAACTTGGCAGACGACACTACGTTCCTTAGCTCAAAATTGAAAATTGTGCAATTTCAGGGTGCAAATGTCGAGACAAAAGTTTCACACTGCGAAGAGTTTGAAATTGCTATGAGGAGCAGGGAAATGAGTGGGAGGAAAATGGGTGGAGAGTAGTGGGAAATGAGTAGTTAGCACAGAAGTTTCCAACTCGCATAAATCAATCACAACTTTGGGAATATGTTTTTGAAGAAGAAATATTTGAAATAGTTTATTTAAACTGAAAATTGAATTCTAAATTTATTTATTTGTTACTTATTAGACTTTGAACTAATTTTGTCTTGGTTTCCTTCTTGTTTGCTCCCTTTACTGCACACCTGCAGCATTTAAACTTGTTTGAAACCCAAAGGGATTCTACACAGATCTAATCAAAACTTAATGTACAGATTGGGTTTCCATTTAGAATTTTCACTGCTCTTAGTTTTCCATTTCCCTTGCCCCTTTTGGGCTGCAACTGAAAATGAAGTCATTAAGTGGCTGCAACCAAGTTTTCATGTTGTAATTTGAGCCCAAAAAGCTAATGATTCAAAGTGCGCACTGTACAGTGAATACACTGTAGACGGCTGCCGGCTGCTTGCAGTTGTTGTGTTTCTCTCACCTGTTCAAAAAAAGTAATTTACCAAAATAACAAAATAAACAAACAAGTAGCCTAAAGGGTGTTGGTAGACGTGGTAGGGGAGAGGCAGGGGCAGGAGTGGAATAACAATAAACAACCAAAAACTTGTGCAACGTGTTGGTATTGACCACAAATTAACAGTTGCAACATTTCGTCGAGCTCTCGGCTAGAACAATTTATGTAAAACATAAAGTAAGACCATAAAAAAAGAGAAAAAATTAAAAAACGCAAAAACAACAAGAGAAATGTGGTGTGTGGCAGTTGCTGAAGGGCAACAAAATGCGGTGATGTCTGCAGTGCGTAATTAAGGCTCACATTACACACACACACATGCACATGCTCACGCACACACACACATGCACACTCCAACACACACAGACAGCGCGCATTTGCACTTAATTGTGGCGCTTAATTAGACCAAAAAGGTGCACAAAGGCTCAAACAATGGCCCAGAGCAGTGTATGTACAGCAGGGGAGAAGGGAATGAGGGCAGACAGAGAGACAGAGAGTGGAGGTAAGGAAGGGAGAGGGAAAGGGAGTGTTTTGTGCTGATTGAAGAGCTGCATTGACATGTGGAAATTGCACTGTTTGACGACTCAATTGTCTTAATTGCATTTAATTGTTGCTATTGCTGGCCAAAATGCAAACTAAACTGGCTAAAAGCAACGCACTGCAGCTTTGAGATGGCGTAGGAGACAAGAAGAACAGGGTGACAGAGGGAGAGAAAGAGAGCCACTGCGACTGAGAGAAATTACTCACTTGTCAACGCAACAAATTACGAGACAAGTCCCGAAATTTGGCCAAAAGGGTCTTCAATGTAATTAACTGGCGTGCCCACAACTATGACCCAAAAGTTCCTGAACTTCTCACCCAAACTCTCTCCCTCCTCAACCACCTACTCTTGCCCCTCTACGCCCCTTGCCACAAATCTACGCAGAATTCATGTGAATTTCTGTGCCAAACTTCTGTTGAAATTTTCGGCATACGCAGCGACAACTCTGAAATTCGCATCGCATTCACATTCGCATTCGGCATTCGACATTCACATTTCAGATACAGATACGACTGTGAATGAGCGAGTCGTATCTGTATCTTGTATCTGGTGGCGCCGCCGCTGGGGGTCCTGTCTCCTGTCTCCACTCTCCTTTCTTTCCTCTCTCCCTTCTACTGCTCCTGTCTTCTTGTCGCTTGTCCGCGCGCTTGCGCATTCAATTTAATTTTTATTTTTATTTCGCTGACAATTTGCAGCCGCTGCAAAAATTTTGTGCGTTTTTTAACGACTTTCGGCAAAGAAAAAACAGAAAAGAAAGTTTGGCTTTGATACGCGAAACAGTTGATGCTCTTGCAGGGACTTAAGCTGTCTAAACTTCGACTGATTGGTAAGACGAGAGATTTGGGCTTAAAGTAAGACCTAAGTAAGACCTAAGAAAGGGCCAATTGGTGAAGATTACTGTTTTGTTGTCCTCTACTGTAACAAACTGCTCCACCCAACTATAAGACTCCCTTCGTAAGGGTATTGGCAAGAACAACAGAGGCAGAAACACAAATGCCGCTTGACCAACGCATGTTGCACTCTTTACTTCTCCTTATTGGATGCAGTTGTTGTTGTTGTTGCTGTTGCTCCTGTTGTTCTTGTTGTTGTTGCTGCTGTTGTTGTTCATTTGATTATCGCCACTGTCGCCGTGTAATTTATTATATTGACTTTTGCCGAATACCCAGTGAGTGCCAGTGAGTAGGAGAATGCGATGCGTATACTTTATCGGGTCCGAATGTGGCCCTTATTTTTATGGCTTTAACCTTTTGCCAACCGCCGCGTTGCTGACATTATTTAATTTGTCATTTAACTTCGTTGCCACATTGCCTGCTGCAACAATTTTTGTTGCTTGTATTTTTAGTATTTACTTTTTTTTTGTCAGCTTCTTTAACTCGACTTCTGCTGCGACTTCTTCAACTCTGTCCATATGCTGCGTATAAAGCCTGGTAAACGAGTGTGTAATGAATATATATTGCGAGTGTGTGGGGAGTTTCGGTGTCTCTGCTCAACTTTATGCTGCCTGGCATTCATGACTTTTTGGCCCACATATGCTACTTCCTTTTTGGCCCTGGCTCAGACCCTTTCCCTGGCCAAACAAACTGTAAAACAGTAAATTATATTTCATTTATTTATTTTGTTCTCGCCCTTTTGCTTCACTTTTAACAATTGAAGACGGCAGCTGTGGGTTAAAAAGTTCAAAAACAATTTCAAATAATTGCCAAGGAAATTTGTAAAGAAATTTACAATTTATTGTGGCAAGAAGTGGATTGAAATTAAAATTTATTGGTAAAGGAGAATTCGGTGTATAAAGTTCCCTATTTTATATGAAATTGGTTTTTAGTTAATTCTGTTTAAAACCCCTTAAAGTTTCATTAAGCGCCCCAGTGACTCACAAGACAAATGAATAATCAAGAATTTAATTTAAACTAATTAATAATTCTCTCTGTTTCGCTGAAAGAATAGTCACCAGCAACGAGTATTGTAAATAAATCAAAGTTTAAATGATTGGCAATTTATTTAATTTAAATTTAGTACGAAAAGTAAACTTTGGCTAATTAATTGCATTTAATCAAAATTGAAATTGTGTCGCCAAAAAAGCGTCGCCCACTGCCAACAACAAGCAGTTAATAAACAACAACAACAACAACTGGAACCACGGGAGGCTCATTGCCAAAATTGGAGGCACTGAAAAATGCGCTAAATCATTTCTTAATTGCTCAATTTGAAAACAAAATGCGAGCATTTAATTTAATTGTGTGGACTGTTAATTGAGTCGTATTTGGGCCGCATTTTGTTGCACGAATGCCTGCCACGCCCATCAGCCGTAAAGCGATACGTTGTTAGATAAAAGCCTGGCTTGCAGCTTGGCTCACTTGGTTGTTGTTGCTTGTTGTTGTTGCAGTTCATTTTCGGCATTTTTGTGGGGCAATTAAAAATGCAACTGTGCGACAGTTTGGGGCAACATGCTCAGCTGCAACGCCAACGGCCAGCAGCAGCAACTGCAACACAATTTTCCTATGATTTGGCAGGTGGTAAGCAGTGGACCACATTAGCATACAAGTACACCGAGACAAATAGTGGCAAAGTTTATAAAAACTAGTTTAAGTTTGTGATTTTTCAGTTTATTCCCAAGTCAGCAAATATTTAAAATTTATGTTTTTTATGCCCCCTCTTTTTCACAGTGTAGAAATCGCATTATGGCGATTAAATGATGTTGCCACATCACTTTGAGATAGTCCAAATGAGCAGAGGGAACTGGAACTTGAACTGGAACTGGAGTGTAGTGCTGTGAAGTGGCATGTGGCATGTGGCATGCACTGCCATAAATCTCCATTGGTTTTAGCTTGCTTTGTCGCATCATCAATCATCTTGCCACAGATCGATTATTACAATTTGCTGACAGACAAGAGAAGCGGGCAGCATTAAGAGAGGGGAGAGCGGAGAGCGGAGGGAAGCGAGACGAGAAGTTAAGTTACATCTGCGGGCAGCCATTTGTATCTGATGGATGTATCTCGTATGCCTCCTGCTGCTGGCGAACTGCAACTGCAACAACAGCAGCAGCGGCAGCAACAACTGCATCATGCAAGCCCAGTTTGCATTTCCATGGAAACTGTTGCAGTTGCAACGCTGCACAGCTGCAACAGTACAAGTTGTTGCTGTTTTCGTGTCAAGTCCTAAAAGTTCCGAGAAAACCAAAAAGTTCAGACATGTTCTATGCCAAAAACAAAAAAAGAGTGACGAGCCAGTGTTGCTGCCCATTGTCCATGATTGTGGCACGAAATTATTTTAATGAGTTGCCAATTAGACTTGCGGCCAAAGTTCCCAATAGATCAGCCAAGAAACCAAACTGAAGCAAAACAAACTCAACTCCACTCAACTGACTGCTAATAAATAGCTGACTGCAAAAATCGAGTTGCTCATTTGGTTGCGTGAAACGGACGCACACCTGTTGCATGCCACCGTTTTGCCGTTTACTGGGAATACTACTTGATGCGGGCCCCTGGCGAGTAAAAGGGTTCGCTTCTGCCACTAACTTGGCCCATAACTTGCGTCAGTGGCAAGCGGAACTTTACGATGCTATTGACCAGTTGCAACTTGGCTACTTGCAACCTGACAGCATCCGACAACAGCGAAGGAAACTGCAACAAACTGTCTCAGTTCTGTAACAAGTTTCAGTTCAAGTTTTTTATTTTTGGCTCGAACTCAAATCGGAAGTTAACTGCTGACAAAAATGCCGCTAGTCTAGCTAAATCTAGCTATAAAATATCCTGTGATCAGTTCTACTTCCTGACTAAAACCAGAAAACCCTCTAAATTTATGAACCCAAAACTCTTTTCCTACAGGGTCTTAAAAGCTTTTCCCGCTGAAAACTTTTTTCCGCGTTTCTTTCAAGTTTTCTATTGCCGCAGTTGTCGTTAGTTTTTAATGGTTTCTCTGTCTCTATCTCTCTCTCTATTTGTCTCTATCTCTGTCTTTTGCTTTGTCTTCACTTGCAACTTTGCCGCAATTAACGCGTGTTTTCTGAGGCGCCGCTTATTAGCTTGTTTCCTTTGGCACAGCTACCAGCCACGCCCACATCCTCAATTTTATGTAACAGTTACGAGTAAAAATAGCTTTTCATTCGTTTCTCTTTTTTTTGGTTTGTTATTAATTACGTTTTTTAAGCTTTTTTGTTACCAAGACAGTTCAGTTTGCGAGTTCGCCTCGTGGCTGCGTTTTCGGCCAATTGAATTATTACGGCCAACACACAATGGCCAGCTTCTGTTCTAGAGGGTTCACTGAAGTGGTGCGTAGAGGTAAAGGGCGTGGTGGGGCTAGCATCCCTACCGAAAAATAACGAAAGAAAGAACGAAAAAATGTAATGGCGTTTGCTTTTATTATAGCACCGACAGCATAAATATTTAAGCAACTGACAACTGGGATAACAAGATAGCCGACAAAAGGTAGAAAACGAAGTGAGAAGCGAGAAGCGAGAGAAAAAGGTGGAAAGGTGGAAAAGAAGAGCGAAGAAGAATCAAATTTATCAACGAAATTGGGTCAAATTTGTTAAACGTACTAGCCATGGTCCATTTAGCCAGAAAGCTACATATAAAATGCAGCGTATAACAAGTTGAGTTTATGTACACAAGTTCTCTAACTTTCGTAGGAAGGCAGGGTATTTACGACTTGTCAAGAGGTTGGTAGCAGTCTGGAAAGTAGAATTATGGAGTGAAAGGTATGGACTAGGATTATACTTTGTATAGCTTTATATGAAACACTTCCCAAACTAAGGCTATGCTGAAAAGGAAGTTCTTACTGTTACAGGGTATAAAAAAGTCCATCTTCCTTTGCATACCATTGTTAATTTGTGTTACAGTTTCGCCGGCTTTTATCAAAAAGATTGCCCTGCGAGGGCTGACTGAAATATTTATAAGCGTGTTGATTTCTGTTTGCTGAATTTAACCTTTCGGGCCTAGAGCAAGTACGCCCCCCGCGCCCCCTGTATCCCAGCTGAACAGATGTCGGCTGGCAGATAAGGTTTGGGCAAACAAAAAGGGTCAAAACGTAGTCGCATATGCAAGTCGGAACCCCAGTCGTACCTGACCTGCCCCCTGAGTAACCCACAGCTTGAACTCGCACTGAATTCATTGCCTCATTTAACTACTGGACCCATAAATATACCAAATCACCAGCGGGGGCATGAGGCAAGTGGCAAGTGGCAAGTTGCGTTGCGGCAAGCCTCCAGTTGTTGAGATAATAAACTTTGTAATTAATTTTGCATCGTTAAATGCTTTTCTTTTCTTTTAGTTTTAATTTCTGTTTCAGTTTCAGTTTGAGTTTCGAGAGCGCTTTTAATCGCCCAGAAAACATCTTTCCCTTCTGCTGATGGCGTCTAATTGACTTTACTCACGAATTTTCCTACCTTTTGTTGTTTTTTACAGCTAGGCGAAACACCTTCTGGTGTACCTGAAACGTATCCTCCATTCGCCTTGGCACTTTATATTCATATTCATAACTTTACCTTTTGCTGCTCCCTTATTTCTGTTGTTGTAAACTTATCTACTTCATCGCCATCGCGTAATCATAAAAAGTCTTTACACCTGGTTCCTGGTGCTACTTACTTTGTAATCAGATCATCTAGTTTTTTGTAATGCTCGTTACAATTTTTAATTGAAAGTTCTCTTTGTTCTCTATTTTTACCACAGATACCGCTGGCGAACTCGGATGGGCATTCACCCTAATTGTAGTCTCAATCATATCGGCTCTCGTAGGTGCTATTGTAATGGTCATAGTTCTAAGATGTAGAAGGTAAGTCTACCCAAAACTTTTAACTCTTCACAAAACAGATTTTCTTCCTTGAAAAGACACAGATTTAACAATCGATTATTTATCGATAACAACAATATGCCTACCAGACTATTTGCACTGCCAAAAGTGGCTGGCAAATAGCTTTTCCTACATTTTTACTACATTCAAAATATATTTAAGTTATCGTAGCTATAACTGAAGTTATCGATAACCCATAAAATAATTTTTCGCCAACCTTTTTGCTCATTAAATCCCTTGCCACAAATTATTTGTCTGATTTATGAGACTCTTAAGATTTACAAATGCAAAAACAAATTTATCGATATGTTATCGATTTGTTAGTTGGCTTATACCCCATGCAAAACGAATAAAATTTGCAATTTAAATTAATTGCCCAAGCCAAACAACAAACAATTAATAACAAATGCTAATAAATAAATAGACACATTTTGGCATTTAGCTAGAAAAATGCCGCAATTAGTCATCATAAAGCTTGAGAAAAACAAGTCAGAGAGTGTGTGTGAATAGAGGAGTGCAGTGGAGGGAGGAAAGGGGAGTCGCCTAGGCAGAACGGACATTCAACTCGAAGGCCCCAAAGACGACCCCGACGATCCGTCATTTTGCGACACTTACAATGCCAGACAAATTGAATATATGCGCGAATTTATCAGCTGACGAATCTATATGTAGATGGCCATAAATGTATGAGTGTGTGTGTGTGTGTGTGTGTGTGTGAGTGTTTGTAACTAAAAGATTTACAACATATTTGCCCACACACAACAACAACAGCAACAAAGGCAATTCAATTAAACGCCTACACCAAGAAGGAGAAAAAGAGAAACCTTTAAAGCGGCAAAAATAATCGAAATGGCAAAACAAAAGAACATGAAATTGCTTTATTACTTAATTGCTCTTTAAAATAAACAAACAACAAATAACATTAACAACAACAGCAACAATAAACAGAGGCTTTAATTGTTGTTGTTGCTTTGTTGCCTCGGGCCATTCTTTGAATTCTATCCAAGGCATAGAGTGGGTCAGTCACACACACACACCCTGTAATCGCAACAAGATACATTTAAATGTACATTCATTTTGGCAGCACGCTTTTGGTGTTGAGGGGGGGAGTGGCTGCCTCGTCAAGTGCTGCGGGGGCGTTGAAGCAACACGCGAGCTCCAAATTAACACAAATTTTTTGCTTTCCTACGCGACTCGCTGCGCAGGCGCCGCTGTCGCAGTCGCTGCCTCTGCCGCCGTCGCTGGTGCCGTCGCCGTTGACGCTGGCCACATGTCGCGTCCAATTAAATTGTCATGTTGTCGTATTTTGGCGGCATGTTTGCATAAAATTAATTTTTGCAAATAATTTGCCAGTGGAAAACAAAAAAAAAAAAAAAAAACAAAAACGAGCAAATAAACGAGAAGCAAACAAACAAACAAATAAATAAACAAATGTGCAAATCAAACTCAAATGCGAGACAAGTGAGTGAATAGTTTAAGCTTTGTGGGGTGTTGTCGGTTGACAGATACCCTCGAAAGTGGAGAAACAGGAAGTCAAGAGAAGCAAGAGGTGAAAACTTGAAAAAGTAGAAACTTTACGGTACCCATATACCCCACTTAGACTCTACAGGGTATACACTGCATAACGAATGCATATCGCTGCACAATTTGGCGTGGCAAGCGGTGAGTGGGTGGGGGTGCAAGAGTAACTAGAGTCATAGTAGGTAGAGGAGGATGGAGTGGCGTAGAGGGAGTTCGGACTCAACTAGCTGCCACTTAGTGCATGTTTGGCTACGCATTCACACGCTGCTTTGGCTAACTTCGATTTTGGCATTATTTAAAGCTGGACTTAAGCTCTCAAAGAGAGAGACAGACAACACTCTAGCTCTGCCTGTCCCACTCCTGCCACAGCTGGTGGCAATGCGATTGTCACGCTGTTCACCTTGCCGTCAGCTTTAGTCACTCATGTTGCAAGTGTGTTGTACTGTTTTATTTTTCTGTTTTGTGGCAACTGTTTTATGTCAGTTGTAGTTTCTGTCTCCGACTCTGTTTCTGTTTCTTTTTCTGATTTGAATGCAGTTTCGTTTTCGATTTCAATTCGGGCGTCGTGTTTGAACGTGTTGGCTGCCAAATTAGCGGCAATTACATGTAATATCAGTTACACTTATTTGCATATTGATGCAGTTCTCAGTCAGAGTCTTAGACTGAGTCTTAGTTTGATGCTGTTTCTGTCTAATGGCGCTATAAATTTGTATTTGCATTTTGAACACAATTCATGTGGACACCTGAGCAGTGCGGCTTTAATGGCACCTGCCACACATAAAAACAAACACACACAGAGACCTGACAATGTTTGCTTAGTTGTCTAGACTTGGACCTGGTAATTTAACTGCTTGAACTAAGCGTGTGTTTAATGTCTTTTTCACAAGTCTCAAGTCTCCACTTGTCTCTCGGCATTAAAAACTTACTCAAAATGCCGTTTGATTTGATTTCCACTGATTGTTGATTCTCGACAGCACTCACAAGCTCAGACTGAAGAGGCTCAAATATGTCTTTAAATTTGCTTGTATTTCGACTACTACAAATCAATTACAAAATCTCTTTCAGTGCAGAAAAACTAGCACAAGTTTTCTGTCGAGAACAGAAGAGTTAAAGTTGACTCTAAACTATAAAAAATCTAGCAATGTGGAAGCAAGAACTTAGAATTAGTTTTATTAATCAAAATATATACTAATAGTTAATAGATAAATGATTTATTTATGCAAATGTTTCTTACAAAAAAATGCTCTTAATTAAAGTTAAAGTTTGAAACCCAATCACAAATTAAATAAGAAATCAAGCCAGACAACTTGAAGTCTTAGAGGACTGTCTCAGGATTTGCTACAGTTTAATTTGGCCTGATTTTTGACAGAACCTGCAAGAGTGCTTCAAGGTAAGGCACAAGGCACACGGCACTAGGCACACGGCAAGGCGAAACTGACTTTCAGTTTGTCAATAACATTGTTAGATTGCACAAAATTGTCGCTTCGTGCTCGCGTTCCGCAAAGAAAAACGAAAAAAATAAAAAAAAAGCGAAATTCAAGTTGAAAACGTTTAGGCCAACTGCGGGCATGGCTCTAAAGCAGCTCTCGAGCGACTCTCGAGCTGTAACATAAAAAGGCGTGTTCAATTAGCATGCTGCAAGCTCGATTAAAAAGCTTCAGCAGCAGCAGAAAAAAAGGAAAAACCGAGAAAAACTGCTGACGAAAAACAAGCGCAGAAAATTGAACATAACGTTGTTTCAAAGGAAAAACATACGAAAAAATAAAAAAAAAAGAAAATACAGTTGGAAAATTAGCGCAAACTAAGGCAAGGCCTCCAAGACAGACTGACTAGCGGACAGACGGACCGACTGAGCGGCTGACTGACTGACTAACTGAATAACTGACTGAATGACTGCACAGTGAGCTTGTTCAGTTTAATTGAATTGCGAGGAGAAGTAAAAAGAGTCGAATGCGAATTGAAAAACAAAAAAGAGTTGGAATCGAAGTTGATTCAGTTGAAGTTAACATTATAATCGATCAAGGCAAAGCGAGGGGAAAATTAAGCCGCCTGCCACATGCTGCACTCCATCAAAATGGACAACGGACACTGGACAGTGGACAGTGGACCGACATCGGCTCAGTTAATTGATACGCACAATCTATATCCATTAAGTTCGTGCTCTCGTTATGACCCAGAAAGGCAAGGCGAACCGGGGCAGAAGTTAATGGCAAATCGACTGCAAAACAGTTAATAGAAATTGCTAAACATTCAATTGAAAGCTGCAACAAATTTGTGGCAGCAACAACAACAACAGAAACAGAAACAAGAGCAACAAGTGCTGGACTAATCCGGTTTGCAACATTTTCAGCGCTTCTCTCGCTCTTCAATCTAATCGCAACAACTGGAGAATGTTTCACTGTAGTTGCTGTTGTTTGACTGTATTCTTATCTGGTTTGGTCTTTATGTATATATAAATATGCTGTTTGCTGTTGTTTATCTGCGTGTCACACGCAAAATCGTTATTTGCGTGGACAAGTTTGTGTCCTAAGTCTTTCGTTTTGCCATTTGCCATTTGTCGCCCAGTTTGACATTTGCCATTTTTCGCTTGATTTGCCTGATTTTGTTGTTGTTGTTCTTTTGTAGTTTGTAACAATATTTATGTTCTTACGCTAATTTGTGTTGTGTTTTATATTTATGTTTATTAATTGCAACATTCTACTCGCTTCTTATCTTTGCAGAATTAAATCAGCGAATGCCAATGGTAAGTTTTTTATTTTTTATCAAGAGTGGGGGAAAAGGGGGTACAGGTTAAACGCCGTTTAAACTGTTTGTAATTGTTGAGTACAGTGGAAACTCGTAGTAGATGGACTAAACAAAGTTTGTGGTAAAGTTAAATCATTTTAGAAACCACTTTTTAGATCATATAGACATGTGAACTTTAGCGAGTGCTCACTGTGCTGACTTGGCTATTCAAGTGCTTAAGATAGCTTAAGTTGAAAGATCGTTGGCAGCTGCTTAGCGACTTATTTTCCCATAAGAGCTTAGCTCATTTTGCAGCCAAGTATTTCCGTCATTCCATCAATTAGTCATTTTTGCCACTCGTTTGATTAATTAAGCAAGTCAGCGTCTAGTGAGTCTTATTCGCTGCAACGACTATGACTTCTACTGCTACTTCTATTTCTGTTTTTAGCTTAGCAGCTACTTTAGCGACTTTATCTCTGACTGTTTCCTCCTTTTCTATTTTTTATTGTGCACATTTTTTTCTACTTTGCATTTCCATTTTTAATTGCATAATTCTGTCGTTGCATGCAAGTGAAATGAAAATGTTTGTGGCACAATTTAATTTGTTTTGCATCTGAGAGACAAATTTTCTGATGCATGAAGTTCAGTTCAGGTTCGTGCCAGAAATCTGAGATGCAGCTGCTAAAAAGCCAAATCGAAACTGAAACCAATCATGTTGTGAATTCAAACTGAGGGAAAATTTGTAGACAAATTAAGGCAGAGACTAAAGTCCCCCTCTCTCTCTCTCTGCCCTTGTCTTTGACATTGGCCTTTGGTTTTGGCTGTGGCTTTGGCTGTGGACATTGTCTTGGGCTCAAAAGGAAAACACGTTCGCAAATCGTGCAATGAAAACTTTTTTGATTTAGTTGCTTGACACTGGCAACAGTAGGCGAATTATTGACAAACAAAATACACCCCCACCCACAGTGCCCCCTTAACCCCGCCTCTGCTATCCCTTTCAGTCATTCCTCAACTCTCTCTTTTCATTTGGCGCCAATTTCTCGTCTTTGTCTGAACTGACATCGACATGCAGGACAAATTGTTGACGGCATTTAATGTCACAGCAGCCAATTAGTTGTCCCATGAAAATCTCCTCTCACTGCTGCTGTTGTTGTTGTTGTTTCTTCCTTTTTTTTGGCTATAACATTTTTTTCGGCTAAAGTTTTTTGTGTGTGTTTTTGTCGACATTTCGTTGCTGCTACGCACGGTTGCATGTTGCGAAAACAACAACAACAAAAAGTCGACACCGACACCAGCAACAAAAAACAACACAAACAACAACAGCAGAAAACAAACAATCAACACAAATCGTTAAACTGTCAGCAGACTTTAAAGCGCGTGATTATGTCGAAGTCGAAGTCGCAGTCGCAGTCAACGTCAGCATCAGCCCCAAAATTCAGCGTCAACATCAGCGTCAACGTCCACGTCAACGTCGTTGTCGGCAACGCGACAGGCGCCAGTTGGCCCAAACCAGTGTTGCCCCAAAACAGTTTTTAAAATGCCAAAGAGAAAATTATTCAATTGCCCAAAACTAAATAAATGCAGTAAAGTGAATTTAAATTGTTTGTTGATTTAAAATAAATTAAAAACGATACTAAAAAAATAAGGCTTGTATTTGTAACCATAGTAATTATGGCCCAAAAAATAAAAGCCATTCATTTGACTTGTTTCGTATCAAGCTAATTAAATATTCTTAAAGATTTCATAAGTCAATTTAACGAGCAAATTGCAACATCTTCGCAGTTTATTGGCAAAGCCAAGCACACAACACATGTGGCAACCACATGAGGCAGTTGTTGTTGGTGTCAATTGCATTCTAAGCAATTATCTTGAACAGCAGCTGCTGGCAGTTGGCGAACGTAGCAAGTCGACAACGTGTCGTATGAGTAACAAAAACATTATTTTAATTATGCAAAGTAACGAAAATTGTTTTGCACCACAAGCGAGATAAACCAATGTGACATTTTGGCAATAGTTTTGGTCGAAGTTTTGGTCGAAGCTTTGGAAAATGCATTCAAGATACGCTGACAGGTAATGGGCATTATCTGTGCGACTATTAAGACTTCATTACACGTGTCATATTTGCCATTTGTTGCCGGACTTGTGGCAAGCAAAAACAGCCACAGAAACAGCTACAGAAAAAGCAGCCAAATGCGACTCAAAAAAACACACACAAGAAATACAGAAATACTGAAAACAGAAACAGAAAAACAAATATAAAACGCTCGTTAATATTATTGTTGTTGCTGCTGTTGCTTTTGTTGTTGGCCATAAGCTGAAAATCGGCTGCGAAATATTTTGTTAACAAAATTCGCCGTTGTTGCCGCTGGCACTGCACGCAGATAAGCAGCAACAGATAAGGCCAGCAGCGGTAGCAGTTACAGCAGCCACGGCAGCAACTGCAACTGTAAGCTGCCAGCACTGCACAGTGGGGCAAGATAATTTTAATTTATAGTGTGTAAATGGAAAACTGGAATTTAAAGGCAGTAAAAGTTTCGGGGTTAAGAGAAACTTAATTGAACGGCAAGGCATGAAAAATTAACCTTTAGGAAAGTTAAATAAAATGTTATTTAAATATAATAACACCTCAACTCTCTACGTATCTTAGAGCTATGTTTTGTGCAAGTTACTGCAAGGGAAGCGCTGCTTTGCGCCACTGTGCAGCGGCGTAAGTTCAATGCAATTGCTGCGGTAGCAGCAGCAACATCGTTAACACAGCAGAAAAACAGCCATTAAAGCCAGCTATTATCAAGCCAGTACATAAGCAAGTCCGAGTCCGAGTCGGAGTCGGAGTACGAGTCCAAGTTCGAGTCTGATTCCGACTGCGAATAGGAGTTTTGGAGTTGTGACATGCACAAAATGCATGTATATGAGCACCTACATAAGATAAGCCATGGGTTAATAATCGCCCAAGTCCGAGCTGCAATTGGCGACACAAACGGGGGGTAGTGGGAGGGGCAGGGGCTGCTGCCAGCTGAACATTCCTGGTGCTGCTGCAGTACGTAAATCATAAGCATTAAAAAACGCAGCAAGTGAGTGGCGAAATGACTGCATTATGCATGTGCATAACTTGCAAAATTGGTTTGCCAGAAGACACCAGAAGAGGAAGGAGAAGAACAAGCAGACATAGAAGAAGCAGCAGCTAATTAGCTGAATTGCCTGCAGGCTCTTGGCCCATAATGAGAGTGAAAGGCAAAGACTTCAGAGTGCCAATTGGATGAGCTGGCGACAGTTAGACCATAGAATCTATAAAGATGCTGTTAACGGATAAGCATTCTATAAATTATGAACACTTTAAAACTAACCAAAGTTTTATGTACTCGGTTATGAAGTGGTTGCTGCCCGGGATTAGTCATCACCAAACTTGCGCAATCAGATCGCACCAGTCCGATTGCAAAGGATCTCTCACATGCAGTATTTTCTCAGCTCTCCAACGAACAACCAAACCGAACCGAATTGAACTTAAATAAAATAAAATAAAATAATGTATTTGGCATTTTGGCTTGAATGCGGCACTTGGTGGTGTTGTAGGTTGTTTGTTGGTTGTTGTTGTTGCCGGAGTTGACAGTCGTTTAATTTACGCTTTGTTTGTTTTTGGTTGTTTGTTACACTGTCGCACTCAATGAGGTGAATGTTTGATTTATCGCCCGATTATAACCCCAAATGTCATAGATTTCTGCGTCTCAGCAACATTCGATTGCAATTCGAATTGTTATACCCGTAAGAGGAGTGATAAGTGGGTTCATTCGTGTTATTGCGCCAATTGGAAAAGATTTCACTACGGAGTAGTACAGTCTAGTAGTCCTTAAACCTATTAGGGCACATACATATGTGCAAATATCCTGCGCGTGAAAGTATGCAACGCTTTCTATGCCACTTTAGCTTTAAACTCGTAAATCGGGTATTTCTAAGTCAGCGACTGGGTTATACCCTTTTCGAGTTTCTTGTTTCACACAACTGGCAAATACCAAGCAGCTTACTCATGTGTCTTCCTCTTCCTCTTACAGGTGGTCGCCCGCAGCCCTGGTGGTGTCGCAATAATCGCAATGCCGGTGGACAGAATCGCTCGCCGATCTCGATCAAACACTCGGCGGACAGCATAAGACGACCCACGAGTAACTCTGGTGTCTGGACTTGGCTGGGCGGTAGTCGACGCTCATCGGCGGGTCCCGATCAGATTGGTCCACCGTCCACATCGCCAGCTGAAAATCATTACACCCACATGGATGATGCCTACAGTCCGGTGGGCGTGAGTGAAGCGCTCTATGCGGAACTGGATCGTGAATCAGTGCGTTCCGCCAATCCGTCGTACCAGAACACGGCGTACAGTCAGTGTGGCGAGGTGAGTTGGAGAATTTATAAAAATTTTAATCATTTTTTGACTTTTCTCTTCACTTTTCCCTTTGTAGAAATACAATTTCCAAGCCCACGAGCAAGACATTCCCATGGTGGTGTCGTCAGCGCCGAGCAGTGCCTACTACTCGGATCTTTCGGTGACAGCGATGCCCGGCGGCGCCAGTGGCAGTAACCAGGGCGCCTATGAGATAGTTGGCCTAAATGTCATGTCACAGCCACTGCCCAATTGGGAGCATCATGGCGGTGGCTCAGGCGGCGGCGGCTTAGCCGGGGGCGTGGCAACGACAACCAACAGTGGTCTGGCGCCGGGCGAGGCAGCCGTGGCAGCTGCTGCGGCGATGACGCAACGACGCATGCCACGACTGGCGGCCATCAATGAGACGAGCACGAGCACAGTGCCCTCGGATTATGTCTGAACAGCTGATTGCTATATAACAATTAAGTCTTTATATATGTATTACTTTGAAAAAGTAAAGAAAACGAGTAAACGGAAGAACGAGCTTAAAATGTTAATGAAATACGTTTAAAACAAAATGTTTAGTAAATAAGTAGGAAATAGGATATATTATATATATACACTTAGATCTATGAATATTATATTTATATATACGTATGCTAGCTTAGAGTTAGCATAGTCTCGATTCGTGTCTTTGGTTTATGTCTGAATTGTAATATAGTGCGACAGATTTTCTATACATACTCGTACACAGGAAGCATGTATTATAAATCTAGTTTTACATAGTGTTAAACAGCGATTTAATCGTGGGTGATATTTAGCCTAAAATATGCTATATTCTTATGTTCTTATGTACTTTAACATTTTCCAAAAATGTAACAAACAAAACGAAAAACAAATTTATCATTCGAAAAGGGGAAGCAGGAGAAAGAAAACTCAGTTCGGTCTTTAAAGAATCACGAATATATATCCCCCCTATATAGATGTACCCAAAACCATCACAGACATATATGTATTTACAGCAAATGAATTTATGCTTACAGGAACTAAATGAAACAAACAAATATTTACAACGATTTTAAACACACAGATTTATTTATCATATACTGCATGAACAAATACAAATATATACAATATTTATATATACACACATATATATACAATATACTCGTCGTATGTAATACACCCGAAACACAGCTATCAGATCGATCTATCTCTCTGTCTATAAACTTCAAGTAGCAGGATCATATCATTTACACACTACAGCATTAACTCGATATAAAAACCACGGTAAACACACACAAACACACTCAAACACACACACAACTTTCCAAGCATTTAACATTTAGCACTTGTATTTTAGATTTAGCATCAGCAACGGCCACTGCTGTTATAATTAATTAATTTAATTTTTGTACATTTTTGTTTTAGTTGAAAATATGATTAAAAAATAAATTGCTATTTACATTCTGAATCACAAAAGTATTTTATTTTTTATTTAATTAAAAATCCCACAAAAAGGGATTCTGTAGAGAAAACTAGTCATATCCTGGCGAAATCCTGTCGCAGGATAACAGGACTAGTCTTAAATAGTTTGTATTTGAGAGCTCTACCGATCGGCATCAAAAAAATATGGGGTCATCTAAGAATCCTGGACTTGTAATTTTTCACTCAGAAATCGCTGAGGATTAGCCCAAAAATACCAAATGCAGGATAACAGGACAACCACAAGCACTACGCCGATCTCCTTTGGCAAGCCGATAGTCCTTGCAAAAAGCCATCGTTTGACACTAGTTTTATCAAGATCCTTCAAAGGACTCTCGAGTTATAGCCAATTTTTTGTATACGAAAAAAACTGTTTATTTTCGTCCCTGTAAGGACTTTCGTCCTTTTTATTGTATATTCATTTTTGGTTTGACGAGTAATACCTGCATGCCAAAGGACATCGCTGTAGTCCTTCAAATGACCGAGATAGACGCGGTTTTTTGTTTTCAGGACCAAATTTGCATGCCTCCCCCTTTAAGAATTTGATGAAATTTTTTTTAAGAGATCCTGGAAATCCTTAAATGCAGTTCGATAGTTTAGGGTACTGTGAGTCCAAAAATGCATGTCCTTTCAAAATCGATCAGTATACGAAGGAGCTAGAGCTATGAGAAGAATGTCCTTTGACGAAAAATGGCTTCAGCTTGGTCAAACAAGGCGCAAGACGACAAGAGATGGCTTAAAATGAGTACATTCGTCATAATTTTCAGATAGTTTGATTTATTTTTATCGGGAGTATCCGTATACATATATAAAATAAAGTACATTTGTATGCTTAAAGGACTAACGATTAACAACAGTTGGTATTTGACACAGTTTCGAGATTTTTAGGTACAGACTTGTACTAAACAAGGATTAACAACTTCAGTAAAGTAATTTAAATCAAGCTTGACTTAAACGTGAACATAAACTTATAATAGGATCATTATCAAAAGGATCATTCGTATCCGATCTCTACGATGCTAGCTACGTTACAAACGTCGTCTCCAGCAGCGGAATCAAATGGGACTATTTCGATGGATACATCCAATTCCTCCTGCTGGCGTCTGTGAATCTTCTGGTGCGTACGCAGAGCCGCCTTCTGTCTGAAATGTCGACCGCATTCCAAGCACTTGTGGGGCTTCTCTCCAGTGTGAATCAGTTCGTGTTGCTTGCAGATATCCGGTTGGGTGAAGGTTCGTTCACAGTAGGAACAGCTGTAGTTCCTTGCGCGTTCGTGCACGGTGCGCATGTGCTTGTTGAGATTACTGGAGCTGTAGCAGACCTTCGAGCAGAAGCGACAGCTATAGGTGCGTTCCAAAGTGTGGTAATTGAGGTGAATCTTTAGCTCAGTCCGTGTGGTCTTCTGAACGCCACAATAGGAACAGGTGTAGTTTTTAATGCCCGCATGTCGCATCATGTGCACCTTCAGCAACTGCTTGCTGGAGAAGCGTCGCTCGCAGCTGGAATCCTCGCAAGCGTAAGGCAGCTCCGACATTTCCTTATGGGTGAAGCGATGATTCCTCAACTGGGACATGGTATCGAACACCTTGCCACAGAATTCGCAGATGTGTGACTTGTGCTCCTTCCCCAGCTTGTGACATTTACGCATGTGCAGGGTTAATGTATGTTTGTGGCTATATCCACGATCACAGCCTGGTTCAGGACAGGGATAAGGCATTTGACCATGCCGACGCTGGTGCGTTCGCAGACGTTGCTCATCCAAGAACTGTGCGGAGCAGTTTTCACATTTATAGATGTGCTGTAAATAATAAACGAATGTATTAAATGGGCTCAAATATATGTGTTTCATCAGCTCACCTGATTCCCATCCAAGTCTTGCTCATCTTCCAGAGCAGCCTCTGTTCCTTCAGCAGGCTCTATTTTAACCTCTGTCAGTTTCTCTTCTCCACACCTAGATTTTCTTCTCTGGCAATTCCTCTGCTTCCTAACATTACTTGGTTCCAATTTGTCAGCTTCAGCTGGTCCTGCAGTTGTCTCTGCACTTTTTGTGGATTCCTGGTCGTCACAAAAGGCCAAGATTTCCATGCGCCACTTTGTATCTGCAGCAATGCATTTCGCACGAAACGCATACAGTTGCTCCAACTGATCAAAGCACACCTGGCAGAGCTCACTTGGTACCTGATCATCCTCAGATACGGACAAGTCTGTGCAGGTAACAAACTTGCGAGCCACCACGGGTAACTGCAGCATATCGTAGCTGCCAACAGTTGCATCCAATATACAAATACATACTCGACACTTTGTGAATGTAGCCATCGGCGTTGTAAATTAATTATAAGTTATTTTTCCAAAAATTAATGAAAATAATAAACGAAAGCATTTCTTAACGCGCGAATCAGCTGTTTAAAGTTATCGATTACCGATAACGCGAGCTTAGATTAACAGCAAATCTATTGCTGTTATTAACATCATGCACTCAAAATGGCTCTGTTGAGCTCAGGAGCACAGTAGAGGTGTTCCTATTATTCAAAATAAAAACATCGACTTGCTTAAAAATATATTTTAGAATTTGAATTATATAGTTACCTATTAAGTGTTTAAAGTCTTGGAGAAGAATGTCCTGAAAAGACATACAGTTTAAAATTAATAAAGCACAGTGTTGGATTTCAGACAAGTAAAATTACAAAATTTTATCAATTAAAAAAAATGAAGGGGTAACATCATGCAGTTTTGCAAATGCAAGCTCAACTTTTAAATAGCCGGATTATGATCAGTTGTACTAATAATCTCGTCATTCCGCTGAAGTGTGTTCGTTCAGAGTTCAAATATTTGAAATTTGTATACGGAGCAGTGAACTCTGTAAAACTAACAGCTATTTACCCCTGCAAAACAACAGCACCAATAGAGTCTAACATTCTGTTAAAATGAACAGTTACTGCTAGAAAGTACTTAAAAAATACTTGTTAGTGTAACAGGTCACCCCCGCACTTTCATTGTTTACGCTGTGGTACAAAGTTCATTCAACGCCAGTCTAAAGAGTAGAAATGTTGAAATTAAATAATAACGGAGCACGCAAACTAATAATAGATGTTTGTAAATATCGATTATATTCAGCCTCGGCGGCTGCACCAAAAGTCCAAGCGCAGCACGATGTAGCCAAAGAGCCAAAGCGAGAAAATGAATCTTTCATGGCCAACATCTTTCGTGGCAATCTGGTAACCAAGCAAATATTCCCGTATCCGGATGTACTGAATCTGGAGCAAAAGGAAACCATCAACAGCATGCTCGATCCCTTCCAGCGCTTCTTCAGTGATGTAAACAACGAGGTGAAAAACGATGAAAACTCCGTCGTTGAGCCAGAGACACTGAAGGCGCTGTGGGAGCTCGGTGGCATGGGAATGCAGGTGCCCCACGAGTACGGTGGCATGGGAATGAACAACACGCAGTATGCCCGACTCTGCCAGATCGTGGGTGCACACGACTTGGGACTGGGCATCACCCTGGGCGCCCATCAGAGCATCGGTTTCAAGGGAATTCTGCTCTATGGAACTCCAGAGCAGAAGCAGAAATATCTGCCCAAGGTAGCAGCCGAAGAGGTCTACGCTGCCTTTGCTTTGACCGAGCCGAGCTCTGGCTCCGATGCCAACTCCATACGCTCCAGGGCGGTCAAAACTGCCGACGGGAAACATTACATACTGAATGGTTCCAAGATCTGGATTTCCAACGGAGGATTGGCCAATGTGATGACTGTGTTTGCCCAAACCGAGCAGATCGACAAGAAGACGGGCCAGAAGAAGGACAAGGTTACGGCCTTCATTGTGGAGCGAGAGTTTGGTGGAGTGACCAACGGAGCACCCGAGAAGAAGATGGGCATCAAGGCGTCCAACACAGCGGAGGTTTACTTCGAGGATGTCAAGATTCCCATTGAGAATGTGCTGGGCGAGGAGGGCGAAGGCTTCAAAGTGGCCGTGAACATCCTTAACAACGGAAGATTCGGCATGGGAGCTACGTTGTCCGGCACCATGAAGAAGTGCATCGAGATTGCCACAGCCCATGCCAACAGTCGTGTGCAGTTTGGCCAGAAGATCAAGAACTTTGATACCATTCAGGACAAGATCGCACAGATGAGCATTCTACAGTACGCCACAGAATCGATGGCCTTCATGATCTCCCAGAACATGGACTCTGAAAGTCAGGATTACCATCTGGAGACGGCCATATCCAAGATCTACTCCTCAGAATGCGCTTGGACAGTGTGTGATGAGGCCATACAGATTCTGGGCGGCATGGGATTCATGAAGGAGACGGGATTGGAGCGAGTGATGCGAGATCTGCGCATCTTCCGCATCTTTGAGGGCACCAGCGAGATTCTGCGTCTCTTTGTGGCACTCTCTGGCATTCAGTATGCCGGCAATCATTTGAAGGAACTGCAACGTGCCTTCAGGAATCCCGCCTCGAATCTAGGCTTCATCTTCCGCGAGGCCTCGAAGCGTGCGTCCTCCACAATCGGACTGGGAGGCACCGACCTTAGTGCCTTCGTGGTGCCCGAGCTGAAGGAGTACGCCAAGAACGCCGCCGTCTGCATTGATCTCTTTGGGCGGACAACGGAAGCGGTGCTCATGAAGTACAACAAGAACATCATCAACGAGCAGCTGGTGCTGAATCACCTGGCCAATGCAGCTATCGACATTTACGCCATGATCGCCACACTATCCCGATCCTCGAGGGCAGTTCAGCTGGGTTTGCCCACAGCCGAGCATGAGCTCAACATGACCAAGACTTTGGCTGTGCAGGCCTCCGAGCGCGTCATCCAGCATCTGAAAAAGGCTTCGTCGGGACAGATCCAAACCGAGAAGAAGATGATCGCGTCGATTGCCAAGAAGATCTGCGACGAGGAGGGAGTCCACTCAACAGGTCCCATCGACCTTTAATTGAGTGTGCATAGCCAAATGATCAAGTTTATATAGTTTATAGTTGTAGCTCTGTCCGATCCTCTAGAGAATTATGCCTTAATCTTTTGTGTCGAATTTCGAAAATAAAACGATTTTTTAAAAAACGAAGAACGTAACGGGAGTTCTGAACTTTGATCGGTGACGTAAGGTGTCTGGGCATGCGGAGATTCAGTACAGTAAAGATTCGGTACAGTGATTACCGTCGTAGTACTATTCAAACTATTTTAGTTGGCAGAAAACATGCTTATCACCTCAAAACACTCGAGATTCGAACTTTGCACAAATTCAGAGATTAGAGAAATGTGACGTGGAGGCGTAGTAAATATTATAATACAGTAAAGAGTCCCTAAAGTGAATCACCAATACAAGGTGTGATAAAGAGATTAGAAGACCCTGTACTTGGAATAGTGAATGTAGGTAGAGGGTTTCTATAAAAATCTCTTTACATACAGAGGGCTCTACTGTAGACGATTCCCCCGTAAGCTAGAGAGTAGCTACAGTAGCCAAATCGGTATAAATCTGTGCAATTACCTTTAATCTTTGGTCACTCCTTAGCCTAAGATATTCTAGTAGACTCCTTTTAGCTGCCTGTAGCTTCCTGCTGCTGCTGCTCCTCCAGATCGTTCGCGTCACCTGTCACAACTGTGTAGACTTTCAGTTCCTCCGTCTGCTTGCGTTGTCGCTCATGTATTTTGCGATGCGTGCGTAGAGCTGCGGGTTGAGTGAACCGCTTGCCACACTCCTCGCAAGCGTTGGGCTTCTCGCCCGTGTGCGTCATTTCGTGGTACTTGCGAGTGTCCGGCTTGGCAAAGCTGCGCTCACAGTAGCTGCAGGCATAATCCCTGGCCCGCTCGTGCACCGTGCGCACATGCATCTTGAGATTCCCCGAGCTGTTGCAGACCTTGGAGCAGAAGCGACAAGGCCACGTTCGCTCCAGCGTGTGGTAGTTCATGTGGATCTTGAGCTCGTTGCGTGTTGTCTTGCGCATGCCACAGTAGGGACAACTGAAGTTCTTGATGCCCGCATGACGCAGCAGATGCACCTTCAGCTTCTCCTTGCTAGAGAAGCGGCGCAGGCACTCTGACTCTGGGCAGGCATGGGGCAGCTCCGACTTGTCCCTGTGCGTATAGCGATGATCATTGAGCACAGCCGAGGAATTGAACACTTTGCCACAGAATTCACAAACGTGTGACTTGAGCTCTGGTCCAAGTTTGTGGCAACGACGTCTGTGCATTATGAGAGTGGGTTTGTGACGGTAGCGCTTGCTGCAGCCCTCCTGCTCACAGCTGAACCAGCGGCTGGTGCCCTCGTGCTGCTTCAGGTGCTCCGACAGGCAGTGCAGCCGATTGAAGCCACGCTCACAGTCTGGCTCCGTGCAGGGATAGGGCATTAGACCTTCGTGCTGACGCTTGTGCGCCTGCAGACGGTGCTGCACCAGGAAACGAGCGTCGCATATGTCGCACTTGAAGCTGGGCGCAGATTGCTTGCACGGGAAAGTCTGGAAAGCACAGCTTAGAAGGAATTCATTAATAAGTATAAATATCCACATACCTGTCGCTCAGCTAGTGCAGTGGCTGGCTCTTCCGCGCTTTGCTGCTCCAACTGGATCGCATCCTCAGTGCCTACTCCCTCCTTCACTTCGGCAATGCTTTGCTTGCTCGACAACTCCAAGCGCCAGTGTGCATCTGCTGCTACGCACTTAGCCCGAAATGCATGCAGCAGCTCCAACTGCTCATAGCACATCCCGCAGAGCTCACTTGGCAGATTTTCCTCCGCCGAGACGCTCAAATCTGTGCACGTGCTGAACTTATGCGCCAGCATGGGCAGCTGCAACATGTCGTGACATGCAGCAGTTGCAGCTATTGAGCAAAAGCACACACGACATTTCACTTCTGACGTCATAAGACACAACTTTAACAAGTTCGCTTTTAAATAATATTTAACTACACAAATTTGCCGAACGGTTTGTTTACAACAGCTGTCAGCTGTGCGCGTATCGTATATCGATAACTCGATTAGTCGCTTAACATTCACTGTTAAGTAACAGCTGTAAAATGCGTGTTAATTTTAAAAACACTATTAAGCTGACATTCCCTTGTTTATGTGTTTTATCTTATTTCTAGTTATTGCTTTCTAAAATTAAATTAAGTAATTAAGTTCCTTAACTAACCTAAACCATAAAAATACGTGCTCATTCATATGAGTTCAATGAATGTGTTGGAACGGCATCTGAGAGGGAAGTTGGTACATGGGAAGCGGTATTGGAGTCCGTTTCATTGCCCTGTCGCTCATGGATCTTGCGATGGGTGCGTAGAGCTGCCTTTTGTCGGAAATGCCGGCCACACTCCTCACACTCGTGTGGCTTCTCACCAGTGTGAATGAGCTCGTGTTGTTTGCGCAGGGAGGGCTGATTGAAGGTGCGATCGCAGTAGGTGCAGGGATAGTTCTTCGAGCGTTCGTGCACCGTACGCATATGCAAATTGAGATTACTGGAACTGTTGCAGACCTTCGAACAGATGCGACAGCAATACGTGCGCTCCAGTGTATGATAATTGAGGTGAATCTTTAACTCCGTTCGTGTGGTCTTCTGTACGCCACAGTAAGTGCATCTGTAGTTCTTGATACCCGCGTGACGCATCATGTGCACCTTAAGCAACTGTTTACTGGAGAAGCGTCTGCCACAGTCCGCATCCTCGCACACATACGGCAGCTCCGACTTGTCGCTGTGCGTGAAGCGATGGTTCTTGAGGCGCCACATGGTGTCAAAGGTCTTGCCACAGAACTCACAAACGTGCGATTTGTGCTCCTTGCCCAACTTGTGGCACTTGCGCATGTGCACGCTCAAGGTATTCTTATGGCTATAGCCACGATCACAGCCTGGCTCGGGGCAGGGATAGGGCATGAGTCCATGCTGACGCTTGTGTGCCTGCAAACGATGCTCCTCAAGAAACTGTGTGGCACAAACCTCGCACTTGTAGATGGTCTTCGGCTGCACAAGCACCTGCAATTTAACCATTCTTAGATGATACTAACAATAAGATGTGGTGACTAACCTGCTCCGAAACAGTGGCCGAGCTGGCATCCAATTGTACAGCTTTGCACTCAGCAGCTGGCTGTGCTACGCTTATCTCAAGAGCTGTAGCTTCTTCCAGACTCTCCGTCTGCTCATCTTCTTGCTGCTCCATGGAGTCCTCTTCACTGCAGAATGCTAGAATTTCCATGCGCCATCTGGTATCAGCTGCAATGCAACGTGCACGAAAGGCATAGAGGCGCTCCAACTGATCGTGGCACAGCTGGCAGAGCTCACTGGGCAGATGCTTCTCATCGGATACCGACAGGTCCGTGCAGGTTACAAACTTGTGTGCCAATTTGGGCAACTTACGCATGTCATAGAACTCCGCTGAGGCATCCAGTGTACAAATGCACACACGGCACTTGCTCGAAGTGGTCATGCCAACTATTTTTTCCACTAATATTAAATAATTACTTAATTGTCATACGAGATTGCAAATTGGTTCGAGTTTGTTTATGCCAAAGAGAAAACAGCTGTTCTAAGCAGTGTTGAAAAACAACTAAGTCGAGTACTGGGCGCTTACCAGCACTAGCAGTTGCATTAGTGGGTGGAATTTTCTTGTTATTTGTTGCATGCAACCGAAACAATGGAAAAACCAAATGGAATACATTATATTGAGCTCTCCAAAAATTTCATACGCTTCGACGCCGCCAGTCAGCTGACCAATGTCTTCTTCGACGACTCCAACAAGCAGGTAATCAGCTGGCAAATCAATCACTCGCATTAGCAGCTGAGTTTTCTTTGTTTTCCTCGACTTTTACTGTAGATTCTTGCGGTGCGTTCGGGCGGTGCCACTGGCGTGGTGGTCAAAGGACCCGTAGAGGACACTGTGATCTCCTTTTGCATGAGTGATCGCGGTGGCGCCATACGTTCCATCAAGTTCTCACCCGACAATAAAATTCTGGCCGTGCAGCGCAAAGAGAACGCAGTGGAGTTTGTCTGCTTCCAGGGGGAAACGCCGCTGCTGCAGGACATCATCACACACCAGGTGAAGACGCTGATCTATGGCTTCGTTTGGGTGCACAATCGCGAGCTGGCACTCATCTCCAATACGGGCCTGGAGATATTTCAAATTGTGCCAGAGAAGCGTCAAGTGCGCTCAGTGAAAGCCTTAAGCATCAGCATTAAGTGGTTCGCCTGGTGCTGCGATGCAAATGTAGCGCTTCTCTGCACCACAGAGGGCAACACTTTAGTGCCAGTGCTCGTCAAGCAGAAGGTCATCACCAAGCTACCCAAAGTAGATTGTGAGTGGCTACAAGTCTACCCATTTTCAGCTAATTACTTACTTTCCTCCTTTTGCAAGTGGGCAGCCCTGGTCGTGAGGTTCAGGAGAGCAGAGTGACGCTCGGACGTGTGTACGGCGTGCTGGCCGTGCTCATTCTGGAAGCCCAGAGCAGTACAGGTCTGATGGAGGTGGAAGTGCATCTGCTAAACGGTCCTGGCTTGGCGCCACGCAAATGCCATGTGCTGCGTCTGGGCTTGCCCTCCTCTCAGCCCCGTTTCGCCATCAACACGGTGGACAATCTGATTGTGGTGCATCACCAGGCAACGGCGACATCGCTGCTCTTTGACATTGCGCTTAGTGGGCAGGTGATTAACGATGTGACCTATCATCTACCCATCATACCGGCACGCTCCATCAAACCTTTTGCCCTGAAGTTGCCCTCGCTCAGTCCAGACGGGCAGATCATGCAGTGCGAGCTGTGTAAGTTCGGATTAAGCTGGTTAAAGACTTTCATAACTAAATCTCATCCTGCAGATTCCACTCACTGGGTGCTGTTCCAGCCGAACATAGTAATCGATGCCAATCTGGGCTGCATGTGGTATCTGAATCTTAATCTGGAACCACTGTGTCACCTTATATCCGATCGCATACGCCTCACGGAGTTTTTGTTGCAGCGTTGTGGTGGCAAGCAGGTGCTGCTCAAGGTGGTGCAGCAGCTCATCGATGAGCAGTACAAGGGCACACTCCTACCCGTGCTGGAGACCATCTTCGACAAGATCAACAAGATTTACGCGTGAGTAGAGGAAGTTTTCCAACTGAGTTTGTCTCTAAGACTCCTTTTCGTCTTCCCAAACAGCTCCTGGGTGCAGCTAGAGCTGCAGAATCAAACAGCGCAGCCTTCGAATGTCAAGAGCACCATCACCAAGCACGCTGCTCCGCCCACTGTGCTCATCGAGCAGTCGGACATGGCGCAAGTGCTGCAAACTATTGCCGAGCGTTCCTACACAGAATCCGTTTTGATGCTTTACCTGCAGTCCCTGAACAAATATAATATCTCCGCACAGGAAGAGCTAAGCAAGATGATCATTGGCGAACTTATTAGAAACCGCAGCTTTGATACTTTAAGGCGTCTAACAAGCTATTCCATGCTGCAGGAATCTAAGGCGGTGGCCTGTTTTCTGCTAGCCCATTCCGACGTGGATACGGCCATTTCCCAGGTGGCCATCGAAATGTTGGGCAAAATTCAAGCACACGAGATCATTATTGAGGTGATGCTGGGCCAAGGCAAGGTCATTGATGCTCTGCGTCTGGCTAAGAACTCGCTGGGTCTGGAAAAGGTGCCTGCTCGCAAATTTCTTGAGGCAGCATACAAATCCCAAGATGATCTCATCTTCCATAGCGTCTACAGATTCTTCCAAATGCGGAATCTGCGCATGTATGAAACGCTAGCGTTTCCCAAAGGTAAGCTTGGGGTTTTTCAAAGACAAACCGTTTTCCTAACGCTTTTCCTTTGACTTTCCTTGCAGCCGAGCAGTGCACGGAGTTTATACAGCATTATAACAACACTTTCCCAGCGGACAGCTCCATTAAGCTCCAGATTAGCTGATTGAATTGACACTTTTGTGTTGAATTTGTGATTTAGCTAATAAACCGAGTCTTAAAATAGTTTAAGCTTTTAACTAAATTAGCATAAATTAAATATTTGATAACTTTGCCTCTCTGCTGATCAAAACAACTGAAGTTGCTACATAAAACTGTATTCAAAGGTATTTAAATAAATATTTTATGACTGCTTGATTTGAAAGTATTTAAACTATGAACTTTTAAGTAAAACATTTGATTAAGTAATGAAATTTCAAAGCTTTCATTGAAATTTTATAAATATATTCTTTATTCGCAGTTATTAAAATTTAAATAATTTTTATTACCTTTATAGGAATATTTAATTCATATAATTGCAGTTTATTTAGTGCATAAATAACAAATTGGCTTAAGGAATGCTGGACAATGAAGAATTTAGGCGGAATCTACTACAAGACTTCCCTTAGAGTACTTCTCTAGAGGATTAGTTCTAATACTTGACTTACACAACGAACATAGGGAGAAAGGTCACAATAAATACACAGCATATGGAATATATATGTACATTAGATCGAATCTTCAGCAGAAGCGTCGCGGAGGAGCCTTTAGCTGGAGTGTTCCCAGTTCCTGGGCGTTGGCAGAGCCGTTCAGCAAGTGCTGACTGGGACATGGCAATTGCAGTGGCGTCAACTGCTGCTGTACTGCATCTGTGCAGCGTGGACAACGCTGCAGTGCATTCGTCTCCTCACCAAGGCAACGCTGGTGAAGCGCATGGCCACAGAAACCCAATACGACCACCTGCGTCTGATCGTACAGACGCTGACGGCAGATGATGCACCTTATGCTAGTCACCCAGAGACCACGTCGTGCCACAAGACGCTGTGCAGCGAACTCCGTGTGTAGATCCTGGCACAGAACATCAGCTGCCACACGCAGTGCTTCGGTCTCCTGGCGAGAACTGATCAACATGCTCATGAGCAGATCTTTGATGTCGCCAAAGCTGCTAGAGACGTTGTGGGTGTTCATGATGAGCTGCACCAGATTGTGCAAATCAATGTGCTGCGATGCCTCGTGCAGCATGGACTTTGTGATCGACTGTAGCTCTTGATGCGGTAGTATATACTGCAGTAGGGTGAACCAGCAGCGCTCCAGCTGCTGTTCCGGCAGCGTTTGGGCCGATCTCCCCAAGAGCTCGGCAATTTGCTGTGCCTCCTTAGGTGCTTCAGCTTTGTCTGCCGAGTGTAGCAGCTCCATGGAGAGCTCAAAGGCTTTCGCATAGCTCTCCTGCTGCTCATAGAGGTAGATGACAGCGCGTTTCAGCTCATGACGCTCCACAATCTCGATGGCCTTGTCCAGGCGATAGCCTTTGCTGGAGCGCAGGAACTCCAGCACTGCAGCAGGCGTCTCCAGCTGGCAGCAGAGCTCAAGGAGCAACTCCAGCTGCATAGGTTGCAGCTTTGTTTGTCGCTCATAGAGGCACTGCAGCAGACGGAACAACAAAGGTTTCTGGCAACTCAGCAGCTGCAGCAGATCCTCAATCTTATCACCGAAGTGGAGGGCAATTAAACGCGTCGTCTCCTGTGCATTGATCTCCAGCAGCTGCGTCAGATGGCACACCAGCTGCTCGTAGATGCAGCGTTCCCTGCTGGCCACATGGCGCTCCATGTAGGCAAACATAGTTTCATGTCGTGCTGGATTGTGAATGTAACAATCGAGTATATGGTCTAAGCGCTGCAGTTTCTCCAGCAGATACTCCACCACATGGTAGCATTTGGCACGCTGAGCCAGCTCCAGTTGCTCCTCATCGCTGCTGATGTCCACGAGACAGTTGTTCGAGAGCAGCTCATGCCAGGCGCTCTCCCGCTCCGAGTGCTGCCTTGCACTTTCGTTGGCAATCTCCTCCTGTGCCAGGTAGCTGAGCACACGCTCCAGCAGCTGTTTATCATGGGGCAGACACTGTGTAGAGATCTGCTGGGCTATAAAGTTCAGCAAGCAACCTATCTCTGCCCACTGAAAGAAGCAAAACGGAGGTCAGAAGGGGGGATTGAGCACTGGAAGTCATTTACTCCTTACCGTTGCATTCTCCGGCGTCATGATCTCCAGCAGCAGATAGATAATTCGCTTGCGATGGGAGTAGCCCAGTTCGTTGCTGAACTCACGCTCCTGGAACGCCAGCGATATGACATTCAAGGTCTCCCTCGTATCGAATTTAAGCAGCGAGCGCAGATACGGATAGGGCAACTCATCCGCCGGACTGTCCGTGGAGTGTTGCGAGGTGAGGCAGCGGAGCACATCGTGTTTCACCTGATGCACCTGCTCCTCGGGTATGTCACCACTGGGATAGCGACGACCCGCCAAGCAACTGGACACATAGACCAGCAGACAGTTGCCCAGATCCGTCTGCTCCGGACTGAGGATGAGCAGCAGCTCTGTCAACGCTGCCGTGTAGTCATTCAAGGCACAGGCATTGAGGTAGAGTTGTGCCCTGTACAAATTGTGTCGTTTCACAGCCTTAAGCACCTGGTTGAGGTCCAAGCACATCCAGTCCAGCTTCAGTATGAGCTGCTCCAGTTTGGCTGGTGAGTGCTGCAGCCAGTAATCGACCAAAGCCTGTGATATAACCGGATTAACGTTATGTATATGCTCCTGTTCGATGTGCTCCGATATGTGCTGCAGGAATAGCTCTGTGTTGTTGTTGTGGAGACGTTCCCAGAGCTGCGTCCATAGCAGATCTAGTTCACCCACGGTGATTAGGCAATTTACAATGGCACCAAGGCAATAATCCGGAGCTCGGGCTGAGTTGGCAATGTATTCCTTGAAGAGCATAATGATGCGCTCCTTGGCCTGTGCACGCTTGCGAGGACGCTCCGTGGAGGCGACATAGCCATCAAGCGCCAACTGACACGCCTCCTGCCAGCGATGGTTCTTAACCTGCAGAACAAAAAGCTATGAGTTTGAAGGTAACACAAGAATTCCCACTCACCAGGTAACTGATCCTTTCTGACCAGGTGCGCACACCGATGATGTGCAAAGAGCGTGCGCCGAGCACGTAGAGCTGTGTGCCGCGCGAGACGACGGAATTGTAGCAGGCATTAGTCCCTGCCAAGGCAAAGGCAGGAGAAACATTTCCTCCCGTTGCCAGACCCTTGAACTGAGCCGAGCCATATACTAGACCCGCATTGGCCATGTCCATGCACTCCAGCTCCCGACTAGAACGTACATCTACCAGATGAAGGATCTCCGAGGTATCCAACGAGCCGACGCACTTGGGACCCAGCCAGTGGGCGGAGAGCAGGCTGCTGTGCAGCTGAACATGTCGCAGATACAGCAATGTGATGCGTCCATTGGCCACAAAAAGTTGGTGAAAGAACAATTGATTGCCACGACCCACAACGATGACGGGATCCACAGAACGACTCGTGTCCGCCGCCTGTATGAGCACCAGATGCCAGGCCAGCAGTGGCAGACAGTCGGCAGGACCCTGCAGCGCGTGATACTTAATTACACGCAGGCGAGGACGCACTGTGACTATAAAGTACTTGGAGAGCGTGGCCAGGGCCACAATGCAGTACTGGTCCAGCTCGTGGCGTCCCTGCATATCCATGATGAGTGGCTCCACTGCACAGACCTCGCCACGTGCACCCGAGAATAGACAGCGGGAGCTGCAGCCACGAATGCCAAGTTTTCGGGTGAAACTCAGTGACCAAACGGAGCCACCGGCATCTGCACAGAGAGCGAGTGAGGAGCGTGACGTCCACTTAACGTGCAGCACTCCTGTATTGGGTGTAATCACATCAAACAGTTCCCGAAGCACATCGCCCGACTGTGTGTCTATCATGGTAACCAGTCCTCGGGCGAATCCCGCTAACAAACGTGTGGACTCGGCATTAAAAGCCAAACTGGAGACTGCTCCTTGACTGTGCTTGTCCTGGTGTGCCCAACGCAGCGTCTGTGTCACATCAAAGTTAAGGATGTGACCATGTGAGGTGCCCACTGCTATATAAGCAGCTATAGCGCAAGCACTTGCCGCTCCAGCGTTTACACGCTCCGCAGCTGAGGCCAGCTGGGCGGATATGCCATGGAGGAGGGTATACCTCATTATGGAACCAGAGCTACCGCCACCACGTCCATCTGCACGCACTCCGCAGTCTTCGCCAATCGAAGGCGTCGGCGTTGCTCTGGGAATGGGAACGCCCAGCTCGGAGGCCACATCCGAGTCCGCCTCGAATTCGCTGAGCACCGTTTCCAGCGTGGGCAGCACATCCGTTGGCGGTATGGCAAACTCCACATCATCCAGCTGCGTAGATAAATCATTTTTAATTTTACCTACTTTGTTTTGCTTTTTTTCTTGTACTCACGTCTTCAAACTCGAAATCTAGCTGCAAACTGTCCGTGGAGCCGCGATCTGACTCCAGCAGCGATTGCAGCGATGGTGCCTTTAGCTCTGCCATGCTGCACAAATATGTGCTTGCTTTATATTCCCTTAATTTTGCTCCTAAAGTTAATTTTCTACAACTTTTTTGTTCTTAATTTTTATCAATGAACGCCCACCATATTATCGATAACCCAACTGTAACGATTCTGTTGTTACCGATTACAGAAAAGCCGGTGATGGGCAGCTATGGCAGAGCTGCCGGGTTAGCTTTTTAGTAAAGAACTGACATTCTTTAGCTTTAATGTGATTGAAATATATTTGCTGTTCTTTATTATTTTAGAAATTTATCGTAGCTAATTGATTAAATTAAATTAAATAGCCGATTGTTAAATTTAATTGTGGTCTGATTTTAAATATTAATGACGTATGGCTCGGTTTCAAATAACTTTGACTCTAGTTCATTAAAAAGGGCAAAAGTTTATATAACATCACTAAAAATAATGATTCTGGGAGATCATATTTAATTGGATTTTCATTTCTGTTGTCACAAAATCCTGAATACCGCTGGCTCAAGATAAGAAGATTGGAGAGCTGCGCAAATATTACATTTTCTAATCAGAGTTGCTCTCGATTTCATTAAAGTTCTTTTGAACTGAACCGAAAACCAATTTAGAGCTACTTATGTTATTCCACTTAACAGCGTAGTGTTCTCTGCTGTTAAACGTAACAGCAACAGCTGCTGTTCATTAGTTTTATTTTAACCTTCATTGCATCGAGTTGGGCGCGTATTGTCGCGGTCGGAATTTTGCGTGATTAAACATTAAAATTAATTAAATACATAACTTGTTAATAAACTGTGCGTGAAACAACAATAATAATTGACACCCGACGACAGCAAACAGTTTAAACAAAGCGTGAACGCTCAACCGGACGATGAAGCAACAACGCGCGTTGCGAGCGGCCGTGGAAATTTCGATTTTTGCATGAATCGCGTTTGTCTCCCACAAAAAAATAGAAAATAAGAAGAGAAACAACAAAGAGGCTGCCAAAATAAAATGCAGGCCCTAAAACTTATGCGATTTATAATTACAACATCCAGCGAGCACGGAGTATAAATAAATTTGTTTAGTTTTGTGTCGTCGGTGAATTTTTGTTTGTAATTTCCTGCACTTTGTTGCTGTTTTGTTTGTGTTTTGTCTTTTTGGCTTCACACTCTTCCTCCACACGTACGTAAGCGCGTCATTCATCTGTGCGCGTGTGTTAGTGTCTGTCTTTGGGCTGCAGTGACGTAAACAAATGGAAAGCAGAAGAATTTTTGTGCAAATATTGCACAAAAAATGCCAACAACAATTAGAAAAAGCACAACAATAAAAGAGCCGCATGCCGATATCGTTTCACGTGCCAAATATATTGTACTAAACGAAAACAACAACAAAACGATAACTTTTTACGTCGTGCGCTTTGTGCTACACATTCGCTGCAAGGCCAGCTGAGCGCAACACGTTTGTGTTTGTTTCTGCTGCTTTGCGTAGGCGGGAAAGGGACGCGAGAATGCTGTTCTTCGTGTGTAGTAACAGTGTGTGAGTGTGTGCACGAGAATTTTACATGTGCGTGTGCAGCACTGATTGATACATAGGAAAAGCGACAGGTAAGCCAACCATACATACATGCATACGTATATCAATTAGCAAGTGTTTGTGCGTTTTAGTTTTGCTCTTGCCGCCGAGTGTTAAAATTTACATAGTTAATTACGTTTAACCAAACAGTCCAAGAGACACACATACACACACACACATACACATACTACACAGTCGTAAATATGAAGTTATCAATTAGTAAACGAAAGGCGGCGCCTTTGCAGGTAATTTTCCATTCACACACACACACGCGCACACAAACACACATAAGCCGCATTGAGAGAAATGCGCGTTGTTGCAGTGTCGTTTTACGTTTGTTGAGATAAGACAGCTAACAACAACAGAAACAACGGTAACAACAACAAGCAAAGCAAAGCAAGTTAATGACATTTCTGGAGCATTCATACACACGGCGACAGTTATCGTTGCTTCCCCCTCACTCCCTCCTTCGCTGCCAACTGCCAGCCGCCTAAGCCCCTGACGCGCTGTCGCTGTCGCCGTCTTTGTTTCTCCATCCTTTCGTTCTGTTTCAAGAAGTTTTTCCACATTTTTGTACCCTTTGAAAGCTTTGGTTCCTTACAATTTGTCAATTGCCTAGCAACCGTTTAAGAATTAAGTCCTCTGCTGCTTATATTTATTTTAATGACTATTTAAGACTTAGACTAGTTGGATTTTTTATAAACGAGTTTTAAATTATATAAAACTTTTTTAATTTATTGTAATTGGAAAACTTTAGCTATTTTTATTGCTTTCATTTTAATAAGTAAAACTTGTTTTATTCTCTTATTTATTTCCTTTAGACACTTTACAGACACGATTTATTTTATTTATTCCCTGTAAATTACCTGTGCTTACCTGCCACTAGACTTGTTCCTTTTACCTGCGTCCTCTTTTAACTTCTTAGCTGAACAATTGAATCTTATGAATGGTTTTTCTATGCCTCATAAGTACGATGCTACTTAAATGGTTTTTCTTGAGCTATTCTTAGTTGTATTGTCTGCGAATCCTCTTTTATTGTTGCCTCTTTTGAGATCTTTTACGCAGAGTTAGGTTGTGTTCTATTTGAGAATCTTTTTCATGCTTCATTTGGCAAATTTTTTAAATGAACAAAAGTGTTTTAATAAAAACTATTACTTAACATTATTACTTGTTTAAGTCCATTAAAAATTAAAGATCAAAAAACAAATATTCTTCTTAATTCATTTCTCCACTGTATAACTTAATCAAATTTCCACTAGTCAAAGTCTTTCCAATCCCCAAGTTACCTATTATCGTCCCCTGTAGTGCATTCAATATTCGTTGCACTTTCCCACTCGATTTTCCTTTCTTGATTGTTGTTTGTTCTTTAGTTTGTGCTTTGCTTCACTTTTTATCTGTCTTTCATGGTCGCTAAATTTATTGGTCAACATTTAAGCTAAGTATTTGTCTCCCACGCGGGGCGACTCCTTCAACTTGTTTTTCATTTTCCCATTTTTGGTCCACACACCATTCTTGACCAGGCCGAGACGACCGACGGTTGTGTTTGGCCAAAACGCCCACATGGAAATTTAACGCTTCAACGCGTTGGCAACCGGTTCAGATACATATATACACAGATACAGATATACTTTAGAATCTCGTATCTCGATGCCGATCCCCGTTGTTGATGCCACACAGTTTTCCCCGGCAACGTGGTCAACAAACACATAAATAATTGGTAGACAATAACAACAACGACAACAACAAATACACACATATTTTTGTATATGAATTATGAGCATTTTCCGTTAGTTTTCAGTGGCATAGAAAAAATATCTTAATTTCAATAAACTTGGCCACGAAAATTCCTCATAATAAACTTTTTTGTTTACTTTGAGTAGAGCGAGACAGATGAGTGGAAGAGAGAGGGAAGAAAGCCTGAAAGATTTTCTTGGTATTTTTTGTAGATCAGCGATTGCAATGCAACAAATTTGCAATTGTTGGTTGTGTTCGTTTGGGCCTTAACCCATTGTTGGCCACATGATAAACGATGGCTTGTTAATAAATCAAATTGGCAACAAGAAGTACGTGCAGCAGTCGCTCTGCCTCTCCCCTCTCTCTCTATCTCTGTCTCACTCTGGCGCTCTCTGTCCCATTGTCCTTGCTCCTTGGTGCTTGGTCCTTTTGTGCCTGCATTGAAGTTCTGTTTTGTGCTCGTTACAATGTTGGAAAGTTTTTTTCATGTTTTTTCTTGTTTTTGTTTGTAAAGTTGCAACAAGCCTGGTCCGAAGGCATGTTGCAACATGATTGGCTGCCGCACTCAGCACAGGATACTCGTATTTCATATGGCCTTCTAGATTTATGAAGTGCCCAGGCAAACAGACCGAACTGCCCTCTCCTTGTTCAATGCCTTCCATCACGTAGGAGTATGCTACTACACGAGTATACGACTATATATAGTATTATGGGGTGATTTTGGAAGGGTTACACGGCACTACATCCTTCGTGCATCCTTTGGCATCCTTGTGGCATCCTGTGCCACCGCTGCCTTTGGCACTCTAATGATTTTTTATTGTTGTCGCTTAAGTGGCCCATTGTACAGCTGGCAACATATTGTACTGACATTGCCCCACTTGAAAGAAGCAGCTTAAGTTCCTATCCCACCCACTCAGAACTGCTTGATCTGCCACATCTGCAGGTGGCAGCCAAATCGACTTGCAACTTATTCAAAATTCGCTACTCATTTCCCGTCGTTTTTGATAACATTAACTAATTATAATTAGTGATTAAAGCGTTGCTATAATTCATTAGCGAATTTAATTTGACATTTTGAATGTTTTGCCGGAATTTACGCAGTTCAAAGTTCAATTTGATTAATTTGTTGTTGCTGTTGTCGGATGTGTTAACAACTTTGCTTTTTAATTGGCTTACAAGTGCTTTAAATGGCAGGTGTCTAACAGATTTTATAGAGCTTAGCGGAGGTATAATATTTGTAGTATATTTCTTAATATTTTTGTCTAGAACTGAAATTTGGGTATATTAGAACTATTAAACCGTTATCAGCTGACAAAGACATTTAAGTTGATGAATTATAAAAGTGATAAGCTTTGAGTAACTGAAACTTAATAATTTTAGCTTTTAGCTGATGTTTTTATGGGCTCAAGGGATCAAATCTGAATAATTAACTTGTATTTCCCACAGTAAAACAAGATTAACTATGTGGTTAATCTATTACAGTATTGTACGACTTACCATTTGGATTCCACGATGAGTCATATCTCCAGGAAAACGCTTGTTGAGCCTTTAGCAGTTGAACGGGAATAATTTTTTATATAAAAGACTCAATTTTAGAATTTGTTTCTAAACTTATGGCTACTCAAATCAGTCTACAACCTTTTTCGGATAGTTTTCATTTTAGTTCCGCTTTCAAGTACTTGAAATTCTATTGAAGCTTTGCCCAAACAATTGCTGCTTGTTGTCACACGATTCTATTAAAATCAGTGAATTAAATTAGCATTCAACAGATTTTTTTGCGCATATCATTTAATTATCAACTGTTTTTTATTATCAATTTTTTATAGAGCTGCGCTGACAAAGCAAATAATGAGCAAGAAACAAGTTTTGAGTATTGTCTTAAAGGCAGAAGTTGCAGCAATTGTCAGCAGTGATTTAAGCACATGATTATGAGATTTATCAGTTAATAAAAAACCGCAGCAATTTAATTATTATTAACTGAAGAAATTACGTTTAAGGAATGGGAAGTTTGTGCAAATTAAGTTGTTGATGGAAGTGCACACATTAAGTTTGCTGAATTGATGGTACACATAAAGAAATAAGTGGCATTTTGTGGTCAAGTCAACCACAAGCGGTGAAGTATTTTTGAACAGAGTAGGGTAAGGAGTGATAAGGAGTTCAGCACTTCTTTAAGATATAACTGCTGCTATCTTAGCTTAAAACTCTACTGGATTTTAAGAATTTAACTATGATTTTTTGCTGTGTACTATGAGTATTTTTAATGATCTTAAATACGCCTGCAAAATTGGTTCTTAGCAGCGCTTTCAGCTGCTTTTGTAAGACGAATTTTTCTTTGTTAAATGGCAAATGAGCTTGTTGCACAGTAGCTGGAAAAACTGAGAATGGAGAGTTGAGAATTGAGAACTGAGAACTGGGAGCTGAGATTGCCTGCCACATCATAAGTAGTGGAAAATGCATTCGGCTTAGTCATTATTTTCAGCTCTCAGACAATCAAGAGCTGCCTCAAAAGAGTCGAAGGTAGGAGCTGCCGGGGAAGAGCAGTAAAGGAGGCTAATGGGGAGTGGCGGCAGAGAGAGAGACTTGGGGTAAACTGGTTGTTCTGCTTCTTCTTGGAACGCCGCCTGGAGTAGCTTGATTTCTGTTTGAGTTTGTGCCTTGCGTTGTTTATTATGATCTGCTGGCAAGACAAAAGCTCAAGAAAAGCAGTAGGAAAAGCAGAGGATGCAGCAACAAAATGCCAACTAAGCTGCATGACAGGCGGTGCCACAAGGCGTGGCATGGCGAGCAGTAGGAGCGAAGGGACTGAGAGGTGTTCCACTGACTTTTCTAGCCTGATTTTGGGCTTGAAACGCGCCTAGGCAAGGCGATTAACTGAATTTCAGGTTGCTGGGAGGCGCTATGGGGGCGTGACCGACCTTTCAATGCCCTCGTAAACCCATACTCCTCCCTTTCTCCCTTGGAGTCCTTACGAGTAGCTGCCACCCACATGTTATATGTTCTATGCAGATTTTTCAGCTAAACTACACATGTTACGGTAGATTCCAGCTGTGGTTGGTGAGGGAGTGATATTTTAGGGAATGGAGGGGTATAGGGCATTAGTTTAGGAGCAGAGCTAAGAGCAGCCGCCATCGATTCAGTTCGAACATAAAACTTATAGCCACGGCCCGGCTAATTAGCCAAAAGCCGCACATTTGGCAAGGATTCGTTGCACAGTGGTTACAGCTATATAGCACAGCTAGAAATGAGTAGAATTTTGGATTGCTGATTACAATACTTTAATTTTTTAAACTGGTATTTTGATTCTTTAGTTTTTTCTTTATCACAATTTGTACCACAAAAGTTTTAACCATTTCTAGCTACTTTCTGCTAATTAACCACTGTGCCTTAGTGCGTTGTGGAGTGGTTCGAAGTACTGCAGAGCGGTTCGGTGCGGTACAGTTTGGTTTTTGGCACGGTTCGATGCTAATGACGGTGCTAATAATTGCTTTGTTGTGGCTCTGTTATTACAGCTTCTTGTTGTTGTTGTTACAGCTGTGTGTGTGCTCTATATTTGGCTATGTGGGCGGTATCGTTTGGGCGTGGGGTAGGTGTGGCAAGGGGCGTTGCAGCTGCTGTCAAAAAAATGTCTGCCCATAACGAGGAAAAATGGCTTAAATGTGTTGGCCAATGCCAAAAACGTCCAGATTTAGCAGTCAAATCTATCAGTCAGCACAAATGTTGCGGGCAAGACGTCAGTGTGGAATGCAGCAATATAGTAACTACATTAATCAATGGTATTACTAAACGAAAAAAAGTCATTACTGGCTGTGTACGTCCGAGATTTCCCGGAAGAATTCGTATTGCGAGCGATTTACATAACAACTGCAGAAGTTTTCATGGGGAAAAATGTCTGCCAACCCTTTTTGCAGAGAAATATAGTTATCGATAGCATTGGTTATCGATAAATGTCGTTACTGCATGTTTCTCTTGATAAATTATATCGTTTTCTTGGACTAAGTAACTCAGAAATACTTGTATTGAAGTTTAAGCCCTTTTAAATCAAAGATTTATCTGGAAACTAATCGAATCCAAAGCTAATCGATAGTCGCTGATTGTGGCTGAAAATCAAGGCTTTAAACGCATACCAAACTCTGTGCACAATTGGACAGTTAGAGCGCGGTTGTCCTCACTCTGCCGCGATATCTCAGTGTCCTGCAGTTGCTGTTGCAGCTGATAATGCGATATTTCTGCTGTCTGTTTTTGTCTCTTTCGCTGCATATCCTAGCAACGGCAGCTTTCCAGTCCATTGATGGCCAAAACAGTTCAGCGATGTGCGGAGCTTTACAAATTGACTTTATGGCATGCATTTGGACAGTTTTCCCACCGTTTTCCCACTGTTTTTCACTCCCCACCGTCCCTCTTTACCTTTTGTTGGCTGTCACTGTTAGCTGCTAAAACGGCGACACATAAATGAACAGTAAAATGCTTTAGATGTCCTTGTTGAAGGGGATATCCAGTGGGAGTGGGTGGGTAGGGACAGCGAGGGCAGTTCTTAGGGTTGCCTGACTGCACATCACGCACACTTTACCCTTTATCCTGTGAACACGACGTTTCATTTCGTTTCTGTCAAAGGCAAAAAAATGCCGGACACGCTGGCCAAGTAGGATGAGGTGCCAGTGAGGGACAGGGTTGGGTCAAGTAGGGAGTGGGGGAAGCTCCAACGCCAAACAACTAAATGCGTGAAGTGTCAGCAAGCTGTGACACGCCCCCTAAACCCTCGAGTTCCCCTCAGCTGTTCATTTCGATTTGTTTTTTGTGTCGCAGATTCAGAGGTTGCAGCGGATGTTTTTTATCGGATACACTGCTACAAAAAAAGTGCAACTACAGCAAAAAATAAACATTAGGTTAATAAAAAATATTTTAATACTTTTACAGACTAATAGTCTGGTATATACGATTTACTGTACCATAAAAATATATGCATTAAAACAGTTAATATATGTAAGTTTAGAAACGTATTTACACATTAAAAGCATACCATAAAATGCACTGTCTGTGTCGCATTTTTAACTAGAATCGTTAAATAAAAATTCAATAAATAATACATTATTTTCTAACAACGAAATCATGACAAAATTTTAATGTTCCAACGAACAGCGCGTGTAGCAGACAAAAACAAATCAACAACAAACAGAAATGAACAATTTTGTAATTCGCAATTTGATTTAGCGCACAACGTGCCACGCCCCCCCTGCACCCCTTGAACACCCACCGCACCACAGTACACACACTATACACCCAAAATTACCACATTGCACCACACTGAATTTTGTAATTAAATGCGAAACACACGTAAACTTTTGTCAGCAATTTTTAGTTGCTTTTTATTTTTTGTTGTTTTGGTAATTGATTTTTACGCACAGTTTGACAGCGACTGCTTTACTGCAGTGCTGATAAAACTGTGCCACTAATTTATAGTCAACCCGCACAAAGAGAATAAATAAACTGTCCGAGAAAGCAGAAGCTAGTGCAATACTGACTGCAGATGACCCTGTAGTTGTGTTTTGCGAGAAAAGTCAGAGCTTTGAGGCTCATTTTTGGGCTCACCTCCAACATTAAAGACCCACTGTAAATTCTTGCATACAGGGCCTAATAAATAAAATTGCAGGCATCATAAACATAATGCCGAGCGGTGGAGGGAGGCATTAAGGTAGGTGAGGGGAGGGGAGGGGAGGGGACACTGCTGCTGTGACTGCTGCTGCTGATGTAGGGGATTTTGGGGCGCTTAAGCGCCGGAACAAAGCAATCAGCAGCCCCCATGCGTGGCGTCTTCTCAACAACAACAACAACAACAAGAGGGACAACAACACTACAAAAAACAACAGCAATAAAGCATAAAACATATAAAAATTCTGTACGAAATTGTGTATGCAAAAAATACAAAAGCGGCAAGCTTTAGCCACGCCCCCTTTGGCACACACACACACACATAAACAAAGAGGCGGCTTAGAGCTGTGAACATTTATTTTATTTTTATGCCATTTCGTTTTGTTTTTTAAGCGCAGCATACAAATTTTTTAAACAACCACAGCAACACAAAGGGAAAGCACACACATACACGCACGGAGCGTAAAAGAAAACTAGATGAAAAGTGTTGGAAAATAAAAATGGAAGCAGCAGTGGGAAAGCGCAGCGCGTAAAAATTTCAACTGAAAAATGTGTGCGAAAAACGGCCAAACTGGCGCATCCTGTGGCCAGCTGTGGCATGTGAACAACAGCAACAACAACAACTAATCCGGAAATAGCAGCAACAACAATAAGAACAAAAGCGTTTCCAAGCGACAGCTGGGAAAATCGTCAAAAATGCTGCTAAAGATTCTGCAATGTTTTAAATGCAACACAATTTGTGCCAAGCTGCAGAGGCTTAAAGGAGTGAGCAGGAGGGAGGGAGTGCGAACGACTGTGGAGGTTGGATTTGTGAGAGAGGAATGGGTAGGGTAGGGGGAGGGGCGAGCGCAGTTCGTATTGCAAGTGTGGCAGTTTACAGCACTCGTAATTGAGAACGAAGATTACGAGCTAAACATAAAAGCTCATAATACAAGAACAACAACAACAACGCAAGCAAAGTAGATAGAGAGAGAACGAGTTGGACCTGAAGGAGAGCGGCAAAGAAGAAGACGACGCAGCAGAAAAAAACGCAAAACGGGAAATGAAATGGAAATGGGAAGGGGAATGGGAGTGGGAACTGCGCCAATTTGTTGTTCTTGTGTTTTGCGTTGTTTTGTTTTGAGTTATTTTGTTTTGTGTTCTGCGTGAAACATGAAACAATTTTTGCGACCGATTCAAAGTTATTTCAATCTGCAACTTGAATTTACTTGTAATTACTTTTGTGCTCCTTCCACTTCTTCTTTTCAACAGAGGCGCTGAAACTAATAAATGTTGGGGTTTGAAAAGCTTGCCAGCTTCAGGTAGTTGGGAATTGAATATTCTTTGAGTTGGTTTCCAAAGAGCATTTCCAAGCAATTTGAATTGGCAAAAGTAAATCAAAAACTTTCTTCTTTTATTAACGCTGAGTGCACTATAAAAACTTAAAAGTTTTTAGAAAAAGAACTAATTTAACACTCAAATACCTTTCTTGTTGAATGTAAATTTAAATTTACCACTTGAATTATTGAATTGAATGTTTTGTGTGTTCCCAAAAACCACAAATATTTGTTTTAACACTTTTCATGCTGTGATTTATTACAGGTGTTTGGTTTCACCTGCTTTCAATTGTTTTCGTTGCTGCTTTAAATGTCAAATTTGAACATGCACCTTTTACCTTTTGCATTCGGTTGTTAATTGCATTCGCATTTGAAATGACTCAGAGATCAGAATCGTTTAGTGAACGCGTGCCTCAATTACAATAACTCCCCAGGGAACACTTTGTATGGCAATCTTTCCAACACCCGCTCTCTCTCCAACACACACACACACACACACATGTTTTTATCTCTTTTTCATCGCACACTCACACACACTTGAACTCTCAGGCCCCAATTGGATTCGTCCCTTTTTAAAACGCATTGACTCGTTTTAAGTGTAATAGAGTTGCCTGCCAGGCACACACACTCACACACACACACACATTTGGCTATGCAAATGAGAGGAGTACAAAACCAATGGCAATCATTTGTACACACGCACACACACAGTCGCCTGCACACCAAAAATTTACAACAATAAAAGAGGATTTAACACAGAAAGCGTTTGAACTCTCGCAACTGCAATGCGACAGGAGAGAGAAGAGAGCAGACAGAGAGGCTGTACAGGATATGAACAAGCACTTGGACAAGAGCACAAGAGTAAAGCACAAGAAGTGGGGAATGAAGGAAGGCAGAGACAGAGGGTGGGGGAAGCTGGACAAGCCAAATTTGTGCTGCAGCTGATAGATTGTAATCCTGGCTGCTGTTGTTGCTCTTTGACTGCTTTCAATTGGCTCAGAAACACAAGGGAAAAGGCGTAGAGGAAGTGAGGGAAGAGCAATGAAGAGAAGGGAATGCAAAGAGTGAAAGACGGAGAGCAAAAGCTTGCACTGTGTGCGTGTTAATTCAGTATGTTGTCAACGGGCAGACTGCCAAAACAATTGAAACAATAACGAGACAAAGAAGAGAATCAAAGAGAGCGACAAGGAGGGAGACACAGGGCAAAGAAGCAGAGTGGAAGTGAAAAGGGATTACAGCATTCTAACGGCATTAATTTGCTAGCAAAAACAACAAATTATATGCCTACAGACACAAACTCGACTAGAAAATACCCAATGTGGTATTAAAGAAAACCATAGCAGACTTTTAGGGGTACTAGCTTCAAAGGAAAAGGAAAATTACAAGTATTGTAAAGTCTTTCTCTGCTTAGACTTCCAATTAATACCACGAGTTCAAAGTCCCTTGCCCTGTTACAAACTTGACAACCCCTTAAATATACCCTTTCTGTTCCAAAAGTAGAGGGTATTAGAACAACAGGAACATTTAACATGCTTGTAAAACCACAAAATGTTGTTTAGCGTTTGATTAATTGCCAGTGAGAAGAGTGTGTGTGTGTGAAGGACAAGGATAAGGGCAGGGACATGAAAGGGAACAGGGAATCAAAAGGAGTAAACGGCCGCAGCCTACTTTGCTTAGATCTGGCAACGCTGGCTTTTGACTTCTGTGTCGACATTATGTCGGCTACTTTTTTTTTGTTAACAATAAATAACGCTTGAGACAGCTCCAAGGGCTTTTGTTGCTGGCCCCAAAGCGAACTCCGGCAACTCTTGAGTAGCACACCACGAGCAAAGAGACAGAGAGCACAAAGGTGAGAGAGCAAGAGAGTGAGAGGGGTAGCACGACGTTGCCTTTGATCTGGCAACGTGAACGTGCGAATAAACGGTTAGACGGGCAACCCTAAACAACCTGGCAGATTGATGGCCTCGTCCTGGCCGAGACGAAAGTCGTACACAGCGAGAAAAAGTATTAAAGTTCAAATAAGCTCGTTTAAGTAAATGCACTGCTCAAAAAAAAGTTCTTGCTGAAACACTTCAATTTCAAGTTAAATATGTTTTCCTACGAGGTCGAAGTGATTTTTCCCAGTGTAGCTGCCTCCTTTTCCCTTTGCTGGCAACTTGTTTTCCTTTCCATAATGAATGCGGCTCCGAGCCGCAAAGGCAAAGGCACAAATAAGTTCCAGACACGAGCTAAACAGGATGTGCACACACAACAGCACACACCACACACACATACACAACACAAACACACACATGGGCACTCCATTATGTTGGGCAAACCCCAAAAGTAAAGTCGCTGTTTTCCTTAACAAGTTATTGATCAAATATCGCATGTCACTCTACAGAAAGAGCAGTTTGAGTTACAGAAAAGACAGCAGAGAGTAAGAGAGAGAGAGGGAGTCAGGAAGACAGAGCGGGTGTTGAGGTCACATAAAAGGCAACTAAAAATGTCATTTATATTGTGCTTATGTACTGTTTACTGTCAAGTCCTCGAATTGTCGTTTCTTTTACTTCTCTCTCTGTCTCTTTTTTGCTGTCCTGCTTTCAGCTGTCATGCCATTTGGCTTTGCTTTGTTTCTTCATCATCATTATCGTTATCATTGTCATTATCGTCACATCAGTCTTATCTCAGTGGTCACTCAGAGTCTGCTGCTCCTCTGGGCCAAAACAGTGTCCTGCTGCTGGACATCAGACATTTGGACATTAAGCACAGGCGGCTAAAATAAATTGCCAGAAATAAAACGTGAAATGAGAGAAAAAAATGTTGTCATACCGTTAGTCAACTCATTGATACCCTACAATGTTTTTTGTAGATGAAAAGTAGAAAGAGAAAAAGAATACAGAAGTTTAAACAGAATTAATGTTTAAAACTTCCACTAGTGTTTCAATATCTTAATTACCACATTACGTCTTTCAGCACGTAACTCAAACACCCTTTATAAGTGTACTGTAAAAATACGGCGCAAATTTATCAAACTGTAACTGGAAATTGTGGGCGTATGATGAATTAGCTGAAATATGAAACCAAAAATACATTTAAAAATCTGGTACAGTGGTGCAAGTCACTGCAAATGCTTATAAATTACCTTTAATTAACTAAAGCACTAAGCAAGTTAATTAACAAAATGAATATTAATTAAGCCAAATGAAGCCAAGATGCTGGCCAACACTGTAAGCCATTTTCATTAGAGCCGTAGAACTTTTTTGTAAGTTATAGCATGCGGCCCACTGTGCTTGAGCTCCGCCCACCCTACGGCCCACTGAAAAAGCATTAAAAAAGTTTTATTGTTGTTTTTGTCTTGCCAACGTTGCGTTAGCCATATTTGTTTGGCTTCCGTTTCCGCCACCGCTGACGTCACAGGAAGTTGGCGCATTTGGAAGCTTGAGTCCACCCACAGGCCCCCAACTCTGCCAGAGGCTATATATATAAACGTCATTATCCCCGACTCATTGTCGGCCTCATCTGTTGGCCAAAGTAGCAGAAGTGGCAAAGGTGCGAAGCTGCAACAAGAACAACATGTTGCCGCAATGACCCTCATTAACTTAATGGTCAAGCCAAGTTTTCCCTCTGCTCCGGAAGCCATTGCGTTGTCTATGTGGCTCTATCTCCCTCTACCGTCCTCCTGCTGTGTCTCGATTTGTCTCAATTGCTGGAAAATTTCATTAAAATGCATTAATTTTGCACATTAAAATTGTTTTATTGGCTTTTAAGCATTTTGGCCTTTTTTGTGACGCGTCCAATTAGAAAATCAATATGCAGCACTTTGTCAAAAGTTAATTCAATTTGCCAACGCACAGAAACTAATGTAATTAATCTAGACAGCTGTCAGTTATTGAGTTGAGGTTTTTAATTTGTGGCGGGCGGCTTTTTAAAGTGCTTTTCAACGGGGCGCTAAAATAGAAAATGGGAAAATTTAATGGGTAGATTGAATTGTAGGAAAACTTAATTGTGGTTGGGGAAATCATTAATACATTAGAAACCTTGTAAAGAAATTATAATAAATATTTTATGACGTCAAAGAATACAATGTAAACTATGAATGGAAATATGTATGCTTAAAATTTGCTAAAAGATTTCGTCTTCATTTACCACAATAGGGTTAAGAACAGAAAGCTACTAAGGCATAAGTTAATCTATCAAGTTTCCACTACATAATTATAAACAACAAAGTGAAGAAAACTTATTACACAAACGCCTCTATAACATATATTTATACAGTATTTAGTTGCAGCTCAAATTAACTATGCAATTTACTCGATTTACGAACTCAACGAAACACTTTAAAGTAAATAAAACATAAAACACAAATACATAAATAACGTGTTAAATATGAGAGTAAAGAAACACACAGAAAGTGTTTGTTTGCTCTTCAGCTTCAGCATGCATGAATAAATTATGTTTATTTAAAAGCATATGACATTTCATACTATTTTGTTAATAATAATAACAACAAAATATAATCCCCATTAATGTTTGATTTTGTTTCGGAAATGAAAATGAAAATCACGGGAAATACTCGAATGAATTCACTGACAGCTGCTGTCATTTTGGCCAGCCATTAAATGGCTCATAAACGTGTCATAAAAGTCTCGTTTTGGGGGCTACGAACGAAAAAAATCAGAGTCATAGTCATCAGTGGGAAAGTGATTGTATTTGTGATTATGTTAAGATGGCAATATGGCTAATACAACTATGTGCTATAAGCCAAAACTAGCCACAACAGACGGACTGTTAGACAGTCAGACAAGATACAAAGACACATTTTATTTATGGGCTGACAACAACAACAACAAGAACAACAACTACAAAATGTTCTAGATGCCTTTTTATGTGTATTTCAATGAGGGTACAACAAAAAATGGGAAAAAAATCATGAAAGAGAAAAAAATAGCAAAACATTTCTAATATGTGAGTTTTATTTTATTACATTTTATTACACATAAGTTGGCTGCCAAATGCGTACACACACACACTCACAGCGAGACAGACAGCCGGAACAGGCTGGCAGACAGACGCACAGTGGGAGAAAGTGTGCTTTTCTGGGGGGATACATTTTAAATACTTTAAACTGGAAACAAGAGCAAAGAACTCTTTTCTGCGACTATTTGCAATTAATAGAATTTATGGCTTGGTAGATTTCTTCTTAAGCTTAACGTAGTCTAATTTATTAAAACATAAGGTCAGTAACGCCTTGAAATTACTCGCTTTCCTTCCTATAGTTTTATTCATAAAAATCTATTTGTACGAGGTCCTGCCTCTTAACGTTTGACTTCCGCTAGCAAAATTTCCAGTTTAGGTTGCCCACAAAATTGCCAAATTTGACCACTGTACGACGGTAGCAAAGTTGCGAGTTTAGAGCTTTGTGTCCTGGCCACGTCCTGCGAAGCGTCCTGAGCACGTACAACGTATCTCCGTTTCCGCAGATAAACGCGCGCATCTGTCTGTGTGAATAGGCCTTGACTTGCTCTCTCTTTAGCTGTATCCGTGTGTGTGTCTGAGTGATTTTTAGTGAGTGTGTGCCAGTGTGTGTGCGTTTCCTTTTAACAAAATGTTTTGATTTCCAACGAGACTGTTGGGCAGCTCAACTAATCTGTTATCCTGGCATTCCCTCTGCTCTCTCTCCCGCTCTGCCCCTCCCTCTCTTCTACTCTCTGCTTATCCAACTCAATCTCTATCGTTAAGTATGTGTGTGTGAGTGTGTGTGCATGTGTGTGGGTTTCTGCTTTTTTGCTTTTTCAATTCATTTTATTTATTGAAGCATGAAAGGCGAATCTACAGCTGTAAATAGATACAGATACACACACACTCACACCTACACCTACACTTACAGATACTCGAGAGATAATAAAGGCACAACATAGCAACCAATATGAGAAAATTGCCGCCACATTTCTGCTGCTTCTACTTCTACTTCTCGTTTTTTTTTAAAGCTATTTTGGCATATCTGTAAAAACAGCAGCAGAAAAACAAAAAACAGAAAAACAAAAAAAAAAAAAATAGAAACAATTTTTTCGCTGATGTAACAGAAAGTTCAAGATGTTGCCGCTTCGTGTGGCAAGCTAATTAACGTTTCATTTTGATCGCCATCGAATGACAAAGTATCTTTTATCTAGACTTGTTTTCGTAGCTACAGTTTCACACAGTTTGACACTCGCAAGCAGATATCTTGCAGAAGATATCAGCCTTGATTTGTAAGCAATTTTCACAGTGAAAATTTGTTTTGAAGTGCTCAAGTTTTGTAGGGAAAAAAGGTGCTTAGTTTTTATGTAGAGCAGTTGAGTGCAAGGAAATTGGTATAAACAAATTTATTGCTCAATTTTCTTATAGTAAACAGTTTAGATAATGTACTGAGTAGTAGGGTAAAAGCTATTTTTTAATAACATTTACCTCTTTTTATTTCAGCACTTGAAGTTGTCTTCAACACAATACTATTGGTAAGTTCAAACTTCTTTCTTTAATTTTCTAGACTTTAGCACTCAGTTGGGACTCGTCTTTCCTTTAGCCAGTACTCGATATGTCCCCAAGTGTTACAGCTTGTACTTCCGCTACCTCCTCATATCCCATGTTATCCACCTTTTATCAATTTGCGATCTCCTTTGTTACCAATTTTCCACAACACATGTGTGTGTGTTGGTTTTGAATCCTTTCCTCAGCTCGTCGAGCCTTAGTCTATTGAATACAAGAGCTCAGCTTCACTTCAGTTACGAATATTCGTTTGCCTAATTGATATTCATTTTATGCAGCACTTGAACAACACTTTTCATGCCACAATTTCAGTCTGGCTAGAATCCCTCAGAAAATTGCGCTTTTCATAGCTGAACATCGACAATTTTTCTTCAATTTCAGCAATTCTTAGCCTTTAATTTGGTTTTAAATTACATACATTGATTGCTTTCATTGATTTCAGTTGCACAAAGTTGGAAAATTCTCTCGCTTTTCACATTTCTTTAAAGCATACTTTCCAGCGAGGCAGCTTATTAGTGCTCTTTGTTGTGGTTGTTGTTGTTGTTGTTGTTGGTGCTTTAGCTGTCGTTGTTAGCTGCAAATTGAGTTGAAATTCAATTTGCCAAATCATCAAGAAACGTGAAAAACAAATGTGAAAAGGCCAAAGCACGAGCAGTGCATAAAAATCAAGAAAACCAGGCAAAAGCAGAAAAGGATTAAAACTGAAAAAGTGAAAGAAAATCTAATTGTAAAGCAAGCAGAAGATTTGATACTCTTTCGGTAGACTTTTTGGGGCAGAAAGTAGAGGAAAATTAGCTAAAAAATTCTTTAGTTCTTAGCTGTTTTAATATTATGTCCTTTGTAGTGAGTCTAAGAGCTTTTGAGCTGATTTGTGGCCTTGAATTTATGGTTTCTAAACTATTTAGTTAGTTTAATTACAGCTAATTTTAAATTTTGTAGTATCTTTTTAAGACCAAAGAAATTTCCTAGCCTTCTCTAATAAACTCCCCACTTTATTGACTTAACTATTATACCCCCAGTTAGGGTATCAAAACGTAACAACAATCAAGTTGGCGAGTGTCGACAACAACAAAATGAAGTGCAATGGACATTGGTTAAAGGCGGTAAGCAGAAACGATAGCAATGAGGAGTGTGGGGGGAGAGGTGAAGCAAAAGGGGGCAAGGGTGAGGGTAAGGTCCTCCAAAGGATTCTAGCAGCGACATGGACGACGATAGACACTGGAGCAATGACAATAACAACAACAACGAGAGGACTCTGCATTGTTATTGTTTCAGCTGAAGTCCCATTGTTGTGCTGTCGTTGTCCTTTCGCTGTTGTTGTTGTTGTTGTTGTTTCTAGTATCCTGGCAGTGGCAATAAAACCACGAGCTTCTCTGTCTCTTTCTTTTTTCTATCTTTTTTTCCTTCCACAGCCCCTGCCTGTGTATCTGCTTCAGAATTTCCAACTCGCATGCCACACATTTCTCGGTCACTGACATTTAACTAAGGACGCGGCTTTGTGTTGCATGTTCCGCGAGTTGCAAGCTAAAAAGTTGCAACTTGCAACTTGATTTCTTTTGCCCATTTTATGCTACAGCCTGTGGCGAGTCCTTTTATTCCATTTTTTTTTAGTTTGTCACAAAAAATCTGTTTTTGGTTGACTGCCTAAGTTGACAACAAAAGCAACAACAACGGCAGCAATCGCGAGCCAAAACAACTGCAACAACAACAACAAAAGTTTGCTCAACATTTAGTTGTCAGTAACTGTTCTTTTTTTTTTAGGGATTTTATTAAAAAAGTTCTATAAATCTTAACTTACAATGGGCCTAGAGGTTTCAGAAACTTTTAAAATGGTTGAAAAGTAATTATAGCTAAAACTGGCCTTTTTTAGGAAGTAAATCTAGTTTTAAAATAATTTAAAAATAGTTTTATCTTTACCTTAACATAATTTAGAGTCTAGTTCAAAATATTTACAATTAATTAACTGCTTTTAACTACTCTCTCGTCCCCTTTAAGCCATTAAAAATTCATTTGTCGCTCTCAACATAAATATCTTTAAAAAAGTAATTTCCAAAGTGTTTTTAATATTTTACATTATTTGAAACTGAAAACTATTTTTTCACTATGCAGGCTGCGGCACCTTCGGTAAAAAACTAACAAAAAAGTTAATAAAAAAAATCCTAAAACTGGCAAAAATGCATGACATATTTACACGTGGCCTTTGGCCTTTGTTTTTTGCCCAAATGCAGCAGCCAGGACGACATGCAAACCTTGTTGTAGTTGTTGTGGTTCCAGTTCTAGTTGTTGTTGTTGTCGCTGTCGGTTTTGGCATCTAAAATAGTTGGCGGCCTTCTGTTGTGGTTAGCTCGAGTCTTCCTGCGTTACAATTTTGTCCCAGTTTCGTGCTCTTCGATTCTCTCTTTTTGCAATACCCGTAACTGCTGGAGAAACGGGGTATATTGTAGGGGTTAAGTATCTAAATATAGACACCTTTATATATACGCAAATAGCACTATAATGAAATAATTTACATATATCGATGTTATATCCCTTTAGATAAAGCTTATGTGCCTAAAAGTATGCACTAAAAGCCGAGCATGACTTTTATATTAAAACTGTTCTGACGTTACGGGTATATCATAGTCAGTAAGGCAATTTTAGCCTTCATACTTGTTTGCTTTGTCTTTTATTTTTTGGTTATGTCGAACACAACAATATGCTGCATTTCAGGGGGCTAGGTGGCGCAAACTGGCAGTGTAACAACATTAGACCCCAAAAAGCAGCGCCCACTCGAAACAGCGCAGGCCTTTTGTTGTCCGCCATCTTTTGTTGCAGCTGTCAGTTGTCATTGCTGTTGCTGTTATTGCACTTATGAAACTTTGATCTCTTTCCCCTTTAAACCGCTTTCAGATATGTCAACTGCCTTGACTCACTGTGCAATTTATTTATAGCGAATTTTATTGCTATTTCAATGTCTGTCATTTGCCGCTGGGTCCATGTTCCTCTCCTGCTCCTCATTGGGGTCCTTTGGGAAATCCTCCACAAAGCGGCAAAGTTAAATTGACAATACGCAGTGCTGGGTCTAGGGATTAGTTTGGCAGTAGGTACAGGGGTTTTTGGGGTACTACTAGTAGCCAGAAAACTCTAGAAAACTTTATCAAAATTCAATTGATTTTGAAGCGCAACTTTCATTGACCCAAATTGGGGCAAACAACTCTGGAAACGTTTTCTATTGTTGCCACACAGTGGCTGTCAAAATAGAATTTCATAAATTTCATTATGGCGCTAGTTCGCTCGCTTGCTTGCAGCCCTGGCCTGGCCTGGCCAACACATTGTGCTCTGTCCCTGGGCAGCCCTTAATTCGCCAAAAACTTTGCTCAAAACTTTTGGCACTTGACAAAAAATAAAAAAAAGGGAGAAAAAGAAGAGATTTTTATCAATATATGTCAACGGGGTCAGCGGCAGCTGCATAAAACCAAAACTTTTCCAATAAAACAATTTATATACCCTGTAAATGGGGCAGGGCAATAACTCATGATTTATTGGAAGTTTTGAGAGTCACTTTATGGAAGTTCAGCCGTACAGGGTATCTGCCCGTCTAGCAACTACTACCCAATTAACTTCCTTTTTTTGTGTGTGTTTCAACTAGACGTTTGATGGTGTTTAATTTGCTGTGCGGCGTTGTGGCCATCGATAGCCAGCGGCACTGTAGCCGAATCTCAATCTCAGCTTAGAGCTCAGCTCGAGACCAGAATAGAGTTACGGGTCGGCTACCGGATTCCGTTGGCAATTGGTAAACATTTTCCGGTCAATTTGCTGCAAGTTGAGTTTTATTTTTTATGTTTTGTGGGTTCGCCAACTGGCATCGATTAACTTTTGCCGGCTGAGTAAAAGTTCTGGCGTTTTTTGGATGTGTGTGTGGGATGTGTAAATAAACGCATGGCAAACACAAAATTCTGCAACTTAAACTTCAACTCGTTTTCTGTGCTGTACTGGGCCAAAAGTAGCTCTGTCTCAGCCAGTTATCTAGCGATAGCTGCTGCTTCATTATCAGCTCGAGTCCTTGAGTCTGCGAACTCTTGAAAATTCCAAACTCTGCTCAACAAACTCCAGTTTCTACTTGAAACTTGAAACTTTAGTTTGTAGATTTGTTTATAGATTCTTTATGATTTTTAATACTAAAGCCATTTGCCATTTGAGCCACATACACTCGCTTATGTGGCACATTTATAAAGTGGTTTAGAGTTCGCCGAGCTCTTTAAAGACTTTTATGCACTCTCATAAACTCTGTCAGCTGCAGCAATTTTGTTAACCTGCCCCAGTGTTTTGTCAGCTCATTCAGCGGCCCATAAAAATATAATAAAAATGAGTAAATGGAACAGGGCGCAATGCCGTGGAGACGCTGCTTAGATACCCTGTAGAAATGGAGTTGGGGGAAGGTATTGGATTTTACATTATGAAAGTTTGAATCTTAAATTGTATATAAAAGAGTCTGGCTACAAGTGTAAGCTTCATGCTGGAGTCAAAAACGGCTCGGAATAGCTGGAAATTACGTATACGTATAAACAAACTTAATTTGTTTAAGTGCACGGGGTATCTAGCTGTTCATAAGACTCTATTGTATCCAACTCGCCGCCCTTTTCGCTTGTATTTTAATTTGTATATGGCATTACGCATACGCAACGGTGGCGCGCATAAAATGTTTCGCCAACTCGCATTCTCGCTTACATATTAAAAGCTGTCATTTTTAATTTGTTGCTTTAACGAGAAATTGTTTGAATTCGTTGTATTCCGACGACAGTTAATATTTTATAACAGTTGCTAATTTTGGGAGCAATGCAATTTAATTGTTTAATATGCTAACAAATAAATCATTTACCTCTTACTTTTTTGGCAAAGCACTTGTCATTTTTTAGCTGTAACTATTTTTAGCTATTTTTTAGCTCTATTCAATTTGTGGCAAAGTTTATCCCTGTTGAGCCATTTATTTATGTCATAAAATTATCAACAACTTTGTGCAAGAAAAACTCCACAAAAAAAAGTAAAAAATACAAACTATCATAATTTTTAAGTTGTCAAAGTTTGCAACAATTTTTCACGCTTTCCATGGTTTTCACGCCGTCGACGGCACCAGAGGCGCACACACAAAAAATTTCCCTTCAATATTGCAGTTGGGAAATTGTTTATGGTGGAGGGTGTGCATAACCTCGGGGTCATTATAACTGGGTGTTATTGTGAAATATGAAGAATTTAATGCAGCTGCTGTCAGAAATTATTTCGAGTTGTTTAATTATGCTTGGATTTCTGGCATTAGATATATTAGATTATTATTGTTTATGTTCTCGTGAAATTTTATGCAAAACTCGTAACACGATTTTCCCCTGTTTTTGTTGTGCTCGTTGGCTATGAATAATTATAAAGTACACAAAACAATTCAGACAAATACACAGCCGCCCTGCAGTACACACACATAGACACACAGACACATAGACACACCAACACACTCACTCAATTTGTATATTAATTAAGCCATACTTCAGCTTTCTAATATGCCAAATTTCATATTCCGTATTCCATGTGAAAAGCACTAAATCAACATAAACAAAGTTTTTGCTAAATATAGAAAATGACTTTCAAAGCTGTGTGTGTCAAATTAAAATATTAAAAGGGTATTATGACTTGGTAATGCAGTTGGTAACACACCAGTAAGCTGGCCAACTTTTGTGACGAGTTTTGAAAGCTTTTTAGCACCAGAAATTCTCTTTGAGCTGAATTTTATGTAAAAGAAAGAGTAAGTAAGGCAACACAATGTTACAGCTGTTGTTTAGGGTAAAGGATATCCAAGTAATAAGTATAACAAAGATTTTATAAAAAACCGACCACTCTTTCAGCTTTCACAATTTATTTATTATTCCCAAATATGCAAATTTCTATAGAGCATTAAATATTCGACTTGCTGTCTTATCTTTCCTTATTTGATTTTAAACAAAAATGTCTGCACATAAATAATTCAACATTTGTGGAAGCTGCAATTTGTTGACTGCATTTGGTGTGACACCTTTTTGGCCCAGCAATTCTCTGGGATAATTTGCAAGTTGTTACCTGCCTCCCCAAGCACTGCCAACACTCTCCCACGCTCTTAGCCAAATGTACTTGGAGTAACCAAAAAATATAAAGGAATGCAAAAATTTAGAAATGACTGAAAACTCAGTAGTTGCACAGTTGTGAAATGTCTCGTTTGCCACTGCCAACAATCAAGACCACAAAATTGTTTAGCAGAGACAGAGAGAAAGATAGAGAGCGAGTATTTTTAAGAGAAAGAGAGATGAATAGTGCTATGTGCTCTGTCAAATATGCAGAGTGGTCGTCTAGTGAGCAACATCATAATGCCAGTGCTCTGGGCACATTAACATAATCGGACGCAGGCTGCAAAGCTGCGAGCTGCGAGTTGTGAGCTACGAGGCGTGGCAGCAACGGTGGCAACAGCAGCTACAACATCATTACACCCTGTACTGGAAAAGTGTGAGTATGGGGTATAGAGTGTGTGGCAAAACAGACCATGTTTTATTCGACAGAAATAGTACAGGGTCTCCCACTATCGAGTACTTCCGCCTGGAGCCTTTGCCGCTAGTTTTCATTTGCACTTATAGCCTTTGCGCTCCTCCCCTCACTCCCCTCTACACGTGCCACGCTTTGTGGCACGTTGGCTGCTCCCGCAGTGTCAACAACGCGGCTCCATCGCTATTGTTTGGCGTTGGCGGAATAAACAACGCGGCATGTCCAGTGCAGGCAAACGGATGAAGGTGGGGGTAGGTCGAGGAGTAGGGAGGGGCGGGGCGCGGCAGCGGAGAGTGAAGCGTGGAGATTGTAGAAATACCGACAGTTGAAACCCGCAAAGTTTTAGCTTAGCCTGCAGAGAGTTTGGACCCTTTCTGCTGCCTTGCTGCAGCGTTCTCCTGTCTCCCCTTCCCCCCATTCTCTTCTCCTCCTCTTTCTTTCTGCTTCTGTTCGTTATGCACGCGCATAAATCAAAACAATAAAGTTCAAGCGAAAACAATGACGTTGCTCTGCATGTTGGTGCTCTGGCGATGGTGATGATAATGATAATGATGATCACCAAACAACATCATTATGCTGTTGATGATGTTGTTGACGTTGACGTTTGAATGGCATTCGAGCTACTGTCGCTTCTTCTACTCCAATCAACCATTGTTAGCCCTGTCTTCCCCTCTCTGTCCTTTATCCATCTCCCTCTGTGTGTTTCTCTGTCCAGTTTATTGATGTACTGCGACAAATTATGTCATTGAACTGCTGCATGCCCCAATTTCCATTGTTGTTGTTTTAGCTGCTGTTGTTGCCTGTTGTTGCCCCGCAGCTGAAAATGAAAAATTACGAATCTCAAGTCCGTCCCGCTTACAGCTCTGAGTGACGATGTTGGCATGCTCATGAATAATATTTATTTGATGCATTTGTTTAGTTGATTTTCCGGCTCCGTCTATGTTCAAAAACGAGCACAACACAGCGAAAAAGCGGAAAATTAAACAGAATTTTCAGCATTTGAAATATAAAGCTGTTAAGACTGAAATTTGCAACGGAATTAAGGTCAATTTGCAGTCCGATTGATGAGTTATAATTGAGTTTATGGTGTTTATAGAGTTGCGTTATTTAAGCTAATAAATAAGCGATTTTGCAAAAGTTTAAAGCGAGAAATTGGCACAGGCCGTCGATAAAAATTATATAGAAAAATTTAAAACACAAAAATTAAATTAATTAGCGACGTTTTAAAGCTAGATAAACTCATTAAATTATCTAGGGTACAAAACAGATTTAATTTTAACTATAAAAGCCATTTTTTCATACAGATTTTAATTGATTTTTGCAGTTGACAAAATGTATTCATTCCTGACGAGATTTCCACATGCTGTAATATTATTATTCATAAAATTAAATTATTTATATTGGCATTCACTTGATGTCGGCTTAACACGGCTGAATGCAAGTAAAAAGCGTTTTATGTAAATGTATTAATTTGTATTTAGTATGATTAAATGGCACAAACACACACTCAAACCCTTACAAACCCATGGCTATGCGATAAAAAAGCCAAACATTCAGTTTGATGCATACACAACATATTAAGTATACGCCGCATTGGACAGCATTCAACTTTGAACCGCTGGCCATAGTTAACATAAATTTAACGATTATTAATGGCCATTAAACGAGGCCAGAAGGCAACTAAAATGAGACAATGGCTAATGGATAAAATATTTTTATGATAGCTACGGCTCAGTTGTCGTCGTCGTTGTTAGTGCGGCTAATGGAGGCGTCTCCTGCAACACGAACTCGGACAGGACTCGACATAAACTGGACCCATTATTTATTGCTTTAACATGAGTAAAAGGCCGAAAAAAACAACACACACACACACTGACAAAAGGCATGCAAAAAATAAGCGATAAAACAGAACAGAACAGAACAAGACAGAACACGATTGTGCAGAGCAGAAAAGGACGATGAATATCAGCGGCAAACGCGTGACGGGACACTTTGCGGCTGCTTTCTGGCTTTGTGTATTAATGAACAGGAGGACGCCGGGTCTGGGTCTGGGTCTGTGTCGGGTCTCCTGGTCGAGATACCAAACAAAACCAAACCAAACGAAGCGTTGATTATGCGGCGAGTCCTGGATAAACACACAGAAAGCGAGGCACAAAAAGACGGGGAAAAGAGGGAGGGAGAGTGGGCTGATAGAGCCACAGACAGACAGTCGACACTATACGCTCGAGTGGGTGGAGTTTGGGGCGATTGTTTCCACCTTCGCTAGTGACATTAAAGTCGCGTCGTCATTATGATAATCAGTTTATTGTTGTTGTTGTTGTTGTTATTGCTCATATTGTCCGGCATTGTTGGGTTAACGTTGCGTGCTTAAATGCCGCCAATTGCGTGTATCTCAGCTCTTGGCTCAATATATGCCCAGGTGTATAAGCTACGTGTCAGTGTGTGCCTGTGTGTGTGTGTTTCTGTGTGTTGTGTGGCTATCATAATTATGCAGCTGGCTTAATTATAAAATGTTACTCTGCAGTTAACCTGGGGAATTAATTTATACACACAGGCTCATTACAGCTGCTGTACTGACTACGATATATCCGTAAATCGAATTAATTATAGCTTTATTTCAGGAGTAACTTTTAAAAGCCGACTTAAAATAGCAATAAGTTGAAGTATTTTAATTCAAATTGTTGATACAATTTACATTTATCGCTGGGTTTTAAAAATAGTCATGTTTTCTCAATTTTATATTATGAAAACCCTTAAACAGTCATAACTATTGCTGTATGTAACCGATTCTGATGATGAATCAACTAAATCGAAGAGAAATTTTAAAAATAAACTTACTTAGTGTAGTTTTTGCTGCACTATGAGCAACTTAAAACCGCTATAACTCTTTATAAAAACATTATACCCATTAAGTTTATGAGATACGGGTACAACTTTTTGCCTGGTCAATCACAACTTGGTTTACAGTTAGCTGGCCAGGCTTACACGCAGGTGCATGGAGTGGGGTAGCGCAAGGGGCAGGGGGAAGGAGCACCGTCTAGCTGCAGGGTTTCGGGGTGTTCATTATGCCATTCAGCTCAGGTTCATTAACTAATTTTAGCACAACATAGCACACACAAACAACATAATAAATTGATGATAGAGCAGCAAATACTGCATGGGAACTCCCTTAAGAAATAAACTGTGGCTTTCTACCCCTTTCGCCTCTGTGCCCCCGTTCACCGCCCCCTCTGCTGCTTTGGGTTAAATGAGGCACACAATGCTGTGGGCCATTTGAAAAGCTAAAGCCTAGACTTTGGACATGTATATGGACTGATATATACACATATGTATCTGCTGATATATAAGTTGCAGCTTGACATCACTCACCAGAATATGCTAGCCACAAAAGAGAGAGAGAGAGGAGAGACAGAGAGAGCAGAGAGATTTGTTGTCATTTTAACTACTTTGTTTGTTCTTCAATTGCGGAATTTGAATTTGAATTTGGAATTTGAGAAATTTACTAAAGCCAATTGCATCTATTTAGTACTTTGAGTTTGCATAGTAAATTTCATTAGGCCAGAAACTCAATTTGAATTTGTATTTGAGTCTTGCAACTAAATTTGTGTACTTAATTGATTTAATGCGAATGGCATGACGAATACGAAGATGATGACGCACACGAGTGTATTCACTGGCTTCGCATCAAAGAGCAGAATCATCTTCCTTTTGAATGCCAAATATTTTAAATTGCATTACGTATCTCGACTTATGCAAAATTCCATCCTTTACTCGTAGTATTTAGATATTTTGTGCAAATTTGCCACAAAATTTGCAACTGAATCAACATTCGGTTGCCACAAATTTCGGTAGCAAATGCGCAGGGCGTAGTTTGATTTTATAAGGCAGTGTAAAGGGTTTTAAAGATTATAAAAAGGAATTGGCTGAAAGAGGTCTTCATACTTATGTATATAAGTTTATTATAGAAATAGAAAGAGAGACTAGAAAAGACAGATAAAGCTCTCTAATGAATTATGGAATAAATATGTGGCTTTTAAAAGAAGCTTTGACTTAAAAATATATCAAGTAGTCCAGCGAAACGAATGCAGAAAACCCTGTTTTTATTCCAAAGCAATCAAAGTTTTTCTAACAATTTAATCAGTGCTTAACTTAGTCAGTATTTGAGTAGTATTTTAGCTAGAAGCTAATCCATAGCAGAAAATCTATTCAATCTTACCCTAGCAGCCCTTTTCCTGCTATTTAATAAACTCATTAGACCCTTGTACCATTTTCCCAACTACCGGGTCTTAAAACAGCCACTGAGAACTGCAATGAACACATGAATACACTCATGAATACTTGTGCCCATGCTGCTTTCCTTTATATGAATATGTTAAGCCAACGAGCGAAACATTTTTAGCAGCAAATTTAGCCAGAGCTCATCCTTTTTAACAGGCAGCTTAGTGTAAACTCAGTACTTTGCAGTACTTTCTATCGGTATGCTTTTCTCTGACAGTTCACTACACTTGCTGCCTGCTGCCCTGGTACGCTCCTCCGCCCGCCCTGGCAGATTTAGTTGTAGCCGGATCAAAAGCAGAGCTCTTTTTGTAGGTCATGTATGAAAGGAAGTTTAACTTTGTTGCAAATATATTTGGTATTTGCATTTACTGCAGTCACATGTGCAATAACAGCAGCAACCAGAACTGTTACAACAACAACAGCAAAGTGGCAACAACAATTCAAAACCAGTTACACGCCTAGTCAATTACACAAAGAGTCAACACCAACGCATCGTTAGCAACAGAGGCAACATCGGTTGCCCCTTGGGAGCTCCCCTGTTTCCCCTTTTCATCCACCTTCCCACCTTTGTAATCTGCACTTTCCTTGCACGTTTGTCTGCAATTTGAGGCTTTACTGTCACTCAACAGGCATGAGACATGCGTGGGCTTCAGACACAAAATCCCACGCCCAAAATCTCTTGGCCAAATCGCTGACTGCACTTGCGCCTTGCCAACAAAAAACTAAGCAAGGCAGTGGGTGTGGCTGCCACAAAACGTTTGCGGTCGAAGCGACATGCGAATCAGCCCCCAAAAAAACCAGTAACAAACCCAAAAACCAGAAATAGAACCCACAAAATCCAATACCTTAATCCCGTAACCAGAAACAGTGCCAGCTGCAAACTGTAGCAGAGCGTAGTGTAGTGTAGTGCTGTGTAGCGTAGTGTAAAACGACATTGACACAGACCCTGGCCGCTTGCAAGCAATTGGAGGTTAAGCTGCAGATAACGCAGACTCTTTGGCTCCCCGAACGCTGCGCCTCGCGTCTCTCGTGGCCAACACGTGGGCGTCCATTAAAACGTATCGTTGGCCCAATTTGTACGACAAGGCACAGTGGGACGAAGTGGTGGAAAAGTGGAGTGAGCAAAGAAAAGTAGGAAAGTTAAAAATGTTATTTAAAATACTTTTAAAATTAGTAAAATATTATAACGCTTTTAAAATAACAAGTATTTATAACTTTGTTATTTTATTAATCTATCTATCTATCTAGAATATTTAGATTTCAATTAAATATTTTTAGTGAGTCCCAGAAAAATTTTGTTTTCTTTAGAACTCGGAGTTCAAATCATTAATTACTTGCAGCAAGTTCAATACTTATCTATAAAATATATTATTTAACATTAAATTAAATCTATATATACCTAAAACAATTTCTGACTCATAAATATTGTTGCCTTGCGTTGATAACCTTTTAACTGTTCGCTGTTCTATCAACTTTGTGCCACTGTGCGTTGAGGGATCTAATGTTAGCGTGCGTTTTGGTTTTGGCGAATGGTTGTTGTTGCTGCGTCATCAAAATACATGTACGCCGTATCAATACTCGTAATTATAAATATATGTATATGGGATTTAGTATTCGATATTCCGTATTCAGTCGAGTACTCGATGGGCAATCGAATGGAACGAGATAAGCGAACGTTGGCTTGAAAATGGAATTCAATGCCATGACTCTTGTGTCAGCATCCCGGGGCGTAGGTTGATGATGATGATGGCGATGAAGGCCCTTCAGTGACGTCACTAAAGTTAATTGAATTAGTTTGGAAATAGCGGAAAATGTTGGAAAAATACAAAAAAATTGATTTGCTTCTGTTGTTACAATTCTTTACAATTTTCCCATTAGCCGACGGCATGAGTAAACATTTTTCGAAATGCAGGCAGAGTCCCCTCTCCGTCCCTCCACCACCTTTCTGCAGACGCCTCTGGTTCTTGAGCTCCTTTCGGGGCACTTGAAAGTAAAATGGAATAAAATCAAATTGATCTAAAATACATTCAAACACTTTGGCTTTGCTTTATTGCTTTTGCTTTAGCAGTATTTTTAGAAACTAGGTCAGCGCAGCTTTTCACCTGTCCCGGAACTACTCCTCCCGCTCCCACCCCCATCCCCACTCAATTTGTCCTCCCCTTTTTGGGAAAATCAGCAGAGAAAATCTACAAATGAACACATTGCAAGTGTCTCCTTGAACGGCTTTCGGTTGGACCATTGGCAAATCGTACACGATTTGTGTTTTAAGCACGCTTCGTTTCAGCTGTGTGGCATGTGGCAAGTGGCAAGTTGCATGCGACCACGAGTGCCGGTGGCAACTAGATATATCTGTCCGACTGCCTGTCCATCTCACTGTCTGTCCGTCTGTCTGCGTGCATTAAAGTTGCTGTCGAGTGCACGGAACGAAAGATTGTTTGCTAATGTTTTAATTAAACATCAACGCTAAAAGGGACAACTTGGTTATAAATAATTTATACCGACAGTATGAGCAGAAATTATCCTGACAAAGCAACACAATTACTTGATTTAGGTAGAAAAAGAATTAATTTTTTAAAAGCAAAAAGTCTATTTAAATTAAGAGATAAGCAGCTCTATATCCCCTTCACTTTTCTCCTGTCCATATACTAACTCCGTCCACTGTAGTCTCTATGCTTCGCTGCTAATTTTCGGCGCCTTGTGTCTATTTTTATTTGCAACACATATTCTCGCATAATTGAAAATGTTTTCATACAGTGTGTGTGGAAAAACTTTGGTCACCCTCATCCAAAACAGCTAAATTTGTGTGTGAAGTGTGTTATAATTGACAGCAACAGCAGGCATAAATGCCAGTGTGATATATCTCAAGTGGTATGTGGTCTCATCTTCATCGATTCAAACTTACCAGCAACAGAAGCAGAAGAAGCAGAATCCTTGTGTGCACTCTAAAAGATACTTTCGTGTGGCATGCACCCTGGGAATTGTTGTCAAGTGATTCACAGATACGGCGTACCCCTGTCACCCTCAAAAAATGTCCCTCAAATGCCGAATGCTATTGCCAACCAACTCAGTGAGAGACACACAATTTCTAATTGTTACAAATTTGAGTTTTAACAACTTTTATATGAAGTACAACAATCTGGGGAGTTGTGAATATAACACGAATATTTAATAGCCTATTTGAAGAATTAGCTAAAGTGCCTACTTTTCGTAATTTAACATTTATAATGCCATAAAAACTTGAGGAATTTATGAAAGAAATTGGTGAAAGGATAGACATTGCCATTAACTGGGAAATAAGTGAAGATAACTTGGAAAATGTTTGAAAACGAAACCTTAAGACTTTTCTGCCTATATTTCTAATGATTTTAATTTATTAAAAATTAAAAAAATTATTCCATAAAACATTCATTTTACTCTAAATACTTTTCTTAAGATAGTATCTTTATATTTCAAAAATATGCTGCCAATTCCAATAAATTATTTTAAGAACTTTACATAAACCTTAGCAGACAGTTTATTTGTCTGATAGAAAAAACAGAAATAATTCATTGGCTGTCTTTAAAAATACCTAGAAATTCCCTAGATAGAAAGGTAACTTTTCCAGCTGAGTTATTGTTAAACTTCCCCGCAGATTTCGCTATATAGAAACTCGATTACCTGATGTTGTCAACCCACGTGTGTTGTGTTGTTTTTGGGGCAGCAACTGTAGAAATCTCAGCACATGCAGCAATTGATGTCAGTCCCATTGATTTATGACAACATAAAAGATGAGAAACAAGCACAAGGGAGAAGTGCCAATGAAGTAAAAGAAGCAGAAATTAGTAGGATAAGGGGAGGAGCAAGAGAAACTCAAAAGACACACGAGCGTTAAAGTGTGAAAACTCATTAAACGCGAGCAATTTGTTTATGGAGGGAACATTTAGCAGGGGGAATTTGGGGGAGAAGGTGGGGAATTCGACGCCTACGCAACGGCACTTTAGGAAGGGGAGAAAAGGGGGCACAACTGCATCGAGTTGCATTCATCAGTCAAATGGGGCGCACACACACACAAATACACAAAAGTCTGACAATTGTCTGGCCAATGAGTCAGTCAGTAGTCGATTTGGAGTATTTTTTGGGGGCAACAGTGGGTTAACTTGACTGTATTCTGCAAGTCATGCACCCCTGCAGAGGGAAACTGTGGAAAGTGTTGGCGTTGCATTCAATTTACTGCAGACAATTGATTGTTTTTCTTTTTTTGTGTTTTTTGTGTGTTTTCTATTACTTTTATTTTTGTTTTTGGAGCTCGAAGCAAAATCAACACAAATTGAAAACGATTATCAATATGTCTGGCCTGTCAGGGCCACAGGGTGGTGGGCGATGGGCGGTGGGGAGCAGGGCGTGGCAGAGTGCTTTGTTAGCGGGGGGTGTGTGTGGAACAGCGCGAAAAGCTAACAAAAAACGCAAAAGGGCCAGACAAACAAATAGCACGAAACAAAGCAAAACAACAACAACAACAACATCAAGTGCAACAACAACAGCAACAAAACGCTGACTGATAAATGGGCAGCCGAAAACAGCCAAGTAAGAAAAAATAAGAATAATAAAAAAGGCCAAAATGATGTGGAGCTGCAAGAAGTTTCAACGAGGAGGCACAGTAGGAGTCTTGCCCCTCACTCACTCTCCCCTCTGTCTCTCTGGGGCACACTTTAGTGTTGTTATTGCCGCAATTGTTGTTTTTACACACTAACATTGAGGCCGTAATCGATTTCCTTTGGGTTTTGCTTAAATGATTTCTAACGTTTTTTATCGTCTGTTGTGAGTCGAATTCATTAAGATCGTAATGTATTTGTAATGAACAACAGCAGCGATTAGTCACCAACAAATAAAGTTATTTACAAGATTTATATGAAACTCATGATTGAAATGAGTTAGAGAACTTAAGACTAAGTATGATAAAGATTTTAGATTTAAGTTGAATAAATTTTAAAGATATAATAGCAATTAACGGTGATTTATGCTATAAAACCTCTGAAGTTTCACATTTAATTTAATGTAACTCTATAGATTTAAACAGTCTCATTAGAGTATACAAGCAGTCGGCTTTTAAAGTCCAAATTTGGTGTTACTTATTATTGTAGGTCCAGCTGTTGCTGTTGTTGCTGCACCGCTTGCCACACGCCCCAATGCAATTTACGAAAATATGCTGAGAGTCTACAGTGTCTCCCCCGTGGCCCTTGTTTGCTGCCCCTGCAGGTTTTCCCAGTTTTCTTAAACGATGCCACAGCAGAGCTCAACAATGTAAACAAAATGTATCGTAAAATAAATAGTTTTCAAAACCATTAAAGAAAATGAAAAAGGCCAGCGAAAAGCGAATAACAGAAATAACAGCGAGTAGAATAATGAAGAAACAGAGAGAGTGTGGGGGGGAGGAAGAGTAGAGGCCCGGAAAACTTGGAAGCCGCGGGAAAACCAACGAGGTTTGAAGCCTTAAAGATTCAGGCGCGAAGTTTGCGGCATTAAGTTTTCAACATGCTCAGCAAATTGTTTAATGGTCGTGCCCCTACTGCCGAGAACACCTCCAATGCTCCCCACACTCCCTACTCCTGTACGAATGTGTGTGTGTGCAACATGATGCTGTGGCATAAACATAAATGCCCGAAATGGAATCGTCTTGCAAAGCAAATTAAATTGAAAAGTAGCAAACTGAAATAACTCGAAATGAAAACTTGAGAGACATGTGTTATTAGCCAGAAAAAACACAACTATTAAAACGGTAAATGGAGAATTGAAATGCCTGAGCACTGGGGAAAACGGTGGGAATGGGAAATGAGGCAAAAGAGTTGTCGACCAGGCGACAAACATAAATATTTGATGTAAATTGAGAAGTGCATGCCCCATAAATTTGTAGCAAGCTCTGAAGCTACACCTAAATACAAGCAAACAAATACACAGTGGCTTGTAGAAATAAACGCACAGTGGCAAAGAGGGAGAGCGAAACGTAAAGAGACTTAAAGAGTCATTCAGAATTCAGTTGTAGAACAAGCAAAGTGATGCAAAAGTTGAGATAAAGTATTTATGCCGCAAATATAAAATGCGAGACGAGAGAACTCGACTTGAAAAACACGAATAACTTTTGATTTATATATTTCTGCTTTAACTTAGAGCACTTTTGTAGGGTAAACTTGAGACTCAATGAAGTAAAACATTTTTTAAACTTTAAACTCGGATTTCATTTACTTATCAGACTCTACTCAGTACAGGGTCTAATAAAATGGAAAAATGGAGTTAAGGCAAAGCAATGACAGCCACTGTGGAGGCTTGCATGCACAATTGAAGAGGAAATTAAACAAGTTTGTCTAACGACGAAGAAAATAAAGTTTTTATGCGCGCGCCTTAAAGTATGCAGCAAAAGATGCAAACAAACAGCAGCCGCAAACACAGAAACAAACACACACACACACACAGCGATACACACAAAAGTTGTGCCTAAGCGACAATGCAAGTTGTGGTTGGAGGCTGTTGTGGGGGCGTGGCATTGTCAGGCCACATTGCGTTGCCTTCGCCGTTCACCACTGTCACTCGACGGCAGGCTAAACTTTTTGAATCAATTTAAGTTCTGACATTTTAATGATAAATTTGTAACAGAGCAACAACAACAACAGGGACAAGAATGCTGCCAAGCCATTGTTGTTGTTGTTGTTGTTATTCTTGGCATTCACTCAGTTGAGTTAGAAAAATGCTGTTTGTAAATTATTGCAAGTGTCTTTCAAAGTGGTTAGCCCATGTTGATGGCTGCATTTGTTTTGCCTTTTTCTCTTTCTCCTTCTCTTGGTTGGAAAAACTTATACCTACATTATGTGAAAAGTGAAGAAAATTAATGGAAAACTTGCTGTTGTAGTTGCTCTTGTTGATGAACTTACCAACAGCTGCTGCTGACAGTTGCCATGGCTAAAACTCTTGTCAAATTAATAAACGAAATAATCAGAGTGTACTTGAAATTTTCTGCTCGAAATCATCCTTATGAAGAAAATAATAAGAATTCTTCGTTTGGTTTTTGTCTGCCACTCAACTTACTAAATAGAATTGCAATTTCATAAGTGAATAGCCGAATTCTTTGTTAAATTTAATAAATAACTGTCATGAGCTGTCTTGTCAAAAACTTAATTTGTTTTCAAGCTAAATTTGACTTTTATTTTAGGTGATTTGTCAATAAAAACTAGTAGTTCCTTGGGCCCATAGCAGTTATTAATGAATGTAAGTGGTTGAATAGGTTTTAGTCTTTATTAAAATGATTCCAACTTTAACTGAAACCTCTTACAAATCAAGTCTATTACACGAAATTTCCCACTGAAACAGCTGTTGATTTAGTCACCAGAAATGCGCTTTGATGTCGCCAAAACTGCAAACATTTGGCACTTAAAGTTTGCTGCTTAAAGTTTTATTTTTGGTTTGTTTCAAGTGTGTTTGAGTGGGGTGTGTGTGTGTGAGTGTGGGTTTTCTAACCCAACGAACACGTGTCGGCAAATGTTGATACTGTGAGGGGGGGACCGCAAGAGTGCCTCGGCAAATATTGTTGTTGCTCATCTAAACCTCATTATTGACTCATTTGGTTTGGGCCGTAAAGCGCCTGAAAGTATGTTGTCATTATTTAGGCGACAGCCGCAACAATTTGCAATTAAAGTAAGCCACATGTGCAGTTAATGGCTAAGTCCACACTCAACCACACACATACAGGCACTCAAGCGCACACACACACACGCTCATACCCAGCTAAATACACAAAAAGATACTCGGTTATAGATACAGCTGTCTCCAGAGTCACTTCGCTTTTATTTGCAGCATTATCAACATTTTGTTTACATTCGATTTGAAATGTCAGCAAATTGTCGTTAGTTTATAAATAAATAAAAATATAGCACGCTCGCTTGTACTACATAAATGTGAACTAGACGTTGTCAATTAGTTGAATAAGCTAGTGAAAGTATCTTTGTAGCTTAATGAGGATTAAACAGCACTAATGACTGTCTTTCTAATTCTAATTATTATTGATTTGCCATTAACTTTGTGGCAGGGAAGTGAAGTTTGGGTACAAATGATTTTTTTGATGTGTTGTTTAATTGAAAAATAGTGAATTATGTCAGGTTTGTTAGGAAAATCTATTAACCTCTGTCTTTCTCTAATAGTGCCATCAATTTTTGCCTTGAAAGTCTGATAAATAAATCATTTTAGCTTAGACACCACTTAAACCAATAATTTAGTTGTCATCATAAAAATCTTAGAAGTCTTGTAACCTCTTCAAAGTACTCTCTGTCAATCAACTGGTGCTTAACCTCTTTAAAAACACTTTGAAATTGTTGCAAGCTCCATAAACTATTGCTATTTGTTTGCTTTGTACAAAACTATAATAATTCATGATTAATCATAAAGTTTTTTCTTGCTTCGTTTTGCTTTTTGCAGATAAGACGACGCAGTCAATGCCTGATAGCTGAAACTGGGTCTCTCGTGTGACTGATAATGGCCCTCAATGTTGACTGCCACAGCAACAACAACAACAACAACAACTGGAGCAACAACAACAAACGGTTTATAGGGCTGGCACAATGGCCAAGCAAAATGAATATTTAAAAATTTGGAAACATATCAAATGGCGAATTGAATAGTGAAAAAAGTAAAGAAAAGTGAAAAGTTTGTAAGCAGACATTGAGAAACATAAAGTGCCATAAGAGGAAAGAAGAGAAAATAGTGGAAAACTATAGAAAACTAAATAAAACGGGATTTATTTTATTTTTTTTAAACATTTCTAAAACATATCCCAAAAAGCAAAAGCTGCCAACAACAGAGAGGGGAGCGGTAGAGAAGGAGAGCAAACGATACATATATAAATATAGAGACTAACTTTTAGTAACCACCAACAATATGACAATATCAGCAGAAGCCACAGCAACAAATAGAACAACCACAGCAACATCAACAACAACAACATCAACAACTACAACGTTTAACATTGCAAATCGGCTGCCAGGAAAATCGTTGAAATATGAAAAACTCATTAAACAGCCGCAAATGCAGTCGAAATTGGGAGGAACTAGCGTGACCGGCACACAAACGGATGCCGCAACGGAACTGGATGTGGATGTGGATGCAACAACAGCGGATGTGAATGCAACAACGAGTTGCAACAACCATTTCAATAAGCATTTCGGCAATGGAAATGGAAATGGTCATGGCTATGCACACCCCACTGCCCAACGACCTGCCACGCCCACTGGCAGTGACCTGCTGCATACAAGCGTACACACGCACACGCACACACACCACATCACAGATCGCACAATGCTGTTGCCAGCTATGGAGCAATCATCATCTAACGGCTTTCTAGCCAACATCGGCGGCATTGTCACGTACAAGGCCAAAACCAATGGCTGCAATGCCAACAACTACGACTTTAACTCTACCTCATCAACGAGTCTTGCCAGCAATTCCAGTGGAGCAGGAGGAAGCTGTGGTGGAGTAGGAGGAGGAGTAGGAGGTGGTGTAGGTGTAGGTGGCGCCACAACCATTTCCAGCTGTTGTAATTTAATTGCACGTCGCTGCTTTGGCATCAATGTGCGACGCTGCGTATACGTACTGTTTGCCATCACAGTGCTTAGCATTTTATACTACACACATTACGTGGGCACCGATGTGGTCTATGGGTGAGTAATCTAGTGATGTGACTGCTGAATCAGTGTCGAAAGATTGCCAGACGCCTAAGTGATTTAAATGGGTTTGAATTCGTTAAGAAAACGGGGATTCTGTAGCTCAAAGTCTTATTTTAATAGACAGCAATACTCTGAGTTTTAAGGCTTTAAAAATATACAAAGGTTAAGCGAAATGAGATAGAAATCTCTGCTCAAACCGATAGAAAAATCAATGCATCAAATAGTTTTTCATCACTAGCGAGCGTGCCAGCTGCCGCCCACCTGTCCCACCCACTTTCCCAATCCAAAATTTAAGCCATTTTCATTGTGTTGCAAGTGGCAAGCGGATGTGCAACCAATTCACATCATCGCATTGCCCATTTCGGTGCTGTCCAGCTGTTTGTAGTGTTCGTTTTTGATTGGATTTCCTTTCTCTCTTTTTCTTCTCACGTTTTTATTTTAAAGAACTTTTTTTATTCCCTTTATTCGTTTTCTTTTTTGCAATAATAATGAACAGGTGTATGGCAGGTGCGAACAGCAGTCTCTTGTTCATATAGCATTGCTGCACTGTGTTTGTGCCTCATGTTGCATCAACAATGCAAATAAATTGTGCAAAAAAAATGTATTCATCGACTGTTGTCGTCGGTTTAAAGTTTGTCAATAAACCCAAAGACCCGAAAACAGAAGGCGCTTTAAACCAGGCTTAATAGGCCAGCAACAAACATGTTTCAACTTGTTTGCTTGTCACAAAAGCATTTAAAAGTATCTCAAACAAAATTGCTTCTTTCTGAGCCATTTTAAGGCTGCTTAATTGCATTTGTAGACTTCTCTGTGCTTCTCAGTTTGTTAAACTTGGTCAAAACTCAATGGATTTCCAAGTTTGATTATGGTTTGATCTTTTCATTGTTTCTCTAATCGAATTTTATATAATTTTCGTATAACTTCCATTTCCTTTATGCTTCATTGACCTGCTGGTATTTAAATTTGTTAGCTTATTTAGCTGTGCAAATTGTTTCAAAACAGCATAAATAAATTGTGTTAACTTTTAGCTGCATTAAAGCTTATTTCAAGATAAGCTGCTGTGCTCCTTTCTCTGCGCTTCTCATGCCTTCAAGGCTGGTCAGTTTTGGCACACAAAGCACTTCATATGTGTAGTTCATTCTACTGAAAACTTCCTCTACTTGTGTGTATTTTATTCAGTAGAAAATTTCCAACGTTGTACGAAAGTTTTTAACTAGTTTTCCCCTTTTATTGTTTCTTAGCAGAATGATCAACGATTTTTATGTGACTTGTTTTCCAGCAAACTTTTTGCGCCCAATGAGCTCGACTGTCTGAACCTTTGGGTTAACTAAAAGTTCCGTTGGCAGAAAGTGCACGTCGTTAGTTTAGGTGCAAAAAAAGTGGATAAAACAGCAAGTTGAGAAATATTTCTCATAATTTTTAATTGCGCGCATAAGTAAGAAAAAAGTAATGAACAGGGCAAGGGGTAAGTGAACTGACTGTTAAAGACCCCGTACTTATAGGATATGTTTAGCCGATTTTAGCCAAATTTGGTTTAGACATTCCAGAAGACTCCTAGCACATCATTTACGAGTTTGGTTAAGATACTTTAAATATTACGATAGTGATCGCTATAACAACTTGGGTGTTAATGTCGGCTCTATAATATATAGTGAAAGTGTCCCAACAGACCCACTTTATGAACCCCTTAGACCCTGTACTGCTATAAATTCAACAGTCTTAAAATTATGAAAAGGTTTTTGCTGTAAATTTATTTGTTTTTCACACTAGCACAGCACTTTTCCACTTTTTTTCAGAGGTAAAAGGCTAAAGAGCAAGCGGGGGGCAAAGGATAACGTACCTGGCTGTTAGCTACTTTTGCGCGCAATTATGGTTTACAAACATTTGGAGGTAGCAAACGTGGCATGCCCCAGCTAAGTGCAACACGACTGCAGCACAAGAAACACAAACAAATAAACGGATAAAGTTTTGATTACTTGGCATCAGCTGCAGCAGCAGCAAAAGTGGAAATTCCTTAGCTCAAGTCCTGGACTTGGTCGATTTTTGTAGTGGATTTTGGCCTAAACTTTGAATGGAGCCAAAAATAGAGTAAAGGGGACGCGAAGAAGCTATTTATATTTGAGATCCAGTTGATTATTAAATATTTACTTTGCCGACTGCACTTTGAATTTAATTTGCCGAGCTTAACTTGGCCACAAAGTTCATTAGGTTTCCAAGTGAACGCCATCAATTAGAGTGCAAAAAGGACCGAAAAAGGATTGAAATTTCCAGAAGGCTCGACTCAAATTACTTGTTGTGCCTCAAAATTTACTCAATTTTAATGAATTCAAATGCCTCTGACAAGACCCAGTGTGTGTGGGAGTGTGTGTAACTGTGTGTTTGTTTGTTTCACTGTGTGTGTCCTGTCCATGTTCATGTCCATCCGTCCGTTACGTGCAAAAAGCGGAAACATGTGACGTGCCACCTCTCTCCTGTCCTTCCCTCTGTGGTTGCCCCTCGGCGACAGGCAGCCGCCAGTTGCTGATGTGCGTGTTTGTTTATGCTGTCTGTCATTATTTGTACACACACAAACACACACACACACTGACAGACAGCCACTTTGACATACAGACGTATGCATGTGAGCTGTTTTTTAGACCCTGTAGCTGGCAAAAGCAAAGGGACTGAAAGATATAGCTGCTTAATGAGGCACAACCAACCATCTAGAAAGGCTGCTCTAAAAAAGTACAATTTGTAAAGACTCTACAGAGTCCTTAAACTTATAAATACCAACTTCGACTAACTACAGAGTCTCTTGCAGCCAGGTTCCCTGCCTTAAGCTCGTTATTCGAGTAGCTGTTGCAGCTGTCGTTTTAGGTGCAAAACGCATTTTGACAAAATGCAAACCTACGTGATTTGCATGCAGTCACAACACGCACACACACACACACACACACACAAGCCCCAAACACACACAAGTACAAAGTCCTCTGTCAGTACGCTATAATTGATTTGTAATGCTAAACATGCAGACATGACACAACAAAAATTTCAAAATCGTTATGACATTTTACATTTCTACAAAAATAGAGCGAATCAAATTGTTTGAAAAATAACGGTTTAAAATTAAACATTTATGCAAAAAACTTGGAACTAAATTGAATAGAAATTGACAAGAGTTTTTTCAATTATCTTGTTTGAAAACCTTTTTAAATTTATTAAATAATTTGTGAATTTTATGAGTTGAATATTAACTTTTGAAATGGAAACCAGAGCTCATATTTCTTTATTAAATAACAGATTTTATAGAATGGTTTTCAAACCACATGTAATTTAATTAAATGCTTTATTAATCATCATAAATATATTTTGAATTTATTAATATATATTATAATAATAAATTATTTAAAATATTCATATTTGGCCAACTAAATTATATTTTGTCGCCCGTTTTCTTGGCCTGATTTATAAATTCATGGCATATATTTAGCGTTATATTTGCAGTGCGTGTTAAGTGCGATAAATGGCATTTGATGTTGCATTTGGCCCGTAGCCAGTGCATAAGGGGGCGTGGCACTGCCAAGAACATTAACTAAACTCAACTAAACTAAAACACTAAACGCGAGTTTGACTCTCGATAATAAACCCATAAATTACACAGCCAGTTCAGTGAATTGTGCAAATATTTAAGCACAAAACTGAACAACGTGATGGCAGCTCATGTGTGTGTTAGTGCGTGTGTGTGTGTGCAACATGGCGTATGCGTTATGTGACATACAAGTTGTGTGCATTAATTGACTAAGCATTTAAATGCAAAATGCGATTATAAATGACAATTGCCAGAGGGCCTCAATGGGCTTTGTGTGTGAGGGTGTGTGTGTGGATTGTGCTTGTGTGTGTGTCATGTTTTGAAAAAGTGATTACATATGAAATTTACAGTGGCAGCTGCAAGTGCAACAGCCGAACAACTTAACCATTAACGCTTCAGGATGATTTTCATTAAGTAAACGATAGCTTCTGTCTCTTTCGCACTCACCTCTGTCTTTCTCTTTCTGGCCGTGCTGCTTGCTGGCGAAATGCAATAAATAATTACATTTATTTGCTTTAAAAGCAGTTACAATCAGACAAACAAACAGACGCTCTGCTCCAGGGACACAACTCGGCTCTTGCTGTCCATACGTCGTCTGCCTTTTGCATATCCTGACACATCCTGCGCCGCCATGGTGTCGGCCATTTCGCTTCACTCCAGTTCACAGTTCATTTGGTCCACTGTGCAGCTGCCTTCGTTTCTACCTATTTCTGTATTTTTCTTTTTTGCCATTTTACCACTCATTTCCGTTGCAATCCAATTGAACTTGGCTTGCTTGATTTATTTAATTAACTTTTCTGTTTTCTGTTGTTTTTTTGTTTTATTCCCATTCTCATTTCGTTCTGTTTTCATCTCGTTTTCCACTTTGCCGTCGAACGCTTAAAAAATTGGCAGTAACCGGCACCGCAATCGTTTTGGGGAATTTTCTGCTTAAGTCCTGGTTTCTGCCCCAGCTGCGCCTCTCTTTTCGCTTCTCATCGCATGTAAGTGCCGGCAATTTCTTTTCATTGTATGCAAAACGAAGGCAAAGAGTGAGCAAAAGGACTGAGAACTGTTTGAGTTAACTGAAGGGGTAGTAGCATATTGAAGTGAGAATGACTTGCTGCGAAATTTATGCGAATCTGCCAGCGGTGCTACAGTTGAACACGGCTTGATTACATTTTTTCGAAGCATTTTTAAAATTGGGAAAAGTTGCAATTCATCTGAATAATACTTCATTTAAATCTACAGTGCTTTCAGTCTGCAGTTAAATGAAAACCACAAAATCGCTAAATTTGCTTTTCTAAGCATTTAAAGAAGTTGTCAAATTATCTATAATTTATTGGGTTTATGTTGAATAGAAGTTGATGGCATTTTCCTTGTCTAGTCAAGCAAAGAATCTATTAGCACAAAATTGGCAATTCATTGGGGTTTTTGCCACGTATCGTTGATTGCGGGAATAAAAAGTTGGAGCTGAACTCCCCAGTGTCCTGTGGGAATATTCCACCCAGTCTGTTTTCTGTTGCTTTTCTACTCCAGTTGCCCCTTCAATTACTGCTTCACAGCACTGACGTTAATTAGAAACATTGCGAATGCTTTGACTTTAGTCTGGAGTCTGGAGTCCCTTTTGCTTTAAAATTCTTGCATAATAATCGAACTTGATCGCATTACTACAAGCTGCTTTTGTCACATTCCCATTCTCGCTGTCACCGCGTCAAATTTCCACCGAAACTTGCAGCGGTTATTGAAGCATCGCCTCTCTCTGCGCTTCTCAATTTGTGCCAACTGTTCGCCTTTGTCTTCTACGAATCGATTGCGTTTCCTTTCTGTTTTTTGGTGAGTTGAGCTGCTTTTTGCTTTTCCCTCTTACGCTTTAGTCATTTTTATTTCGGTATGGAAATAGCTATATACTTACAGTATGCTGTGTATATATAGAAATATTTATGTATGTATGTAGAGCACATATCCTTGCGCTAGATTCGCCTTTTTATTATGCTACGTTATCCCAGCTGCATTACGTATGCGCTCCGTTGGCCGCGCAATGCCGTCTCTTTGCGGCTGCTGCATTTGCTACTTTGCAAATTTATTACAAATTTTTACATACGATTTATTGTTTGAGCGTGCCGCCTTCAGCTACCCCACGCCCTTACCCAGCACTTCGAGGGGTGGTGATACCCGGTACTTGCTAAGAAGGGGTATATTTTGTGTATAAATTTAAGGACTAGAAATCTGCGTTTCCTGTTGAGCTATTCTTATCAGTTCCTTTAATCATTGTACCAAATCTCATTTAGATCAGTACTGTAGTAATGAAGTTATACCTAGTTATAGTTTCCAGGTCCCAATCCAGCATAACTCTGTAGCTTTAGTCCCCAGAACATGTTTTTTAATCGAAAACGGGTATTCAACAGTCGGGTAACCACCAGAAACTATCCCACTTGCTTTTCTATTACGCTTGTGGGCGTGGCAGTAGCTTTACCGCCCCCAGCGCATAAAATTCCACTAAACTGTAAGCGCATGTGTGTACGTGTGTGTGTTTTTTGGGGTTTATGAGCACACGGATTTCAATAAAAGCAAGAGTATTGTGTCTTCAACTTGACTAATAAGTTCTGGCCACATTGATTGCCACTGTGCACTGTTGCTGCCACGTTGACAGTGCAGCGTTTGCGTTGCATGTGCCGCTGGCGATGCCGATTACCAAGTTTGTTGCATTTACTCGCATAAATAACACGTAGCAAATGCATAAACTGACTTTTTGTTGCCTAATTTATGCAGCACAAAAGACGCCGCTTGCTGTGCCACGCCCAAACAACTCGTTGCGCCCCCTTTTTTACTCCCTTTTCATGATGCACACGGCCAGCTAGAGAAACGGAAACGGAAATTTTGTGCTGTGCACAAATAAATCAGCGTATAGCGTCAGGAAAATCAGCAGTAAAGCAAAAATAAATGAAGAAAAATACAGAAAAATACGGAAAAACAGGCCAGGTTGAGCTGACGTTTTGGTTCTTTGGCTATTTGGCTGACTGACTTGCCAGCCGCGTTGCATGCCACGCAAATGTTGCACGAAATGCAAACAAGGCACTGCAGCCAGAATTTATTTCATCTTACTCACGAAATACCCAGAAGAGCGTTTAAAGAGTAATAGCTGAAAGAACTATTGCTAACCGAATGGAAAATACTCTTTAGGATTTGGAGTTGGTGGACTTACTGTCTATAAACTATTTAATACAATATCAGCTCTTCGTGACTATGAAAAGAAAGCCTAAAAGCTTCAAGTATAGCTTAAAACTAGTCTTAAAACATACCCATAAGTACAAGTCACTTGAGTTGAGCTTCAAGCAGCTCTACGAGCACTAAGCTTTTCCTTAACAGGCTGTCTAAAGAAAGATTTCCCTACTCGTTTACTAGCAAATATACCTCTGTAGCCTTCACTCATTAAGCTATAGAAATACTCTAAAGGGAATTTAAATATTTCTTCCAAAGTTTTAATATATATTCCCTCAAGTAGCATATGGGCTATGTCTTGGAATGCCAAATACTTTGGCTTGATTTATAGCATTTCAAATGTCTTGTACTTCATTTGTTGGCAGCGCCAAGACACATGTTGCGATTACAGGGTATTTCTAAAGAAATAAAGAACATTTTTGGCTCAGACTCTCACCAAGTGTGTGTGTGTGTGTAAATTTCTGGGTGTATTTGCTATCTAAATATTTTGTTTGCCAGCGCCAAAGTTTTGCCAGCTTGAGAGTGGTAAGAAGAGGGAGCGAGGGGAGTGGGTAAGGAGACAGGTCCTTGCAACGAGGGCATTACTTGGCTTGTTCGTTGTGTCCTTCCACTTTGCCGCATGCTAAAAGTATTTACATTTTTCATTGCAACAAGAAGGCGTAGCTGCATGTGTGTAGGTGTGTGTCTGTCTGCCTGCCTGTGTGTGTGTGTGTGTATAAATACCAGCAGAGGATGCCTTTGCACATTCTGGCTTGGACTAGGGCTTGGCCTAATAGGTTTTTGTTAATTTTTGGGGATTTCTGCTTGAAAGGGGCTCAAAAGGATTTGAACACATGTTGCCGTTATCCTTTGTTCCTTTGTTCTTGTGCTTTTTCCTCTTCTTCTTGTTGTTTTGTTGCGTCTGCAGTTGGTGAAATTTGTGAAAATTGCATAAGCCCCATATAATAAAATGCTTTGCCGCTTTCGCCAAACGGAATGCAATTTGTTGAAGAAGTTGAGCATGGATAAAGGCAATACAGGTCAAAGGTGAGCATTTGGTCTCGACGCGAGGGTGCAAAACTTTTCTTTTCAGCACACAATAAGAAAAGTTTGTAGAGAGAAGTCGAGCACATGAGTCCCTTAAAGTTGAGCTCTGCTTTCAGCTCAACTCCTGCTTGTTGTCCTGTTAATGAGTCGCAATGCAAATGAAGATATGAGACACAAGAGCAACAAAGCCAACAACAACAACAACAACAACTACAACAACAAATTGAAACAATAACATTGTTTGCAGTCCATTGTGTTGTATTGGCAGCAGCAGTGGCAGTGGCAGCATCTGCTTTTTGTCCTCCTTTGTCTGTGCACATTGCGCATACGCAGCGTTGTCTTGACTTACCACAGATTACTTCTTTGTATGACTGTGTGCAGCCCTTCGCCTGTTTGTGTTGCCACTGCTGCTCGACTAAGTAAATACAAGAAATGACTGCCAGTTCCTTCGCTCCTGCTGCCTTTCAAATAGGTTTTTCTTTACTGCCAACTGCCAACGCCATCGCCAGTGCCAGTGCAATGTGGCGCATTTGTTTATACGAGTACTCGGTGCATTCCAAGTGAATGCCGACAGCCGACAAAAACTAAGGAAAATTCTTGGTTTTTTCTCAGCGTTGACCTTTGCTGCAATGCACTTGAGCTGTCCTTAGCACTGAATATTCTTTATTTGTGTTCTGTGCATTAAAATTAAAGTTGAATGGTTAAACTGTTGCATACTTTTGAGGGTTCATTCACTACTCAACTACTAAAACAATTTGCAGTGCTTACTTAAAGTGTTCTTAGTTGAAATCAACTAAAAAGCTTAAAGCTCGAGGTCCTTCCCGTTCCCTTTCTCCTTCTTTCATAATTAATTTTAATATTTGCCCATAAAATATTTCTGCTTTCCTGCAGCATTACTTTAACAGCACTAATTAACCCATTTCGCTTTCTGCTTCCTTCTCTTTGCAGTCTTATACAACGCGATACACATCCAGCGCCGATCATAAACTGCCGCATGATGAACTCCGCCGGGAAACATGTACGCGACGCCTCTCCAGCGCCTGATCATCGCTCGGAGGCGCGACTACGCATCGATCCCAAGGTGCTGGTGTTTGTGGAGACGACGTACTCAGGGCTGGGACGGGATATTGCTGAGCTGCTGGTCTACAATCGCATCAAGTAAGTGCTGGCTCGTGTTGGCTAAGAGGAACCATAGACAATTAGCTCAGACAAATTTGCATAATTGCAAAAGGCAACGATGCAATTATTGTGCACCCAAAAGTAACTGGCAACTGGCAACCGGAAGTGGCATCGTAACCGACACCAGAAATGAATTGCGAACGCAGTCAAGTGCCAAGTGGAGAGTGGCGTAGAGTGTGCAGAGTGGGGAGTGGAAAGTGCTGGGCAGAACGCCAGTCGAGCAGCTGCCATCTATCTTAGCAGCAGCCTCTCTCTTTCTCTCCCTCCACTCTCTCTTCTCCCTTTCTGCCTCTCTATCTGCGTTCTGGCTATTGTCAATGTTGACCCAATTTGGGCAACTGGCCATAAAAAGGCAGGTTATGAAATTAATGCCGCTCTTTGCCTGCTGCTAGTTGCATGCCTCATGCTGCAGGCAAACAGTGCAGCAAGCAAAGCATTCCCAGTTTAATTGGCAACTTATGCTTTTGTGGTCGAGTGGCTGCCACGCCCCCTACCCTCCCCTATTTTTACCGCCTTTAACGAACCGGAAACCGTCAGAGTCATGTCTCCTCTACAAATTTTTTGTTCTCTTCTTTTACCTGCCACAAAGTCAGCATTTCTTAGCTCCTTACCAAACACATACCCTAACAATTGCAACCACATTGTGCTCTAAAGCTCTTGAATTTTAATGAGCTTTCACTTTGCGGCTTCCAGTTTTTGTCTCTAATCTGTTTCCGTTTCGAAAATTAGTTTCCGGCTTCGTTGCTAAGCGTTTTCCTAATAATGCTTATTGCTATAAACTGATATTTCAACTGATTTCCATTACTTGGAATTGCTGAGCAGCTTGATTGGTGTGGAGTACATAAAGCTTGAAGGATTTTGTTTACAAATTCAGCTTTAAAGTTAGCTAGAAATTATTCCTTTCAGTGTATTCCATCTTTAAAGCTAGATAAGTTCACTTCTTTATCTGCTTTCCGGCTTTTCTATCGCCTTTTATATCCCCTTAGCCTTTTTCTAGCTACTTTTAGCTGAGCTTTGAAAAGTCTGTCTAACTGCCAAGCTTTGTGATTAAATTTCCAGCTAGAAATTGGCTAAAACGTAGCAGAAAAGCAAAGCTGAACTATGAATATATGTAGGTAATCCCATTGTCCAGGGCATGTAAGCTTCGTTTTTGCGCCATTATTCCAATTACTTCACACACACACTAGCACACACCTTCTCCCGCTCCTCCCCCACTCCTTGCCGTGCCGTGCCTGGCAGGCATGAAAAGCAATTCTTTAGCCAGAGAATGCTTTGTGTGTTTGTGGCCGCAATGACCGCAGGCTGTAAGCCTCCTGAAAAACCGCAATTATAAAGGCAGCTGAGGGGGGCGTGGCGCAAGTAGGTAAAAAGCGTGGGGGGCGTGGCGTTGGCATACCAACTTTTCAATACAATTTTTTGCAGTTCTTATATAGTAAAAATTTCTGTTTTTTTTTATTTTATTTCATTTCACACTTTTCACTTTTACATGAGAAATTAAGGGCACGTGTGCAAATTGCGGTTATAAGGCGTCGCTAGCAAAAAGCCAACTAACTGTGGAGTGGGGGTGTGAGAGAGAAGAGGGAGAGTGTGTAGAGAGAGAGAACTGGCTAAAAGTCAAAAGGCTAAAAATTTCAATTTGCTGCTTTGTTGATGTTGTCGTTGCTCTCGAGTGGCAAACGAGAAGTTCCAGCTTCCAACTTCCAGCTTCGTTCTCCATCTCCATTTTCAGACTCAGCTCCAACATCAGCTTTGAGTTGCTTTGTGTTGTATAATTAAATTTTGTCGTTATAGCCGAATAGATTACAGACCAGTGAACAGGCATGTGTAAGACCCTGTTATTAGATTTTAAATAGTAATTATTTTGCATTTCGGGTTGAAGAAGGCAGTCATAGAACTCTGTATGTTTAATCCACCACAACTTCTGCTAGCTGCTCTTCACTTTATCACAAGCATCATACCCACCTTTACTGCCCAATTACAGGGTCCCACTACAAGTAACTGCAGAGGACATTGTTGTTGTTGCTGCTGCTGCTTCCGTTGCAAGTATCTCACTACTTTGGCTGCTGTCAGGCCAAGTGCTTCAACTCTAATGAGATTTCAAGCACAAATACGAGAGCTTTCCCCAAATCCAAGTGTGCCACGCCCCCTCCACTTGCACTCCCCTGCCCATTTTAAGGCTGAGAAATGTCTGTTTTGTCCCATTGTCTCTGTGCAGTAACCGAATATTCAGACTTGACTTGACTTGCAGCTAATCAGTGCATTGCTATGTTACCAAGAGTAGGAGTGTGTGTGTGGGAGTGTGTGTGACTCCGTTTGCTTGTTGTGCGCTTATCAATGACTTCATTAGAGCTCTTCAGTTGACTTGCAGCATGTCGAGAGCGAAGCATGCAACAAAATTCAGCACAAAGCAGACAACAAAATTTCATTAACATTTCCAGCTCCAACTCATTACAGTTAATGACTGTCTAGCTAGCTGTCTCCCACCCACATGGTAGCCCGTTCCTGTGTGTGTGTTTGTGTGCGTGGCAGGTGCTACTTAATTAACAATTATTTATGAGCATGCGTCGCGTAACGTTGCAAATTGCGCCCAAGTTGCCACTCAATTAGCTGTCTGAAAAATGCGCGACACACACACACCTGCGGCCAGAAAGAGAGCCAGTGAGTCGAAGGGAGCCAGGTAGAGAGTCTGAGTCTGGACAGTTAATTGCTGAGACCCTTTTGCACACCTCTAGCTCCCTGCCTTCCTCTTCCCCCTACTCGCCCTCTGCCTGCCTTGCTCTATGTTGCTTTGTGCTCCAATTAGCCCATGTTGCCCTCAAATTGATTGATTGCCAACTTTCAAACAGCTGTCTGCCTTCCTCTACCTCTCTCCTCCCCACTCTCCTCTCCTTGCCTCTTTTGGCTGCTGTTCCACTCAATTTTGTGCTTGAGCAGCGCAGACAAATGGCATTGCCCCGCAAAGTATGCAAAAGTTTTCAACACAAAGTTTTTTATGCTTTTTGGGTTTTTGTTGTTTTTTGGTAGCACGCCTGAAATGGGTACGTAAGCCGGGGCCAAAATCCCATAGTACTGGATTACAAGTTGCCCCAAAAGCATTAACACGCCAAGTTGGCTCCCAATGTTGGCATCTAATGCGCCGTGAAATTCTAATGGAATTTCCTAGGTAATTACGCGAGAACCCAGCACCAAAAAAAATACACAGAAAGAAAACGCAGACTCCAAGCTGAGCAGGAGCGAGTCCTCGTCTTGGTTGCTTTTATCGGAATGCCATTGGCAGTGCCACGCCCACATTTATGACGGGTAATAGCTACTTAACCTTATTTTCAATTTTTGATTTGGCTTTTGTGCTAGGCGCACACAACGCATCACGCCGCTAATAACATCAGTCAGTGGAGCAGAAGCTGAAGTCGGCACAGTGGTCGAAATGGCTGAAGAAGTTGCAAAGAATTGGGAGGAAAAAGAGTTGAGTGTTGACTGTGCTGCTAGCCTTTCACTTTTTGCCAGCTGTTGTGACGTCTCTGCCCCACTGTGCGTGCAACGCAAGCAGCAGTGGCAGCAGCAGGAAGTCATCAGCAGCCTTGTTATCATGTGCCACGTCTGCGTTTGCTAGTAGGTGTGTGTGTGTGCGTGTGGGTGTGTAAGGGGGCATGTGTGTGTGTCTGCGTCTGAATAATGTAGCATACTTGACGGCGGCAGCGAGCACAGAACCTGCGCTCATCTCCTTTGTTGGCTTCGTTTGCCGCTGATTGCGCCACTGGGAGCCCAAAACTTTTAAAACGCGAAATGGCAAACGGCAGCAGAGGCAGCAACAACTACTCGATATAGCCAGCATATAAAGCACCCAACCGAAACCAACTTAACCACCATCAAAAACAGTGGAACAGTGGAAGTGTCTTCCCCTTCAGCTTTTTCTATTGCGCTGACGTCAATTCACAGACACATGGCGAATGCCATAAACAGTCACCACAATTGGAAGCTTGCCATGGCAACTTGGCTGCTGTTTCAGTCACGCTGCCACCCCACTGTACCCCTCTCTACCCCCCTTCTCCCCCTTGGCAGCTGACACAACTCCTTGGCTCGTCATAATCACACCCTTTTGCGCCAATGTTTACTTTAATAATGTCGCGGAAAATTTTTATTTTCAATTTTTCACAAGTCAATGGAGTTAACCTGCTACATTTTATGGCACAGTGGGCAGCAGCTGCTTGTGTAGTGTGTAAAATATTGGAATGCAAGTAGGGCAAGTGCTAGCGAATCGGTTCGGAAGAAAACTAATGGAAATTTTTAAGTTTAATGATAAAAATAAGAAAAACGAAATTGTTAATAAAAATTCTTTTTGATTTAAATGAAACGATATGGATGTGTGTAGTGGGTATTGAAATCGTTTATGTGTGTGCAGGGCTAGGGGATGTAGGGTAGGGGGTAGTCGTTTCACAGGCATGAGTGTGTATGTGTGAAGGATTATTGTTATAGTTATTAGTTCCAACTCTTCTCTCGCTTTCTCCCTCTCTCTGCCTCTCTTTCCCTCAAAAGTTGTGAGTGTATGTACCTTTAGTCTGGCAGATCAATGCTTACAAATGACACCACCGGCTTCATTATATCATTCTTGGCCGACTTCTTGCGTTTCTTGTCGTGCTTGCTAAACTCGTGCAGTGGCTCCGTGACGGTCATGTTGCTGGTAGATGAGGCGGATGCATCCAGTGGCACTGATTGTCCCGCCTGAAAGCTAACGTTGCCGTATTCCTGAAGAAAAGGCATGGCCGATAACAAAAATTGGCCAAATGTTTTGCGTATGCCAAACCACCACATGTTGCCGCCCTTGGCCGTAAAGCTCAGAACGATTAAGGCCAAGATTGAGACCAGCAACGGTGCAAATACTATGATGTATGGGAACTTGGTTTCGCCATCTAGTTTGTCGCAGATGAGCACCTGGAAGCAGAGCAACGGCAACACGGTAAATAAGTTGCCAACTGCCGCATTTCGAGCCGCTTTCTTTTGTTGCAAGGAGACATCGGGTGTGCGCATCATGATGCCACAGAATATAATGTTATAGAGCACACTGACCAGGCTCAAACAGATTCCAATCCACATGGGCACCAGGACCACATCCCAATTCCAATACACAAATTTGTCCAGCTTCAGGGGTAGTGCTACAAACTGCAATGCATTGACGGCCAAAAAGAGTTCCAGCTCAAAGGAACGATCGTGTTTAACGGCCCAAACACAGGCGCCCACACTGACCACAGAGCCAAAGATTAGCGGTATGAAGACTTGAACCCACAAGTGTCGCTCCGATGTTAATTTATCGCATGCCAGAAGCTCAAACATTAGCAGGATCAGGTGCAGTGATAGCGATATGAGCATCGCTTTGAATTGTGTGTAGGAGTCGACTTCCAGGCGATAGTGTGGATATCGCCACCACACAATGGCGCCCACAATGGCTCCCAATATGGCGGTACATTTCCAGATCCACAAAGGTGTAAATATGGCCCAATAGGGCCAGTCTATGTAACCATCAAGACGCAACGCAAAGAACGCTACGAACGTAAATAGACTGCAATGCACAATGAATTTACTTGGGTTAAAGTCACGAAGTAATGATTCCAGATTCATATTCCCGTTGGTGCTGGTGATGCTCAAAGGAGATCCAAATCCTGATCCTTGTGAAGTTGCTGTTTCTTATATTTCTTTCGTTCTTGCTCTTGCTCGCTCAGTAGATGCTACTTTATGCCTGGCACTCGCTTAAAATATTCTCTCAAAATTCTGTCAACTAATTTTCAATAATTTTTTTATTAGCACACAACTGCAGCACTTTGAAGAAAGGCATACTATGTATAATAATTAATTAACAAAAGTCCGAAAAAATAACTAAATAATTCTTCTATATTATTTTGTCTGTCTGGGTGTCTGACGTTTAGTTGACAGCATTGCCACATCACTAGCAAGTGCGTTTCTGAACGATCTAGCAGCGCCCATGTCTATAAGCATGAAAGTTCTTGAAATTAAAGTTTATCAATCATTCTGTATTCTAATTTATTACAGCACAGCTAACATACATTTTTCATAACTTCTTGCATAAATTATAAATTTGTCGTGATAAAAGTCTGCTTGACCCACTGTGCCAGCAGCTCAGACAACAACTAGAAGTTGACTTGCTGGCAAATATTGTTATACAATATAGTCCACGTATATGTACCTATGCATACATGCATGCAAGTGTGAGTGTGTTAGTGTGTGCGTGTGTGTGTGTGTGTGTAGTATAAATAAAAAATATTTTTCTCTAGCGCGCTTCTTGCCACGTGATGGGGCATTGGTTGCTGTTATCGTTGTTGCCTGATGTTGCCACTGCCACATGCTCAGATTGCCAACAAAGAGTCAAGAGACTGAGAGGGTTGCTCGATGACTTAGGGGTGAAGGAGAAAGGAAAGTGGAGAGTTGAGAGTGGTGAGGTGGGCAGAGGTTAAGGTGCCACGCCCTGTTTTGTGTGACAAGTTGGGCTGGGCTGACTTTGTGCGCTGTTGCCGCCGTTTGTTGTTATTTTTCAACAAATTGGTTATTTTATTGAATTACTCAAGCAGCAGGCAGTCGCTGCTCTCCCTCTCTAGCTCTCTCTCTCTTACACTCCTTTATCTCTATCTCACTCCCACACTCTGACCTTAAGTGAAGCCACAGGCTCTGCCATGTCTGATTATATTGGCCTAAAGAGGCGTCGCTGTGAGGCAGTTTTGCTGTAAAAGAGTCAGGATGCCACACAATGTGTTGTTAGTGGTGGCAGTTTAGCTTATTTATAGCTAAATTTGGCTTTAAAGCGTTAAAATGCTGGGTAAATCTATGTAAGCTACTTTTAGCTATACTTTACTAGCTTTCAGTAGTCTGGCAACACTGTTCGTTGCCTTTGCGTGTCCTTCGAGCTGAGCCTGCCTTTTCTTTTGCCATTCGCCTTAAGTAGTTTTGCCGCGTATAATAAATTTTCTAGTTTAAACTCATTTATTGCCCTCCACAATTTCAATCCCAATCTACGCCCCTGCCACTGCCCCTCCCACTCCTCCATGCCCCCCTCTGTCCGTTTGTTGTATAATTTTCACATTGTTTAGTGTCCCAAGCAAAGTAACTCTTAACTGAGTTGCTTTTCTTAGCTCTTGTTTATGATATATGAATAGATTGCCAGCGACTAACTTGGGGCTAAGTAGAAGCCACTCTGTGTGTGTGTTATTAGGTGTGCGTGTGTGTGTTGAACTCAACGAAGATTTGTGTTCAAACTGCCACACGTTCTTACGTATACTTAATAATAAGTGCAAATTGTAGGTCATATTAATGTTGCCCAAAATAGCTTAATTCGAGCCACGTAAAATTGGCTGCGAAACGTGGCTAAAAGCCATTTACCATTTACCTTTTACCATTTACAATTTTCCCTATTGATTTTCCCCGACGCGTCAGTTTATTAATATTATTTATGCATGTGATTTGCGCATAAAATTATGCTCAAACTTGTTAATTACATGAATTTATTACTCGATATTAATGCTCTTAATGGATTGCACTTGATTTTGTTGGGTTTTCAAATTTAATCAGTTTAGACACTCAATTTTCAGTAATTTGGTATCAAAATTCAGCTAATAGCATCAGCTGTAATAATTGTCAAATTAAATTTACTTTTCAGTGGGTAAAAATGGGGGAATGTTTAGGAACTAGCGACGTCTACTTACTAAACCAAACACAACTCAAAATTCACTTGGTTTGTGCTACAACTAGTGACAAATTCTGAGTTAAAGCTGCTGCAATTAGTGTTTTTAACAACACTGCTTTTGTTGCTCTGACATAGAAAACTTTTAGTTGTTGTTTACTTGAACTCTTTGGAAATTATTAATGAAATGCCTTTGTTTAGGACTGAAATTAACATTTTATAGCTTAAGTAAATATTTAATTAAATTTAGTAAGTTGTAGATACATAAAATATTTAGTAAGTGTAGTGTTGTGTATGTAAACTGGAGACTTCTCTAAGATTTATTTAGTGTTTCTTCTACTTCAAAGGTTTTGCTGATTCCCAAGAACGTTTTTGTATAGAAAAGTAATGTATATCAAACTAAATTCATTACCTTGTATATACGTTTTTATATAGATACCTTCACTCCACTTAATTGCAGCTATAGTCGACACTATCGATCCTCTATCGATTTCCTGCCTGACTATTTAACGCTTATTCAGCGCTGAAATTGGCACATTTTTGCTGCTTAATTGTCGGCACAACTTGTGCCACAACAAAGTTTTTTGCAGCACGTGTGTGTGAGTGTGTGTATTTGTGTGTTTCCATGCGACACAATTACGCAAGTTGCTCTAACTAATTGCAATATTTCTTGCAGCTAATCAGGCAAACTTTTTTGGCCAAATTGTTGGTCAGGTTGTTGCCAACAAGATTAAATGCCAGAGATATTAAATATGTCAGTGAGTGTGTGTGTGTGTGTGTGTCTGTGTGATAAGCTGCTGTTGCCAATGCAAATATTGTGGATTGTTTGATTAGCGAAAGGAGCGAGAGAGAGAGAGGGAGAGAGGAGAAAAGAGCAACATTTTGCAGCTCTCGCCCTGCAGCTTAATTTCCTGACGCGAATATCAACAAGGCAAAAAGCTGAAGATGCCACCAAACTTGAAGTTGGCCCCAAAGCGCTCTAATGAAATTACAGCACACAAAAGAGCATAGACTTGGTGGAGGGGGCACTAGGGAGTGGGCCAAGGGTGCTAGGGTCGTTTGGGGGCGAGAGTTGAGAGGTGACAACACTTGAGCTGTGCGACGCTGTGGCAAGTCAACTAAAACTAAGCTCATTTAATGCGTTGCATAAGCCACGAGGGTTGCAAGCACTGTTGCAACAACACGGCGAATAACTGTTGCAACAACACGGCGAATAACTGTTGCAACAACAAAAGCAATAACAATGCAACATTAACAACAAAAACAACAACAAGGAGACGGAAAAGAAGAAGAGCAAACAAGCAGCTCATGTCGGCATTTGCAGTTTTACGTGCATCCTGAGGAAAATTTAACACCTCGTACAAATGCAAACAAATGAGCAAACACTCAAACACACACACACACACACACCAGGCACTTCATCATGTGTATGTGCGTGTGTGTGTGTGTGTTAAAAAAGCAAGCTTTATTTACTTGCAAGTAATACCCGTTAATGGGTTTTTAAAACAAATCCGCTGCGGGCCTTGCAAATGAATTTTACGCTCTCGCTCTCACACACACACGCACACACATACAGTCTAGCTATCTCCCTTGCTCCCCTTGTCTCTCCCGATCTATCTGCCTTTCTTTTCGCCGCTTGTCTCTTCCCGCAATTAAATTTCAAATATCAACAAAACGCTTTTAAGCCAAGCAACAAAAAGAGACAGCAAGTGTGTGCGACAGACGCTAGACAGAGACGGCTATACTGGTAGTGTGAGCGGGAATGGCAAGTGTCATTATATAGTTAATTAAACAAACATTTGGCGCTGATATTAACGCTTTAATTAATGCTCTACATGTCGAGGCTAACGAGGCGGCGTTTTAAGTGCTCGACACCTTAAAAGTATGCTATAAAAGTTGTTTTAATTGCACTCGCCAGCAATGGGGTTGCTTGTTTCAGGTAGGCAGTTAGTAACAAGAGCAAGTAGTTTAAGTTTACAGGAGTTTTCAAGAGTTTCCTTTGTATTTTAAAGCAATAAATCCATCAGTCCATTAATCATATGGATAACATATGTTTTTAAGAGCATACTTGTAACCTCCATGGTCACTTTATCACATCTTTTCCAGCACACTTTAGTTTTCTTAGGAGCAAAAAGGTTTATCTCACCTCCATGCTCACTTTTCCATAAAAAAAAACTGTAATTTCCTTACTAAGCTTAACTTTTCACTTAATTTTACGCACCACTTGACACAAAACTCCCCAACTATTGCAGTTAATGTAATAGTTTAATATTTTACTCCACCTCCATGTTCAGTTGAGCACTCAACTTGATTTACCTTTAACCCCATTAAACATTTAAGCGACTTTGTCAGGGGGCAATTCATTCATTTTATTTAGCGTATCTGTATCTCCATTTGGCGTATCTCATCTTTAACTCGCTTCAGTTAACTTTCCATTATTTCTCTTTGCTTCACGTCGATTTTTCAATATCCCGTTGGACAAACGGGTATTTTGAATGATATCAACCCCCGAACACAATACCATCTCCACACTCTGTGTGTGTGTGTGTTTGTGTGTGTGTTGCGGTCCGTTCGCCTCTTTTTTGCCGTGTGACACATGGTCTCGTGTTGACGCGCCATAAAATATGCAACGCATGCAGTATGTCAAATGCCCCCCTCTACCCCCCGCCCACACATTTTTCAAGCCCTGCCACAAAAGTAGCCACGCCCCCTTCGTGCCACCGTTTATTCATCGTATCATAACTCGAGTCTCGTGGGTCAAAAGTCATTGCGTTCATGTTTTTTGCTTCTTTTGTCAAGCCCATTGCATGAAAAAACTATCAATAATGTGCCACACCCACACACCTACCCCCCACACACACACACTCACACCTACCGTGTGTATGAAATGTTTTGCCCCATGACTTTTATGCAGAGCGCGTTTCACGTGCCACGTTCACCTGCAAAATATTTTAATATGCTTCAGAGAATGCGCATTGAAAAAGAAGCAGAAAAAACCGAATAACACCATCCATCTCTTTCGCACTGCCACGCCTCCCCCCTGCCCCCCGCTCTCTGCTCATATTTTTGCGTAAAAATATTTACAATATGAGCCCTTAACCTCGACCCCTTCCCCCCCCGCCCGCTGGCAAATTTTTTGCTGCGATTTTCGTGGTTTTTTGGCATATTGAATCGCATTTGGCCAAGTTTTTAAGCCGTTTGTCCATTCGATTGTTGTTCTTGTTTAGCTTAAAGCCCGCTAAATGAACGCTACCTGGTTGTGGCACGCTACCTGGCATATAATTGGCTTAAATACATATATAAACATAAACAATTTATTTCGCTTCGCATTCAATCAACTGCAAATATTTTCATATTTATGCATAAACTTTTTCATGTGCCAAATACAAACCAAATCCATTTCCTGGGCTCCAAACGGAGGTTCCCGGATTTTGGCCAAATGTAGCGGTTTTTAGCCGGTGCCCGACCGTTTTCAGTTTCCAGTTTCCAGTTGGCAACAATTTAAAATAATAAAATCAGTCTCACAAATATGCAATGTAATTATTGTTGAGGTTTTTTTTTTTTGTGTGTTTTCCCCTAGCAAAATTGTCTCGTAATGCGGAAAATGGGGAAAATATGGAAATGGGAAAATTGTGAAAACTGCATAAATGTGTAAAATATTTTATGTATTCCTGTGTGCAACATAAGAATAAATGCAACTGAAATATTTATGCATATTAATTAGTGGATTCGAGAGTTGGAATATCAAAGTAAATTAGTCAAAGGTATTTAATCAAATACAGTGAGCTACAAATATTTATTTATTTACTTGTTTATTTATTTATGCGCATTTAAAGCGTAGCATGTGTTACACAAACTATGTAGCAAAAATATTAAAATATTTATTAATATTTGCAACAATTTGTTTGTTTTTTAGTCAACTTTTAATACATTTCAGTTGGTTTTTAAAGCTACATATTTTATGCAGTTTTATGGGTTCTAAATATTTGTTTATTTAGCCCGAAAATAGCTTCATTTTAATGAATTTATTGCCACTATTTATTTATATTATTTTTTACGTTTTATCTTAGCTTTTTCTGCCAAAATCTCCCTTAAGATACTCTAAACTAAAGCACAACTTAAAGATACTTCCCTACAAGTGTGTGTGTCTGTGCTTGGCAGTTTAAGTTTCAAGCCAACAAAATTGTGGCTTGTTTACTTTTTGGCTTCTCTGCTTTTCTTCCCATCTGCTTCCTTTCCTTGTCCTTTCTTTTGCTTTATTTTATCATTTCTATTAGCTTATCTGTGCTGGAAAACACTCGCAATTTATGGGCAAAGTCAATGCAGCGCTGCGGGTAGCGTGTTGCAGCAAACAGCTTCTGACAGCCAGTGTCAAATGCAACGCTGTGTGTAGTTATATAGCTCTCTGTCTCTGTTTGCCTTTCTTTTAACTGTCTCTCTCTATTAATGTCAAGTGTGACATGCAGTTTGACACTCTCTTCCAATTGCTTGCCACTGACAGTTTTCCGAGACTGAGCTTTCCTAGCTTTTCATAGGGTATTTCCATTGGGCAGACAATGGAAAGTGGATGTCTCTAGTACTGGCCAAATTTAGTAATTAACTTACTAATTGGGTAGATTTGGGCAATGTTAAGTGAAATTCCTGAAATGTCGACAAAAACTTGTCCAAATTTTACTCAAATATTCCCCTCTCTCTACTCTTCCTTGCAGATACAAACTCGAGGTAGCCGGCAAGAGTCTCCCAGTGCTAACCAACCTAGACAAAGGACGCTATGGCGTCATTGTGTTTGAGAATCTGGACAAATACCTCAACATGGACAAGTGGAACCGGGAGCTGCTGGACAAGTACTGTCGCGAGTACTCGGTGGGCATCGTGGGCTTTCTGAGTGCCAGCGAGGAGACGCTCGTGGGAGCACAGCTGCGTGACTTTCCGCTCTTCGTGCACACGAACCTACGACTCAGAGATGCCAGCTTGAATCCCGAGTCTTCAGTGCTGCGACTGACACGAGCGGGTGAGACTGCTTGGGGAGCACTGCCAGGCGATGATTGGGCGGTGTTTCAGCACAATCACAGCACCTACGAGGCGGTGGAGTGGGCACAGCGGAACACGCAGGAGTACCCAGTGGACAGTGTGGGGCAGGTGCAACTACCACTGACCACTGTGTTGCAGGATCGGGGGCAACTCGATGGCATACAGCGCGTGCTCTTTGGCAGCAGTCTGCGCTTCTGGCTGCATCGCTTGGTCTTTCTGGACGCCCTAAGTTATCTTAGCCATGGTCAACTGAGTCTCAGCCTTGAGCGCATGATACTCGTCGACATCGATGACATTTTCGTGGGCGAGAAGGGCACGAGACTCAGACCTGACGATGTGCGTGCTCTTATAGCCACACAGAAGATTATAGCTGGCATGTTGCCGGGATTCCGCTTCAATTTGGGCTTCTCCGGGAAGTACTATCACCACGGCACGCGGGAGGAGAATCTGGGCGATGATTTCCTCCTACAGAATGTGCGGGAATTCAATTGGTTCTCGCACATGTGGAAGCACCAGCAGCCGCATCTCTACGACAATCTGACGCTGCTCATGGCCGAGATGCAGCTGAACTACGCATTTGCCAAGGAGCACAATATTCCCACCAACTCGGGGTACTCCATTTCCCCACACCACTCGGGGGTTTATCCCGCCCACGAGCTGCTCTATCATGCCTGGAAGCGAGTGTGGAATGTCAAGGTCACCTCCACGGAGGAGTATCCCCATCTGCGTCCCGCTCGACTGCGTCGTGGCTTCATACATCGGAATATCATGGTGCTACCCAGGCAAACTTGCGGTCTATTCACCCACACGATGTACATTGATCGGTATCCGGGTGGGCGGGACAAGCTGGACGAGTCTATACAGGGCGGTGAGCTGTTCCAGACCATCGTGTACAATCCGATAAATATCTTCATGACGCACATGTCCAACTATGGCTCCGATCGCCTGGCATTATACACATTCCAATCGGTGATTAAGTTCCTGCAGTGCTGGACCAATCTGAAATTGGCCTCTGCTCTGCCCATTCAGCTGGCCGAGATGTACTTCCGCCTGCATCCCGAGGAGGTAGATCCCGTCTGGGGGAATCCCTGCGATGATCCGCGTCACAAGAAGATCTGGTCCAAGACCAAGAACTGTGACTCGTTGCCCAAGTTTTTGGTGATTGGACCACAGAAAACGGGCACCACAGCCTTGTACACATTCCTCTCCATGCATGGTAGCGTAGCCAGCAATATACCCAGTCCGGATACCTTTGAGGAGGTGCAGTTCTTCAATGGGAATAACTATTATAGGGGCCTTGACTGGTACATGGACTTCTTCCCCTCGGAAACGTTGCCCAACACTAGTTCGCCCATGCCCACGGCGGTGGGCACGCCCCGTTTCATGTTCGAGAAGAGCGCTACGTATTTTGACGGGGAAGCGGTACCAAAGAGGGCTCATGCCCTATTGCCTCATGCCAAGATCGTGACGATTCTCATCTCGCCAGCGAAGCGCGCGTACTCCTGGTATCAGCATCAGCGGGCGCACGGTGACGTCATAGCCAATAACTACAGTTTCTATCAGGTGAGTGGCCAGTTGGAACACAAAAGTATCTGCTTTCGGGTAAAAGATACATTTCGGTCTTGAAATAACAGTAAAAGATACATTTTGGGGTTGAAATAACAGTTAAAGATACATTTACAATTTATGCCAACGGTTAAGATACATCTACAATCATAGAAAAGATACAAAATGTATGAATACGCTGTTGTAGATACATTTCTTTGTCGGCAATCAGTTGTAGATACACAGATAAACCCACAACATGTTCAAATATACCGTTAAAGATACCGTTATGTATCAGCCTTCAATTGTAGATACACAGTATATTCTTACAATAAGAAATACACAAGCAGATACATTTACAGATACATACTTTACAATTCCAATGGGAGATACATAGATAGCGATACAACTGCAGTTGAAGATACATTTACAGGTGGCAAGCGTTTGAAGTTAAAGATACATTTGCAAACTACATACAGTTCAACTGACAATCGGATTCAGATACATTTGGATATGCTGAAAGAGATAGTTTCATAAAGATACATTTGCATAAACACGCTTACAGATACATTTCCATTCATTCCTTGACATTGACATTCACAAATCGAGATACATTTGCAAATGTGAATAGTAAGAGGAACAGATGCAGATACATTTATAAATGTGGCACATTTTGAGATACATCTCAGAATAGATGCAGTTTGTGTTGCAATTAGTTAGCTACAAAGAATACTTTGATAGACAGATACGTTTGAATTGAAAGATACATTTTCCCACGTTAAGATAGAGATACAAACGAGACTAGGAAATTGCATATCTTTGGGGCAACTGGAAGCTTGGAGCTGTGCTTTGCAGCCTTTGGGAAAACCTAATGAAAATTTCTATGGAAGGAACAGGTGTAGGAGGAAGAGGGAGGAGGGAGCGGAAGAGAGGGACAGGGAGATAGAGATGCAGTTCGATGAGCATCGATCGCTTCGAAATGAAAAATTCATTTGAGGCGCCACAAAATAGCTTTTCGATTTCGATTTCATTTGCTGCCTGCCACACACCCACACACCGCTGCCACTGCCACGCCCCCTTCTGCCCCTCTGCTAATGTGAGCTTTGGCAAAACAAGTTGTCGGCATCATTTCTCGATTTGCATGCAGATGGCTCTTGGGCTCAAGTGGCAAGCAGCATTCAGTTTGCGGCTAGTGGCATGTGGCAGCTTCAACTCAACACAATTCCGATTGCAGCATATTTAGTTGCACCTGCAGCTTAACACATGTTTCGACCCAAATTTGCCACCTTATCTGGCATGTGGCACGTGGCACAAGCGCACACTGATCAAAACCATTTCATCGAATCAGAAATTTGTTACCAAAGCTCAACAAAAGATACATAAGATAGTCATTTTTACCAGTGTACTCACACCCCTTTCCATGACACGAGTTATTCACCAGTTTCCCTGGATTTGTGGCATGCGACTAATGTTTGCTTTCCCCCTTTTTTGTGGCAGGTCATAACGGCCAGCGACTCGGCGCCGCGAGCACTGAAAGATCTGCGCAATCGGTGTCTGAATCCTGGCAAATACGCACAGCACCTGGAGCACTGGCTGGCCTATTATCCTGCCCAGCAGCTGCACATCATCGACGGGGAGCAGCTGCGTTTAAATCCCATCGATGTGATGAACGAACTGCAGCGATTCATCAAGATTCAGCCCCAATTGGACTACTCGAGTCACCTGCGCTACGACGTCAAGAAGGGCTTCTACTGTCAGGCTCTGACCGAGAAGCGGAACAAGTGCCTGGGCAAGTCCAAGGGACGACAGTATCCGGCGATGGACGAGCGCAGCGCCAAGCTGCTTCAACGGTAAGTAGCATGAAGGAGAGAAGAGTCAGCTAGACAGCGAATTACTTAATAAAATTAAAGCCAATTCAAAAGAAATTCAGTCTAAAATTAGAAGCTTTAAATAAAAAAAGAGCAGAGAATTAAAAATCTGATCGAGCTACAGATGAGTCAGGGCGACAGCAAGATACCCAATGGCTGAAATGACAAAATTTGCTTAATGAAATCTGCCAAAATGCTCCAGAGGCAGATACGCTTTATATGCCCTCAAAATGTAGGGTGTTGTAAATTATTTAAACACCTCCTGGCAGTGAAATCTTCCACCTGCGCATTACAAACATTGTCACAGGAATATAACACTCGTGCAGCGGTGGAATAAGTTGAATAAAAAATAGAAGAGAGAACGTGAAGCGAATTGAGGAAAGGGAAACGGGTCGTATGAGTGATTTGGGTTGGTTTTTGGGCGACAGACAGATGACGACGACGACGACGACGACGACGGTGACTGCGATGCTTTGAGTGAAGGATTAATGAACACACATGTATGTGTGTGTGTGTGTGTATGTGTGTGTGCGTGGAGGGGAAAAAGCAATGAATGAAGTTTCTGTGGCCGTGCAAAAGTGCACTTTACTGTATAACTACGATTTGGAATGCCAGCTGTCAGTTTGGCTGCTCAGCAAGGATATCATAGGGAGCGTGAGTCCTTTTCATATTCAGAGATTCACAGCAGTTAAACGACAGCGAAATGAACACAAAGATACGAAAAAGGTGCTGCAAATATAGGTTAAATGTCGCTCCAAAAAAAGATACAAAGTGGCAGGTGGAAGTTGGAAGATGGAAAATGATATAATGGCCAAATGGAGCGATAAGGCAATGTTTTGGGGGCTTTCTAGAGGACTAAACTAGCGGATTAGCTCGGGAAATATAGTAGATAAGAATTAAGAGGAGTTTGTAAGGAAGAATCTTTGAAGAAAAAAGATTGTGTGTACTGAAATAATTCTTAGGTAGACTAAATAATTTTTAGATTTTTTTTAAGTCATTTTTATTGAATATTCATTTGGTTTAAAGGTGAGTCAAATAAAGATTAGGAAATAAAATGTGTTAAAAAGTCTTCGAAGCATATTTACAGAGTATGTTTAGTGCTGTCATACCTGCTTAGGAGTCTGGCAACGCCGCTTTGGTAAACTCATAAGCTCTTAAGTGCAATTTATTATTTGACAACTTTTTAGGCAGCTTAAAAAATAGAAACAAGCTAAAAATTGTGTGCAGCTAATTAAAAGCTTAAGTTGAGTTACTAGAAATTAATTAAAATAAATATTTAGAAGCAGCGTTGAGTGCAGTTGCCTTAAAAATCTCACTTATTTAAAGCTCACTCAATCTAACGGCATCTCTCTTCCCACGTTGAGTGCATTGCTCTCACTCTCACTGCCTCTCACTTAAAACTCACTCAATCTAACGCCATATATTTCCCTCTCTCTCCACTCTTTAGCTACTACTTGAACCACAACACGGCGTTGGTGAAACTGTTGAAAAAGCTCGGATCGCGTCCCATACCGCAATGGCTGAAGGACGATTTGTCAACGGGCACGTGATAGCAGCTGTTCGTCAGTGCCGGAGGCGGCGATGGGGAGTCAGCTGTAGGCGTGGTCGGCATAGGAATTGGCTATGGAATTGGTTATGGCAGCGGTAAATATCGCAAGATGCGTGCAAAACTCAGGAAACAATTGCATTGGCTGCAGCTGGCAGCGGCGGCGGCAGAGGCAGAAGCAGCGGCAGCAGTAACGACAGCGACGACTAAAAGTGTGCAAAGCGCAGTCGACAGCAACTACAAGCGACGACGGCAGCGGCGACAGCGACGCCAGCTGTGCAGCAACAGCAACTAAGCAGAGCAGCGACAAAGGAGAAATTAAAACAAAAACAAAACAGATGAAACAAAAGAAAAAACATAATTAGCAGATTTGGACATGATAAATCCTGTTGTAGTTTGCTTGTTGTTTGTTGTTGTTGTTGTTGTTGCAGGCAATTTAATGATGTCACTGCAATTGTCAGTTAAATGTTGTAAAATACGTAACAAAAAACAGAATAAAACACAGTTAACTAGCGTGCATGTGTGTGTGTGTGTAAATAATGTATGTGTATGTGTGTGTGTGTGTGTTTGTGATTATAATTGATAGCGAAACACAAAAAACGAAAATCGGCAATGAATAAACGCATAAATTTAACGCTTTGTTAGTTGTTTAAATGTTTATAAGCATAATTAATTAATAAATAAATCAGAGCCAATTTATGTACAGTTATATTATGCGCCCAATTAACTCGATTTGATTCATTTCCTCATAACCTCAAAAAAAAAAAATAAATCGAACCTTTGTTACTTTCAATTTGTTTACCGCAAAAAACGTGAATTTTTATAATCTTTTTTCCTAAAACAACAAACAACAACAATATTTGTGTAAATTATGTTTGTTTTTTTTTTTATGCCAAAAACTGTAGAAATCCTCGCTGCGGTTTACGAGTGCTATATAAATATGTTAAATATGCCTAGACTAATTGTAAATGTAATTGTATTAAACTAAGGCTGCTATTTGTACTAAGTGTATTATAAATGTTTTTTTAAACAAAACAAAACAAAGGAAAATGCTTAACAAAACCCGAAACACGTGAAAACCTCTAGTTGTATGTTTAATGCACTAAGCAGAGCTCGATATAGTATATAGAAATATATATATATTGTATAGTTGGATATAAAGTACTAGTTCAAGTTTAGATTCATAATGCGACAATAATAAATGCGAAAATTTAAACGATACCAAAAGTTGTTTGATTATTTAAAAACACGTTAGATTGTAGGGGTTGTGTCCTAGCTAACATGAGAATGCAAGTCTGGCAGCACCACGTTTTACGTGTGTACTCACTCAACGAAACTGCTGCTTAACAGCGCGCTCACTATACGCAACACCTCTGCTCCACACAACTGTTAAAGTGACAGAGCTTATGTTAAATTTAAATAAAAATAACTTACACGAGTTTAGCAATGCGAAAAACTATCGACATAAGTTTATGTACTCTATGTTAAATGGCAGCTCTTTGTATTAATACTAAAATTTATTTTCGGCCCCTTATCGAATAAATACCACCCAGCCAGCTCAGCTGTTTTCGAATTTTCGAACTGGCTGCCGCTGCGTGCTTAGCGTGCGCCGCCAAAAGGGGGTCTAACAGTTCGACTGAACTCTGTTAACAGCAGTCTGTTATCACACTTTCTAGCGCGCGGTTCGGCTTCGACGTTGGCGCGTGTTTGTGGCTGCTTTCTTTAGAAAATCAGCTTCATGCTATTTATTTGGAACCACAAATTAATAATAATAATCGTTAAAAAACCACGTGCTACACACAACTGGTTTTTAACCGTCGCCTTCGTCGTTGTTACAGCGTGCGCGAGTGAGAAAGAAGCAGAGAGAGAAGTGGGGTGTGCAAAGTGCAGAGCAGGTTGATTGGGAAAAGCCGCCGCTAAAAGAAAAAGAGCTTAATTAAATAAAAAAGCATATATAAATAAAATCGCATAGCTGATATCATAATAGTTGTGAGTGGAATATGTGCGGCGTCTTTGTTGTTTCAACACAGTGAAGAACGAAGAATAAAAATCTAAAGGAAAAAAACCGGTAAATTTTTTTAGTAACCCTTTGCGCTTTATCTTCTTCGTTTCTTCGTCTTTCCACCTTTTGGCGCCGCCTTTGTTGTTTTTGCTCTCGTTTGTTGTTGCTGTTGACACTGTTGCATTTTGTTCAACGAAAATGTTAAACTCAGTTTCAAGTTTGCCTTGAGTTAAATGACAAAAAAATAAATATATTTTTAAATTTTTGTCTTTCATTGTTGCGTATAAAATTTGCCAACTTTTTGGTTTCAGTAGCAAAATTTCATGAAAATTCATGTTAAAAGTTCGACTTTTGTTTGCGCGCTGATAAAATTCAAGTGAAGCAGCGACAGCAACAACAACATTGCACAGTAAGAACAACACGAGGGGTGTGGGTTGGAAAACGGAAGACGGGAAGGGAGTCAAATGAAGAGAGAGAGAGTGAATTACTCATTTGTTTGATGGTTCGTTCGGTCGGCTTAATTCATCCTTTCTTCTTTTGTCGGTTTACAGTGCGTTCGTGTGCGTGTGTGTGTGAGTGTCTGTTGCTTCAAGCACAATTGTTGCTGTGATCTCGCCTGTCAAGCTCCCTTCAACTCCCCCCAACCCCCAGTTTATCCAACATGTCCCAACGTGGCGGCACTTTAATTGTGAGCACCGTCCGCCTGCTCCTCAATCGTTCGGTTCACGTGCCTCAGTTTGAACTGAAAACTGGACTGCGTCTGGCGCCAGTAACGGCGACGTCTTTTGCAACACTGGTAAGCAAACATATCCTATAAATATAAGATAGATTTACGTATATAAAACACACAGTACGTCAAGTAAGTCTTCTCACGTGTGATTACAAAATAAAATGATTTATTAAGAAATGTGAAAAACGAACTTTGTCAGAATACTTACTTGACACACTGTAAGGTAGCGCGTGTCGCTCCAGGGGAGCAGCTGTCGTTTGCCGGCGACTATCGAAATTTGTTAAAAATATACACAACAAAGAAAAACATATTAACTACATATACATATATTTTTGTACATGCTTTCTTACATATGTATATTTTTGTGTATTTGATGCCACATGCGTGTGTGTTGCTTGTGGGCGAATTTTTTAAATTATTAAAATTTATGCCAGTCCAACACACCACGCACACATACACTCCCATTCTCCTTTCGTACTATACACACACATACACGCATGTAAACATTCTATTATGTTATTTGGAGCTTTCTTATTGCCTGCCTATTCTAACATGTTGTCAGCTTGTTGTTTTTGCTGTTTATTTTTGCTGCTCTCGAGAGTAGCAGCTGCTCACTCTCTTTGTTGTTGGGCAAAACTTCATTTTAAGTTCGCTCTCTTTCTCGCTCTCCTTGGCAAAAGCAAAGGCAGCTTGCATTCATGCGTGTGTGAGTGTGTTGATGTTTCGAATTTGAGTTATTGTTGCTGTTCAACTTGGCACCTGTTCACCGTTTACTCAACTCAATCGAAAATAATTATAAAAGCTGTCAACAATAGTTTTCAGTGACGTTCTGAGTGTAGCATAGACTGAAGCGAGTGCGAGTGTGAGAGAGGAGGCCGGCGTAATGAGTCGTAGTGCGAGAGCGTAGAGAGCTGAGTTGTACACTCACTTCTAATTGACGCTTGACACTGTGAGTGATTCCCACAAGTCTCCATTGAACTACTCAGCTGTGAATCATTTCCTGACCCCGCATAGCTTTGTACAGCTTAAAATTTTTTTGTTTTTGGGCATGTGGTATGTTTATCAGCTGGTTGTCGTCTCAGGTGAGACATTTAACAAGCCTACGCAGTGAGAAGCGAAAGAATAACGAAAAGGAATAAGTCGTTTACACCGCCTGTCTGAGTGTCTTTCTCTCTCTCTGTCTGTCTGTCTGTCTGTTTGTCTTGCTGTCTGCCCATAACATGTTCTTTTATGGCAAACACGATTTGCATACGAAATGATTAAATTCGCCGTTATTTGTGTAGCGACTGCGAGATAAACGGAGTGGGAAAGAGACAGATTACAACGCTTTTGTTATTTGCCTTGCCTATGTTAGTACAGATAGAGTGGGATAGGGAGAGGGAGCAGTGCGACGATAAGCAAATACAAGCAAACACAGCACACAAAATGTTGACAGAAAGTGTCAAACGCAGCGCGTTGTAAAAAAGTTTTATCAGTAGCAGCACTTGGGTCGATTCAAGGGTCGCGAGGGGTCGGGGTCGTGGCTCGTGAGTCGTGGGCGTCGCGTCCCCTTTTGATACTCGCCAGAGATAACAACAGCACATTATTTGCTTGTTTCCGTGTCCCTGCTACTTAATTTGCATTTGTTATGCACTCTCGCTCTGCCTCCCATCTCCTATTTCCTTGCTTTCCTTTTGCTCTATTCTTCTTTCACACGCAGCCGATTAAAGTCGACAAAAAAAAACCATCTGAAAACACTGATTGCATTGAAAAACACACACTTACACACACTTTTACTTTCGCTCACACACGAGTCAGAAAGTTGAGCCCAACAGCTGCTTTTGTGCCTGCTCATCATCATTTCTTTTTCTATCACACGTGTTTGCTCCAGTTTTCGCTGCTACTCACTCCTAAAGCTCTGCTCGCTGCTCGCTCTGTGCTGTAACTCTAACTGTAACTAAAGTTCTTGTTTTCTTGTACGCCAATTTTGGCATTTGTTTGTTTGTTGTTTGCCCTCTCTCCCTCCCCACCCATCGCCGTTTTGCTGTCTCACTCATAAAAAGTTTTATTGGCGCCATTCGGTCTGCCGCACAAAACGAAATGTATGTTAGAACAAAGAGACAGGCACCCCACATACGACACACTCCGCTGTCCAGTTACTCTCTCGCTCTCTATGCCTCTGCCTCTCACACAAATCCTGCATCATTCTGCTGTTCGATTCCGTTAGCCCTGCCTGGATTTCTGTTTTGAGCATTGTTGTTGTTGGGTTTTTAACTGTGCTTTCACAGTTATATATGTTGTTGTGCACAGATGGATTTTTTGGGCGTGGCCTTGGTGAGCAATTATTCTACCGGCAGCGTATAAATAAATATTGCATGCGGGAGGCAAAAGGCAAAAAGCGTTGCAATTGATATTTGATTATGCCACCGAATCACTACGGAGGGTGGAGAGTAGGGGAGGTGACAGAGTGGAGAGCGTGGACTGTGGACTGTTTGTGTATCGATGCGTCGTTTATTTGTCTACCTTTGGCTTAAATACACAGTGACCGCTGCATACAATCACAACAACAACAAATTAACATTATGCAAATTGTATTCATGACACAAGGAACTCGCTTCGCTATCACTGTTGTTGTTGTTGAGCTTTCGACTGCACTTTAAATTTATGCGAGCTTAGCTGGACGTCACTTAAATGCTATCTGATCTATCGGAACAAGCCACAGCATGAGTCAGCGTATTTGGCGGTTAACCGTTTGATTATGCAATCTGTGATTAGAAAAGCTGAAGGCACGACTTGATAACTTTTATTTGAATTGTAGTTTTTATGGCTTAAGATTGAGTGAAGTATAAATAAATAAATAAATTTATGGCTTGGCCTTGTTATCAATTTCTGTGATTCGTAATCAATAAATAGATAAAAATTTGTTTGCTTTTTTTCACCTGTTTTTAATCTTTTTATAAACTGTACGATTTGCTTAAGCTTTATGTGTGTGCTTTGCGCTTTTGCAACAGCTGCGTTTTGAGCTTCAAGTTGGCCAATTAACTCTAGCTAGAGTTGTCCATAACAATTTTATAATGCCGTGCAAAACAAACGACTTTTGGCTATTTGTTTTGAGATCAGCAGAATTTGTGGTTTAATGGACCAACTTAAAGCTTTTGGCTGTCAGCAAATGAACGAAAGAAGGGGGTGAGTGGGTGTGCCCTGTGGTTGGCTAACACTCGAAAGCTTTTGGAGCTTAACCCGTTCACAAACAGCAACCGCTGCAAATCTGCATATTATACGAGCTATCTACCTACCACCCCTACCCCCTTTCCACTACCCCCTTTGGCCAAATTCGTGCGCTCCTGGGAAATTCAGCCTCATACAGTTTTTCGGGTGGAAGAAGAACTTGTGCACGTTTTCCCACATTTATCAGCATGCGAAAATCTTTCATCTGACTGAAAATGCAGAGGAAGCTAAAGAAAACGATTTGCATATGTAGAGAAAGAGCGAGAAGGAGGAGCATAGAATGAGAGAGCAGGATAATAATAGAGAAAGGGGGAGAGAAATATTTGTATTCATGGCATACGCTTCTAATTAATGTTAATGAAACATAAAAGGGAGACTAAAAGAGAGAGGGAGAGGGAGGAAAGAATAATGGGGGTGGGGCAGCAGAAACAGGGAAATGCATGTCACCAAAGTTGTGACAGGTAAGAGCGCTCATTAATTCGTTCCGTATATTGGTATAGTTCGTGTTATGTTCGTTATAATATTAATGTATCTGTCAGATACATTTGTATCCATAACAGCTGTACGTACTTGTGTGTCTGTGTCTGTGGGTTCGAGTGTGTGTCTGTCTGCCATTTCAGTTTAGCGTTGCGTGTTATTTGCTTTTTCGATTTGCACTTGACTTTCGTTTGATTGCCACAACAAGTGTTGCACATGTTGCACAAAAGTATCTAATGGATACAATCGTTTTCGTTACTGCTTGCTAAACTGTAGACGGTAAACACTTTAAAAATAACCTTTTTCTCTGTTTGGGTTTGTCTCTTTATTTGGCTTATCAATTGTTGGCTGATAAGCGTTATCAGTTATAAATTCCGTGAGTGTTTTCGACTTTTGATGCCAAATATTTCTGGTTTTCTACATAATTTATGCCCAATTTATTAATGGCAGCTCCATAAATATTTTTTCAAGCTTTTCCCCTGCTTTTCTTGACTTTTCTGCACTTTCCTCTTTGTTGAACTTTGACTGAGATTTAAAGTCAATTTATTGGCTTGTTGTTGATAATGGCGGCCTTTAGGCCAAAGGAAAACACTCTGGTAATTTATATAGCAAATATTAGGACTCGCAGCCAGTACCCAAAAAACTTGCGGTTAACCCAAAATCTTTTGCATAAATTTACCAACAATTTAACAGGCCAACAAACAACAAAAGAGACGGAGACGGAGATAGAGGGAGGGAGAGGGATGGAGAATAAAACCCAAGTTAACTGCATAAAGAAAAAAGCCTGTTAATAATTCAGTACATGTCTAAGAACCTCTCACCTCCTGTTTTCCCCATTTTCCCAGCTTTCTGGCCTTCATTTTCACCAAAAGTGTCAGCTGCTACGGTTTTCCAGCTTTCCCAACCTTCTAAAGTGGAAATTCTGCTATTATATGCAAATTTTTCACTCCCAAATGTAACTTGCCACAAAATGAGCTACATAAATTCTCTAGGAGCTGCTTCTGATTCTTTTGAACCTTTTGAGGTGGCTAATACTGTGTTCTAATGGAGTGTTGATGGGCGTAAATTGTAGTTTCTGTTTAATTATTATTTAGTTTTGATAGTTTAAATTGGCAACTAAAATTTGTTTTGTTTTCATTAATTTTCTAATCTAGTTTCTCATGCAGTTTCGTGGCGTAAAAATTGTTTATTTTGTTTAATATTTATTACTGGCTAAATTGTATACCCTTTTAAAGATTTAGACAACGACTGATATGATAATATAAGTTTAAACTTATTGATAATTTAAATTCCACTTAAGATTTATAAGGCTTTTTAACTTGATAGCTTTTGGAAGTCAAGTGGATCTCTGTTTTCATCGATAATTTTAGCTGAAGTGGAAGATAACTTTATATATGGAATGCAATCAGTGCAATTAGACAGAGAGAGAGAGAGAGAGAGAAAAAGATAGAAAGATAGAGTAAATAACTTGATTAACACTTTGAAGATTCACTGAATGTTTAAACTAAAAGTTTTGTATAACTTTAGTAATTTTAGTTGCAAATGTTTTTTATAGCTCAAAGTGTTTTGGAAATGTTATTTAGTTAAAGTAATGTCTGTGCCATCTATCTCTCTCTCTCTCTCTCTCTCCCTCCATCTATTTGGATTGTGGGATCGTTTTCCCTTGCTTGTAATTTATAAGGAAACTAAGTGGATTGCATTTTACTCCCTGAGAGTTGAGTCTTCAATTTGTCAGTCTCTCACTCACTTCATTGCTATCTTATAAGCTTATCACCTTATATTACAGGGTATTTGATATGCATTACAGCAGCTTCTAATGCCAGTTTAGGTCTTCAGCTTGTTTATTACAAAAACGCTGCTGAATTATGTCGTTTGCATGTCCTTTTAGTAGACAGCAGAGCTTGCCACTGCCACTGCCACTGCTGTGGGCCACTTAGCCTAAGATGGCTAACAGACTGCCAGACAGGAACAGACACAGAGACAGAGACAGAGGGGTGGACAGACAGATGGGCAGACCGCCTTTCCATTTTTCTTTTTCCCACTTTAATTTTTATTTTATATATTTTTATCGCCTGCTGTTAATAATCGCGCGCCGTTGGCTGTCTAGAGTCTGCTCCTTCCCCTACTTCCGCTTTAGCCCAGTTCCCTAAGGAAACTAAGGTCTAATGTTTGTGTGCCAATTTGTATGAATTTCTGAATCTCAGGGACTAAGAATAAGTGTCTTGGCTACAGCTCTGAATATTTCGGAGATTATTCAGTGCTCTTCAGTGGTAACGGTTATAGTTTTGGCCTAATTTCTATTTGCAACCAACAGTTCTAAATATAGAATAGGAATTTCTTTTTTATTGGTAAATAGGCTGAAAATTTCATGAGGAAGTTTTCTGATGACGTCATGTACATCTTTTTATATGGGAGCTAGGCAGCGAAAAGTCAAGCATCTCCAGTGGAACGTTTTAACTTGTCCTAGTCTCTTGGGGCGTGTCCTTCTGTGCTTCTTCTTCTTCCTTTTGAAAGCCCCAAGGTCCAGAGTGTCCCTAATGGTATCCTAGCCTAATTGTAAGCAAATTAAAATCGCTCGTGCCTCGCCGAAAGTTGCTTTGAGACATCTTCTAGGACACATACTCAAAGGAGCAAGACACTGAGCTTGTAGGGAGACAGTGGCAGAGTCTCAGACTTTATGGCAGTATGTAAGTGTCAGTTTCCCTTTTTCCTTTTCTGGGCCATATAAGCTGAACATATTTTTCGTGCAGATTTTTCGAGGGGTTGCGGTTGCTTTTGTGTGGTCGCTTTTCCATTTTCCACTCTCCCAGTTTTCCACAATTTAACTGAATTATTTTAATGCATATCAAAATGTTTTCCTGCTGCTTTTTAAGTTTACTTTTTCAGCAAATTCAACAGCAATTCAAGTCAAGTTTTTATCGTCTGCTTAAAGTTTATTGTTTAATGAGTGCTTAATTTAAAATTTTAGTTTACGACTTGTGAGAGAGCAGTTTAGCATAAGCTGTTAAATTTTGTAGTTTACAACACTGTAAACTGCCGCTGGCTACAAAATTTACTAGAACAACATTTCCTTTGACTTTGTCAGGCTCAGCTCAGGCTCAATTACAGTTGAATTAACTAGAATTTTCAATTAAAACAGCTTTCCAGCCTACCCCGCCCTCACTTGTGTGGGAAAATACTTTGCCTCTTGGCAACTACAAGAAAATTGACAATAAACATGCGCGCATACATTGCGTATACGTAATATTACATGTGTGCAGCGCATACGCCCCGTTGGCCATTAAGACAATAACTCAAATGTGTTTAGTTAAATGCGTCGCATAATTCCCACGACGTGAGTATTTTAGACTTTTTGGGGTCAACATGCCAAAATGGGCTATAAAACACATAAGCTAGACCTCATTAGAGGAGGGGAGAAAGGAAGAGAGAGAGAGAGAGAGAGGGGAAGTGCCCGAGCAAGACAAAGAAAAGCTAGGCAAAATTACTGTAATGCTATTCAGATGGCTGGCATTGAGTTTTAGCCATGTTTATAACCCGTAAAGCAGACAGTTAAATTGCTCTTGGCCCGCTAACCACGCCCACTCCTTCTCCCCCCCTTTATATCTGCATTTTTATCGCTTTTCTTTGAGTTATGAGCGTGCGACAAATTTTCTGGTGGAACCGTTTTGCACTTGTTCAAATTTCTTGCTGCTTTTCTAAACTTTTCTTTTCTGAAATCCATTTAATTTTTCTAGTACACGTATCTCTCCGTCTCTTTCCCATATTAATGTATTTTCGACAAGTTGGCTGTCTATCTAAGAGTGTGTACATTTGTGTGTGTATGTGTGTTTGTGTGTGTGCGAGTGTGTATATATTGCATACTAATTTTAGTTTGTCTGCTTGAATAATTTTTTGATTTCTGATGCTGCCTTTGCTTTTTGCAAAAACATTTCGTTGATATTTCTGATAATCGTCCGTTCTGTTGATTCTTCTTCTTGTTTACCTGTTCTCGCTCTCCTTCTTTCGCTCTCTCTGTATAAATATTTATTTTTTTGAAAGCAATTTCTATTTACTCTTTGGCAAAAACAAAAAAACATACAATGTTTTTTCGGTTAATTTATTAGTTTTTTCTTAGCTTCCTCTGTTCTTTCGCTGCTGTATTTTTAGCATTTTATCGACTGGGTTTCTTGCTCTCTATAAATATATAGAAATGTGTATATGCATGTGCTTTGTATAAGCATAAATATAGTTATATATTATATTTGTTGAGCTCTAACTTCGACCGAGTTTTAATCACGGAATGCGTTTAGATTCGTAATCTTATTGCAAGTTTAATGACATGAATCATGGAATAACTGAGTAATAGTGTGAGAGAAGGGCGGAGATAAGCATCAGAGATAGAGAGAGACAGAGAGAGATAGAGGTGACTATGAATGAATGCGTATTGTGAATTTTACTCTCGTTTTTATAGCGCATTTTTATTATTATTTTTATTTATGTTGTGTCTGCTTGAAAATTTAATTACATTTGATTGGCCAGAGTGCAGAAATAATCTGGTTTTATGCCTTATCATCAGCGTCAGATCGTCACTCACTCTCGTATGTTACCTTAATTACTCATTCAGCGTCAATCAAAAGCATTAACTGCCTCAACAACCAACAACGAGAACAACAACAACAATGGCAGCTGCATGAATGGGTTTCCTTTGTTAAGTTTTACCCCAGAACGCGACACTTGACACGCGACCAGAACAATGGAAACTCAAGCAGCAGTGGAAAAAGAGATAAACAAACTGTAGGAAAAGGGTGAAAATGAGAATGCAAGGCAGCGAGAAGAAGAAGAACACACAGTAAACATTATTGTGTAGGATTTTTTATGCTCTGCACTCGCAGCCTACAATTTGTCTAAGCATTTGGCTGCATTCCAAGAAACGAAATCTGTGCAATTTTCATATTTTTATTGCTGTGTGACAGGGAGCGAATCACTTTTATGGTTGGACTGCAAAAATTGCACGTTTATGAGCAAATGCTTTTAGCTTCGAGTGGCTAAAACGACAGGTAAAGTTTGCCCTTGTTGAAAAATAGACAAATAAATTTCTAGGCGAGCCTAAAAGTATGCAAAGGTATTTCAATAGAGTTCTGTTAAAATAAACTGACTAGCGGATCTTTTTGGCTTTAATTAAGCTGTAAATGAAACGTGTTTAAATAAATTAAATTTCTGTGCTAGCTCAGGCGAAATTGTAGCGAAAGTGATTTGTGGAATGTCATTTGCTGGTAACTGTTAACTATAAAGCAGCGCGTTTACTACACTCTCTACTGTATACTGTTTATTGTTATTGTCTAGGCTGCTTGGCAGCTCAGTATCTCATTGAGTTCCTCCACCCGCCGCTAGGAGGCAGCCGCAGCTAAGCTCCTTCTCCTCTTTACCTTCCCCCGCTTATCCCAGCCGAAAGCTCTTTTGTCAGCAGGGCTCAGAGTTGAGTAAGTTTTTTTACAGCGAATTCTGTTTGCGTTCCTTGTTTAGGCCCGAATTGTGCCCATTTCAGTGCGACAAGCACCAGAAGCGGCACGTGGCAACATTGTTGTTGTTGTTTTCATTATGAAGCGATTCGTGCAACATGTCGCATAGTTCAAGCCAAGACAAAGTCTGAAAACGCGATATTGTAACTTGCGCTGACTTTTCTTGCCCTTTAAAGTTGCCCCCAACTCACACAAGCACACCTCAAGCGGTGGCAGGTGTAATTTATGAAATAACATTTTCATTTTCATTTAAAGCCAACAAGACAACAACAACAATTTGGAGTGACTGTGATTTCAATTTACTGCTGAGCTTGATCATAAAAGAAAAACTTTTTGGCCAGGCTTAAAACATCGGACGGTATGTCTGTGCCTGTGCCTGTGTGTGTGTGTGTGGCAAAGTTGTCCCCGTTGTCGTGGCTTGTTAAATTTATGCCCTTGATGATGCTGGTCGACAGCTGTTGGCCAGAAACTCTCAATTTAGCCAATTCCTGTATTTTTATTAGCCAATTTTGGGTTTCGATTTTGATTTTTATGAACTTTATTTCGTTAGCTACCTTTTGTGACATTTGTCCAACTGTCAGCAATGCCGAGGGGACAATAGAGAAACAATCTGTCAATTTGTCACTCTCTGCCTCTAATTCACCCTTCTCCATTCCATGGCAAACAGACATCACAATTGTGAAATCAGAAATCTGTATTCCCGCAGCAGCAAATCGAATAAATATGGAAAATGATTTATGATTTATTGTATTTGTGTTTGAAGTGGAATGATTGTGAAATAACTGTAATCTAAAGGGTTTTCGCATTATGGGGCGATGCAATCAACCGACGCCGGTCCCTCCATTTATTTGCTATTTAAATTTCAATTACTCAACGTTTGCGACCCTGAAAAAAATTTGCAAAAGTTTCTTGAATTATTGAAACGCTCGAATGAAGCTAAGCATAAAATCCAATCAGTAAACACACAGACACACATGGAGACTGATAACGACAGGCAGATGCAGGTTCAATCTAAAATTATGCAATTGCCATAGTAGCGAGGGTTGTAATGGGAATTTGGTTAGAGGCAGAAAATGTTTATTGAATTGAGAAGCGCAGAAAATTTTTAAAAATTTTAAGTTTTGTCGAGTTATATGGTAAAACACTGTAGAACTCAACTTTAAAACTCACATAAAATAAATTGGGAAAAGTGAAAAGATTACAGAAGTTCCAAGTTCCGAGTTTCACTTACATTGCAATTTCAACGATTAACTAAAAAGTAAATAGGTCTCTGAGGCAATTCATATAAAATTCGAAACAGGCCTCATAATCTCTACCGTCTCGCAGTGCTTATAGCAAATTTCCCTTGCTGGCATTTTCCAGCTAAAAAGTTCAAGTGTTGGCAAGAAGGCAAAGGAAAATGACACGGTTAACAGTTGTGAGTTGTGAGTTGTGAGTTGCGAGTTTCGATTTTATTCTACCTGAACTCCCAGCTGAATTCGAATAATAAAATACAAAAAATGTGAGAAGCAAGCGGAAAATGGAAAACTTTTCAGTTGTGCGTGCGATTGCTCATACGCAACGTGGGCCGACGATAAATAGGAAAAAAAGCGAAAGAAAATGAACAAAATTACAAATATATAAAAGTTGCTGAGTAGAAGAAAACTGGGCGTGAATGTCTGGCTGCTTTTTGGGTAGGTTAAAAAGGGGATAGAGGTGGGTTCCAGGTGGTTTCCTGGTGGGCTTACTCTAACTCTCCATGGCAATTCACTGCCTTGCCCTATCTCTGGCTGCATGAAATGTTCTCAACTGGTATCATCATATAATATGAGTGTAGGTAACGCATGATGTTGCCACATTTTGTGGCATTTCTTGCCTTTTTTTTTTGGTTATGGCAAGCACGTGATTTCGCTGGGGAGCATTTTAACTTAATTAGGAACGGTTGAAGCATGCAAGCCACGACAGCCAGACAGATAAGAGGACAGCTAGCTTACACCCAGCCACACACAGACACACTCACACACACACATCCACTCGCACGCTCACGTACTCAGATTGATGTAATCCCGCTCCAGTTGTCGGAGGCTTATATAAATATTTACGTTATATTACACCAACGAGTGCTTTTGGCAGTCAAAAGATCTATGGCCAATTTAAGCCACAATCAATAAGCCAAAATGGAGTCATTAATGTTAATTTAACCATCTCAGTCATCTCGTACTCACTTTCTCCCTCTTCCCCTCTGTCTCTTGCAGCACAGAAACTTTGCATCGTCAACGAATTCGTCGGGTGATGAGCAAAACAAATTGGAGAAGCACAAAAAGACAACGTCATCGAATGGTAAGAGAATATTTTAAATATTTTTTCTGTAAATATTTGGATTTAATGTGAAAATTGATTGGAAGTCAAGAGATTCAGAGAGCGTTGAGCTTGTTAGTTTTGGGGACAAATCATTTGAGCTATTCCCACGCCCCCTTCTATCCTTTTCCCCACAGAGCTCTCAGATAGCGAGGAACAAACTAAGAGTCAGAATTTGGATGAAGTCGTAATGGATTTTTGCGTTAAATGCGAAGAAAAGCTAAAACGCTTCAAGGAACTGGAATTTAAATATCGTCCAGATGACAATTTGGCCATAAGAGCAGAAAAGTTTCAGGAAACTCAAATGCAGAAGGATAAGGAGCATACAGTTAAATACGAGAAGTTCTTAAAGCCTTATAGGGACATTACTGACATAGAAGTTCAAAATCACATACAAAATAAAGAAGTTAAACCAGAAGCAGGTAAAGATAAAGTCGATACTTTAGACAAATACAAAACGAAAAGTTCAAATGAGCCGGCCAAAAAGTTTAGTAAGTAGCTCTTTAAAGCGAAATTAGCTTTAAAAATCTGTTATTAACCTTAAGCCTCAACTACTAGAGTTGTTCAATAGAATTGTTTGGAATGTTCTTAAGTGGAAAAAGGAAGGCAATAAAGTTGCTGGAGTACCAAACAAATCCGATACGACAGTCAAGAAATTCCACAGCCTGACTCAAGTACCAAAACACAGAAATAGGCCTTCAAGACCGCGCAAAAAACTCTAAATTAAGTTTGCATGAAAAATTCTAAAAATTAATGCAAAAATTGTGTTAATGAAATCTGACATTTATTGGTTCGCAGTGCAGTCTTTCTTAAGTCTGACTTTGGGCCAGCAAAGGTTAAATTTCATTAATTTGTAGCCAAAGTCAAGCGATAATAAATTTTACACCAAAAAGTATGCAACAGTTTTTTTAAGCTAGTGAAAGGTTTGGGATTTCATACTGAAGTTCATTTTAATACAACGAAAACGACTTTTCAATGCACTTAAAACTTTATAGCATGACTATAAATACCCTTTATGGTATAATAAAGGTCAAATTCATAAATAATAAAAAGACAAATGTGAGAAGCTTTTGGAAATCGAATAAATTTATACTAAATGCATAAGAAATAATAACTATTCATATCTGAATGCTAAATGAAGCTCATCGTCTTAAATAATCTTTAGGCTATTAATTTGTAGACTCAACTTATATAAATTAAGCTTACAGATAGCAACAACTAACAAATGTAAACTCCTAAATTAAACATTTCCCTGTTCCAAACTTTTTATTGCCTGCTTTTAGGCGTTGCTTGAATACCAAACTCTATTTGCCTCCATTCAAACAATACTCTCCCACATATCAGTTTAGTTTATTTGGTTTGTTTAATTTGTAATTTATGTCTGCTATTAGCAGAGTTTTAGCACCACCCAACCACTACACGCCCACTGTGCGCCAGCACCCACAGTGCAACCACAGGACCATCTATAATTAACTAAGTACATGGTAATCTCCCCTCGCTGCAATTGCAACTTTTCAGTTTATAAATAAAATGCAAAAAGCAGTTGACGCTCTTTAAATAAAGTGTTCTCTTTATTTAGTTATTAGGCTTAAATTTACAATGGAGCAAAGCATTTAATTGAGCTCAAAATAATAGTATGTAGAACATATAATAATAGTTTTTGGATAACTTGTGTTTTTTGGCTTTACCAGTAACTTATGTTAAGTAGAATACGTAGTTTTTATAGTTTAGTTGCTTAGTGTTACCCATAAACCCAAAAAGTCGTTGATTGATTTTCACTTTCTACATTCTGTCGTCGAGACTGTCGTAGAGTTCGCCATCGATTGTCTGTCGTCGGTCCACTGTAGTGGGTTTTTCCTGTAGCTGCTGCTCCCTTTGCTGCTCTTGTTTCTCGCGTTCCAGCTCCTTTGTTGGATCGTATATCTCGAACTCCTCGAATTCAATCTCATCGTATTTGCGTCGCTCGTAGATACTTTTGTCATTGGCCACATAGTGTCGCACCACAGTCTGGTCTACAATTGTAGATGCACTGCTGCTTGCATTGCTCAGACGTCGCTCCTGGCTTTGACTCTGACTTTGATGTATCTCAATGGGCACTACGATTTGTTCACGATTAATGACTTCCGGCTGACAAGTATTGACATGTTTTGTTGCCGTCTCAGCCGCCCCTGGGCTGTCGTGCTGGGCTTTTGTCAACTTCTGATTGGCTTGAAGCACAATGTTTTTGGCATCCTTTGGCTTGGCCAGTGTATAGGCCAAATCCACATTACGGTTGCGGCATACTTTACTGTTATTGTTGGGCTTATCGCTGCCACGCCCACTCGCACTTAATTCAAGGCGTATGTTCATTGCCTGACTCTGATAAGTCGTTGGTGTACCTACAGTTCCCGTTGCTGCCTCTGCGTGTCCATTAGACAGCATTTCACTCTCTGGTGGCATCATCACATTTATGTGATTATTTACTGTCACTTGTCTTCGAGCTGTCGCCCCGAGCATATCCTCCGTGTCCTGTTTGTGCTTGCCCACGCTGCTCTGACTGTTAATGGTCACATTCAGATTGACATCGGACATCGTTGGCTGATTGCATTCAAAATGATGTACCATTTTGCGCACCACTTCGGTATCCATGGCCATGTTGTCCAAGTTACTGGCCCCCTCTCCGCCCTCCTCGGCACCGGCCAACTCTAAGCGACTGCTGCAGCTGTTGGATTTGACCAATTTGAATTTGATGCCTGCAAATGAGACAACGATATCAGTTTAGACAAGAGCGAATAAGTAGCCAATTTTTCAGTGAAATCAATGAAATTTGAAGATTATTAATTCAGTTTTAAGTTTGACTCGCATTTGTCATTGCAATTTGTTGACAGTAGATAAAACAGTGCAGCGTATAGGATTTTTTATTAATTCATTAAAAAAGGTAATAAAATTGTCAACAATTTATTAAACTCAGCTTAGATATTAACAAATATTAAATTCATATTTATTCCACAATCATTTTTGTATAAAGTATCATGTAAATGCAAAAACCTTAATCATATATAAATTCCAGACCATTAATCATAGGGCTTATTAAAATATTATTGTTTTTATTACTTTCAACGAGACCTTTGCCTTAAAATGATTAATCATAGCTACACCAGCATAATATTCGCTTTACTGTATATATTTTTTATTTTGTTTTACATTTATTTAGATAAGCTTCAACTTCATTAAAAAATGCGAGCCAAATTTATGTATAAAATAAATTAAAATCAGACAGTACAGAAACGCGCAAAGTTTGAAACAAAAACCTTGAAAACACAAGTATTTAATAGACATTTTAGTGGCGTTTTGGGAAGAGTAAAAATTGCTTTAAAATTTATTGCACTTACCCTGATAGGAGTCCTGTTGCTGTTGCTGTTGTGCCGCCGTGTGTTGCACTTGTGGCTGTTGCACTCGTGGTTGTTGTTGTTCCCGTTCCTGTTCCTGTTCGTTTTCATGGCAGTCGCTGCTTGCCTCAATTTGACGCACACGTGAGCGTGTGCGAGTGACAGCATTGTCCGCATTTCCATTAACAACTTGATGATTTGACTGGCCTGGTTCAAGCACGCGTCCGCCATAGTAGGTGACTGTGGAGCCACATTCGCGTATTTTGGCCAAGACATCCTGCAAGGGACAAAGAGGGAGCAGTGAGGAAGTGAGCTCAGTTAATGGGCTGCCATGAAAAAAGCCCTTAATGGATCATAAAGCCGCACGCAGGACACACAGCTGCTGCTGTTTGGCAACACCCTTTGCAATGGGGTAGTATAGACTTTTCATTGGGTCAATGGAATAATGAATATGTGTTATCTACAGTTTGTGTACAGGGTCTTTTACAGTCTCATTTCTTCCTACTTGTAGCTTATTCGACGCTTCTCTCCGTACTTACATTGCTCACATAATAGGATTCGCACATGTCCGTCTCCACATCGTCGTCATCATCTTCATCGCCGTCGTCATCCTGATGATGATTACTCAAGCCCTGCTCCTCTTCGGCCTCCAGTTTGGCCTGCTCATAAATCTGACGATAACGGGAATCGCCTGCGGTGCCAACTCCAGCAACTCCCGCTCCTCCCACGCACCAGGTGCGTCGACTAGCTCTGGCCTTGGCATTGGCCGCGTTGCTGTTGTGTCTTCGCACCACATCCAGCACATGGACACCTTTGCAGGCCATCAGAGGCGTCTCCTTGGCCAGTGTTTCCTGTTGATTATGATAGTCGCCGCAGGGCGAGGATAGATCACCACTAGAGATTCCGCTGGATAAGCTGGCATTGTCCCAGTGCTTCACCTTGTGCTCCTCCAGCAGCTCCATGCCCTTGGGCTGCTCCTCAGTGCCTGTCGCAGCGCCATAGCTCGTATCGATGGTAAGATAACGATAACCACGAGCTCGTCGTGATTTGGGACTCAGCTGACAGGCTGAGCCGCCGAATTTCTGCTGGGACTGCACCAGAATACCCTGTCCAGGCGTGGGAAGCACATTTTGCTCAAAGAAACGCCGCACATTTCGCACCGTATCCGGATCGGGTAACTCCTCCTCGTAGAGCTCCCGGTTAACCCTAACTGGCTGGTAGAAGAAGTGTCTTTTGGCAGCTGCTCCTGCTCCTAACTGACGCTGTCGAGGTTTCTTTGTCGTCGTCGTTGCTTTCGTTGTTGTCGCCTGCTGTTTCTTGATTGCCTTTGGAGGGTTCAACGTAGCACCTCCCACCGTCAGGGGCCTTTCAATCTTTGTCCTCACGGGCTCCACAATCACCACATTGTTGTTGCTTAGCAGCTCCTGGAAGCTGTAGTCCTGCAGATACTGTATGAGTCCATCGAATTGTGCTTCCTTTTTGTTCCTGGCCGTCAGAATGTTGCTCCTGATGAGCTGCTGTGACTTGAGCACTTTGTAGCGTATGTGATCAAACTGTGCTGCATCCTCATCCTCATCTTCTTCATGCTCCTGTGCTGCACTCACAATCGTTGCCGTTTGTGCACCATCTCCCAGCTCAACAATCTCTATGGATGGTGGCAGAATGCTGCTGAAATCGCTGCTGACTGGAGCAGGTTTCTCTGCTGCAGCTGTCACCCTTTCGCCCACCTGAAAGTGTAATCTGGAATCCGTTTCCTGCTCCGCTTCTACTTCAACACTCCCGCTGGGTTCATTGCCTGCCAATTTGTTCCAATAACATTTGACTGCATCCACCTTTTGCAGATACTCGGTGGCAATTTCTCCTCCATTGCTCACAGTGCTGGCAATGCTGCGTGAGCTGCTCCTACGTCTTAGTGTTCCAGTTAACCCATTGTTATTGCCACTGCTGTCAACCACATGCAGAATCTGTGGACGTGACATTTTGTTACGACTGTTGAACGAATCACTAGATAGCACCTTAATGGGTCTGGCTTTGTAGATGGGTGCTCCGGTGCTGAGCACACGTCGCTCTGGCGGCTTGCCGCTGGAGGAGCTACTGGAGCGTCGTAGCGAGCGTTGACTGTGGGTGTGAGGATTGGGAGTGTAGTTTGTGCTTGAAGGCGTTATCTTCTCCTGTATTGCTTCGGTTTGAATGACGTTGTTTTGTGCGTCAGTGACAATAATTCGAAAGGATTGTGGTAGGAAAGTTTCTTTGTTCGGGATTGGTCGCTGTTCCTGCTTTAACTTTTGCTCCCTGTGGAGCTGCTCTTTCTTTAGCCTTTCCTCCCTCTGGAGCTGCTCTTTCCTCAGCTTTTCCTCCCTCAGCAGTTTCTTCTTTGTCTGCTCCTCTCTTAGCTGATGCTCTCTAAGCTGTTGTTCCTTCTTCTCCTTGTCCCTCTTCAGCTGTTCCTTCTCCACCTCCTCCTTTCTACGCCTTATCTCCTGTGCTCTTCGCTCGATTAACTTGCTAAAGTTGGCTACCTCAATGGCCGGCGCTTCCTTCGGCTGTTCCGGCTGTGAAATTGACACGGACAGATTATCGTTGCACTGCTCCTGCTCCTGCTCCTCTTCTTCTTCTTCGTCCGCTGTCAAAGGTGGCGGTGGTGGTGGCAGTGGTTCTTCCTCGTCCTCGAACTCCTCCTTCGATAGCACTGCAATGGGAGCCGGTAATGTCTCTGGCGATTCCTCCTGCTGTTTTAACTTTTCCTTTTCCCTGTGCACTTCCTCTAGTTTCGTGGTTTCCTTTTCCGCTTCCTTTTCGCGTTGCCTTTCCCGCTCTTCGTATTCCTTTTGTCTGGCCTTCTGATGAGCCCGTCCGAAACGTCGAATGGAATCGTAGGTCTCTGCTCGAGTCACAACCTGGTCAGCACTTGGTTTCTGTCGCTTCGTTTCCTTGCGCTGCTGTTGTCGCTTGAGGTTGTAGGATGTCCTCAGTTCCTTGTCTATGTTCTCGCAAACTTTGAGACTCACTCCAATGTTGACATCTGGCAAACTATGATATTGATTCTCCACAAGATTTGATTTATGCGTCGAACTGATAACAAATGAATCCGTTGCCTGTCGCTTCAGTTCCGGCGTCGAGGATGCAGTTACCACGCTGGCAACGCCTACTCCTTGTGGATGCTTGAGTTCCTCCTGTTTCTGCTTGCGCTTCTCAACGACACTCAAGATACGGGGTTTGCTAGCCGTGGATGAGGTGATGCCTCCCTCGACCTTTAGAATTTGTGTAAAGATTTGTGTCTCCTCTTCTCTCTTTTGCTTGGTCTGCGGTTCGTAGATCGTGTCTTCGATTGAAATGTGCAGAAGACTGCGACCTTCTTCCACAGTCTCTAGGAGACTTGTGCGCTGCTCAAAGGACTCGCAGCTTTCGCCTATCAAGGTGCACTCGGAGCTGTCCTCGGAGGATAAATAAACCGAATCGTAGGCTATTAGTTTGTCCAACTGTGCGCTTTGTCCACGCTTCAGAGTCCCATCACTGTCGCTTATGGTGGTCTCTGTCTCCGTTTCAGTCTCTGTGGGCAGTAGACTCTCGCCAATACTGGTCAATTGCTGATCGTCTTCTTGTTCTACTCTTTCCCCCTCCTCTTGCTCCTCTTCGCTGCCCTCAAAGCGAGTTCTCGTTGTGGTCGTTAGACTGATCAGTTCGTAGCATTCCTCAACTTCCCCTGCTTCTCCAGTCTGCTGAAAGATCTCCTCAATGTGAGTTAGATCGTATTCCTGCTCGGACAACGACGGACTGTCTGTCTGATCGTCTGAATTGCTGGTCGTCGTCTCTGGGAAGGCACTGCTCTGACTGTGCTCTGGGCAGGATTCTCCACCTAGATCGATGTGTCTCTGCAGGCAGTGGTGATGGTTTCGCTGTTGTTGCCTGCGTGATTGATAGATTCGTGGACGTTCACTCAACAGAGTCACGGCCTGTTCCAGTGCCTCGAACTCTAGCGAGGATGGCTGCAGTTGCTCCGCGTGGCTCTGGTGCAGCGAGTTCTTAAAGTAATCGGAATTGAGACTCTCCAAGTCGCTCTTGTCGTTGTGCCAGGGATGCAATTGCTCACTCAATCCCAATGCCAGGGCATCCAAGCGTTTCAGATTATCGTAGTAGACATCAAAGTCGCGTGCCTCCCGCTGATGATGATGATGTTGTCGCTGCTGCTGATGATGAAGTTGTAGTTGTTGTTGTTGCTGTTGCTTTAGCAATTGTTGCTGCTGATGCGAATCGCAAGTTGTTGCACCGCTTGTGTTGCTCTGAGCATCATCTGTTGCATCCACTTGGGGCTTGTGCTGCAGTCTGGAGGGAAAACAGGAAAACAGAGGGAAAAGGGGTTATAATCTAGCTATTGTTTTGCATTTGTCGGTTTGATATCAAAAGTAAATTATAGTCAAGTGAGACGACCTTGTTCGCTAACTGCTTCACTGACTTGATGCCACTGTAATTGCCTTGGCATTGACTGAAGTTCTAGGCACGCAATCGTCTGATTTTGCAGTCAATCAAAGGGCTGATTGATAGGCCGAGCAGTTAGCTTGGTCTGGAGTTTTCCACTGGGAGTTGTCTGAGTTTAAACTGTTTTCAGTGTTTGGTTAATTACGTGTGCAAAGCAGTCAATCAATCAGTCAATGAAACAACAGCTCAGTCAGTCAATCAGTAGAGCAATCAACAGATTTGATTAAATCGTTTTAAAGTGTGTGCTGAAGTGAAGCTCCAAACTTGGCTTAATCGATGTTAAGCTGAAGCTGTGCTGCTTTAAGTGAATCAGAAGCCTCATCAGCTCATCAGTCAGTCAATCCAAGTGAAAATTGTGATTAGAGACTTGTCTGAGCTGTTAAAGAGCTTTGTTTTTATAGTTTTAATTGCTCTGGGTATTAAGTGTATTAGACAGTAAGTCAGTCAGTCAACAGTTGGGAAATGAAACTAAAAGTTGGCTTAAACCGATTGGCTTTAATAGTTCCAACTGTTGGCACTTATCTAATCTCTCATTACAGCGCATTTAGCGTAACTAGAACGCACTCAACTTTATGCGCTGAACTTGGGACCCTGTACGACCTTAGACCGCTCTCTTCTCGGCGCTTCTCAGTTTACAGCTCACGTTTCACTTAGCTGCAATGTTTGTTCAGGCACTTGATGCGCCACGATTTGTGGCAAATTAAACGACAGTTGGGAGTGTGGGGAGCCTGGAGCAAGAGGAAGCTGAAGTTGAAGTTGAAATACATCCGTAGCTCAGCTGTCACTGCAGGCTCCCGAGGGAGACAGAGACATAGAGGAAGAGCGGGACAGAGCCTGATGCTAAAAGCTTTTGAATGCTCTATAAATCAGAAAAGGATGCGTAAAGTGCACCACATGATGTGGCATTAAATCTTTATCTTCCTCCTCGCTGCCACTCCCCCACTCTTTCTCTGTCTCCTGCTCCACCGCTTAAAGTTATACGAAAAGTTTGTCTTCCAACACAATTAACACACTTTAGTTATGCAATACACACACATTTTATGGCCTGGCTTTATGACACGCTATTTTGTAGTGGCAACAAAAGTCTGACCGCAGTGCAACAATGCGTAGCACAATAATTAGCCTGACGAGACACAAAACACACACAAACACACACACGCAGTTTGGCGAATCGGGAAACCGATAAACCGGTAAACCGATAAATTAACCACAACACATTTTCCACTACAAAATGGCCTGAAATCGAAGCCAACCTGTCGACTGTTGACTGCTGTTGAGTTGGCCAAGAGCGTCGCGTAACAACTGCGAGAAGACGCTGACAATTGAATCGACTTTGGCTACGTTTACGTAGCGTATGCGTGATGTGCTTTAAATCTAGCTGTATCTCGCTCTCTGTCTATCTGCTCGCTACACTAGTCTACCAAATAATTAAGTACTGCTATTGTGTAATTAACAAATTGTTATTTGATAGTGATTTGAGTTCTCATGGTAACGAATTTTGTTTCTCATGTGCCAGATAACTGGGAAAATTCTACAGCTAAAAGCTCAGTTTGTTTAAATATATATTTAAGCATGGAAATTATATGAATGTTCAAGTTAATAGCTCTAAAACATTTAAATGTTCTATATCAAAACACTTTGTATAGTGCTCTAAGTAAATACTATTTACAGCTTCAAAGTGAATCATTATTTATCTGCCCACTTATTAAACTAAATGCCGTTTAGTTTTCCTTATCTGCCTGAGAAAGTGATTCACATTTCTGTACCTATTTCTACTACTGTTACTTACACCTAAACTATGTTGACTAGAGTGTTTTATAGAGGGTACAATTAATTGTATAAACCACACGTTCATTACACTAAAGTTGACACTCTGATTAAGTTTATTTGCCATTTAGCTTGGTCAATAAACTGGGGTACTAAAACATTTAAATCGTTTAACGTGAGTAATTTAAATGATAATTTAAAACTTGATAGATTTTATCTGTAACCTGTTTGATTTCTTGGCTATCGAGTGTTTGTTTTATTACCAAATACTAGTTAAACTGCTGTACATTTTAGTCTAGTTTTTACCGCTTTGGCTTGCCTACAAAACGTGTTGCTCGGTGTTATATATATAAATTGTTTAGTCTTTTTTTGGGGGGGACTAATGATTCACTTACCGTGGCGATTCACGGAAAAAACCGCGATTAACTAGCCGGGCACGCGGTATTAGCTGCGATCGACGTCGACTGCTGTTTGCGGAACCAATTTGCAGATCGCTAAATGTCTCCTCACGTATCACGGCCAAACTGCGCGATCTTCTCAGACTGCACGATTCGCTGCCAAAGTCCAAATACGTTGCGGTTACAGTGGCACCAACTGTTTTCTCCCCAGCAGCTGTAGCTGCTGCTGCTGCTGCTACTGTTGTTGTTGTAGTTGTGTTTGTCGTTGCTACTGTGGCTGTGGTTGTGGTTGCTGTTGTTGTGGTGGCGGTGCTTGAGGGCGGTTGTGCTGCTGTTAATTGCGGCTCAAAGTTGTTGTCATTAACTGAAAACAATTCAATTAATAATAAATATGGGTAGCAGTAGCAGCAGAGGGTCTGCTGGTGTTGTGTAGCTGTTTGTAACAGTGGAGAAGTGGACTTTTGGAGACTCTGGAGATTCATTGTCCTGCAGAAGTAAAGCCCATTCTTCCAAAGGTTATACTCATTTAAAAACTTAAGCCGAGATCATAAGTGAGCAACAGTTTGCTTGTATATTTCTTTATTTTTGTTCAATTTTTATTAACTGATCAACATATACACTGTAGTATTCAATTTATATAGGAACACTGAATTCCATGGTCATCCATGAAATGAAATAGTTCTGGATTCGATTCTTCAATGTTTCGTAGGATATCAGCAGCCAATCGTGGTCTGTTCTTAATAAAATGATTTCGTTGTTCTTTTACATAATCCACTGTATCCCCAATATTGCGGAATTTGTCACCCAAACTTTCTTTATCAAAGCTAGCTGAAAAGTTCGGGGTATCGGCATTACTTCCCTCATTACTTGCGTAAGTGTGTGGTGGCTTTACACTTATTACTTGTGGATTGGCGTAGCAACTAACGCCCAGCACCACTAAAATCAACTAGAAGTGGTTGAAAGGATTAAAATTAGTTTCTAGGGGATATAAAGGAAAGTCACACTTACAAGAACTCTCATTTTGTATAGAAATCTACAGTAGATACCTCTAATCTTTGTAGAAAACTGTTGAATGCACTTCTAGTTCTCGATTTTTTATAGCAGCTGTGTGAAACTGCATTATTTTTATGCTCTAATTATACAGTGAACCCCATTAAAAGCTAATGAACCCATTAAAATAAAAGAATAACTTAAAACTGAAGCAGTTTTTAAGTGCTTAAAAAATTAGGAAATGTATAAATTTCAAGGGCAATGCTGAACTTGCTGAACTGCAGGGTAACTCAGAGTCTGTCACACTCCACTTTCCGCTTGTCACGCTTCATTGCAGCTCTTTAAATTGCTATTCACCTGTGTAGTTGTCGATCTGCTGAAGCGGCGCTTCCGCATCAAAGTGCCAATAGAACTCGGCAATGTCCAAAGCGTTCTCCTCCCGCTCCAGCTGCGTGTAGTCCAAAGATCGAGCGTTTCTCAGCTGACCGTGTCCAGTTGTGCTTCCGTTTCCGTTGCCAATGCCGAGTCCCACACGACACTGCGTCCAGTGGGGCTGAGCGTGTGGTGTCAGCGGTGGCTCGGGATGGTGGTGGTGCTGCTGCTGATGATGACTGTGGTGGTGCGTTGTCTGGTGGTGGTGCAGCTGCCTGTGCCTGTGATCTATGCCAACGCCAGCTGCGCCATGACAGCTGGTGGCCAAATCAAGATGGGAAATGGATTTGTGTGTGTGTCGCCAGCCAGCGGCTCTCAGTTGTGGACAGCGTGGATCGTGTGTGGTTTTCGTGTGGTGCAATTGGTGGTGGTTGTGGTGGTGTTGGTGCTGCTGGTAAAGATTACCGTTTGTATCCTCCAGACGCACTCGATCCACGTAGTTGTGCTGGTAGCTGTAGCTGTCCTTGCCGCTAAAAAAGGTTAAGAAAGGGATGTTTAGTATAAGGAGTCGATTCATGTCCACTTATCACCTCATTTGGCTGAGCTATGAGCATTCACATATGAATAGAGTACTCTAACTCTCCGTCTCTCTGCTCTTCTCTGACCCTCTCTCTCGCTCTCTCTGTCTCTTATATATTACCCATCCCTTTTCTATGCCTATCTGTGCTCTGGAACACTCATACACACTTCGTCACGTTTTTAGATTATGAAGCTGACCACTAAGTGAATTAAGCCTAAATGTCTGACACGATAATCGTAAATTGCACTCATTTATTTGTACTACACTTAAGTACACAAGTCAGGTAGAACCACACACCACACACACACACACCTCTATTTGTAGACTACCTGAATCCACAGTCGCATCAGAAGCAGAAAAGCCAAAACACTTTGCTCATCGAAGCATTAAAGCCCAGCAATTGCTTATTGCCTTTTGGCCCAGCTACGTGTATTTTCCGCAGTTCCCTTACTTTACTCCCCCTTCCCTTTTGCGGCTCTATTTGGTCTTAAAAGGTCGTGGTACCTTCTACCTGTTCTCCTCCCAGCGGGCGCCATTCTCGCTGATTAAATGAAGCGTGGGAGCTGCGACAACCCTGGAGGAGGAAAATCATTGCGACAATTGTTTCGTTGTAATTCCCTTCCTGCCAAGAAGAAGGTGGAGAAAGGGAAATAACTGAACGAGTGTGGCTAAAAGCCAATGCGATTTGCTGCAGGGGAATTACATGATTGATGTCCAAAGATTGATTGGGTGCGGAAATTAAAAGCTCTTCGTTACAACATGTTTCTTGACACAAATATGAAGCATTTGGATGGCATTTGTGTGCTACAGATTTCCTGACATTACTTTTTAAAGGCTGAAGAAAATATACAAGAATTTGAGATAAGAACGGTTGGTTTAAATTATTTTCCTTTCATTCATTCTTCGTCTGGAAGCTTTAAGATACTTATGAAGTACTTTTTAGATACTTCACCTAGGGAAAACCTTTTCCAAAGCCAACTTTAAATCTTTCTCAGTACTTGCTGTTCAAAAGTTCCTGCTCCTAGTCCTTCATCAACTCTAATACTGCAATCAAAATAAGAACGTTGCTGAAATGCAAACAGCTGGACTAGAGTATCTGCTTTCAAAGTGCTTCCACCCATTTAATCTCCATTATTTGTCTTACTTTTAGTAAGAGATATTTAAAATAAATACTTGACGCTTATGCAACATTTGGCTTGATGATGTTGCAAGTAACCCAGTTGGAAACTCTCGTACACTCTCTCGTCCCCGTATATGTTAATTGTCAGGCCCACAACGTTTAGTTGCCCTGACCTTAATGCCAACGGGAGGAGGAGGGGGGAGTGAGCGAGGTTAGTTGAGGAAAATGAGCAGGAAAATGTGGAAAATGAGAAGCTGCTTCCATTACAATTGCAAATGTTGCCATCTAATGCTCAACTATGCTCGACTCGGTGCAAAAGGAAGCCAAATCGCCAGGATTCTGGCGCGACATCCTGGCGGCAACAGAGTCCGTAGTACGCCGTATGCCTCTGTCTGGGGCAAGTTGCATTGTTGTTGTTGTTGCTGCTGTTGCAAGTGCAATTGCCGGTTGCTTGCTGTGCTTGTTTTATGCTCGACTCTTGAAAATTTACGAGTTTTGTTGGTGTGAATGGCTGAGCAGGATGACGACGCCTGTCTTGGTTGCACCAACTGCAGCCCAAATGCGGCATGCTCACGACGTTAAGTTTGACCTTACTGTATGGAAATGTTACTGCAACTTTCAAAAGAGTGTGCCAAATTTCAGTTTTGTAGACAGATTCAAAGTTGAGCTTATAAATAGAACAAAGTTGGGCAACTAATTTCCATATTTATGTAGAATTAAGTAAAATGATTTAAAATATTTTAACGCTTTAAGTTTCTATGAAATATTTTACCAAATTTTTAATAAACCTCTAATAAACTTTAGCCAATTATCTGCTATAAATATAAGGCTTTAATGCCTAAAATTATGCAAATATTTATTATAACCAAAACTTAAATTAGCTAATTATTTGTTTTTCTGGTTTTTGTTGGACACATTTCCAGAATATTAATCTATTTCTGTAGAAAACCAGAATATATTTACCCCATTTTATTTTCTTTGAATAATTACCAAGTTTTCAAGATAATTATGCATTTGCTGGCCAATCCCCTCCTGAGTCTCTTTAATTACCAACTGCGAGTGTAAACTCATTTGGCTTTTCTGGCTCAACTCACATGTATTTTCTTTTGTGGGACTGGCAGGAGGGTCAGGAGGTCAGTGGCATAGGTTAATGCATACAAAGTCTTCATATAGACACACACATTTATTTTTGTAACATTTTTGTCGCGTTTCTTTCTTTGGCAATTCAATTAAAAGTTAATTAGCTCGTGACTGTCATTAACGTGGCCAAAATTCTCACTCCCAAACACCTTTAGGCGTGCGGCAAACCCATTTTACTTTCGCAGTTCTTTCTGCGTGTTTATCTTTCATTTTTATCTGCATAACATTATCTCAGTCACTTTTCTCCTATAACCCACCAAAGTCAGCTAAGGGAAGCCAAATAAAGTTCTAATAAAGTTTTTGATCATTTATGTAAACGATATTAGTCAAGAAAAGCCTTGACTTTGAAAAGACATTTTGCTGGCGATATTAAGAATATTTGGGACTGGGAATTCTTTATTTTCCACAGCTTTTAATAGATTAATTTAGCGCATTTTTAATTGCTTTTTATTTTGATATAAAAAACAACTATATACACATTTATTTATATCTTATTTGCACTACCACAAATGCTCTGCTAATTAGCTTCAAATTTCTTTTGACACTTTACGATTGCCGCTGTCAGCATTAAATTGTAATCGCCAGAAATTAAATTTAGTCAAAAGTCACGTGTTTGCATTTAGTGGCACATTTTAGCTGTGATTTAATAAGTTTACGTGTGCTGCGTTTAAACCAAGTTTGTCGTGATTTAAGCTGCTTTTTAGACGCATAAAAACAGCAGAAAACCTGTTTAAAAACTTGTATTTTTTACATTATTTAATTTCAGTTACTTTCTTTGTTAAATTTGAGTGATAATTGTGTATTTAAGTCATTCAACTGAAGTGAGCACTTTTTACTGCAGCTGTAAACTTGAACTTGTGTTAAGTAAAGAAGGTGAATAAAAGTTAATGTTTTGGAAATTGTTTAAAATGCAAAGCGAATTCAGCGACTAATTAAAACAACATAATTTATGCTGTGGAATGCCATGGAAATTATAAATAATTAAAAACAACTGACGACAAAACCAATAAAACCAAACGAAACAAGTGCGAAAGCTGTTGTTAACATTACCACAAAACCAAAGGAGAAATGGGCTGTTAAGGCTACCAAAATACCCTGCACTTATGGCAGAAGTACTGCAAAATGTCTGTCATACATTATATGCCGCCTATAGTCTACAGGGTATAGCCGTTATGTATACATAAATTAGCCATATATAAAATAAAAATTTTAAATTATTATCAAATGCATTAAATGCCTCTTTCCCTAGCTAATATACCTCAAAGAGCCCACAGGGAATGCTACAAAAAAACCACAAATAAAGAAATGAAAGCCAATGCCGCACAACAAGTAAAAATATAAGCAGTGTTGACTACACAATACCCTGTACCCTATTGCAGCTGTACTTTGAGTGTCTGTTTCTGCAACCACTACACTTACCTTGGTCTACAGGGTATTACCAACAAGAATGAGCAGTGAAATGAGGACGCGTTTTATGTGATGCCATTCAACACATTGAAATTTTATGAACAAACGGCGCCAATTGCTCATTAAAGAGCAGCTAATTAAATTATACTATGCTATTTGCAGCAACAACAAAAACAACAACAAAGCCAGACAAAAGAATATAGCGAAAACAGAGGATTTTATTTCGTGGCTATGATGGACGCGAAATGGGAAACTCGCATGACAGCTTCAAATTAATTAACACAGAAAACTATTGGGCGCAAAAAAAAGCAACAAAAAACAATAAGCAACAACAATTTACATGAAAAGCAGCAACAATAAACGAAGCATAAAACACACAAAAAATAATGCAAAAAACACTCCAAAATCATGAAAAAGTAGCAGAGGGAAAAAGATGTACAAAAATTTGCAATGAAGCTTTTCACATAGCATATTTTATAATTGCGCCAACTAGAATTAAATAGAATAAATATTACTGAAAAAAGAATGAATAGAAAACAGACAAGCCGCGCACACAACTTGAACAATCAGAGCAGATACACATTGAAGAGCCCACTGTCTATCCCCCAGCCCCTGCCCCAGCCTTCTGCTACCACAAGTGGCAAATGAAAAGCCCCAAAGGCAGACGCCAAAACCTGATGACAGCAGCAACGTTTGCGATGAAAACGTAGACGCCAACAACACGCGACATTTGCAATGACATTTGCGGAAAATTTGGCAATTTCCACGATGGAATCATCGATGGGGTAATAAAGGCAGCAACAACAACAACACAGACATTTGCTGATTGGCATGACGAACTTTGGATACACTTGCAGAAAATTGTGTGCTGGTACTTCCCTGTTTAAACCACTCTCCGTTAGGGTATATGAAGGAAATGAATAATGCGAGTGTTGAATCAATAATGCGAATACTCATAGTTTGACTCTGCCGCAAATTGCCTTTTGAGCCATGACAAAGTATAGCGAAGAAAGGTCGTTAAAATCCGCTGCAGCTGCCAATAATGATGAAAAATTATCTTGCAGTCTTTTCTTCAAGAAAAGCCAGGCGAAAGGGAAAATCCATTAGAGTGACAAGGCAAGCGAGTGTGAGAGGGGGAGAGAAAGAGTAGCAAACGACATAATAAATGTCAACTATTAAATCAAAATGCCAAAATAGCAAAATACATAATACCACTTTTTATCAAGGCTTGCTGATTTATTAACAGATACTTAGAGCCATGTAGAGTAAAGCAAAATGTTTTGCCAAATAAATGGAATAAAAGATTCGCATCGATTTGGGTTAATAGTTTGAACACTTAGATGATTTTCCCTGCGGTGTTTTTGATCTATATTTTATTCAGGCTAAGAAAAGCTACTGAAAGGAATTTATTTTTTTGTATAGTTGTAAGAAGCTCTTATTTTATTTTATAAAAGCTTTAAAGCCAACTAATTATGCCTACAGCTGGTAATTATTATAAAAAGTAACTTATGGAAATGAAAAGACATTACCAATTTTTCATTTAGCTTTTCTTGTGCGGAAAAACTGTTTACCCGCTTTCGTTGGCCAACTGGCATTGCAGTTAAATGACCAGCAATAATTGTGGCCAATTTCTCAAGGTGTAATTAATGACCCTAGAGATATTATGGCTAATGCAAGGGAGCAATTACCTGGACGATTACAAGTCAATTCTTAAGGTTTTCCGTTAATGAAAATGGCAATGTGCGCAATAATCCAGAAGTGGGAAGGGAGGGACACGTGGGACAAAGATGAGGCTCGTTAATGATGCCGTCTCTTTTGTTGGCTTCCAACTCAAATATTGACAAATTGTGCGTGTGTTGGTGAGTCTATGAGTGTGTGTGTTTGTCGTATTGTGTTTGGCACACAGCGTTACCGGCGTCGAATTCAATTGAGCTTTTTCTACACTATTTGTTCACTTTTGGCTTAAATCGAAACCTCACACACTGAAGCTAAATAAAAGGTGGGCAGGGAGTGTGGAGTGGGGTGTGGCAGCTTTCTATTGGCGCCAAATTTTTGCACACTTTGTTGATTTTTGTGGTTAGGGCGAACACAAAAAGACTTTGTATTTATTGTATTTGTGTACGCACAGATTGATATGTTTACTCTTTCGCTCTATTGTGCACGACACTGCCGAAAAAAGAACAAGAACAACACAGCTTCATCGACAGGTTGGCGCTCTCTCCCGCTCTTGCACTCTTTCTTTGCATGCTCTCACTGTTGTATCGAAAGGTTTTGCTAGTGTCGAAAAGAACAATAACGCGCACTCCACTATTTTTATTCTCTTACTTTTTACTCTCTCACTCGATGCACTTGTTACGCGCTCTTCGCTGCTGCGGCTCACTTGTTGTTTGTGTTGTGTGCGCGCTTGCGTCTCGCGATAGACTGAACGCGTCGAAGCGCTGTTTGCTTTGAGCGCCAGTTCAGCGCTGCGACTGCGCAGCAGCAGAGACGACGCGTCGTGGCGTTCACTTGTGTGTTTCACTGCCAAACGTTCCTAAGCCGCAACGCGCCCCCGTTTCCCTCACAGCATTTGCGCTTGGTTTAAGGTTAACTAAATTACATGCCACAGTTGCCACAGCAACAAAAACAACAAGAGCAACGACAACAATGAGGTAATTTTTTTTGTTTTTCTTTGTTTTTGTTACAAAATTTCACAAGTTTTACGATTATTTTTGTAGATTTTTAATGCAATTTTTGAACTTTAGCGCGACACTTTTTGTTTTTTAAACACTTGATTTTGTGCTTTTCTTAATTCGAGTTTGCCGAGTTTGTTTAATTGAGTTTCGTGCTTGGCACTCAAAAAGTAAAAGTTATTTAGTGGCTCAATTAAACTCAGCTGCTAACTTTGGCCCATTAAAATGCTCTTAACGTTTATATATTTTTTGTTTTTTGGCAGAATTGGCAAACGACGAGCGCATGTGTTGCCAAACTCCCAAATACACTGAAAGTATAAATCTAGCGTCACATGAGACCTTTTCTGCCCCTCTGTCCATAGATTTTCCGCCTGCTCGTTGAAAGGTTTCCTCTCAAGGTTGTTCTTTGCATGCCAATTGAGCGCAGACTTTTCACATTTTTCCCCTTTTTTCCGCATTTTCCTGACTTTGGGGTCACTTTTGGGCTTTCCAATGCGGCCATAATGTGTGTTTTACGGCTGTTTTTTGGCATTCTACTTAGAGTGTTAAAGTTAGACGGAGTGGAACCTACAATAAGTTATGGAAAATCATTTGGTTATAGAGTTTTTCCATTGAAACTTGGCCAAGAAATAATCACCATAGATTTTCCTCTAGTTCTTTGTTCTAAATCCAAACTTATAGCCACATAACACTCTCTCTTTCATTCTAAACCTCCCTCTCTTTATCGGTATGCCCCTCCCCTCCCTCACGCCTTGTTGGAACTTTCAACTTTAGCCACAAGTGTAAGTTACGCAAAAAATTAAGTAAATTAAAGTAAACTCGTGTCGAGCAAAGTTTGGCAATGCCAATCTTTTGGTTCGTTGGCTGCCAGGTGGAAATGGGGTGGGGGTGGGGAAGGGGCGACAGGTGGAAATGAACTCGTTTGAACTGTGTGAGTACAGCAAACACGTTAATTGAACTCTTGACGTGTTGCCGCCAGTTTTATGATTGTTGTTGTTGTCGCTGGTATGTTTGCTCATTTCGTCATAAGGTAGACGTCACCTAGTTTACTCTCTTTCTAACTGTGTATGTGTGTGTGTGTGTTTCTGTGTGTGTGCTAACAAAAGCAACGGAAATGCGTTGCACACAAACATATGTGTGTGCTAGTTGCCGGAAGTGAATGAGTCGCTCATAAAATAAAAACGAGCAGAGTAGGCTAAAGCGACGTAAGCTCGATAGCAGAAGAACCTGTAGTAACTTTATAAAAAAATACTTAACCAACTCTTTAATCTATTTATAAGCTACATAGTTAAGTTGAGTGGCTTAAAATCAAATTTAAGCTTAGCACACATTCTATTATTTAAGAAACTCAAAGCATTTATTTCTGGTTCCACATTTTTAGCTCGCTGAGTTGCTTCAAACACTCTTTGCACTCCAAAACTACAGAGTCCGCAAACAAAAGCTATGTACAACACTTGGCGCTCGTATGCAGCTTTGAGGCAGCTCCACACACGCACACACAATCACACACACACTTACTTTGTGTCGCCAGTTGAAAAGAGTTTTTTGGGATGCAGTGAAGCGAGAACTCGTCCAAATGACGTAAAAGCCACCGACTCAAATGCCCCCTTTGTTTCCTCTCCCCATCTCTCTCTATGTCTTTCTCTTTCATTCACTCTCCCTTCTAAACATTTGGTCAGTATTTAGACTGAAATTCGGTGTGGATGCTAGCGAAAATCAGTTGGAAAATGTTTTGACGTTTGACGCTGACGCTGACGACGACGCGACGCCGGGAAATTGCATGCATCACTTTTCCAAGTTTTCGTTTCACATTTCATTTTGGGCTGCCAGCATAATTTCCCCTTTGTTTGTTTTTGGAAGGGGTTCTATGGGACTTTTGTCTCCAATCTGCGATGCTTCGTTCTCGCTTCTCCATTCTCCCTGCTCAGACTCCGTAACGAATGAAATCATTATTTTTCCTGTTCTTTTTTTCTCCTGAACCTTTTCAGTTTTTTTTTTCTTATTTATAAATACGCCCAAATGCGATTTCATAAATTAAGTGAACCGCAACGAGAAAAAACAAACCGCATTTCGTGTTGAAAACATTTCGCATTTATTCTCTGAGTTAACATGGAGATGGACGTCGGTACTCATCCGCTTAACAGTTACTCGGTTAAATATTATTAATTTGGTTTGGTTTGGCTGTCAGAAACACCGCACCGTTGTAAATACATCACTGTGAAGGGCAGTGACGAAAACAGACTCCAAGCATGAGACTCTCCAAGTACAGGGTCTGTAAACAACGAAATTAACCGTATTTTGTTAGAGTAACAAAAGTTTGTAACTCCAATTGTCTTTATACTTAAATCGAAATCAAATTATAGTATATCAAAATCCTTACCTAGATCAGGAAGACACTTCCCCAATCAACGTGACTTTCAGTTTCTTTTCAAGTCAGAATTATTTAAGTTGAGAAGTCGAATTGTTTGAGTTTGAAGCAAAATTTGTTAGGAGCTGCTGTCAGGTGACAGCTGGCAGCAGGTGGAAGGTGACTAGCAGCAGACACCTTGTGGCAGCAGCACGTAGCATACAAATTAATATGAATTGTACACTGAACACTTGGGACAAGGATTTTGATGCCAGAACTTTAAACTCAGTCTCTGCTGAGTCTCTCCCTCCCTCTCTTTCTCTCTCTCTCTCTCTCTGGTCTCTCCTTTGTGTTCCTGCTGCTGTTGTTGTTTTTACTGTGAGCATCAAATGAAATTCGACCCAAGTGACATTTATAATACGTGTTAGAATGTGTTGCAACAACAATAACTAGCTACAGGGTATAGCGGAATAGTGCTTGCCTGACTATATTTTCTTTTCGACTTTCAATTAAAACTTCTACCAAGAGTGCTTGTTAATTGCGCATACCCTTTGCCATAACTATTGCAGGGTACTTGAAGTTACTCTGCAGCCAACTGCTGCATACTTTCGGGCGCTGCCGAGTCGAGTCAAATCAAGCAGCCGAGTCCGTCCAACTGTGATTTGTTTGTGTGTATTTGATGGGAATGCTGCTTAGTTGGTCATTCCATTTGCGTGCCAAGCAGACATACACACTCACGCACAGACAGGCACTGCTTCAAGAGCTTGCAACAATTTGATTTTATTTTATTAAAAAAAAACTTTTTCAAATATCTCCGGAGTGAAGCGCATTTGAAATGCAACAAGGCGGAAAGTAATGCTTAATGCTCTAACGACTCAAATGTTGCGCCAATTTTCAGCTAACAATAACTGAAAGCGTTGCCATCTCTATCATGCTCGCTTCCCTCTCTCTATTTTTTTCCTTCTCTCTTTCTCTCTCGCTGTCTCTCTGGAGCTGGCAACATTTGAAATGCTAAGCAAATCCTGCCGCATTGCAAGTTGCAACGTCTGCCTCGAATTGTTCGGGCTTTGTTCGTCCCTTGGGGCACGTTGCAAGTGTATGTGTATGTGTGTGTGGAATGGGCGCTGCGAGTGTTATCGAGGCTTAGTTGTACGTGGCAGCTGGAAGTTGCTTGTACCTCACAGATTCAAATTCTATTCCGACTCTGAGGCTACTGGGTCTACTCGGTACTTGAAAAATTCCAATAAAGGAAACAGCACAAAAATAACATGAAGAAAATTGTGAGGAGCAGTCCAAAAACAACAACAGTGGCAATAATAATAAATAAATAAAACATAAGCCTCTCTTTTGCATAACATGCATGCCCTCTCACTCCCACACTCTCGCTCTATCTTGCTCTAACAGGCGTCTGTATGCATATGCATAAGAAACACGACTTTTCGCCTCGGTTTTTGCTTGTTTTCCCCCGAAGGAGTGAATCAAAATGATGGAAAACTTGTTTACCACTTTTTCTTAGACAAGCACACACACGTGTGTATGCCAGTGTGTGTGTGTGTGTGGGTGTGTGCGTATGTACTTACTTGTGCCACATACAAAGCTGACTTTAAGGCAACTTTTCAACTTCGCTCGCAATTTGTTCGAAATTTTTCACACACCCATGAATCAAGTGCGGAATTTTGTTGTATTTTTTCAATTTTACAAATGAACTGCATTTTTGGAGGGCAAAACTTTGTAGCAATTGTTTCGACGGTCTTGTAATCAATTAGAAGAATTCCGCAAAATTGTTTCAAAAAGCAATTTAGAAATAGTTTGGAAATAGTTGAGCTAATTTTAGTACAGTTTAAATTTCTAGCCATGTGTCGGTAAAGAGTCAGTTTAATATCTGTAGAGTCTGCTAGAGTTTCATTTATTAGTTTATTATTTTGTTTGTCAAACAAACTTTAGCCATAACTCAATAATCATACTTAGTTTTTCTTTAATTCTTTCTAACATTGTTTATTTCAATGAAAAACAATTTAAGCTCTCAGCTAAGTTTAAGATATGCTTCCAAACGCTATCAAAATATTAACTTTATTTATGACAGTCATAAATAACTAAAGAACACCACTACAGTAGTCAATTTAAATTCCTTAACAGTTTTAAACTGACTTCAATTGTTTAAACCTTGAAATGTCAACGATAAATAAAATGTACTCATATTTTGATACCAACGAAAATTTCGCAAAATATTTACAAATATTTGCACAGCATAAATATGCAAATAAACATATTTTTTCTATAAATTTTTTGTAGTTTTTAGTCGAAAACGAATTCACATGTGAGCCATATTTTATTTGTATCTTTTTCTGCCCAGCAGCAGAGTTGCCGCTTATGAATGTAAACAAGTTAGATAGACAGCTAGATAGGGCTGTGGGTAGAGCAGAGCAGGGCGTGTCTGTGTGTTTAGTTATATGTATGTGTGTGTATGGTGATTGCCTTGTTTATACTGAGACACATAGCAAATTGTTTTGAACTTGGGCTTGAAATGAATTTCGCTGTTCTGCCTGCCTTCCTGTCAATTTGCATAAGGAATTTATCAATTGAATGCAGAAATCGCAGCGATAATCAGACATGCCAACTGGAAACAATGTCAGAGGGTAACGGAGAGGAAGAGAGAAGGGGGAATGTGGTTGACTTGACATTGACAATGTTGTTAAATTATTGCAGACGTTTTGTGGTGGCAGAAACTCGTTACGCCCTTTGGCTGTAGAGCACGCATAGGCAAGCAGTCTACCCCTACCTCACTCCCCCTCTTTCCTCTCTGTCTATCGTTTCCTGTCAGTTAAATTGTATTGCCTGCTTTCAGGCGCCGTCAACTCAGACACGAATCGCAAATTGTCTTAACTTCTGCTCTCTTTCTCTACTGCTTTTTGTTGCCTTGCAGACAATTTAGCTTTTCTTTCTACCTCTCGTTTTTTATCTCTCATTCCCCCGCCTTTTGTGCGCTTTCTCTAATCTGCCTTTATTGTGCAATTTGCCATAAAAAATACATGAATTCTGTGCCAAATGTTGCCATGCTCATAAACTACAGCGAGCTCTGCAATTAAGCGCCTCTTTTCCAAAAATATGTAAATTAAAATTAAGAAGCGAATTTAGAATAGACTGCAACTTTTTCAGAGCCACAACTACTAATTGGTAAACTTTCTCGAGGGCTTTTTTAGTTCATTCTCACATTGCTTGTCATCGACTAAATCTCGACTGTTTTGCAACTCGTTTGGAAATTATATTTACAAAAGTTGTGCAGCTGCCAATTGCAGTTGTTGTTATTTCTGTGGTTTGTACCCTGTAAACTAAGAAAGCGGGTCAATAGAGGTGCTATGAGTCTGAGGAAAATAATTGGTTAGGAGTAGGGAATTAAAAGTCCTATAGATGAAATTGTCAAGAACAAGTTGTAGAATTTGTTCACCCTTTTACTCGCTATTTACAGGGTAACTTTGTGGTCGATCACTCCTAAACTTACTCTTGCTTGCTATTGGTTTTATGTAGTGCCAAAATGTGTGCTCAAACTTTTTAATGAACATCGAAATGACCAACTTTCAAGCCAGCCTAAAAGTATGCAATGCAAATTTAGAGCAAACACAAATTCGATTAATTTATTCAATTGCCAACAATTCTAACCAAAATTTCTCTGTTTCTTCTATTTCAGGTAAGTTGACACACTAAACAAATGCTGGGTAAAAGGTCAACTACGAATACACGATAAGTATACACACTCACAACCGTCACACGCACACAAGTAGACACTCACACACACACGTTAACCTACAAGCACACGTATTACACTCACTCACATACACCCATACACACATATCTGAAGACATTTTTATAGTTATTTCAATAAAAGTCCGTAACGTCATTGGCACGTGACGAAATGAGGAAGCAGCTTCATCTTCAGCTGCTCCCTCTCAGTGCGTCTCGCTCTACTCCTCCTGCTCTCACACACAGCTGAGCCTCTGTTTGAATTTTTGGCTGTAGAATTTCGTCGCTTTATGTATGCATAAGTCGATTTGTTTGTTCCGAAATAACGTTACTATTGCCTGCCAGAAAATAGTTACCAATTTCTTGTCTGTGCTAACAGCCTGATGTGCAACACACACACACACACGCACACACCCTCACATTTTGCTTCATTTGTTTTCAGTTTCCAACAACCTCATCTCCACCCAATTCCTGTCCAGCAGTCCATACCTCTGTATATGCAAATGAAGCGGCTTTTGCAACGCGTTGAAAACCCACACAAATTTCCACCAACAATTCAATTTTTCGGCTGCGCCTCGAGAAAGAAATTCAATTTTTTGCCACACTTGCGGGTATACGTATAGTCCTGCTATATGGTATGGTAAAAGCCCAGCCCTTACGACTCGTGGCTTATATTTGCCAGCTTGTTGACGAAAACTGCCAAAAATTTGATAGTTTTCTGACACTTTATATAGCGTAGGTTTAAAGCAAGAAATTAAGGCGAATCGTGACAAAAATACATCAATTTTATAGTATAAGCTAAAAACTATAGCTACGAGAACTAAAAGTTTTCTAAGCCTTTTAACTTTTGCACTTGATTTGAGGCCTAGTTTGCTGCTAAGCCCAAGAATCTTTTGATTGTTCAGTTTTGGCAAAAAGCCCCAGAAGCTCAGTAAAATCATTGCTAAAACTTTGCATGAGGAATTGGTAGCTTGTTAGCAAGATTGATGGACAGTTTGAGCCAACCTTTCAGTTGGCCAATAACCAGGTTTTCTGCTTTGACGCAACAGCTGGATATTTGAGCTAACTGCTGCGGTGACTGGCAGTTAGTTAATGGCCAAAACACACACACACGTGGGTGTATGTGCCTGGCCACATAAAGAGGCAGTAGTTCTTGTGGCTGCCACGCCCAGTTCATCTTCTCTGCTTACTTGTAGGCAGTTTAATTGCCGTTTTTGCTCTCCCATTGTGTTCCAGATCCCCATAACTCCCAACAAATTAATTGAAAAAATGTTCGAAATCATTTTGAATGCTTGTAAATCGAATCGATTTCAACGTGTGAAAGGAATTAGAGAAAAATACGCCAAGGATGAAAGGAAAGGCGCTAATTGCAACAGTAAAAGGAAGTAAGAAAAGACGAGACAAGAAAAAAGTAATTTAAAAATTGTGGAAAACCTCAACGAATTTAATTTGTTTGCCCTTTGGGTTGAATTTCGCGTTTGTCGCATTCTTTGGGAAATTGAATTTCCCAGCCGCGCTTGATGCTTAAAGAAAGTCAGAAAGGCGAAAAGTTTCCGCACTCAGCCACTTTTTTTCAGCCTTATCTTTATATCTCTCCTCTGCACTGACAAGGAGTCCGATTCGGAGTACGGCTCGGAGTCGGTCACGGATTGGGATGCGGATGCGGATACGGACACGAGTTGCGGACATTCCATTTTAAACTCTCGTTGCGGGCATCAAACTTTATTCGACATTTTTATTTGTCTTTGGCATGGCCTCGTTTTGACCCTTATGCGATATGCTCGTATGTGTGAGAGTTGGCTGCAAACTTGTCTGCGGATGAAAGGCTTTAAAGGGAAAACAATGCGAAAACTAAATAAACTTTTCCTCTGCACTTTTGATAAATTTCTATATTTTTTTGGGAAGCTTTGAAGCGGAAATGTTTTCCTATTGAAATCGTAGACTGAAGCTTAGCAGCTTTAGCTTTAATTGTAGCTTAAAGCTGGTTTCTTGTCACTTCCACAACTCGCATTAAAGTCTTGCTGTTTCCTTTTAAATTGCCCGTAAATTGACTGTGTAACTTTATGGCATGAAATCAGCTTCTTAGTGGGTTTCTCGCCTTGCTTAACCCTTGTTAGCCCCCCTTAGTTTTCGTGTAGCCTGGCAGGGGCAATCATTTGTCAAACTCATAAATTGGTACAATAAGTGGCAACCCTGCCATAAATATTGATGTCCAGTCCGTAGCTTATTATGGGAAGCAGCCTTTAACTCGACTACTCGATGTTTGCCTGCATACGTCATTGACTTTTATGACCCACAAGTGTCGGACAACGGAGAACGGGACTCTAAAAAGGTTCCCTCCAGTGGCAACCTCATAATTCTTACCCAACCCCCCGCTGAGAAGGGATACATACATAGTTTATTAACGCTTGCATCAGCCTAAACTAGAGACTCGACTGGGCACAGTGAATCACAGCATGTTTGAAACAAAAGGCTTAGAAAAACTAATTTTAGTTAAGACGGTAGTTTTGCTTAGAATTTTTTAAGCTACAGAGCTTTAGCTGTGTTCTTGTAGCTATAATAAGCGGAAAGCTTAAAAAGTTATTAATTAATATTGATTGATTCCCCGTCTTAACCTTTTCATAAAAAATCAGATATTTCCCTAATTTAAAGGTCGTTAAAAGGGACTTTTCATAAGCCAAAGTTTAGTTTTATAAATTTGTGTAGTGGCCCATTTAAGCTGTGAGCCACTGTACTAAATGTTGTTACTCACCGCTTGTCCCGTTGTCGTGAGGACGTCGATGTTTGTGACGTTCGAAAATATCCGTTGCCCATGGTGCCGCCATAGCAGAGACTGTGACTCTGTCCGGAGCCTATTTTGACTTGCAAAATGTGCCGGACTCAGTGCGAAAAAAGGAGGAAACCCGAGCTGTAATGCGACACAGCCTTTTTGCCGAGCCAATTTGAGATGATGATGTGATGATGAGAACAGCGCCTGCAAGTGGTAGATAATTTTACTTGAAAATACACTTGGATCCTTGTCAAAGTTTGAGCAATTAATTTAAGTTGAAGACACAAGAGGGGGCAAAGCAGTGAAAAACACACCCATGTGAATGGGGGTGTGTGTGTGCGTGTGTGTGAATGAGTGTGTGTTTGGCAGGAGCGCATAATGAGCGCCCATGTGGCGGCACTTCACGTTGCACGCAGCGGCAGCAACACAACACTTGAGGCAATCACAAGTTGTATCTTTTGGCTGCTTTACCGTTCACTGTCGTCAGAGTTCAAAGTGTCGTCATCATCATCATCGTCATCATCACCGTTCTCGTCCTCGTCCTCGTCGTTGTCTGCGTCAGTTGAAGTGCTTAACAGGTTTTCCACATCTCGACGGTTGCCTTGTTTTTCCACTTGGCCAGTTTAAAACAGCAGCATATCCCCAAATGGGATTACATGTTTTGCAATTTCCGCCTTCTACATCGTCGAGTTGTGTAGTTAGGTTCAGAACAAGTTCCAATTGAACGGTTGTGTAAACAAACATGAGAACATTGTATTTGGGCAGGATTTTCAACTAAATTCAACTACTTTACATAATAGCAATGGCAATAAATTTGTACTTCAATAGATGAGTTAGCCAAATTTGTACTCACAAAGAAACCTCACGTCAGTCCTACTAAGTTTCCATACCTTCAAGCTTTTTATTTCCCAACTCAAGGTTGAATTGCTGAACTTGTTCACCACATTGAACCACAGTTCGCAACACTCTTCCACCGAAATAAACTGAAGGGCAAGCACAAGACAGTTTTCAGACAGAGATCGATTATGTTGCTGCCCCCAGTGCAACACTTTGTGCAGTTTCAAAAAAGATGAAAAGCTTTAAAACAAAATCAACACTACGGCAATAATGAAGATAATTTTTTTGATCAGAAGCATGTGTAGGTATATTGATTGTCTTACCATGAAGTGCAGTTCGTTGAGAGTAAAGTGGAAATTGAAGTAGGACTTGTAACGAGTAAATAATGAGTAGCAGTAATGGAATATGAGGGGAGTAATATTCAGTGCTTCACTGCAGTTCAAAGCAATTGAATGCAGCTTCAGTTCTTAATACCACAATTAATTGGGATTCTGCTGGAATCGATTTTAGTTGCATGCGCTTGGCAACTCAATCGATTTGAACTGAGCTGAGAAAGACGAGTGCTTACTGTTTGGAGTGGTAATTAAAAATACTTCACCAAAGGGTGTAATAGATGGGTGGAACTGTGTTTAACAATATGATCCTTTATAAGTTCAGTATTTGAATGCTTTAAGAGCTTACAGTACTCGGACTATTGGAATAATTTTCAATAGGAATAAAACTCGATTTGGCAATAAAAATGTTTGCCCAATATTTGTGTTATGTATTTACAACTGCAAATCGTGTTAAATTGTGTGCGAACCACACCTTAGACACAGTCACACACATACAAGCAAACAAGTGTTTATTTGAGTTGCATGAAGACTACAAAAAGCGTTGCCTACTTTTGCGCGCAGCAAAGTTCTTAGCTTTGTTTACTTTTGAAGCCATGTTAGTAGAGTTTTGAGTTGAGTTTGTTGTGCATCGGCTGTTGGCCTGCCAGTGGGGCAGTGGCCCAGCTTCAAGGTAAAGGCTGCTTTAACAAACAAGCGTAAAATACCGCATTCCAAATACTGCGGGCCAAAAATTATGAAAAGCCAATGCAACTAAAATATTAAAAGCCTAAGCACAATGGATAACACACACAATGGCTCGTCGCGGTTACAGCTGCGGCTTTTCCAACTCAGTACACATAAAAGAAAATTCATCTCTTCTCCCTCTCTCTGTCGCTCTCCAGCTGAAACTTTGAAACTGTAGGATAATGCATGTGTTCTTGCTCACACACACTTTTGTCCTTCCCGCTCAGTCTCTTCATTAATTAAGTGCAGTTTTCTGAATGGTTTGCCAACTGGTTGTAAGCTTCAACTTAAATATATTACAGCCTCGCAAAATTAAAGTTGCAACAGAACGAGCATTTTCACTTTGATTTGTGATGCCACAAAATGAAATTGAACTTGAATGCGTCATAAAATGCGATTTATTTAATGCCCACGGTGTTTAAATCTGGCAGCAAATTTATTGCCACGCATAACATAAATAAACAAACAAGTGTAGGGGCGCTGAAAGGGGCGTGGCAGAGTAAACTTTCAGATACGTATACATAAAAGTGTGGAGCTTTGTAAGGGACAGCCTGCGATTTCATTAATATTTGATTAGCTTAAAGGCACATTGGCTTTTTTGTGGATTCTGTTGTTGTAGCCGAGGCCCTGTAGTGGGAAGTGTCAAGGGGCATACTGGGTTTGTCGTAGGCCTCTCTTTGGGAGAGCTTTCTACAGCAGACAGTTTGGATACAGGGTTACTGGCAGTCGTATCTACCCAACTGCAGCTCTTTTTACTAGTTGCTCGCTGTTATTTTTGGCTGCTGTGATTTGTTTTTTCACTTTTCCATATTTTGATCTATAAAGTTTGAGTTGTTTTTGTTGTTGTTGCTGTTTTTTGTGCCAAAGTTGCTGCTCTTAAATTAAAAGCATTTTGAGAGGTGCTCAAAATGTATCAGAGGATTTTACGAAGGACACTCGTATAATTTAAGAGTCCTTTTTGAGTAGCAACCCTGTCAAAGTGGTCAGAAAGGTTACACTGCATTAGGGCCAGTGGGGAAGGTGGAAAATGCTAAGAAATGTGAGATTAAATGGCTAAAAGTGGCTTTGCTTTTATTGGAGTGGAAACTAAATTCTATAAAAGGGTTTTGATTAACAAAAAACAAAAATATAAATACAAATGGCTATACAAAGCCCAAAGGCTTTCCAAGGGAAAACTCAGGCATTAAATTTCTTCAAGCTCGTCTCGATTTGTTTATCTTAATTGCTACTTTATTTGTTAAAGCTTTTATGGCCGCATTAAGCTGGATGTGCTGTAGATTTTAGCTATAAAAAGCTAGGCTTTGTCTTTGGGCTACAATTTTGATGAGCTTTATTGAGTTGACGTTAGTAAATATGTAAAGAAATTGTATTTTATACAGAACTCTAATCAAATTCATGTTGACTTGTGCCCAAAAATGTTCTTTGAAAATCTCGCACAAATTCATGCACATATAAAATTTCAACAAACATTAACAATTCATCATTTAAGTAGATAAATAAATTTACAACCCCAAAAAAAGAGAAACATATTTTTTATTTTTCTTAACATTTCTCGTGACACATTCAACGGAATATTTAAATCGCACAATCAGACATGAAACTCACAATTCGTCATTGCTTCTCCTCCTTTCACTTTTCCTGAAGTCCTACCACATTTTCATCACATTTTCCTACATTAACGCTTTCAACTTGTGCGTGTCATTTCCCGGTTTTGATAAAGAGAAAAAAAGATGTCACAGGACTTTCGGTCCTTTGGCTTCCGTGTGTGTTTGTGCAGCGCGCGTGTCTTCATCAACATTTGGAAGGGCATTTGGTGGGATTTCCCTCTCTCTCTCGCTCTCTCTGTTTTATTTTTTTATTTTTTAACACATTTTGTTGACTTTGTTTATGTTTTTTATGTGCATTTTGCGTGGCGTTAACTGCACGTGCCATCAATTTTAACTGCGCTTTTTTGCCTGCTCTTTTTGCCTCTTCATTCTTTACTTGTTCTCACTTCTTTTATGCTCTTTTGTGCTCTTCTTTTTGGTGTGCTGTTTGGTTTTTGATTCATTATGCAGAGTGGAAGCAGAAAGTGCTGAAAAAGGCTGAGGAAAGCAGCTGTCTTGTGCCTCCCTTCCTTGCCTTTCTGCCACGCCTTTTTGCCTAACACCTTTTGATGGAACAATTTTAATTTATTTTCACTTATTTTCTGGCACGCCTATTTTTCTTTTTTTTTATATATATTTTCGCGTTGCTTTTCTTTCTGTGCAACGTTGCCAGACGACGCTGAGGATTTGAGGCGCCTCAAACTCAGTGATTTGAGGGCGCGTCTGCGTGCGCGAGGACTTGCCACAACGGGCAAAAAGCAAACGCTAATTGAACGCTTAGAGACAACAACAGCAACAGCTACAACAACAACAACAACAACTACAACAGCATCACCAACAGTGCCAACAACAAGCAGCAATTTGTCGCCCACTTGCTCCTGGGAGGAACCAACGCAACAGCAACAGCTCGTAAATGCTGTTGCCAACGTTGCAGAGCCAGAAAGGGATGCCCAGTCTGAGGTTGGGGTACAGACAGAGACAGAGACAGAGGCTGTTGCCTGTGGCAACAACGGCGCTGAAACTTTGACATCGGAAAATGGTAGGTTGTGTACCAGGTAGCACAGATGCAGCCGTTGCCAATGCTGGCCAGGTGCAAGGAGCAGCAGCTGCCGAAAGGAAACCAACAGCACAGCATTTTTGCATCGCACAAAGCAGCCCTTATATCTACTACTCTTTAGACCCTGTACTTAACAGAAAGAAAGGTAGTTGGAGTGTGTCAAGAAGAGATATAAAAAGCTTTAAACCTTTAACGGGGTTTTAGTTGTCTGTCTGTTTGAACGTGAAGCTTAGAGTATTGACATGAGTATAATACAATAGAGGGACCTCATTTGATGGAATGAATCTTAGGTATCAAACTTGACTCTTGAATTCAAATTAAATCAAACTGAAGATAAATGTTTGGGCTGGGAAGTCGTCAAGTAAGTTTACAAAGGCAAAAACTGCCTATAACAGTCCGAAGAATATTCCGTAGTCAAAGTACAGGGTCTGTCACAGTCGTGAGCTCTCGACTGCACTGTTTTACCCCTAGTTTTAGCTTCTGTGCGATTACTAACTGAACTCACCTGTTAATATACCCAAAGCGCGACGTCTGCTTTGCTCTGTACACTTTGTTGTTATCCTCGTTTTCACTTTACGCTTGTTTTTCTCCTTTTTTTTGGTTTTAACTTTTATTATTACTTTTTCTTCTCAGCGTTTAACGAAACTTGTAAGCTTCAATTGTTTATGCATGCAGTTTTGCAGCTTTTTTTCTTTGTTGTGAGTTTTTTTTGTGGCTGCGTTTTTATAATTAATTTTTAAATGTTGAAAATCCAACAAACTTAAACACACTCCTACACACGCACACACAAAACACACTCCTACACACGCACACTCAGTTGAAAGCGAAATCACAGCCAAATTGTGCAGCACGCGGCTTTTTTAATAATGCAGCAAAAAAGTGACAATTTTCGCATGTGTGGCAAGTGGCGCAGAGTGGCGAAAGTCAAAAGGGGAGGGAGGGGCTAGGAGGGCCAAGGACCCGCATGCACAGACACGCACAAATGCCGTGCACAGAAACGTGCGAGCATGCAATGCTGCTGATACGGGGCGTATGCGCGATGTAATATTACAAAAAATGTATATAAGCCAGCAGCCTAAAAGTATGTTACAAAATATTTTGATTGTCCACAAAGTACGTGAAAAACGAAAATTTCAAAAAGCGTTGGCTAAAGCGAAATAAGTGGGAAGTAGAGCAGCAACTGCCAAGTTTTTATTAAATTTTGAAAGAGCTTTAACACGAAAAATAAACAAATTGAAGCAAATATTTGGAATGCAGCCTTTTTGTGTACCCTTTTTAATCAACTGTGGAACTCTGTTTGAAAACTTGCTGTTGAATGAACTGAAAGGGCTTAATACACTACCCAATTTATTATTATTTAAATTTTTCCATCTTTACTTTACTTTATTAACACTTTTCGTCTGGTTTTGATAGGTTGAGTCAGTTTTAATAGTAAACTAATTGATAGATATACAGCTGTTGGAATATGAAGACTTTATTAATTTAACTTGCTGATTAATTATCTCAAAAGAACGATTTCAAGTGTTAAGCTCGTAAAACTGTTGACAACAACTAGAACTTAATTAACTTTATTTAGTTGTCAAGTTTTTCAAACAAAAACTCACTTTCCCTTTTGTCAAGTCATTGAATCTTAAGCACATTAAAGTTTTAGGCACTGGTATAACTAAAACTTAACTTTTTACAGAAATAAATTTAGTTGAAGAAGTGCTATAATAATTAATTAGCAAATGGAAGTTATTTGTCAATAAGCAGAGTGCTCTGTAAGTGAGTGTCGTTTAAATACTCGATTAATCAAGCGAATGCAGGACATTCAACTGCTAGGCGAGTAAATACTCTACAAAACCAGTTACTGTATCCGTTGCTAAGCTCTGCACGTAAAGCCAAGCAAAGTTAATTTAAATAAGCTTTAATTACACACCCTATAAAACACACACACAAACACACACACCCACTGGCACAACAAACGGAGGTTGACTATTATAAATTTGTAGGCTGATTGCCGCTTGCATTTCCGCTGCTTGCCACACACAAATATTTGCAACACTTTGACCTCATTTCGTGTAAACGAGTGTGTTTTTGTGTGTGTGTGTGTGACACTTGTTAACCTCAACCTCAAGTTTTGATGAGAGCACACACAGGAACAGAGGGAGGCAGTGAAAGAGAGAGAGAGAGAGAGGGAGGCAAATGCCTGTAACAGGAATTTAATCAATGTTGCACGTTTGCTGTCTGCTGTCTGCGGTGGTGCTAACTGTATACACGGTATTCATATGTCCAAAGAACAACTAAATCAGTGTTGCTATGTTTTGTTCCTGTTTGGGATGTATGTGTTGTGGCATGCAACATGTTTCCTGTGGTCTGCTTATCACAGACGATGTCCTTTTGCCACAGACAGTTGCTCATAGTTTCGCAGAATTAAACTTGGGTTTTTTTTGTAGTTGTTGGGATGTGGAAGAATAATGTTATCAGTTACATGTGTGTGTGTGTGGGTGTGTGGCGGCTCATAAAACTCTTTGGATTTGGCATGTGGCAGCCACACACACAGCCACTTTGACACGGCAGAGTTCATAGAACTTGATGCTGGGTTCTTGTGAAACTGTTTTTAGTATCGTTTGGTTAGTTTATTTAGTTAGTTAGTTGGTTTAGTTAACTTAAGGTGTTCTTATATCACAAGTTAAGCTTTTTATTACAGCTGCCACGTACAACAAGAACAATAACAACCACACACACACTCTCGCACACTCGCACACACATACGATTCGGCAGCGACTCAACAAACCGAGACACACGTCTGCAAGCGCGAAAATCAGAAAGTTAACTGAAAAAAATTAACACAAAAAAATAGTCTCAAACTATCAATAATAAAAGAAAAGAAGAAGAAGAAGAAGCAGAAGCACAAGTAGAAGATAATGAAGAGGCAGAAGAAGCGGCAGAAGAAGGAGCTGAAAGAAAAAGAAAACACACATAAAACACGAGTACGAGTATAAAATTGTGTTTAAAATCCCAAAAAATCAAAGTGCATGAAAATAATAAGTTAGCCAAGTTAGTCAAGCAACAACAACAACTCGACTGGTTACCCACATTTCAGTGGCGCCGCAAAGCAACAACAACCATCGATAGACAACAGCAACAACAACAACAACAAACTACTGAAGATGCGAATCCAGACTCAAAACACCCAGTAAATGCGATTAAGCCGACGCAAATCTTTGTTTTAGAAGTATCGACAGAGGGGAGGGGTGTAGAGAGAGGGGAGGGGCTAAGGGGAGTGTGGTCTGTGTTGCATGGTGTTTGCCTGCTTGCTTCGTTGGTCACTTGGCGTGTTGCATGCTGCATATGTAGAGTATATGCAGTGTTTGTGCTACTTGGCAGCCCACCACATGCGACAAAGTGAAAACTTTGCAGCAACAACACAAACACACACAAAGAAGAATAAAACAAACTTTGTGACAAGACCAAAGGAGACCCTGTAGTTATGGAAGAAGCCACAAAGAATAATTTCCTCCTAAGTATTGCCCTTAGTCACGCAGTTTAAGTTACCAACTTGAAGATTTAAAGACTACTAAATCTAATATTCAAGCCCACTTGTACACTATTCCCTTTTAAGTACAGGGTCGCCGAAAAAGTAAAGAAAAATGTTTTGTTTGTTTGCCGCCAGTGAAGTGTGCGTAAACTCACACACACACACACTCTCTCACACACAGTCTGAAGTTGCAACTAATTGAATTGTTTAAGCTGTCATTTGTGTGTCATCTGCAAAATTGCAGCAACTTACAACCCCTGCCTCAGAGGGAGGTAGGAGTGGAAAGCAGGCACACTCCCCCCTCCTTGTCTTACCCCTTGGAGTCGCCTCGCGTCCGTCATGGCTGGGCACACAATGCGAACGTCTAACTGCATTCAACAACCTTGAGTTGAGTTGCTGCTCGAATTCAGCTTCTTTTGCCGCTGCTTCAGCAATTGTAATTATAAATAATATTTAACTGCAACGCAATGTGGCACAGTTAATCGACAGATATAAACCAACTATGAAACTGTTGGGTTAGGTTAGCAAAGGCATCTATCTGACTATAGATCTGTCTAACTTGATGGGTTCTACAATTAGCAGTGTGCGCTCTAGAAACTCTTGGGTGTTTATGTTGACAACTGAAATAAATTATTGCTCAATTCAATTTATTAATATTTGATTTGAGTTTATTTGCAAATAAATCATAAACTACGTTTCTAAAATACGAAATGAATTTAATTTCCCTAGGCAATTTGTGAGGCCCAAAGCAAAAACTCTGTTAGCTTAAAATGCAAACAATTCTCAACTATTTTAGTTTATTTTAAACTCTACTGACTCCGCATTTAGGCAACGCATTTTTCTTATAAAAAATGCATCAACTGTTGTAAATTTAATTTGGTTTGAAATAGGCACAAATATTGTGAGGAAATAAACCCTTTTTCAGTTTAAAATGTATATAGTTTTCAGTTGTCACTAATTCGAATCACTCAACTCATGTTTGTTACCAGATGGTTTTTTATAGACCTCTTCTAAAAGTCGCCTTTTCTATGCTCTTTCTCCACAGCTGACGTGTGTCTGGAGTATGTGAATGGCATGCCCCATTTGACAATACGATTGCCCAGTCGCAATGAACTGTGCCAGTTTGCACTTAAGCCCATCTCGCACACTGTGGGCCATCTGTTGGCAATGCTGCGGGAGGAGGACCGTGGCATTGATCGGGCTGCGATCATGAATAAGCATGGAGTGCGCATCGCCTCCTCCTGCACCATCGACAGACTGCTGGATGAGGAGTTTAGGTAAGAGATTTAAACTAAATGTTATAACAATCCTTTAAATCACTTTTTCTATAGCATACAAATCAATAATCGTAATCTGGAAGTGCAGCCACCAGAACGTGAGAAGATCTCTGTGGAGACGATTGATAAAATGGGCGACGTACGCAAGGTTATAGCGCAGGTAAGTTAAAGTCAATCAAAGTCATAAGAAAGTTAACTAGTTTTAATCATTTGCAGCTCTATGAGGCTTTCAATGTGGGAGAATATCAACTGGAGAAGAGCCAACAGTTGGCGCAGGAGCTGGAAAGTCTGCGCTACGAACTGGAGCCACTGGAGCAGGTTGGTTTTCCCATCAAATAAATCCTACAAATTGATTAACATTTCCTTCTTCTTCTTAGCAAAAAATGGAGTTGGCCAAGAAGGCGGAACGTCGCACTAATATGATGACCTGGGTGGGCTTGGGCCTCATGTCCGTGCAGTTTGGCATTTTGGCGCGTCTAACCTGGTGGGAATACTCCTGGGATATCATGGAACCAGTGACCTATTTCGTCACCTACGGCACCACCATGGCCATGTACGCCTACTACTGTGTGACCAAGCGCGTAAGTGGAAAACTTTTCAGCGGAAACTCCCATAGAAATAGATTTTAACGTTTGCTTTTTTCCCCTAAAGGAATACATCATGGAGAATGTGTATAATCGCGAGTATACGTTGAACATTTATCGCAATGCCAAGAAGATCCACTTCGATGTGGACAACTACAATCGTCTGAAGCGCAAGACGGCGGAATTGGAGTACAACCTGAGGCGCCTGAATGATCCAATCAACATGCAACTGCCTGCACATTTGGTCCGCACCCAGTTGGACACACCGCCTAGCGATGACAGCAAATCGCTGGAGAAGAGCACAGATAAAAGTACTTAAGATCGGCCAAGAGTATAACTAGAAGACGATGTGGGAATATAGCCAATCCAACTACACTATATATGGAAATCGAAACTCAAAACTATACTTAGAAACTCGCGCTCACTCGCTCCAATCAATCAGTGAATCAATCAACGCGTCCTTTAGCCAATGTTTATCACACAGTGATCGAAATTGTAGTCAAACCAGATATATAGAATTATATATACACTATATATGTATATTGTGGATAAATGGATTATGTTTTGCGCTTACTTAAAAACTTATCACAATTCTTTTTTGTTTAGTCGTTAGTGTGTTTAGTTATATTTATTAGTTTATATATTTATGTTTATTATTTCAACCTTAACGGCAAACAGCAACAATTGACGACGCACTTTTAAAGCCAACAAAAAAGGTTCTTTTGCTTAATTCATATTTTATTATTTTTAATTTTTAGTTATTTATTTAGTCAGAAAGAGATTTGTTTTCTTTATAAGCTTAAAATCTCAATACATGTGTTATGTGCAAAGTTCTAGTGAAATATATGAATTATTTATTGATTATTATTTATGTTGAGCCTTTTCTTACTCCACTTTAAGCTGGAACTGTATTGAAATGATTTGTGTGCTCATCTTAAAGTTCATTCATTTCTCGGTCGATTCACAATCCATTTCCATACCACAAATACTCTTAAGATTTTTTTTAGAACCAAATAGAGCTACGAATTTGCGACTTATCCTACAGAGGTAAGCCAACAATATTCTGATGAACGTTGAAGCCAAAGTGTAGCATACTTTCGAGCTGAGTTTTTAAATTCACTTTGCCAATAAAGTATTGCGTGCTTTTGGGCTGAACTAAAAATAGTTTCAACTAAAAATCTTAAGAGTATCTCACAAGAAGCTAAAATATTAAAAAAGAATACTAAACAAATAATCTTAAATGACTTTATGATTGTCATATACTTAACCACCTCTATATTTAAATGGACTCTCGAGTCAAGGCAAAGCGTGAACAACATGCAGTGAAATCTACTAACTTCCTAAGCTTTAATATACTTACTTAGCATATATACTAAATAAAATGTATAACTATGAAACTAGATACAAATAACAAATTGTAAATACAAACGCACCAACTATTCCATTAAGAATTTTAACAACAATTAACACACGCACACACATACAGAAACAGAATCATACGATTATATATATATATGTAGCTAGTAAAGTTTACGAAATTCCTAATGAAATTAATTAATTTAAAATGATGCCATAAAATTAGTAACAGCAACTAATTTGTGAGTTGTATGTGTAAATATATTAAAAAATAACTGCTGTGTTTCATGACAACGTAAAACATATTTAAGGATTATAACAAATTGATTTGCAAGCAAAAGCAACCAAAAATTTAGCTAAATTATATAGTTTAGTATAAGTAAGTAGGCTTTTTCAATATTTGGCCAATACACTGTTTAACTGTTTGATGCTTTTGATTAGCTAAAACCTTCACTGAACTTAGAATTGCAAAATGGTTGTATTTGAAAACTTTATGCCTCTATCTAGCTATCTATCAACTGATCTATCGATCTATCTCTACTATATATACTATGTATAAATCCCCATATTCCTCCAGTAACGAATCAATCACTCTGATGCTTATAAAACACTCACTCACACACTCCAAAAACACCCTCTAGTATAGCTTTTAAATAAACGCACATTTTAAATACATGTATAACAATGAAAACAATCTAAATAGTAAAACACTAAACTTAGTCTAAGTATTGATCGTACATAACTAAACTAAAAACAAAACCAAAAAATATTTTGAAAAAATTTGTGATTCAATTTGAAATTATAAAAGTAAATATTGTTTTTTGTATGAGAAACAAAATGCAACCATACTTAAAAAAAAAAAGAATAAACTTAACTAAATAACTTGAAAAGTATTTAACTAAAGTTCCCTATAACCATTAATCATTTATGTTTATACCTACCCTACTATATTAATTATACATACTTATATTATACATATATAAATTAATTTTTATTGTTGTAATCAGCCAAAGACTTAAACAAAATATTTTAAAACGACAAAAACTAGAATTCTCGGCATGCCGAAAATGAAATATTCTTGCAGATAGTTTTCCTATAAAATAATTTGGTTTTGGACTTACTCTTCAAGGATATTTAAAACCAAAACAATTTACGCCCAGCCTTCTTTAAAAGTTTTTGAAAAATTATAAACCTATACTCGTTAAATATTTATATTTAAACCCTAATCAATTGTTACATTTACTTATACTGCACCGCTAAACTGGACTAATCCCCACATGGAATGGTGTTTAACTGCTCTTAAGATATTACATTATACATTCATAATTCTCAAGTACCTTTTTTCGAAACAAAACCAATCTTGAATCTTTTTAACGAATTTATACTAAACCAACAAAAAAAACAAAAAAAAACAAAAATAAATAACAACTAGAAACAAAACATTAAACACAAATTACAATTATAATAAGTGCTTTAAGTATTAGATTGTTTGAATTTGAACTAAAAAATTAAATCAACAACAACCAAAAAAACATGCGATTTTTTACATTTATAAAGCAAGAGATTTGTTTGTTAAACATAAAAATAAATTCCAAAGACCCGGCTTAAAAAATTTAACAAGAAAACGATTCTAAACCAATTTTAGAAAAGAAATTATGCAAAAACTAGAAAACTAATTAAAAAAAAATAATGAAAAAACAATATGGAATGAAATAAAAAGGTTAATATATAAATAAAAACTTGTTTTACTTTGTTTTTTTGGACATTGAAATTATCCTCTTAGTTTTAGGGAAATGCGAATCTTTCGTGTATGATCCTGCGGAATGCTTTATATTAAAAGGACACGTATTTTTGTACCCACAGGACCTCAGACTGTCAAGCTGCATTCAAGTATCTTCCGAATTTTTCCAAAAAAAATTTCGCAAAATTTTACAGGGGGAGGCATGCAAATTTTGTCCCAAAATCGAAAAATCCCGTCTAACTTGGCTGTTTGAAGGACTACAAGGATGTCTTTTGGCATGTAGGTAGCGCTCATCGAACCCAAAATGATTATACAACAAAAAGGACGAAAGTCCTTACAGGAACGAAAATAATCGCAAATTTTCGAAAACAAAAAACTGACAATAACTCGAGAGTCCTTTAAAGGATCTTCATAAAACTTATGTCAATCGACGGCTTTTTTAAAGTGCTATCGACGTGTCAAAGGATAACCAAATCGTCCTTTTGGTTGCCGAGTTATCATACATTTTGTGTTTTTGGCCACTTTTTCAGCGATTCCTGAGTGAAAATAAAAAGTCGCAGATCCTTGACAACCTCATGCTTTTCGGATGCCAATCGATAGAGCTCCTTTCTACAAACCATTTAAGACATGTCCTGTCGTCCTGCTAAGGATTTATCATAATTTGTGCTTCGAAAGAAATCGTCCTGGAAGCATTTAAATTGTTTAAGGATCAAGGCAAACAAAACACCTACTTTAATTATTACAAATTTATTTTTATTTACCGTTTTGATACTAAAACGTACAAAAGGATAAAACAAAAAGGAAAGTCAGACAGGATATACACTTCAGGCACAGCGTATTTCCAGCCTGAAGCAATGACTCGAATCCGTGGAATTCCAACGGACCAACTGTGCAATGGGCCGACTTGGCTTGAGGAAGAGCGTGAGGCGGTCATTCAATTGCAGTGGAGAGAATTTACTAATGATCTGCGCCTTGGTGGAGTCCCGGTATTTACCCACCAGGGTGTCATTGCTGAAGGAGCGTCCTTGTCGATCCGCCCACTCAAAGGTGTGGACAGCCTGGTTGGCGGCATCGTCTATGAGCCGATAGCTCGGCTGTCGGTCCGGATTATAGCCAAGTTTCTTGCATATATCACGAACCTCAGCGTTGCTGGGTGGTGTGCTCTTAGGGAAGCATTTGGTGTGCCAAATGCCGTAGGATTGCTCAATGACTTGGCCATATTGGGAGACTGTCTGCTTGTGTCCCGACCAATAATCCGTTTGCTGTTCCTGCAGCGGATGCTCAATGCCAAAGCAGTAGCGCTCATCTTCGCCATTAGGACAATCCGGTTGCTTGTCACACACGAAATCACGTGGTATGCAATCCTCCGGAGAGCTGCAGGAGTAGAATGTATATAGTAGATACAATTCTATTGATTTCAAATTACTCACGAGCTGCATTGAAAGTGATCCGCTGTGCAATTGCAGAGCACGGAGCTCTCATCACTCTTATCCCAGCAATTGCGCTTTCCGTCACATATTTTGGAGGGATCTGTGGCTCTGTAAGGTAAACAAGTGAGTTATAGTTATAAAGATCAAGTGTAATTACTGCCCACTCACTGTAGATATGTAAAGCAACTGCAAATCGTGGGCTCGTCTGTCATGTCCTCACAGTCCGGCACATGATCACAGAACTTGCTCTTGTGCACACACTTATTGCTGGAGCGGCATTTCATTTCACCTGGACCACAACGTTGCTTCAGTTCACGACACTTGGACTCATCCTCATCACTGTTGTCATGGCAATCACTGCGTCCATCGCAGATTGCGGACTGGGACAGACAAGCGCCCAGAGGACAACGATGTGTGGCACAAGCTGGCAAGGATTGAACAAGGCTGCAATGTGGTTGATCTAAGGGAGGATACAGCAATTCATCATCAAGTAACTAAAGGACTCTTTAAATTTCTTACCCATAATATCCTGCAGCGTTTTGTAGGATGACTCCAGTGTCTGAATGCCAAAAGGTGCCTTGAAGCTGTGGCAATTAGTATTGTTGTAACTGAAGACAGCGGTGGGAAACCAACCCGAGTGGGCGTGACGGCACACCAGTACGCCCTGATCGCTGGGATGACTTTCCATACCGGTGTAGTTCTTCTGGCCAAACTGTGTGCAGCTGGTGAACTTGGTGAGTGCTGGCACTTCTTTAGGTGCCACTCCGCTGACCAATTCCACTTCCTCTGAAATAGAGGCCATGTCCTCAGCACTGAGATTAAGCATGCGCATCAAATTGCCAGCTGGACGCTGCTCCTGCAGCTGATAACAGGAACTGCAGTCGGTGTCGTTGTTGGACTTGGTTATGGCCACGGTTTTGATGCGTCCCGTGAGATCATCGTGCAGCACGCTGATGCATTCCTCTGCAGGCTCTTCCTGCTGACTAGAGCTGCGAAGAGTGCAGAGGATCAATCATTAAATGCAAAGGGGGAAAACTATTGTTAAACTTACGTATCTGGCAAGAAGGTGGGCAGCACATGGTGGGTAAATCTGACAGGTTGTTCCAGATGATACAGCAGAACATTGGACTTGGGCACAGCCTCAAAGCAGTCGACACGACGTATTTGCTCATGAGTGCTGCGGTGCAAGGATCGTCTGGTCTTGCCACCACCGAACAGAGCACTGATATAATGGCTGTCAAAGCTGCAAGGAATCAAGTCATGAGAAGAAGTGACGCTAGAGCAGAAATCTGTACTCACCTAATGCCCGACAGGCAACTTTCATGGACGAGCAGCCAGTGCTTGTCCAGCAGCACGCCCAGACACCACAGCTCGCCATTTGCATAGACATCCGCCAGCCAGGGCCAGTGCAGCTCCTCGATGGCTTCGTGGAGTTCATCCTGCACCAACAAAGTCTTGTTCTTCTTGTTCTTAATCAAAACATCCAAACGATCCATAATCTCATCCTTCTTGTTAACCAAATGAGCGGGCAGCTGTGGCTTAAAGTGCACATTTGGCTTGTTGTGGGTCTCAATGGTGGGCAGTAGTGCCGGCAGAAGGTCTGAGCTATTCTTCTTGACCGCCTGTCCAGCACTGAAGATTTTAATGGGCACAGTGGCATTCGAGAGTGCATTGCACTCCACATAGATGCCCACACACTTGTCCGAGTGAAGTGAATCCTTGTGCTGCCTAGGCAGCTTTGGATGATGATCCTGGAAACGCAGATCCAACTCCGAGTGAGAAAAGTGCACATTGTCATCCATCATTTCATGAAGTGGTGAGCCGAGCATGGATTTCCTCGCCAACTCTGGTGTTATCGGATGCATTTCCTGTTTGTGGACAAACTCGGTGCTGTTGTAGAAGTGTGCACCTCGGAAGCCCAAAAGAGCACACACCGAATCCGCCGTTTTGGCCTGATGCTCATGGAAGCCCGTCTCATGGGCGCACACCACACGCCAGTGCCCATGCGCGTTCTTGGAGAAGATGCCAGAGCTGCTAAACTTGGGCTGCTTATGGGTATCGTAGTGCACATCATGGCCATTGGTTAAAGCAACTGCCAAACAAAAGTTGATTAATGGTGAGCTCCGAATTTAATATCGTTTACTATGTGAACTCACAGCAATCCTTTTCATCCTCCTTGAAAGTGCAGTCCACTACATTATCACAGCGCTTATCCAGAGGCAGACAAGTCTTAGACAGCGCACAGTGGAACTGATTGGCCAAACAGTTGCCTAAAATGTTGATAAATGAATAATTGAATTGTTGGATGAGGTCTCAAAGTACTTACCGCAATTTTGCTCATCGGTTTGATCCTCACAGTCCGATTTGCCATCACAGATGAGCACACTCAGACTGCCTTTGAGGTAATCGCGACACGTGCAGTCCAATTCATCGGTGCCATCCTCGCAGTCCAGTTTGCGATCACACCGATGCGCCAAATCCACAATTTGTGGCATTCTAATAAACGAAACACGTTTAATATTAAAGGGCATAAGCAAAGTTTATGGCTTAAATTCTTGGCTTACTTTTGGCATATAAACTTGTTAGGCAGTTGTGCTTTGGACACCGCCTTGCTGTGCTTAGTTGTGGTGCTGCTGTTGGTGGGGAGACTGATGGTTGTTGCTGCTGTTGTGCTTGTACTTTGTGCTGTTGTTGTTGGCGGCGTTGGTGTTGTCTCCTTTGTTGTTAATGTCATCGACGTAGACTCTTGTTTTCTTGGCTCCACAGTTGTCATATCCTCCATTGTTGTCAACTCCATGGCTGTTGTCTGCTTGGTTGTCTCCCCCATAGTTGTAGTTGTTGTGGCCTCCGTAGCTGCCTCCATTGTCGTTGGCTCTGTCATAACTTCTGTGATTTTGTCGCCACTTTCCTTAGTTGTTGAATCCATTTCCAAAGTAGTTGCTGCTGCTAAATTGGTAGTATTTGATGGTATCATTGTTGTCAGTTCAGTTTCCATTGCTGTTGTTGCATTTAAACTGGGAGCATCTGTTGTTAAGATTGTTGTCTCCTCAGCACTTGCTGCTGTTGTCGTTGACTCCTGCAGCAGTTGAGTAATTAAATCGGTTAGTTTCATAAAATCCTCCGTTGAAGTTGGCCACGTTGTTGAAGGTGGTTCCAAAGTTGTGGTTGGCCAAGAAGCCACTGTTGTTGTGTTTAAGGATGTTGCTATTGTGGTAGACCCTTCTTCCAGCAGTTTATCCTCTGTAGTCGTGGCTATAAACTCCATAAACTGCGTGTTCGTCTCCTCAGTTATTTTGGGGATTACACTCTCTGGCGTTGCTGCTGTGCTTGTTGTTTCAATGTCAGCCACCAGATCGGCATCTTCTATGCCAATGTCCTGGCGCTGTTTGTTGACAGATGACTGGGAATCCATGTCCTCCGCTTTCAGTGGATAGTAGTCACTCTCTGTGGTCGTACTTATGTTCTGTTTGCTGCTACCCACCATGTCGGGTATAAAGTTATAGGCACAACCGACTTCATCCTCGCCCCCGAGACAATCTACGCGACGATCACAGCGTTGTCGCTGGGCAATGCAACGTTTGCCGCCCCAGACGCAGATGAATCCTGGGCAGCGTTGAGCTGGACGCTTTGCGGGCAGCAGACGCGGTGTCACTGCCAGCTCGAGCCAGTCAAGATAGAGGGCAACTCGTGTATAGACGCCGAACTCCTTGGGACGACCACAACCATTGCCGTGACTGACTACGCCGGCCAAATACCATTCATCCGTGTTATTGACACTCCGACAGAAGAGCGGACCACCTGAATCTCCTTGGCAGGCATCGCTGCCGCCAGACGGATCACCGGCACACACATCCTCCGACGCCTGATCCTCGGGATCTGTGCAGCGTTTACGTATGGGCAAAATTACCTGACGCAGTGGATCACCTGGCGATGAGATGGAGTATTAATGGAATTAAGCCCAGAAAGGGATGCATTCATTCACTTACTGCTTGGGCCCTTCTCCCGGATGGCACCCCAACCCACAGCAGTGCAGAGCGTGCGCTCCTCCGGACCCCAGATCCAGTCATCCCCAAATGTGGTGCGTCCCACATCCGGCAGACAAATGGGCTTCACCCAGCGATTGAACTGCAATGGAGCCGCAACTCGCATCAGCGAGAGATCATTGCGCATAGTCCGTCGCTCGTATCCCTGATGGACCACGACATGGGACACTGGCTGAATCTGTGTGGCGGGTGAGTAGCTCGTGCGGCGCAAGAGTCCAGCGCGTATCTCGTAGTAATACTTGGCAAAGTTGATGACACAATGCGCAGCACTGATGATCTGTAGGAGATATAGGAATAGAGTGGGATTTCCTTTCTTTAGCTATAGCTTACCCAGCGCTCGTTGTAGATGGTGCCACCGCAGTGGAACTTGCCGTCTCTGTAGATGGCCACCACGAAGGGCCACTGCAATGGAGTCGCCAGGCTGCCACCCACAATGCGTGACTTATCCGTTTCCTCTGGTTCCTCGAAGGTCGCCCGCTTGGAACGGCGTGCCATGGCCTTCGCTGGCTGCTTGCTGGGCAATCCACACTTTGGAGGGGGGCACTTGACATAGGCCACATGATCCACCAGCGTGTCGTGATCACTGCGTCCATGGCAGCCCTGGGCAAAGTGAATCCCCGCGTGCAACGAGGGCTCTATGAAAGGTCCAGGCAGTGCCAATGGGCGGAAGGTAAGATTTACGGGTAGATTCACATCCAGTAGATCACAGGCAGCAGCTGCCCACTTGTCGCCATTGTTGCACACAGGATACCAGTCACCACGGTGATTCCTGTACAGATAACCCTCTGAAGCGGATGCAGAATGTGACTGAAAGGCAGACAGACTAGTCAGTTGAGTTCTCTAAAGGATTCGCCCTTAAGCTTACCAAGTGTTGTGCCACATCTGTGATTAACATGCTGCACTGCAGCTCATCACGTCCATTGAAACAGTTTTGGAAGCCATCACAGCGCTCCAGGCGACTATAGCAACGTGACAAGGTAGAGCGATTGTGACGAGCATATTCCTCAGCATTCTCGTAGCAGGAATGAGCCAAGGACTCGCAGCCAAAGCAGCCGAGCTCGTCCTCGCCCATGGGGCAGTCCTCGTAGCCATCGCAGAGACGCTCCTCATCCAGACGGTCGGCACAGGTGCAGGCAGACTCATCGCTGCCATCGGAGCAGTCCACAACATTGTTGCACCAATTATTGCTGGCAATGCACTCCTTGCTCCCAAAGCAGGCCACCTGATCCGCTGATGGGCAGCTGTGCCGCTCCGGCGTCTGCTGTGGCATCTCCAAATAGGAGGCATAAATAATCTGACTTGGATGTGAGCTGATTCCCGTCTGGTTCGAGTTTCGCATCTTGAAGTTAGCATTGGAGAAACCAGACTGACTTCCAGGCGAGATGTTATTTTGTATGGGTTGATTCTGGGCAGGATTCTGTCCCTGCTGGTTCTGCATGTAGGTACAGTACACCTGCTGCTGCTGCCCATTGCCTTGCTTCGGTGGTGCTGCGTTCTTGGAGAAGATGTTTGGCAACTGGTTCTGTGAGCCACCAGCTGTGCCCGCGCTGCCACCAAAGAAGTTACCCGTCGGTCCAAACTGTTGTTGAGGCATGAAGAAGATGCCACCGTTGCCGGCATTGGAGGAGCCACCAAAGTGGCCGCCCGGCATGCCCATAAACGTGGGCGTTGGCGACCACATGGGCATGCGGAAGTTAGCTGGCGTCATGTAGAAGCAAACCGGAATACTGGGCATACCAAAGTTGGGATTAAACATAAACTGGGCAGAGGCCTTCATGGTCTCGCCTGAAACGGGAAATCCGCCAGGTCCACGGCTAGTGAACTGCACACTGGGCGAGGCCGTAAAGTTCTCCGTGTCCCCCAAACCGCCGTGGGACTCCGCTGCAGCCTTCAGTCGCATCTTGCGAGCAATATGTGCACACAAAGTGATGAGTTGCGCATCGCCAGCTGCAAAGGAAAGCATTAGTATTACTTTTGTGGCCACAAGGACTACTCTTACCATTTGTTGTCTTGCCATTGATCGGATTCAACTTGGGACCCATTTGCTCCAGACTTTTGGCGTCCATTTCAGTGCCAAAAGTGTCCATTAGTTCGTCCTGGGCATTGGCTGCCTGCTGCTCGAACTGCTGCAACCAATGCGTGCGATCATAGACACTAGCGTTGCTAGTCTCCGTGTGGTCCAATACATTGATTGGTGGCTGCACTTCCGTAGTTGTTGCCGGTGTTGTTTCATTCACAACTTTAATCAGCGGCATTTCCTCCTCGTGCCGCTCGAAGCTGTCGAGCATGTTCTCAATGCTACTGGGATTGTCCAAGGGATGCTCCACTCGAGCTGCCTGCGTGCTGGTTTCCAGGACAGTGCTTTGAGCTGTGGTTGCTGCCGTTGTGGTGCTGGTTTCATTCACTTGTTCACTGCTGTCTTCAGCTCCATCAATGATCCAACTGTATTTCAGTGGTTTCTGCTTTATGGGATGCACTGTGGTGTTCTCGGCTTCCTGAGCAGCAGTGGTAATGATTTGCTCAAGTGGATTAAGTGTGCTTGTGTTGGGTTTAAGTGTAGACAGTTGCTCCACAGTGCTCTCTGTGGACTGCTGCAGATTCTCAGCTGCTGTTGTGGTGCTAAGTGGCGCCACTGTGGACTCTGTGTGCTCCTCGGGACTGCTGGACAGCGTTGATAGCACTGTAGTCACTGTGGTTGATTTCCTTAGCTTTGTTCCCTCGGTGGTTAGCACAATTGCTTTGGGTTTATCGAACTGATCCAATATCCAGGTAATATTGTCCGCAATGGCATCCAAGTCCAGCTGCTCAGTCGTAGGATGCTCCAAGGGATTCCCTGTGGTGCTAATTTCCTTCTCTATGGCCGTTGTTGCAGTTGTGGTGGTGGTGTGCTCCAGTGTGGTTGTTGTGCTAGCCACGAGCCTGGGTGTATTCTCAGCGTACGCATCCTGTTCATCGTGTCCGTGGCCATCGATAATCCAACTAATCTTGGCTGGTTTAATCTTCACTCTCAAGGGTTTTAGGGTGGTGTCGATGGAGAGAGAGCTGCCATTGCCGGTGGTAATGCTGCCATTGGTAAGAGGTGTCGTCACCTCTGGGAATTGGCTGTCGGTTGTTCTGGTTCTCTTGGCGGGCACAAAGGGTTCAAAGTCAACTTTTTCCGCGCTGGCTGAATCGATTTGTCCCTTAATCATTTCCCTCATCTTGCCAAGCTTCTCGGTGATTTCGTTGGCCATCTGATACATGCGCATGAAGGCACTCATGCAATCCTCCTGCGTCTGCTTCCTGCAACGCACATATTCCCGCTCCAGTTTGCTCAGGGCTGCCTTTGCACGCTTACTCCTCAGATTCGTATAGATGTGCTGCATGTTGGCCTCCAGTTGCAGCGGATCAATGGAGTCGAGCTCTTGAATACTGCGTCGTGGGCGTAGCAACTTTTTTAGACGATACTTGAAACGCAGGTGCTTCAGCCGCAGTGATTTATCATCGGATTTCAACAGCTCGTTGGGTTTCTTGAGCGGAATATGAAAGGGTTGCACTTGCGGAGGCACCACGAAGGCATCTTCATCCATGGGCTGCATGCGCTGGGAATGTTTCTCCTTCAACACCATCGTCTGCCTCAGGCGATCTGGAAAAGGTAAAGAAATTTCAATTTAATGGAATTTGTCCATCTAAGCATTTAATTACCAATGCGTTCGATAACTAGGCCATGGTAGATCAAGGATATCAGCAGCGTGATGAGCACCAGCACGGATATGACCAGAATGCGGGTACAGGGCAGACGAGGTAAGCAATAGCGACGAGGACCTCGCACCAAGCGTTTCGCCTCCACATCTGAGAATGCCAAGGTCAAAGAACTTCATCATTTATTCATTAACTCTTAAATCAATGATTTAATATTCACAGTGTTTCTTAATTTTAAAGCGCATTCAACAGTCGATGTGGCCACAATTCATTTCCTACTTTTTTGTAGGAGTTTCAAACTTTTTTTCTTTCTGTTTAGCTTTGCATTAATTTATGTTTACACGTTAATAACTTAACATAGTTTTACAGTTTTTTTGGCCAAAAAAAATTGATTTCTTTTTTTTTTTTTGCCGTGCTTATTTTGTTTAACGATTTATTTCGCAATTTATTGACTTGCTGATGGCACAAAAAATGTCAAACTGAGCCGAAGTTGGCAACAGGTTGAGCCAATGTACTGGGCGGCAGTGTAGTTATTTAATGTGGCATTTAATGAGCAATAATTTAATTCAGTAGGGAACACTTTGGTCGGAATATAAGCTTTATTTTGGTATTATATATATGTCTTTCCTTTCCTTTAATAGTTATATATTTAAGATACACCTACCATCCAAACTGAGTTTCATTTTAATTTAATTTTCACAATATTTATTACTTTGTTTCATCACTTCAAACACTTTTCTTGGCCTTCTTTTACTTTCTTTTAGCCAAAATAATTATACAATTGGTAGCACCCACCAGAAAGGAGCATCAAATTACAATGAAACCGATTAAAATTCACTTGAATCCACTGCACACACAGAAAAAAAAGGTGAGTTGGTCGGTAATCCAATATTAATCCACGACGATTTTGATTGCTGCGGTCTTCGATCTTCGGGCGCGCGTTCCACCGGCAAACTGAAGTGGACATCGGCTGGGGAAGCGTTTATAAAGCTTTCGGAAAGTGGATCAGACGTCGACGACCCAATTCGGTGGTGCAATTTTATGCTGCGCTTTGTACTTAACAATTTTTTGGTTAATGAAAATATGCGGAGCACAGCAAAAAGCCAAGCCAACAATAAAGTTGAAGTGCAGACCTCGAAGAGTGCAAGTTGAAGGGAATTTATTACAGAGCAACGAACCACCCACCCAAAAAAAGTAAGTATACAAAATTTAAAGAAAAAACTTGATCAACTCATCAATTACTAGTTGAGTTGGTGTCACTATAAATTGGTATAACGGCCAAGCAAGCCTTGACTTACTACAACTAAAAATTGTCATTTGAGTCCTCATTTTACAAATTCCGTACACTAAAAACGTACAACAAAAATATTTTTTTTTTTAGTTAAAGACCTGCAAAAAACAAAAAAATCAGACACGCAAATAAATATAAACGCTTTAATTAAAAAACCCCCATGAAAACTTCCGAGGAAACAGTCCGAACTTTTATCAAAATTTTATTATCAGATTTGAAGTAAGTACAAATTTATACAGAAATTAATCAAAGAAATTTTATGTGAATTTCATTTTATAACAGAAATCTTCCAAAAGAAATTGATGCAAAATTCAGTAAAGTGTCTGCTTTATCAACTACTGCGATTAGTTCACCTCACACAACGGGTGAGCAAAATGTGCGGAACTATTATATATTCCCAGCAGGGTCAGAACGAGTGGTGAGTATGGAATATTGAACAGTCGTATGGACTAAAGGTCTATATTGAACCTCTATTTAGAAGTATATACTTAATAGTTTTCCCACGATGATCAGTGAGTTTATAGTTTTATAAATCATATTTATTCCTTTGTAAATTAAATTGGATGTTGATTAACTCCAGATTATAATTAAGTAATTAATTGGGTGTGAATAGGTGGAAAAAAATCATTCTTCTTGAACTTAAATTAAGTTTAACTTTCATTTCGATAATACCTCCAAATCGAGGTAACTTTTCAAATTCTCTTTGACAGCGTTAAATAAAAAATACGTGAGATACTTCAGTAGATAATACTTGGTTTACCTTATAAGTAGAACATTTAAATTTGTTGTGATTGAAGTCCAAATTTAGTTGGTGTCTGCGCTGTGGGAGATGGACTTCTCGCTGTCTTTTTTGTTGCAGATCAGAGTCATTAACTGGGTAAACTGTTCCGGGCTTATGTTGCTGCTCACACGCGTCAGCACAAACCAATCTCCGCAGCTATAACTGTTTAGAGCATGTGCTATAACTAACTTGGATCTGAATCGGGATTGAGCACGAAGTATTTGAATGCGCAGTCCACGGTTGAAGATCACAAAAGTGCGGTAGATTAGCTTGAAACCGGCCAAAATACCCATGAGTATAAACCAGAGCCAAAGGAACACAAAGATCTTCTCGTTCAGCGTGTTTAGCGGCAGTAGACACAGATTGTCACGGTACTCAAAGCTGCCACTGGCGCCAAATTTCAAAATTTGACACTTGGCGATTTTGGGAAAGATGTGCGTGGTTATACGATTCCATTCGTCCCAGTTATAGGTCGGTACTACAGACAGGGCTTTCACGTAGTGTGACCAGAAGTTGTCCAAGAACACATTAAGCAGCAGCATGTTGATTATCTAAAGAAAGAAAACACATTAATTATAAATATTAACTGAAGCTACAACTATCTCTCATAGTTCAGCTAGTAAACAAGAGATGACGCTAGTAGCACAATCTGATTAGAGTAATAGGCACAAAGTACAATCGAACTCACACTTATTACAAAGTTGCTGACTTCACAGAAAGTGTAGCAAACAAAGTAGCGCATGTGCGACTCCTTGTTATTCCGTTTAAAGTAATGGGACAATTTGCGTAGATGCGTTGTAGTTTTTTCGGTTGAAGCCAGTGCATCATCTAGATTGGCGCACAGATTCTTTAGTCGTCCACCTTCCCATTTCTTCCAGAGAAATGCCGGTAGATAGAATATAAACGATTGCAGCAACAGCACTGGCACAACCCACTGATAGTAGCGCAGAAATACGCGCTCACGTCCCGTCATGTCTTTCAATCCCAACATATTGTTAAGCAAATTCTCTTCCATCGCCTTGTCATTGTGATGAGTTTTGTATTCGTTTTTAATACTTTTGCTCAGATTTGCCATCAAGGTGGCGTCATCGTAGTCTATAATGTACATGCCCATAGTCCAGCAGTGGGAGACCACAAAGTCCTTTTGCGGTATCTCAGAAATGCAAACGACTGGATCGCCAAAATATTGTTTCGATGAGAGCAGGAATGTGAATGCCAATAAAATGGCGCAAGTGCATTTTGCGTGCAGCGTGAATATACCGTCGTAAATGCGAACAGATTTCAGTTGCAGATACTTTGAGAGCGGCTTAACGGCTGTATACATTTTGCCATATAAATTATTCACTACACTTATTCACTTAGATTTATGTTTTTCGGCAAACTACTCAGAAGCTTCAATTTTCTTGGAACACGCGGAATTCTAACGGTTAAAGTGAGCGCAATGCGCAATGTTGTATTCGGCTTCGACGTTAACAGACTTATCGAATATCAACCTGTTAACAGTAACAGCGCTGCCAGCTTAAAAGAATTTTTTACAGTACCATTCTTGGTATTCTGCTGTTCAAATTCGCGCTCTTCTTAACAGCACAACAAACTGTTATATTACAGCTCGCTGTTATGGTGAACGAACCAAATGAACAAGTTCGTTTGAACGAACATGAACCAGTTTTCTATCGATATACACAAACAGCGATTTTTGACATCACTAACCCAAACTCACATGTGTTTTTATTTTCCTTGCTTTGCAACGCGTTTTGTAGTTTAACCAACAGGCGAATGAAAATGAAAGAGCAATTATCCTCCAAGCAACAAGAGCGCAATGAGAAGAAAAAGAAAAAGCTGGCGGCGTTGGCAAATCTAGTACAATTGAATGACAGAGATCGCATAAGCGAATCTGAACAGAGTCGACGAGACATCGACAGCGATAACGAGATTGACCAAGACAACGATGATGAAATGATGAATGATAATAAAAAGGAGATGAAAAAGGAAAAGCAAAACCACAAAGCGGAAGATGATGGTTTTATCAAAGTGTGCAGCAAGAGGAAACCACGCAATCGTCTAACCATCATGGCAGATAGCAGCAGCGAGACAACTGTAGCTGCTGCTGATGCCGATGCTGGATTCGATGAGGATGCAGGATCCGATGAGCCCGAGTTGAAAAGGAGTCGCAATCATTCAGCTGGTGGTGATAACACAATCGATAACGTGAATCTAACATTATCGCAGGAACAATACAAATCCCTGTCCACGGAACTTAGACGCCGCAAACGTGAGCTGGAGAGCATCCCGGCTGTGCATCTACGCGATATGGGCAGACGTGCCCATCTGGAGATACCGCAGGAGGAGCGTACTCCCATCTTTCTGGCCGACATTCAACATTTGCTCATGTCGGCGCTCATTGGCAAGAAGAGTCCCTGCGTTCCAGATCGCTGGTGTAGTGCTGAGAAATTCCAGAGTTTATCGCATAGTGTTGTGCTCATTCTGGAGGGACTGTCGCTCTATCATTATCTCTCACATGAGAGTTTATTCGAGGCCACGAATCGCATATTTGAGACGAAGCTGGAAATGGTAATGCCGCCTCAGGATGAGGGCAAGATCATCGATACCATTGCACAGGTGAGTGGAGTACCCTCCAGTCAAAAACCTTCTCTATTTCTCCTCTCTTTTTAGATTCCGCTTACCAATGTGCAGGCGCAGAAGCTCATCAACGAGCATGGTTCACTGGAATCTGCCGTGGAGCTGAACAAGGATCCCACACTGTTTGTGAAAGCTATCTTTCCCATGGAAAAGCAGGCCAAGACCAAGCCGAAAGCAAAGACAGCTCCTGAACTGCATCCAGATGACAAGTTTCCACGCACAAAGCTGCTGCTTTCAGCTCTACAGATGGTGGACGAGGGCTACCCGATACCGCTGCAAGGCGAGCTGCAAAATCGCTTCCAATCTTATATATTTACTAAGGAATCGTATGCTCCAGTCACAGATCGTAGTCCCATGTTTGGTGTGGATTGCGAGATGTGTCGCACGGTGATGGGATCCAATGAGTTGACGCGTATTTCCATTGTGGATGAAGAGTATCGGACGGTTTACGAGACTTTGGTGCGTCCGGAACACAAGATCACGGACTATCTCACACAATACTCGGGCATTACGGCAGACATAATGGTGTCAGTGACCAAGAAGCTAAAGGATGTGCAGCGTGAGGTGTCCAAACTGCTGCCTCCAGATGCCATACTGGTGGGTCAATCCCTTAACTCTGATCTGAACGCGATGCGCATGATGCATCCCTACGTGATAGACACCAGCGTTTGCTTCAACATATCCGGTATACGCAAACGGAAGAGCAAACTGAAGCATTTGGCCAAAACATTTCTACAGGAGAGCATTCAGGAGAACGAGGATGGCCACGACTCCATTGAGGATTCGCGAGCAACCCTCAAGTTGGTGAAAATGAAGCTAGCGAACAGCATTGAGTTTGGCGACGAGATTCTAACGCAACGCAAGCGTATTCATGACCTCATACGCTCCACCTGTGGCGATGGTCTCAACAACAATCTCCTGGCGCATGCCAACAAACTGGACAAACGCACTGCCATCATCACAGTAGGCGATTTGCAGCCACGCCTTAAGGAGTTCATACAACAAGCCGAGGAGGCAGCGCCCAAGGAGGCCAACAAAGCGGTGCTGGTGCATGAGGTGTCCACAACCAAGGAAGCGGTACGCAAGGTCAATGAGATCGCACTGGAGAACGCACTGACCATTGCCAATCTGATGGTGCCGGAGAAGGACTTTATGCTGGAGAGTGCACAAAAGTCGGCGGCAAAGTTGGACAAGTTCATTGAACGCGTCTGGAACACGGTGGCACACAATGGACTCTTCCTGGTGCTCATGGGCGGCTCGACGGAGTGTCAGAAGGGCGTGGCCAAGATAGCCATTAAGCGTTTAAACAATGGCCGAGTGCCACAGAGTCCAATTCTAACGAATATTCAAACCACAACAACAACACACACATAACCACACACACAGATACACACACCTACACACACACACGCCTATATATGTGTATACACGTGCATTAAGCAAGTCTAGGAAGTAGCAAAAAAAAGGGAAAAATCAATCAGAAAAAACTCGCTTAGTCCAAAATATCAAATAATATTGTTAAAATTTGCATTCAGTTTTCCGGTATTTGTCGCTGTGGATCAGAGAGATAGACAAAGAGAGATAGAGAGAGAGAGAGAGAGAGAGAAAAGAGAGCCCTTATATATGTATATTTTAATCATATATGGCTATATCTTTCCCCTGCTAACGTTTAGCTCCCTCACTCCTCCCACCTTACAACCACATTCTGATATCATGCAATAAACCTTTAACAGTAAACCCCCGAAAACAACAACACACATCTTTACACTATATAAACACAAAACGACAAAAAATAACTAATACAAAACACCCTATAAAACAAAAGATAAAAATATATATATCATTGACATTATTTCGAAAACAATAAATAAAATCATTTTGTTTGTAAATCAGAAAAACTTATGAATTATTTCAACGTTGATTAGAATTATGAATATTATTGAGTTAATGAACAATTTAACATTGTTTAAGATATGTTTAAGAAATAAATCAGAGTGGAAGTATTTAGAATTATTGGTACTATATCTTTTCCTGCCTTAAATGCTTTGGAGTATTTAATCACTTATTTTATGGGTTAAATATTTCTTTATTTACCCAAAAGTCTCTTAGGAATTTTTACTCTTCTCAGTACCTAAACTGGCTAACTCTTTGGCTGCCCCTCGTTTGTTTATTGAACTCTTTAGCAATTACAATTAGTTTATGCAACGCATTCCAGAGTTCGAATTATTAGCAGATAATTAATTAATTTTGATTATTTTCACAGCTTCTACAATTTTCCGAGGAATGCATTACGAAATGGCAGCTGGAGAGACAAAGGCAGAGAGAGAGGGGAGACAAGGGGAGAGCAAGACAGAGTGCTGGGAATTGACCTAGTTTTCCATGCGCCCGATTTTCAGTCTATTTGTTTTGGCTTTTCCAAAGCGCTGTGTGCTCGCCTGCCTACGTGTGTGTGTGTGTGTGTGTGTCTGTGTGTGTGCGTGCGTGAGGGGCTGATAACAGCCATAAATTTCCTACCTCACTCAACGCAACGTTTAGTTGTCTAGGGCCCAACAAAATCTCCCTACAAATTGTGCTCTCTTCCCAACGCGCTCTATCATGCTCTCACTCGCTCCCTCGCAGTCTGCCGCACGCCCTCTCGCTCTCTGGAAAAGCGAAAGTAACGGGATAGTGCGTAGGCCCGCTTGTTACACTTTGTGTCTTATCACACGCTCGAAAATGTTGCGCCTTCGCTCGCGTTGCTCATACGACCTGTGGGTCAACGACGGAGCGCAAAATTCGTTAGCCGTTAATGCGCATGACTTGGCGGAAAAGCTGTGAGAGTTTTCCCCAGCACAAGGCTGCCAGATTGCTTAATTCAAAATAAACGAAAATTGTCAGAAACAATTAACTCAAATTTGCTATAACAAACGAAAATATTTTCCGACTTTTATTGGTTAAAAACGCTGGGACATTCGTTGACTTTTTGCACACACTGTGGAGGAGTGCAGTGGCTCATGTAGTGGAAAATGGAGCGAACTTGTGGCAACGCCAGTTTGGGAAATTTGGTATGTTTTTCTTTTTGTTGAACCGAAATGTTTTTTTGGCCAACCGATTGCTCAATGGGAATGTGTGTGAGAGAGTGTGTAAGCGAGTGTATGTGTATGTGTGTTTGTGTGTGAGTGAGTGTGTGTAATCCTCTGAAAAGGCACACCAAATATTTTGTTGTATATACGCTTTTCGGCTCTCGAGCAGCGACGTTGTCGCATTTTGCTGCCTTTTTCAATTTTCCTTGGCATCGTCGCGCGCTCAAAATTACGCGACGCTCCGATAGAAATATATATATATAAGATATATACTAAATATATATTTATACATAAGATAAATGTAGTTGATTGTGCATAGCATGAAATTGGCATAAACAAATCGTTTTGTTTAAACTGTGTTGCCAAACAAATACTAACGGAAATTGGCGCTCGAAAGTTTAGAAAATTTCACAGCTCGCAAAAACATTCACAAGGCACAAAGGAAAATCGAAATATTACTGAAACTTGGGGTAAGTTGAATGGAATTAAAGTGCCTTTTCAGCACCACAAATAATGAAAGCGTAGTCCAAACATAAGCGTGCAATTGCCAATTGTCATAAATTGTGTATCCATAAGATACACAGACACAGATACACGCGCCTTGTAAAGGAAGGAAAATGTATCTCGCTAGCGAGAAGTGTGTGTGAGTGGGTCTCTGTGTGTCTGTGTGTGTGTGCAGTAAAACTCGTTCAGTGTGTCAGTGTTTCACAGGCTGTGCCAAGCACAACAACAACGACAACAGCGATAACGATTACAACAACAACAATAACAGCAACAACAGCTGAGACATCGCGCATACGCCGCGTTGTCAATTGTTACTTTTCATCTTTTCCAAAGGCAACGCAAGGCTATTGAGTTCGCTTGGAAAATATAGCATATGTAGTGCATGCAGATCAGGTATTTTTGATATTTAAGCAGACGCCGCTGCTTGTGATGACGTCATGTATTTTTGTGGCAGGCAGTTAACAGTTCAGGTGTTTTTGTACAACTATAAACCTTCTAAAGCTGGGTACATGACAGTCGTGCTTCTCTTTTGTTGCTTTCTTGTTTGTGTTTGCTGCTGTTTGCGCCCTTGGCACCAGTTGCCCAGTTGTCGACCCCAATCCTCTGCCAATACAATACCAATCCTAACGGCCATCGTCGCGCACTTGATATTGGCTATTGGCCTAGCACTAGTGCTGCCAGCACCACCGGTACCATCAGCCCTATCCACAGCGAGAGATTCTCTCCACTCGCACCATATTGCAATTTGTCGTTGACTTTTTTGTTCTTTTTTGTTTTTCGCGCCGCTGCAAATGAAAATTTGTATTTCCCTTTTGCTATTGTTGTGCTCCAGTTTCCACCTCCTTTTCCCCCAACCCCACAAAAAAAGAGACACCCACTCCACCCCCGCTTGCCGCTCTGTGTCCCGTAGAACATGGAACATGTTGCGTAGGGTTTTTCTGTTGATTTGTTTTTGTGCCTTGCGCTTTTCCAAGGGTGAGTTTTATTTTCTCATTTCTCGGTGCTTTCTCTGTGTGGGAGTGAGTGTGAAAGGGGAGTATGTGTGTGTGTTCCCTTTGTTACCCGTGAGTTTGAAACATTTCTGTGTTGACTTTTCCGACATTTGCGCACAACTTTAATTTAAAGCATGTCTTAATTAGAATTTTAATTAGTTATTGTTGCTAATTTCGCAAATGACTCAATTGTTGCCCCCTGCAGCTTGTTTTGCTGGTCTCAGCCAAGTTAATGGTTTGGCTTTTTCACATTTTTGGGCATTCAGCCAAAAATTAATAGCAAAAAAATAAAAACAATAAAAACAAACAAAAAACAAAAAACAAATTCCTGTCTCAGTTGCAGTTCATCGATGTCTGTTCCAATTGCCGTTGTTGTTGTTGTTATTCTATATCCAAGAGTCGATTAGTCATGCGGTGGTGCAGCTATAGCTATATAATAATACGTAGTACTGTGTGTGGTTGTGCTCGTCCGGTGGTGCCACTCGAATCAAAAGCACCGAGCCACCAATGATGTCATTGCCTCATTGTGAAATCCTGCTCTCGGTGCATAAAGCTCTTATCTTCTTGCCTATGACTCAGGTTGTTTTCCCCGAGACTCTTTCGACGGGGATACGTGTAGGTGCCGCACAGCGTGGCAAATTAAATTATCAGCCACACTGCCCTGGACCACCCTGTACCCCCCAGCACTTTCCAACACTGCCTCCCAACACCACTTGAGTTCAGCGAAAAACATTTCGCTGGCTTCCAAACCAAAAGTCACGCAAGTTCAATTCTCCAAATCTCATTTGCTCCGCTATCGAGTCATACTGAACTATAAATACTATAAATAATATTCTAGAAAGTGAAAGTTTCTTTTCTTTCTTTTTATAACTGTACTGTCCATTGGGTAGAAGAAAAAACCTTTTTAAACTATTAGATTACAAAATGTTTCAATGGTTTTTATATATGATGTCTATATAACTATAGTAAAGTGCAGTTTATTATGTGTTAATACAGTTGGCCTATTAAACTAGTTTTATTACTATTTTTGAACATTTTAATAAATTTATACCATAACTAACTTTTCCATAGAATCCTATCCAGAGACAAATCGTATCTTAATTTAACGCTAACAGAAACAGCTAATTTCTCGCTGCAACTTAATTAAGTAATATTTATGCCAACAAGTCTCTGTATTTTACGATTCCTACTTTCCGAGAAATATAGAACACCCTTTAGAAATGATGTACAGAGATAGTTGTAGTATGTTTTTAAGCACATTCCCCCCTTGGCGACTTTTCCCCTCCCTGCCCTTCCCTACTCTCGCACTGACTCCCTTTAAATATAGACTCTGGGCCATCGCACTCGGCCAAAACATTTTTGGCTTCACTTTCTGGCCAAAAAAGTGCGTGTTTTATTTTAGTGGCTAGCAGTTTATTTCTGTTGCTGCCAAAATACTTCAACGCCCAGTGTGGCCTGTACAGGTGCCCGATTTCGTTACTTTTTTTTTCAAACTCAAATTCAAATTCGCCACGCATTTTCCAGCATTTTGTGTGTTTGTTTGTTTGCCCAGCTTATAGTTAAATATAGTTTTTGTTTTATTGTGTTTTGTTTGCGTTTTGCCGCCGCCTTGTGCATAATTATGTTTAATTAAACTAATTAACTGGCTTTTCATTCGATTGCTGCTTTGCTGCTTGCATTGTTGTTGTTTTCTTACACTTGGCTAATTAATTTCCCGTATGAACACAAATATTTGAGCACCTACGTGATCGTGATAACATAAATTCAATTTGCGATCATAAACGAGTCTTAATGTTTTACATCTGCTCGCATTTTGCAGCGAAGGAGAAGGGTGTTTCCCCGAAGGGGTTTGGGGGATTGGGGGATGACTGTCTACGCAGCCTGGCACTCAGTCGGGCGCTGTGTCAAGGTAGTGCGTGACTTTGTCACAAACGGCTTCCGCGAATTGACAGCGACAACGATAACGACTCATTAGCAAACAGCGAAGGAAGCAGCGACGCCGACAGCGGCAGCGGCAGCGGCAGCGGCAGAGGCATAGGCAGAGAGCAGTGTGTCTTTATTATTTTACATATGTAAACATGTCAATAACTAGAGCTACACTCACAAATGTTACCTTCTTCGAGGGCTGCTCGAACCGTAAACAAAAAATGATTCAGAAAATTGTCACCCTTTTCTCTGCCTATGCCACAAAGTTCTTGAGCAGCCCTCGCCTGTATGCAGTTCAACTTACGCAGCTGCAGTTCAAACGCACTGACCTTGGCTCTTGCTATTTCTGCCCGCTCTCAAGGGAGGCTGCTCTAGTTACTGTTGTTGTTGTTGGTGTACTTTGTGTACTTTAAGTAGCTTTGACTAAGACACAGTATAAACAGTCTTTGGCTTGAGTTTTGTGGGCGCTTGTTGTGCTTGAATTGATAGTGCTTATCAATAAAATATACAACGCGTGAAGAGAACAATTACAGCTGTCAAATAAGACACAACAAAGGGAAGTCTACACACACCCACACCTACCACAACCACGCCCACACCCAGATCCCTGGTGTCGTAGAGTTTTTGCTCTGCAATCGGATTCGTTAATTTGTAAATCAAACATTGATTGTGGCTGCTGATTTGATTTTTTCTTCACTTCTTTCTTCTGGCTACAAATTTTATACTTATTCATTTATTTACTTATTTATTATTATTATTTGTCGTTTGCTCTGGTGTGTGTGGAATAAATTAAATTGATAATTGAGTGACCAGCAGCAACAACAACCACGGGAATTGCAGTTCTTCAGCTTCATTTCCGCTGTGTTTCTCGTACTCTTTCACTCTTGCGCTCCCTTTATCTCTTTTACTCTCTCTCGTTCTTCTTTTTTCGCAACCTCCGCGATTCCACTCAAAATGCGGGTCAACTTCCACTCTTTTTTTTCGCTATCGCTTGCTTTTCACTCATTCTTACTATCTTTAGTTTTATTTTGGTTTCGGGGATTTTGAAAATTTCCTGACTTGAATCGAATGAACTTTACCCAATTGATTTTAGGGTGGATTCGCAGACTGACAAAGCGAATTAAGGTTGCCTTTAACCTACTTTTTTTTATCATTTGACTAAGCTATGACTGAAATATGTCTCTTGTAATTAAATATTATTTATTTTGTTGATTGCTAATTGTTAATTCTTCTTTCTTTCATATTTTCCTTTATATAAATGTGTTTCATCTGTATATACTTTTCGTCGAAATTGTTTATTTGCTAAATTAAATAAATTTTGCATTATTTAAAGTGTGACTAGTACTTTAAATATAGCAAATTTTATTTTAATAATAATATTTGTACAGTGCATAATGGATTTTTCTCATTAAATTCGTTTTTCACTGAATTTAGTTGGCTGCATTTTTAGTCTAATTTATTAATTCAATTAATATGCCTCTTGTGCCTATTATTGAATTAAGTTATATAAAGAATTCTACATCTGAATAATCGATGGTAGTTTGGAATTAAATTCCATACTTTGATACAGTTTTAGTTTAGATAAGCTACGTTTAATAAGACACCAGTGATCATTATTAAATTATGCTATTTAAGAAAACTACTATCTGAATAATCGATAAGTAAGAAGATTAATTTTCTTTGTCCATAGAAATCACCCACTAAAACTGCTGATTCACTAATAAAAATATCCGAATTTAAAGAATTCCCTACCTTGGCATTCAATGCAGTCAGTGTTGTCGTTAACAGCGGCAGCGACGTCGACTTCAACGCCAACGTCAGCGCAGCGTCTGCGTCTGCGTCTGCGTCTCCGTCTGAGTTTTGGGCTTTTGCAAACAGCAGTCGAAGTTCTAAAGTTGCCGCGTGCGGATCGCAGGCCTAAAATAAATTGTGCGGCTAATTAACAATATAATTATTAATAATAACTTGAATTTAATGTTGAAATGTGCCATAAACACACACATGTATCTAAAGTTAGCGGCGCACCGAAAATAAATCGCATTTGATTGATTGATGGAAAAAGCCTTCAGTGATAACAAACAGCAACAAATATAAGTAAACTATAAAATGTAAGAAGAAGTGCAGGTTTTGACCATGAAACAACAACAAAGTTCATTATATATGAGTATAAATAAAAGAATTCTTAACTGATATCTTAGCCTGGAGGGAGACATGTGAGCGGTGAAGTTCAAGTGCGTGCCTTGAAAATGTACGGGGAAAAGCGCTTTTTCCGGTTGGGAAATGAAACTGCAAGCGCTACAGAGATACGTCTCTAAACGTTAAGGAGTGAGCGAGAGGGTTGGAGGAAGATAGAGCAAGAGGGACTCAGCAACTGAAACAAAGGCAGCAGCTTCAAGTTTATGACTCTACCAAGCCGTGTTGTGTTAATTCATACATTGTGATCCACATAAAAATAATCTGCGGTCAGCAATCGAGTGGGGGATGAGTGAACAGAGCGTAGTGAGAGAAGGGGTACCGGAGGGGGAACCGATACAGTGCTGATAACGATGCATAGTGTAAAATCGTTCATAACACACATAAATTTATTTGCATACGATAATTTATTTATTGTCGCACGAATTTACAACCAGAAGGCGGAGGGAGAGGGGAACTTTGATGAGAGCAAGTTTTTATAGGGGTTAGGGGAAAGAGAAACCTCCTCATATCACACGTTCTGCTCCATCAACATTCTCAGTTCCAGTCACATTTTGTCTTCCTTACAACTGTTTAAACATTTCATATTTTTGTAATTTTTTTCTTCACTTTTATTTATATTTGAACTTTATTTTTTTCTTCGCACTTTCGCAAAGTCTCTTTGCAATCATGGCATGCCGTAATTAATTTTGTTTGCATTGTACTTATGGCAATAATAATACAGTAACAACAACAACAACAATAAACACGTGAATCAAAATGTGATAAAACTGTTGTATTTGGTCTATAAAATTCTAGAGTTTTGATCGCGTTCTTGGGGTATCGGGTCTTTGGGACACAACAGTCGTAGAATGGGCCCCTTTCATTGGCTCTGGAGTGGAGTAGATAAACGAGCGTTTTTCCACGGAAATTGCGCTGTTTGAGGATAAGCTTAGTGTGTCTATAAATGATTCAGAGGAGTGGGCAACCTATAAGAAGCTGAACTTTCCAATATTGTTTCTTAGTGAGTTTTTAAAAAGGCTTTCTGTTTGGCTTAATTTGCTTAGCTTATACTCAATTCTTAGTTGAATTCGTCAATTGAAATTGTTCATTAAGATATGTACAATTTCCCCCAGTTAAGATTAGCAACTAAACATTTAAACTATACCATTTTTGGTAATAAGCAGTTTATACATAATGTAACGCGATTAGTTGCTTATCAATGAAGTTGAATCACTCATTAATTGATATATAAATAGATCGTTTTTTATTTTTAAGTTTATTGCGGAATGACTGACTCAAAAGCGAAACACTTGAATCAAATTTCAAAGTGAATGCATGTTAGCAAAGTTTAAAACATGCACTTACTGAATGTCCAAGTCCAATAGACCTATAACACGATCATTTATGTTTAATTTATTAATTAAAGATAACTCAATTCATTCGAATTTATTTGACTAATTAAAATACGACTAATTTCCAAGCAAAGATGCTACTGAGGCAGCATTTGGCTGCACGCTTATCAGCCACATTGTATAGATAATGAGTGCTTTGGCGGCTTTTAGCCATAAATCGATACAGTGCTGTAGTATAACATGGCCAATAGAACTTCGCTTTGAAGTACTTGCATAGGTCATGTCCGGTGGAATCGAGAGCTTAGAAATTGAGACAAGTTGACAGGAAAATTAGGCTGTCAGCAGAGGCGCTTAGAGCGCGGCGTAAAGTTACGTAGCAGGCAACTTTTGATAGGGTACAGTAGGGGGTACGGTAAGGGGGTTACTGCTGACACTATCGATGGGCGATTTTAGGGGCATTATACAATTTATGAGCTGTCACGCGGTGTTGTATCTGACGTCCAGCAGTTATGATATGGGCCACATGATTTATCGCCGCTCGATGATGAATTGCAAGGCGAGTTGTTAAACAATCAAACGATTGAGAAAGCCTTAAATCGATTGACCTCTGTTCAGGCCTAAACTCCTGGTATTGGTCCAACTTATGAATGAGATTGTAATCTAGTACACAAAAACTATGAGTACATAATTTATAGTCGCGTGCAAAAATCAGCAATTGGAACATTAAACGATTTGTGTTCTTTAAGTATCTGCAATCAAAAGATAAAGCCCAGCCGATAAAGACTAACTGGGTAATAATATTTTTAAGGGGGAAGCACTTGTATTGAGCTGTTCGTACGAATATATTGGCAAATGTGGTGTAATTGGAAAGCTCAGGCTGACTAATAGAGTTGTTAAGTCTTGCAATTGGATATATAAACTTGGACATACCCTCAGTGGTGTCAAAAAGAAGTGACAAGGTATACCAAGAGGTAGAGCTTACTACCAATTCTGGCTGCGGACTATTAGCTATGCTTATCTCTGCAACAAGTGGCCATAAAACAGCCAAGCAAAGCTACTTTACCTATTGGAAGATAAGGAACTTCACGTTGAGGTATACCACGAAATTTATTCATAACTGATTTAGTGAAGTGTTTGACCTAAATTTATATAGGGGTTTAGCGAAGATTTCTATAAAATTTAAATTATTTTATATTACTTATGAGCTTTTTCCTTCGAATTCTTATCATTAGTCACCTTTTTAGATGTAATCTTCTCTACTCTCTTTTCATTTATAAAACTTCTTCTGAGTTTATTTTGGCCTCTTTTACCTCTTGGAGGTCTGGTGTTCTTTGTCTAGAATGCGTATTGATTATTCTTCTTATGTTTCGTAAAACTTGCTTCATTAATTTGGATACTTTTATTAGGTTTGATCTGTGTGTAATCTTCTCTATTCTTCTGTTTTAAGCTCTGAACTAATTTCTTTCCCCAACCTTCTCTCTTTGCAGTTTCCCAACAAGCGATCTGGCAACAAGCATCGCCAGCGAAGCATCCCAATTCGCTTGGAGCAGCAGCTGACAAAGCAGGAGCGCACCACAAAATTGCCGATAGTGGGGGCTTTGGTGCACAAAGCGGTGGAAGCACGCGACAGTGACAAGAATTTACAGCAACTTAAAGACAAGAACAACAACAACTACAACAACACTACTACCAACTACAACGAGATCTCGAGCAATAAAATGGTTTTGCCTTTTGGCCTTGGCCCCGATGGCCACAACGTGGATGCCATACAGAGTGCACCGGCGCCGAGTGCACCACCCGCTCACATGGTGGTGCCACCGCTTTATGCACGTGGCCAGACCAATATTTACACCGGTGTACCCATCATTGTGAATCCCTACATAGACTTTATCGTTGTCAATGGCGACGATCGTTACATGATACGCTGTGAGCGCAAATCGGTCCTGGAACGCAGCGTCGAGTTGGCCAAGTTAATACACGCGGGTCCAAACAGTGGCCGCAAAAGCGACAACCATTTCCAGATACTTAATGTGGACAAGAACGATTTCGAGCTGATCGTACGCTACATGGAAAAACATTTCATACCCTATCGCGATCACAAGCATCTGCTGAAGATTCTCGAATTGGCGGATCGCTTCAATGTGCCCGATTTGGTGAGTTTGAGGGTAGAGGAAGGGGGAGGAATTGCTGTAATAGTTAGACTAGTTCCTATATATATTCCTATTCGTATTCGTCTTCATAACTTTTTTACTCCTCTCGCCAGATCATCTACTGTATTCGTGAACTTGATCTCAGCATTTCGAGTGCCACCGCACTGGACATATTTAAGGCGCTTTGGTACTACCAGGGCATAGCGCTGACAAACCAACACCAGACGGTGATCACCACCCAAGAGACTGCACAACAGCTCGCCAGAAAGCAGGCATCCAAAGCAAAGGCGGCTGCCAAACAATTGTCAGCCTCACAGGCTCAGACACAGGAAAATGGCGCCGATGGCGATGGTGCTCAGGTTAATCTCATACCCAATCCGAATCCTTTTACCACTGAGGACTATGGCGTTGCACTGCTTCACAACACACTCCAGCTGATCGACATGCGATGCGAGTATGTGCTCTTAATGCCAGCCATTTGTGATCTGCGCTACGAGGAGCTCGAAACTCTGGTCAAAAGAGACACACTTCAGCTGAGGTCAGAGTGCACACTCTTCGAGTGTTTGGCCAACTGGAGTTTGGCGGAATGTGCTCGCAAGAATCTCGATGCCACACCCGAAAATCGTCGCACAGTACTCGGCCCTCTCTGCCTTACGCCGCGTTATCTGCGCATGACGTCATCGGAGTTTCGGCGCTGCTGCGATCGCATCGAACTGCTGCCAGCGCTGGAGACGTCGCTGATTAGCGATGCTCTTGAAGGTGAGTAAGAGATTAAAGCATTTGGTTGGGAGTGATTTATACAATTCCTGCTTATTAACTCTGATTAAATTTACAGGCAAAAAGCTAAAGAACCTCACGGATCAGCAGACGGAGTTGTTTGAGAAGTTTCGCACGCCCAGAGCTGAGTATGCCCGCATGCCAGTGCATCTGAGTGATCGTAGCAGCCCTAAAAACTACCCGAAGAAGATGAGGTTGGCGCAGGAGGGTCGCGCCACTGAGGAGGGTTGCTGGGAGAAGGTCGGCATTAATTGCTTGCGTGTGTTTGTGTGCATTTTTGATTGACGATCCCATGGTGATGAATCTGATCCGATGACTACGACGACGACTACGACTACGACGATGAATCCCACATAGACTTGTTGCATTAACGAATATTAGCGCTTATGAATTACATATATATACATACATATATAGTTAATGATTATGATGTTAGTCTTATGGGCAATACACACACAAGCGGGCATTACCAAGTGTTAACAAGTGTTACCAAGTGCTGGCAATATGAGGCTAGCAGTGATTTTATAGCAGTTGTTTCTAACATACTTATATATATACTATATATTATATAGTGTTACATATAGCAAATGTAGGTTTAACTGTCGTCGCCAACTGATTGATTGGGTTTTTGTATTCAACTAGTCAATATATTTAACAAACAAACAAAAAGAAGAAACAAAAATCTAACAATTGACAACAAAAAAAAAAAAAAAAAACAGGACAAATTTTATACAAACTTTATGCAACGTTTTGTAGCTGGACTCAAAATACAAATTACCTTACCTATAGGTACAGTTTAAATACAAACAAAAATTATACTGATAAGCATTTATCACTGGTCTATAAACAGCATAAGAAACTAAAATAAATACTACAAGTAACAAAAACAAATTAATTATAATCAATCATCACAATTGATTAATCGTCAAAATAGTGCAAATTATTGTGTATTTTCAGCCGTTCATAGCTAAAGAAAAAAAAAGAAGTAACTAAATTGTTTATATTATTATCATGTGTATGTGAGTGTGTGTAATTTTAATTGCTGAGCAAACATAATATTTATAACAAATACTTTGTTTGCGGCTTCTCCTCAAATTACAATCAGATTTAGCATTAATTATAGCAAATTGTGTCACACACACTCATTCACCCACTCACACACACATGCTTGAATTGTTAACAGAATTATGCATTTTATATTAGTTATTAATTAAAGGCACACTCAAAAAATGTAAAAATGCAACGCTTTAATATTAATTAATTTTGCTTCAGTTGCATTTCAAATCAACTTGGCAAACTCTCTCATCAATGTACATTAAACAATTAAACAAGAAACAAAAGAATTTAGTTAAATAAAGCATGTACACAATTTTCTAAAAATACGCGGTCTTTTAATTATTCGTGTACCGAGCTATGCTGGCATTTACAGCGCTGTTAATCAGCTGTCAAGCTAACAAGCTGTTAAGCTTAGCAGACAGCTGAAAGCTTTTGTTCAGTTTAGCTTCAAACCAAACGAACAAAGCTTTTCATGCGCCAAAGGTTAAAGTATTGGCTAGCAGAAAAACTTCCAATTGGTATTTTAGTTTTGTTAAGCATTTTAAGGGAACATATGGGGATTTTTCTGGTTTCTTTGATATAAAAAATGTTTTATGATTTGAAGGCAATTAAGAAATATTTTTGTGTTGGCTGTAAAATGGCTGAAATTTTCAAACAAAGGAACTTATTGCTATTTTATAGGGAATTTTAAATATTTTACTTAAATATAAATCAATTTAAAGGACTCTATTTAATTAAAGCTTATTTTAACAGTCAACTTAAAGAATAACGCAATAATACTTGCTGACGGATTCATTAGACCACCTTCAAATAAACTAGTTAGCAGCTGGAATTCACTTCCTTCTTACTCTTGTGTTTGAGCCACCTAAGTAGCTTGCATGCATTGCAAAGCGCATAGCAGAGTCATCAAAACCTTAACACACATACAAGCACACGCTGGCACTTTGGTGGCACACTAAGCCTGACCACTGCTGGAACAAAGTCTAGACTCAAGAGTAGCGTGTGAGTATTTTGTGTGTTGTCCAGTTACAGTTAATGTCGAGCTGCTCACACGGACATGTTCTCAACTCTCGGCATTAATGTAGCACACATTTGGGGGCACGCCGCAAATGCACTTGTCCCAAACACACACATACACACAAAATACACACAAAGACACACACTTGCATGTTTATACAAATGCAAAACAACAACAAAACACACACTCACTTACACACGTAGCCATTTTCCAGTGACTGTCGTGTTGTGCAAGCACTGCAAAATTTATGATTTTATTTCACGCTTGCTTTTCATTAACGTTTCCTTTTGTAGTTGTTGTACTTTTACAGTTACTTTTGTTGTTGCTGCTGTTGCCTGCCAAAAATTATAACTTCTTTTTCTGTATATGGTGAGGATTGTTGTTGTTGCTACTGCTGGACTATTCCCAACGCCGCGCTGCGCTGCGCTGCTCAGCGCTCTGCCGCTTGTTAACCTTTTTCAAGTTGCTTTTATCAAATCTTTTTTCTTTGGACCCTGTACTTTTGGAAAGCTAAAAGGGTTTGATGGGGTTGTTAAGTACAGCATGTGCAGGAGCACCTTGGAAGCTACAGCTTAGCAATAAGTGTGATAACACAATACAGACCCATTAGACTCCACCAAAGCTCAGAACTCCATAAAAATTACTATGTCTGAGAGTACTCCACAATGCCTAAGTACCGGGTCTCTTTAAGTTTGGTTCCCTAGACTCTGGCCATTCCTTTTACACTTTTTCTCTACACTTTTCTGCTTTTCTACTAATTTTTGCGCACAAACGCTGACAGTGGCCAGCAGGCGAAGGCGGATGGGGCGTGGGGCGTGGCTGCAGCGCCCTAGAGTCAAATTTCCGCAAAAGTTATGCAGCAGTCGCCACGGAACAGGGAACATGAAACACATAACGGGGCAGGAGGCAGGAGGCAGGTGGCAGGAGGGACGAGCAGTAGCACATTTTGTAGCAAGTATAATTTTTTCCATTGGCTAAGCGAATTGCAAATTGCATAGAGGGGGGAGGGGGTGAAAGCACGTTGGAAAAAGGGGTGGGGCAGGGGGAGTGTAAGGTTAATGCTGCACTGCCTGCAGCTTTGGTGGCTGACCGCATATATAATTATTTCAGATGAAACATGTATGAAAAACTCGCCAGTGACAGAGCCACGTAGTAGTTTCTCCATCTTCTCAAGGCAGCATGAAAATCAGCAAAAGTGAATTAGTGCACGGCAAAGGAGAGCAAAGGGGTGGTCGAGGAGGGGAGGGGCTGCTGAAACCTGCATTGCAGTTGGTCGCCTAATGAAAATTGTTGTGAAATAAATCATTTTAAATAATTTTCATTTCTCCATGTGGTTGCACACAATCTTCTTCTCTCTTTCGCACTTGTGTGCATGTATGTGTGTGTGTGTGTGTGTGTTGGCTTTTTAAAGTTTAAATTGAAATGAAAGCCAAGTAGCTGCAATGGACTTTGCACTTTGCCTGTTACTTCAGCCGTATCTAACTTTTTTGCAGCTTGCTAAATTGCGCTAACTGACCAAAGCGGAAGTTTCAATTACACACATGTACACACACATGCATGGCACACACACACACACACAGAGACGTATACACCACAGTTTTGGGTGTGTGCAAGGCCAGTGCCTGGTTTGTGCACTGCCGTTTTGGACTCGTTACAGCATTGACCTACACTGCGTATGCGTGCTCTGCTGATATGACGCATACGCCCCATGAGCCATTAGACTCCAGTCGCAAGGCCACAAATCTGTGTTAGACCGAATTCGGTATATAATAAAAGTGGAAGGAGCAATCTCTCGACTACAATATACCCGTTGTAAATACCCGAACCACTAATTTGCTATACTTAACCCAAAGCACTCAAGCGACTGATTTCTAGCCTTAGTTCGTTTAATCCACCTACCAAGCAACCCATCATACACCACACACTGGGTTTAAACTACAGTATAGTAAACTGCAGTTGCTCCGCTTGTGACCAAATTATAGTAGAAAGTTTGAGCACATTATTTGCAGGAAAATGTAATGAATTTAATACCCTTTAATTTATGCACTCACTTTGCATTCATGCGGCATCCATAGCCGAAGCTTAATTCGATTTAAATGCCTGTCAGAGCTGCCTCTTCTCCTTCCCCCTCTCCATCTCTCCATCTCTATATCGCTGTATTTTTTATTAATACGTAGATATATATACATTTATGCAAGTATATGCTGCGTGACTACAGGGTATAAACGCACATTGGTAGTAGCTGCTCTTTTTTTTTGTGTTGTGCTGGCCTTAACCAAAGTATACCTAAAACGGATATTACTTTATCAAGCGGCATAAAAAATGAGGCAGTCGGCCGAAACGAAGCCAAGTCGAGGTTAGAGTCAGATTCCAGTGGTGGGGCAAGAAAAGCGGAAGCAATCAGCGAAATTTATTGCAGAGTCTCCTTTTTGGCGTAACTGATGAAGTGAGAAACTGAAAGACAGTCAGAGAGGCCAACTCAGAGAAAGATGAATGGCGGGGGCAGGGGGAGTGGACGGAAACGACAGCTGCTAGTAACTGTAAGAAGTGCCGCCCCCTCATGCCCATGCCACACCCCCATCCCGTCCCTAATCCACGTCCCACCCGCAGTTTCTTTTCTTGTGGCGTGCTGCTTTTTATTGCTTTATTTTTGTGCTTTTAGCTGCGCGACGCTTAAATCTAAAAAGCAGTTGGAAATGTGCTTATATACCGCTTACAAGCGAACCTACACACACACACACACACACATACACACTCATACAAAGACAGAGAGAGGGCGAGTAAGTGAGAGAGACACAACCATTTGAATGCAAATGCAACAACCGGAAATGAAACCGACAATGCCACTTATTTATCTTTGTACTTGCGGCTCTGATTTTGTTGTGGCTTCAAGCAATATCATTATTGTTGTTGTTCTTTTTATTTTTTTTGTTTTTCGGCTGCTTTTTTTAGCCTTAATGTTGTTGCAAGTGTTATTTGTTGTTGTTTCATTGTGTGTGCTCGCGGCTTTTTAATTAAACGATTTAGTTTTGTTGATTTAGGCAACCGCATAAATTTTAATTGTAAATAATTAGCGTCTGCCAGACTCCTCCCACCCCCTACCTCCTCCCTCCATACACCCAAATTTACATACATTTATGAAAAAGAGCAATTAAAATTTTATTGGGCGCTCGCATTAAATAATTGCACACAAAGTCGCGTATTTGTTGTTGGTAGTCCCAGCTGAATACATATAAGAAAGAAATGATAGACAAATTTAATTATAATATCAAACTGCAATTCACGTTTCACAACTGTTTGTTTATTCATTTGATTAATTGTTTGAATTTGCTTTAGTTTTTGTTTTATTCTGTAATTTAATTGCTGTTTCTGCTTTAAGCATTTGACTTTGATTTATTGTAGTTTATAAGAGGGCATCTAACTGTGCATTGAGTTTTTATATCTTTTGTTTGAGTTTTACAACTAATTAAGTAATTATCCTTTTACTATTCTCTTTTTAAATCACAACTTATACTAAGGACTCCATTTAAAAGTGTTTTTATGGTATCAATAATTACTTAAACTAATCGTATAAATTAGAAATAAGTGCGATTATCGAGCAAACGCCGAGTTATGCATTCTCCTGCTTTTTTATTCATCCAAAGTTGTTATAACCTATTAATGGGCAGGGAAAGTGCTGTGCATAAAGAAAATCAAAATAAAAAGCTATGTAAGATAACAGGCGAGTGGCAAGTGTGAGAGACGGCAAGAAGTAGAGCTAAAAAGAGGCAAAATCCCATAATGTTCAAATGAAAATGATGAAAAAATTTTCATTGATTTTCTTAATTAAAAAATTTTGCCATCATCTTTTATGTTTATTGGCTTGACTTTTGCCATTTGTTGTTGTAGTTGTTGTTGTTGTAGCTAAGCGCAGTTTGCTGTAGGTTAAGTAGAATTGTTCGTCGTCCTCCTGTCCCTCTGTCCCCGTGTCCTCTTGTCGCTGTGTCCTGGCACTTTATTCTCTTCCTGCTTTGTGCGATTCGCTTCCTGTGCGCATTATAAACTAATTACAGATTATGATGAAATTCTACGCCACGACCTCGACAATATTGCAGCCCCCTGCCACCAACACCACCCACTCCTCGAAAGGAGGCGTGGCGCACTTAAGTTTTGTTTTCACGAAAAATTAATGTCGATTAATGAGATTTCATTACAGTGCGAACTAACAGCTATGGCACGTAATTGACAGCCTAATGAGATTTGTTAAAAGGATTGTCACGGCATCGTTTGTAATTACCAAAAGAGAGCAACGAAAAAAGTTGTAAAATTCCAATGCTTAAAAAAAATGTAATAAACGTTCTAGACTTGAGGGGAGCAGGCGATTTGAACGCAATCGAGCAACGGTTGCAGTTGTTGCTGGCGCATGCTGTTGTCCGTATCAATTATGCAGCCAAAAATGCAAGGCAGAACGTAAACAAACATTTTACCAACAACAAACAGCAGCAACAACAACAACAACAACAACAACAACAACAACAAGACACTACGAAACAATTTGCAAGTTTTGTCGTCCTAAACGTAGTAGGTCAGTAACTGGTAAAGCCAAAGCCGAAGGGAAAGTCGAAGCAGCTTTGCAGACAAGAGATTGGAGAGCGAGAGAGTATGAGAGCGTCAGTTTACTACCACAACTTTTAGTACAAAGAGCACAGCATCTCTAGCCTGCGTAGCGCTCTCTCTTGCTTTTTGGCTCTCTCGAGCACTGACTTACGCTCTCATTCAACCTGCCTCTCTGTTGTTGTAAGTAAAGCTACAAAGTCGCTTTGTCGCCCAGTCGCGGATGCTGGCTCTCATATTACTGGGCCAGCTTAGACGTTTTTAGTGCTGATTACAACGCGTTGCCGTTTGGTTCTTATGTGCGGACGACCGTGTGACTTGTGACTGCTTCGAGTAGTGGCACATGTCTGTGTAAAACTAACACTGTGTGTGTGTGTGCTCGCGTGTGTGCGTGTGTGTGTTGTCGTATGACGACGACGACAACGACATCGCTTAAGGGCTGCGTTGGAGTGAGGAGTGTGAGAGAGAGAGAGGGCAGTTGCTCGTGCCTCCGGTTAAAGTCAAGCGTACTTAAGATTTAAAGTGCGCCACAAGGAACTTACTTAGTGACTCTTTGGCAGCAGCAGTGGCACAGCTAGTATTAATAGAATTTAATTAAACGAATTAAACTAATTAATAATCACTTAATAGATAAAACTTAATTGCTAAGCACTTAAAAAACAAACACATCAATAACTATTAAGCTATAAATACAATTAATTAGCAAATACAATAAATTTATAAGCATAAAATAATAAAATCAACGTTTACAAACCGCGAAAACACAACACAAATCAAAGAAACTTGCAGTACTTGCCGCGCACAAAAGTAGGCAATCAAATTTGCCAACACGCAAAAGTAGGCAACAAATATTTGCAAACAACTGTAGTTGCTTCAAATTAAGGCAGCAACGACGGCAACGCGCTTTCAATAATAATAACACACAACAAAATAACAAAATAAACAACAACAGCTTACAAACAAGTGGAAAATTCTCACCGAATTTGTAACAACAACAACGAGTCATAGGAGCAAAAGCAGAAAAAGAAGACGAAGTAATACAAAATGCATTCGAGGCTAAAATTCTTGGCATATTTACATTTAATGTGCGCTGCCAGCATTTGCACGCTGTTGGAATTCAGCGCAGCACAGCAGCAACAACAAAGTGCATCGTTAACCGAGAAAATACCATTAGGTGAGTCTCAAAAGCAACACCCGAAGCACAGCCAAGTGGCACAACCGTGTGGCATCCACCAAAAAAGGAGTCGCAGTCGCAGTTGCAACTGCAATTGCAGTAATACTTGTAGTTGTCGCTAGCTACAATGTAATGGTTATGGGTGTGTGTGTGTTCAGTTCAGCGAGCCATGCCATAGTCCACAATTTCCACCATATATGGCATGCTGTTCCCTAAATCGTTTTCCATTTCCCATTTTCGAATTCTTGACAGAAATTTCCACAAGTGCCAACTCAACTCCAGCAATTGCGAGCAGAAGTTAGCGCAAATTTCAATTGAACTTAAGCTCAATTTATTAAATGATTGCTAGCTGCCCTGCGCAATATGTGCACTAAAATTGATTTCTATTATTAAAGGAAATACAGCAAAATTTTACAAGCTTTCAGGCTAACGAAGAAATGTTTAAGTATTAATTATTTAAAGTATTTTTATGTGTGGCTAGTCAAGTGTTAAAGAATTTTAACACATGCCTTAGGCTTTTTGTTTTTTTTTTTGTTAAATTGATGAAGTTGACTAAATGGACTTAGTTCATTATTTATATAGAGATTACACAGATGTGGAGCGCATTTAAAAAGGGAATTCCTATTGATAAAATAGTTATATACATGACAATGCTTTAGCATTAATAGATTGAATTAACTTTTAAACAAATTTAAAATAACATAATCAACTTATTTTCATCTTTTAGTCTCCTCAAAATTTTTAATTACCACATACCTCGGGGAACCTCGAAGATATCAAGTTAAAAGTATATTCAAGTTTACAACCCCATTTTCATTTAATTTTAAACACTTATTAAATGTTTAACTACAGCAAAACAGCTTCAATATATTTCAAATAAAAGCGCAAAACTTTTGCCTGCAAGCTGTTAAGTTCTTGAGTGTCAAAAGTTTTGCAAAATGTGTATTAACTATTAACTACTTTGAAGTCATATAGTTTAACAAGCTTTGAAGTAGCGTAATATAATTATGTTTTATTATTTCATTATTTCTTACGCAAACTGACACAAATAAATCATTCACTTTTTATTACAGTTCTGTGCTAGTTTTTACTAGCAATTCATTTTGTAATAAAATTCCCAAATTGCTGCCAAATTAAAATTTATTTTTTATTTGATTTTGACTATTTTTTGTTGCTATTAATTGAATTTAAGCGTTGGAAATGCTGACTTCATTTGCATGTGGCATATGAATAATAATTGAAATTGTGGCGAAAAAGCTAACGGGAACACACCCACACAGACACATAAGCTATACAATTTAATGCTATTTTTGCTGAATTTTTACGAAATATCGTTGGGTGCTTTTTTAGCTTTTCAGTTTCCTCCCTTCGAGTTCTTTTTGTCCCTTTTTGCTACTTTACTTTTTATTACGCGATGGCGCCTCAGTCACTGCGCCTGCAGTCATTTTCCGGTGTAAGAGTGTGTGTGTGTAAGGCTGTGTGTGTTTGGTTGTGCTTGCTAATGTGACAGTCATGCTGACTGGTTTGCACACGAAGCCATTCACCTGCTTCCAGCTGCAAACTGCACCTCCGGCAGCTCCGACTCCGACTCCAGCTGCGATTGCGATTGCTGCTCCTGTGGCCTGTTCCTGCCTGCCACATGCGGCACGCCTCTCGACTGCTGCCCTAGACTCCCAATTGTACCCAGTTCCAGGCCTGGCAAAAGCGCAGCTTGCAAAATTGCTGCATCAACACTTCGTTTGCATTAGAGTGCCGCCATTATTTGTCTGTATGTGTGTGTACCCACGTGTGTCAGTGTGTGTGTGTTTATGCCCTGTGTGTCATACTATCATTTGTGTAAATATTTATTCAGCGCGCTTTCGTTTAATATTAAGAGGACTGTGTCAAAAGCTGCCTAAATATTTAACGAAGTAAAAATATGCAATTCTCTCTACAACTCTCTCACTCTAATGCTCACTCACTCTCTCTCTTTCTGTTTCTCCCACTCAGGTGCCATCTTTGAACAGGGCACGGACGATGTGCAATCAGCCTTTAAATATGCAATGCTCAATCACAATCTGAATGTCAGTTCGCGTCGCTTCGAACTGCAGGCGTATGTTGATGTCATCAATACGGCGGATGCCTTCAAATTATCGCGCTTGAGTAGGTGTTACCCCAAGCACTCCCACACCCCTACATCCCCCTCCCACTCCTCCCTCTAGTCCTGCTCAATCACAGCAACATACCGCATAAAACAATGGCAAAAGAAAACATATAAAGTGAAACAATAAAGTGAAACCACTCAACAGCGACACAGAGAGTCACACACATAGCACTTGTCTCTTGTCTCTGCATTAATTATGCGCATTTTTATTGAAAATTGCAATAGCTTCACTCGCTACACATTTTCACGCCTTCCCTCCACCCTCACGTCCTCATCTATGCACTCCATGCTCACATTTCCTCCAAGAACTCTGCAGTTTAATTGCGCACATTCATTTACATCACGACCTAGACACTGCCACATTCTTTCCACTGTACTCTCTACACTCAGCAGTCTCCTTGACTCTCCCACACATTATACTTTTTCCATATCAAACAAGTTGCATTTTGAATTAAGTTCAGCTACGTCACGCCGAAGATTGAATACTCTTGCAAAACTCTACGAATATTATCAAGTAAAGTTTGGAAATCTTTTCATGGAATGCACATGATCATGCATTGATTAATAGAGATTTTTAATATGAAAGGCTTATGCAATAGTCCGATTTGACCAAGATGTATCAGGTTTTATTATATACCTGACAGTTTTGGCAGAGATATTTCTATATAATCCTACTAAGAGGTCCGTTTTGACAGTTTCCATGGTAGCTTATCCGGAGCTACTCATATTTGTACGTCATATTTTTAAACCGTTTTGCAAGTGTATTAAAAAAAGAACCTAGAAGCTTCATATGCCAGCTGTAACTGTTGCCATATCGCGTGGCTATTTCCCATTTCTGCCATTTTACATTCCTCCTATTCCCATTCACCCATTTGCCCTTTCGCGCTTTTCTTCTCTTTACTGACTCGAAAAAAACTGGAAAATATATTTATTGCTGTAACCTGCAGTTTGCAATCAATTCTCGCGCGGAGTCTACTCGATGCTGGGCGCCGTGTCGCCGGACTCCTTTGACACATTGCACTCCTATTCGAATACGTTCCAAATGCCATTCGTGACGCCCTGGTTTCCCGAGAAGGTAAGTACCCAAAAAAGCAACAACAAGTTGAAATAGCAAAAGAAATGTAACGGTAAAAAATTGTCATTCGTAATTGATTTTGTGTGCAGTTATTTACATTTGATGTGGTTTGCTAGAGACAGAGAGCAAAAGAGACAGCGACTCAGTCAACCAGCTGCACAGTCAGTCAATAAACTAGCACACAAACAAATCTACACACTCAAACACACACACACACACACACACACACACGCTCTTTCATGTAATGAAGTTGCCAGCGGGCATAGCGGAAAAGCGGAAAGCGAGCAAAAAGTTCGTAATGAAACAAAGAGAATATGTGGAATATGTGCGGAATTTTCCCTCAACGAGTACGAGAAATTATAATTAAAGCCGCTTACCAGCTGGCAAATAAAAAAATGGGAGCAAAGGCACCAGGAATTTCCGCATTCAGTCGAATCGTCAAGTAATTTGCCAAATATTTTAAATGTCAAAAAATATCAGGCAGAAATTAAATGCAAATGCAAACAATGGATTGCTTGAATTTAGTCAAGCTTAAAATAAACACAGCAACTAGTTAAACAGTGGTGCTAGCTCAAATGTTAACTTTCAAACAGCGAAAATAGGAAAATGAGAAATTAAATAAATAGAAAATGGAAAATAATATTTATAGCGGAAAATTGAAACAAATTTGGTTGCAAATAAGCGAGCAAACAAATTGTGGTTGAATATTTGCGTTTACGAATTGAACAGACTGCAAAACAATTAAAGAGTGCTGAAAAATAAAGGGGTAGATGGGCAGTTACCCTATAATTGTTAAAGGTTTGGGGAATGCATAGATTAGGCATAATTTCAAAGCATAATTGAGTTATAATTAAAGTTGTACTCCGTTTAAAGCCTCTGATAGTAGAACATGTTTAAGCTTCCCACATTTACAGGGTATTTGCAGGGCACAGCTGGCCAGCTGAGTGTGTCAAAGCCAATACAATTACTCTAGCACCTCTCTCCCACTCTCTCTCTCTATCTCTCTCCATCCCTTTCTCCCGCTTGATGCCTTTCAATGATTGCAAAACCAAATGCAAATGAAACCAACTTCTCTATCTATGTCAACTGACAACAGATTGAACAACACAATTTGCTTTCGTTCTTCTTGTTGTTGTTGTTTGAGTAGAAAAAGTTTCACTTGCTTTTGTTGTTGTTGTTGTTGTTGTAGTCAGCCAGTGAAATTGCTGACCATTTAATTTAGGTCAATAGGTTGTAGTTATGCCTGACAATACCAAAAACCAGAAAATAAGAAGCAAGTGGAAAAACGTTCTGGAAACACTTTAATATATTTTGCTCGAGGCGCTTTCGGTGAAAGTTTTTCCCAGCATATTCTTTTGAATAGTTTGCATTCTTCATTTTCCTAGAACCTGTAGTTCAAAAGAAGAGGGTTGATAAGGTTTGTCGTGGGAGTGTTTAATGTCTCCAAGCACAAGTGTCTTTAAGAAGAATTATAGAGCTGAAAACAGAATAAATATGTCTATATATAGTCCTCCTAGAAATTAAAAGAGTTTCAAAAGCTTTGCACACCTCATTACAGGGTCATTTGCAGTTGTGTACCACAGTCCTAGCTCACTAGTTTTTCTACTGGCTTGTCAGGGTCATAACTTTTCATACAGCTCACTTAACAGCTTAAGCTGCAGTTTATTGCGTGTGGTAAAGTGTGGGGGAGTGAAGGCAACACAGAAGATAAAGAAGAGGTGGAGAGGGGAAGTGGAATTCTAATTTAAACGTCAACCTTCTGCGACACACAAAACTGAAGTTTATAAAAATAAAGTCAGCGCATAAAGTGGCTATAAGTACAAATGCACACATAGAAGCCCACACACACACGGGCACACCCCAACACACTCATAAACTTGAGCAGCGAGTACTCATACCCATTGTTGTTGCTGTTGTTGCTGTGGTGTCTGCCAGACGCTGTACTAAATCAAAAGCCAAGCACAAATCATAATAATTGTAATTTGAAGAAAATTTACTACCAACAACAAGTCTCCTTTGTTGTTGTTGTTGTTGTTGTTCTTGTCACTGTGCCTGGCAAAGCCAAAGCCGGAAGACAATGCCAAACGAGCGCCTCTTCTGCTGCTTCTTCCACAGCTTCCCTCTCGCTCTTCCCCACGCCACTGCTCTCGGTCTCTGTCGCTCTGTGAGCGCAAAAAAATTTATGATGCGCTCTTGGCCTCTTTTATTTCAATCACTATAAATCAAGATATGGCGTCGGCAACAAGCAACAACAACACACACTCACGCACACACACACACACACACAAACGCCTAGCAGACTGCGCATTTGCGTGTGCCTTCAAGCGTGTGTGTGTATGGATGGGAAACGGAAATGGTTCGCTGTGTATCTCTCTCTCGCTCTCTGTCTCTGGTGATGTACACACAGAAGCCTCTTACTTTGCCAGCAGGCAAAAAGGCAGGACTAACATGTCCTTTACACTGTCCCCTGGCTCCACCGCCTTCTTTAATCCCTCCCCGTCGCCATGTCGCTGGCAGCGTCAAAGCGGAAACGCGTTTCATTTTATTATTGCTTCATGTAGCGTGCACATTACATTGTTATACGCGTACTCCAGAGAGGCGTGGCAAATCAAAGCTGCCCTCAACTCACACTAACCTACCACAACTTTTGTTGTTCTTGGATTGAGAGAGATAGGGAGAGACAGGGAGAGCTTCAGTTTTTCCCACTCTTCACACACTTATCGTTTGACGCTTTTGTTTTGCATACTTCTAGGTGCTTACCCCGTCATCGGGTCTGCTGGATTTTGCGATCAGCATGCGTCCGGATTATCATCAGGCAATTATTGATACCATACAGTACTACGGCTGGCAGAGCATTATATATCTCTATGATTCACATGATGGTGAGTATGCGGGAAGGGGTCCAAGTGGGCCGCAGGGAGCCGACTGGTTATATTATCTTATTGTTTACGACGTGTATTTTGATTTCATTTCATTTCGCTTTCGCTTTCGTTAGCAACAAAACAAATGGGGCGCCAATGGGCTAAGGGCGTTGTTGTTGTTGTTGTTGCTTTTACTGAGTGTTTGACATTTTTGTTGTGCTTTGTTTTGGCCGCCTGTGTGTGTGTGTGTGAGAGACATAGTTGTCAACGTAATTTATTATCGAGACAAATAAATGCTTCCAGTTCTTAAAGCGCTTTGTTTTCAGTTATTTCAAGTGCTTAGTTGGAGTGGCATAAATTTTAAAGGGGCTGAAAAGAGCAATCTTTTAAAAAAGCACAAAATTTTTGAATAGTTTTCAAGAATTTTTAATTTTAAAACCTTCATAATAAAGCCGAATATTCTATATTTGAGTTATGCAGCCCTTAAACTGCCTCAAAAATTTATTTTATATTTTAACAAGTGTTTGCCTTCAAATAAACTTTAAGTTTAATTTGCAAAAAAGCTTAAAATGTATTTATAATTTGCTGATAAGCAATGTTTCTTATGGCTTTCTTCTCTTAACTCAATTTGCAGCAGTTAAGTTACGAGTAAACTCAGCATTTTTGTTTCCATTCTATTTTAATCTATTCTATTTGAGCAATGTAAATAGAAAATCAGACATCAAACACATGTCGCTGTATGAGTAAATATACTCGTGTATATACGTATATTTCTAGGAGCTGTGTGGCACTTTAGCTGCCCACTTTCAGCTGCTCCTGCAATTTTATTTTTGCTTCTTTTTTGCTTTTGCTAATATGTAATTAAATAAGCGGCACAAAGAGGACGCGCCTTCTGCTGAAAGCAAAAGTAAAAGTACAAAAAAAAGAAGTTCGAGTTTGAGGCCAGACAAGACACTGAGTCCTGAGTGCTTTCAAGCGCTTAGAAGTGGTTCACACACACACAGGAACACATATGTTGCTGCCTCGGCAACATGCCACATAATGTTGCTCTTGTTGTTGTTGTTGTTGTCGTAGGCTGCCTTTATTGTTGTATTGAAATTTATTTCAAAGCAATTTCCTGCAGTCTACGTGCGACGACAGCAATTACGGCCAAAGATGAAGACATCAAGTCGAAAGTACGAGACATCACACACACACACACACACTCGCACACACACACTCGCACACACCCACTTATAATACACATACACACAGTTATACACACAATGGTGCTCTCTGTTAAAAATTTCATATGATATTACGTATACGCCGCAGTGATTTCTGCGTGTGTTATTTGAGCGTTTTTATGCCGACGCCTTGCCATTTTTTTCTCGAGCGCCTTTTGTAATGAGTTCACAGTCTGTCGTTATGGCTGCTCCTTTTGTGTGTGCCACTTCGACTCTCTCACGAGTGTGTGTGTGTGTCATGTGTTAATGACTCTGTGTGAAATAAAATTTATGACTTTATGCAACTGCTGGCAGCACTTGGCCCTTTTCTGCTGGCGCTGCTGTTGCTCCTGCTTTTTTTTGGCTCTCTGCTCTTCGGGTTTTTGGCTGTTTTTTAATATTTGCGCCGTTTGGCGAAAAGTAGGCCGACATTGTTGCCGCTGGCAAACGGCGCAGGAAAAGGAAATGCCGCAGCAGCAGCAAAAGAGGCAGCTGAAGCAGCAGCAGCGGCAGTTGCTCTCTGCTACCAATGTTGCTGCCGTTATATTGTTGCCGCCTTTGGCCAAGTTTGGCTCAATACACGTCGCTTCAGCATCGTTTACATTGTTAACCGACGCAAAAAAGAAGGGCTCCACAGCGAGACTTTATATTTTAATGCCCCTGTCAGCAGTTTGTTGTTATTGCTTTGTTGTTGTTGCTTTTTGCTCTGTTATCGGCTACATTTTGTTGTTGCTGCTGCTGCTGTTCTGCTCATCGCTGTTGTTCGTTTAACGAAGAGAGAGCGCCACACGGCGAACGACAAATTGGTAGCATATTTTTTGGCGCATTCATGAATACAAAAGTTGCAGAAAAAGCAATACGGCGACAACATAGGAAGCATTCAATAAAACATCATCGCACACACACAGACAACCCGAACAAACACACAGCACGCACACACTTTTATTATATACACGTTGTTGTTGTTGTTGTTTCGAGGTTCGCTATTTATTGAAATGTTACCAACGTGCCACCAAAAAAGTACTTCAATTGTCTGTGCACTTCCGTATCCTCTTTGCCACAGTTGTTGTTGTTGTTATTGTTGCTATTATTTTTGTTTTGTGGCCATCGCCAACAAATCATGCAGCCAGAAATCAATGACAATGACAACAATAACAGCAACAACATCTGTGACAACAACGACGTGCAACAAATGGCGCGTGAAAATGTTTTCGTTTTTTTTTTGTTGTTATTTTGATTTTGTGGCCAGGGAATGAGTTTGAGAATGTGAGATTGAGGTTGTGATTGAGTGCGACTGACTGACTGAATGACTGACTGACTGCACGAGTGTTTATCTGAGCGCATAAAGTATTCATAAGCAGGCACAGATATACACTTCACAAAAACACACAAACAACCGACATATACACACTCCAGAAGAAAATAAACAAATAGATAACTCGTAGCTCCGTATGGCTAAAATAGCAAATAGCGTTAAGAGATAAATAAACATTTTATACGAGGTATTTTGGTATGCGAGCATTCTGATTACTATATTGCTTTTTGGCCTCCCCCACACCCCCACACCCCACAAATCATATTCAAATGCCATCAAATATGCAACAGATTCAACAGTTTTCTTAATAAAAGTAATATGATTTTGTGTGCCAGCTTTCAATATGAAATTCAATGAATGTTTAGCTTACACTGGCAGAAATTTCCACAGTGGTATGCCACTGGAATGGCATAACTTAAGCTCTTGAAGCTCAACACTTCAGCACTGAGTACTGTTCTGGTTAAAATCTCGGCTGCTTTCAATTTCTTTTTGATCTATTCGTGTGTATGGAATAACTCAAAGCTTAAATCGCGTTTTACTTAACACACACAGACACTCATACACTAATATATTCCAAGTTAAGTTAGTTGGGTTAAAATATTACTCATACGCCACCAACCCAGCTTTTGTTTGGTTTTATTGCCTTCTTTTTTTCAACATTTCTTTATGTGACTCACTCCTGGTTTCTGTGGTCCACCCCTTAGGCTTACTGCGCCTGCAGCAAATCTATCAAGAACTGAAGCCCGGAAATGAAACATTTCGTGTGCAAATGGTCAAACGCATCGCCAACGTAACGATGGCCATTGAATTTTTGCACACGATGGAGGATTTGGGACGGTTCAGCAAAAAGCGCATCGTGCTCGACTGCCCGGCGGAAATGGCCAAAGAGATCATCATACAGCATGTGCGGGATGTTAAGCTGGGACGGCGCACCTATCATTATCTGCTCAGCGGACTGGTGAGTGCAAAAAACCAGAGAAAACCCAGAAAAAACCAAAAAACAAAAAAAAAACACCAAACAAATTCCATGGCAGCAATCGGAACGAAAGAGAGAGCCAGTGGGATAGAGGGAGAGTAAGAGGGAGAGGGAGAGGGAGAAAGAGATTGGCTGGAGTAAGGAAAGCGCACGGCTACCTTTAATAAGCAATTATTGCCAGCATCCGCTGGGCTTTGTTATCCCTTTTTGCTCTGTACGATATTTGGCACCCTGTGTACGAAAAGCAAAGAGGGTATATAAGTTTGTGGTAGACTATAAGAGTTGGAAACAGCAAAGATGTCCATAAGACTGAGAAATGCAGCCCCTAAAATTTTACCTGTGCCTTGCAGGGTCTGCTGCTGTCGTACTGCCTCGACTCCAACCCTTACTACCATTTTTTTTAGGTTGATTTTTTAATTTCTTCCTTCCTTCCTATATCTCTTTCACTCATATATATCTAAATTTTTTGTTGTTGTGCAGGTCATGGATAACCACTGGCCCAGTGATGTGGTGGAATTTGGAGCCATCAACATCACTGGCTTTCGCATTGTGGACACTAATCGGCGAGCGTTGCGTGATTTTCACGACAGCCGGAAACGTTTGGAGCCCCAAAGTGGCATGAACACGGCGGGAGGCGGAGCAGGAGGTGGTGGCAGCAACGGCATGCCAGCCATATCGGTAAATTTTCAAAGACCCTACTCCCTTTTAATGCCTGCCTTTTACACTGCTTACCCCACTAACCCCCACTTTGTACACACTTTTTCCACGGGTGTTTGCAGGCCCAGGCTGCTCTGATGTACGATGCGGTCTTTGTTCTTGTGGAGGCCTTCAATCGCATTCTTCGCAAGAAACCGGATCAGTTTCGTGCCAATCATCTGCAAAGACGCAGCCATACAGGTGGCTCCGCCAGTGGTTCGAATACGCTGAATGAGTCTAGTGCATTGTTGGACTGTAATACACCGAAAGGCTGGGTCACATCCTGGGAGCAGGGAGAGAAAATCTCTCGAGTTTTGCGCAAGGTAAGAGAAGCAATTTTCTTGCTCTTGCTACCAAAAAAATGTTGATGAAATTACAGCAGACTCGAAAGTTAAAGGAATTTCTTATGAAAATATTTTTATTACATTTCAAAATTAATTTATTAACTTTTATTGCTTGAGAAAATCTTAAAGATTATTGTATAATTTGGCTTAAGAAAACAGAATTTGCCACTGTTGTAAGTTGGTATAAAATTTCAATTTTAATTGCGAGTTTTTGACAAGGAACTAAACTATGAATAGACTCTAGAGATACCCCTTAAAACTATGCAGTTGACTAAGGAATTTTATTTTATTTGGCAATGTTTTTATAGCCTAAAGAACTGACTTATACCCTGTAAAACAGCTACAGCTTAAATTGCCCCATTTTAAAATACTTGCAAATAGCAAAGTTGTAAATAAATGCTATTTATAGCCATAAATTGCAGAGCAAAATGTCAAAATGAAAATGTCTTCGGCAAAAGCGTGAGACAAACAACAACTGCAAAACTTCTCTGAAAGAGGGAGAGGAGTGAGAGCCAGAGAGAGAGAGAGGGCACTTGTAATCTATATTTATTTCCTCTTGTCTTAAAACTTTGGTGTCTGAATGAAGGCTGACAAGTTATTCGGTTTGCAAATATTTGTGTTTAAATTAAAAGAAAATTATGCCTCAAAGGACCTAAATAATTCTGAGACAACAGAGCGAGGCAGAGCTAGCGATAGAGTGAGACGACATGAACATGATTAAGTTACGCTTCGCGTAGACATTTTCCTTTTAATTTGTGATGTTCCCAGTTGGAAAGTTTCGTTTGTTTTTAGCGTTTTTATTTAGCTTCTTTTATTATAGATACCAAATACCAACTACCAACTGCAATGCCCCAAGTCCCCATGCTAATCTCATTGTTGGCATACTCGTTGACTGCTGTGTTTTTGCAGGTGGAAATCGATGGATTAACGGGCGAAGTGCGCTTTGACGATGACGGGCGACGTGTCAACTACACCTTACAGGTGGTGGAAATGTCTGTGAATAGCAGCTTGCAACAGGTGGCCGTTTGGCGGGATGATGCTGGTTTTCTGCCACTGCATGGACACAGTTATGGCAGTGGAAATGCACGTACAATGGTCAACAGCAATGGGGATTATGCACGCAATCACACCTACATAGTGACCAGTGTGTTAGAGGAGCCATATCTAATGCATAAAGCAGGATACGGTGAGCACCTGGTGGGCAACGATCGCTTTGAGGGATATTGCAAGGACTTGGCCGAGCTGTTGGCCCACAAACTGGGCATTAAATGTAAGTAGAAAGCCATCAAAAGTTGTCAATCGACTGAAAGAAATCTTATGCTTTACAGTCGAATTGCGACTGGTGCAAGATGGCAACTATGGAGCTGAGAATCAGTTTGCTCCTGGAGGCTGGGATGGCATGGTGGGGGAACTTGTGCGTAAGGTGAGTCCAATGTCCGATTTTGTCTTTGTAAACTGTAAACTGATTGTAACTGCTGGTACTTGTGCTTGTGCTGATTGCTTTGTGGGCTTAAAACTCAGGAAGCGGATATTGCCATAGCAGCCATGACGATAACAGCGGAAAGGGAGCGTGTCATTGACTTTACCAAGCCCTTTATGTCATTGGGCATTTCCATTATGATCAAGAAACCGGTAAAGCAAACGCCAGGTGTCTTTAGTTTTCTCAATCCGCTCTCGCAGGAGATTTGGGTAGGTTTCTCCCCCACGCTGCTCCACACTCATAAGCACTCTACCAAAGTCCTTTTTCATTCCACAGATGAGTGTCATTTTAAGCTATGTGGGTGTCAGCCTTGTGCTTTATTTTGTTACTCGTTTCCCGCCACACGAGTGGCGCATTGTGCGACGCTCCACAAATGATGCGGCACAACAACAACAGCAGCAGCCTCCTGGCATTATTGGTGGCACTGAACCACAGCAGGAGCAACATCCACAACAACAGCAACACTCGAGCGTCCCTGTCAACGAATTCAGTTTACTCAACTCCTTTTGGTACTCGCTGGCTGCCTTTATGCAACAGGGCTGTGATTTGACACCACCCTCGATTTCTGGACGCATTGCAGCTGCCGTTTGGTGGTTTTTCACCATCATTTTGATCTCCTCTTACACTGCCAACTTGGCTGCTTTCCTTACCGTCGAACGCATGGTGGCACCCATCAAATCACCCGAGGATCTGGCCATCCAAACCGATATACAGTATGGCACTCTTCTGCGCGGCTCCACCTGGGATTTCTTTCAGGTATGTTGAAGTCGTTTAATTACTCACATACGATTTTAAAGCAAAATTTAGTAGCACTAGAAATTTAAATGCTTCGATTACACAACTTTTGCTTTCACTTTTCAGCGCTCAAAGCTTGGGCTGCATAACAGAATGTGGGAGTATATGAACGCCAGTCCACACCAGTCAGTGAGCAGCTACGACGAGGGCATTCGACGTGTTCGCACCTCCAAGGGGAAGTACGCGCTGCTGGTGGAGTCACCCAAAAATGAATATGTTAACGCTCGGGCGCCGTGTGATACCATGAAAGTGGGTCGCAATATAGACACCAAAGGTTTTGGCGTGGCCACGCCCATTGGTTCGCCACTGCGGTAAGTCAAAGTCAACTCTAATCTGGTTTAAGGGGAGTGCATTTTAATTCCATGTTTCCTTCCGCTAGAAATCGTCTCAATTTGGCCGTTTTGTCGCTAAAGGAGAACGGCGAATTGCTCAAGTTACGCAACAAATGGTGGTATGATAAGACAGAATGTAATCCCAATTTGGACAGCCAGGAGACAGCATCGACACCCAATGAGCTATCCCTGAGCAACGTAGCTGGCATCTATTATATACTCATTGGCGGTTTACTGCTCGCGGTCTTTGTGGCTATACTCGAGTTCATCTGCCGCAGCAAGAGCTCGCGCCTGAAGGCACCGGCTAATGGCTCAGCTGGCGTCATGCTGGGCTCCTCTACATATCAGCGGGATTCTCTATCGGATGCCATCATGCAGTCGCAGGCCAAGCTGGCCATGCAGGCGGGCAGTGACTACGATGAGCGTCTCGTGGGCGTTGAGGTGGGTAAACCCGACAGTTCTTTATTTAATTAGCCATTAAGCCCGTTGATAAAGAAGCATTCTTATAATTTATTTGTTTCTCAAAACTATTTAATTTGTGCTCCCCTATTTCCCCAGCTGGCTTCCAATGTGCGCTATCAGTACAGCATGTAAACTGCTTGAATTGGTCAAGTTAACTTGTATATATGAAGAAAAAACTTAACTAAACGACGCTGGGCAATCAAAACTGAAGGGGCAAAAAAGGCAAAAAACTGGCAACTGGCGGCGTTCGCAAAAACGATAGGAAAAGAGAGAGAAGAGCAGAAAAACCTTGTACAGTCTTAATTATTTGTATTTTTGATATAAATGTATACAATGAAGGAGTGCATAATAAACTAGCTGTAATTAGCGCTTAAGTGAAAATTATTCCAAATAATAAAGCTTAAATTTTAAGTAAAAGAAGCGAAAAGAAGAGCGTATATATCATTTACATGCTGGCTTTTGGTTTTAGTTACAGCTTTGGCCAATGCGGCGTATGAGTAATACAAAAGTGTGCACCTTTACGTACGTGATGAGCACGTGTGAGTGTGTTGGTATGTAAGTCAATGTGTGTGTGTGTGTGTGTGTGTACTGGGTAAGCCGCTTAGCTGACTTAAAGTTTTAACAAAGCAGCTACGTCGACGGCAAAAACCTAAGCGGCTTTTAATGTAAACTTTGCGTTTAGCGCTACACGCTCGCTGCGGGTTAACAGGCGGGGCGGAGCGGGGCGGGGCGGCTTGTGGCTGCGACTGGGCGTGGCTTGGCACGGCACGTAGCTTTGGGTTGCCTTTTAAATTATGCATGCACGCCAAGTTAACACAAACACGTCAACAAAGTCAACGACGAACGGCACACGGCTAAAACAAGCGTTCCTTTTTTTTAAATTTATTTTTTACCTTTCACATGTTTTTACCCCTTTGAATTTTTTATTTATTTGCGCCTAGTTTCAATTTGTAATTGAGCTAAATTAATACAAACAACAAAGGTAATGAGCAAATGCTTTCTCGATAATTGTTAGCATCCTGTGTGTGTGTGTCTAAGTGTGTGTGTGTGTGAGTGTGTTTGTGTTACATGTTTGCGGTTGTGTGCATTTAATTAGATATTGGCTTTCAATTGAATTGGAATTTGCATTGAATTTAACATTAATGCCTTGCAATTATTTGCAGCTGCCCTTCATTTAACCAAATTTGTTTGAATTAGCCAGATTTTATTGTTGACGAATTTGTTGACTTTTTTTCCAAACGCACAATTCTTTGTGCTCACCATTAATTGTCCAGCCAAATCACGCTATTGACCAATTCTCATATCTGCGGGCGTTTTTAATTAAATCGCTTGTGATTTTCAATGCACAAATTTAGGGATTATTTAATATACTAATTGCTTGGAATTTAAATGTAAAAAAAAATTTGTTGTTTGCCATCTAAAACATTGCAAATTTGCGTTTATTTTAATGGGCTTAAATGTGGCCCTAATTGTTGCAAAATTTATATTCATTACCTTATTGATTATTTGTTATTGTTAGTGACAAAACAAATATTTAAAATGTTTTTGTTTTGACGCTGAAAAAGTAACTTAAATTTGTATATAAATTATTTAAATGCGCGACGAATTGAAATTTAGTTTGTTTTGAGTTTTGTGAAAAGGTTTAAAGGTTTTTTTCCTAAAATGATGGCTTATTAAATAACAATAAAAATGTTACCTTTAAAATACAGTTTAATCCCCATTATTGTGTTTCAAAATTGGTTAAAAAAAATATAAATTTGTAAACTAAATCCCCTTCACAAGTTACACGTTTCTTACTAATCGTTTAAATTATTCAATAGTTGTGAGTTTATTTTATAATTTGCCATAAATTTTCAGCGTTAAATTTGCGTTGAGCTTAAAGCATTTGAAGCGTGCTTATCACAGTTTTAAGCTACTTAGAGCAAGAGTGTTAGCCTTATACCCATTTGCCCATTTGCCCATTCAGCCCATTTACCTATGGTTAGAGGAAAACGCTGACAGCTTTTGGGAATAGACGACAAAAACGCCTTTAACTCCCCACATTTACCCCCTGTTTTCCGCATTTCACTGCATACAAATCTCCGTGCCCGCATGGTAAAATCCAAGAAAAAGAAAAGTAGAAAAGTTATCTTAGTCGCAGTGGTTCGTTGTACAATACTTAATACTTATACATCACGCTCTGGCACTTTGTAACCCAAGACAAACTCAAAAGTTTCACCTTTAACCCTTAACAAGCAGCAACCTCAGCTTACGATGGTCTCAAAAACTAGCAGCAGCAGCAGCTTTTGGCTTTACTTTAAGTAACTTGCAGGCGCTTTGCATAAATTTTTATTTCTTCGCCTGCTTATTTTTTTTCTTCTAGGGGGTAAAGCAAAGTTCGACAGAGTCACGCGTTGCGAAGATTTGCTTGTGGAGAGAAGAAAGAGGCAGGGAGAGTGGCAGAACGAGCGAGTTGAGAGCGGCAGCGTGGCTGTTTCAAGCCGTGTTGATTTGCTGAAAAGCCGCAGGATTTGTGGCACTGTAAGCAGCCTGACTTTGTTTTTTTCGGCTTTACGTAGCGCATTTAATGCTTAAAAATCGATTTTTCAATAAATTTGCAAAGCAGCAGCAAAAGTTCAAAGCTCCAAGCCCCCAACTCCCCCTCAACCCCCCTAAAAAATAGCAACAAATAATACAAAAAATGCGAAGCAGTTTTAAGTGAACTGCCAAAATACGAAAAAACTTTTGCCGTAAATTTTCATATTTATTTATTTTGTCAATCCTCATGCTTTGCATTTTGCGTAATATGGCGTATGTGGTTGAAACTTTTGACAAAACGGGAGTTAGACACAGCCGAAAGAGACGGCAATAGAGCGAGAGAGGGAGAGGGGTAGAGAGAGAGAGGGAAACAACGCCCGGGAGCATGAGGAATGCGTTTTGAGAAATGAATGTGTGTCGCAGATCTCAGTCGTGCGATATGTGCATAGATATAGGACTGGCTTCAGAGTAGCAGCAGTAGAAGTACGAGTAGTAGCTGTAGTAGTACCATGTGTATGCCATGTATATTCCATGTATTTGCCATGCTTTGTTGCTACAGATAAGCGTGGCTGCCTGGTAATGGCCAAAAATCACAGCGGATTTTCATTTTTTTCCATCTCATTCCCAGTTTGTGTATGTGTGTGTGTTTGAAATGACACACAGATCAAGTGACACTGCGGGGGTGCCAGAAGTAAAGCTTGAGACTTCCGGGGGGCGGAAGACGCGCGCAACACGCATTTGCAATAAAAAGTATGATGTTTCCCATATGCATGCTCAACACTCTAACAAATTCTAGAGTTTTTGGCTCGCACGAAAACTCATAATATTTGCAAATGACGAACGTGAAAGTTTTTGATAAGTTTTTGCCCAAAGCTTCGGGCTGCTCGGGGTCATAAGGGGGGAATAAGTCAGAACTTTTGTCATAGAGTTATCATAAAAAAGAACGCACCCAAAACAAACAAACGGAACCAAACTATAATTTCATTATTTAAAAAGCTGTCGAAATTTATGAGCTGCCGAACAGGTACAAAAACTTAGTTATACATACTGTATTTAAGTGGAACTACTGATAGAGATTTATGCCCAATGTCTCGTACAGTCGAGAACAATGCACGTTCTGTTCTCTGTTCTCTGTTCTATAAATATTTTTAATTGTTTTCCACATTACTATTTGTAATGAAATATGACAAAACATGCAACTAAAAGCAATTAAGCACTGGATTTCAGGCTCACGGGGAATTCTCTGCTCTTCTTCTTTTTTGAGCCCACAGCGCGTATGCACAATAATTGTTTTCGATGGCTTTTCTTTTTTTGGGCATTTGTTTTTCATTTTTATGCCGTGATTATAATAATAATTAATTTTTATTGATTTTATGTTATGTTTTTATGATTTTGCTTGATTTCATTAATTAGTCTGCAATGATTTTGACAGTTTCAATTAGTTTTGCAAAGTTTTTCTGCATTTTTCTATTTGCTAACTTGTCAAATTGGCATATTAATTAAACGGCCGAAAAGTGGAAGAAAAGCGGAAAAGTGACTGCAGGTAGAGAGGAAAAATGTGTAACATTTCGAGATCACTTTTTCAACATATTTGCCAATTGCAACCACATAAATGTAATCCAAAGTGAGTCAAAAAAACCAAGCACCAGCCAGTGGGAAGCAGCTCCACCCACCCAGCAACCAGCACCAAGCGGCATAACCGCAAACATTTGCCAACATATAGGCAGCACTTTGAAGAGCTATTTTTAATACTTTTTTGGGTGGGGGCTACTCTCTGCCCCTTTCTCTGTCTCTGTCCCACCATTTCCCCATCATATTTCCACCCCTTTGCCAAACAAAATGAAATTCATGCATCGTTGCATACAATTCGCCATAAATGTTGCTGGAAGTTGGTAGCAAACTGCCATTACCTGGCTTATATGTATATATAGAGAGTACATACGATATATGCACATATTCCAATTGTAACGGCTTCATAAATTACAAACAGAAAATCTAGAATATTTTGTGGTTTTACTGCCTCCTTAAAACTACCACACTCCCACTGTCCCACTGCTTCCAAGCTCAATCAGAGTTTAGTATAATAAATGTCACGACTCCTCCATTGTGTGTCAATAGAGTCGATGGAACTTTTGCGTAAGTCGACAAGACTACGCTTAACAATTTTACAATTTTACAATTTTCCAATGCTTTTATGTCTATTGTCTTCCATTTCCATATTCACTGCCAACTTGTTCAGCAAATACAATTTTTTGCCAATTTCTTTATCAAGTCAATAAATTACAAGCAACAAATTCAGGCCAAAATCATGTGGAAGTCCAGGGGGTAGCACGAAAGCAAAGTGCAACATTTTGTGTAATCTTTAGACTTTTGCATGCATAAGCGGCTTTTACTTGGCCCACATAAATCTCAGTCGAAAGTCAACAAATCAAAACTAGTAAAAATGAAAAATTCGTAGCTTCGGGCAATGCAGCAAAACATGATTGCCAACAATTGAAAATTCCCCACAAGCATTTCCACTTATTAAAATGATGGACTGTCTAACCGTCTCCCTCTGTCTCTGTGTTGATATACAGGGTGTTGCTAAAAGGGTGCTAAATGCCAAAATTAAATGTAAACAACAAATGTTTCATTAGCAGCATAAAATGTGTGTTTAATTATTACGAGCCACACGATTCGCTTTGGGGTCGTGTTTAATGTTTTCTACCCATAAACTTACCTAAATAAAAAGTTTAGTTTTCACAGACACACACGCACACTCTCCTACACACACACACTTGCAGCACACACGCAATTAACTTTTACTATGTGTGCAGTTTTCTATGGTCAACTTTTGTTGTGCATTTCGCCTGAACTGAACTTTTTCGTAAATAAAACATAAAAGAAAAACTTTAAGAAGACAACAAAAACTACAACGACTGCGTTTAATACTCTTTTTTACTGTTTTTCCTTTCGTCACTGTGTTTATCGATTATTTACAATTTCCACTTTGGTTTGCATTAAATATTTATTTATTTTTCACTTCAATCGCAATTTGTTTGAACGCTGAAAACTGCGGGCTAATTACGAAAGCGAAACGTTCAGAGGAATGAAAAAAAAAAAACAAAAAATTACCATGAAATTGGCAAGAGAGCAAAGCAAATGCCGTGTAAATATCCTTTGGCAAGCTGCGTTTTAACGCTACACTCTCACCTGCTTGTCACTTTTACCTTGAAGCAAAAATACAGAAATACACAAAAATTCAGATCTTTTGCTATAAATAAATTCAAATTTCGGCATTTACTGCATGCAAATTAAATGAAATAGTCAAAAAATTTAATTAAATCAGAATTGCATAAAATTTAGTTTGTTTTTTATGCAATCAAATCAAATGGATTTATAAAGTTTTTAGAAATATTAATTAACAGCGCTTTAAAATTTAACAGATTGCGCTATATAAAAAGCTTTGAGCTATAAATATATAAATTAAAAGTGAAAACTTAATTAAATATATTTAATTTGAAAAAGAAAATTCGATATAGACAGAGAGATGGATAGATAGATAGATAGATAGATAGATAGATAGATAGATAGATAGATAGATAGATAGATAGATAGATGGATGGATAGATAGCTAGAAAGGTAGCTAGTAGGTAGATAGATTGTAAGATAAATAGGTCGATAGACAGATAAATAGACAGGTAGATAGATAAATTGATATATAGATAGATAGATAGATAGATAGACACATATGCAGATAGATAGATAGATAGATAGATTTAAGTCACTCTTGCTCTCTAAATAATCAAGCTCTTAGTTAGTGTATTAAAAGAGGAAATAAGTACAGTAAAGTAAAATACTTTTACATATTTTTAACTATTTGCAGAGGCGTGCACCTCCACCTCCAGCTCCTACTTCCCACCCTACCTCTAACCCTGAAACCCTAGATCCCAATGCTCCTACCACACTGCCCCTACCGTTCTATTGAGTGAGAACTTTATCTGCGCAAATGTGCAACGCTTTGTTTGCCAGCTAACCACATTGAAAAGTAGCTGCTAATGGTGAATGCGAATTGAAATTGGGATTGGGTTTAGAATGGGAATGAGCATAAGGGTGGGGAAACTGCTGTGAGTTGGAACCGGATTGGGGTTTGCAGTTAGAAGCTATAGCTACAGTTGAGTATTACGGAACAGCAGAACGCCCAAGTTGTAGTAAACTTTGTAAATTGCCAAAGGCAACTTTTACAAAATAAGCCGTATTATGCAGCTGACCAAAGCGGGCACAAAGGGAAAGGGGTAGGGTAGGGGTAGGGGTAGGGGTAGCTAAGGGGCTAGTTGCACAGAGGAAGGGCATTCGTGTGCGGTGAAGAAATAAAATAAAATTAGTTGGTAGTTTCAATCTGACATATGAGTAACTGTCGGATGGGCTTTTCAAGAGACTTTTTACCCAACTTTAAAGTTAACAATTCCATGGAAAGTCTGCACATAAATTGATAAATTGATGTAAAAGTTATAAAAGAATTGGCATAGATTAAATAAAAAGTTGTAAACGAAAAAAGATTTAATAAAAAAGTTAATATTAATCTACAAAACTGCACTAATAAGTAATTAATTATAGACAAATTTGAAGTGAAATAATTTAATATTTTAGGCCATAAAAATCTAATTTAATTAGCAGAAAAAACGTTAATTTTTCAATAAAATTCTAAACTAAAGCGATTAATTAATTGTTAGGCACTTTTAAGGGAAGTATGACAAGTTTCTCAATTTTAAATTGCAATTGGATGGCAAGCGATTACTTTGATGTGTGTTTTAAGAGCTCTTGGCTTTCGTGGAGCGTTTAAATGCGTTTTACGAGTATGTTCAACGTTTTTAATATGAATGACTCCATAAATATGCATGAAGTTTTAACACTATGCAGAAACAGCTGCAGCACATTTCAGTTTTGTCCTCAACGTGCTCAATGTTCTCAACTACGTTTACGTTCATGTTCCGCCATTCCGCCCCTCCGCCCCTCCTTATCGTCGTCCTTGTCCTTCCTCGCTCGTGCTGCTAAACGAGAAATGCCCTTTTAAATAACCGAAACAGAGAACAGAAACCAATTCGTGAAAACTGCACAAACTGAGCCAAAAACTGCATTCAACTGCAATTCCAATGACCATTTCTGGCAATATTTATGCGTATGCCTCATGTAACTGTTGTTGCTCTTGTTGTTGCTACTGGGTCTCTGTGTGCCCATTTCATTACAACATTGTTCATACGCCGCGTTGCACATAATTGAAATGGCAAACAGTGAAACGCAACGATTTTAACCAAATATTCCGACTCGAAAGTGAGAGAAGGGAATTCTGCTTTTGTTTCTGTTTTTGGGGATTTTGTTTTGTTTTCGCTTTGTTTTGTTGACGACAACGAAACCAATTGAATTTTCATAAAATGCAACAGCCAACGAGAGGGTATCAACAATATAAACAACAATAATAACAGCAACAACAACAGCGGCGAGAAAAACAACAACAAGAACTGAACAAAGCGCTGCATTTAAACAAAACGTTGCAATATGAAACAAATTAAAAGGCAATGCCTGCATGTGTAAGCGAGAGTGTTGATAGACACATCCATGCAACAGAGGGAGAAAGGGCTAGTGAAGGAAAGAGAGAGAGAGAGGCACAGATAGGCAAAAGATTTAACGCCAGCACAAAAGATTTGCACATGGCAAACAATTCTCTTTATGCCCCCAATTCCAATTGAAAAATCCAGTTGAGGCACATCAACTGACTGCAGCCGTTTGCATTTTAGCTTTAAAAGCTGATTAAAGCTTAAAGTTCTCTATTAATTGAAAAGCTGATTAAATATACAAGTGCAGTCTTTAAAGTTCAACAAATAAATTATATTTAGAACGTAGACATGCTAGCTGAATAAGTTCTGGCTTTAAGTCCGCTAAAGTTAACAAAAAACTATAAATATTAACTATATGTGAAACCTAAAACATAATTAAAACATTTGTTAAAAGTAGTTTCACTTAATCAACTTTCACTCCAGCTTCTAGCTACACATTATTTATCTCAGTGCCTTCAGATAAATATCGCTGCATCAGATCCACTTTCAGCTGGTGTCATTGCAATACAACTTTTTGCGCTTGACTGCCATTGTTTGCTTAAAAGTAAGCATAAGTAAATTATGCGCGTATACGCCAGCTTACAGCATTTTTGCAATTATCCTTCATAGGTATTGGCAGAGCATTCCGTTAGCCGCGCGAGTGTACTCCCAGGCAAACAGAGAGAAAGAGAGAGAGAGAGAGCGAGCATCCCAAGCGTCATTTTTTAAATAATTGCGCATACGCCGCGTTGGCTTTTGTGTGTCTGCGCCTCAATGCATTCGCAGTGCAAGTTTCATTGCAGCAATTTTACATTGAAATTATGCAAGTCGACGACGTCGAAGTAACCAAACCAAAACCAAAAAAAAAAAAAGAAAGAAAACAGAAAAAAATCCCAAAATGAAAAGGAGTGAAAAGAAAAAATGAATGAAAAGCAAGGCGAAGAAAAGAAAAGCTGAGAGAGGTATGAAAAAAGAAGAAGAATAATAGCTCCCACGTTGAACGTCTTTTGCTTTTGTTGCGCAAACAGACAAAACCTCAATAAAAATGTTGCTACAATATTTGCAGCTGGCGCTGAGGAAATCTTTTACAATGCAACTACAAGTACATCTAAAGAGGCGATGTATATATAAATGTAGATCTGAATGTACTGAACGAGTATGTGCGGACATATATATGTATATATATAATATATATGTACTTATTCATGCACTCGCATATTGTAGTTGAGTGTGTTTTATTGTAGCTTTGTCCGTGCTGTATGCAATTCTTTTTCCATTCCTAGACCTTTCCCCTCTCGGCTCTTCGCCTTCTCGGCATTTTTCGTTGCTTTTCTTTGCTGCTGGCAGCCAAAAACCTGAGCCATCGTTTTCACATTAACACAGCCAAAGCGAAACGTATGCACTTGCCAAGATTCTGTGCTCTGTGTCTTCACTGTCCTCTGTATCCTCAGAACCCTCGCTTGCTGCGTGCCATGTCCTTGCACACTGCACTGGCGACAGCCAGCGAAAGGAGGAGTGGCACGGGCGTGCGAGTGGGAGATTGGGAGCGCGAAATTTCCCAGCAGGCAAATATATTTTTCAATAGCGTCGCAGGCGACGTGATTAATGCAAATAAAATAAAATAAAATGCCAGCTAGCGTCCAGAACTCGCATCCTGGCAGCTGCATAAATTTTAACAGCACACACACAGACACTCTCTCACACACACACACACACCGCTCACAAAATGTTACACTTGAGACGAGGTCATGGTGCAATGGGGCGTATGCGTGATAAGGCCAACTGAAAATCGGCCCCGTTTACTATTAAAACGCCGCACGTTCGCTCATAAAGTTAATCAGAGTGCAGGTTTCTTCTGCTCATCTGTTTCAGCTGCTGCTTCTTCATCTATCGCCTGGCCAATCCTTTAAACATTCCTCTATCTCTCTCTCTCTTTCTCACTCTTCATTCTCTTCTCTCTTACTGCCCATTTTTGCTGTGCTTTGCATAGTTAGTTGTAGGTTGAATGTTAACTGGAAAATGGGAAAACCGCAACTACAAAGGGCACTCCCACATAGCGCTCATATTTGCGGTTGAGTTGAACGTGGTCTCGACATGACGTTCGATGGCTTAAAGCTTGATTTAGTGATGGCCAAGTAGCCAGCAATTTATCGGCAAAATATTGTTTTCAAATTTAAAGAACAGAAGGCAGGTAGGATAGAAAGGAAGCAATTAGTTCAGTTTAACTGGCTTCAAATTCACAAGAAATCTTTTTAAAGTCTACTAAAACAAGTTTATTGTGTTTTTAAACCTTTAACCCATCGATCTATTAAAAATACTATCGCATATATCGTATTGAAAGTCATCACAAGCTAATCATCTCTATTACAGGGTCTAAGCCACAAATCTCCGCATTTTGCAGACTCCGAGTCCGGTTTTGAGTTCAGCGTCGGACTGGCAGTGTGAGTGGGTGTCTACGTCTCCTACATGCGGTGCGATGCGTGGAAATCTATGCGCGGCATGCACAAATTTATCAGAGGCATGTTCTATGCATGCAACCTTCACCCAAATGCCAACGCGGCCAATATGCTGGCCATGATGATGGCCAGGATGTGAACGTGGTTACCCATACATGTGTCTAACCCCTCCCTCTCTCTCCTCTGCTGTTCCTCTTGCTCTCTGTGTGTACGTTGGCGTATTCGCTTTTTGATGTTTTGGGGTTTGGCGTTAAAAAAAATGTTTTGCCCAGCAGCAGTAACAGCAGCCGCAACCAGTAAAAAACTATTGGAAATTTCTTCCTTTTTTGCACGCTCTTTTTCTCGTTCTATAATTTTTTGCTTCTCTTTTTTTTTAACTATGCCCTGGTATGCCAGGAATGCAAAACAGAGGGAAGTCGGTTGGGTGGACAGTCTGTTTGAGTGCAGGGAAAGGAGTCAAGGACTCCAGCTCCAGCTCCAAACGTTTTTTTGGGGGTCGCATTGATTGGTAGCGTGAAATTGAAATATTGAGCGAAAATTTGTGGCAGTTGTACAAAAGGGGTCATCGAAGCCTACAAAACATTTTGGGGTAGACAGCCGACAGCAGGAAGCTTGCAGCACGTGGCTAATTAACTGTTAAAAAGCCAAAATGTTGACTAATTGGATTGTAAGACAATGTCGAGTTTCGTTTAAAAGCAAGACGAAATTCGAAGGGATTTCAAAGTCGGAATTCAATGGAAATGAATTTTATGTATGTTTAGTACGTTTTAAGTCATATAATTGAAGAAAGAGTTACTCAAAGCTTCAATCAATTTAACTAACTTAGGTATATTACTTAGTTATATCACTTACCCCCAGGTAAATCTATAGATGTGTTGTATACAGAGTTTTATTGAGTCAGCGTTGCATTGAGAGTTCAACTAAAACAAGACCCAAACTTGCCCCAGTTTTGAGCAAAGCAAGAGTCTTGATTTAATGCACGATTGGCTTGGTTTGGCTACGAATTCTTTTGTACGCAGTGTTGAAAGTAGGGGGAAAGGGAACAGAGGAACAGAGTGAATTGGTAAGTGTACCACAATCCTTTTTGATATAAGTATAAGCTGCATTATTTTCATTTAAGAGTCTTCAGCTGTATGCTCTGGCACAAGTTGAGTGCCACAAAGTTGCAAAGACTCCACAGAAGTTGCCGAAAACAATTGACACTTGCGAACAATCTGCAGCAGCATCAACATTACCAAAGTCATTGCCATTCTTATAAGCAACTGCTGTTCCCCTACTAAGCGCCTGCCAGTCCCCCCTCTCTGCCCCGTTGTAGTTGTCATCGTCTGCATTTTTCGCTGTGCAAACAGTTGAGCAAAAACTGAGCAGCAGCAAACATACAGTGGGAAAAAAATAGGGAAAACTGTGGGGGCAAATGGGGGAAAATGGAAAAAAATTGCACTCGAAATCTGCGGAAAAGTCGTGATTGCAGCCAAAACGCTTAGCTAGAAGACAAAAGACAAACACACCCCAAAAGAGAGTAAAAAGCAAAGAAAATCAAATAGCAAAAGAAAGCGTATAAGAAAAGAAAGCAAAGAAAAGAGGAAGAAAAAAACACACGCATACAAAGTGAAGTCAACTCGAGACGAGACGAGACGAGATTCAACACGACTCAACTCGACTCAACACGAAACGACTTGTCGCTGTTGAGCTGCAGAGCTGCAGAATTCGATTCATGTGGTGTATCCTTTCATAGGCTGAGCAAATAACAGTGTCATGTGCTGAAGGAGTCATGCAACGGATCACTGACTGTCATCGAGCTTCAAGCTGAGGTCACGGTGTGTGCGGGGGGATAGTGAAGAGGAGGGGGAGTGTAAGAAGGCGGAGGAGTGTGAGACTAGGACAGGTCTTGGTCCTTTGTATATATTTATTGTGTAAATTACAAGAGAGCGCAGCATAGCGAACAAATAACTGTAATGGCATTGTTTTGGTCATGGCTCAGGTGCCACGAAGGACAACGCTGACATTGTTATAACCCCCGAGCCAGCTAGCCTGGACAATGCCTCGTCCTTGCGCTCCTTCTGCCCCAAAATAAAACCAAAAAAACAAAAAAAAACAACTACAAAAAGCAGTTAGATAAAAAATCTTTATAATAGCAAGAGGGCAACAACAAAAAAGCGTCAAGGCTGCGTGTGACAACAACAAATAGGAATACGAATAGAAATAGGAATAGCAGAGTACAACAAAACATTTGGCATGCGGCCTCAAGGAGCAAAACGAGTAGGGGGCGGAGCAGCAGAGGGGCGGGGACTTAGCATGGAGGATTTCCTTGCCCAGATCACAGTGCGGTCGCCAAGGCGCATCATAAAAATGTTAATGAAGTTGACAGGCAACGAGCCAAGACCCACCAAAATGAAAGCCACCGTGACCCGCCCACTCTGCGCCTGTGCCTCCTTTTGTGCCACGAACAACAAAAAGTAGCAGCAAAAAACAAAAAAAAAGGCAAACCAATAGAAAGAAATATTTGCTGAAAATAAAATAAAAATTAAGTGTGACCTAGAAAACGGCAAAACATTTGTAAATTTGTCATCGCGCATGCCAAACAAAATATCTGTGTATGAGAAATAAAGTTGAGGCAGAAATTCCTACCAAAAAACGTAGCAAAAAACATGGAACCCAAAAAAAAAGTACGTTGCAGAATAAAAATAATATAATAAAATTCCACAGTCATTTTTTTTTTTTGTTTGGTTCAACTTGTCGCATTTTGTTGTTGAAAAGCAGCTAGAAAGCATGTAGGCATACCCTGTAAAGCAGGCAAGTGGGCAGCAAGGTGTGTTCAGTTCGCGGGAGAAAGGAGTTGAAGGTAGCGACTGGCTTCCGACATACCAAAGAGGAAATATAAACTTACATTCCAGTATGAACAGGGTATATGCTAGTTGAGTGACACTTTTAGCTGCCTACACGGTAACTGTTGGTCGTGTAAAAACTGCTTAAGTATGCATATTTGGGCCATTATACAGCAATCGTCAGTTAAAGTAAGGACTTTAGCTGCTGAGAAGTGGGGCGTATCTGTAAGCCGAGGCTTCTCACTCTGTACTCTCAACTAATTTCCGTTTCCTTCCCTCTGGAGTTACTACAGGGTATCAGCCAGTTGCTAAGCACTTGTCGTTCTGTCATTTTCTGCATATTTTTTGTGGCACGATTTCCATTTCAAGCAATGCATTCTTTTTGTACTTTTTGCCACTGTTTTCATTAGCTAATGTGTTCCAGTTAACTAATACACTTACACACACACGGCGTACTATTTGTTTGGCCCCAAAAAGTGTGCAACAAAAGCGATTCATGTAATTGCTAAGAATCGGTCTACAGTATTTTTAAGATACATAAATGAAATTAGGCTAAAAATGCGCGATTTTTTTGAAAAGCGAATTTCAGCGTATGTGAGCGTTAGTTTTGTGTGTGTGTGTGTGTTAGTCGTGTCTGCTTGTGTGTGTCTGGCGTATCTGCTGTGATTGCTGCTGCTGCTTCTGTCGCTTTGCTGCCGTTGTACCGAAAAATATGATAAATGACATTTTGCACTTGTTTTGCATGATGATAATTTATACTCCGTTCGCATCGCATGCACGAATTAGTTTTCCCTCCGACCCCGGGCTGCTTGTCCAACCAAAAATTTGGTCATAAAGGCTGTAAAATTGCCAACGGCAACCATTTTCATTTATTTTTATTTCGTTTCCTTTTGTTTTTTTTTTTTTTTTACTTTCATTTCGTATCATTTTATACTTTTTTTTGCAATTTTTGCGTGCCAAAAAAATTAAAATACAAAAAAGGAGAGAAAAAATGTGCAAAGAAAATTTGCAACGTTGATGGATGATGAGTAATGATTGAAGCCAGGCTGTCGTCCTGTCTTCCTGGCGGTCTACGGGCTCTGGCAGTTTGGCAGTCTGCCACGCCCACTCGCACCAGCCCCTGCCCACGCCCGTTTTAACACTCTTCAGTCTGTCAGGCAGTTGATTGTCATTTATGTCTGTTGGCGGTTTTTACGTTTGCTTATGTCAATTTGGCTCCAGGGAAATTACATACATTTCGTTTGTATCAGAAAATTAGTAGGTAGCTCCGGCGTCGGGCATAAAAAATGGAAAATTCTTTTTTAAAACAACAACAACAGAGAACAGAGAACAACAGCGATGACAAGAAAGCATATAATTTGGTCTTAGCTGCAAATGAGCCGCAGGCCAAGACAGGGAGGAAGGGCAGAGAAATTTTGCTTGTTGCCAATCTTCAACACGTGAATTCGTTTAGTTCGGCAGTTCTGGGAAACGGAATGAAAGAAAAAAATTGCCAAGCCAGGCAGTTTTCCCAGCTGATGATGCTCTCATATTTGTTTATCAGTTTGCTGGAAAACTCGCTTCATTAAGGCAAAATAAATACCACGGCCAAGTGGTTTTTGCGTCCCCGTTGTCAGATAAAAAGCCTGCTCAGAGTTTACAGTGGTTGGGAGGAGGGAGAAAAATTCGGCCCAATTAAATATTGTTGCATGCAGCAAATATTTAATTTATTTTCCACAAGAATTGAACTGCAATAAGTATGCGCCATAAATAATCAAAGCTTTAATTGAAATTGACATTTTTACAATTTATGACAAGTTCACAGTTTGTGCAGTTGACTATCGATAAACTAAAGGAAATAAATGAAAATACTTTCATTAAATATCTCACACTGTCTCTGTCTCTCTTACTCTCTCTCAGTCCCTTTCTATGAGTTTATCTGTGCTTTGCTAGCTCTGTTATCAACTTTCTTTGGCTGGCTACATGTAATTGTTATAAAGTCACTTCAGACTACTTTATAAGTGGCTTTCTTATTTATACCCATTTTGTTGAATTGCAATCGAAATGAGAAAGAGATGTGGGAGAAGAGGAGAGGGAGAGGAAAAGAAGAAATGGAAAATTGCAAATGGTAAAGTGGAAAAACCAATGAGCATTGAGCAAACACAAATCGAAACTGTTGGCATTGCTTTTGCCTCTGCCTCTGCCTCTGCCTTTGGCATTGGCGGCTTTTCCACATTGCCACCTTGTTTGCAACTTTAAAAGCTGCCCTTTTCGAGCAGCTTAAGGTGTGCGTGTGTGTGTGTACATGTGCTTATTGATGTGTATGCAAGCGTTCATGTACATGTGTATGTGTGTGTGCATTTCCGGTTTTGAGCATCGCCGTCGCCATCAACAGAGGCGTTCTTCTGTTAAGCTTAAAATGCAAAAATAAATGCCACGCATGGACCAAACACACATCACACACACACACAAAAACGCACACACCAATATACACAACACATACAAATACATCGCGTATACACTTTTCGTCTTTCCTTGGCAACGAACAGCCCTGTCCCCCTCCCGCCCCTTTCCCCTGCTCCATTCCATCACTCTTACACATCGCTCGCTTTTGAGCTCAAGTTTATATTACGCTTGGCCTGTTAACCGCAGCTGCAATGGCTGCCATGTATAACACCAGTGTATGTGTGTGTGTGTGTGCGGCTTTGTACCACTGTGCACTCCACAAAATCTTACAGTATGTTAGCTGCCCAAAAGAGGGTAATGCATTTTTGGAAAATGGCTAAAGAAATCTTTAGCTGCATTTTACAGCCAAATGACTTAAATCTTTAGAAAACTCAATTATTTAATTTGAAGTATAAGTTGCTAAAATTTGCTAATATCAAACGCGCAGAAAAAAGTTCTTTTTACTTTATTTATTTAATTCATATTATTTTATTCGATTTAATTGTTACCTTCATCGAGTGTTGAGCCATTTATGCAAACCACAAAATGTTTAACAAAAAACCAGCAATGTTAATTAAAATATATTTAAAACTTTAATAAAACTGTCAGCCATATTTGTGACTGAATTTTGATGCACTTAAAACAATTGATATTGAAAGGAGAATTGCATTAACTTAAAGCAAATAATTTCAATTTATTTATTTTATATTATTATTAAAAGTAAACTGTTTTAAAAAACTATTTTCTTAAATTTTGAAATGTAGGTCAGTAGTTTTTTTGAGTGTGTGCAGTGTGTGTGCGTGTGTTGTGTGTGTTTGTGTGTGCCTGGCTACCAGCTAAGCACTGCTGATTGAATTCTTTTGTGTTGTGATTTTGCAGCACTTTGGCGCCAGCCACCAAACTGCCCCCTGTCCCTGCTCCTGCCCTTATCACTTAACACTTTCATCCTTTTCCCTCTTGGCCAACATTTAAAGTAGCAAATTTTTACACGCGTGTTTGTGTGTGTGTGTGTGTCGCTGCAGGTGTGAAATGTGCACATAAAATTTGCACTTGTTGTCGTTATTCTTCTACCTTTTTGCCTTTTTCTTCTCACCGTGTTGTTGTTGCTGTTGCTGTTTTTGTTGCTTTTTTACCTTTTCGTTTGCTTTCACTTTCGCCAAAGTTGGCAACACGGAAAAATGCAAAGCGCCAGCTGCAAAAATGTCGTGCGGCGCATAAAATTCACTTGAGCGAGTGCTTCAAGAAGAGATTGCGCAAAAGGGGAAGGGGCGTAGAGCGGGGGGCGGGGCAAGTGTTTGCCCAAGACATAAAACATTTTCACAGTGAGTGAAATTAAATGCCAGCATGACACTGAAATGCAGCCACGGCTTCTTTATGCACACAGTGAAAGGCAAAGAGACGTGTGGGTGTGGGAGTGGGTGTGGCTGTGGGCGTGCCAGTTGGCCAGGTGAGACCGGCAGCCAAAAGACAAAGCCATTAAAAAGCGCTAACGTCGCATTCTGGCCGGAAACGTGCCCCACATATGCTGCCTCAATAGATACCATCAGCGAATGTTTTCTAAATTATGATTTTGACACGAAATTCAGCTGAAAATAAGCCATAATCGCGCTAAAATTAAAAGCTACTTTTAGAGTAGTAGTAAATCTGAGCCTGCTTTTAATCAATGCTTTAATACTCTATTTATTGAATAATTAAACTGAATTACTTTATATAAAAAATGTCCTATCTCGTTCTAGCTTTAATATGGCCAATATTTAAATACAGTAGCTCATCGATATGCAGCCGATACAGTCCACAAAGCCTGAAAGTCTATTGAGTTCAGGAGATTTTATTTTAACAGCTACCATAAAAGTGAGTACCACGACTGAGGCAGCAGAGTGGGCAAGGCAGCTGTGGCTACGTCTGCTGGCAACTCAGTTATCTGCACCGATTTGCTGTGCGTAATTAAAAATGCAGGCCAGCACCACGCAACGAGTACATCGAGCATTGCATACTTTGGGGCGTCGTTTAACTTAGCACTTAAGAAGCCCGAGAAGAAGACGAAGCAGAAGCAGTAGCAGAAACAGAAACAGCTGAAATTCAGTGGCTCAAAGCGTGAAGCTAAAGCTGAGAAAGTCTTGAGTAAAGCTCTGAAAGCTAAAAACGTAAATATCATTTGCATTTTTAAGTGCCGCCTGCAATTGGGCGGCTTCTATATAGCGTCTTTAAGCTGTTCGAGCCATGTTGAAGCCATAAACTGGCCCCTGGGCTGTATATACAGAGACCGCAGCAAATCAACGCTAGCAAAACCGCAGCGGACGCCTCTTAAGGCCATAAAATCAGCTAAAAGCAGCCACAAAACACGAGCCAAGTGCCACGGGGAACCAGCAGCAGCACCAAGAGCAGGAGAGTTGAAAGCAGTAGCTGGAGATGGAGACGTAGCAGGACCCTACCAAAGACCACGGACCAATAGTAGTAACCGGGCAAAGATGCCTTGAAGTGAGCACGGAATTTATTTCAATAAAATGTGCATTAGCAGACCAAAAAGGCAGCAACAAATAACTCGAGGCTTTTAGTGCGCACAAAAGTATGCAACGCCAAGAAAAAAGGCAGCATCAAAAGCAGCAGCAAATGCAAAACAAAACAAAACAAAGCGGAGTGGAATGGAACGGAACGGAACATTGTGGAATGAAACAAGCTTAAAAGAGTTATAAAAAGAGCATAATACGAAGCAGCGCTTGAGTTGAATTGAATAAACTAAAGCAAATGAAGAAAGTTGGGGGAGTAGAGATAGAAGTTTAAATAGTTGATGGGTATAAAGTGGAATGGAACACGCAGAAGTACTTCTCAGAGCTGCTAATATGAAATGCAAGGAGCACGCAGTAAGTAAGTAAAATAAAATTACAATTAGAAACGAAATGAAATGAAACATGTCTAAAGTAGAATATGCAGAAGTACAGTTGTACTTACCGGTCATATGTTTAAGACAAGCAAACACACACACACACACACACGCTTATGCGCGTCGTCGTCATCTTTGCAGATTTGCTAATACCCCAAAGTATGAAACATTTTACCCATGAGTAACTCTATTTGAAATCCATTACTGCCAACGAGTCCGCAACAATAAAACTGAAAAGTTTCAAATTTATGTCAAAAAAAAAGAAAAGAAAGAAGAAAAAGAATAAGAGCAACAGCAACAAAAGACAGAGAGAGGATGAAAATGAAATGCTGAAAAGAAGCCAACGCTGAGAAAGCCAAAAAAGTAGGTTAGGGCAAGCGAGAGGGCGAGCAAGAGGGGAAACGGTAGCAATATCAAACTTGAACAATAGCAAAATGCGTGCAGACAGCAACCAGAAAGAGAAAGGAAGAGAGGGAAAGAGAGAGCGATATGCAGGGGACAGAGGACAGGGGACAGCATGTGGGATAAAAAGAAATGTGTGTACGCCGACAGGCAACAGGAAAAAACATTCTAAACGTTTTGATGGAAAACTTTAGGGAGCTTTTTGGCTCGACAAACTCCTTGAAGCAACACAGGCCACTCAAATTATGGTAAAATTTTGTGGCTGCCAGCACAAAAAGCAAAAGAGACAGCAGGAGATGGGGACAAGAAACTAAAGCAGCAGCAGAAACTGAAAATATGTTGGCTAGCTGCCACTTCAAGTCAATAATTTGTGCCGCGTTTTTACAGCAATTCAATTAAAGACACACATACAGAGAGACAGAGCGAGAGAGAGAGAGAGATAGAGAGGGGAAGGGAAGAAAGGCAGAGGGAGCGACAACAACAAACAAAAGATGCAATTGAGTTGCTGAAGGGTTTTGGCCAAGAGACCATCGCATTGCCGGAAGTGGTTGCAGCAACTTTTGCCGAGTGCCATTTGCCAGACAAAAGATGGATGACGCCGAATGAGACAGACAGCTGCAAACAGATAAAGAGAGAGAGAGAAACAGGCAGACGGAGTGTAAGAAGTGCTGCACATGTGGCAAGTAAAAGACGCTGTTGGCAACCAATGAATGGCTTAAAGCTACACCTTTTAACGCACTTTCCACAGCAAATGAAGCCAACTGCAAATGAGTTAATAACATTAGCTTCATGCCAAAAGTTCAAAGAAAGAGTATTGGGTGTATTGGGGTTTAAAAGCTATTGGTTTTAAATGAGATTCGATTGAATGCAGCAGCTTGAAACTTCGTTGCGCACTTAAAGCTGCTTTTGAAAGGCTAGTAAAAGCTTGAAGTTTCAAGTGTTTTAAAGCTTAGTGTTGACTGAACTTAACTTTAATGAGCTTTTAAAGCTAATCGAAGCGGGCTTAAAACAGCGATCGAGCTAGGAGAAGGTTTGAGTACTGAAATGTCTTACTTCAGTAACTTAAAAAAAAAGGTTTTAAGACTTTTAGAGATTTCAGTTTAGTATTTTTGAAACTGGTCACAATAAGTAAAAGCCTGTGCTAAAAAAAATAACACTATATAGTTTAAATAAAAGTTTTAATATGCTCTTTAAGCACATTAGAAAATGTCACACATTTAATTTAACATTATAAACTCTTTTTAAAACACACACAACGCGATTTTAAACCTCTTAAGCCTCAAATTTCTCATGCTGCTCTATAAAAAAGTAATAAGAAGCTTTAATGTGCTTTTAAAGCTGCGAAAGGCTCAAAGCAGCTCAATTTCAGCCCGAGCTGCTCAAAAGTGATGCCAAAATTGAAATCGCCCGAATTTCGAGTCCGTTGACCTTCTTCACAGTTGACGCCAACTGATTAACAGTTGGTCGTAGCTGGCCAAGGTATTTTTCATAAGTTTTTCTTTATTTTCAGTGGCTTTTTTTATGTTGTGTTTCGTTTTTTGCGTTTCCTGTTCAAGAGAAGCAGAACGATGAGGACGAGGAGCTATAAGCATTTTGAAAAGCTTATACAAATTACGAACTGATGGGCGGTCGGTAGGAGGAGGCGTGGCAGCTTTTGGTAAAGCAAGAAAACTTGGAAATTAGATTTTTTAATATTTTATGCAGTCATCACAGCATTTTGTGGCCTCAAAACGCACACACACACACACAGCAGCACACACACATGCTTGTACACAATATAAAATTCATGCAAAAATTTATATATTCCCCTCGCTCTTCCCCGCCCTCCCTATATGTATATGCATATATATCTGTGTGTATTTGTGCAAATATTTCTTTGAGCATATTCATTTGCATATTGGAGCAAGTTTAAATGCTGGCGCATTTCTAATTTCACTCTGACTGACATGTCAACTTGACAATTTGGGCAGTCAAATGCATGGAAATGGATATGTGACAGCAAAAATTGGGGATTGGGGACTCCCACTACACCCAGCACTTCTTGGCAGACACAAACATGCACGCACATGTCCACACATGTACACAGTTATGCATAAAAAGAAATCTGCTTGACTTGCTGCCAAATTAAAGGAGATCTATGAGCATTTTCCACTCTCCACTCAGACAATTGTATTTATGAGCTACGTTTCATATTAACGGCATTATGCGCTTTCCTTTCTTCCTCATCATCTGTCTCCTTTCTTCCCCTTCCTTACCTATCTTCTTTATTCTTTTTTTCTTCTTTTAAATCTGCCCTCCATAATTGTCAAGGATACGAATTCAAATTTCCGAGAATCGCTTTTTTCCCGAGTCATATTTGCCTTTTTACTTATGCTCCTCTAATATGGGCTAAATTCACCATGCATTGTCCCTTTTTCCGAGAACTCAAATATTTATAAGCTTTGTGTTCGCCCTTTAAAATCGAAGACTGACAGCGTGTGGTGAACAGAGGAAGTGCGAGATTTAAATGAAGCGGTTTGTTAGATAAATTTAACAGTTTGGCAAAATTTTGTATATTTGCAGCGATCTGGCAACACCCGCAAATAAAATTTGCCAGTGGTGTGCAGCACAGCGTTGCCAGGCTTTTATATAATTTATTTTATATTCCTTCCAAAATCTAGTAACTCTAGACTTTTAACTTGCCCAACTCAAAAATGAATCAAGTGTGGCTGTTCTTTTGCCTGCTCAATGTGCTGGCGGACAGCGCGTGTCTGGCCATCCACATCGCGGGTTCACTATACTTCCAGGAGCCGCTGCCACACAATATGATATTTTGCGCCACCTTTGCTGGGTTTATTATGATTCCCGTTATACGCGCCGCTCGTATTCTGTTCGGCTTGAAGACGCGTCTGCATCCACAGTTGGCCATGGACGGCTTTGGCATGATAATGCACTTCACGTGCGCACTGTTATCGCAGCACTACGCGGAGGAGGATTTTCATTTGATTTTCATGGGACCCCAACAGGAACTGGAACACACTTTCTTCGGGTACTGTAAGCAGCAGAGTATTGCTTGCATTATCGCTGGTGGCTTGTACTTAATACAATTCGTTTTGGTCTTGGACTTTATATGCAAGACACCACTGTTTGAGGACGACAAGCCCATCAAGATCATCACAGAGCCACCGGAATGGGATGACAACTATAAGCACATGAGCGTAGAGCAGCACGATCACATGGCCCGAACACAGGCCAATGTCTATCTATTTGGCCGACAACTGGACCATTGGCTAAGGGTCAAATCCAAGTGGTTTCGCCAACTCGCTGGTGGCCAGGAACTGGTCAACAAAGCCGATTTGAATCCCATTTATTCAAAACGTTCCGTACTTCACTTGAAATCGGTTTACATCGACGATTTAGCAGATGAAATCAGCGCTTCAAAGCGAAGCAGCAGAAGACAGCATTTCGTAGATGATCCCGAGGAGGAAGAAGATAAGGAGGACGAGGAGGAGGAACGTAAGGCATCCATGGGTTCCAATGATACTTCCAATACGAATGTTAGACGTTAAAATTGGTATCTAATATGCTTTTAATTACCGTTTTTAATGGATTAACTGCTAATGCTGTTCAAGTGTTGCCCACTTTTAAGCCAATCTGGCAACGCCAAACATTTAAAATTGATAGTAAAATGTTGAAATAAATATGAAATTGTTTTAGAATGTAGAAATTCAGTCTCTAAACTTAGAGTGAGTCAGTTTTCAAGACTTAAAAGTACCCTTTATCAGCTCATATCGTTACGCTTCCCATATAACATAGAGAACACTTAATAAAAAACTTCTACTTCTAGTGACGAGAGCGTGTAATCAAGTCCTTCAAACGTGCACACAATTGAAATAAATTTATAAAGATTATAACTAAGTAACACAAAAGAAAAGTGACTTTGGAAAACACACGCGTAAGTGGAAAATCAAAAGCGATTGGAAATTGAATTTCGTGTGGCACGTGGAGTATGAGCAATGCCCTAAACGTTTCATAACATTTCACAAAGTCCAATAATCCACAATGTGATTAGCAAAAGACATTGATAGAAGCTTTTATATGAGCTTTTCTAATGTGTTCATTTAATGCGCATGAAGAGCGCAAAGGGGAAGTACAAAGGGAAGGAAAAGCAAGAAGAAGTAGCAGAAGTACATCGACATCAAGTTGCGTAATTTCCTTTAATGGCTTTTCATTTTGATTTTCATCGATAGTCTTGACTGCGACACTTTCGGTTGTTGTTATCATTGGCCCGTAAAAAAAGATGCCCAAAGACAATTACCAACAGTCCACAATGGCCGAAAAGGTAGCTGCGGTGCGAGTGCGGGGGCGGCGGTGACGAAAACTGGAGTTGAAATAACATTGAGTGCTAAACAGGAAATGATTTTCAGTGGGCGTGGCCTGAAGAGAGCGGAGGTAGGGGGGCACAGGGGGCGTTGCCTTGGTAATGAAATCATGAATTAGATTTGAGCTCGAGAATTGTTATTGTTTTCGGGTTTTCTGGCCACTTCTCAGTCTGGCTTAATGACTTTTGTGGCTGCTGCGTACTTTCGGCCACAATACCAAAAGTCCGTCCAGTTGTTTGTCCGTCCGTCCGCCTGTCTGTCTGTCTGTCTGTTCTTTTGTCTGTCTGCTTGGCTAGCATATTCCCCAAATGTCTATAAATCCCTTTTAAATGTTTTTAAGCTTTTGTTGGACATTCTCAGCAAAATAGCAGCAGCTACAGCAGCTCCAGTGGCAGTCTCTGCTGCACACACATACATGCTGCAAGTGGCAAGCTCACACACACACACACACATACTCTCGCATACCAGCTAACCCAAAAGGGAACAATATTAACGTGTCAACGAGAATTTATGTTTACCGCAACTGGACAACTTTCAAAAGCAGCTCCATAGTTGGTACTCCCTGCCCTCCACTCCACTCCTCTTCTCTTCCCTTCCCACTCTATTCCCCCTCCTCCCCTCCCTATCTACTCCCTTTTGCTCCCTGCTTCGTAACTCTATCTCTCGCACTCTGCGGAAGTGGCAGCTAATGCTTTACTGTCTCGCCAGTTGCCACTTTTTTTGTTGCTCTTGTTGCTCCATTGTTGTGTGCTCTGTGTGTGTATGGCACACATATGCAAATGATCCATAAATATCAACACTTTGGCAGCGAAAGAGCGGAAGACAGAGACAGAGAGTGAGAGAGAAACAGAGCTAAAGCAAAAGAGCGCAGTCAAGGCAATTGAGCAAACGGCACCTAAAAGTAGGCAACGATTTACACAGTTCTCGCTCTTTTACACATTACACTCTTTACATACATATGTGTCAGTGTGTGTGTGTGCGAGTGTGTGCTTATGGTAATTGTGCTGAAAACTTGAAGCATTCTGTGGCTCGGAGAAACTGAAGCAAAAAGGCCTTCAACAGTGGACGTGGCCATAAATAAATTACATTTGTTGCTCATTAAACGTTGAGTGGCCAAATGGCCGCAATTTAAAGTGGATGCCAGAGTGCTGGGTGCTGCTTGCTGGCCTGCGGTGGTTGCGAGGCACTGCGGGGGCAGTTTCTCAGTTAAAAGCCCCACACATACTATAATAAATATATGCGTGTGTGTGTGTGTGTGTGCGTTTGTAAATGTTTCGTTTGTATTTGAAGTGCCATTGATTTAAAGCTGAATTTCCCTCAAGTTCTGTTTTCTCGCCCTACTTCTCTGTTTCTCCCTCTCTTTTATATTCCCCTCACTCTCCCTTCTTGCATGTTGTTAAGTTTGAGTAATGAGACCTAATCATTAGTTAATAATTAAACTTCGGTAGTGAGAGAAAAGCGCCGCAATTGCACATGAGGAATTCGCAATTCGCCATTCGCTGCGTTCGGAATTCGCAATACGGAAATTCCAATAGTTTGCGGCAACTTTTCGAACAGGCCTTACGCAGACTCAAAGCAGATTCAATATGCTTAATTATACTACATAATATCTCTTGAGGTTTTGGGCCTCTCAACTTGTTTCTATGGCAAACTATCAAACTTGTTCAGCATTTGAAAGTATTTACGGAGAGCTACGACGGTTGGAAATACTGCCAAAATCTTCATAAGAACCTGTGAATTTCAGAGTTTTAAGTAGACTACCTATATTTAACTCCTCAAAGCAGCTTTAGAGTGGGAGAGCGAGAGGGGATAAAAGAGATAGACATAAGAAAATAACTGTGGAATTTAAAATTTTAATTTATGTTTTATAAATAAAGCAGCGCACAATACTAACAGAAAGAAGATTATTTACTTGAAAAACTTTATCCAAAAGCTGAAAATGAAAGAATTAAAATTGAAAGTTTGCAGGGGAAAAGTGAAAAACTTGAACTAATCAGAAGCTGGCAAAGAAAACTAACAAAAGTTTAGGGATAGCAGGAATAACTTGGCCAAGATGTGGACTAGCTGTAACTGTATGTGCGAAAGTGAGTTTTCATCAGGTGCCAAAGGAAAAGTCGCTGATATAATGCCTTATTATCATTTAATTGAGCAGACAGTGCCTGCAAAAAGTAAACTGCTAAACAGTTTACACAATTTATATGGTATAAAACCAGAACACAGCAGGGACCACAAAAAAACAAAGCAGTGAAGAGGAGAGGAGCGAGAGGGAGTGGGAAAATGTGTAAGCGAGGCAGATAGAGAGAGAGAGAGGGAGTGAGACGGAGTATATTTCACGGCTTTATGACAGGCAGGCAATGATTATAAACCGGCATAAATTTAAATTGAGTGTCACTAACTTGGTCCAGAGAAGTGCCTTGCAGGCAGTTTTGGGTGCCCCAGTGTGGGCGTGGCACTGTGTTTTGCCCACTGCGTAAACAAGCCGCACAATGACCAGAAAATAACCGAAGCAACAGCAACAAGAGTTGCGACAAGATGTGGCAACAACAGAGGCAGTTCTCCCTACCCCTGCCCCCTACCACTACTCCCTAACAAAACAAAAAAAAAAACAAAAAACCGGAAGCCCAAAGCAAACACAATAAGACTAAGTGGGAGCAGTTTTTCGGCTGCCAGTGTTGCCGATAAAAACCCAGGCAGCGACAGAGAAAGGAAATGGGTGTGAGTGCGAGGGAGATGGCAAGACACAGGTCAAGCAGCGTATAAAATTCATAAAATATCCGCACTTAAAAATGCCGCTGGCCAAAAACTAAAAACTAAAAACTTAAAACTAAACCAAAGCGCAACAACACCAACAATATTATTATATTTATTTAGCTCGTTTTTCTTTCATTTTCATTTTTTGGTCCACGTTTTCTTACTTTTATTTTTCGATGCCTGCACTTGAACAGCGCTAAAGGGTCTGCTAAATTGTGGACAAATAGAGCAGAATGAAATAAGTGACGCCCAAACCGTGTTACAATGGAAATCAGAGGTGCTCAGCTTTGAAGCCTTTGATATTTGGGCTGCTAGGTGATCGGTGAGTGGGTGACTTGGATCTTACAATTGTGTGTTAATAAATTAAGTGACCCTTAAACCCTTAACATTATGTTAAGTTCTGTATTCTTATAGTTTGAGAGTGGAACCTAAACTATATCAGCTAGATGTTTTCTATGACAATAAAAACTACTTAGAATACTCAGAACCCATCCTAAAATTGAAAACAAATTTCCCAGCTTAAGAAATAAAAACTTTGAGGTTATGTCTGACTGAAAATAGCTACAGGGCTGCTCAAAGTATTATACGCTGCTTTGCAGCCCTTGCTAAAAATTTTCGTTGCTTTCTTTTTACTTTTATAAATTTTTCTTTTAGTTTTTCTGCTTCTCCTTTTTTATTTTATAAATTTTCTCTTATTTATATTGGCTAAGCAAACAGTTTTGCCTCCTCGCTTACTGTGCTCACTGTATGTGTGTGTGTGTGTGTTTTGTTGTGCTTTTGTCAGTTGCACATGTGTCCAGCTGGGGGCGTTGGGTGTTACGGTGGGCGTGGCGCTTTGTTCATTACGCTTCATGTATATTTTATGCTGCTTTGCTGCCATTTACAGCAAACAACAAAATTCATTTCATTTTTAACTGTGTGCCAAAAATATCACCATTATCAAGTGTTAATATTTATGAGCCAAATTGTGGCTATTGTTGTTGTACATACCTTATTTGTTAGTACGAGTATGTACTTTTTTTATTTGCTCAAATATTGTTGACATCAAAAACTTTCAACAACAATTATTATTAAGAGCGCTCCCAAAACAATCAAAACAACAACAAATCAAACAATCGGAAAATAATTTGGTTGCATTTAACATGATCTACGCACACAGATGCACAGACACACGCACACCACGGCTATACACTTTCTGAGGTTAGGTAAGTGGAAAGCGGTGTGTGTGTCGAGTGTGTGCGTGTGTGTGTGTGTGTCGGGGTTGTATTGGTTTCTGGCAAAGTGCTGTCATTGTTTCAAATGCAAATCATTTGAAACAGCCACTCAACGGCTGAGTGCAGCGCAGGGAACAGGGAGAGTATTGAGGGAGATATTTGATTTATGCCCATGCATACACTCAAAGAAATCTTCCACTTAAAACCAAACCCAAACAATTATTGAGGCGTCAAAATATTTCTTTAAGGTTTCTTTAGTTTATCTGAGAGCAAACTTCTTAAAATATTTATTAAAAATGTTTACCTCTTTTAAGTCAACGTGTTAGCCTCAAAACTGCCTAACAATTTCTTCAAGTGCTTGTGTATTTAAGTGCAAATTGTAGCCGGAGACTCAGTTCAAGTTGTTTTTGCTGTTGTTGTTGTGGAAGGTGCATGTATTTGTGTATTGCATTTTGTAAACATTTAATATTCCAATTATGTTGCACAATTCAATTGACAATTTGCTCAAATGCGAAAATGTCGCCACAATGCGACAGCCGACAACATGAAACGGCACTTTTGTTGTTGTTGTTGTTGTTGGTGGTGGTGGTGCTGCAGCTATAGTTGCTTGTGTGCTATATTATAATTTGTAGCATACCTTTGGGTGCTGTTTGGTGCTAGGGGAAAGGGGTGAAGGAAATGAAGGCGGCGCACACACACTATGTACGACATTTACGCACTTTATGCGAAATTTACTTAGTTCATTGTCTAAAATTTGCCATTATTCATGCAAATTTGAACACAATTGCATTAAAACTGATTAACATTCCACACTGTGTGTTGTGTGGATTGTGGCTAGCAGCTTTCTCCTCTGTTAATTTCAGTTTATGGGGACTTGACAAAAGTGGACTACAATTGCTTACCTTTTATGGCAGCTCACTGCCCCTGCAGCTTACAGCGCTGTTAGACTGCACCCCACTCTGGCTCACTACCCATTGCATGTTAATAGTTAACAGTGCATGTATAAGCGCTGTTGTGGCCTAACAGTACAGAGCGCTTTAACAGCGCTGCTAGCTGCAACCCCTGCATGTTTGCCAGAACTGTTCCCATGCTGTGCTGCTTAACAGCGGCTGTTAAAGAGCTCTTATGTACTGAAGCGGCATAGCAGTTGAATGTTATATAGCAGCGCTGTAAGTTATTACCCCTGCGTGTTACAAATAACTGTTCCCAAGCTGTAAACGACAGCTAACAGCCAAGCCTTACATACTTTTAACACCAAAACAAAAGAAAACTCTGGAGATTTTCCAAAGCAAATCACAATGTAGCTTAAGACACTCCTCTTCTTTTTATTCAGTTTCCCAAGTCATCAAATTATGGTGGAAAATTGTGTTGCTGAAAGTCATTAGAAAAACTTGTTAGTTTTTTGGCTAGACCAAAGTCACGCGCTGGCCACGCCCAGTGCAGCGACATAATTTGCAAAGAGGATGAAATACAGTAAGGACTCCCTAATAGAATCCACAGTCAAGTCTCCGACTGCATATCAAAAATATTTGCTTAAATGCCACAAACCAAAACTCACATATATCAAGAATCTAACACGAGATATGCAACACACCCACACATGCAGGCAGAAGTCAAACCTAGCTCAATCTTTTCTGCCCTCACTGTAAACCGCACCACAAAACGCGCTGCCAATGCGCCCGCGGGCTCTTGGCAACTTGGGAAGAGCTAGAACGAGAGGGGCGAGGGAGGTAAAGGGTACTGCGATTGATATTGTGGATTGGGAACAAGTTGAGGCCGATGCGGACGCTGCCAACAAGAACAGCAGCAATAAGAACAACAACAAGCGATATATTGATGTGCACAAAATATGCCAAATATCAGCAGAAGGAGCAGCTGCAGGAAAGGGACGGCTTGAGTAGAGAGAGGGTACAGATGAAGCAAGCAAAGAGAGTGAGTAAAGAGAGCAGAGCTAGAAAGAGTATAGGCAGGGGGCAGTGTGGTCGCGTTGGCGGTGGGGCCGTAGAGGCTTTTGTTAGTGTTTGGCTGGGTGTATACGTGTGTGTGTGTGCGTGTGCAGCGATTGCAACAAGAATAACGCCCAAGCACTTTACATGTGTTTGAATTGTAGATGCAACTCTGAACTGTGTGGGAGAGAGAGGGACAGCAAGTGTGCGGGAGAGCGAAAGTTTGTGCCTGGCTGCCAAATCAAGCGCAAGCCCAAAAGTAGCAACAAATAAAATTTTATGTGCGCGGCGAAAAAAGTTTTCCTTTTGCATAATGGTAAGAAGAACGAAACAAGTAACCGACTATAAGATACTCATTAGTTAGTTAAATTTATACGCCAGACTTTAAGCAAATTTATTGCACTACTTGAAGCGCTTGGTTATTAAAAAAATTGAAAGTTATGTAGACGCATAACATACCCTTATAACTCTACTATCAATGGGTATCACAGCAAGCACAACAACAAAAACGGCAATTTCCATGCACAATGCAAAAGTTTCGATTTTATTGTTAGAAACGCGAGTAACTAAAATAAGGGCACACAAGGGGCGGAGAGGGGCATAAGATGAAAAGGAAAGAGTGCACAAAAGGGGGGAAAGCGGAGAGAGCTGCGTGCGGTGTACTCCCTCTGTCCCCCTCCCACTGCCACTCTATTGCCCGCAGGCAGCGCTGTCTGTTTTGTGTTTGTTTTACATTTGACAGCAGTCGACGTCATAGAGAGCGCCAATTTATGTGTGTGCGTGCATGTGTGTGTTTGTGCGTTTGTGTGTGCGTACATTAGTGTATACTTGCGATAATGCAATGCGACGCCAACGTCACACAGGCAACGTCAACGTCAACGCTGACTGCAGGCGTCCAAAAGTCAAAAATTGTTGCAACACCATTTATTGTATTTACAGTTACACTCTCATGACACGCTGAGTGTGTGGCAGAAAATGCCACAGTTACCCCCACCCGCCTTCCCGCTTTTTCGCACACTTTGCAAACAGTTTGCCACATTAGTTGCCCCAGCGTGTTGCCAACGCAACGCACCAAATGCTGCTGTTTTTGTTGTAGGTTCTGTTGCCTTTAAAGGCATAAGATGACAGTTTCAAGCGGGAGAATCTGTAAAATCCCATAAAATTGTGATACACAAGTTATGCGTGTTGGGATAGATGGAGACAGAGAAGAGTGAGACATCACTCACCTAGCGACATACTCGCACTGACAGCATTCCCCACCAACAGGCAATTTTAAAATGCTCTAAGACTAAGATGAATCGTCCCTTTAAAACCCACCACGATCACTTACAAGATAACTCACCTCAAGCTCTCTATGTTTGTCGTGCAGACACATACTTACACACGCACTAATACAGCCAAAGCAATGCTTACGCGCTCTCCACAGCTTACTCTCATAACTCACTCTGTGCTCTTTCTGCTGCTGCTGCCTCTTTTCCGCACACAGCCAGGCAGCACTAAATCTCACCTCAGGACTTTAACTAGTATGTAAATAAATATTTGTATTTAAACAACAATTTTGCTACTGCTTTCAACTAACTAACGAAGTTTGTATCATTATTTATTAAAATTTAACTCAATTAGGCAGTTATTAAAATCGACTTGCAAGCAGTTTGTTAAAACTGCTTCATACAATGCATATGAGAGACAATTAGAAGAAGACTTACAGCAGGGGGCGGGGGGACTTGCAGCTGAAATGTGATTTTCCTAAAAGGATAATCAATAATCATCAAAATTAGATGCTAGCTTTGCACCCAAATTGAGTTTTGCTACGTAATCGCATTACAGTCATGGCAGACAATTGTAGTGCTACCTCCCGGCTGCCACCACACCCCACGGCTCTCACGAAGCTCCCTTAGCGTATACAAATTAAAGTTAACTTTACTCATTTGTTTGCCAGTTTCCCCTTCAGAGACCCCACTGCCTATGCAGCAGGAGCGAGACAAATCGCTTGCAATTTAAAGCGTGCTGCCAAGCAACTAACTTGCCACTTATATGTGGCACGAGTGTGGAGGGGAAGAGAGCGTTGGGAGGGGGTAGGGAAATGTGTGCTAATGCAGTTTGTGCCCACAATTTAGCATTTCAAACGCTCGCAGCTGCAGTGAATCGCATAGGTTTAACTAATTTGCATATTGTCTGTTCCAATTGCATTACAGCGGAAGTCGGAGAGAAGGGGAGGAGAGGAGGTGCTGCCAAAAGGGGGAGTGACTGTCTAATCAATTGGTTTGTCCTGCCCCAATGCAACTTTAATCAAATTGAAAACTTAAGCACCCAACGATTCTAATTGAGTGCAATGCACTGAGTGAAACGAGAGTACTGGCAGAATTGAGCGAAAGTAGAGTGGATGTAAAATGAAATAATATAACTGTAACTTACCATTGAGATCGCAGCGCAGCTCCAAACACTTGTGACGTTGCACTCACAGAAAGATTTTCACAACACAAAAACACTTGCAAAAAAAAAACACAAAAATTAAATCGGCCATTTCACTCACACAACTGCCAGCAAACGAAATCACGCCACTGCGTAACCGTTACTTATGGTGTGGTGAGTTTAAGCTGCGCTCGCTTTCTCACTCGCACCCACGCGTGCACTATGCAGTTGTTGCTTCATTTCACTAGACGCATAGAAGAAAACGAAAAAATTTAACCTTTTAACAAACTCAGGTAACTTTAAAGCACTTAATATGCACAATTAACACCACTGTAATATATTACAGGCCTTGGAAGATCGCTAACTAACTAATTTCGTTTGCACATTTACCGTTATGCGAATGTCAACCGCTCGACCACATGCCGTTGTTGTTGCTTGACTTCTGCACGCAGACTAATTGCATGCGAGTTCATTACGCGATCAGAACTAAATACTCAATTTATCTGTCAATTGAGTGAAAGTTGCGAGAGCTCTTGAGTGACTTCTTTTGAAGCTGCACTTGAGCAAGTGAGTCAGCTGTGTCCTTTTGCTGAGTAGATTTGAGTTATTTAGACAATTATCTCTCAAGAGTGAATTATTCTTTTAAAGGGAAATTTTTCTTAAACATCGCTTGTGATTAGCGGAATTGTTAAATTGTTAATTGTTAGATTTATTTTAGACCTTTCAAAAAAATATTTGTTAAAAGGGAAAATCGCCTTTGAAAACATTTTAAACCGTCCCCGAGGTTAAAGTCTAGACTCCTAGCTTTGTGCCACACGTTGTGGCAAGAGTCACTAATTACTCGCTGTGTATGCAGCATATGAAAGTGTAATTATGTGTGTGTGTGCTCGTGTGTGTGGCTAGGTAAGTAAACATGTGGCAACACGGCCACAATGCAGCTAAAAGAGTCCAGTTTAGACCGCAACTTGCAACAACAGGCAACAAATGGAAGTTGGCAATTATTTAAGCCAGCCCACAGTGGGCTACATAATTATGCAGCCACGCCAAATTTAGCATAGCAAAAATCTATTAACATTTAACAGCGAAACTTGTAAATATTTGAAGGCGACAAAAGAAGGACACGCCCCCTACCCTACACTCCCACGCCCCGCTCCGTCCTAACTGTCTAACTAAGCTAAGCAACTAGGCAACTTAAGTATTAGCAGTTCCTCTGACAGTTTAAATTTCCACAGCGCCACAGCTTTTCATTTCCCCCCTCCACCTCTACCAACTGCTGCCACCCACGCCACTTTTGTTTTTCTCTTTGCGCTGCTTTTGTTGCATATTTTACCGCTTTTTTTGCTGCTGCTGCTGCTGCTGCTGCTGCAGGAAACACAAGGAACTGCCAAATGGCTTGCGCAGAGCGGAAGAAAAACTAAAACAAATGTCAGTCGTAGTTGACGCGTAGCCACCAAAGCAGCGGCAACAACCGCCACTTGCCACTTGCCACCAACTATGCAGATACATATATATATATATATGTATACAGATATATATATATATCTACTGTGCAGTGGCAGCTTCAGGCTGCCAGCGAAATGCAAATGTCATTTGCAGTTGACACTTGACTCAGCACTTCGCACTGTCCTGGAGGCACTTTGGGGTTTTCACCTGCGACGCGACGCGTTGCTGCTCCAACTCCAGCCAACTGCGGCACAATGGTCGAACACACACCAACACACAAGCACACACACACACACACCTACCGCATCAAAAGGTTAAATAGAATAAAACGCAAAAGAAAACAGCAAAAGAGACACAAGTTTGCTTAGCGAAAGTTTTGATACACTAACTGTCAATTAAAGCAACTAGTGCTCCATGTCTTTCAGTCAGCCGATTCTTCAGTTTGCTATAAACTATAAAGCAAACAACGTTATCTTAAGGGTATTTTCTATAACAGTCATGATAAATTTCAATCAGTTGGCACAGTTTGCCGAGTTGGTGCCACTACTGAATGCTGGACTGCATCGTAAGCCGAGGGCTCCAATCACGACGATACGGAACAAGTACTCGCGCAAGATATTCCATGAGGGGCCAAGGTGCCGCTGCTCACCAACGAGGAGATGTTCCTGAGCAATCTCGATCGGAACGTTAGCAACACAAGCACCTGAATGGAATACCAATAATCTACTTTTTGGATACGGATTCAAATGCGAATTCAAATTAGCCAAATAGACACTAAGACGCTTCTTCATTTTAACCAACTTATTTTGGACAAAACTCACACATCAATCATTTGTCCACTGTCCGTTGTCCAAGTCTATAAATCTTAACTGTTTACACCACATAGTTATATAATTTATTGATTTGATTTGATTTCAATTTTATTTTGTATTACGATTTGTTAACAAATTCTTACGTTTACCACATTTTTTATATTTTACAAAAAATTTCAATTTGTTCTGCTGTTCATGGAGATATCACTAACTATACTACCTTACCAAGCTATATACTCCATAGCTCTAAGTTTGTTGGCTTACAGTCATAACATACTGCTCTACCAACCTAATGTATCCTCAGCTAGTGTATGCCAGAAAAAACTGCTACTGAAGTCAGCTGAACGGCAACAAAGTCGTGGCCCCTTTGGGGAGTATTGTCGCAGCTAGAACCACATGACCCCTCCCCCTGTCCATGCCCCTGCCTTGGAGTTTACCGTTGTCGTCTTTATGCTCTTCATTCTCGTGGTCGTCATTAGGAGGGCATACGTCAAAGTCTGAAAAGTCTGCGTGTTAATAGCCTCCATTCCGTGGTCGAGACTTGTCATTGCATGACTTCACACAAGGCGTCATCAACGCCCTCCACTCCCCCACCCCCCTGGCCAGCATCAGTGCTGCCTAAGGGGGCGTGGCAAGTCAAGTGCTGACGTCGTGCGTTTCAACGAAAGTGAGTGAGAGTCGCGCAAATTATGCACATTTCACTTAAGCTCCGTAGAATCAAAACTTTAAGACTTTTCCAGCTAAGAACTTTAGTAAATCTTAATTATGCTTATGACTTAAGACTGTAATTATTTGAATTTTAATATTAAAAGACTAAATCTGATAAGTTTTCTTGCTGCCTGCAGCATTTGTTTTGACTTTGATTTTGTTTGACAGCGAATTTCCGTGTTCAATGGTGCGTATGATTAATAAATGCGCACAACGTAAGTTAATCCGCAAATCGGTTGTTTTTGGTACTAAGCGAAAGCTTTTGCACAGCTTTTAACGCTCAGTGTGCGCTGCATTTCAACCACAGGTGGCGCTTTGTCAGTGAGTTACAGCTTAAGTTATTAAAATTAATTACTTAACAGTTGGAATGCAGCTCAGTTTGGCTAGAAGACAGGAAAATACTCTAAAAGTAGCTAAAAGGTATGATTGGATTTTGGGTAGTATTTAATACTTAATCAAATATTATCTTGCATCATAAAGTCAAGACTTTTTACGGTTTTCTAAAGACAGACATTTATTACTCTTTCAAAAACTATCGAAGTTTGTAAATTCTTCTAAAAATGTCTAAGAATGTTTTTTATAAATAAGTCAATATTTTATTTAATTTAATATTTCCACAAGTTTATCTGTCTGTCCTTAAAAAATGCTCCATATCGTTTATAATGATAATTTTATTAAACTTCTACTATAAAGTTTTTCTATAATCCTCAATATTTTAGTTTTACAGAACTCACTTTAAAATATAGTTTCTTTATGGAAAACTCTTTGAATCTTAATATGTTTATTACAAAACTAATCAGTTTGATTAATAAACCATTTTTCCTTCCAAGTCAACCATAACTGTAAAACTTTATAGCTTATTTATTCAGAATAACTAGTGGCTGTCTGAGCTCTTCGATTAATTACAAATTCATTAAACTCACGTGCTGAGCGCAAAAACCAGTTTTATATTCAAATTTAGCAATGACTAGACATTAATGGATTTAATGTTCATTATGTTTATTTATAAATTTATTAACTGACAGTGCTCTGAATTTTCCATAACAATTTCCAATACAAAATGGATAAATAAATAAGCCAAGCTTCCACAGAGTCGACTACAGTCTACACTTGATAATCGTTTTAGCTGCCACTCAAAAGCCGTGAAATGTGAAAAATACTATATAGATAGAGGTAAATATATATATATTGAAGTAGGTAACTCTGACGTTGTGCCGCAGTTATCTCAGAGAACGCCGACAACGGTTGCAGTTTAGTTTAGAGTTTGAGTTTCCACTGCGATTAGTCGTTGTTTAGTGCGCACGACGAGCACAACACACACTAAACCGGAAGCGGAAGTGAAGGAGCTAGCGGATATATACTCAGAACATGCATGAACAGGATCAAAGCATGGACGTCGCTTCACTGTTGCAGTCAAGTCAAGCATCTGATCAAAGGAATTTCAGTAGCCACACTACGATGACAATGCCTCATAATCCCGCCCTGCAGCCCTCTACCGTGATCAATTTGTCAAATTCTACGGATGTGGTCATTGGCCCCATGACGCAGTACCAGGGACCGGTTAGCATTTACTACATGGACGCCAGCATGCAAACAGCGGCAGGTGAGTCACGCACAGGGCAGGGGAGCAGGGCAACAGCCGGAGAGACTTTCCCGAAAACTCAGAGAAGCAATCAATCTGTGCAGTGAATTTTAGAAACAAACAGATCTTTCTTTATATAAACTAAGCTTTAAAAGTGCACCGCACTTTTTAGACCACGTACTCTAAAAAGAGCAGAGGGATCTATTAGGTTTGTCAGCAGAGAAATGTGCGTAACAGGCAGAAGGAGGTTTTTTCGACCCCATAAAGTATATATATTCTTGATCAGTATCAGCAGCAGGGAAGATATATCTATGTCCGTATGAACACCTGGAACTCAGAGACTGTAAGAACAATTCATTCCAAAAGTATTTATTTGTATGATAAAATGTGCACTAGCTTGATTAAGGGGTCTTTTTCAGTCGGCTCGCTCGACTGTAGCCTTTCTTACTTGTTCATGATATAGCTAATAAGTTTATTTAACAATCAATCAACTGACAACTGAGGCAAATTAAGTTTTTGAGGCCAAAGAAATGCCGAAACTCAAAGACAGTTTGTTGAAGACTAAACAGAATTTGTGACACAAAATATTTAAATTAATTAAATGCATTATTTATTTAGTAACAATACAATTGTTAGCAATATTTGTTTCCATTTGTTTCATGCCCTTGAAAATTTGCGTATTTAGCAACAAATATTGTTCTGCTTCGCTTTGTTTTGTTTGGAGCACAGCGCACAAAGGGCATTGAATTATTCAAGTAATATTTTGTAGTAACAAATTGCGTAAGAGACACATTTATGGGCCATTTAGACAAATGTGGGAGTAGACCACAAAATACGCTAACTGACTAGTGTAGGCAATGGAGAGTACTCGAAAGGTGCTGACCGATAAAGCCGGGGACATAGTATACAGATATGAGTTCAGATCAAACAGACTCAAGTGGTTTATGGCGAACGATTCGTGGAAGCAAAGCAGCATAAGCTATCGACAGGTTCTCCCTGAGTAAATACAGCAAAGCTAAGTGTAAAACAAAGCAGACGCAGAGTAGAAACAGCAGACAGCAGAAAGAGTAGACAGAAGACAGCGAAACGCATTTCGAATGCACGATATTGCGCATACGTCACGTTGTCTGGCGACGCGCGCCGCACTTAAAGCAGCAGCGAAAAAAAGAGGCAAATCAGCAAATGAGCGAAACAAAAGCAAAGAACAGCGACACACACACACACACACAGTCACTGCGTTAACGATATGTTAAAAACAAAAACAATAACAAAAGCCGGGCAGAAAGTATGACGCTTTGTTGCGAACATGTCAACTCGATAGCGTCGCTGTCGCTGCCCATGTCGCTGTCGACGTCTGCGTCGCTGCTGCAGTCAGCGTTGTTGGTCGCTGCGTAGTGCGCAACATTTCACAGCGGTTTTCAGTCGTTTCAGTGACGGGTTCAGGTGCGGCAGCTGCTGCTGAGTGAAAGAGTCTCTCGCGTGTCTCTCGTGTGTCTTCTCGCGCCTCTTCTCATGTCTCTTTCGGTCTTTCATGCCACAATTTACAATTTGCCACACAGTTTACTCAATTATCGCTGCTTACGAAGTGCTCAAATTAGTGATGACTCAGTCAATTATCAGAAATTAGTTTGAATTTATTTTTATTCAAAAGTATTAAGTGTTAGTGGTTGTTGTCGATAAGCAGAGAGCACTGTGTGTATGTGTGTGTGTGTGTATGTAACTGTTCTACGACGTCACACAAAAACTGTTATACTTTCTACCCCATATCGTTTGGTCGGTGATGAAGCTGCTTCTCAAAGTGCACGGCGAGCGAACAGCGCGAAATCGTCGCACACCTGAGCGCACCTACCTAACGGCATCAACGGCGTCAAGTACGAGGCTACAGTTACCGCTAATTTATAGCTTTAAGTCGCTAACGGTTTTAAAAAGGCAACCAGACTTGTTCTCAGATTCTGATCAACTAAATTTAATTAATTACTAACATTTTAAGCCCGACTTTATTTGTTATATAAAGCGAAACAATTTAGTCACTCCTCCTTACGAAATCCTCAAATATTTCACAAAACACGTATTTTTATCTTCAATTCTTATCTGGGACTTAAGCCCTTCAGTTGATAACACAAAAAACCTTTTGATAAATTGTTCCACGCAAAAACTTCGACTTTTCTATAGCTATTTATATAGCTCAACATTCTTGAAGCGTTTTATCAATAGTCGTGTTTATTTGACTGGCCCAAAGCTTATAAATAAACCTATTAATCACCAATTGCCGCTTACGTATTTAAAGCATAATTTATGCAAATGTTACGCATAAAATAAATAAATTTAATAAACCCCTATAATTTTGTAGCTTTCAAAGAAAGTTTTATGTTTGAGTTTGATTTTATCGCTGACCTTTAAATGTTTTGAATCGGGTTCGTCATTCCCGTATTTACGTAATTGCATTCATTGAATACTAGTATTCGAAATCACTTTTTGCATATTTTATTTGCCAATATTTATTAGTTTGTTTTTGCCGGTTTTTCTGTGAATTTTGTGCTTTAAAGTCAAAGCAACAAAAGCACTTCCAATACTGTCCACATACTCAAATTAAGTAAAATATAAGAACAATAAACAAAAATCAACAGAGTAAGAAACATACTCAAATGCTGCACTGTAAAAACAAGTAAGACTACAGTTGAGCGAGGCCACTGTAAAAGACCGCGTACTTACTCTAGTTCGCTGTTTTCTATAAAAATAAGCCATTTAGACCAATTGGTCTTATGGGAGCTATATGCTATAGTTGACCCATCCGAATCAAAATTGGTGAGAATGGTTATAAGGGAACTATACACATAATGTGTAAATTTGCTCACAATAGCTCAAGTAGTTTCCAAGTTATGGTTACGTGACAATAGTTTTTTACTATTTGCGGGGGCGGTAGTAGGCGTGGCCATAATTTGAAATAATTCTGATCTGCCTAACATATTGAAGGACTTTCATTCCAAATTTCGTGGCTCTAGCTCTTAAAGTCTCTGAGATCCAGGTGATCATACGGACGGATAGACGAACATCGCTATATCGACTAAGATCGAAAGCTGATTTATGGGGCCGGAAAAGCCTCCTTCTACCTATAAAGCATATTTCGCTTCAGACAAACCTACTAGACCCCTCTACTCTTTCTTAGAGCACAGGGTCTAATAAGTGTTTAAACCTACATCAATTATTTGACCTACGATTGACTGGATTTCCTGGTGTTACAAACTATTTTAAACCAATTTACTCCACACAGGAATCAACAGCAGTGCTCCACCGAACGGACACAATAGCAGCAGCAACAACAGCAACGACAACAACAGCAGCAAAGACAAATCCAAGCGGTTGACACGAAACACACTTTTGTTGAGTCTGCTCGTCCTGTTGGTCCTGCTGACCGCCATTGTGATTGTGTATGTGGAGCTGAGTCGCACACACGCGATTGAGGGCAGTGGCTCGGACAACAACAAGTCTATTTATTTTGGCAACAGCTACGGGGACAACACGTGTAAGTGGGCCATTAAATCGATCGTCTTAGCCTATTCACATATTGTGCAGTTCCAAATCTAGGAAATGGTCATCTTGTTATCAATCGCAATCAATGGGGTGCCGTCAGGAATGCAACGAATCTGACACGCCCCTTGAAACACCCCATACCCTATGTGCTCATCACACACGTCGGAGTGCAATCGACGTCCTGTTTCAATGTCTACAAATGTTCCATCAAAATGCGATCGAATCAGGACTCGGCGATGGCCAAGAAGGGACTGCCCGACATTCAGTCCAATTTTTACGTAAGTCGCGTTTAGTTTTGCCCACAGTGGAGTGTTTTCTAGTACTGATAAAACTCGTGACTCAGTTCTGCTTCTTCTCTACTCTACTCACACATGGGGTTACCTATGCCCATCACGTTCCTACCCCACTTTTTTGGACATTTCTCTTTCCGTTTGCCGAATTTCGAACTTCGAATATCGAAATTCGTTTGTAGACTTTTCGCTTACGTTTGTTTGAACCTCCCTTGGTAGGTCTCCGGTGAAGGGAACGTCTATGTGGGCCGTGGCTGGGACTGGGCCAACACGTATGCGAATCACTCACTGGCGGTTACTTTTTTGGGAGACTATAACCGCTATACGCCCAACCAGAGACAACTCGAGGCTGTTCAGTACCTACTCGCCCATGGGGTGGCCAATAACATTTTGGATAAAAACTACAAACTGGTCGCTCAAAATCAGGTAAGTCAGCTGATCATCTCCAACTTACTCACACCCACGTATTCCCCCAAAACACTGAACTGTAGCAATAAATTATGGCTAAACAGTTCGTGATACGCATTGGAATTCAGTTAACTTGAACATGACTTCCGATGCTTTGTTTAGAGTCTCAAATTGGGTATAACTTTGAGGAAGTGCTCCTGAAGCATGTAAAGTATTGAGACAGTATTTAAATTCCTTTAAAATATATCAAATTTGTCTTGTAAAAATATAAAATACTTTCTAAATTGAACCTTTAATTATTTAATAAACTAATTTGAAATTCAAATGAAGCTGTTAAATGATTTGTTGGCGGGTTTTCCGCTAACTTGTTTAGCTTCCATAGAATTCCCGCATTAGTTTTCCTTCAACTAATGCTCCTAAAACTTTTCCATTACAGACGAAATTTACGCAAAGTCCGGGCATTAATGTGTATCGGATAATCAAGGAATGGCGACACTTTTACCACTGTGATTATATCAAGGGACCCAAGTGCGGCAGTGAGTTGGGTATGCAGGATGCGGACTGGGCAAGCGACCAATGAACAGAGTGTACAGTAAGCACTGGAGATTGAGGAATACCATGGATGTTGGTAGATTGCAGAACAGACTTTAAGCCAAGCTTTTAGCATTAAGACGACAACAAAAGATTTCATCAAAAATAAATAAACCAAATAAACAAATAAATATACAAATAAAATGCAAAAAAAATGTTGTACGTGTTTACTTGGATGTTTTGGAACCGGTTCGAAGGCGTGTGTGCCACAGGTGTGTTATTTTTAGAGCGGAGACGAGTAGAGAGAGAATGAGAGAGAGAGACTTGTTGGCGAAGCTTTTCTCTCACTCAAAAGCTGGAAATACCCAAAGCACAAAAGTTATCAGCATATTAAACAGAGACGAGTTGTAAGTCTACAAATATACAAACACATCAATACATATGGTATATATAGGGGTGTATATATGTATATGTGTACCGCTTCATCATTATCACATTGCGATGCTATTGAAGTTGTTGTTGTTTTGCGTTAATTAAAAATTGTACATCATTTACATTTCCAGCGATAAGTGTGAAAAACTTTAACTGTTTTTCTAACTTTTTAGGGCAGAGCCCGTTAAGTGGTCTATTAGCCACTTGCCTGCGTTTTGGACCTGCATTAACAATTGTTGTATTATCAGCTGAGAGCTGATTAACAATCTGCTCTCAAGTCGTTTATAATAAATTATAAATTTACAAAATTATACATTTCCCATGCGAAGATAAGGTCACTTGTTACCACCTTTCCAGCTACAAAGTCAGTCAGTAGTACTACAACTCATACTTTCATATCTAGTCGACGATCGAGGCAGACAAACAAAAGTATTTCTCAGAATTTCAAAAACTGATGATGTTTTTGATTTTTTACGTCTCTCTCTCCCGCGTTTCTTTTGTTGTTTATAAGTTGTGCACACACACACACACACACACACACACACTGACTGGTCTCCGCAAATAAGTATAATCAAATAGTTAAAAGCTTTCAAGCGAAAAAAAAGAGATACATTTAAAAAATTGTATAAAAACGTTGACTGGAAATTTGTATTGGAAAACAGGTTGCATTCAATTCCGTGACGCACTCAAGATAAACATTTTCAATCCTTTTGCTTATCATTCCATTCGGTTTTTCCTTACAGCGAGAACCAGTTTAGAATGTCGACTAAATGAAATGCAACTAGGCATGAAACCAGTTATTGATTTAATTAATGCTAATTAAAGTGCTTAAGCTGCCAAGACATAAGCTGACTAGACCTGAAAAACAAAATTTCGTTAAATTATTCACATCAAATATAGTATAGGCATAACTGGCACAAGGTTTTAGGCTAACAGCGAAGCGCTAGAAAAGGTCTTTGAAAATTCTAGGAAAATTACTCATGAACTTCGGAAAAACCCAAGCAAGGAAAATTTTAGAAAAGTTGTTGACCTTTTATTTGATAAAACAAAAGACTGACTAATCGATTAAATTTAAAACAAGACTTTGAAGACATAATATGCAGGCAAATGATTAAAAATAAAAATTGGTCAAATAGTTGTCCTAGGAAAACGATAAGAAAACTGCTTTAAATCCAACAAAATTTACAAAAATCGAATAAAATGTTATTATCAATCACCCGTATAAATAATGAAAGAAAACAGCACACAAACTACTCATACAGCGGCTAAGTAAGAATTCCCTAGTGTATTTCACTAAGCGATTAACACCAAATAATTTATTTAAATATTGAAAATTAGAGAAAAACAGCACACACATAATATTATTTTTTTATATAATACAAAAAGCGCAACGGCTTGAAAATGACGTACAAATCACCGAAAAATCGCATCAAATCATTGAACTTATTTTTTTTTTCAAGCAGAAAAATTGACAAATGAAACATGATTTTCATTGTCTATTAGCATCGCTCTTCCACCGTACGCTTGCACTCGCTCCCACACTCGCTCTCACACCCGCTCTCAACCCGCTCTCAACCCGCTCTCACTACAGTTCGATAGCGCGCGCTCTCTGTGCCTTGCTCTCTCCAACTCTTTGTGTTTCGATTACCGAGAGAGCGAGCGAGGGCAGCAGCCGCCATTATCGGCGCTTCAACTTGCATCGCGTTTTGATCGCCGCTCAGTTGATCGGAGCCTCTCGAACGCGTCGCTGCTCAAACGAATTGAATTAAGCACGCGCTTGTTTAACAAAAAATACGCACAAAAAATAAAATACTGCACAAACTCGTATAACTATAGTATATAAATACTACACGCTTTGTGTAATAACCGATACAAAAAAGAAAAAAAAAATACTTTGGTGTTAGTTATTGTTGTTAACACACACAAAAAACGTGCACATTTTGCTAGTTTCGTTTGATTTTTTTGGGCTCCCACTTTTAAATGTTGCTGTTCCGTCGCAAAATCGCCGCACAAATGTCTGAAATTTACGGTAATGAAGCAACCACAATGAAGTTTATAATAACAGCGAAAAAAGTCGGCAGAGAAACAATATAAATTGTTAACAATATTTTTCAACGGAAGCAATTAAATTATTCGTATTTTTAGAAAGTGTAATAAAATAAAAGAAGCGCCAATAATCGAATTCTTCTATGGAAATATAGTGATCCCAATCGTTTCTATATATAAACTTGATGGCGCACAACTATATCTAGTATTTAGTGTAAAACAAACAATTAGTGATTACAGATAGCGACTACTCGAAGCTTTGAATAGCTGCTATTCAGGTTAAGGACTTTGGGTTACAAAAACCTCCCAGCAAGTGATTAAAAACTGAATAAAATATTAAAAACAAAGTCTGAAAAATCAAAAAGTAAAAATGTTTAAATTAAGCAGAAAAAAGTGCCATAAAAAAAGCTGTAAATTAAAAATAAAAAAATTATTTTCTATATGTAAAAACACAAAGTTCAAACAAGTTTAAAAATACTAAACACACAAAATAAACAAAGAGTTAACTGTGTTAACAATATGAAAGTAAATAATGAAGACTTTTCAGTTGAAAAATGATAAGAAAAATCAACTTGCTGCAGAGACTGAAGCTTAAATATTTAAATACACATATGCTGAGTAATTAAGAAAAGTTGAAAATCATAAATCAAGCTCGACTTGAGTACATAAAAGTAATCAAGAGAGATACAACAAATAACTGAAAAACAAAATTTACCTAGTCACACTATTCGAAATGGCAAAGAGCTAAAGAAGAAGAGAGGGAAAAGGTGAAGGAGTAGGAGAAGGAAGAGAGATAATTAATTTGCAGCAAGCGCACAAGTTCTGAGTGAATGATAATTGTTAGCTCACATGAAACGTGAAACAGAACCAGTGATGTTACTTTAGCCATATTCGGCGGTTTTTTGAACTAGACATTTTTATTGGTCTAGACTTTTATGCCATCTAAATTTACGACAGCTTAAATATGCCGAAATGTGTTGAAAAAGACTTAATTATGTTAATTAAATTTTAAGACGCTTGAATGAAAGAAATTTGTCTTAGTCTTTGAGCACAGAAATTCTTAAACCGCATTAAAATATTTAAATTTTCTTAACTTAAAATTAAAGTGCTTAAATCTTAAAAATGTCAAGCTTATAAAAAACATTTTTTAGCTAAGTTTTTTAGCTTTTGAAATGCGTTCAGCACTGAGCAGAACTTGGTAATGATACTGCTCGACAAAGCTCAGTCAGTGCACAGGCCACAAACACACTCAAAGCAGTAGACAGACATTCCAACACACACACACACACAGGCGTACACAGAGAGCAATGGCTGCCGCTTTAAACGCCGGTGTCTTTGTATTGGTGCGCTCAGAGACGCATTGCGATGTCGCCGCCTCATTTGAAGCGCCTTGTTGTTGTCGTTGTGTTATTATTATTATTATTTTGTTGTTATTACTGTTGCTTTGTTATCTGCTAGTGGACTGTATGCCAAGAGTTACGGGAGCGCACAGCTTATCGCCAGCTCTGCCCGAGGGCACAGCTGAGATGTCTTCAGTAAACTCCGTAATACTGAAATTCCGCAATGAAAGCATTTGATTGTTGTCCCCTCAATTCAAATTGACTTTAGTCATAAATATTGTTCGATTAAATTAATACTTTAAATGAAGTTGAACTTTGCTTTAGTTCGTGAATTAGTTTCTGATTTTCCCAATTAGCTTTTTTAATAGACCAATTAAACGTTTCAATATTAAGTAAAGAATTAAACCTAATTTGTTTAATAAGACTTTTTTTTTAAACAAATAACTATAAATATTAAATTTGTGTAAATGTCGCAATTGATTGGCATTTCCGGTCTTGTTTACCTGGCGATAGGTAAAAAGTGCAGTGAATTGCATGCGGTATCTCCCTTCGTCTCCCTTTTTTGTATCTTTTTTTGAACAATTTCGAGTGTTTTAAGCGGAAGTTTTATTGTACATTATCAAAATGTAGCCGCTTCCTTGACATTTGCTTATCAATCAATTACAAAATCAACATGCTAAATGTATTTGTTTTGTATTGGGCAATTAAGAACGAGATGAGTCACGGCATTTATAAACCGCTGAGCAAATAGTTAACAAAGAGCACTTTTAAAGAATTTATTTAATATGACAACAAAACAGTTAAATAAAAAGTATCTGCACTTTTCACTGACACGGTACTTAATAAGAGTACAGAGGTCTATTAGGTGCATTTCTAGCTGTTGTAGGCGTGACCGTTTGTATTACGTATATTTATTCTTAATCAGCTTAAACAGTCGAATCGCTTAGCGAAGTTTAAAACTAGTTAGAGTTACCAAATATGGTATCCATACATCCATACAAGCGTCATGGATTTTAAGCTTTTTTTTTATATCGCCACACCCCTAACCAGTTGGCAAAACGTCATAACTCGAAAACAATTTGTAATATCTCAAGCAAACTTGCTAATTTGATTTACTTTTGAGTTGGCTACAGTTTGGTTAGAGTCAAAAAAATATATACAATAGCTAACATAAGAAAAGTCAGTCGAAATTTAGTCATTAGTATGGAAATCTGATTAAAATCAGGCAACTATGTCAAACAGCTGCCATAGAAACGATCGATTAAAATTAAGTAATATGTACTACTCTACTCTATATAGCCCAGCCAGTGCAGATTTGTATTACAATATATGATTAAGTTCAGGCAACTAAGTCAAACAGCTGCCAAATGAAGTAATTTGTACAAGCTCCGACTACAGGGTCTACTCCAGTTGACTTGCTACACCCTATAGCACTGCATTCCCACTTGTTATCGCAAAATGTAAGCCAAGAATTTATTTTATTTGCAGATGCTGATGCATAATGTAATAACCGTACCGGGTATTAAAGATTATCCCAGCAACAAAATGTGCAAAAGCTGCTGAAATCAGGTCGAAAATTGTTGGTTTTTTGAGAAAAAAGTTCGTGTAGGAAATTGTTGCAAGCACAAACAAGTCGAAGCATGCATGTCAACAGCGATATCGATTTGAATACGAGCAGCAATCACAGCAACATACACATTATAAATCGCACAAGTGGAAAAAACTGCAGTACATCATCAACAGATTCGGGCGTTGGATTGGTTGATAACACCGCTGTGTATAGCAGAAAAGCAGCTGATAATGAATCAACGACAAGCGAACAGAGGACAAAGGAGCAACAGCCAGAACCGGAAGCGGAAATGGAAATGGAAACGAATCCACGACGCATCAACATTGAGGTTGAAGCCAAAGTGAATCTGCGGAAACCAAGGAAAACTTCAACATCACCCGCACTCTCCATACGCAGCACTACGATTTCGATAGTTTCCATCGATGAGGATGCCATCGATTCCAGCTGCATTGACAGTGACTCCGAAGCGGAGGCCCAAGACGGCTGCACGGTGCACAAACTGGGCCAACAGGTGACATACCCGCCACAAAGCGACGAATTGACGCAGCTCAACAAAGGACTGACTGTCATTAGTCGCCAGGTGATGCCCACGGGAAATGGCCAGTTGCCAAATGCAGCAGCGACTGCACCTGATATCGTTGCCCAGCAGCTGCTCAATGGCAACATGAGTCTGGCCACGCCCACAACGCCTGCGTCGGCACAGCAAATTGGCAGCATTGCGTTGACCAACACTACAGACGTGACCTTCGGGGATAAGCACTACTATGAGGGTCCCGTCACGATACAACAGATTCTCATCGACAGTCGGGAGAAGTGGAAAACGGGCGAAGGTCAGGATAATCCCGCCTTCAATCCACAGGCCACGCCCAGCAGCGCCACAGGTGAGCTCTCCAAGTTTATGCAAATATCAAATAATATATTTAAAATTTGATTACTTTTTCTCCGACTAGCTGTTGTCCGTCTGTCTTATGTCTGTCCGTCTTTATGTCTCTCTGTCTCTTTCTCTGTTTTCTCTCCCACAATTGTGCTCTTGACGTCGCTACTTATTTATTTTTCTGCTTTTGTTTACTGAGAGCGAACAGACAAGTTTTGCACGCAGCAATTCTAAAAAATTACGTGTTAAATGCTAATTAAAATGGGAAAACTTTCAGCGGATCGAAGTTTAGATACCCTGCTGGAAGGGAAGAGCTTTTCTAGGGACGTCTAATGATTTTTAGCCGTAGTTTCTGAAGCTAAAACTAGTTTTTAATGGTTTATAATGTGCTTGTATCGATGTACTATAACATATAGCTGCCATATAGTCGATAGAAAGCATAGCTTCTAAGCGAAACTATGTGACTTGTTTAAATATTTCAAGTAAACTCAGTTACTTCATTATTTCATATAGTCTCCTATACTCAAACCAAATATAGTTGTCATAGGAAGCATCGGAGAAAATCAATGGTCCACGACAATCCCTTGACTCAACACAAGCCTTTTCTACAAGTTTATTAAAACTGAATTCTCAAGAAATCTTTTATAATATAATACTTATGTATAAAAGCGATTAGTTTGTATACCTGATAAATAACTGAAACTTTTCCATATCCCGTCTGCTTGCAATGATATTTCCTGAACTATATAGCGCTGCGCATCGACACGTTTGCACATTTGAGCTGTCTGCACTACAAACAGCCGCGTAATTGTAAATAATTGAGGTACTTGGGGAGCCAAGGCCTTTGTAATTATAAATTGCACTGGCGATTATGGCAGCTATAGCAGCAATGATTACAGCTATTGTAAAAGTCGAGAAGAAAGTTGGATAAAATCTTGTTTAGACAATAGTCGTAAAAAGTCACTCATTTATTGCGTATACGCAGCAGTGGCAGCACAAGAAATGAATGAATGTTTGAAGCCCACAAAAAGTTGAAAGAAAATTGAATTTTGTTGGACTGCTTACTCAAGGCCATTGAGGCAATAATTCTACTACCAATTTGTTGCGCATACGCAGCGTGGGCTGCCAAGGGAGCAGATAGCAAGAAAGAAATGCGAACACGTATGAAGCGCATCGTAAATCAATCAAAATAAAACCCACAGAAACTAAAAGAAAAACAAAAGCAGCTGCCATTGTTTACTTTAGTGATTCTCACAATTGGCATAATTAAAATCGGTATGGAAAATACCAAATTGAATTTTAAATGTGGAATTAGCAGACATGGGTCAAAGTAAGAACTCACTACTCGTATTAGTGAACTAACTAAGTTTAGACACTGCAGGTAAACCCCCCAACTGAGCTAACTAGCAGATAATTAATAAACACACACGAGGGGGAATTTTTGTTTGCTGCTTCAGTTATTTCTGTTACAATTCCGATCTTCAATCAAGTGCAATAAAATATATATAATACGCACTTGCCGATCTATATACCTTTGTGCTTGTTTGTACTCTATATACATGCATGTTTATATGTGAAAGAACAACAGAAAAAAAGAACCTGAAAGCGACTGGATTACTCTGCTGCTGCTCAGCAATCACTGATACTCAGTGGCCTCAGAGATGTCGAACTCTACGTTTCAAATTTGTCTAAAGTGCGGAGATTTTATCACGAAATCTCCACTGAAATGCGATGGCATTTGTGGGCGCATGTGTCACGCCCACTGCTCGGGTTTAGGCCCACAGCAATTGGACTTGTTTCAACTCATGCCGAATATCAGCTGGCGTTGCAACAAGTGCCTCAAGCAGCTGCAGAAGCAGCAGCAATTCAGCTTGAAGATGGAACTCTTGTTGAAAGAGCACGAGAAGCGTTTAGAAGCACTCGAACAGGGCTTAAACAAACGTGAGTTTAGGGGGAGTGTGTAAAACATGTGGGTAACAAAAAATAAGAGTTAAGAAAGGTATTCAAAAGTTATTTCAAAAAGCAGTTTGAAGAGTAACAAAGAAGTTAGCATATAAAGTTATAGAGCTAATACTTTGAGGTAGAAATATTCAGAGATTGAAGTCTATTCTGCTGGAAACTATAGACAAAAGTAGCTTCCTTGATTAAGAAATAAATTTTGGGTTTTTCTCCTCATTGGGTGCCTGCTTTAGTCACCTAAAGCACCTCTTCTCACAGTGGGAGATACAGAATGGGGTTTTCCCCGCATGCTATTCTATACCACTTCATATAGTACTCTCTGCTATTAAAATAAATGGCCAGAATTCTTAGTGTTGTCATTTAAAGTCTGTTATTTCGCTGTTAATAAAAAACGGCTTAACAGCAGAAAGATAATAAAATATTAAAATATTTTTCAAGTACCACAAATTTTACCCCAACTTCCTTCCTCCCTTCATTCCTTCCCCCCAAGAATTGCCCACTCAAATACCTCTACTAAATTTATTTTCCCCTAATTTCCAGACACCAAACTGGACGAGTCCTGCGAGGCGCCTGCTCTGTGTCCCTTTCTGCCGCACAGCATCAGTCGCAAGGCCATTATAATAACCTCGATATTCGTGGCACTGACCATTATCCTTGGCATCGTGTTGGCCACAACACACAACATCTTTGGCAAGCCCGTGAATAAAAGTAAGCTTGGTGATGGCGACGATTCCAGACTAAATATTCCAATCAATTCAACAATAGGTACAGTTTTGTCCCCTATATTTTATGTATTCGATAAAGAACACCCTCTAAATTTGGTGCTAGTGAATTGGCCACGCCCCTAACGAACCATAACGCCCACTACATCTAACTGTTTCTACACATTTTTAACTAATCCCTGCTAAAATCGCCACATTTTTAACAACGGGAGTAAATTTCGTTCGGTTTGTACATGTTTTTGCGTGTGCTGTGCAGTGTTGTAAAGTGTCCCAAAGTAAACAGTGTGACCTTAGTTAAATTGACTGGAATATGCAAGTGAATCGTGCTGTTTTGTGTGCTTTACAAGTTGATTAATCCGTGGCATAGTGTCCCTGCAGGTGATCAGTGTGGCCGAGTGGGGCGGACGACAGCCAAGAAGCAATCTGACCAAGCTCAATCTACCCGTGCACCGTGTCATCATCTCACACACAGCCGCCGAGAGCTGTGAAACGAGAGTGAGTAGTGTACTTTCCCTACACATATGGAAATCTATATATATGATGCTTCAAATTTAAGGACGTTTGCGAGGAGCGTGTTCGCGTTGTGCAAAACTTTCACATGGACGGCTGGAATTGGGATCACGTTGGCTACAACTTCCTCATCGGTGGCGATGGTTTGGTCTACGAGGGTCGCGGCTGGGACGCACAGGGTGCTCACACTAAAGGCTACAATGACGATAGCATTGGCATCTCTTTCGTTGGCACCTTTATCAAAATTTGGCCAACGGAGCAGCAGTTGAGAGCTTGCCAATTACTTTTGGAGGAGGGTGTGCGGCTCAAGAAACTCGTGCCCGACTATAAACTCTACGGACATCGCCAGCTGAGCGCCACCGAAAGCCCCGGAGAATTTCTTTACGGCATCATACAAACCTGGCCACATTGGACAAACAAAACGCCTTAATTTCTAAGACTAGTTGTAGTCACTAAATGTTAATTTCAACATTAAGTTTGTACTTTAGGCACTTGCATATAAATTGGTTACTTTAAAAAACTTGAGCGGTAATTTTAAATATTTTATTTGAACTTTTAGCGCTTCAAACAAGCAGACAATTGCTACGAAACATAAGATTGGTAAGTTTTTAATCAAAATGAATATCATAAATAATATCATGTAAAAAATGAAACTTATTTGTCATGTAAAAGAGTCAATTATAATCAAGCCCTAAAAAGTAAAACTTTCTTTAAGAAAAACTAACTTGAAACCTTTAGATCTCTAGTAAAATTAAAGTAAAGTAAATGTCTTAAAGTTTAAAGAAATATTTATAAAAAACTGCAGTTATACCCTTTTAAAACTCATATTTCTACATAAATTTGCTTGGGTAATTTCGACTCCCTCCTACGCTTAAACTCATCACATTTCGTTCTGCGCGTTATTCCTCACTGTGCCGTCAAAAAGTGTTGTAAAGTGTCTGCCCGCTCAGTCGTTGAAATGATTGGAATACGAATATATAAATGTTACCATATAATAATCACTGACTGCACGCTTAAATGTATGTACGTATGAATCAAATGCACGTCTAAAACCTATGTGTATTTACCAACACTAACTACTGGCCCCCTCTTTGTGCAGCTGACGATGATGGCAAACTAGTGTTGGTCAACATTACGGAATGGAGCACAAGAGAGCCCGGCAATGGTATGATACTGCTTAAATTGCCCGTGGACCGTGTAATTATAGCACACACTGTTACCGAGGGTTGTGTGACGAAGGTAAGTGTGACCGTATATGCGACATAAGGACTGCTGTATTAAGATTTCTATACAACACTAGGAAGGTTGTATCTATCGAGCTAAATTCATACAGTCCTATCAGATGGACAACTTGGAGTTTGAGCAGGTGGGCTACAATTTCATGATTGGCGGCGATGGACGTGCCTACGAGGGACGCGGCTGGGACTACGTCGGTGCCCATACAATCGGCTCCAATAGTTTAAGCCTTGGCGTGGCCTTCATCGGAGACTTTGACAAAACGGAACCCACGGAGGTGCAATTGAAGGCCTGCCAGCTGCTCATGGCGGAGGGAGTGCGTCTCAAGAAACTGACCAAGGATTACCGAGTCTTTGGACATCGCCAGCTAATACCTACTCAGAGTCCTGGCGATAACCTCTACAATGCTATTAAAACCTGGCCACACTTTGCCAGTCGTTTTTGAACTGTCTATGTTAACCAAGTAAACTAAATAAAGAATATCACGTATACACAGAGCAGCAAAACTGTGTTTCTTTTAACCACTAGTTGACTAGAGGTACATACAACACTTCACAACTGTTTTTACTACTACTGTTCATTCACTACGAGCTTTAACACTGCACTAACCCACGTACTTTTCTTAACCCTTAAAAATTAATGAAAATTTCCCCCCTTTCTTTGCAGACAAGGACAACATTGGCGGTGGTTTGGTGCTGCGCTTTGTGCCCCGCTCCGTGTGGCTGGCACAACCACCGCAGAAAGAACTCCCCGCACTCTCCCTGCCTGTGCCCATGGTCATCTTGCTGCCCACGAACTCGGAGAACTGCAGCACCCAAGCCCAGTGTGTCTTCCGTGTGAGGCTTCTGCAGACCTTTAACATCGAGTCCCAGCGTCGCGATGATATAACCTTCAATTTTCTGATTGGCGGCGATGGTAATGTCTATGTGGGGCGTGGCTGGGACGTGGTGGGCGCACACATGCAGAGCTACAACACGAGGAGTGTGAGTTTCGCCTACATTGGCACTTTCCAGCATCAGATGCCATCGGCCAAGCAATTGAATGTCACACGACTGTTGCTCGAGCATGGCGTTAATACTGGCAAAATTGATCCAAATTACAAGCTATTTGGTGCCAGCACACTGGAGCCCACAATTACCGAATACAACGCCGATCGACTGTACGAGAGCTTTACCAATTGGACGCATTGGACCACAGTAAATTAAGTTAACAAAAAACAAATCTGTTGTAGTCATGACTAGTATCTCTATCTCTCTAATATACCTATATCTAAATTTATGTGTGTTTTTGTGGCATATTTCACTAAGTTAGCTTTAAGCTTTGTTTTGTAACAATTGTGATATAATTAAAAAAAATACAAAATTATTAAACCTATGGAAATTTTATAGGAAAGACTTTTTTTTAGAATTTGTACGCTAATCGCGTACTCAGTGCCGGTTTTTCTGGATTCAACGTGATTCAGTTCGAAGCGCTGTTTCAGCCATCACGATTCTAAATGCGTAATTAACCATCTGAGATGGCAGATCAGTTTTTTTGAGGTGTGTAGGACTAGCGAAATACCCTAGACAAGCTCTGGGTGGCCTTAGTTGCATACTCCTAAAAGTAATCCACCTTTAAAACAGTCTATAAAAAATTTCACTACTTTTATTTCTTCTACAACTCAAATCTAACTACCCCTCTTGCCAACACCAGCTTACAGGGTATGCGCAGAGCTTTTCAATCAAACGCTTCACAACTTATGTCTCGCTCTGTCAAAAGCTCAACAATGCTCGGGGATTTTTTACTCCCATTAAAAAAATAAACAAACAACACGTAGACACACACACACAGCCACTTGTGTGTGCGTGTGTTAGCAGTCGGTGGTTTCAACAAGAAGATAATTCCACTCAGTTTCAGTTCCGTTCGAACAACCGGCTTGGCAAGCAGACAGCACGGAAAGAGCTCCAAAGAAAAGTGCTCGAAAAAAAGATTTAAAAAAAAAGAAACAATTCACAGCTGATCTTTATCAATTCGCTTGTTGAGCATGAAAGGTGAACAACAGACGACAGTGGAAAATGCCGAAGATCAAGCAAAACAAACAAATGCCCAGCATATGAGAGGTCTCATTTGGCTGTGTGGCGTGCTCATGGTGCTCGTGGCCACCGCCATCGTCTACTTTGTCTGGATGATGAGTAAGGAAATTCAGTTGATTAATCAGTTAATTTACTAATCGATTAATTTTACAGCGAAAAATGTGGACACGTTTAGCAGAGGTTTGCGAATTCTCGATCGCAGCGAGTGGCTGGGGGAACCACCCAGTAGTGTCGAAGATCTCATTACGCCCATATCTCATGTGATTATCCACCACACGGCGACGGAGGGCTGCGAGCGGGAGGTAAGTGCGCTTTTCATGGAACTACAGTCAGACTACATTATGGTGTACACCTTTATAACTAATAGTAAATAAAAACCTACTCACGTTTTCAGGAGGAGTGTGTTTACCGCATGCGAGTGATACAGGCGTTCCACATGAAATCGCTGGGCTTTACGGATATCGGCTATAACTTTCTGGTCGGCGGTGATGGACAGGTGTACGTGGGTCGTGGCTGGCAGGCGCAGGGGCAGCACGTGAAGGGCTACGGAGCTTCAACCATCAGCATTGCCTTCATAGGAACCTTTAGCATTGCCACGCCCAAGAAGAAACAGCTGTGGGCTGCACGCAGACTAATGGAGGAGGGTGTAAGACTGCACAAACTGCATGCAGACTATCACATCTATGCGCACAGGCAGCTGAGTGCCACGGAGAGTCCTGGCCAGAAGTTGTACGAGCTGATGAAAACTTGGCCACGCTGGACGGAAGACATGAAGCCATGTAAGTGAGTCGAAACTGTTTTAGGTCACTGTTATCCAATGGCAATTCCTCTTTGCAGTGCAACTTTTGAACATGGAGCCGCTGAGATTTGTGGAGCGCCCTGCCTGGTTGGCTCAACCGCCGGTGGAGACACTGAAGCCACTGAAGCTACCAGTGCAAAAGGTGCGCTTTGCAGCCACTGGCACGGAATCGTGTGTCACTCAGGCCATGTGCACTTTTCGCGTGCGATATCTGCAAACCATTCACATCGAGGGACAGCATCACAAGGACATCAATTTCAACTTTATCGTGGGCGGAGATGGCAACGTTTATGTGGGTCGTGGCTGGGACTACAGCTGCAGTAGTAAGCCGGAATTCGAGGGTCTTGTTGTGGGCTTTGTGTGTCCCACGGAGCCAACGAAGAGTCAACGAAAGATAGCCAAAGAGCTGCTCGCACAGGGTATCAAATTGGGTACACTCAGCAGAGATTATGAGCTCACAGACGATCTTAACTAGTTGTACACTTACACCGGCCATATACAATATTGTTGTACATATTTGTAAATAAACATCGAATTTGTTTTGTAGATAAAATAGTTGCTTAAAACTAAGTATATAAACATGCCTTTATTGAGTGTTTTTCTTTAACTCGCATTAATTTCGATTGCTTTATATACAAATCTGAAGCACGGTTTGTTTTATATAAATATCGTATATAAACTAAATGACACTTTGTGCTTACAACAACAATTGGACTAAGTGAAACGATTTAGTTAATTTTGGAACTTTTTGAAACGCGGCTACCACATAAACTTAGTTAATTATGCTACAGAGATAATGACAGATTCTGGCATATATCACATACATATATATATCGAGTTTATATATATGTACAACTGGTCTGCTTAGTGATCCAAGATGCGCATGTTGCCAGACACGATTTTGTTCTCCAATATAGCGCCAGCGGGTATGTCGATACGGTCTCCATGATTGGCAATGATGATCACAGTGCCCTACAAAAGAGGGGGAAAAGATAGCTTTAAAAACGGTTCACTTGACCAGCAGCTCAAGGACTCACCCTCAAGGAGACGCCTCGTCCGAAGGTCACATCCCCGCTGACCGTCAAGTGATCGAGCTCAATGATATCGGGTATATTGGCAAAGCGACCCAAGAACTCCTTGACCTTGGAGAAGTGATTCTCGCCGAGTTTCACCAGCGGCGTGGTGGGGAACATGCGCTGTGGCGACATCACCAAGCTACCGTTCTTTAAGGTATACAAATTGGACATGACCAGCAGCAAATCGGAGGATTTCTTCACGGGCAAGAAACGAGAACGCGGCACATTGATGCCAATAGCGCCATCAAAGCACTTCATGGCGGCACCCACAGCCGTCTCCAGCTGCACCACACGCAGGCCGTTCTCCAAAGTCTTGTTGTTCACAATAATCTCCATGTTGAGCGTGCGTTCCCTCAAAACGCGATCAATTGCTTTGGAGAGAGAAGTGAAATATTAAATGCTGCTGCCTAAAAGTAGACTACACTTTTTTGTTTACCTGCCAAATTGGCCCAAATGTTGTTGGTATTGAAGAACTTGAAGGTCTTGACCGACTTGAAGTCATCTACGTGCTCTGGCGGCACCTGAGCAATTTCCAGCAAGCGCAGCTTGTTCTCCATTTGAATGAGTGTACCGCCCTAGAAGTTTACATGGAAAATTTCAAGCTGAGTACAAAAAAAACTAAAATTAGTTGCCAAAATACATTACCTTAACGTCAGCACGTGTCTTGTCGGTCACCTCCATTACGAATTCCACTGGTGTGCTGGCACGCTCCTCGCCCACGAGTTTATTGAGTATATTCAGATCGACGGTAGCGCCCAGGTTGTCAATATTGGAGAGGAAACAGTACTCGCGACCCTCGCCAATGAACTTCTTGAGCAGTCCCGAGTTGCGGAAGGTGTCGTAGAAGTCACCGTGACCAGGTGGATACCAGCTGAAGGAGTACAAGCGTTAAAAACTGCACAGAGTTTAGTTTACACCAAGTCGACTTACGCTTCCATATCCTTTTCAATGTCAAAGTCCTTGGCCACGGGCAGGAAGTGCTCGCGACTGATGCGTGGGAAGCAGCTCTGGTTGAACGTATGAATCTGGACACGGAAACCCTTGTATTTGCGCACAATCTTCTCGGTATCCTCGTCGGTGTTGAAGGAGTTCATCAGCACCAAAGGAACATTGGCATCATAGGTTTTATTCAGATGCTCAATCTGCTGCACAGTCAAATCCAAAAAAGTCAGATCGGAGCGCACGGGAATAACGCTCTTGGGTCCATGGCAACCCATGGAGGTGCCCAGACCACCATTGAGCTTGATCACCACTAGTTTATCCAACATATTGCGTATCTGTTATATAAAAATTCACATTAGTTTGATAATCAAAAAAGAAGTCAAGTCAAAGTTAGCACAAAAAGGAATTTGTTAAGCTGCAGTTGGAATTTAGTAGTTAGTGCCAAAATAACAAATAACTAATAGTAATAAAATTAATAATTAATACGAGTAAAGCGTCCATAGGCCCAATTAATACGAAGAGCATAAACAGAGAGCGAGAGAGCGCCAAATACAGCAGAGAAGCGTAAGAGAAATTGAGAATCGAGTTAAGAAAACGCTTTTACCTCATTCTAGATGTGATATGGTATTTATAGGCAGACATTAGCCATATAATAACAACGGCAGACAATGAGTACAATTCAGAGTATTCAAATCAAAGTACATGAAAATATGTAAAGATTATTAAATATATAAAAAAAATCATAAACATTCTGTATAATTTACAAAAAGAGAGTTTGTTATGGGTAGTTTGGGAGTAAGTTTCTGAGTTTTTCATTCTTTTTTTTTTTTTTTTTTTTTTTTTGGGGAAAGGAGTCGAGACCAGTAAACCTTGAATAGTGGGCATTCCATTTGAGGGGAGTCTTTGGCTTACCTGCTCATTCTTGGGCGACTTGAGGTTGGAATAGTTCATCACAGCGTTTTCGGGCAGTTTTTGAATTTTATTCCAGTCCAATGCGGGACCCTCTGTAAAAGTAGTTTATTAAATACAAGTTTGGTATTGTTAATAGGGCACTTCAGACTCACCCTCCTGCAAGAAGCGTCCGAAGAGATCCGCAAAGCGTCCCATTTCCGCTTGCAGCGCTGGACGCCTGGCCGGCTCCGTGGTCTGCAGCAAACGATCCACATCGTTCTCCAGCAGACGCAGCGCATCTCGTTTGGTCACCTCGTGAAACTCCTTGGAATCGGAGGGAGCACGCTGATGGCCACGCACCTGTAAGAAGAGAAGGGAGAAGCATTGTAGAGTATGTTAAATATCGGATCTAGATGGGACCCCATTCAAGCTAAGTCTCTAACTTTAAACTTGTATTTCTCCCTGGTTTTTCTATGGATCATCATGAAATTTGTAGTAAACAAAGTTAATTCCATTATCTACCAGCATACCAAAAATCAAGGCTTTAACTCCACACGAGCGTGAGTGAAGACACTTTTAAAAATTCAACACTGAGCGAAATTGTGGCTTGCAAACGATTAAAGTGTCCAGCAAAGCGCGACAAGCTGTAAAGGCACTCAAGTGACAAGACGGGGAAACATAGACAAATTGTTGTCTCAGCTGCTGGCGTAATGCCTGATTTTGGGGCAATTACAAGCTTCGTGTGGCAAGCGTAGTTTGTGGGCGTTCAGCTGGCGACAGTTTTTCCAAGACAGTCATGGCAATAAGTTGTATGAGGATGCTGGCAGCACTGCTGCTGCTTGGTTTGAGCCAACAAACAGCAGCTGGTGTCATGGACAATGTAAACGATGGCCTAAAGTTGGCTGGCCAAATGTTTGGCATCAATACGGCTGCGGATGTGGCCAATTTGGTGGCCAAGGCGTTCTCGAGGACTGCGTCAAGAACACGTCAGAAACCTGATTTGATGAGTGTGCTTCAGCAGGGCTTCGAGTCTCAGCGCGAATACGAAGATGAGCAGTCGGTGGAGCAACAGGAACAAGAGGATCAGACGGAACAACAAACGGAAGCGGAGAATGCACAGGAACCACCGCCAGTCTCGGAACGACCCTTGCAGTTCAATAGCGTGCAAATGCTGACCAATATGATGCGCATGATTGGCTTCGATCCACGCAAACTGGGTGCACTGGCTCTCAATGCCATCGTAATGATTGCCCAGGCGGTAAGCTACACTTCCAGGTAGCCTAATCTTCTCTAGCTCAAGTCTTTCCTTTCCTCTGTCAGATTGGCAACTCCATTGTGCAGGCAACTCAGGGTGGTGGTGCTGGCAGCAGGGACACTGGCCCCGAGGCGCTCTTTGAGCCCAGCGAGCATCAGCCCAGATCCTTGTCTCCTGGCAGCCCCATCGACTGGTTCCTCAAGCGACCTGGGGCGCATACACAGCGCCTGCTGCGTCGCATCATGGATGACAAACTTCCAGAGCATGTAGTGGATATGATTGAGTCCAAGGAATCACCTGATGGCCACGAAGCCGCCTGTCTCAAGCTGCTCATGTGCAAGAGTTCGCCCATCATTTGGGGCATGCAGGAATCCCTCAAGAAACGACTCTCAGGAGAGCCCGATGATCCGGATGAGGATAACTACATGAATGCGAACATGTTCTTCAAGTATTTGCCCAGTTTGCATGAGTACAAGGAACACGGAGTGGGCTGTGAGACGCGATTTGCAAAGCATTGTCCACGTAACTTGACGCTAGAGAGACCATAAGCTGAGTGAGAGTATGGTAACCCTAAACCTACACTACAGCTTAGCTCGAGTGAGAATTCAAAATTGTTTTAAAAAAAATAAGCAATGGTCATCCTAATTGGAGTGACCTTAATTCGAAAATGGTCACCCTAAAAACTATGCCACTTAAAGGTCAACTTGCATGAGATTTTCTTTAGTTGTGCATCAGCTATACTAAAGTAATCCTAATTAGGGTGACCTTCAACTGACTTGGCGTAGGGTGACCCTACAAAAAGTCGCTATTTATAAAAATATTGGCATTAGCTTTAGCTTATACATACGCTCTGTTGGAAACTGTTTTGACTTATATACTCATTAGGGTGACCCTATATTGTATACGCAATAAGTTTACGTTATCTTTAAAAAACTATAGACGCCCATGACGAGGTTTATTTTTGGTTTCATCAATAAATCAATAGTTACATTTTATAATCGTAATCGTTTATTCCAATTTGTGTACCGACGACCTTAGCGATAAGCGTTCGTACCGCTCGTACCGCTAATGGCGCTAATGTTCCATGAAACGACCTCTAAAAGTGCAGCCACAAACTAAACTGATAATAATCTACTAAAGCTTTCTATGTAATGCTCTTACCTAATTTTTGTATTTCATTAATCTAATCTATATCACCTGGACTAATCCTGCAGGTACATTTGTACTTATCTGGGGCTCTAGTTTATTTGCACGCCGATCATGAATCGTAAAATTTTGGATAGAAAAAATAGAGAATTGCTGATTTTTTGGATAGTGTCGCTCAACAGATCAATGGTGAAATTAATTTGTTAACAAGCGGAATAAGTTGATTAAATTCCAAGGCACAAAGTTCATTTCTAAAGAACTAAAGTTTGACGAATCAATTTCATCAGCTCTTAAGTTTACGTGCCTATTAACTGGTTTGTTAAATTTCACATATAGTGGCAGCATTAGAATCATTTGAACAAAACGGGGTAGAAATTAGCTTATCAATAGAAATTTGTTTAGTTAATTTATGGCTATTAATGATTTGGTAAATAAGCAATGACAAACGCAAATAGCTTTTTTAAATCATTGTCTAATTATTTATGAGCTCTGTGCATTGACATTCACTGAAGGTTGCAAGACGAGAGGAGGAGGATTGAGGAAGAAGCAGAAGATGGCCAAATCAATCAATGAAGCCGCAAAGCACTTTAAGCCCAAATATTTGCTGGCCAATGACATAGCGCCCTCTAGCGTGCGCTAGTGTGCAAAAAATCTACGTTTTTATATATATACTATATACCTATACATCGTAATTGAGTGTTCATTTTTTACGACTTGGAATGGCAAGAATTTGTGGCACGCCCACGGCTGAGACGCCTGCCAGTGGGCTATTTATAGGCGTGCGAGTGATAAGACAGCCGGTGTCAGAGTTCAGCTGTTTGAACTTCAGGAAGGTCAACATTTTGTCAGATATGAGTGAAGTAAAATAAAAAACAAAAAGCGAGATACCAAAACGTCGCTTTGCATTGCTTCTAAGTGCTCATTGTTTCTGCAATTTGTTTGGATATCTCAAAATGGGTTTTTAAAAACTTCCAGCTTTCAAAAAAGTTAACAAACAAACAGCTGATCAAATTTATTGAAGTCTGTGTTTAAAAAAATTGCACAATACTTTTTATTTCAGTCTTAAAAACGCAGTTGTCGTAAAGAAGACCAATTTTGGTTGAAATCGAGCACTTTTAAGAGTTATATACCACTAAAATTGTTATTTTTAGCGCTATCTAAAAGAAAACTGCTATTAATAATTACTTTATTAAACGACAGAGTGTCTAAATTGGTTGTTACCAAAAAAATACACTCAAGCGTTTGAAATTAAAGTAATTTCTAATAGATTTCAATGTTTGGTAAACTTGTACACAAGATAAGATTGTGGGCCCACACTTTCGTCACTAGACTTTATCAATTTACTCTCGTTTCCAACGTGCGATCAACTTCCTAAAACATCAGTTATAACTAACAATAAATGCCTCAAGCAATTGTTTGTTATGCACAATAATTAAAGTTATTATCTTTGTTTGTTGTTGTTGTTGTTGTTCTTGTTGTTGTTGTTGTGGTAAGACTCGAATCGCACTTGGCCTATATATCATGTGTACCGATTTTGAAAAACTTACACCGGCGCGCTGCAGTAACACATCAATGGGTCTGATGCCTGACGTCATTATTATGCGAATGTTTCTTAAGTTAAGTAACTATTTTTGCTGCTTCTTTTAATTAGTAGTTTTAATAAAACACTTGCGGCTCCAACGTTTTTAATTATTATTCAGTTCGGTGTTTTTTTTCGTAGCGCGCTTAAAACAAAACGTTTCCGTTGAGCGAACTTTGCGCGTCGACTGTGCAATTGGAAATACAGCTAGAATCCAATATGAATTTGAATTTCAATACAATTTTTCAACTCAAGTAAGCGCGCGCTGCGTTGACTGCGGCGCCAGCAGCGACTGCGGCAGAGGGCACCGCGCAGCGATGCTAACAGCGGCACAGCGACAACCCAATAGAAGAAGTCTCTTGAAAAACGTACGTTTTTCCCGTGACTTAGTCACAGAGTTGTAGTCCCTATTTGTGAAAAACCTTATTCGCTTTTACACGGGCGTGTCCACGAAAGTCAGTAGGAAATTAATCCAAACCAACTGACAGGTCCGCCCTGCAGTCTTTCGTTTGTGTGACGCCGCCGCTGACCTGTGCATAAGATTGTCAGCGGGTTTTTTCTTCAGAAATATTCCAGTTGGATTTCGTGCAAAAATTCCAGTTGGATTTCTGATTGGATTTTTGTGGAAATTCCCCCACCCCCTTAATGCTAGGCCGCATATGCAGCGCCAATAAAAATATTTAAAATTTTGTTTTTTTTTTTATTTATATGTAGTAATACTAAGTCTAAGATAATAAAAGAAAAATAATAAATACAATAAATTACAAAATAATAGTATTATCAAACGGCATTTCCGATCCAGGATCCCTCTGATAGCCTTTGTGTCGACAGCCGTCTGCTGAAGAAAACATCTGAAACCAAGATTTCAACTATTGTTACTTATTATTTGAATATTATTACCAATATATATAAAACTTACATTTTTATCTGGAGAAAATCCGGCAAAGTTGAGTTATTTTCCAGTCACACTTTAGCGACGCAATTGGCAAGCTTGAATTTCACCATACATGGCACAGCTGATAAAAACATTTAAAATATGCATTATTATTTTGAAAATTTGTATTTTACTTATCAGTACTAAAGACAGAAGTAATTGAAGCACTTTTAATGTTCAATTATATTAATAAGACTCACCTTTTCACATTTTTTACATTCTGTTAATCACGCGGCATATTGCTAGAACAAAGGCTGCGAACTCAATGAAAATGTATCGAACAGCCGATACACGCATTAGCAGCCCTGAGTATTTATCGATGACAGCGATCGTTTCACTTTTCACTTATTAAAATTCAAATAATGCATTTATTTTATATTGAACTACTTATTAAATCAATAAATTATTTTTAAAATGCATCAAATAGTTTTAAATTGTTTGGCAACAACAAAAATTTTATAATTAGTGTTACCGATTTTCGATAGTCAATACGTACTTATCGGCAATTGTTATCATGGACTTGTAAAAGTTCCATACAACAATTGTTAATATAATATAAAATGTTTTTTAAACCAATTTGGAAATGCTTAACTCCCCAAATATTTTCTACAGTTAGCCAAGAACACGAATGTGGATAATAGCTTAAATTGTATTTTCAATATATATAAAAAATATAATTTATTGCTGTTATCGACTTTTTACAATATTAAATCTATTAGAAAACTTTAATATGTGCAAACATATTGTTAATATTAATATAAACATAACTTTAATCATTCCATGAATAATATGACATAGGAAATAATCTTAGCAGCAAATCTTGTATCCAAGGCTGTTCAAATGTTTCAGCTATTTGTGACATTAGACATTAACAGTCAGTGCGTTTTTCCCACGTAGAGTCAAAAAATTCTAAGCAGCGAAACTAACACCCAAGTATACAAAAATGTCAATAGGATATGTGATTTTGTCGCTTCATGTCAACCAGTATTTCTTTCTTCGCATCAAAATAATTCCAAGCAGCAAAACTTATAGTCGAAGTCAGGAAAAGTCTATGAAAAGCGAGACTGGCAAGCGGACATGAGTAGCGGGTAATTCACAAAGGCAAAACGTAAAATTCTTACTGAGAAATTCCCATTGACCGAGGGACTAAGTCCCAAAACCTGACAATGTCAGCGCTGCAGCCGCACAGACTTTGTCTTGTGCTGACATAATATCCAAGTGGGAAGTGAAACAGCAACAAGTGATAGCGAGCCGTCTATGTGTGAGCGTCCGTCTCCGTGCGTGTGGGTTTGTGTGTGTGTATGTGTCCGTCTGTGTACTTGTGACAGCAGTTAATAAAATAAAACTAACAAAATGAGCAGCAAAAAAGAATTGTAAGAAGCGCGTTGAAAAGACAAGAGGCAAGTCAAGTATCACGAACTCTTAATGAGAAGCGTAGAAAAGTGTAGAAAGAGCAACAAAAAAAAATAAGAAAGAACGAAAACAAAAAGGCGACAACAAAAAAACTTACACTTAGAGCGCACTCGCAATGCGCTATCAAACTTTAGCTCATGTTAGGTAATAACTAAAAATAGTTTATTATTAGCATAATAATATATTTTAATGCTAAAAATAGCTAAGCGTCATGTCTTAACAAGCGGTGTCAATTTAGTTCCTCCAAAGAGGTTAAAGGCCACAAACGGCCAGACATAACTAATATATTCCAACGAATATGTAGAGTATTCACTACTTGTGCGTAGATTAGAAATTTGTTAGGAAGTGTACGAAATAGGGGCAGCAGCTGTTTATCAGTCAATAGCAAATAGAATAACAAAAGCACAGATGCCACGCCCACTAACCAATTGGGTCAAGAATTGTCTGCAATTATCGTAAAACTCTTTGTCTTATCAGACGTACATGTCGTCGCTCATACGCCGATAAGATGTTTAACTATATTCCAATTGGGTTTTCACTATTCCAAGTCATTATTCGACTGCCAAAACAAACCAAAATAACAAATTTAGGCAAAGTCATCGACACACACCCACAAAAATTCATGAAATACACGCGCTGTGTGTACATGAGCACATACATACAACACGTATGTACTTGGGCGACTAGGTCACTTGAAGGTTAACCGTCACTAGTGCACAGAGCCCATAGGAGCTTCCAATCAGAAGTGCAACAACCGTCGCCAAAGTTTTTGCACTTTTGTTAAAAATAGAGAGAGAGCGAAAAAAACCGGCAAAAAGTTGTTGCATTTTCTGGAGAATTTGACGCTGCAAACAAAACTGCAGTTAATCGTGAGAGCAATTATGTGCGTGTGTGTGAGAGAGGGAGAGAGACACGATGGGAGAGCCAGTCTAAGCGCGGGAATGAGAGACGAAGATAAGCAAAGTTTACAAACACTTACCTTTGCTTCTTGTGGTATATCCAACATTATGTTTATATTTTATTATTATTCAATATTGCAACGATTTAGTTACTTAAGTTTAATTACTTAAGCAAATGCGACCACACAACGCAAAGAATTTCAATAAACTGAAGAAAAACACAACAAGAGCGTTAAGGAAACGATACAAAACTGATGCCGTTCTCTAATTGGAGACCAAATGAGTACAAGACATAGAGATGAGCAAAGCTTGCGGTAAGTGTGATTGAGTCGCTGCGAGTCACGAGCAAGCCATAAAACTCAACAATTTAATTTAATTCTTTTAATTTACATTTTTTTAACTATTAACAATTATTAGTAAATAAATTCCAATTGAATTGCTAATTAATTGTGTATTCGATAAAACAATATAAAGTGCATCTCTAGCTGCCAGCTGATTGCTAGTGATGACACACTACTCGCCCAATCAGCTGTGCGAAATGTCATAACAAAACAAAAGGGGCAAAGTAATAAGTAATGCAAAGTAATTAAAGCGAAACTGCGCAACAAGAAGCCTTAGAGTGGTATTAACTTTCAAGAATTTCGAGGACAGCAAAAGAACAGCAAAAACAAAAATGGGGTCGTGTTTTTCCTGTTGTGGCAACAGCGCCGAAGAGACTAATTTAATGCCACCTCCCGTAAGTAATATAGTTTACTGATTTCGGAGCTTTTATTTACAAACGCTACGCTAAAAGGATGAGCGTCGCAGGCAGCAGCTGGAGGCGGCAGAGCGTCGGCGGCAGGAAAACGAATCTCGAGGAGTTAAAAATCTAGACAAAGTGCGACGTCAGCAGCAACGGGCAGAGGAAATGGAGCGAAGGGAAGCGGAGGCGGCACGACAAGGCGGCAACAGCCCCACTTTGCGGGTGAGTATGAAGCTGTCGATAGTTTCAATTTAGTAATCGATCAACGTTAAGATTTAAAAATAAAGCTAACTTTACAAAAATTTAATTTAATTAATTTACAATTTATTTGCAGTGGCAAACGACTTAAAGTCGGGATAATAACGTGCAAAACCCGGAGTTGCCTCGAAGATCTTTTAAAGACCTCTATGTTGATTGTGTTACCAGGCATTTCACTTATTATATTGCTTTCTACAAATTTTTTGTGTAAATATTGTACCACCAAAATGAACGAAATCAGAAAAAGAAACTACACTTGTGATCACCGTAAAATACCAAAACAGCACCAAAATAAAATAAATTCTATGTATACAAAATCAAATTCTAGAAAGCACGCGATCAGTGTTGGAAAACGTAGCTGGTATAAGAACAGCTGTTTTCCGATGAGCACTACGTTTACTGCGCAGTCGGCTTTGTTCTCTAGCACTTGTTGCATGCTTTTGTTTTGTTTTTTTTTTGTTTTTAATTAGATTAAAATGCTACTGCATTTGTATTGTTTAATTGCCTTATTTGCCACGCTCCACAATTGCCATGCGAAAACCATTAAAAAGGCCGGGGCAAATCTAATAAGACCACAAGACAAACTGAGCCCTTGGCAGGGCAAATCGTATCCCTACGGACCAGAGCAGTCTCAGGTGAGCAATGGCATAGCCAAACAGGAGGACAGCTGGCAGGGCAAGTGGTTTCCCTATGCTCCAGGCGAGCCACACATACCGAAAACCGAAGAGGAACAAACGACAAAGCTGGTCAGCAACAAACTAAAGGATAGCTGGCAGGGAAAATGGTTTCCCTTTGCGCCAGGAGAACCACACACGTATGCAAAAGTGGAGGAATCCACCGAGAAAACGCCTGCTAAGCTCTCTATTTGTGATGATGGCGTGGTAAGTCTACGCTGGGGTTTTCCCCCTAATCTGCTTACTCATTTATTTATATATATGTCTATTATGCAGCACCAACTGTCTGTTGATTACGATCCAGCTGATGTACGTCACAACTTCAACTACCTGTGCCTTCAAAGCAATCGCAGCCTCTTTGAACCCAATTTGAACACTGAGGCTCTGCTAACCTCACACTTTTTGCCCAGTGCCTACGTGCCAGCAGCCAAGTGCCTTAATGAATCAATTGGCTACACCCACGAGCCACCCACCAAGTTAGTTGCAGCTACTTTAAGTTAATACAACTCTAAATCTTTGCTTTAAACCTATTTTCAGTGGCGCATTCCGTCCCCTGCCCGCTGTCTATGGCACCTATAAGTTTTTGCCAGCTCAACGCTTTATGCGTAATCTAGCTGAGGGTGCCATTGTCATGTTGTACCATCCGTGTGCCTATCAGGGCCAAGTGGAGCAACTGCAGCGCATGTTACGCGCTTGTCTCTATCGCCATCTGATTACTCCTTCGCAACTACTGACACCGGAGAGACCATTGGCTTTGCTGTCGTGGAGAAACAGTTTGAGCATGTCTGTGGTGGACAGCAAGCAGGTGGGAGAGTTTATACGCAAGTACGCCAAACTGGGACCACTTTCGCTGCCAAATCTCTCGCGTGTCGTCGAGAAGCGAGAATCCTACAAAGCTGCGCTGCTGACTGAGGCGCATCTTGTCACTGATCTGGATGATACCGAGCTGTGCGGTTACATGGAGGAGCATATGTAATCCGTTACCAACAAATAATACAACCAAAACATTCGAATACTATTTTAAACCATTATGATTAAATAATTAATACATTCCTTAAAAAATATTAAATTTGTTTGCATTTCAAAATCGGCAAGCTTTATATATCGATAGATGTGGCGGTCGATCAATATTTAATTCTTAACGAAACACCCACGTTTTGTTCATTTGAGCAATATAATAATTGTTGTTTTATTAAAATTGAGAAATTTCTTTCATTTTCTTTATTAAATAGCAAATGATTAAATATTTTTAAATTGCTTGGTTAATTATCGATACTCACGCACGACATATCGCTGAGCTGGGCTGCAGTCGATAACAAGTGGCGGTCGGCTGATAGACGCACGGGCAATTTGTTGTTTTTTTTCCACTCTACCATAAATACCTTTTGTTTTGCGGCACTCACGCATTCAGTTCGTTTCTCTTCTACAGCTAAAAACAACTAATAAACGATACGCGTTACATATATACTCCCCGATAATACTGCCGCTTGTGTTTGATTTTCATTTACTGCACAACCCAGCTGGAGTAAGCGTGAAGCAAGTCGAAGAGGAAGAGGAAGCAGCAAGAGCGAGTGGAAGAGAGGCGAAACGAAACAAAGGGAGGCGAAACAAAAACACAATTAATTTTTGTAAATTGACGACGAGCACGGGATCGTAAAACGAATTCAACTAAGCTGCTTGACAGACACATAAAAGCTCTGATCGTACACATCACGTGATAGAAACGTGCATACGTAATATTTCCAGCTCCTGCCAAGTTTGAGAACACCCCTCCTCCTTCGCCCACCACGTCCCCCTCTCGGGCCACCCCAGCAAACATCCTGTAACGCGTCGATTTTTATTTACATAACAACTATGAACAATTTAGCGGACACTGTTGTGGTTGATCCCGGTTTCGGCGGTGGTGATAAACAGCAACAGGCGGTGGCCACACAACCGCAGGATCCCAGTGTTGTGGTCCCACCACCAGCCACCAAACAATCCTCGGCCCTCAAGAAGACAAGTCGCTATCGCAGTCGCTCCCTGAGTGCATCCTCCACGGATTCCTTTAGCTCCGCCTCCTACACGGGCAGCAGCGAGGACGGCGACGATGTGCCGCCCCGTGAGAAGGTCCAAAAGAACTCCAAGGGCAGCTCCGATTTCTGTGTGCGTAACATTACGGCTCAGCATGCTTTCGGACGACGTGAGATTGAGATTGCCGAGCAGGAGATGCCCGGCATCATGGCGCTGAGGAAACGTGCTGCTGAGGACAAACCTCTGAAGGATGCCAAAATCGTTGGCTGCACCCACATCAATGCCCAGACAGCAGTGCTCATCGAAACTCTGGCGGAGCTGGGAGCTAGTGTGCGCTGGGCAGCCTGCAACATTTACTCCACCCAAGTGAGTAGAGAAGTGGGGAAGTTGGGGATTAGAAGGGGTAAAGAAGACCTAAAGAAGAGGAAAACTTATAAAAAAGATGCTGGTGGGATGATAAAGAAATAACATGTAGGGAACATTCGATAGTAGTCTTTCAGAGGAAGAGAAGTAACTTATGTTGGGTGACGTAGGATTTCCTTCTAAGGGAAAATTCGGAAGATTCTCAAGGAGGAAAACTTTTTTGATGGGAAGATATTAGCTAAATTAACTAGAAGAAAAGAATGGAAGAGCATGGTTAAGGAAGAAAAGAAGGAATTCTTTTGGACGAAGAAACAAAGCTGGAAAAAGATGTTGTACAGAAGAAAAAGAAGAGCTCTACAAAAAGAAGATCTGCGAAGAGCTGGAATCTATAGATATCAAGAACTCAGTGAGCATAATGGGCAGGGGCACAGTTTTTTGTGGCAACGCCAAACACTTGAGTCAATTGTTGATCACGCACAACAAGCACACGCACACTGAACACACACACTTAGGCAAACAAATGATCAATCAAGTGACACAGGCTAAAAGAGGGTATGAGGGTAAATGGGAGGTGGTGGCTCAAGTGGTTTGCTTTGGCAATCAAAGAGGCGACGCTGATAATTGATGTGTTTGCGCCTCAAAAAAGACAAAAAAAAATTGGGTCTGTACAGTTTAGTAGAGCCCCCTGCCACGCCTTTGGGGGAAATGGGAGGGGCGGGTGGTGAAACTGGTTAACGGCGCTTCAAGCTGAAGTCCAAACCATGTCCAAAATGCAATTAGCATGAAGATTCACATTATATGATACCCTGTATTTATTTTGGTTACTTTTGTTGCCGCTTTTATGAGTGGTCTAATTAAATGAAACACCCACCAAAGCACGAATCGATCCCACGACTCAGTTGGGCCCCTTATCGACTGTTTATATTGACATAAACTGAATCATATGGAAGAGCTGTCAGCTTATCGGCCTAGTGCCGGTGCTTACCTACAAAAGATACCCTACCCAGTAGAGCGGGCAAGCTAGCGATGCGATAGTAGCGATAGTGGAAGTTAGGGTGTAGATACTATCGGTACCGCTACCTACTTCTCAGTTCCCTCGATTGCCTCATTAATTTCTCTTCCTTTCTCTTCACAGAACGAAGTGGCCGCTGCTCTGGCCGAGTCGGGCATACCCATCTTTGCGTGGCGCGGCGAAACCGAAGAGGATTTCTGGTGGTGCATTGATCGCTGCGTGAATGCCGAGAACTGGCAGCCCAACATGATCTTGGATGATGGCGGTGATGCTACCCATTTGATGCTTAAAAAGTATCCCACCATGTTCAAGTTGGTCAAGGGCATTGTGGAGGAGAGTGTCACTGGTGTTCATCGTCTGTATCAACTCTCCAAGGCGGGCAAGTTGACAGTGCCAGCCATGAATGTCAACGACTCGGTCACGAAGACCAAGTTTGACAATCTCTACAGCTGCAAGGAGTCAATTCTGGACAGTCTGAAGCGTTCCACAGACGTCATGTTTGGTGGCAAACAGGTCGTTGTCTGCGGCTACGGAGATGTGGGCAAGGGATGCGCTCAGGCGCTGAAGGGGCAGGTAAAAGCACACTGCACCACCTTACCACTACATATATTAACATCTGTCTTACCTTCTTCCAGGGCTGCATTGTGTACATCACCGAAATCGATCCGATTTGCGCGCTGCAAGCGAGCATGGATGGATTCCGTGTGGTGAAACTGAACGAGGTGATCCGCAATGTGGACATTGTGGTCACAGCGACGGGTAATAAGAATGTGGTGGTGCGTGAGCACATGGATAAGATGAAGAGTGGCTGCATCATATGCAACATGGGACACTCGAACACAGAGATCGATGTAAATGGTCTACGCACACCGGATTTGACCTGGGAAAAGGTGCGCTCCCAGGTGGATCACATCATTTGGCCCGAGGGCAAGTACATCATACTGCTCGCCGAGGGTCGACTTGTCAATTTAAGCTGCTCGAGCATACCATCCTTTGCGGTATCCATAACATCGGCCACGCAGGCGTTGGCACTGATTGAACTGTTCAATGCTCCGCCCGGACGGTACAAGTCCGATGTTTATCTGCTGCCGAAGAAAATGGATGAGTATGTGGCCAGCTTGCATCTGCCCACGTTCGATGCCCATTTGACGGAGCTCAGCGATGAGCAGGCCAAGTACATGGGCCTCAACAAGGCCGGTCCTTTCAAGCCCAATTACTATCGCTACTAGACAGAAAACTGGAAGTGGGACAATAACAAAAAAAAAAAAAACATTTGCAAACAAGAACAATTAGAAACACAACGCCAACGAAAGTATTTTCTTTGCAAGATTATAAACTATTTATGCGAGAATTGAACTTCTCAAAAAACAAAAACATTGTTGAAAAAACAAACACGCTACACAACACTAACAAAAGTTACTAACTAAAATTGAATTTGACACCAAAAAAAAAAAACTTAAAAACAAAACTCACACATAAACTTACACTTAACGGACGCTTTTTAGTTGCTAGCATTTAAACTGTAAACGATTAGAAGCCGCAAAAGTATTTGATTTTCACCACACATTGTTTCTGTTGTCATTTCTCAACACTAGAACTAACGGTTTCCGTGACTCGTGCTCTCTCCCGCTCTTCCATTTCCTCTCCCACTCAATTGGTGTACTTAACAGCCCGCAACGTTGTCAGTCTTCTGTGTGAAGTTTGACAACCGCGCATCATAAAATTTGAATTTATCAATTTGAAACCATTTTGTTGCCGTCGCTTGGAATTTACTTACATTTATACATACTAAAATTATATAAGCTTTGTTTTTGTACCATTTTTACTTAACTGTAACTCGACTTTGTTTATGTACTTACCATTTAATTATACAATTTGTTAAAAGTTGCTTTCTTTGCCCACAAAACCCAACGCTAATTTCATGTATTGTAACGTTAATTGATGAAAATGCAGCGCAAATAATTCCATTTATTCAATTATTGAGGTACACGCAGGCATAGATATATATAAACATGTATATCACATAAATATAATGATAAAGAATTCTATATATATACACACGCATATACATACATATACTAGAGAACTTTATGTATAAAAAACCTACACAATTGAACAAAAAAGTGAAATTTAAACAAAAAAGTTTGTAAAAAAAAAAACAACTAAAATTGTGAGAAATCCGAAAAACAATAAAAAAAAGTTTTATTGAGCAAAAGTGGGGAGTTTTTTATTTCAAGAATTTTAGTAAACCCTTTTTAGGTACACTACAAACTTCCCCCAAAAGATAAATTAAAACACTTTTTATTTTATTATAATCAGATGCATCACTCGTCTATTTTTATTTGATATTATGCCTTAAAATGTTTTCTTTCTTTTTTGTTTTTTTGATATTTTTAATTTAAATCGTAAATTACACATTACAAAAAATTATATCATTAATTTTTTATCGTTCATAATTTGTTTTTATATATATAATTTTTATAAAATGTTACTTAAAATGCCGTAGAGACTACAGGAAAATTATTTCTTTGTGTGTAGACTTGTCTCAGTTTTGGTGGGTGGAGAGGGCAGTGGGGGCGTGGCATGTGCTACGCCCACCAGTTTGCCAGGGGTCCAAAAACAAGTCGCGTCTACACAGCGAGCCGAAATTATAAAAAAACTATTATTACAGGAAAATCTTAAACAGAAAATCGGAAAAATCGAACAAAAACAAAAATGTCGCAAAGCCGAAAATTTCGCAAGGAAAAAAACAAAAACTAAACTTAAAATGTTAAGCGATGTATGTATGAGTGTGTGTGTAGGTGTGTCTGTGTGTAGGTATGGCTGTGTGTAGTTATGTCTGTGTGGTGTACCCATTTTGTAGTACAACATTTAGGTACATTTCGCTGTATTTCAAATGTACCCACTCTTAGTTTTGCTTTAAGTCAAATTATTTGTTTAAACTTGGCCATCAAAATGTACTAAAGTGTTATTAATTCTTGAGCTTCATTTAGTTTCTAAGTTTCAAATTAAAGATTTATAATAGTTGCATTATATTTTTTCAAATTTTTTAGATTTGTTTAAGTTTTTTGTTTATTCTTTTGAAAAAACAATTTTTTTTGCACGTGAAAATATTTTAATTAAATTTTTGAAACTTTATTAAATTAATTAAATTTAGTAGAATCTTTCAAAATTTGTCAAAATATATTTTTTTTTATATATTAAAGTTTTTAAAAATGAAAACCTAAATTGGGTACACGTTGAGCCTGGTCAAAACAATTCTTCGACGTACTGTGTGTGAGTCTTTCTGTGTTTCAGTGTGTGTGTGTTGATCAATTGCATCTGGATGGGATTTTGCGAGGGGGCTGGGGTGTTGGGGGCGGGACTTGTGGCATGAGGATTGTTAACTTAATCCAAGAAATGCGGCTTGAGATGCTTCAGCATGCCGAAGGTGCGGAAACGTTTAATTTTCATGACCTTCATGAGCTCATCATCGCAAATGGCAAACTGCTTGTTCTTGGGATCATACAGATCCCGCTCCTTGATGATGGCCCAAACCTTTTTGACCACCTCGTGGCGTGGCAACGAATCGGCGCCCATCAAAGCCGACAGCTCTGGGGACAAATTGTAGGCGCGTGTGAAACCGGTACTTTTGCGTCCAGTGCCACCGCTGGCACCACCGGATTTGGCTGCCTTCTTTTTGGGCGTGGGCTTTTTGACCACCTCGTAGTCGGAATCGGAGCCGGCATCGCTTTCGGTGCCAGAGTCATCTGCCTTTAGGGACTTGCGCTTCTTTTTGGTGGTGGACACCTTGTGCTTGGTGGGCTGTGGACGCTTTTTGGGTCCCGGTTTCTTCTTCTGCTTTTGCTCCTCCTCGCTGCTGCTAGCGGCATCGTCATCATCATCGCTATTCTCGCTATCGTCTTGGGGATCCGCATCGGGATCCTTATCGGCGCCACCAGCGTCATCATCATCGTTATCCTCATCATCATCGTCCTCCTGCTGTTCGTTGATAACCTCCATGACGATTTTATCGAATTCCTTTTTGCGGCTCAGCAGCGAGCAATTTAATTTGGCCTCAACCTGCTCGCGGACACGTTTCGCCGAAATGGTCGATAGATCGGCATCCTTGAGTACCGTTTGTATCTCAGTCCTGAGCTGTGTGCTCGAAATGTCCGACATTTTGTTTCAATCCTCGACGCAGACTCACTAAATCAGAGACACGTTTCGCGTCAGTCAGTCAGTCACACACTCGTCGCAGCGAAAAAAACTTGCCAAAGAAATGTTCTGAAATACACGAAATTATTCGCACACGTGAGTTTTTCAATTTTTACACCTTTTGCTGCACAATTTTTGTATACATTTTATTCACTTGCTCACCTTGTTTAATGTTTCCTTCAATTAGTTTTCTCTGCTCGAAGCGGCGACTTTTGCTTTTCCTCTTTCTTTTTTTTCTTTATACCCTCTCCGGCGTCTTGATAGGGTTGCAACTTGCAAGCCTGGTTGCAACACGTTCAGTCTGCATGATGGCGTCGCCAGCTTATCGTTCTGCGAATGCAACCCTGCGCGAACTGCCAACTCTTTGTTAGCTCTGTTACTGTTTATTTTAGTTCTTGCGTACAGCTGCAGGCGGCGCCAGTGTGCAATGCAAGTGTTTTAGTGTGAATTCCGCGACGTCTGTGCATAAAATTCTAAAATTAAGCAACTTTAATGCGCTTAATCGAATAATTGATATTCGCGTATGTGCAATAAGTGTTCAAAGTTAACAATACATATCGTAGAAAGTGTGTGGCAATAGTATTGCCAACTGGCCAACGGCGTAGCCAAGAACAACAATAACAAATTGTCGCCCGAGACGCCTTCGAAGCGCAAAACGGGAACGGAATCCAACAACAACAGCAACAATAAATGAACAGCGGCCGAGGCAGCGACAGCGGCATCGGCAGAAGCAGCACCAGCAGCAGCGCTGAGGTAATTTTGCTATTTTTTATGTAGCTTTTGTTTATTTTTATTATTGCCCTGTTACATGCGTGTGTGAGAGAGTGTGTGTGTGTGTGTGTGCGTGAGTGGTTTTTCTTCATGTGTTCGTGCATAGTTGCTCTATTTCTGTGTTGACTGCACAATCTGGAGACTGAGACGCTGGCGCTTCTCCCCAATAAACAGTTATAGTTGTGTGAAAAAATGTAAAACGCAAAAACAAAAAAAAACAGTGTGAAACGCTTTGCGTTTTCTGCTGCTTCTTCTTCTCGTGCTTTGCTGCCTCATTCGAGTGGCTTGCGCTTTTTGCCTTGTCTCTTTTGTGTTCACATTCGCGTCTTTGTTTTGCCGGCTTCAATGCGACGCCCTTTTCCAACATGAAGTCGCATGTGCAGCTGGTCCCATTGTCTGCTCTCTCGCTGCGGCTCTCCCACCGTACGCTGGTCGTGCTTTGTCGCTCTCTCTCATTCTTATACAATTCCTTTTGCAAAAACATTAAACAAAATATGCATATTCGCATATTTATGGCTTTGTGACTGGCATTGTCGCAGTTTTAATTGTTTTATTTGTTTGTTGGAACATTAATGTTTTATATGAGCAGAAAATAACTGTAAACCGCAGCCATTAGAACTGCAGCCACAAACTCTTTCCACTAAACATTTGAGCAACCTGTTGCCAGTTGAACTAGTTCTGATTAGCATCCAATTGGACAGATCATTCAACTGTTGCTTTTTAGTATTTATTGCAGTGGCTGTTGCGATAGATTTATAAGAATCCAATTAGTTGAGTTCGCATAAGAGTTTTGGTAGATAGAATCAGAAAAGCAGTGCACTTTTTAGAAGCAGTGCAACTGCTTTGTCTGGTTATTAAAAGTTATCGATAAGTTATTTAAATTTAAAACTTTTCCGTTTTAATTACTCATTTTTCCTACTTGTTTTCCGCTTTAATTGTTTGTATTCACGCTTGTGTCCAATTAAAATTCATATTTAAAAAAGAACTAAGTTTTTCTTTATTTTTTTTAAGCATTTCTAGTTTTATTTGCCATAATTAATGAGTTGTTGTCGTGTTTGTTAATGTTGCTAGTTTGTGGCGTGTTGTTGTCGTTGTTGCCACCACCGCATTCGGTGGCACAGTGGCTGTTGAAAGTCCACGCTCCACACTTTGCTGACACCTGTTGCAGTTATTCATTTGTATACTTTTCCACCGCACTGTGTGCTCCCTCATATTAAATAAACGTATATATTTTTATAACATCTTGTTTTATTTTTTTTTGGTTTTTGGTTTTGTGTGCACCAATTAGTTGTTCTTGGCATAGTTTTATTCGGCTTTTCTTGAACATTGCTCATTTAAGTAATCACATAAATTATAACACACAGATTATGAAATGAAATAGTTGAGAATTTTCCAATATTCTATTTTCCATCAGGGCAACTGTCGTCCATTGTCTTTTCATGGTGACAGCTCGAAAAAAATCTGTTTTTAATTGTCATCATTTTTTTGAGTAAAAAGATAAAAACCTTTTTAATCATTTTGAGACTGGTGTTCAGGGAAACAAGTTCAACCCGCTAAAATTTGGGCCAATTTCGTTAATTTCTTAGTTTTTCTGCTGCTTGGCAACTCTGGCTTCTGTTTTCTCCAAGTACGGCTTGGTTACATCAATGTCAATGCAACAAAATGATTCCTTTTGCCACTTGATGCAACATTGTCGCATTGCCTCAAGTTCGTAGAGACATTTCTGCTCCTGAAACTTGTTGCTCTGCAGACACTTTTCTATGTTTCTTGCACAGGGTTTGCAGGGGTCCTTAAGAGGATTGGACATGGGTCTAAAATGTTTAAATCGTAGTCAAAAATAAACACGTAGAAATATTAAATTTGAGTAGAGAAGACGTGATAGAGTAGACAAGTTTTTCTTAAATAAACAGAGTTGCCAGCTGTTTAAATTAATTGTAATGAAATTAAACTACAAAAGTCACTATTTGACTAACAATTTACATTTTAAGCCTTTATGCGAGAAACACATAAATTAAAACCTTCAGAGTTGCCACCCATAATAAATATTGGCTTATTTCTGAAGAAAACCCATGAAAACTTGGAAAAATAAATGAAAATAATTTGGAAAAAATGTTGCAAGCTAATGTTTAATTTGGCAAATTCGCTAAAACTGCCAGCTAGCCAACTAGCCAGCATTTTAGCCGTATGCAACGATATTCGCTGTTTGTTTATAGCCTTTTTCTAAACTGAATGCTTAGCCATTTCGTCATTATAAAACGACGTCAAGTCGAGCAACTTTTCGCATAGTGAAAAATGTTTTTCAATTTCCACCCACGCCCACGCCAAGACAAAAAAGAAAGAAAACTTTTACGGCCAATCGAAAGAAAGAAAGAGAAAGCTTCAGTTCTGACGCGCTCGATTTTTTTTTTTTTTGTTTTAGTTTCTGCTCTCTGGGTGATCTTTTCTTATATATTTGTTTTCCTCCAATTTTCATTTGGCGTTTTTTATGCTACTCGCTTTTATAATTTATAATGCACAGCAAAAATGTAGAAAATATATAGGTAGAACTAGTTGGGCAGGCTCTGAGTGGTAGAAATCGACTTGTATAGACCCAGTAGGTCCGAAAACATTTTGCTTTCCTACCCAGGACTTTCTTAGCCAGTCTCTTTTAAGCATTAACTTCTTGAGCTGCTGTAGACACCCTTTCCAGATTGTGTGTACAGGGTCTTAAATAAAATAACATAAATGTTGTTGCTCCTCCTGTTGCCTGTGCAACAAATAAGACATTCAGACAACGAAGCACAGTGGGCCATAAAGATCGCCGTCCCACTCATAATTCATAAGCCAAAAACTATTTGCAAATTTTATTTCAACTGACCCTGGATGAGGTGCTTGACAGCAGCACAAAAAAGCAACAACAATAAGTACAACAACAACAACAATTATAATGATTGCTTAATGTCGTTGCACATATTTTTTTATGTTTTCAAACATGTGCACAATAAATTTGTGCCCCCCAAAAGCTGTGCCATAATTTTGCCAGCCTCCTTACCTCCCTCTTCTCCCTTTGGGTGTTCTTTGTCCCTGACATTGCCTCATGGGGAAAAATAAAGAAGCAGCAGGAAAAATGTGTGTGTTGATTTTCCTGTGTGCAGTTAGTTTTAACTAGACAAAAACTTGTGACCAAACTGACAATGTGCAAATTAGTTGTGGAGGCTGAGAAGCTAACACGCCCACACGTAGCCCACCGCCCACTGTTCTCAATAGGCTGGGCTGCGTCTCTCGAGCCCCCTTTTACAGTGCCCGACAGCTGTTGACGTACGACTTTTGACTATGCGCCCAATTTGGCAATAAATTTCAAAAATTATATTCTCAAAAATCTTTTCACATGTCGTGCACAAAAATTTTTGTCGCTAAAACCAGTGGGTGAGGGGTGGGGGGAGGAGGTGGAGGTGGAGGGGACATTGTAGGGGAATGACAAACAACAACAATAAAAGCCAAAGCTGAGTCAATTTTCTTATTTTTAGTTGCTTTTCATTTCTGATTGGAGATGTCTTCGGGGCTTTGGGGCGTCGAGGGGGCGTGGCAATCGTTTGATTGCGATTTATTTTTACCAACGCTGCGCTCAAAATCTATTTTCTATATATCTTCCACATATTTTATTGAATGCCCGTTGTATATAGTCTGTTTAAATCATCTTAAGCTATATATAACTTAATTATCTGTCTGATTTCTAAATTTAAACTGCCAATTTACTTCAGCTACCTTTAAGTTATTAGAAGAGAGAGAGAGAGAGAGAGAGAGGGAGAACTGATCGATAGAGGATTCTCTTTGATTAGTCATTCAGGTCTTTAGTTTTATTTAAAACAATCGTATAAATTATATTTGTTGTTATCGTTAATTGGTTTCTTAACAGCGATCGACGATTTGCGAATTTGTTTATGCGAATTTATGCAAACTTTGGCCGAAAGTTGTTTAAAACTTTGTTCATTATGTGCAGTAGTTGGTAGAGGGTTTGATAGAACTATGGAAAGATGGGTATAATATCGAAAGAGTTTGAATCGATACTTTAGACTAAAGCCCACTAAATTGACTGTCTTTCTGCACAGATCTTCCCGTAGTAAAACACAGGCTATCTACCAGTCTAGCACACCCTATGCACTTCACTCTTACTTGCTTCTTCAAGGTCGTTGTCTGTTTGTTATTGCCGCTTAGCAAGGATTTTCATAGTTAAGATTGCTTTGGCCAATTGCCAAATCTTTAGTACATACTATTATAAATCTTCCAAATGCTTCGACTTTAGTTAGATAACAGAGAGCTATATTAACTATAAATACCTACACTCTTAATTAATTACTAGTCATAAAGATTAGCAAAGGTTGTGGCTTATAGTATAAACTAGAAGAATTTGAATTTTCACTCAATTAATGCCAGTTTTCTAAATTGTAGTCTTCTGTTAACAGCATGTTAGTTAACAGCGCCGTAGGCTGTTGTTAAACGGCCTTAACAGCGCTGCCAACTTAATTAGAAATAAAATAAAATCCAAAAAGAAATGTCTTTGAAACCGAAAGTTAAGAAACTACCTTGATTTGACTTGCGTCAAACGGAAACTATTGTTAAAATTTCACCTGAAAATTCAATTTATGCCAGGAAAATTCGCTAATTGCTTGCGCCTTGACCCACAAACCCAAAAAAACTCAGGACACCAAACGTTTAACGGAACTCAAATGCCGTTTAGAGCACTTGCGGCGTAGGGTGCACTACCGAAAAGAACGAGAAAAGAAAAAACAAATCAAACGCGGAGCATAGAAAACGAAAAAACTTTTTTTCGATTTGAAAACTTTTCGAAAACGTTTTCGAAACGATCTCTCGCGCTCTCTGTCCGTGTGACGTGCTCGCTGCTGCCTGTGATTTTCGAAAACATTTTCGAAACTTAGAGCATAAGACAGAGAGAGAGCGCGTCGGTTGTTTTCGAAATGTGAAAGTTCATTGTTTCATTGAGGAAAAACGGTGAAAAAGTTTTTCGGTCGCGCCGACGCCAAATTATCTAACAGTTTGCGTTGCGTTGAGAACATTTCCACGCTCTTTTCTCGATTCGAAGATGCTGTTGCCTGGCTACGGTATATATATATGTATACGATATTTTCGAAAATTCGAAAACGTTGCACGGCGGAGGCTGGCTGGCCGGACCGTGTGTGCGTCTCGGTCGGTGGTGTGTGCTCAGTGGTCTCTGCGGAGGTTTCACGTTTGAACGTCTCGTAAAATTTTCCACGGAAAAGCGCAATGTGAAAGCCAAAAGAAACTAGAAATAGCCACGTCGTGACGTCCCCACAGCACAGACTAGTAGAGTGACACTGACAGCCCAAAAACGAACTCAGTTCTGCTAAAGATTTCGAATATTTTCTGAAGCTAAAGAAAACGCACACTGATCCTGTGTGAAAAGGTGGAAAATTACGACAAAAACCTGTGCAGAAAATGCTGTTAACATTCCAGAAACTAAACATAATCAAAAGAAAACAAAAGAAAAGTGTTGAAAAGATTTTTGCAGGTGGTTTTTTGAAATTCTGTTATTTTTTTTAAAGAAACCCCGACGAACATTAGACAAACTTTGCGCTTTGATTCCTTGCTCCCCCTGCACCCCCTAAAAATTGCGTGTCGCGAGTGTGTGTGTGTGTGTTGTGCCCAAATGTCGTGAGGAGTCCAGCGCAGTAAAAAAAGTGAAGCATACCGGACTGCGTGTGTGAGTTTGTGTGCGTAGGAGAAACTGGAACTGGAACCGGAAACGGAAGCGGTCAGGGTACCATGCCGATCATTGTCGATGCCAGCAACGATGAACCACCCGCAAAATGTTGCAAATATTGTGAGGGTATGCCTAGAACTTATACACACTCTAAAATACCTACTAGACGTAGTATATACTCTAATTGATCGAAGTTCACTAACCCAAAACAATAGGGAAATACGCTTACAATACGGTTGTGCTTTGTGTTCTTCGGTAATTAACTCGCTGGCAAATCCAAACATTTTGGATTCCCAAAACATTTCAATCTGATTTGCTTTTGCTTCTTGCTACAATTGAAAGATTTATGCGTAATTTACTTGCGCTCACGCTCACTCCCTGTAGCTCTCTCTCGCTCTCCTAGTCTCTCTCACTTTCTCTCTCTAGCTCTCTGTGAGTCAGTCAGTCATTGGGACGGCACTTGACTGTCTTGACTGGCATTAACTTTGTGCCCCCGAGTTTGGCTCTTAGTTTTGTTTGTTTTAAATTTTTCAGTTGTTTTTCCTGTTGTTGTTGCAAAGGAACGCCAGCAATTGTTGTTGATCTTTGTGGGTGAGGGGATGCTGGGTGGATAGGGAGCTGCGGGCACTTTGTTTTTCCTGCTTGGCTGCCACTAAAAAGCCGCTGACGTGTCTACTTAAAATTTTTGAAATCATGACAGCCAAAATACCGGCCTCTCTGTAGGCCTCCAAATTAGCCCAACAAAACCCAGAAAAAAAAAAAATATTTTTATAATTTATAAAAACTTTGCAATGTTTTAAAATATTTGTTGCTTGTTTCGGTGGCCGGAAATGTCAAAACATTATCAACAAAATTAATTATAGTAGCTTTAAAAATAGTTTAAACTTTTCTTCGAGTAGGCTCCTTAAAATTGGATAGTTTCTTATATTTATTTAAGCAATTCATTTAATTTGTTTTTAAAGTCATTATACATTGTTTGCTATTTAGTCGCTTTAAAGTCACTTTTAATGCTAGATTAACCCATTTCAGCACTATTTATTTGCTAGCTTTAGGCCAAAAGATTTAGTTTTAGTTGTAGTTTAGTGTTTGTTGGCCAAGTTGTTGCCACAAATGCGGGCAGAAAGGGATTTAAACCATGCGTTTGGCACGCGCTCAATGTCAGTGCTGCCTCTCTCTCCTGCTCAACCACTTAAGCCCTCTCTCTGTCTCGCTCTCACTCTGTCTCTTTTAGTACCGCCCGCTAACGAGCTGTTAATAATATATATGTAAATACACTCGTACTTTTGCAACAATGTAATTGCAAATATGCAAATAATTTGCAATTATATAGTAGAATCATGCTTAATAATGTGCGGTAAATTATGACTAATAATGAATGCCATAAAATCTGCAGACAGTCGACTAATTTAAAGTCGAATAAATTCAATAAAATATCATGTACAAAATACAAATTAAATTAAATTTCTCAAGTAATTTTTGCATTACATATTTAAATATACTAAACAGGTTAAAAATGTGTAGTTCATTCTAAAATATTTACAGAAAATTTAAAAGTATTTAAAAATACCAAAATAAATGCTTAAAATTATATTAAGTAAATTTAAAAGTATTTTTTTTGGACTTTTGCACATTTTTCTAGTACAACTTAAAGTCCATTTAATTGTCTTCTATTTAGCAGCTGCTCAAAGCCCATTAATCATCTGCTGTATTTGCCTTAAGGCAAAACAATAAAAGTTCAAATTTTCCGCCACTTTTCCGAGTACCCCGCCCCCGTTCTCGCCTCCACACAAAAGACAATCGGACTCAAAATCAAACGCATTTAAAAATAAATAAATTATTGTAATACCTAGAATTGATCACACTAAAAAGCAGGCAATAGCCAAACAATAACAACTAAAATGAGACAGAGAGAGAGAGAGAGAGAGAGTGGTAGAGAGAGAGAGAGAGGGAGACTCGTAAAATGTCTTGTTTACAACAAGGCGCATTGTTTACAAATAGTTCGGAAAAGCCGCTAGAAAAACTCATTTCTGTGGCTCAAATTGGTCCCAAAAGCCTTGACACTCTTTCCGAATTGTGCTCGTTGTTAATTTTACTATATTGTTCCTATCGATATATATATTTATTATATATCTAATTTGTGGGCGACTTGCAGTTTTGTCAAGAAGAATTTTTATTTCTTCTTTTGCTCATTTTTTACGACTTTTTTATTTGCATGCAGAGCAGCGTACTGTGCTCTAAATAAGCTGCTGTGCGACAATCCACAGCCACAGCCACAGCAGCAACAACAACCACAACAACAATCATAACAACAATAATAAAATCAAATTTAATGAAAGCCAAATGAGAAATAAGAGGAAAAGGGCCGCGTTGTGTTTTCCTTGTTTTTGTGGCATTTTCTGCCTTTTTTATGGCCATTTTCAATGTAATTTTTAGTGTTGAGTGGGGCACAAGGTGTTGTTGTGTGAGTGTTGTTGTTCTGTGTGTGTTGTTTGTGCTCTTAAACACTTTAAGTAAGTGTCGCAGCTGCTATTTTTAGCTGCCTGTCCCCAAACGCCTTCCTACTCCTCCCAGTTTAAACTTTACACGTTTTGATTATTTATTTAATTGGCTTTAAATGTGGCATAATTGTGGAAATTTACCAGTTTGGCTATAGTTTCATTGCTGGAATTATACGAATTATAATTTGATATTTTTCTATAGTATTTTTCCACATTTTTCGCTTTCTTCGCTGCTTCTTTCTATCGATTTCGCATTTGTTATGCGCTGTCTATACGGAAAATATATCGACACGTGTTTCACCTGATCGGAAAATTCGACCGCCTGCGTGGAAAATGATTTGTGCTCGCTTTTATAATTGAAACAATAAATTTATGTTTAATCGACTTTAAACTAAATATTTGAGTTTGCGCTTTACATGAAATATGAGGTGAAAAATGTTTAGGTTGTTTAAAAGGGAAAGGAGTATGAATTCTATAAATTTAAGTGGCATAGCTTTTATTTAATCTATTTCCAACTTTATTCCTGTCAATTTCTAGTAGTTTTAGCTTAGAATTGAATATGGCAGTTTTTTAGAAAGCTGATGAAAATTAAATTAAAAAATCCCTTTGCTTTTTTGGACACTCAGTTTGAAATTTGCCGCTGGTCGCTGAACGCTCAACAAAGTAGCAAATAAATTTGCACTTGCATCATCAGCATCAGCAGTGGCAACAAGAATCACTAGCAGGCAAGACTGTAGAGCTGGCAGGGCGGTATTAGACCCTGTAATTGTGCTGTAAAACAGTACTAAAAACATTTTTGTGTAACTTTTGGGAGTGTTGAAGACACGAAAGTCCTTAGAAAATCTAAGGATGTAAACCCAATAGACTTCTTCCATCTTTTTGCATGTTTCCCCTCAAACAGAGCAGACTTCTTGTCGCTCTTGAGTACAGGGTCTTACGCGAAACAACTTTCATGGCAGCCAGGCCGTCGTGTTCAATTGTTTTTGGCCTAACTGCGCGCCAAAGTGTGAAAAACATGCCGCAAAATTGCCGAAAAGCCACACGCACTCACACACACACACACGTAGAGTACACAACAGTACACACACTTACACACACACATGTACACGTCGACACATGGAAGCTGTTGTTTCTGTTTTGTATTTTGCCCATTTTTGTAGTCAAATTTCGTTTTTGTTGGCTGTCTGAATCAGCCGCGTCTCGCTGACGTCTTTTGGCCGTACAACGTGGCGTATGAATAATTTTGTTGTTTTCAGTTTTGCGCAATGTTTACACACACACACAACCACACGATGTGCGAGGCAAAGTCAAAATTCATGTAAAACGCTGTGTCGATTCAAATTTGAAGGAAATTATTACGGTTTGGTTTGATTTTTACGGGGCGGTTACGAGCATTCCTCCATTGTCCGGTAGTGAGTGATCGAGAATCGGGAATCGGGTATCGTTAGCTTGTGCATTACTTTTGCATATTGCAGACATATGTTCTCCAAGTTTTGTCAGTACTACAATATTTGAGGGCGAAAGCGTTTTGTTCCACGATTTGCTGCCACGGAATTCGCCGGAAAAAATCCGAATCCCAAATGAAAAGCTCACGCATTTGTGCAAATAAACAAAAGGGAGCAATGGCGCAAGAGTACAGAAAGAGAAAGAGAGAGAGGGAGAGAAAACTGTAGTAGAAACAGTTATTGCATTCTAGTTTACGTAGAGAGAGACAGTGATAATCTGGGCAATCTGCAGGTGTGTTTTCTGCTGCTTTTTCTTCTACACTTTTGGCTTTTATTATTTTTCTATTGTTTTATGTGTTTTTAAATTCTTTTCATTTCGCTTTCTGTATGCTCACTTATTGAACATTATTTATCTTGGCAATTACCAAGTGCTCTCAGTAACATGTGTGTGCTTACCCCTCACCCTTTGTCTCTGCCCAGTTGCCATTGACTAAGGTCGTTTTTCATGTTTTTCTCATATTTTGTATAAATCTTCAACTGTTTCTCTTCAATTGCATTTGACTGTAGCGACGTTTTATTGATATGGAATTCCATTTTCCATCCCTTTTCCATTCTTGCAACAATTTGTATTCATGGCCGACGAGTTTGAGTCATGGCTGATGTAGCATGACCATTCCCAAGTTACCCCTTTTCTGTCTTCCCGCCTTCCCTTCTGCAAGGCGTAGAGCGACCTTGATTTTGAACTCGTTCACTGCCGATTGCAGCATTAAAATTAAGGCCAATGCCTGAGTTATTGCTACGACTTTTGGCCCACAAATATTTATTGAACTTGACTCTTATTGAGCGAGGGTTAGTTAATGTGCTCCATTTGTTTTAAGGGCTTTTCTTTAAGCAGCTTGAAGACACTTGACGGTTCATATTTATGCAATTTCCACTTAAACTCCATGAAATTACTCTAGACACATATTAAATTGATTATCTGTAATATTCAGATTTTAAAACTAATATTAACTGTAACGTAACATGACTCAAAAGTGCCTAAAATCAGTCAACACGCAACTCAAAAGCTCTAGCCATAAACTGGCGTGATTTAACTAGCCATCAGCTTAAAGCTAATTGGCCATTTAACGCCAAAGTTGATTTGGAAAGTGCCAGAAGAATCGGGTTGATTAAATTAAACGCTTGTTTTTATTTTTTAGTAGGTTATGCATCATCGCATTTAGTTGAGATCTCACTCATGCCACAGTTATTCAAGCAACCCACATCACATTTACACCCACAAACACAAGCACACAGCGGCACACCTACGTCACACACACGGACACAGGCACAAAAACACATACACTCCGGCGCACGCCTCATTAGAACACCTTTCAGTTTGCTGTGTAATTTTCGCAACATTTTTAATGGCGTGCGGGGACATTTTGGCACTCGAGTGACCGTGTGGCAGTCACCGCCCCCCTCCCTCGGGGAAAACGCACTTGCGTCGCACGCAAAAACTATTTAGAGAAGTGTCAAGAAATGTCTGCATTGGCGTTGCTGTTGCAACAATTTCAGCAACGTTGTCAGGCCCGATGTTGTTGCTACTGTTGGCGTCTTGTGTCGACAACACAGCTGTGTTGCTGCAGTTGCTGCACACGCGCCTGCCACGCCCCAAATGACCGTCTTATTTGCCACATTTTGGTCGTTATGCGGGCGGTCGTTGATAAATTACAAAACATTGCGCCGGCTATTTTAAATGTGGCATAAAATTTGCATTTTATATTTCTGATATGTATTTTTAAAACCAACCAAAAATTTGCCGCTGCGTAACGCTGTCATCGTATCGAGGTTGAGTATCCTCAGCGGCACAGAGTCCCCTTATTTTTTTGTTCAACAAAAAATAGAAGAGAAAAAAAAAAACGAGTCTAATCTTCCACACAAAACGTGGGCGTAGTGCAAACTGTGTCACATTGCTCATTAGCTTGGGTGCATGAAGCATTTCTTTATTCTAAATAACAAACGCACACAAGTAAAACAAACAACTTAAAATTAAACAAAATAGCAGAAAACAGCCAGAGAAAGAGCAAAACGAACTTTGAAAAACAATTGCTAAACCAAAAAAAAAGTGGGCAAAAAAATTAAAACAAAATCGAAAGAAAATTTGTCATTTTGCGTTTGCGTTGCGTTTGTTTGTTTGCCGTTTTTCTGATTTATTTTCACTTTGACAAATGCACAAAAATTTGACCATGGCACGTCAAGAAGTGTGGTCATTGTATTTTTAATGCCACTTCGATATAGATAAATGGCCAACAGGCGTCTTTATTGCAACCTCTCCCAGTGGAGCAGCTACTTGCCTCTGTCTTGTCTCCCGCCAGCCACACCCCCCTTTTGGACCCGCCTCTTTTCTGTTTGCTGCGTCAATATCGTGATATGACTGTCTAATTAGCAAGCACGATAACTCTCAGCTAATTCCGAACGATATGAGATTTGCGCACTTAATTGGAATTATAATCCTTTGAGCTGCAAATGGGGAAATCTTTAGTGAACCAAATTAAATAGAGCTATTTCTGTGGACCTCTAAAGGATGAGCTTTAGCTGATGTGGGGACACATCCTCCTTTGTAAACAAAAAGTGTTGAAAAACTGCAATAAATGAAAGCTTCTTTTGATATGTGTGCTTTAAAAGGAGCTAAAGTATATTAACATTAGAATAAGGTTCACTTTTGACCTTAAAGGTTATAGTGTTAGTAGTGTTAGTAAAGTAAAGTTTAGTTAACAGTAGTTTGTCAGCAGCGATATTAAGTTTAACAGTACCTAAACTAGTGTTGTACACCAGCCTGTGCTCCTTAACAGTTAACTATAAAATGAAGTTATAAAAACATCGATATTTGCATAGCCTTACAGTACAAATTCTTCAATTTAACGAGTTTTTTACGAGAGTTTTTACAGCTCTGCAACAAAATTGATTACGCAGTGCTGTAAACTGCTGCTTTAAACTAGCAATAAGTGTTGCACAACTCTTGATTTAAGAAGAGCTGTTGTGTGAAGCAAATTTAATAAGAGTTTTAATTTAATGAATGTTTTTAAAGTTGTATAACGTATCAGTGTATCAGTTTTATGAGCACTCTAAGCGCACGCAAAGCTATTTCCTCCGTTTTTCATTGTTGCCACATCCTGCGTAGTTTGAAAAACTTTGTTTTCATTATAAATTGTTGCTAAAATTGTGGACCTGGAGTAAGTGAATTCAGTTTGCCAAAGTTCAAGTTACCTGCAATTAGTTGGGCATAAATTTAGAGCCTAATAGAAGTTGCATTCCAATGGGATTTCATTTCAAAAGTTGTGGAGAATTTTGCGACTAGTTTTCCCTTTGGCTTTGCTTAGACTGAGGCAATTAAACGCGAGGCCTTTTCAGCTGATAACTTTATTATTTCCAGTGAAGTACAACAACAGCTGTCTGGGGACTTGGGATCTGCCCTGTATATAGTTGGTACATATATACAAGTATTAATAACCAGAAATTGTCAGGCACTTGATGTGGGTCAAACATGGCAAATAGTCAGAGACGGCGCTGCAAAGACCGTATAGAGAGTCTATAAATAAAGCAGTTTCAGCTGAAGTTGGAACAGGTGCATGCCGCAGTGTGGCACGTTGCAAAAGGGCGAGACAGGGTGAAGTGGAGTGGCAATAAAGTTTGCTGTTTTATGTAGAAGTTGTTGCCTGTTTTCTGCTGATTTGCGTACAAGTTTTCGTTGACCCTGTAAACAGCAAAGGAACACTATTAATGTATGCATCGTACAGGGTCTCTAACAGTTCACGTGTTCGTTGTAATTTCTGCAGGGCTCAACTGGCCAAAAGCACTTCACTATTTGATTCCTTGCACTCTGAACTTTTCACATTGCAGTTTGCAGTTTTCAGTTTGCCGTACTCAGTTGGCAGTTTCCACTTTTTGCATCTGTCAGAGCACAAAATTACATTCTACTTTTTAGCATTGGCAGTGGAAAATCTGCTACGTGGCATCAACTTTTCAATTTCTCACACAAATCCCACTTCTAACACACTTCGCACACACTTGCACGAAGAGCATGTTTGGACATGTCACGACAATGCAATCAACATAAATACAAATCCCAAAACTATTTCTAATGTTGAGGTCGCCACTTGCAACCAGAACTCAGTTTGTGTTTGCTGTTGTCTTAATGGAAAAGTTATACCCAATTTCCACTAACCCCTTTTTCTCTACTGTCAACTTAAAAGGTCATAAAAAACAGTTTTCCCTGGCCAACTGGGCGTATGTGCAACGTCGCTGTCACTCTCGCTCTAGCGCCATCTATCGCTTAAGCCCCTAAGTTGAACTAAGCTGCCCATTCACGCCCACATTGTACTCCATGGGCCTCTTAACAACCTAAACTTTCCACAGCTTAGAGAGAGCGAGAGTGAGAGAGATCCCCCAGCTCGACAGTGAGCGCTTGAAATTTGCATACACAATTTTGCTGTAAATTAAAACATTTCGTGGCTTGTCCAATGTGGGAATTATCCATGCACAACGTGCTCATTTTTCATTTTCTATACTTTTTTAACCTTTTTTTGTGCATTGTTTGAGTCATGCTAAGAATTTTGTAACGATTTATTTATATATTTAATTAATACTGCTTTAAAACTGCAGCTACGTGCTTAAATATGATAAGAATTTTATGCGCTGTATTTATTGCAAACTTTAAGCTATAAACATGTTAACTGTTTTATGAGTAGAACAATGGGTAATTAGTTTTTTAAAAATAGCTTAAAAGTGTTGTAGAAAGCTGCTAATTTCTAGCTGTTTCGATTTAAAAATCATAACAGTTTAAAGTCACTTTATTTTGGCTAATAACTTAACTCCTTTGCCACATTTATGGCCACTTTCAGAGCCTTTGGCACGTGTGCAAAGCTGCTGGCTTATGATTGCTTCATTGTTGTGACCATTTCTGCTTCATTTTCTGCTTGAAAGTTTTTGCAACTGAAAAGGTAAACACTGCAGCTGGTTTAAGCCTGGTCAAGACAAGCAATCCTGTATAAACACACGCGTTAAGTTGATCAACAAAGCGTACGCCTTCAGGCAGCTATCCTTGTTGATTTCGGTTGGGTTTTTCGGCAAGTATTTGGCCAAAATCGCTAGAAAAAATAAATATGCTCAGACTTGAAGAGTTTTGGCTGTTTCACAGCTAATTGAAAAACGTTTCCTGACAAAATCCGAAGAATGTATTTGAAATCGTTGAACTTTGTGCTCGATAATGGCAGACCGTGCCACGCCCTCGCGCCTCTGCAGACACACTTTGGTTCATTGACATTTTGGGCAATTTGTTGCCATTAGTGTGAAGGCGATTTTCAGCCGTTTTGGCCGTTTTGTGTCCTCATTTGAAAGCAAACAAATAAATATGAAAATTATGGAAAATTATGGCACGCAGCAAGCATAATGAAAATGTAACTCGGCAGACAAGCAGGCCACGCCCACAAAACCGCACACGCCCACTGAATTCAAGGCGCCAATGTATAAACTTTTGTGCTGATTCTTTCACTTGGCGGTTGTTGTTGTTGCTGTGGTTTCTAAATGGCAATTAACACATTTTGGTATTGGATTTTTGATATTGAATTTTGGACTTTGTGTGAGAAATGGGGAATGGGAAATGGGGACTCACATGATGCCCATATTTCGATCAATTTCCCATTCGATTCGTTTGCGAGTTTTGCCACCTTGCGTTTAATTGATGTCCATTTGAGCCACGTTAATGTTATGTGGAAATTTCTTAGTTTTTTGCGCATAAATTGATTATTTTTCACTTGACTCTTTGTTTAGTTTTTCATTTGTTTTCGCTTGTTTTCCTCCGACTGTCTGACTTTTTTATTGGTGTGCGCATTTCCCATTTCCCATATCCATTTTGTTTACATTTTCTTGATGTTTTAAACTTAAACAGTGACTACTCACTACTAAATTGATAGTGCTTTAATTCGATTGGCACTCGGCATTGTTAATCGCTTGAAATTGATTTGAGTTGTCGGAGATTCGACAATTTCATATAATAATCATAAATTCAGAATGTTCTTCCATTTATTTTTAAACCAATTTCTCACTCGTAGTTTTTATATCAACTTTATTTTATTATTTATTTGGTTGTGTGTGTGTGTTAAAGAGTGTGTGAGTGTGTGACTGTGTCACTGTGTGAGTGGCATTTTATGCTTGTATTTGCTTGTCAGGCTTTTTAGAATTTATGTTATGTTTTTCACATACATTCTTTGGTTTTGTCTGCTGCCGCTTTTTATTCGCTTTTCAGTATATTTTCAGATACCCTGTACTCATAAAAACTACAAGGCGGGTATGCTTTTGTACAGAGCTGCTTTTCAGTTCGGACTACTACGAAAGGTTTAAGAGTTCACATACCTTGTAGGGACTTCTCTGTATGTTCTTAGTGTTTGCTTTTGTCAGTATGCTATGTGATAAAGTATGCTATGTTTACTTTATCACTGTTCCAAGTACAGGGCATCTTTAAGTTAAGCACACCCGCCTGGATTATTCCTACGTGTTTTCTATATAAGAAAATCTTTCGCTTGATCGGAGCAGTGGCATTTCCATACATAAAACCCATACTTCTAGTCATGCCCATGGCTAGTCGACAGTCCCAGACAATCCCAGGCAGTTTCATTCGCATTCTCATTCACATTTTCCCCATTTCCCATTCCTATTTCCCATTTCCATTCCCATTCCCAGGTCGTGGCGCAACAGATTTCTTTTGGCTCCACACGCATTTGACTTTCAAATGAAGGACAAATATTGAATGGTCGAGCCAAGCAACAAACAAAACAACAACAATAAAACAAAGTGTGTGGCAGAAGGGGAAGGGTGGGCGGTGGGCGGGGCCTGTACTGTGGGGCTAAAGGGGCAGCTAGCATAATGTTGAGGGCGGACTATAAAAGTTTTGCAGTCGAATTTTCTTGGTTTTTGGTTATGGAGGTGTGTTGTGTAGGTGGCTGTGCATAATGTGTGTGTCTCACTCACTCTACAGCCATCTCTTTCACTCTCACTTTCAGTGCGTTTGTCGTTTTTATGTCGACTTTGTGCTTGTTTGAGGTTTTGAATATAAATTATGTGCGTAATTTGATTTTAAACTGTCCGTTATTGCCAGCTTCTTTTATGCTCTATGTCAGATTATTGAGAAATTTGTCACTAATAGAAAAAGGTTACAACAACTTGGTCAAGCAAATGCTTTTGGCCATTAAAGTTGGCCAACCCACAAAAGCTGCAAACTTTGCCAACAGCTCAAATTGAAAAATACACTAAAATTAGCATTTTATGGGAATAATTTAATTGATTTAAAACACATTTAAAAGTGTGTTAATTAATGTAGCTTTTTTTATTCTTATATATTTAATTTAATTTATTCTGCATCAACTTTTTCTTAATCTTTTGATTTAGTTTGAAATTTGTGCAGTTTTTTCTAGAATTTATTTGTTTTGAAGCGTATTTCCGCTTCGGTTTATATCACATTTTATTTGCTTTCGTATTTTTTATTAGATTCTTGATTTAATTTGAGTTTTGTGGTATATATTTTTTGTATTTTTTTGGGCGTTTTGTTCCCAAATAATTTTGTTTTGTTAAAAACTTTTTTAATGCGTTCGCTGAGTTTGCTTCGCTTAGTTTTTATTTATGAGGCACAGAGACACATGCATATATATGTATTTTAGACATACATATACTGAGAGCGGACTCAGACAAAGATCAAGAACTGCTGCCGGTCCGGATCGGGCAGCTTTATAAATAGATGGAGGCACTTAAGCCACAGCTCGCGGGGCAGCTACAAATTTTATCGACACGAGCCAACTGTCAGCCCAAAAAAGTAACGGCAGCAGCAGCAGCAGCACAACATGCAAATCTAAGCATTGTCAGCCATGTTGAGCCCCAAACGGCAAAAGTTTTTTAGCCCAAATAAGCACAAAAATACGCATGCCACGCACTTGTATCTCAAAGATACGCCGAACAGCAAATAACTTGGCACGCAGTCAGAGCGCAACGGTGGGGGGCAGGGAGACAGGGGCACTGACGTGGCCATGCATGAGCAAAGATTCTAATGCAATTTTACTTGCCACGTCCTACAGCTCCGTCCTCCTAGCCTTCTCCTTCCCCTTCATTCCCTCTTCGAGCCAAGAGGATGAGAAGTTCGGACGACTCACGTCTTTGTGCAGTTTTTGGTCTTGTTTATTTAGGACTCTCTTTGCATTAAAAAATGCACAGCATTTGGTTTGTCGTTTTCTTTTCTAGTCTTATGTCTTTTATCTCTTTAGAGGCCCTGTAATTGTAAAGGCAAGTAGGGTCTACATGGCTTGAATTAAGGTCTATAAACTATACAATCGAAGCTTATTACAGTTATGTCTTCATCAGAAGTTAGGTCTTCTAAACTGTGTACTGGACTACAGATTTTGTTCTTATTTGTATGTTATTGCTACAGGGTGTCTTTTAGCCCGCATACAGCTAGTTATTGTTATATTAGTGACTTGCCTTTCTTTGCTAGTTTCTGCTGCTTTCTGGCAATTAATTTGCTGGCTACATAAAATAAAATCCTGCCCATTTTCGACTTGAATTTGGCTTGTTTATTTGCTCGTTTGGTCAGAGAATTATTCGATCTACGAATATCTATTCGGTTTCTGTTTCTGTGCTATTCTCTGCTGTTTTCCCAGCCTTCTTTTTTTCTGATGCACATCAAACGACAAGACGCATTTTTGGCGTACTTGAAAGCACTTTCGAAAATAGCGCCGTATTTAGGTTTTAGGTCGTTTCAACCAAACGCATTCAATGCGCATCACTTTGACGTTTGCCAAGCTCTATAAAATACCCAGACACACAGTCAGTCAGTCTGCTAGTCAGTCACCCAGTCAGTTAGTTATTCAGTCAGTTAGTCAATCAGTCAGTTGGTCTTAGTTTTTTTGTGTTTTTGTTGCTGTGGCAGACACACAAATAGCTGCAAAGTCGCGATGTCAACAGAACAATTTCATATCTAGTCACAAATAGTTCTGTCACTCTCTCTCTTTTTTTGTCGTTCTCTTTCTCATTCGTTCTAAAATTCCCACAAAAGCACCAAAAAGACTCACTAAATCAGGCTGAACCAACTATTTTTTGTCTGTAAATATAAACAACATGGCGTTGCACAACACTAAACTGAAAGCTAACAATAGACAGTGTTGACAATGTTGGGATAGTTTTTTTGGGAAAGGGTTTAGAGTTGTGGCATGTGCTAGATGTCAGTTTCTTCTGTTCAGCTTGAAATCGGCTAAACTGCCAGCACTATAGAAATCATAGCGGCCTTCTGCAAAGCTACAGCGCAATCGAACACACCTGAGAAATCAATCAATCGATTTCCTCAACTGTAACAGACACAAGAGATAGTGTGTTTGAGCACTAAACAAGCGGGACAGAGAGAGGGAGAGAAGGAGAGGGGGAAACGCAGAGGGAGATAAAAAGAGATGGCGATGAATTTCAACAGTCAGCCGCAACATGTTGTCAACAAATTTAAACGATTGATAACAAAAAAGAATGAAATAAATGCTGACTAGCTGACTGTGGCAAATAATCGCTGGCAAAAAAAAAGTTTGCGTAGGCGGTGACTGCGGCATGTAAGGGGCGTGCTGTCAATTGTCAGGCAACTGCAGCACATGTAAATAACAACCGAAAAAAAAAGCGGAGAGTGGAAAAAACAAAAGAAAACAATAAAAATAAAAATAAAGCAGAATGTGCCATATATGTAAGCATGCAAGCTGGAAGGAAAAGCAGTGAAAATGGGGCAGCGTGTGAGGGAAAAGCGATGGCCAAACTGAAGCATAACTGAATTTCTTGTCAAATGCCTTTGACAGTCGCTGTCTTCAAAGTGAATGCAGCGCCCTCCATTTTGATTTACGCCGTCCAGCGAAAAACGTGGAACATTTTCACACACACACACGTACACTCACACAGCATGACAACACACCGCATGCCATGTAAATATTTGAAGTCAGGGAAAATTGTGTGTGTGTGGGAGTAAGGGGAGTGAGAGAAGAAACTGCTGACAACTGTTGCCCATATCCGTTTGGCCTTGTGCAATGACTCCAGAAAAAAGTTCAACAGTCTATATATGGCATAAGGGCAAGAAAATGTGGAAAATTCTACTACTTGTAAGATTTTTGGTACTTTAGCAAATCAGCTTAGATACTTAGTTAGAATGTGCGTGAACAAGTTTCGCGCTGGCAACTTTTACCCTCAATAATCGCCCTCCCCCGCGCGACGAAAGTTAACAAAAGTGGAAACTCACTCAGTCTTTCTCTCTCTCTCTGTCTCTGTCACTCACATTGCTTCCAAAATGCTGTCTTCTGTTTTTCTATTTTTGGACAAGATTTGTTGCGTTTTATTTTCCACATTTTCCGAATGAAAAAGAAAAACTTTTTTACCTTTGACGCAGCCTAAAGGTAGAAACCAACAAATAATTATAGATACATATATAGAGGTATATATAAAGATATATACTTGCGTTGTGTTGTGGAAAATGCTAGATGACTTTTACAGCACTTCGAGTGGGCGTGAATGTGTCCCAATTTCAGTTGACATTAGGCAAAGATGTATTAATCTTGCATTTTAATACGTTTTTTCACACAAAAAGTTTCTTGCCAACTTTTGACAATACTTGGCTTTTAGGTTTTTCATCTATAGAAAGGGTAAAGGTTGTGACTAGACTTGAAACTTTGTCAAAATTAAATGGATTTCCTTGGGGAAAAAAAACGAAAATTTCTCAAAAGTTGTGCTACTTTTTTTTGTACATTTTCTAAACTGCATAAAATGTGTTCCATAAATTTGCAGCGAGCGGACGATAATGTTGATGAGAAATGTGATTTTAATTAAAAGTTATACGAAAGAAATGCTGTGGAAAATTTTTAAATAAATGCGTTTGTCCGCAAAAATAAATGCGAAAATACAATAAATAAATTAAATGCTAATAAATTGCAAATGGAACGTAGAAAAAGACAATAATTTGTGGTTTGCTATTTGGTATTTTTGGCATAAACAATGATGATTAATGTTGTTAAATGCAAGAAACAAAGGCTCGCAGCTGAAACCCAAAAAAAGCAAAGATGAAAAGCTAAAACAATTGGCAAATGTCGCACACACATCCATCATAATCTCTCTAGGCAGCATACTCAGTCAGTCAATGAGTCAGTAGGTCTGTCAGTCAGTCAGTAAGTAGACAACTTTAAGGCGCAGTCGCTGAAAATGTCACAAATTTTGTGCAGATTTACAGGTTTTTAATTAATTTCATTCCATGCAGATTCATCAAAAACAGAAAGTCTCGATTTTCTCTCTCGCTTTTCCAGATCTCATATTTTACCATATGCAACTGTGGGCGTGGGCTGCTTTGGTTTTATTTTCTGTTCTTTTCCTACTTGTATTTATACATCTATTTATATTATTTTTATATTTATGCTCTTAATTTGCCGCATGTGTTAAATGCCGCTGCACTTTGGCTCTTTTCCCTCCCAAACATGTCAAAATTTTTCTAGCGTCATTTGCCATTTATTTTGTTTTTGTTTTCCTTTTCATGTTTCAGTTTTCCATCCATTTTTTTTTTGATAATATTTCGTTTTATTTGTGTTTTGTTTATTTATTGCATTTTCATGTTTCACATTTTTAAGCGTCGTCGTCGCATCTTAATTGAGTTTTTTATGCGCTGTTTTTTATAATTTATGTTTGCTGATGTACTTTGTTTTTGGCTTAATGGAGAATTAGTATTTAATGACTGCATTGCTGCCTGTAGCTGTGAATCAGTCGGGCCATAGGTGATAAGTGTGCCAAGGCTTAAGTCAGCATAATCTAATAAAATACACTCGCAAATAGCTTAAATCTCTATATAAAAACTTGGCTAAATTTCTTTGTTCTTTTAAACATTCTACACTTTACTATATCTGAAGATAAATTTGAAATCAAGCGGGTACGAAATTAGCTTTTATCATCATTGGTTTGGTCCTTCCTCTTCCTATGTCTCTTTGCTCTCCCGAGAGCACAATTCTCCTGACTATTCCCTTTGCCGAGTTTCTTAAAGGTTTTGATCGCTCTAGTTCACTGACCTCCGCACATAAATAAATCTGCTACTCATTACAATTTATTATGTTGAAAAATAAACATTGGTTTTACAATGTCTGCCTCTATTTTTCTATGATTGTCAAAATTTTAAGTATTAAACAACTAAAACAACTAAAAACAAATAGTTTGCCAGACGGCAGCTGTTTTGTATTTTGTTGTTTTTATTGTAGCAAAGCTTAAAATTTATTAATCATTATCAGCAGAGATTCTGAATGCTGAATGCTATGCCGTGTTAAGTATTTAGTTATTTTTTCCCTGATGCCGGCCGGTCTTTAGCAACATTTTGAGAAATTAGTTTATGGGGCCAGCAAAATTGATCTGTGGGCGTTGCGAGAAAATCCCATTGAAAATTTCTCATTGCGTTTCAAGGTTATGAAATAATAAAAGAACAATTTCGTATGAGGAAAGAGGAAAAGTTATTTTATATATACATCTATTTCTCTTGCCCACCTGTAGGCCACAAATAACAATGGGGAAACTGTGATGTCTAAGCCAAAGTCGACAATAACTTAAAAGCAAATCATAATATATAGAACTTAAAGACTTCACACACACTACAAAATACTTTAATGACCCTCATTTTTGTCAGCGCAAGAAAAAAAGAAAAGCCAAGAAAAATAGCATTAAAATTGCTAGAGAATATTTCTAAATATTTGTATTTAGCGCAAGTTAAATAATCAGACAGATTATGCACACGTTATAAAAATAAAAATAACAAAAGCCAAAAGGAAAAAAAGCGCTCGCATAAGCGACAGCGGCAGCAAAATAGCCAAAAATAAAAGCTAAGAAACAGCTTGCAAATATTTTAACGCCATGCCAAAGTCAAACTATCTCTGTCTATTGTTCTATCTCTCTCTCTGTCTTTATCTACCACACTCTTTGGCCTTTCTTTCGCCTCGGAAGAACAAACACCTGTGGCACAATATAATGCGAATAAATCGCATATTTGCTACGTTTTCCAATCGCATCTTTCACTTTGCCACTTCAACTACTGCTAGTGTGCAAAAATGTCAGAGTCTTTGAGTCCTAGACACCCACATGCAACATTGTGGCACTTACAGCTGCTTGAAATTTGTTGTTGCTCCAACCAAGTGCATCAAGTGGCGCTGATCGCTTGATGGCTTTCCTCTCATCTGTATTACGCTGCTTTATTGGCTAAAAGTGGCTAAAAGCGACGCCATTTTGTTGTGCTTGGGTTTAAAATCATGTAAATGGTTGAGGTACCCTAGCTAAGCGGGCAAGCGGGTAGATTGGTGCCACTAAAGTTTATTTTACTAACAGTTGGCTTCTTTTAAGCTTTAAGTCTTTAAGTATTAAATTTCGGCTTAACTGATATCATTATTTTTCTTCACCGCTTTTCTAGCACATCTAACTGGTCTATCAGCGCAATCATCCACCTCCTTGCTGCTTATTACCAGAGTTAAGCGCTTAAATGATTGCATTTTAAATCTCATCTAATTAATAAAATTAAGTCAAAAATTGTCATGGCGAAAATGTTTGCAAGGCTTGTTGTTGCTTATGCCACCCCCACAGTGGCTCTACAGCACCCCTACAGCCCCCGTCCGCCCCTCACCTGTCTGCGTTGTGTTGTTGAACAATTTTGGCAAGAGATTTTTGCCTGCATTTACGGGGACACTTAATTACTTTGGCATTTGTCACAGTTTTCTGGGGCTGCCAACTCTTAGTTTGTTGCTTTAGGGACCCCTGTGGATTGTGTTGTTTTTGAGTCTATTCATATTCATATTTGTATTCAAATTCATATTGTGTGAGTCACAGACAAAGGCAGCTTTGCTCCACTTAAAACTAATTGTCAAACAAAGGGAAATGTCGTCAAAGAAAATTGAGTTTTTCTTGCCCTTTGTTTAAAGGAAAATTGTGCTGTCTATACACCGTTATTAACGCATTCATAAATCATTTAAATTATCATAGTTTCATTTTATTATTTAATTTTAGTTTACGTTTTATTATGTGTATGTTTTTTGGAGGTGTTGTGGGCGTTGCGCATACGCTCCGTTGTACGCTTTTGGCTCTCATGTTGTGTGCAATTAATAAATTTAATTAAGAAATAACGTACGCTGCTGCCGCAATCGTCGGGCTTTCGAGTGTGAAAATTATGAAAATCTTTTTAAATTTTTGACCATTAGACGAAATTTAGCATGCAAAAATGATGATCGTTTTGGCCGGGCCCAGAAACCAGAGCTCATAAATCACTGGGCTTTTGTTGATGTATCTCTGTGTGTGTGTGTGTATTTGTGGTTATTTGGCAAGTTTTTAATTAAATTGTGTCGTGGAATGCTGTTACGCTGCATTAAAGTCATCTTATCCTTGCCAGCCGCAATCCAAATCCGCATACAAATGGCGCCCAATTCAAGGACGCATCCTGAATGGCTTGTAAATCCAATATAAATAATTCAAAATCGAATTTAACGTAATTCAATTCGTTGCAAAATTCACGGCGGCCGTGAGTCGCATAAATTCAATCGAATTGACCCACCCACACGTACACACACACACACACATACACACGTGAACACACACAGAGACGTTGTTGATGTTGTTTGCGGTGGCTGCTGCCAAGAAATGGGCGACCACAACTGCAGTTTTGTTGTACTTGCCTCGTAGTTTGTAGTTTTTTGCTTTGGTCATAAAGTTTACACCCATCTCACTGTGTGTGGGTGTGGACATGTGTGTGTGTGTGTGTCTGTGTTGGTGACGTGCGGTTGTGGCTGCATTTGGCTTTGAGAACTGAGACCTGAGAGCTGAGTACTAAGCGCTTGGCAACTGCTTGTTGCATGAACAAATAGCAAGCTGAACTCTGCACCAAGACTCGATTCTACTCAAAGCGAACATATATGGTGCATATATACAAATACATGTCCATTCAAGTGCTGGATCATTGAGGAAAGCCCCCACAACAAATGCTTTTAACAATGCAATTGTGCAAATACTCCTAGTTGTACCTGCCAAAGCCTTAAGAAGTCTCTTTGTGTGCGTGTGTGGGTGTGTTTGTGTGTGTTTGTCAAAGGAGCATGACAAAAATACAGCATGGCATAAATAGATGAGATAAATAAGGGTCTCACAAATACAAGTGTGCAAAGAGAGAACAACAAATAAATTGTTGGCAATTGGAGCAGATTTAATTTATAACATTAAATAAGGACTCGAGTTTATAGAAGCAAACAAGTAAATTTAAAAGAAGAAATTTAATATTACTTATTAGGTTTTTAATTTAAAATATTTTTTGTGGGGTAGAAAATTTGCATTTAATTGCCTTGCTTATAAAAAATAAATTCGTTTAATCAATAAATTGCTTGATCACCTTGTTACTAGGTCTTTAAACACTAAATCTAATACAACAATTTAGCCGTCAAACTGCACAATCTATGTGCATTATTTGTTTATTCACTTTTGTGAACTTTATTGTGCTTTACATTAACACGAGTTCGTGTGTAATTTATAATATTTTTTTATGGTTATAAATTTGTATTTCTGTGAGCATTTTGAGTCATCGCAAATTTATTGCGAAACTATGCGAGTCGAATTTTTGTGTTAGCCATTATTGTTGTACGGCTTGTTGTTGGCATTTGGCATGCGCTCTGAGTGCCCAATAATATTTGCAATTATTTATTTCAATTTGCCAGCGACGTCGACGTAGCAGTCGCCGTCGTCGGAAGGAGCTTCGAGTATTGCCAAACCGTAGAAATATGCGCTATGAATAATACCGTATCACAGCTACTGCCCCCGTGGCCGACACGCCTCCCGCTTTGGTCAAAACGTGCGAAAAACTTTTATGTTCTCAAGATTTTAGCAACTTTGAACTTTTGAGAGCTGCAATATGGCTTGCTCCGATGCCTCACTATGTAGCGGGTGTTGGTGGTGCTAGTGGTGGTGTTAGTGGTGCACCACTGACGACACACTCGTCATACCCATACCAACACACTCGGAAAACGCGCAACATTTGCTGGCAATTAATAAATTTACATGCGAGTTCCTCTAAGTTGTTTTTTTTTTAATGTTTATGAATGAAATTCTCATCTCAATTGGTGTCCAATAAATTGCAATCACACTCGGGCGTACCGTTAATTAATTTGTAGATCAAAAATTATGATTAGCGACATGTTTGCAGCTGCTTTCGCCTGAGAGCAAGAAAGATACAAATAAAGAGACACAGGCAGACGGCGACAGCGACAGCCTTGAGAGTGCGTTGACCAAAACGCAACATGGCGTATGCGCAATGTGGGCGCCTAATTAGTTGATATATGTACATACAAATGTATGTTGTTGTTATTTCTATACTCTTTCTATACATGCTTGCTAACCATTAATCTTTCTCTCTGTCTCTCTCTCTCTTTACAGGTAAGTTTCGAATGCATTAAACAACTTGTAGTTGTTGTTGGCGCCCCATTCATTGGCCAAGTTAAAGGCAAGCAGATTGTAAGCATAAAAGATTACAAATGCGCCTGGTGAGTGTATTTTTCTATCCAGATGTAAACAAGCCTCTCTGCGTGTGAGTGTGTGCTTGTGTGTGTGTGTAAGAGTGTGCGTTTGTGCGTGCATGCCAAATACACAAAAGGTAAAGATAAACAAGGTGTTTTGCTGCTATTTGAATACCCTTTACAAAAAGAAGATAATAAACTTTTTAATTGATTTTAGTAGGAATTAACATGGCTTAGACTACTGTTAATATGTACTACATAGAATGAAGTATGTAATACGGTTAACTGTAACTATAAACAACTCCACAAGCTAATGCCCTTATCAATGACTCCTAATTGATTGTTGCGTTAATTTGAAATCGTTAGCCAAATTACGCTATAATTCAGCACAGCAGATCAGTCGTTGTAGCCACAGAACACTGTACTGTGTTGTAAATTACTGACGAATTATTAATACAGCAGTTCAAGCTGTTTTCCACACTACTTTATAGCCTGCATAGCCGCTAATTAAGGTAGCTTGATTGATGGGCCAGTCATGCCCTGTGTGGCAGGGTATATAGGGTATGCTAGGCCAGCAGGTTTTCAATAGCATAACAAACTTGACCGCTGCTGTCCAAATTATGCCAAAGGAATATTTTGTGTGCTGCAAAATTGCAAACGAAATGTTGTTGGCCAGGCCAAAAAGCAAACAGTTCTTGTTGGCCGTCTGGAAAGGCGCGTCGGCGTCGACGTCGACGTCATTAGGCACACAAATTATTTGCTGCTAATGCGCGGTCTCAGCGTTTTGTTGTTGTTGTTCTTGTTGCTGTTGTTTGTTTGTTTGTTTAACAAACGCGCGCAACACAATCAAAAAGCGGCGAACAAGTTGGCCAAAGGGAGACGGCAAGCTAGAGTGGGAGAGCAGCGAGTGAGAGGGGGAGAAAGAGAGAGCAAGTCGATCAACTAAATGCTTGCCTGCTGTTGCCCAAATGAATTATTCAGTTACGTTGCGTGTGTGTGCCTATGTGTGTGTGTTTGTTTTTCTCTCTTTTCTTATTTCAATGTTTCATGCATAATTAAGCATTTTTGCAATTAAATGTATGTGTGTGCGTGGGAGACACCTTAGCCACACCTCCGACCCCCAGACAAAGTAAACCTCAAAAACTGAACCCCAAACTAAACTAATTTGATTTAGTTGCTTTGCTTTTCATTTATCTAATGCATGTCTATTTAAGAGCTTAGATAAAAGTCTAGATAAATAAGTTATGAGTTAAAATAAATAAAGAGGTGTTCTAGTCAATATTAGCACTAAAGTTACTGTCACTAAGTGAATATTCTGATGTTTTTCCTTAGTAGTTAGTAGTCTAGTTAGTACAAGACTTTTTTACACGCTTCTTTAAGACTTCTCGTGTGAATTGTTTAATCAGGTGATGCCCGCCCACAAATAGAATGCCAACTAAGTTATGGTATTCCTCAGCTGATTATTTTGCAGTTTCTTAAATCGCTTCGATTTGTTGTTGTTTCACAAAGTTTTAATTCTGTGGCTGCCGTGTGATAAAAACACATAAACAAAATATTTAGCCCTGAATTGTTTGCCAAAAAATGTTCATTCTACGCTTCGTTGCTACTATTTGTTGTTATTGTTATTGTTGTTGTTGTTATTGCTTATTATGCTTTTTTATTGTTTAGCCGGCAACAATAGAAACAACAACAATGCCAAGTGAAATGTACAAAAACTAAACATAACACGCTGCCTGCCTGGCTAGCCGTCTGTCTGTCTGTCGGTCCGTTCATCTGTATTTTCCTCTCTAGTATTTTCTCTATTTTCTTTGCTTTTCTTTTTCTTTCTTTCTGTTTTCGCACAATAAATAAATGTGTAGAGCGGTAGTACAACAACAACAACAACAACAACAGCAATGTTGATACGTTAAATACTATGTAGAAAAACTTGCGAAATATTTTCCACTTGGCACGCAACATGGCCAAGAGTCTGTGACTTGGCCAAATAGCCAACAAGTTGAATTTTACACTTTTGATTTTGTTTTGTATTCTTATTTTTATTTTTAAATTTCATTCGCTCGACCGATCGGATAAAAACTATAAGTACCCAAAACATACATATTCATATATATAGAATATATAGTATATATATACTTGTACGAGATGTCTGCTTTATTCCGGCCAAGTGTTTATTGTTCTTACGCCCACTTGAAGCGCACTTCTGGACATTTGCTTGTTAACTGCTTGGTTGTTAAGGGCTTCACTTAGCCACCCCCCGCAGCTCCTGCTGCGCCCACAACATCCGGCGCACACAGACAATAGATGGATGTGTGTGTGTGTGCGTGTGTGTGTTGCGTTGCAGTTGCCAAAAGCAAAAACCAACGTGTGTGCACTTGATTAAAAATAGTTTTTGCCAAAATACTTATGGGGGTGGCTGGCAACAACAAGAACAGCTAGATCACCTCGACTCAGCCAGACCCTGTGCTGACTTGAAAGCAGTATAAAGTTGAGTTGTCTCCCCAAACTTATCACACCTTACACCTTTGTCCGTACAGGGCCAACAACAACGGAATGAATTTAGAATGGGGATGGCAATCAACATGTGAATGTGGCTGAGATTGAAAATGGGATGCATTCAGATGAGATGACATCGTCATCTCTTGTCTTCAGTCCTCTGCTGCTGCAAGTATCATTGAAAATTCAATTTCAATTATTCGAGCCGTAATATGTGTGTGTCTGTGTGTGTATCTGTGTGTTTGTGTTGCGCCGCACTTAAATATCCGAAGGAAAAAAATGTCGTCTCATTTTCTTGACTCATATTTTTGCAAATTAAATTTTTATTGAGCGTATCGTTTGGGCGTAATTAATTTTAATTGAGGACACATAGAAAACACAGTCCGACGACCATCGTCAGCCCGGAACAGTTGCCACACAATCCTTAGACAATTACAAGATTACCACAATGTCACCAGAATAGCAAGAAACAGCTAATAGCAGCCGAAAACAGCCTTGTGCTACCCAACATAATTTTTTCGACTATTTTCCATTGTTTTTGTGGCTTCAAAGGCGCCACAGACACAAACAATTCCCATCCACATCACATCCATTGTGATTTGTTATTGGCAAGCGCAACTAATTGATAAATTTTTGATTTGTTTATGCAAATGTTGTTTATGAACTGTCAGTCGAGTAATTCGTATAAAAAGGTATAAACTATTAATAAAATGCAATTTTCATTAAGGAAATCAAACAATACACAATTCGGTTGACCAAAGTTCAACTGATGTTTGCCAAAAAGAAGAAATTTATGTACAGAAATGTAACTCTCAACTCAGTTCGCGTTTAAATGTTGCTACAGTTTGATAAATGGTTCGGCAAAGTACATTAATGTAGGTCTTTGAGCTTTCAGCTAGAAGCAAAGCTTTTAAAACTAGCTGATGCAAGTGCCTGCGGCTGCTACATCCCAATGAAAAGTCATCACAGACGTGAGGGTATACAACCTATTCCGTATACAGAGCACACACAAACACACAATGCGCATTGTGCCCCAAGTGATACAATAAGGCATCACATGCCACATCCTGGATGGGCAGTCGACGTCATTACTGGCGCTGTTTTGTATGCAAAGCATGTTGTCAGACAGCCAAGTCGGTAGTCCGGACAATGTACGTGTGTTTAGGTGTGTGTGTGTGTTTGTGTGTGCCTGTCCAATTGACTTTAGCTGCACTGTTTGGTCAGGTAGCAGAGGGTAAAAGGGGGAGGGAGAAGGGATTCACTGCACGCCGCAGGCATTGACGGCTGCCACAGACTCTTTGCATGCAGTAGAGGCTGTAAAAGAGCTTTAATTCAATTTGAGGCAGCAACTGAGTGCAGCTACCACAGCAGCCAACAATTGTCGTTGTTCGCTTATTAACCAAGCATTGTTATAGCCAATTCTCAGTATCTCTCTCTCCCCTTTTCTCTCTCTGTTCCACGCTCTTTCTTTTTATGTCTCGTTTTGCGGAGAGTGTGCCATCAATCAGCGCAAAAAAATATATGTCAACACAACATAAAATGCGGTTTGAAATTAAAAATGTAGGAAACCTAAAGGCGAGCTTAAGCGACTGAAATATACCCAGCAAACAGATAGAGGTGCAGATTGACTGCTATATAATATAATGCCTTTTCCTACTCCCATTATACCCTCGTTACAGGGTACAACTAGAGAGAACCTCCACATAATGCCAGTTAAGTCGATAGTCAGACGCCCACCTTCAGTCACCTGAACAACAAGTCAGCAGTCAGTCACCCAAGTCATTCAGTCATTCAGTCAGTTGGTCAGTTGTATGTTTTTGTGTTTTGTTTTATTGTGTGTCGCATGTACGTCATCAGCTGTGAACAGTTCTCATTCAGTTCTCAGTTCCCAGTTCGCTCAGTTTGAACAGTTTAAAGCGTTTACTTAGTTTGCCGGTGCGCGCTCCACACGCTGGACAGTAATTTTCACGCTCCGCGCGCGACAGAATTGCAATCGGTAACTGATAAAAAATTAAAACAAAAACAAACGCAATAGTGATTCACCTGATAGTCAACTCCTAATCGCCTGCTTAAAAAGTGATATGCTTAAAGCACATTTTATGACAACAAATAAAGCGAAATTGATAAGGAAATTGATAAACGAAAGTAAACATTAAGTGCAAAAAGAGTGAGACAAGCGTTGAAAGCCAAACAAAACTAAGAAAATTGTTTAACAAATAAAATTGTGTGCTTTTTGTGAGTGGGAGTAAATATTTTAATCAATATTTAACTCAACCAATTAAAACTTATGGTGTGACAGCTAAATTGAATGCTTGTAAGTCGCAGAATTAGTCTTAAAAACTATCCAACTCTTTCAATCAACATAAAATAAACTTATATATAATTTAGCAGGCAACAACTGGCTCGTCTAGAAACATCTTACAAACTTTTAGTCAATATTTATCTCAGATAATCTTTGGAGTGAGTCACTCGTGTGATAAGCACCTTATGAAAAGCCAGTCAACAAACATTGCTCAATGTTGCCGTATTAATTATTAAACGTTTTCGGTTTTGTGTCTATAACCAACACGTTTTTGTCAAATTGTTAAACTCTGTTGCGTCCCAATATGTTATATATTTCTATGTATGTTTTTATATCAGTTTATAAGTTCCCCTTGCGTATCGCTTGACACTTGACAAGTTGCGATAACATGCGAAATTCTCTGCCAGAGTAACCTAAAAGGCAAAACAACTCGCAACTTGCTGCATATTAAAATAAAAAAAGATATAACGTTTGCTATAAATTGTTATTAAATGTATACACTTTTTAAAGCTGAAATTTTAGTTGTAGTTTTTGTTGTCGCGTAGAAAACAAGTTTTTAGTATTATGACCAAAACAAACTCGAGAGAGCAATTCAATTTGAGCAGCAGATAATGAGATACTCTTTCTTAAATATGAATAAATTTGATTTTGTCGCTTTGAGCAGAGGAGGAAAAAATGTAATAAAATAGTTTAAATGGTCTAAGAAGTTCAAAGAAATGTTGAGCTAGAAAAGGTTGTCTGAAATTTCCTTACTTTATGAATAGTTTGGCATACCCTTTGGTTAGTGTGTAGTTAAAATTGAACTGAAATCTTTGCGATTCTTGGCGCTGTACTTTTTCTAATTTTTATTGTTTAATATTTATATTAGTTGCTGTTGGCTTGGCTGTTGTTCATCTTGTTGTTGCCCATTTAAATGAGTTTTGTCTATGACGTCTGCGTATTGTTTACAAATATACATTTCAATTTGCAGCCATCGACTTTTGTACTATAAGATACAAATATCTCTGTGTGTGTACGCAGATACACCCACCAACTGAATGAACGACACATGGCGCGTACCGTTTGTTGTTGCTTTCGATATATACATTTGATTTTTGGTGTTATTTTGTTGGATTCTGTGGCGCTTGCATAATCCTCGCTTGTCGAAGCTGTCAGCAGCATCGTTTGCAGCTGCCATTGGCATTCAAATGCAGATGTAAACGTCGCATAGATCGTTTTACAACAACAATTTGCCAAGTCAGAGAGAGAGAGGGAGAGGGAGAATATGCCTTTCGTCCAGATTTCTTCTCATGTTTTTTAAAACACTTTTTATTGTTTGACTGCGCGTTTTAATGTGGCCCATAAAGTTGGCCCAACAAACTGTTGCAAATCCGCCATTAAAGTTTGTTAGTTGTGCTACAATTTGATTTATGTGTGTGCGTCTGTGTGTGTGTGTGTGAGTGTGTGGCAGGTGGCAGGATGAACTGCAAATAAAACTTAATGTTTATGCAGCCGACAAATTGCCAGGTTAAATGCGAGTCTCGTACGACAAGCATCGATTATGTCGAATTGTAACATTTACAGCATCCTGTTTCCTGTTGCCAAAGGAAGTGCCAGCCAGCCACACACACACACCCACACGCACAAACACACACACACGCAGACAGACAAGAGTCATGAGATGTTGCATACTTTGTGGAGCGCTGAATCGTGTTTAGCTGCTGGCATGCCGAGTATACAGAAGCATACATAATTGATGTTTACTCCAAGCGATTACATAACTAAAGAGAGGGAAGAGGTTTTAGAGAGAGAGAGAGATAGAGGCAGAACAGCTACAACTTCCGCCGCAACTTCCTTTAACGCTTTGAATGATTAGTTTTGGCCCAAGACATCGTTGGTGGCAAGACTGTGGCTTTTGGCCACAAAATAGGGATGACAAGAGCACACAGCAGTCATAAAGCATCGAATACCGATACACAAAATCGATAGCACCCTTAACCCAAACCCCATCTTCATCCCAAATTCCTTACCTTACCTTTTCCCCCCCCCTCTTCTGTGTCACTTTCAGTTTCTATGCTTATTTTTATTGCCCAACAAATTAAACTTTAAGTAAATGTGAATTTAAAATTGCTTTCCCTTTTTCTTTGCCTTAGTCAAAGTAGATGTAGAACACAGAGCAAACGGCAAAAAATTTGGGTGTCTCAATGGTATAATTGACATATCCATCTTTCTCGGCATCCCACAGGAAGTTGGCCTGCGAATACAGTCCCTGCATTAAGTGTTCACCCACAGTGATCAGCACAATGTATCGATAACGATCGAAATTCAATGCTTTAATGCGCGTTTTAATATCTTCGCTGACCTGTGCTGCCATGTGCAGCGAATACTTTGGATGGAATGCATAATCCTCATTGTAGTTCTTGTCCATTTCAGACTTGACAATAATCTCCAGACGCTCCTTTTTGAGCGGATTCTTGGGCTCCAGGCGATAGGTGGGTGCATAGCGGACCGCGGGCTTGGCCTGAGCTGGCATAGCCATTGGCATGTTCATGGAGTTTCTTTTGTCATCCTCCTTGTTCTTTTTATCCTTGCCCTCCTTGCTCTTGCCAGCTGGCTTCTCCTTTACCGCCTGTTCGGTTCCAGCTTCCTTGCCCTCCAAATTTTCCTTGCTGACCTGACGATCTTCCGGTGAATCGTCCATTATCGTGACTTCTATATAAATGATATATGAAGAGTTTTCAAGTTTTTCGAATGTATTAAACTGGCTAAAATAAATATTAATAACTTCCAGCTACTTGAATTAGTTTAGTGTTTAGACAGCTAACTCAATGCAAGGCATAGTTTGAAATTTCTTGGATTTCTGAGTTTATTTTAACACAACTTAAATATTAAAAGCATTTTAGTAGTTAGTGCAAAACTTAAAGCGTTTCGCATTGAATTGTCATGTGTAAAAATTGCGCATACGCCACATTGACACATTTTATTATCGGCAAGGTGTTTCGTCAGTTGCATCCGCGTCGCTTTCCCGTCTGCTGAACACAACTTGGAGCTGTTTACAGCCAAAAGGAAAAAAAGCTGAAAAGCGAATTAAAAGAAAACCACTTGCATTTTGGCTAGTGACTGGCTGTGTAGCGTATAAATAGAATTGGCAATGGCTTTGTGAGTGTCGCAGTGAACGTGTGTGAGAGTTGTGTGTGGACAACATGTCGCGCCATTGCATCAAAGCTATGCTGCAGCAGCATACACAATAGCCATGGGATGCAGGAAGGGGTAAGAAGTGGGCAGGACTGTGGGAAAGGTGTTTGCGGTGCTGAGTGACAAGCGGAAACAGTCGGTCGCGTGGTCGGTTGGTCAGTCAGTCGTTGGTGCAGTGGTGCAGACGATGGCTGCTGGTTGCTGGCTTCTGCATTGTTTGCCTTCCTTTGCGCAGTGGCTACCACTTGGCGCCCACATTAATGAGCAATAAATGTCGAGACACCGTAACGACCATAACCAGATAAATTGAGACTAAAATTTCGTAATACTATTCTTCTTATGGCATTTTGAAATATTGAAAATTGAAAACGACTTGAGGAAAAACTGTCACAGCTGCTGTCAGTTGTTTTTCTTTTGTGTTTTCAGATAACTTAAGCTACCTATAAATAGTTCCATTCACTGACAAAGTAAATAAACCTTTAACACGCGTTACTAAAATTAAACACAAGCGACAAGTTAAAGATAAAGCAATTGCCAAAAATAACAAAAGAAAATTGTTAACAAAAGGCAAAACTGTTTACTGTAAGTGTGCATTTGACATGTGCATGTCATTCTGTTTCCCTGTCACCCTGTCGCTCCGTCCATTGGCAAAGGGTATTGAAAGGTTCGTTCTAGTCTTGGTAATAGTTTTCTATTTCTGCGCATAGATCTAAAAATGTATACAAATTGTTGCACAACTTGCGGCGCGTCTGGGAATGTCGCGTGTATGATGCAATGTCGTAAGTTGCCAACAAATATTTACTATTACCACGAGTAAATACACCCCCGCATAAGTACAGGGGTACAGGGGGTTGCAGAGCAGCGGGAAAAGCAGTTTATTAAATATTTAAGGCAAGTGAAAAACTATTGACAAGTGCGTAAATAAACACAAGGCGAAAAACAAACTGCAATGCAGAAAAGCGACAAGCGTAAAGCGTGTAACAAGTGAAAGCAGAGAGAAATGAAAGAATTTGAACAGCAAAGTTGGAGAAAAGGCGGCAAGAAGAAGATTAAATACTCTACAAATGTTTACTTAATTATATGCATATTTAAATTGTGTAGTTATTCTATTTATTCCTTAACCAAACACATTTAAAACAAGAAAAGCTTGAATGCCAACCAAATGTTTATTATAAAATTATTTATCGTATGTGTACTACTTCAACACACCTTCCTCAATGTGCTACATGTTAAAAGACCAGATAAAAATACCCACAGTAAGTGTATTTAAATAAATACCAAGTACGCGCGTTGCTAAGTTTTCACTGGCAAAGCGATGAGTTGCGCGGGGAAGCAGGGGGGAGAAAGGTGGGGGGAGTGGGAATTGAGGAGACGCAGTGGTTGCCAGAACCGAACTAAGTAGGTTACTTGGCAGTGCTTAGCATAAATAACTAGCACAGTGGCAGCTGCGTCATTGGCTTGGCCACCAAAGGGTGAACATTAAAACAAATAAAAACGCAAGCAGTGAAATAAATAAAAAACTTAAAACAACATATTAAATAAATAAAAATAAATGAGCAAATATATTAAGTCGTAATTTCTGTCTATTTGCCAAGTAAATGAGTTGACTTGCAGCCAAACAGTTGAGCAGGTCGAGAGTCGTCGGATGTTGTGCTTGCGACTTGTTGCATGACCACAGGGGACAAACAAGGCACACAACCAGCTCAAATATGTGCTTGGGAATTAAAGTTCAAGCTGGATTCCAAACTGAGCCACAGTGTGCAGTTGAACAAATCAAATTAAAGTTGAAAGTGATATAACCTGAATGCACAATGGATGGGGAAGAGCTATAGTTTTGCACAACCAACAGTTTTCTCTCAACATTTTATAATTTAACATAAGCTTCTTCAATCTTTTGTGATTACGCGCAGCTTCCGGTTTTTGCTGCTTTATCCTTTGGTACTCTGATATTCTTTGCCTCTCTGGAGTGAAAAAGAAATGGAGGATAAAACTTTTTCTCCGCACTTTATTAAAGATAACAAAAATTATCTGCTATTAAAAGTTGAAACTTAAGTTTGCATTTTTTCACAATACCAAAACTTAAGACTAAAGAAAACGTAAAGTAATTGAATATTAAGTAGACGCCGTGGTGCTGCATTTATAAATACCCTTTTTTAGGATTGCAAACTTCATGTTAAGTATACGCCAAGTGTACCAATGCAAGCTGTAAAGTTATGAAATACCTTTAAATTAGTGTGTTGCAAAGACAGTTATGTAAAATATTAAGTATACGCAGCTTATACATATTCTCATTCACTTTTTTCTTACCTCTTTGCAGAGTCTACGCACAGCGTGGACGGCGGCCCTGCATCGTGGCGTTTAACGCTCGATCAGGATCTAATTGATACTCTCAAGGGCAACTTTCCTAGTTGGTTTCAAGCAACATCCGTGGGTTCATCAGCAACAACAGTGACCAAGCCAATACAGCAACAGCGGCAACAGAAGCTAGTGAGCACTAGCATAATACCCATAAGCATAGACACCAAAGCAACAATCAACAGCAGCAACAATACACTCCAACAACAACAACAACAGCAGCAGCAACAACAGACTGCAATATTAAGCAATTGTTCTTCATCAGCGTCGCCCGCATCGTCCGTAAGCTCAAATTGTTCTAAGAAATCGAACAGCAGCTGCAGCAGTTTGAGCAGCTGCAGCAGCAGCAACAGTTCCAGTTGCAGCAACAAATCCATTGGTGTCGCAACGGCGCAACGTTTGTTAAACAAATCCACATCGACAACAGCAGCAACAACGTCGCCCACTAAAAGTCTAACACGCACCTTAAAGGCCACACAAAAGACGCACAACACACATCACCATCATCACATAATCAATAGCAGTAATCACAGTAATAATAACAATAATAACAGTGCCAAAGTTGGGCAATTGGTTAAGTCCGCATCGTTGCATAGCCTGAGCAGCGGCAGCGGTAGTAGCAGCAGCACCGCCAGCGGCAGTGGCAGCAGCAGCAGCGGCGGCGGTGGCAGCGGAGGTGGCTCATCGCTGCTTGCCACAATCTCCACATCGCCGCTGGCCACCGTTGAGTTCATATCGAACGTTGCCAGCTGCAACGGCCTGCTTGCCACACGACTCAGTGGCAAGGCCTTGGATCATACATTTCAGGACATCATCTTGCTACACGAGGCCTACGACGACATGTCCGAGGGTAAGTGCTCGATAAATTATCAAATTAGTCAATCAAATCAATCAATTTAACTCTCTAATGGTACAGGTGAGCAGCGTTTGCACGCTACGTTTCTGGGCAGCAGCGACGATGGCAACAATTCCGATTGCTATGATGCCAGACAGTCGCCCCCAAAGGCCATTGTCGACTCCAGTCCGCTGCAGCCGGCCATGGATAAGAATAAAGAATGTGAGTAGCAGATACCCTGCAAGTTTTACATAGAAAGCATGCTGATTCCATGTTTCAATCAATTAATTTACTGCATAAAACAACACATCTTCAAAACGATTGTCTAGTTGATGATTTCTAATGATTCGCTCTCTGTCAAAGTCCAAACTGTTGGCCCTTTAGTGAATTGTCTGTAAACGTTTTGTATCTGGGCCATGTTTACAAATTTTTGTTGGTATTAACGCCCACGTCGTCTTGACCATTCCGCGGCTGTTTGGCATTTGTCAACTTGTTTCATTTCTCGCTTGTTGGTGGGTCTTTGTTAGTCATACAACAGTGACAACTGATGCTGACCAACAGTAGCAGCCGCATCATCGTCTATAACATTGTCATCATCATCATGATCATGTTCATTAGCAATAGCATCATCGAAATCATTATCGTCTATCGTTGAGCATCATCGAGATTTGCGCCTCATTATCGACTTGGAGGCATTTTGCAAATCTTAATGAAGCTGTCACTGCGCTACAGGCACTTAAGGCGTGCACTTGATGCGCCACGCCCACAGCCTCCAACTCAATCACACCGGACATGCACACACACACTTAAACACACACGTAGTTTGTCAACAATTTTTTTCTTTTTGGCTTCTTTTGTTGGCCTACATATTTTCTTGGCATTTTTGACTGAAGAAAGAAATAAACTTATTCATTTCGAATGGCCTGAATCTGATCTACACACCACTCTACATGTGTGTGTGTGCGTGTGTGTGTGTCTCACTGTGCTGCTCGCTAATAGTTTTGACAGCTCTTGTCGCCTGCGCTTCGCTGGCATTTTGACATTTTTGTCGGTGTTCGTTGGCTGCCAAATGCAGCTAAAAGCAACAAACAACATCAACACACACACACACACACGGCATACAAAAATCTTTAGCTTCAGTTTCCCAGACTAAAAGTTCGCACACCCTGACCCTGACAAAGGGGCGCCAATTATTTCCTGCATTTCCCCCAAATTTCGCAATACGCGATGCGCTTTTTTCAACCTTGCAAAGAGTTTTATAGTTTTGTCAAATGAAATGTAACATTTCCTATCTTGATTTAATAGATCTGAAAATCTGTGGGTTACGACCTAATGGGATTCAAAAATGTATTGTTGAATGAAACGCTTACTGGATAACTTAAATTATCCATAAAAGAAATTATACTCGTAAATTCCTAGAGTATTCAATTTTGAATCAGAACAGATTCTATGCTAATTTTTCTATAATTTTTTCAACTTATTTTTTGGCAGTATTATTAAATGGCTTATAAACTGCCAACAGGCCAAAAATTTCCGGCAGCCAAATAGAGCAAACTGTTATCTAACAAATAAACATCGACTGCATATTAGCAAATTGAAAACGAAGAAGCGGCCAGCAACGAGGCAACAGAAAAAAAGCGTAGAAAAAGGCCAAACAGCAATGGCTGCTTTGGGCCCACTGTAAACATTTTGCAGCATTTGCAACTAAAATTTATTATAAACAGATGGCGCCCAAACAGGCGAAGGCGGCAAAAGGCGTTGCAAAAATGTTTTGACAAATAAACACGCTGCACGCGACTCGAAAAGAATGTGAGAGGGGAGGGGGGTGTGTGTGTAGGGGAAGCAGGGGGTAGTGGACAGTGGGGACAAGGGAGAAACGAGGTGATTGCTGTAACATTCTGTGGATGCTGCAGGCAAACGCCAAGGCGGATATAACAGACACCACACAGCAGTCGACGCTGTCATGTAAAATGCCACAGTGGTGCAAGGTATAACAGAAAATGGGTAGACTTTTTGGGGGGTTAACAGATTAACAGACTTATTTTATATAAATTTAAATGGAAAATAAAATCAGGAAAAATACTTCAACAACTTTTCTATAAATTTTAAACACAATTTATTTTTTTGTGACTCTTTGAAATTGTGTCAGAGATATAAATTCTATGATCTTTAATCTTTAAAGATTTGTGGCGCTCAACTGAATATAAATTTAAATTTAAATACTATTCACTTTTGATATTGCACAAAAAAAAACATTTTTGATTATTTTTAAATGTGTTTATTGAGTTTAGCTAGAATTTTATAGCATACTTTGATGATTTGTTAAATATTTGTTGTGGCAGCCCCACTGTGCAGCGCCCAGCTGCAGCTGTGTGTGAGTGTGTGGTTTTGCTCATTGATTTTGGCCCACGTTGATGGCGTCTTGGCTTTAAACGCTGCTGCCGGTGATCACGTAATCGATTTTATAATACATTTTCCTATATAAATTTTTATGAGTGTGCGTGTGGGCGCGAGTGTGTGCGTGTGTCTGTTGGTCAACCAGCTGTTGCCGCTCTCTCGCTGTGCCTTGGTCAGCTCTTGCTCTCTCTTTGGCCTGACTTTTGTTTACCTGACCTTCGCCTGGGAAATTGAGGCCTCCATGCAGAAGGGCAGCCACCCACAAACAATAACAACAACGATAATAATAATAATAACAACAACAACAATAAGAAGCACCAAAAGAAGAAGAAGAAGAATCATGATTTGGCTACGTCTACACTTTTATTGCCAACGCATAAAAACTTTTATGTGTTTAATTTGGAATTTTGTGTTATTGTTTTTATCAATCACTCGCGTGTGTGTTGGGTGTGCGTGTGTAGGTGTTGGTGTAGGTGTAAAATCGACACGTAAACAGCGCCCATTTAGAAATTGAAAAATCCAACAACAACAACAACAATAAGAAGAAGCAGCTGAAAGTTGAAGCTGTAGCAGCAGTACAATAAGAATAAATTGCTCGCGTAATTAATTTGGCAGACGTTGGCACAGTTGTTGGCATCGTCACCAGAATGGTTTAGCCGTGTTACAAGTCCAAATATTTTCCAACGCAATGAGTTCGGAGGGAGAGAGAAATGGGAGGGAGACTGTGTAGACCGAGAAAGCAACAGATAACCAGAGATAAATTAATTTTTTATACATTTTTTTCGCCTGTCGCACTTCAATCGTAAAATGTTCAGGCGTTTTGGTCAACAAACAGCTGCCACGCCCCCGTCCCACTCCCTATTCCGCAAGACAATTACGCGCCTTGGCAGCTCTTTTCGGCCGTCTTCACGAATTTGTATGTATTTTCTTTATTTTTATGATGATTTTCCAAGAGCCCAAATTACTTTAATAACGTCATCGTCAGCGCCTCACTTTGATGTCGTCGCTGTTGCTTTCTCAGCGCTCTGCTTTCCCTGCTCTTCGCTCTTCTCGCTCTCTTTAATTCTCTGGCGACTTTGTTGTGGCGTCAAGTGTTCGTTCATTTGTTTTGCTTGGCCAACAAGTCTTGGCAACTAAATAAATACACATACATCTCGTTCGTGCATATGTTTTAACCGCAATAACCAAAATTTCCCCTCTTAAAAAAAAAGAAAATTCTACGCTGCATTTGGCATTTGGCATGCGGTTGACAGAAGCTGTAACCACAGGACAGTGCAGTGTCCTCAGCTGGACGCTGCTGGCCATAAGATTTGTGTTTTCATTTCATTTGCGGTTTTTGGGTGGCTTTATTTACCTCCTGACTTGGCCTTAATGCGCATTATATCGTTTTAACAACGTGACTCGACGTCCGTTGTGCCAAATTATCCTACTCTTCCATTCTGTTGTCTCTTGCTCGCTAATGCTCACAGCCTAATTGGAGTTAATCAGTTTAAGACAACAGGCCGTATACGTAACTCTGATTTCAGAGCTATCATTCTCATATATGTGTAGATATTTAATTGTTGACGCAATTACACTAGACTTCAGAGTTGAAACGGAGGGAGTTGACAGCTTCTTTAATCTTCACTTTATCTAAAAGAGTTTTCACATAATTTTTATTAAAATTCCAAAATTAAATTATTTTTTATTTATTCATTTCCTTCGAAGTGCAATAAATCAGAATAACAAAGCTTTAGGCTATGAATTTATTAATCCAATAAATATAAATCCACAAGAATTACCATAAATAGTTTTTACAATTATTCATTACAGCTGAATAAATCAGGCTAAAATATCAAGCTAAATTTATGCGCATAGAACAATACAAATTAATGTATTCATTGAGTTTGGTGCTATTGACTATTCAGCTCTAAAATAGCTACTAATTAGCAGATAAATATTTAATTAACTTGTGTATCTCATTTATAAATTTGAAATTTTTTCATTGGTGTCAAATATTTTGTCAGTTGAGTTGAGTTATTTTTATGCTGTGGTGTGTAAATTCAATCAATGTCGTTTGCATATTCGGCGGCTGCTCCTTCTCTCCCACTCCAACTTTCTCTCTCTCTCTTTCTTTCCTTATCTACGCCTCCCATTTGGTGTATCTACAAGTCTTTTGTTGCTGCATACAGGGCAGGCTTTGGCTTTGGTGACTTTATGTCAAGTTAATTGACATCAATCTGTCATTTAGTAGCAGTTGCCACATAATCATATTATTACGCATACGCCCCATGGCGCCATGTGGGAAAAGTGCCTTGGCATTGCTTGCTTGAATCTCTTGACGCTCGGCTTAAATATTTAATTTTTTGGGGCGCCAACTTTACACTCAACGGCGTTAAGCAGTCAAAATGAATAAAGAAAAAAGTTTTACACACCACCAACAACAACAACAATAGTCGACCGCACATAAACATATTAAAAGTTTTTCCTTTTTTTTCTCTCTTCTCTTTTTACTTATTTTGGTCTCGATGTTGTTGTTGGTTTTCAGTAATATTTTGGTGCGTTTTGTTGGCTTGTTTTCCATTTGCAGCTGCTTTTTGTGTGTTTTGGGCTCGACATTTATTGCTTTGCGTTGTCAAAAATACAGAAAAAGCCGCAAAATAGCAAAAAGGGAAAACTGGAAGAGAAATAATGCGCAGAAAACTTTTGCGTTCGAATTTTTCAGCTGTTTAGAGTATTTTTTATGAGCCATGTTTATGTTTTGATCTGTTGTCCTTGAACCACCACGTATCCCCCACCCACCATTTAGTCACTATTCACACGCCATAATAATTTATGTTCATGCCACAAACTTGTTGAATCTTTAACGAATTTATAATAATTGTTGTCACTTTTGTTTTGTGCAGCGCTCAAAGTGAAACTGATGGTGCGACGACCGCATTCGCAGCTCGTGGAACAGGGCATAATACCATGTAAGTAGAGAGACAGCATTACGCTGCGTATACTTAATATTAGCTGTAAGTCTAGGCTGAATTGATAAATAGTATTGAAGAGCACACATTAACCGCACTTATGTGCTTGAGAAGCAATGAACGAGACAGAGAGGTAGAAAGAATGAGAGAGAGCGAGAAGGTCCTGGCAAATATAAAATGTAAAAGCCCGTCAAAAAGGATATGCAAATATGTGCGCATTTTCAATGGTCTTTTTGCTCGGCAATTTATGCGTGGGCCCCCAGAAAAAAGTTTCAAGCAAGACAAGAGCAGGGATAAAGAGAGCAGAGGGGGGAGGAGGAAGAGAGAGAGAGAAAGCGAACACAAACGGAAGAAAGCCGAAAAGAATCAACAAAATACGCGAATTTACAAACCAATTCAATGTGCTCAACGCAGCCGAAAGTGAATTTCAATTTGAATTTGAATTTAAATGACAAATTTTCGACAGCGACTGAATGTCAAAATAAATGATATAATAATAATCCTTAGCTGCTTTAAGATAAACACTCGCAAAAATTCCAAATTTATTGTTTCGCCAAAGAAGTTTTGCGCGGCCAAATAAAAAGTTGAAAATGATACAGAAAACTTAGTTTGAATATGGAAATAAATTCCATTTCAATTAAAATTTGAATTAAAATATTCTAGTATTAAATTTATAACTTGGAAATTTCCCTGGGAATACTTTAACTTAAGACCACTCTAGTTTTACTCATGCTTCATAACTTTCGCGCTGAAAAGTATGCTACATATTCCCCATATTGACGTTCGCTCTGTTTCTGTTTCCTGTTCTCTTGAAGCACTCAAAACCTCGCCCGCCATCCACGAACAATGCAAGCAACTGGAGCGGGCCAAGACCAGCGATCTGCTAAAGGCCAAGATCCAACAGAGACCAAATCGCGAGGATCTCGAACGTCTGCACATACTGGAGGAGGATGAGTGCCACATTGATCCCAGTTTGGCGGAGAAGCAGCGTATGCTCAAGAAGGCGCGTCTCGCGGATCAACTCAATTCCCAGATACAACATCGACCGGGTCCACTCGAGCTGATCAAAAAGAACATTCTTCACACAGAGAAGCCCATCGAGAAGATTGTGAAGGAGGGCCTAGTACCATTTAAAGCCACCAGTGAGGGTCTCCTAACGCGTCCACAGCATCCGCACAGTTATGTCACCTACGAAGAGGATTCACAGAGTTCCGAAAGTGATACACGCCAAACTCCACCGCGTCTCGATGAGTTGGTACCAGCTACGGCTGCTGCTGTGGAATCACCCGCGAAGGATGTGTTGCAGGCGGCCGCTGCCTCTGCGGGTATTGTAACTGTGGCGCTGACCACGCCTACAGCTACAACGCCCAGCAATTGCGGACAACAGTTGGTGCTGAGTGTAATGCCATCCATACAGCTCCTTAATACGGATTGTCAGATGATCAGTGCACCCGCAGTGCCACCACCACCGCCACCCATGCCGAGTGTTGCTGTTGCACACGTTCCACCACCGCCGCCACCACCCGCTGCCATCAAAGTGAAGCAGGAGACGGCGAATCTGTTTGAGGAACTGTGTCAAAGTGTCGCCGGTCCCAGTCCCGCCAGCAATCATATGCTGCCGATGCTTGCCTCACCCTGCTCCCTTGGCTCCAGCACCTCAACTCTGAGTCCACTGTCATCCATTGCATCGCCACCACCCGCGACAGCAGCAGCAGCGGCGGCAGTAGCACGTCTGCAACTCCAACCAGTTGCTGTCAAATGCGATGCGCCCGGCAAGGATAAGAATCGCAAGAAGTCCAAATCAAAACCGGTTTCCAAAGCGCGCACCATTAAATTCCACGAGTACAAGGGACCACCGAGTGCCGCGGGACAGGCGCAGGATCAACTGCAGACGGATCAAACCACATCATATCAATTGCTGTTGGAACAGCAGAATTATTTGCTCAAGTTTCTAGAGAATTTGAACAAGAATCAGGCCATATTGCCGGCAACAAATGCAGCAGCAGCAGTTGCCAGCAACAGCAGCGCAATAAACAGCAGCAATAACAGCATAACAGTGACTACCAAAACGGTGCCAGCACTCACGACGGCAGCAACAGCTGCTGCTGTTGGTGGTGCAGCTGCTGCTATCACGCTGCCAAATACGATATCCATCACCAGCAGCAATGTTGCTGCGCCAATGAGCTTTGGAGAGGTTAGCAACAGCAGCACAATCACGCCCACGCCGCCAACATTGTCGCTTATACAAGCGCCTGTTGCAGCACAACAGCAGCAGCAACAACAACAGCAACAGGTGCTCCAGCAACATCCGCCACCGCTGCCCTCTCCCGCACTCTCCGTCAGCTCCTCGATACCGCCACCATCGCCGGCGACGAGCTTTGCAGAATCCACTGGTTCCATCACAGATCTAACGCGACTGGAGAAAATGAAAGTCTCGGACTTGAAGCAACAACTGAAGCGACGCAATTTGCCTGTTTCGGGACCAAAGCCGCAGTTAATCGAACGCTTAAAGCCTTACTTACCCCTGGAACCCATTGAATGCAGCACACCAGCAGCAGTAGCCACCACGCCCACTGAAGTCATAACCATCAGCGATGCCATGGATACCAGCAACTGCGGCACAGTGGAGCCAACACAGCAGCTGCAACAGCAGCAGCAACCCGCTCCTGTTGCCATGTTGGTGACAGAGGAGCACGAGCAAATGGATGTGGTGCAACAGCAACTTGATAGCAATCATGCATTGACACTGCAGACAATATTGCCGCCTCAACCGCAGACAGCAACCATTATACAGAACGAGGAGTTGCTACGGCGACAGCAGCGTAAAATTGATGAGTTGCAGCGGCAATTGCAGCGTTCACAGCAGGAATTGCAGCAAATACGGCGACAGCAGCAACAACAAACGGTCACGGCACAAGTTGTCAATGCATTGCCATCGCAGCAAATCACACTGATAACAACAACCACCGCGAATGGACCACAGCAAACGCTGACGGTGTTGCCGCAGCTGGAGAAGACTATACCCGCCAAGGTAACCGTCAAGCCGGCAGCAACAGCAGCCAAGCTCAATGGCAATAGCAATCAGGCCAAGAAACCCGCCAACAACACGAATCACAGCAGCAATATCAGCATCACCAGCAGCAACCACAACAACAACAGCAGCAGCACGCAAACACCGCCGATTAATCAAAAAATGGTGGTGAAACAACAGCTGGAAGCTAAAATACAAAAGCAAAAGGCGGCTGCAGCAGCAGCGGCAGCATTGCAGCAGCAGCAGCAACAGCAGCAGCAACAACAACAACAGCAGCTGCGTTTGCTTACGCAAAAGACACAAACTGTACTCATTCCATCCAACAACAACAACACCAAGCTGCCAGCCACGCCCACAAAGCAAACAAATATGACTGTTGCTGCTACTGCTGCCGGCAAACCACTAACAACAACAGCAACTGCGGCTACTCCTGCTGGTGCCAACAATGTGGGACTTGTGTGGAACGAAGGCAACCAGACAATATTCCTGCTTGGACTCAACGATCAGCAGATGACGGCACATACGCTGGGCAACATAAGTCTCACGGCAACAACCACCACAACAGCAGCAGCAGCAACACAGCCAACAGCGGCAACAATTGCTAATAATAATGCCAATAAGAAACTGCTCAATGGACATCAACGCACAAATTCATTGCCCAGCATTGTATTTCCCATCGAAGCGAAGCCAATTCTTACACAGCAGCAACTGCAGCAGTTGCAACACTTTCAGCCTGGCCAACAGCTCATAGAATTGGACATTAAGCCAACAACAGCAGCACCGCCACCGCAATACGAAGAGGCAACGAAACAATTGGCAGCAAATAAAGCAGCGGCTGCGCTGAGCAATATGCCGCTGATGAAGATCAAAGAAGAGCCAGCAGCATCCCCAGCAACAACAGTAGCAGCAGCAACTACAGGGCTGCGCAAATCAGGTGGCATCAAGTCGGAGCAGGTCAGCGATGTGCTGGACATACTGATCAAGCAGGGAGAACTGCCCGAGAGCGCCGCCTTGGAGCCCATTACACCGCTCACACCACTGCCCGAGTTGTCCATGTTCACAGCAACAACAGCTGCTGGTGGCGCCAGCATAGTGCCACTAGTGCCCAAACTAGAGGCGCCTCCAACGCCACAATCGCTGCCAAATCTGGACATGGCCATGGACACTAACGACAGTCATGTGAGCAGCTATGCAAGTAATCCACAAAGTTACATTGAGAGCATTGACATGGCCTCACCACTGCAAAGCGATGTGGGTGCCATTGATGCCGAGAGTGTGGTCAAGACACTGGATATCTTTCTGGAGCAGCCAGGCAAGGGCAGTGGCAGTGACAAGGCCAACAGTCCCGATGCCAAACTCAATCACTTTGATGAGTATGAGTTGCTGGAGCTGATGTCACAGCAGCTGGAAATGGATATTGGTGATGATTCCAACAACTATTGTGGCAACAAAACTGGCTGCAACAGCAACAACATGCGACGCGATCTCAATCCCAGCTTACAGCCGAGCATCAATGAGCTGCTCGATGCCAGCAGTCCGGAGAGCGTGCTGCTTCACAGCAACAACAATCACAGCATGAACAACAACAACAATAGCCACAGTAATGCTGATGATGTTGACTTTGATGCAGACAGCTTTGTGGCTCAACTGAGTCAGCATGTTGTTGCCCAGAGCAACAACAACAACAACAGTCCCATTTCAGCAACGGCAACAACAGGAGTAGAAGCCCATGAGACAAATGGTCATTACAATAGCACTCCAATGGATGTGTGTGATGATTTTGAGAGCACCTTGAATTCCATCATGCAGGCAGTAACACAGCCAGCAGCAACTGTTGCTGGTCACTCGGACTATGGCAGTGTGGCAGCAGCAACTGTTGGCATGGACAGCAGCAATGGCAGCAGCAGCAGCAATGTTGTTGGGCCTGTCGATGCCTTCAATGTCTCAAGTGGCGATATCTTTGATTTGTTCAACATTGATGACTACAAAATGACTTGGGCTGCGGGCGATTTTACTGTTTAAGCTTAAATATAGGCAGTTGAGAATTCAACACACACACACACACATACACATACACCTACATTTACATACATGCACACTGCTTTTGAGCCAAGGAAATTGAATATCCAGCTGCTTTTTGTGTAAGTGCTCGCTTTTCTCAATAACAATAACCACAACAACTACAAATTCCTATAAATTCGTATCGAAAAAAACAAGTCCTATTTATTTTCTAAATGCATTTAAAACATTTGAACAATATAGTTAGCAAACGAAACTGAAAAAACGAAAAAAACAATTTTCAAAACTTTACTATTTCCAACAAAACCAAAACGAAAACAAAAAACAGAAACAAAAAAGAAAAAGAAAAATTAAAAAAAATGCCAAAATTGCCGGGAGCGTTGGTCGAAGCAAACACTCCACTAGACTTTCCGCAAGAAACCCTTTCCTAAGTAAGCAGCAACAGCAATAACAAAAAACAATAACAATTACAGCCAAAACATTTAGAAAACTAAAGAAATTATATACATAAAGCTCGAAAGAAAGAAAAAAAGTGAAAGTACATGTTTCTAATTAAGGTCATTCCAATTTGAAAATATCGCGAGTGAAAACTACCAGGGAGAGAGCGAAAGTGAAAGTGAAGAGAGTAAGAGAGAGTGTGAAAGAGCGTAGTGAATGAGAGAGTTGAGAAATTTTAAAAGTTGAGCTTGGTGTGAGAAACAGAAAATTAAAAATAAAAAACAAAAAAACAGAAAACTAACACGAAATATTTGACAAAAGTTCGTTCTTGTCATTGCGAGAGAAACAAGTAAAACACATTCAAGAATTTTGTTTTAAGTTCTATTTAAAATGAAATTAGATTTAAATTTTAAGCAGCATAACTTTTGACACAAGTTTCACCAACAATTTGGCGGCAAAATGAAGTTTACAATTAAAAGTCTTAAAACGTAAAACAATTTGAGAAGTATTTCCTGCAAGGAAAGAAAAAGCCTTTAAAGTAGTCAAAAAAATAAAGTAAAAAAATTAATAATAATAATATTAATTCATTTAATGCCTTCTTAAGCCAATTATTTTAAACGCATAAACGAATTGAGCCAATTCCGTTACTTAAATTAATTTAAATTTAATTAATTGCGGCAAGTACTTCAGACAAAAGTTTGCTAGAGAAACTTTCATTCATTTTCGCATAAAAAAATATAAATAACTATAAGTGTAAATTTCGGTGAGCATGCTTAGCATTCGGACATATTTTGAGTGTTCTACACAAAATTCAAAAATAATAATAATAACAAAATTGACACATTCAGAAATAGAAAAAGAAAAGTAAAGAAACTAAATAATAAACAATTAATATATGGATATTTATATATATATATATTTTTGTATAAGTAAATTACTTGATATACTTGATTAAATTCTAAATTTAGTGGCGTTTAAAATGCGCCGTAAAACAACATCAAACAATGAACTAAACACTTGTTTACATTTGCAATAATCCATGTCAAAGTTCGTGGAACAAAAATCAATTAAATTGCATGCTTAATAAGTATATCATATTCTCATCAACGCGCTTTAAACAATGTTTCCATTAATCACACAATTCATAAATTAATTTAAACAAACAAAAAATCAAGAAAAAAGTGTGAAAAGTCACACACACAAAAAAAAAGAGTTTGCTAAAAGTTTACTTATTGTTAGGCGCCCGACAGGCGCAACAGAATTTAATTACCATAACTAAATTTATTGTTTTTATTAATGCTTAATTCAAATTATATACTTAATAAATACGATATAAACTTTAAATATATATAAATATAAATATTTTAATGTTGGCTTAAACATTTTCTGTGTGTTGCGTTTAAAATTTAATTTAAATACAATACATTACAATAATAATAATAAAACAAAAATGCAGTGCATCAATTCTCTGACGTCATAAAAGTTGTGTATTGTTCTTTTTACATTTTTTTTCTGTTGGCAATGAAATGAAAACGGAATGAATGCAGAATAAATAAATATATACTATATAAATATAAATTAATGATAACAAGTGATATACATATACTTATACACATAACTGTGCAAGAAATTATTGCGTAAATAAACAAAACTTTATTCATTTTTCCAAAACGCATTACAAGTACTCAATTCAACAGCTGAAAGTAAGTTAAAGAGATTTTTATTCATTATTATAATTACCTAGTTAATTAGTACAATTCGCCTTTTATTGTTGTTGCAAAAGTTGAGAGTTCTGCAAAGCGTAATTAATTCAGATTTAAGTGTTAAACTCGCTTAATCAATTCAAAATTAAAACTTAAATCAATGGCACAATAAAATACAATCAAAATGATTTTATGCCAATGGCAGCAATTCCACGCACAACGACAACAACAACAGCTGGAAAACAAGGCTTATCATTAGCAAAAGCGTCCATTGGCTGATTGGTGGGCGGCTTGTTGTGGGCGTGTTTCAATAACTAGTTTTTGTTGTTGTTTGTGTTTATTTTTAGACCCGAAACGAAATCAGCAAACAATATAACGCAAAATTGCAGTAGCTCTGAGTAAGCCAAACAATTTCAGCAACAATGCTGCATAGTTGGCTGGCTGCCAAGCTGGCAGCACACACACACACACACAGAGAGAGAGTGGCATTAGGAGTGCGAACAATGTCATTTTGCTCATATAATGATGCTTTCAATGCTTGGCAACGCCAGCAGCAGCTTCTTCTAAGCCAACGCACTCTTTGTTCTATGCGTGCGTGAGTGTGTGCGTCTGTGTGTGTGCAGTTGATTTGGTTATGGACCAGGCCAGGCAGTAAATTTGAAGATATTTCTTCATATTAATTAAAGACTATACAATTTTGCAGTTTGAGTGCACATTTAATCATGAGCCTAAAAGTATGCTAAGCTTCTTGTACAACTGTTTAAATTGTTGCTTTAATTTATTGCATGTACGCTTCATTCCACTTTAAACTTTAATATTGCTGCAATTTTAAATGTACTTAAATGTGCTTTAAAATAATCAGTCCCCTGTTATAAAATGGCTATAAAACCCAATACTTAAATAATAAGACATTCACTTAGTTTCAAATTTAAACAATACTTGTACAACATTTGTCAACTAACTTAACATAATTTTACAATTTATTTATATACATTTAGTTTTAATTTAATTTCCACAGCAATTATAATTTGGAATTTATTTAGATTTCTTTTTTTCACACATACACAGGAAATTTCCATTAACTAAAGCGCACGAAAGCATGCTATATTTTTTTACAATTTATCTTTCCAAATATTTGTCAAATATTTTACAACCCATCTGTTTCTTTGAGAGTATTAAGCAGTCGGTAGCACACACTTTCATATTTACACAATTATGTAGAATAATTGCTGTTGTTGTTCTACTTGTTGTCGCTGCTGATGAAAGCAACAGCAGCCACAATATGTGCCAGCAACAGTTGCCTAGCAATTTTCCATTCCCTTCTCCCCCGTCAACAAAATTTATACAGCTGACTGTAATTTGCGTTATTAAAATGGCGTCAGTTGCTTACCAAAGCGCAAAAGCAGACGCGACAGCAATATCGACGGGTGCCAGCTTGACAAATATTAATATTCTATAGCCCCAGATTCTTGGGATCGGCACTTATGAAGGGGAATACATGCAGCTTTTTCTTGAACTCCTCGATATCCATAATATGCGTGTCGTTCTTTCTGTCGCCAATGAACTCCAGCACAATTCGATCGCCAATTTCCTCGAATAACATTTGTTCCTCGGATATATTTCGCTGCACCTCGTCCAGCATAACGGCCAAGGTGCCTTTGTTCGGGCCCATCGCGGCACGGTGCGCAGCAGCAATCGATTCGGTTATCTCAGGTGGACTCGGTTCAGTTTTGTTGCCGGTGCCAATGACCTGAACCGAAAGTTTGCGATAATTCGTTTGTTCATTGTTGGATAAAAAGTCCAGGATAGTCTTCTTGGTGAGACCGGTGAGCATTTGAATTTGAATTTCATTGCGATTGAAAATATAATCCATGCTGGCAATTTCACTCCAATTTCGCATCATTTCGTCAAACAGACTGTGGTCACCCAAACGCTTGTTATTTATGATCGTCTCACGTATCTGCTCAAACTCCTGATCGTTCATGTCGGCTATAATGACAGGTACACGCAGACGATAGGCCTCCATACGTTTGTCCACATAGTCCGCCGCAAACTTAGTCTCCTGTGTATTAATAAGCATTATGTAGGCCATGATGCCATAACTTATACGCTGAAAGATGCCCAGACTATAGCAGAGTTGTTCCTTGGTGCGTAGCTGATTGAAGAAAGGCTCCTCGGCAATCAGATCAACTAAATCCAACATTGCCTCCATTTTCAGCGTGGCAGGACCAATCTGATAATAGTTCACAATCAAAGTATTGGGATCATCGAAATTCACATTCTTGACACGCAAATAATGCTCTCCCAGCGGCAACTGACACATACGATTGTGTTGTTCCTCCAGATTCTCGACCCTCTCGCTCTGATAATTGTCGAGAACCTTTTGGGTTATCTCGATGGCTTCCTGTTCGGTAAAATTGCCCTGGATCAGGGCCTGTACATACATTTGCTTGTAGAAGTTATCCTTGAAACTTTCGATGTCATCAACTGTGATGGCATCGACAATCTCGTACTTCTGCAGCAAAGTAAATCGCATGTGCTCCAGCACAGTAAGACGCAAGTCAAGATTCAAGGATTTGCCATTGATAACGGCATTGAAAAGTTGCCGTTTCTTCAGCTCCTTGAATGACATGACCTGAGCAGGATCTATTTCCAAATTCTTCATAACATTTATAATGATATCCACGAGCAGTGGCAGTTTCTGATTGTAGCCACTGACTCGCAGCACTAATCCCTTGTCCGCCGCATCGAAACCGTAGGTTAGACCCGCCATCAGAGCCGGATAGAGCTGCTCGGCAATGTAGAACTCCACCAGATAGGTGAAGAGCACACCACAGACATAGTCTTGCGGACTCCGACGCATAATGGGCGTAATAAAGTAGAAATTAATGAAACCATCGGGCAGCAGGAAAGTGTCGTCCTGTCGGTACCAAAGCTCACATACGTCGTTGCGTATCAGCGCCTTGGGACGGCGGGAAATTCGCGGTTTTCCCGCTTGAATCCACTTCAAAGTGAAGTCAGTGGTCACAAAGGGATTCTCCTCGGGCAGCTCAAGTTCCGGATGTGGCTCTGGATTGCTCCACATTTCCTGCCACTTCTCGGGCATCTCAATGCCCGTGTACTGGGTGCCAAACCAAGGCTCCGTTTTATCGTATTCATAGTGCTCGTAGGGTATGTGCGATGAGATCATGATGTTAAAACGTGGTTCTCTCAAATGTTCTCGCATCATGTCCATCGCACTTTCATCGTACTCAAAGTATAGCTGTGTGCCCGTCAGCGCATCCTTGGGCGGTAGAAATTTGAAAGACTCCACAATATGCTGTACATTGTCCATGGCAGGCATTTCGATTTGAAAGCGAAAATTGTTGTCCGCAATCTGTTGCAGTTCCTTGTACGCCACGGGCAGTGTATCACTATCGATGATTAGTTTGATCCAGGCAAAGGTGGCCGACATCACCTCATCCAGATGCATGAAACCCTCGTCGGTTAAATGTATGCACATATTAAAAAGCGAATATATCGAATTGGTATCGAAACTGCCACCGCCCACGCCGGCCAAGATACTCATGCACCAGAGGCGTCGTCGCAGCATAGAACACAGACTCCCAACTCCTTCATAGCCCAGCAAATGGGCTATAAATGAATCCGGTTTGGTGCGATAGTAATTCTTCATGGGCGGCAGTACCCAAGTGATCTGCAGTGTGCACACATCCTCCATGGGCTGTACGAGCAGCACTTCATTGAATAATTGCTCTTTAAATGCCTCGCGGTAGTTCAGTTTGCTAGCCTCAATCGGTGGCTCCTGACTGGGCGGTATGGAGGAGCAGTGCTTAACTAGCAGCTGCTCCAGCTCGTCCAGTGGGAGTGCGGCTTGCAGGCAGACCGTAAGACGATCACAGCCGTAGTGTCTACGCCGGAAGTCATGCAATGCCTGATGTAGTTCAGCATCGTTAACATCATCCTTTAATGACTTGAGATTTCCCCAGCTGAAGGTGCTGTGTGGGAAACCTTCGCTGGCGAATCGCGCCAGAATCTGATCTCGACGCACTTCGTCTACCATATAAGTCTGCTCGAATTCCGACTGCACGGCGGAACGTTCACGGGCCATGGCCTCGGGCATCATAAGTGGTTCCTTAATCAGATTCATAAACATATCCATTGTTTTGTCCAAATACTGTTCCTCCACCTCAAAGTAGAAACACGTGTCCTCGTTCTCAGTGTGGGCATTGCTGAAGCCACCGCTTTTAGTCACAAACGAATCGAAAGCATTCTCTTCGGGATACTTCCTGGAGCCCATGAATATCATGTGCTCCAAAAAGTGTGCCAAACCGGGATACTCGTAGGGTTCACTGAATGAACCTACGCCCACCAGCACCGCACAGGCCGCCAGTTTGCCATGGAACTGTTGCACTGTGGAACTGGAACTTTGCGGACTCACTGACGGCGACACGTGCTGGGTATCTACGGCACCCGTTTCCGTCATGTTGGGATTTGAAATGAGCATAGCTTTCACTCCATTTTCTAGTAGCAGAGTTCTGTAGAGCTTCTTGTCGCCTTCGGATTTGTCGGGTGTCTCCAGATGCGTTACAGTCATGCTACTTGTGTGGCGATTGAGTATCCACTTGCACCATTGCTTGAACATGGTTCGTGGCTTATACACCCGTAACAACATACCACTCTCTCTCAGTCCTCCTCTTTTCTTCACACAATTGTGCTCTTTCGCACACTCTCTTGAATTTAGATGGCTGCTAACAATAAGAATTTACCTTTGGCAGAGTCCATAAAGAAGCTGACTGCCGCATTGCCAAACAAATTATGAACCACTTGACAGCAATTTCCATGCGCATTATTCCAACTTAATTACTTTGTCAAATAAAGCATTTAGAGAGTGTTTCACTCCCGCTTTCCCCACCTCTCTACACGCTGGAAAACCAACATTCTCCTCCAAAGTTTGCGTCTTGGTTTTCTCTATCTGCCAATAGCCTAAGGCTCAACCTTGTCCTTCGCTTTTGGTGTGAAAATTCAATTAACTTTGCGTTGTAAATAGAAAAAACAAGTCGTGGAGGTGACTAACGGGTAAGCGCAGCTGGAAAAGACCCTGTGCAAATATAGACGGGAAGTTAGGCTCGGCACCTGCTGAAGAATGTCATGTTAAATTTGTTTAAAAACTTATCTATAAAGTAGCCAAATTGGCAACATTGAGTCTTTAATCTGTGAATAGTGGATTGTGACACTCTTTAGAAACACTAACCACCTTCCAACTACAGGGTCTAACAGGACGCGTTATTCACGCTTTACCGGAACACTGCTATTTCTCCCCACTCTCAGCCTTCTGCTGCTTCTGTCGCTCTCCAGAGAAACTATTTGCATTGAACATTCAAAAACAAAACAACCAGAAGTAGACTTGTCGCCCTTTACACAACAGTGCGTTCCTCTCTCTCTCTTTCCCTCTCTGTCTCCCACTCAATTTCTTTTTGAGGCCGAGTCTTTGGACTAAGGACACTTGTCCTGCTCGCAAATTGCTCTAATTAAGCGCTGACAGAGGCAACAGTCTGGTAAAATGCCAAATTAAAATTGTAATGAAGCGCTTTTGTTGTTGTTGTTGTTTCTGTCGCTCTCTAAACAGGTAACAACAAACTAAGAGCTCTATATTAAGTCATTTAATGAATCAGTTATTTTAGCATACAAAGAGAGCAAATGTTAATAGCCCACCAGTACAGGGCAGCTGTTAGTCCATCATAGTTGATTTTGAGCAGTTCTCTGTCAACATTAGCATCATTAGCGCCTGCTTCTTTATGATTTTGCATAATTAAGTTGTTGGCTGTCAATGAAAAGGATTGGGATTGAGATGGTGTCAACTCCATTGGACATTCGTCAGTGATAAAAGCTGTCTTTTGCCTGACTTAATTTCGCATCATGCCTTAAATCATTTAAGGCTCACATTCGTTTCAAACTGGCCAATTGAGTGGCATTGCACTTTCCTTACCACACTGCTGGCATTTTAATAGAATTTTAATCCGATTTGCGGACAGGCAATTAGCAAAGAACGTAGCTACATAATACCCAAGGAAGTGTAGGTTTAGTGCATCTAAATACTGTTGAAAGTAGCTCTAAAACCAAGCTTTGACCTTTTCTTCTTCAAAACAGTCCTTTGGCTTTTGCTTCTAACACTTTTAACACTTTCCTTTTATTCTGTTATAAAATTGTTTAATTTATCAACAAGTTGCTGTAAATCCCTTAACATGAATCAATTGTCTTGCCTTTAGCGAGAATGTACTTTGCAAATTTACATTTCAGAGCTGTGAAAAGGGCTCTTAAAAGCAGTTATCCTTTAACGAATACTTTGTCTCCTGCCACGTATTGTCTAGAATTCGTTTAAAAATGATGTTGCATACTTTGCAGCGCTTCACGCTCGCCAACTTCATCAATCTGTCGCAATGTTATTGCTGCCAACTCGATTTGAGTCGCTACCTTTATGACTTTCCAACTGACCATACATACACACATACATCACACACTCAATACACACAGACACACACATGATGTGTGTATGGTTGTGTGTGCTTGTAGGTAAATATTTGTGTACTTTGTTGCGCTCGGTTTGATTTTGTTTGTTCTGAGTTGCGAGCACTAAAAACTTTTGCCGCAGAACTCTCACGCATGTATGTGTGTGAGTGCTGGTGTGTGTAGGTCTGTGTGTTGTGAATGCTGAAAATATTTCGTGGTTAAACAAAACCATTTGCATGAAAATGTTTTACTTTTACTTGGAGCTTACGGTTTGTTGTAGTTCGGGGCATGAGAAATGGCAAATGGGTATGGAAATTCCAGGGAAATGGAAAAGAGTTTTCCTGTTTGCATGTTGGCTTTTCGTCTGGCTAATTGAAGCAGCAGTTGGCTTAAAAAATGCTTCAGACCAGAGCTGACTCATATTTCAATTTGCAGACCCTGAAAAGTAGGCAACAGTTTTTTTTTTCGCTCTTAAAAGCGAGGGCCTGAAACTTAATCTGCAAAAATCAATCTGCAATAAAAATAAAATTAAGAAAAGGACCTCCGCCAAATGGCCAGACAAGCGAATGAAGGGCGGTTAAAAGAAGAAAAGCGGAAAAAGGAAAACGGAAAGTGGCGATAAGCGAAAGGAGACTGAAATGGAGAATGAAGCGAGAGAAAATGCTTGGCTGAACGCACGCAGCCTCAGGTATGCGTCAGGATTACGCGGCAGGATTCGCCATAAAGGCGTGAGTGTACTGCCCCGCCCCACCTTCGAGATGCCCTCCTTACCCTCCACTATGCCCTCTCCACCCTCACGTCTTTGGCGGCAGCTCTTAAGCATGCAAAGGATATTCATAAATAAATATCTGCAGGCATACAAATTGATAAGCTGACAGACAGCCCAGCTACAGTTCTTCACTCGCTGCTTCGGGTCCGGTTAAGGATTCAGGACTCAGAACTCTCCGGCTCAACGTCTCGCTGTCTGTCACGACCCAAAGCAGCAGCAACAGCAACAACAACAAGGACAATGGCTCGGCATCTTAATCGACACACGCTGCGTACCTTTTGGTGTGTCCTTCGACCAGGAGGTAGACACACACCCAACCTTCAACCACACCCACCCCCAGCCTCCTCTGCCCTCATCAGCCGCTGTCGGCAGCTGCTCGTCTACCTGTAAACATTGCCAACTTTTGTGCCGTTCGCTTTTGCAGCTTTCTAATGGCCGCTCGTCCTTCAACAGTCGCTGCTCCTTTCACACGCAACATTCTGCTGTTTTATTTTCTCTTTTCGCCGTTTTTTGTGTATACACTTGCGGAGAGTACAGTGAATGTGACATGGAATATGTAACGTTACGAAGGAGGCTTGTCCTGCTTATCAAGTAGCTCTAATAACAGCAATAATTTGAAGGTCATTCCCTAATTTCTTTAAGCTGTTGCTTAAATTTGGGTGTTAATCTTTTTCCCGTTTATTTACATATTTAATTAAACTGGATATATAATATTTTTCTGTTAAATCGGTCTACAATTAACACAAATTTTTAAGCGTATTTGGCGTGCCAAATGTTTTTTTTTCGCCATGTTTTTCTTTTACTTTTTTCCATTTGGCACATTTTTCTGCTGCCTCCTCAATATTTTTTCCATTTCTCTGCCTTTGTTGTTGTTGATGTATTTGTTGTTGTTGTTGCTTTCGTCCTTTCTTTGCGCCCATTCAATTTTATTGTGCGCTCTCAAATTGTTTTGGTATTGAGGCTTTAAGCACGCGACTGTTTGTAGGCCGTCCCGATGTCTCTTTCCTCTCTCTTTCCCATTCTTCACCCTCCAAGCCCACAGTCCCCTGCCCCCCATGACCAACACAGGCAGCCAGCCAACCATTCAGCCAGCCAGTCAGCTTGTGCCTGCCTGCTGTGCTAACTGTTGTAACGGCTATTGTTGACGTTGTTGTTGTTATTAGGGATTGCTTGGTGTGCAAGTCTGAGTGTGTGTGTGTGTGCGATGTCTTTCGATGTTTTTGCAGGCTTCCATCATATCCTGTTGCTTGCAAAAACGCAACCAGTTGAACATTTCCAGTCATGCTCTGAGCACTTCGGCTCTCTTCGGCTTTCGTGTGCTCTCACGTTCTCTCGCGTTCCTTCTACCCATCTCTTTCCACTGACGCTCTGTCTCTTTTACTCTCTCTCTCGACTGTTGCGCTTTGTAGCGCTGGCACATGTTTAACGCGCAATTATTTTGGTCCTGTTGCGCTTTTTTCCATGTGTCGGTGTGTTTTTGAGGGTCCCACTGTGTCCTTTAGTTTACGGCTTCGAATGGTTTATAAAGCCAACTTCAAGTTGTCAAACGCAACTCAAATTGTCCATTTGGCCAACGTTATTTGTAATTGCTGATTTTAATGGTATCTAAAATAAACAAATTCTTGCAACAAGAAGAAATATTTGCTGTTGCTACAGAGTATTAGAGACCGTTTAATTTTAATTAAAACACATATTTTTATGATAGTTTTTTACTAAACAAAAACTATTTCTAATTTTATTTTAATATTTTCACTGAAAACTTCAATTTAATTTAATTTTTAACTCTAGATCAAAAAATAAACAAAAATCTTATCAGCTTAAACCAATTATAAATTAAGTTTACAATAGTATGTACATTTATATTTTTACTGCTATTTTAATTTAAATTGTTTTAATTTAACAAAAAGTTTTCTAAAAATCTCACCTACCTTTCTGATTAACTTATTTAAATATTTAATCTTTGAATATTTATTTTTATTTTAATGTTTTTAATATTTATTATTTATTAATATTAATTATAATTTGTTGACTGATTGTATTTTCTTTATACAGCTGCCACTCCGTGATTGAAACTCAATACAGTTGTTCACCTTGACGTATACGCAACATTCGCAATATCATCGCATGCAACAATTGTGGGAAAAGTCTACACTTGGTGTGCTCTGTGTGTGTGAGTGTGCGTGTAGACTAATCGAAACGTGAAGAGCACGCGCACCTAACGCCAAATGCGTGGGCAAGCAAAGGGGGCGGGGCTCCAGAGCAAAACATGGACACGGACACGGACTGAGACGTTGCTGCATCCTGGGAAATCGCTTAGCTGTTGCTTTCGCGTTGCGACGCTGTTTGCAAGGTGGAAATTGATATTACTTTTTAATGCTGCGCCAGCTGGTTTTCTCACACACACAACAGCGCACACACACAGGCACACTTTCCAGTGCCACGAAGGTGCGTAGTAGAGAGAGAGAGCGCAAACGAGCGAGCGAGAGAGAGAGAGAGCGAACGAGCCGAGTGCCTGATAAAGTTGGACTTGCTTGTGGACGCAGCAGCTGAGCGTACTTACAGTTCGAGTTGAGCCGTTTCGTGAACAGGACACAAAACGCGGAAACAGTTTCAAGCCAAAACACAACTTGAAGCAGAAGAAGAAGCTGAAAAAAAGCAAGCTAAAAGCAGCGTTGAAGCTGCCGCGTTCTGCAATGTTTTCTAACACTAACACTCAAGGTGTGCGTGTCTCTGTGTGTGTGTGTGCTTGTGGTCGTGGGTATGAGTCCGAGTGTGAGTGAGTGTAACGGTGAGTCTGATTTGTAACTGTGAGTGTGAGAGTGTTTTTCTCTGACCAAAAGCAAAGGAAAAGCAGCAACAACTCTCAAGTGCTGCAAATTATACGCCATTTCGAAAAATTTTGAGAATTATGCGCCATTATGAAATATAATACGACAAGAAAATAAAACACACACAAACAAAAATACACCGCAAAACACACACACACACACGTACAGCGAAACACATTACAAGTCGTGGAAATGTCTGGAGGAAAAAGCATCATTTAACTGCAGGTGAGTCCACAAGGCAGACTGTCAACAATTGTGACAGTATTTTGCTGTTTTATTTACATTTATTTTGGTTTCCCATGAATTGTTGAATGCGTTGCCACTTGGTGGAGGAGAAGGGAATGGTCGGAGCAGGGGTAACGTCTAACAAATAGTTTAATTTCCGGCCTGGTCGTCAGGCGCACGTCCGGTTTCAGTTTTGTTTCCTGCCAGCCTCACATCCTCCATTCAATACTCAAATGCTCAACGCTCAGTGGCATGTGCCGCATATAAATCTATTTAATGTTCAACGAAAATTCGCGTTATTTTTGCCATAACTCAACTTTTGTGCTGCGAATGTTTAGCGATCAGCAGCAAAAAACACTCATAAATTTGTAGAAGTTTGTTTAGTTATTGATTTTCTCATATTTGAGCAGAAACTAATACAATATGTATTAACGAAGCTTAGTTTGATCTGTGAATTGTGGAGTGTGGTGTGTGGTGTTAGGATTGTGGGATAGGCGGCAGTCCCTCGGGATACCTACTCAGCGGGATTAGCCTGCCCAAGACACAAGCTAATGAAGCAAGAAATTGGAAAACATTACCGAGCCGATTAATTATTGATACTTTGATGTCAGTCAGTGCTATGCTTTGTTACATAATTAATTTATAATTAAGTTAGTAATTTGCCAGACGAGAGGCAGTGCCTGCCTCTGCCTGTGTTTGCTGCTCAAAAACAGCAGACAGTTGTCTACTTTTCGACTTTAAATTAATGGCCACTAAGCTGTTATAGCCCTGCAGCTGTGCAGACCTCGATTAAGTCTTTTTGCCGAACGTGACTCGTCTGGCAATATTGATGGTGCGAGCATTCACAATAGATATCCTAGTTCCTATTCCCGCAGGAGAAACATTTGTTCCAACAACAGCAACAACAACAACTAGTCGGTGAAACTGTCATTACTCTTGGTCTAATCTCCTTCTGGCCTCCATTGCCGCCAAAGCCCAGCCAACAGTGACGCCATTAAAGTCTGCACCTGTATTGGGCCAGACCTGAAATGTCTAGGTCCAAAGCGTTTTTATGATGCCATTTTAATTTAGATTCATATCAATTCGTAATAAGCATTTTGTGCGCTCAACTAAACGCTCGATATTAAGGTCACAGACATTAAAATTATTATTGTAATGACCGCAGTAATTTCCACATTTTGTAGCTAAGCTTTTTTTGAAGCACCGAAGAAGCGCAGCATATGGAAAACAATCCAAGGGAATTTGCTTTGGTTTGTTTGCAGTTTTATTGTACTAAAATCTAGTTAATTAAAGTTCTAAGAATAAGTGGAAGAAGAAAGTGCTGGAAGGATTTAAATTTGTCAAGTGATTTTAAATTCTTGAGCTTCATTTAGTTTGTCAACAGAACTAAGCATACAACTTGGGCTTAGTTTGAAGTAGACTTAAAACACAATTTGTTAATTGCTCCACACACAACTGTATTCATCAATTAATTATAGTTTTATGTATTATTCCTTGAAAACTCCAGTTTTAGTTACAGTTTAATGATCATTTGCATTAGCAAAGCTGCTTGGCCTTAGCTGTTTTTATGAGCAGCAAACAGCAGCAAAAAAACTGACAGCCTTTGGTCACATTTGCATAATTTTTCGCCTCATTTTGTTGGCAATTTATATGCGAGGGCGAGTGACACGTGCGTTTTAATTGAATGCAAATAAAATACACCATAATACATAATATGACAAGCCATAATCCTGACAGCAACAGTTATACATGCTGACAGCTCTCTCTCTGTCTCTATCTACACACAGCTATACACACATACAGCAGACGGACTGGAAGTGTGGGAGAGGGGTGCAGGAAGTGTGGTGCGAGCTGTATTGCTGCTGATGCCATCCGACATGTCGCTGTCCTGGCTGACAGGCTGCCCATCTCTCAGCATTTAATGGCATTTTAAACTACTCTGTGTGCTGCGTGCTCCACTTCGCTTTGTCTTCTTTGCTCCACTTACCCCTCTCTCTCTTTCTCGCTCTATCTGGCATTCTCCCTGCTTTATATATACTTATATTCATTAACGTCTGCAAAGTCAAAGTGTTTAAAATGTTATACACGCTTGGGGTATATCCTTTTCTTGCTGCTGGATTAGGCAGCTGATACACATGTGGGTGTGTGTGAGTGTGGGGGGCTGTTGTGTGTGTGTGCTCTTTAAGCCTTTTCCTTTTTCTCTGCCTTTACCTTTCTTGCTGCCTTTGATGGCTTTCATTTCTGCCTCGTGTTTTATTCAGCAGCAGAAATTAATTAACTTTAACAAAACAATTGTCTGTTTTTTAACTCATTTTTTAGACGTTCTTTTTTAACCACATGTGTACGTGTGTGTGTGTGCTCAGTGACCAACTCTTCAAATGCAAATTGTAAATTGCCACTTCATTTGCACAAAATTTTTTAATAAACCAACGAGGCAATTTTTTATAGCATACTTTTTGCGGCTGACTGGCGTATGACAGCACGACAGGGACCACACGAGTGGAGGCTCCTCCAGTTACAGTCAAAGTTACAAACGAATAAATTTTACGGCCATTGGCAACGCTTTTCTGACTGCGACCGCAGACACAAATATTTATTTTACATTTTCAAATAACTCGCATATTTGTCGTTGCTTCTTCTTCATCGTCTTCTTTTTTTTTTGGTTTATTTTTTATGTACTCAATATTTTATGTGCTGCATTTTATTTGAGAACTGTCGAACGCACGCACAAACACACACGCAGATAGCGAGAGGAATTTAATTAATTTAATTTACATTGGCATGCCCAGTCGGTAAAGTAGGCGGCAGGGGGCGTGTTCCAGTCAAGCAACAGCCAAGTTGCCGCTTTAGACTCTGTGTTTGAAAAGAACAAAAGGAGTATTAAATTATACAGCAGCTAAGTGTGGTTTAGAGAAGTGATATATCAGAAATAAATCAATGTTATTTATGCTTGATCCATCAATTTAGTTAAATCTGTCTGTTGAAGCTCAAAGTTTAATTATTAAAGACTTTCCACTTGAGTTACATGATATTTTTTATACAATTGTTCTTTTTACAGGGTTTTAAAGCGCTGAGTTTAATCAACTGTTTGCCTTTTCTACTGCATAGTTTATTATTCATTTTTTGACTGCAGTGCCACTGCTGGCTTATGCAAAAATCAAACTGCTCTAACTGGAAGGCAAACACACATACCGACTCACACACCCACACAAGCACACACCGACACTCTCACACATACTCACATGCATATATCAGCCATGCAATCAGTTCTCAACTTGTCGTTTGCAGTTGCCGCTTCTTTATTTACTTTCTGCGGCTCTGCAATTTTCAATTAAAATGTTTGCTCACAAAAGCAAAAAAAAGTAAACGTGTTTATGGCAACCCTGGTAGCGCAGGCAGCCAGGGCAGCACTGGCAGCCCTGGCGTATATTTGCATATGCATGCAGATAAACTGAGCGAGAGATTTCAGCCAAAGATTTCAATAGAGCGCAACAGCTTTCTAAAAATTTAATGAAATATATAATACTACATAATATTTTAGTTTTGTTTCCGCCAACAGTTGTTGCTGTTATTTTGCTTAGCATAATAACTTAATTTCCATATAAATGCAGAAGAAAATTCGCGTGGAGGACACAAGGAAAATGTAACAAATTTTACAATTTCCGTGACTCGGATTTGGTTTTGGAAATTTTTGGGTTCAGATGGCCGACGGCTGTTGGCATTACCATTACCGTAACGCGGACTTACCGTAATATCCGGTGAAACACTCACACAGACAGAGAGGCAGGGAGAGAGGGACAGATGGACACACAGACAGCAAGAGACAAAGGTGTTTTTGGGGTCCCAGTTCGCTGACTGTTTACATTTTGTGCTCTGCACCTCTGCTTCTCTCTCTCTCTCTCCCTCTCTCACTCCCTCTCTCTCTCTCTATGCTGATAATGATTTATTTTTCTTGCGCCTTTCTTTGACTATTATCTACAACAAAAAAATTGTCGTTTTATGTCTTGTCATAGTTCGAGTGGATTTGGGTGTAAAATATTTGAGCTGAGCTTTTGCTTTTGCTTCTCATACTTTGATTAATGTAATTGACGCCCGGGGACATGATTTGGCACTTGAAACACTTTTGAAAGCTCCTGCACTTGGAATGATTAATGCCTGCACTGAGTAAACATCGGTCAGCATCGCAGGCAACAGGCAGCAGCCAGCAGCTCAAGAAAAATAACTTAAACCGCTGAAAAAAAGCGGTAAATCATAAATTTAAAGCTGTGGAAGGAACTGAATGAATGGAATTTTTAGTAAATCTTAAGTTAAACATGCGCAACAGCAAAAAAAGAATCATGGGGACTGAGATGGATGGCTGCTCAGCAAAGTTGTGACAGCTTCAGGCTCGGTTCAGCTCAGCTCAGTTCCTTGGGCTGCTGTGACTCCTTCGGGCTCCTTTCAGTACAAAACAGGCAACAGCTTCCTTGGCCAAGGCCATTCTACTCCTCTGCACTTGTTTGCTTAAAGTTTTAAGCAAATTTCCACATTTTATTCCAATTTTTTTTGGTTTGTTTCCCCTTAGTTTTTTTGCTGGGCCACAGCACTGCGGTGCGCTGATATCGCTAGGTTACATGGCTCCAAAAGTTGGCAACTGCTACGACGACGGCGAGCTGCGACCTGAGTCTAATCCGAGCAACAGTTTGGCCAAAGTTCGGCAAAAACATTTATCAAACGAGCTAACCGAAAACTTTCACCACAAGCGCTGAAAAACTACCAAAAACTAAGAGTGAAAAACGGCGGAAATTGCTGAAAATACTGCAACTGTCTCTAATACATGTATTACAACATTTGAATGCCCTTGAAGGGAAATAATATTTCTTTTTCAAGTTTTATCTATTAACATGCTTAATAGAACCTTTCTGCATTTTAAAAACTTTTGCTGATTGATTACTCGGTTATCTGTAGAAAATTCTGGCAAAAATACTTAAAGCCACTTTAAGAGAGAATTACGTTAGTCGGCTTTGAATTTATGCCTCTTGGCTAGAAATGCAGGCTTGAAATATAGCTTAAAATATTCCCTAAATTTCTATAATATTCTGCCTCATTTTATACATATTCTAAGCTTTGAATTCCTACTTAAAATTTAATTTCAAACACTTCTTAGCCTACTCAAAAACTCTGCTAAAATTTTTATTTTATAGAATTCATTTTAAGTGTTTTACTTGCGTGATTTTCTTTGTTCTCGAGCACTCAGCGAACTGTAGAGAATATTCCAACAGTCTACTCAGCAGGATAGAGTATAATGTAATTTTGTCATTTGTCGGTACAATTTGTGTCAGAGTTTTTGTCTAGAAACATGGCCAAAAGTATGTATTGTTATTTTGCTTATTGTTTGGCTGGTTTGCTGTTGTTGTTACTGTGGTTGTTCTGCTGCTCATATGTTGAGCAAAAATTACAAGCGGTTTTGTCAGTTTGGCAATTGGCGCGCCCAAAAAACCAAAAACACCCAGCAAAAAAATGAAACCAAAAGGATTGACAGTTATTAAAAATGAAACGAGGCAATTACGAGTACATTTATTGTTGTTGTTGTTGTGTGTGTTGCGTGGTTTTTCCTGGGTGTGTTTTACTGGCATGTTTAACGGTGCTTTGTTGCCAGTAGACAGTAGACTGTGTGTTGGTGTGTGTATGTGTGTGTGAGTATTACAAAACGAGGCCATGCATATGCTGATTGCCAAGGCCTCGTCCTTATCGCTGGGCTTTAAAAACGCAAAACGCTAAAAAAGAAAATTGGCAAAAGGCTGAAAAGCGAGCATTACGCTTTAGCAAACTCCATGCTGCTTTTGTGTGAGTGTGTGTGTGTGTGTGTGTGTATGCTGCCCCCATAAATCATATATGCTCGTATTTTGCCCATTTTGCCCTAAACAACAGCAACGAAAAAGCTCAACTCATTTTTCATGGCAAAGGCAAATGTTTTTGGCGCATTAAGCGCCTTTTTTCATTTGACTCGATTTGCACAGTTTTTCTTTCAAAGGGTGAACCAACTTAAACTTGAAGCGGTTTAAAATTACCAGAGTTTTTTGAGACTAAAGGTTAAGTCCTCTCATTTGAGTAACTCAGTTTATAAGGCAGCACTTAGTTTGACTAAGTTATATCATACAATCGTCAAGCTTTTGCACTACTCAAAACTCTTTAGTTTAAACTTCACACACTAGCTGACACACCCTGTATTTTGCTCGCTGTCTTGTGTACGTGGAAATTGAATTTTATATTTTTATGCGACTGCAAAGTAAATTTAATGTGCAGTATTTTTTGCGCAAGTCGAGTTAAATTCGAAATCAAAATCCCCAAAGAGTGCTTGGCTTGGCTGAGTGAAATATTAATCGCGAATTTGTGTATATACGTATGTTATATGGTCATGTGTCCACAGAACGCCAATTAGGCCATATGTGCGGCAAGGAAAGCTGAGCTGGCCAAGAAGAAGAAGGGAAAGAAGAGGAAGGCGCGGAAGAAACAGGCTGTTGCTTCTCCAACTTCCGACCGGGCAGATAAAGCAGACGAAGCAAAACTTTGCATAATAATGAGCAGTTTATTTTCCTCCATATGTGAGTGTATCAGTGTGTAGCTTCCGCTTACACGAGCGTGTCTGTGTGTGTGCCTGTGTGTGTGTTGTCTACTTCAGCCCACAAGAGCCACAACAAACAACAGCAACGAGAACCCAAAAAGTTTCCACAATTTTCGTGTTTTTCTTTCATTTGGCGCAAAATTGTTGCGTTGTTTTCTTAGCTGCCGCACTTTGATCAGATTAACACACCAAAGTACTGCGAATATCTTGCCTTAGAACAAAAAGCAAAAAGCAGAGAGCTAAACCAAGTTATATATAGAATGGCTGAAATAAATTGTATTTTTTTTACGCCCCAGCTGCTTGCATAGAAAGTGATTAAAGCCCGCTCGCTGATAACACAAAATTGTGAAGGAAAACCTTAAAGCTTCATAATATTTGCGTCTAACAAAATAGATACAGAGATTAGCATAATGAAGTTGCTTGAATTATTTCTTCATTTCACTTGCTAGAAATGACTTTAATTTCTCCAATTTAGCAAGTTACTCAAATTCAATTTCTATGCATAGGATTTCAGCTCAGAAACAAAACTGGTCCATAAATGGTTTAACAAATGCACCAAAGTCATCAAAGTGTTCGATATTGATTGCAATTTATTTATTTCCGCAAATTGAATACACAATTCAAATCAAGCTTTGCATGTTTTAAATTTAAAATTTATTGAATGCGATAAGCTGTTAACTGTTTTTAAAACATAGAAATGGAATGGCAAGCATTTTTGTAAACTAAAATATTAATTAAGTAAATTATTCAACAGTTTTAAAGTTGGCTAAGATTTTCAAACAATTTATGCATATTCTAAGCCGACTTTTAATCCGTTACATACACGAATAAATATCAAATTTATGACTTAAGTGGAAAGAAAAGCTGTCATAATTTAGATAGTGTCAAAAACGGATATGAAATATCAAAAGAATTTCTGCTCTAATTAATTTAAGTTGTGTTTCAAGCAAATATTTGACTCTGTCTTGTATTTCAAGCATGGAACTCGCCTCGAGTGCAACGAACACTGCCACTTTAAATGGGAAAATGTAGCCAAGAAAGGAAAAAACGAAATGTGAAAAGTGAAAAACGAAAAACGAGAGAAAACAAAGTGTTGTTGGGCAACTTTTGATGTATTTTGTTTGCTGTAACTATTTTTAACTGTTTTGTTTGCTCTGCACTTTGCTTGCTGTCCGAAAAACTGAACAGAACCGAACTGAACTGAGCTCCGACGGCTTAGATGCAGTGGACCAGTGTTTGCTTAGTGCTTGGGCATGTGGTGCAGCAACCACACACATGTACATAAAGTAGGAGGGAGGGGGAGCCACCCACATGGCAACCACAGCCTCATGGACACTGAAAGCAAACGCATTTCTCTAGCTCACAAAACGCACATCAAATTTGCATAATTTTACGCAAAGTAACATTTTGCAGAAGCAGATGGCCATCTAGTGCTGTTAGGGCCAAAACCACGCAACAGGCAGTCCAAATGTGGGCGGCACAAAGTGGATGGGCGGGGCTCTTAGTAGATTTTATGAGCTGTGTTATTGCACGACATTTGCATTTAACACGCGTGAAACAATGAAATCTGCTTTCTGTTTCGGATTCAGCTCCTTTTCTTTGACAGTTCTAAATTGCAATTTTAAATGCTAATTAATGAAGCAGCTGTCAGCTTGGCTCTCAGGGCGTATGCGTACTATAGCCAATTTCTTAAATTAGCTGACGAAATATGAAACTAAACTTTACACTCGGCGTGCAAAATCAACATGTTGAAGCAAATTCTTGGTGTGACTTGAATTCTTTCGCTGTGTGGGCTCAAGTGTGTGCGTGTTGGTGTGTTTATTTGTGTGGGTGTAAGCGTGGCACTAACTGGCTGCTGCTGTCATCTTATTAAGTCTAAGTGTAGCGTGCTGTGGCTAAAAATACGCATTTTCATACTTGAAAAGGAGGTGCCACGAGCAGGCAGCACGGGACTGCTGGAGTTTGCGAGGGAGCGGGAAAATTAGAGTGTGTAGGGAAGGGAGCGGGAAAGGCAAAGAGATGGAAATAGCTGAGTGTTTACTGCGCGACTAAAATACGTCTTAAAAGGAAGTTAATTCTGGCTGCTTTCTGAGCTGCTGCTATTCAATTATCCCCACTATATAGATGCATAAAGAGGGAATTACAGGGAGCAATAGGAGCGAAAGAGAATAGGAGTCCACTATAATGACAGCTCAGAAAATATGTTATACTCTAGCCATTAACAACACTTTGCGTATAGCACTGTTAATTTATCGACAGTTCGACGCCCTGTTATAAATTCTGTAGAATTTTATGTGCATAAATGTTAGAGCAATTTAAATTAATAAATTATCCCTTGGACTGTCTCTTAAATCAAAACAATTTTCACATTTTGCTTGTAAATATCATTTCACGCAACTACAAATTATGACAGCACTGAAACATTTTGCGTAATTGCGTGGTGCGAAAAGCCGACCTCAGACACGTAACTAGTGTTCAGATGGTGAGCACTATATATACACGTATACGTACACGTATATATATTTAAGCCTAAAGGGCAAAACTGCCTTGACATTGAGTCTGACGCCAAAATGTTAATGATGTGGCCTTAACAGCACTTGTTGAGCACAACTGGTGAGTGTGTGTTGTACCACAAAGCGTCAATCTCAGTCGCAGTCGCAGTGGCAGTCTTACTGCCATTGCCATCATTAACAGTCTATGGCAGCAGTATGCGCCACTTTTGCGGCAAGAGCGGAGCAGCAAAGCTTTTGGCAAATCTCCATTGATTATTGCTTGCGTTTGCGTTCGCGTTTGAGGCATAAAGGCATAAAGTGCTGTACGCGCAGCACATGTTCAATTCTCAGTTGGAGACTTGTGGCAAATACAATTTGAAACGTGTTGGCAGCTGTCTTTGATAGCAGGTAAATCAATATTTTCCAATATAAACATATGAAGAGCGACAGCTACAACTGCAAAGCCGAAATCCTTTTGGCAAACAAAGCAGCCAGGACTTTGGCACGGCTTTCCTTGCTTTTTGCACACTTTTATCCTTTCATTCTCTTTCGCATTTACATTTATTTTCGGTTTATTTGGCAATGCATAAAGCATTTTCCGTATGTTACATAATGCGCTCGGCAGCGTATGGGATGCTGCTACGCATATTACGTATACGCAGTGCTGCTGGCAGCATCTTAAAGTGTGCTCGGTGTTTTCATTCGATCTTCAATTCACTTCAAGGGTTGCCATTTGTCAAAGTAACTGCCCCAAGGTCTTTGTCGTGTCAACAAAAGGGTTGAGACCGGAATACGTAAACGGAAACGGAAGCGGAATTGGAATACGAAAGCAAGGAGAAGAGGGAGGAGGAAAAGGGCAAAGAAGACCAGTGCAGTTGGGCCACTTAATCCGCTCATTAGGCAACAGCTGCAGCTTAAAGTGATATATATGTATAAAATATAAAAGGGATAATGCGACTTTTGAAGGCAGCCTAAAGTTGGCGTCGCTTCCTAAGCTCTCATGCCATAAATAGCCGCTGTTATGGCACACCCACTCACACACCGACACAGACAGCACACAGAGGCAAAGACTTACAGCTGGTCAGGTCGCATCATTTGTTAAACTCAAACTGGCGCCAAGTGTCACTTTGTGTTGCATTCCTTTGCTGCAGTTTACGAGCTATAACTATGCCACAATACGCGTCTAGTAAGCAGCCTGTCATTTGGCATGCTTCGCTGCACCTGCAAGTGGCAAGAAGCGAGTGGAAAGTGGTGAATGGTAAGTGGCAACAGCCGAGTTGCAAGCGAGCCCTTGTCTGGCCCGCATAAGTATGCTACACTTTCTGCAAACCTGTATTGAGCGGCGGAGAAGGGTGTTTCAGGTTGTGATGGGATTAGTTAAGCTATTTTCTTATCCTATGGGGCTTAAAGTCAATAGTTACTCAGTTTTAAAAAACAGTTATTATTAATATGCTATTTGAAATAGGTTAAGATTCTTTTGCAGGGTCTTTTGTAGTCGGCTTGGGCATCTGTAGACTTCTCTACTTGTTTTTTATAAGTTGGCGTCTCTCTGCTACACTTGACTGCCGCTGTCATTGTCACTTTTGCTGCTACTGGTTTATATACACTCGTACATAGCCAGACACACCCATACACACACACACAGGCACACACATAGCTAGGCTGCTGCGCCTTAAGTAAACATTATTAAAATTGCCAACGCCGTTGCCAGGCAATCCTAAAATAACCAAAGAACGCACATAGACCAAACGAAAAAAAAAACAAGCAAGAGGAGACAGTGAGAACGAGAGGGTGGAAGAGTGCAAGGGGCATAGCTAGAGGGAGAGCCGCCCGGCTGTCGAGTGGCTTTGTAGTGGCAATGGAAATTGTCAGTTTCATATATGAGCAAAAGTCTCATTTCCCAGGCTCTTGAGCGGCGCATTGAAAAATACGAGGCGTCATGACATCCAAGGTTATTATTATTATTGCTAAGCCAAAGTGGACCCACACAAACATCAACATACGCCCACACACAAGGACTACTTGTTGCTTGGGTGTGCACATGTGTGTGTGTTTGTGTGTGAGTCACATCCTTCTTGTGCGCTGATTATCCTTTTTTTCTTCTCCAATCCACTGGGTTTATTAGAAAGCTGTCAGCAACTCTCAGCGCACACTTGACATTTATTTATGCAAAAATGTGAAATCATTTGTGAAACTTGCCTTCAACGCACAGCAGCCACAACAACAAAAAAAGCAGAAATAAAATTACAGGACCAAAAAAGGACACACGCCTCACTGAATAATCCCCAGTTGTAGTCGGACATGTGAGCAGCGGCAAAAAAACAGGACACTGGCCAGAAAAGGGCTAAAAAAAGGGTTCATGAATCAAGTTTTTATGGCGCGGACAGCAAAAACTAGTAGCTAAGGCTGCAGACGGGTGTACTAGACTGTTAAGGAACCGGTAGTTAAACTGTAAAAGAAATGTACAGAAAATTGAATGAATATTACACAGTTTTAGGAGTGATTAGAGGAAATAAAGTGACTAAATTTGGATACAGTAAGCGGTCAAATCCATTGTGCTTTTCGGCAACCTATCAAAGCTCTTGATTTTGAAAGTACAGGGCCTGCAAAGCACAGCAAAAAAAAGGAAATTGCTTCACTATATTTTCCATGCTGCAATCGGCTGCATATTCCCAGCTGCAGCTGCCACAGATCCTCTTAGTCGTCCTCCCTTTTCTTTCATTCTTTCTCTCTTTGTCTTCTGCTATTCTCCTGCTCTTTCGGCGCGTGGTCGTGCTAATCACTTATCATTAGATTAAAAACTTTTGTGCCATCACACGCTTTTTTGTCTCATGTTCTTGGAAGCGTTGAGTTTGTCGACTTTTTAATAACTTTTGCCGCGCGAATAATTTGGCTGCCTTTTATATTGTTGCAAGCATATAAACGCTTTAAGGTTCGTAGAAAACCAGATGAATGGCCCGTACGTGTACGTGTGTACGTGTTCGTGTGTGTCAGTGTGTGGAAAATGGCGCCCAAATCTCCAAGTGCCAGCTCAGATTTCAGAGTGCCAACTTTCTTTTGTTATCAGTTTCTTGATGAATTTCTGTGCACACACGTGTCTCCGGTTTCGCTTCCGTTGCCCGGAAGCAGCACCAGGAGGAGGAGGAGGAGGAGCAAGAGCAGGAGTAGCTCAGCCAGGAGCACAGGCAGCTCATTAGGACAGATGCAAAATAGAAATATTGTATTTTCAAAAGGTTCGTCCCTTATCCGCACACCACACACCGCACACCGTTCACCGCTCTTTGTGTTGTGCTTATTACTCTATTAGGTCAAAGTAATCGCATATTCAGGCTCTAAGTGATATTGTTGAGCAAGGACACGAGAATCCTTCAACGCATATCGGGCGCAAATATCTTTGGCACACTTCAATGAGCTTAGACAAACAACGGCAATAGCTTTGGCTATAGCTATAGCTATATAGCTCTATAGCTTTATTGTTGATTGAACAAAAACAAGTTAGACGAGCAAGTGTAGTGAAGTGTCTACGTGGCTTCACTGTACAATCTGTCAGTCAGTCAGTCACTCAGTTGGTCGACTTTTGCCCGGCACGTACAGGAAGTCTGTCTGGTTGGCTGTCTGGCTCTCTGACTTCATAATTTTGCTCGGCCCGGTCCTGGCCTTATGTATGCATACACTGGCAGCGTGCTTTTGGCCAAAAGTTACAGCTCTCGTGTGCTTGAACGACTTTGAGGCTGTCGCAAATGGACTTGGACTTGTACTTGGCCTAGGACGACGACGACTTTGAGACTCTGTTGAAACTTTAGACTTGAGGCAGAAAACTTTCTAGCTGCCTTTGTGTAATTTATGCTCTTGTTGCTGTTTCTGTAGCTGTTTCTATTCCTGTTTGCTGCCATTGACATTGACAACTTCCGGGCGAGAAGAACGTCAAGTGAGTTTCACACTGACAACACAGACTCAGCACAACTCGTTAGCCAGCTGCTTTTGGCCGTTTTCTAATTTACTAATTTAAATCAACTTTTTTGGCGTCGGCACAAAACTTTTGTTTTCATGTACAGTGCTTCAAAATAATGCCAACACTATCATTAGTTTTTGGCAACCCTACTGCATGTACTTCTGTATTCCCTGCGGACCCGGACCCGGACCCTGGCCCAGACCGCAGCCTCAGTTGACCAACTTTCATAATTACGAGAGTTAAAACTTTGCCACTAAGTCAAGAAATTAACGATGCAAATATATATTTGCCTTGTACAATATGAGTTGGTGTAAACTTTTCCGGCAACTTGCCAGACACTTAACTCTAACTATTTGCCAACAATATTCAGCTGAGAATACTTCAACCTCCACTGCCACTTCCACTACCACTTGTACTCATTTAGAATTATTTCGTAATAGTATATTGATTTAGTTTTCAGTGCGACAAATATTTCGACAAGTGCTGCAAAATATTTCAGTTAATTAAGTAGAAATAAGTTTGTGTGTAGAAATGTTTTGTATATATCGGAATATTTCTATATATACTTTTTACTTGATTGAACTTTTGCTTTGATTTACGAGTGAGTTTCGCATACGACAGCTGTCGAATGCCATATAAACGAATACACACACTCGCACTCACACTCGTATTCAATCAACTCCGTACACATTTTTCATCTGCAGTTCAAACCAAGAATATATATATTTGTACATATATATGTAATTCCCGAAAGCAAATGAAGCCAGAAAGAGAATAAAACGAAACAAATCGAGCAGCTTGATGATGATGATAATGATGTACGGAAATGAAATCAAATTGCACAGGTAATTTGTTGTCACAAAAGGTAGAAATACATACACACATATATACCCTTATATAAAAAGGGAAAAGGGCAAGAAGAGTAAGGGGAGTGTTTGAAATCCTCTGTCTATATATGTAAGTGTGTATGCATTATAAATGCTGGGGATTAGACTGTGCAAATCTTTGGCTCTTAAACAGTAAACCAACTACAACTCAGCTTGACACTCGCTGCGGGCCCTTAGAAAGCCACAAGTCGAACAGCAAGCTGGCCAAAGACACTAGCTTGGCTAACCGAACGGAGCCAAATGCGGCACTGAGTAATAGCCATGTCTATGCGGTTTTGTGCCAAGGCAAACCACAGCAATTATTGCTTTTCCAATGCCATTGCCATTGCCATTTCCTTTGGCATTGCTGCTGCCTGCGGATTCATTTAAATTGCCGGATTCAATAACAAAATTACTTTGGTCGAATCTCCAGCTGTGCGAGTGTGTGTGTGTGTGTGTGTGTGTGTGTGTGTGTGTTTGTATCTGTGTGTTTGATTAATAATCATGTTAAATGCATTAACATGAAAAATGATTTGCCAAAGTCACTTCAAGGCGTCCCACGCGTCGTATGCGCAACATGTGAAGCTGCGTATACGACAAGTTGTGCCAGTCTCTGTGCGTGTGTGTGTGTGTCATTGAGTGTATATGTCTGTGGCAAACATCAAAAGCAATTGGTTTCTGCATGTTTTTTTCTGCGCTCTCATAATAACATCATAAATTATGATGATTGATGTTGATTTTAATGGCGTCACATAATCACAATTAGCTGACGACTGCGAATATGAAAATATATGTATATGTATATGTATTAGTATACCTAGGTAGCATAAAAGACACTCTTACTAATTGATGGCACTTGCTTAATAGCTGCATAATTGAGGTTGAAAAGCAGCAAACAAAACAAGATTATTAGTTGCGAATTAAAATGAATTCGCGCCATCATTTATAATTAAAAATAAACAGTTTTGTAACTTATCTAAGCTGTCAGTTAGTCACATTAATTCGCAGCTGGTAATAATCGAATTAAAAGCTATAAATATTGGATTTAGCTTGAAATATTCATGAGACAGCTATGAATTGCACGTATTAAATGATCAAGCCAAGCGCAACTGACAGCTGTTCTGCAAAAAAAAAAAAAGAAGGAAAACTGCACTGCATACGTGTGTGAGTGTGTGTGTCTAAAGGATTCGCATGTCAGCCAAGTGAGTGAGGCCAGAGGGGGACAGCAGGCAGGCAAAGGAAGCGGATTTGACTCGTGTAAATAGCGCAAGTCAAAATCTGCGGCCAACACAATAAAAACTCAGTAACATTTAGCTAGCTGTCTGTCTGTCTGTCCGTCTGTCAGTCTGCCTCTTCCTCTGTTTGTTTCTCTGTCCTTCTGCCGTAGTATATGTCTGCCAGCTGCATTTGACATTTGACCTTCATGCTCTCATACTCGTTGTGCGTCTACGATGCAAGTAAATAGTACAAACAATACGAGCACATGTTAAATATTGCATGAATAAAAGTATAAACAAGTGTAGAGGAGTGCAGTCTATGCAACAGATACGCTGGAATTTACAGCAACCAATAGAGTCTGCAAAACTTGGGCGGCAAACTGGACCTAAAGACTCAATTTATTAAAGGGTTCATTGGGATTTCTTAATCGGATCTTAAAGCAAATAATTGAATGGTTTGCAGGGTCATAGATTGGCGCTAAAGATAAGCTAAAGATCTTTCGATAGTTTACAAAAAAAGGGTTAAGGGTAACTTATTTAAAATAAATATATTTACGACATACAGTTGCGAAAAATAAAATAGCACCACTTTTATAAGCTAAGTTTGAGATGCCGCCCTATATACATCTATTGGTCAATAGACTTCGTAATAACGTTTTCGGATTAAGAAAACCTTAAACTACATAAACAAAAAAGAATTTCATTAAAAACTATTATAGTTCTTAAAATATGCAAACAAATGTAAGCAAAGGCAGGAAAATGTGCGAAAAAAATAATAGCACCACTGATCCTTTTTGGGCTGTTACCGTTATGTTTCGCAGAGTTGGATTTCTGAAATGCACAAAGTCAAAAGATCTGTGTCTTTTCGTGACATCCAACCCGAAACTTAAAAAAAAATGTTGATAAATAGCTATATAATGGGGCGTGACAGGTACTGGAACGGTAGCTTATAAAAAAGTTGATCCCAGATGGAAAAACTTACAGAGAAGTTGGATGTTTGATTTGGTGCTCATACAAAATGATACCCAACGCCATCACCCACAAAGAAATGGTGGAAAAACGTGGACGATATCGAGTAATGAGTCCCCAAGATGTTAAGATATTGATTTTTGAGAGCAGGAAGGGTCCTTTCAAGACGACCACAGTATTGAAGAAGGACCTGAATCTACCGGGAACTGTATAAACCATTAGGGCATGTATGAGGGATCATCATTTAAACGTCCGAAGTCCGAGGAAGGCCCCACTTTTAAATGCCAGGTATATGAAAAACAGAATAAAGTTTGCACAGGAGCATCTGAATTGGCGTAAAAAAAATGGCGTAATATTTGTGGACAAACGAGAGCAAAGTAGTGATGTTCGGTTGAAAAGGGTCTAGAACATATGTGAGATGTCCACCAAATTCAGAATGTCCACCACAACACACCGTAAAATCCATAAAATGCGGAGGATCAAGTTTGATGGAATTGGCCTGTTTCTCATATTTTTGTGTAGGGCCTATACATTAGGTGAAAACCATAGTGGACCAACATATATATGTGGAAATATTAAAAGAAGTCATGCTCCCCTATGCGGCCTACAATATGACGCTTGTTTGGGTCTTCCAGCAGGATAATGACCCAAAACACACCAGCAAAAGGGCAAAGAAGTGGTTTTTGGAGAATTCGGTGAACGTTTTGGAGTGGCCTGATCCGTCTCCAGACCTTAATCCTATTGAAAACCTGTGGGCAGATGTCAAGAAAATAGTCGCCGTAGCCAAGCCGAACAACACCAAATCCCTTTGAAGGACCATTTAGGAGTCATGGGCCAAAATCCCTATAAAACGATGTCAGAACCTAGTTGACTCGTTGTGGAGCCGAAATAGCCCATAAGGGTGGTTCTACTAAAGATTTACTTTTCAAATTATTCTTAGTTATTGTTTATAACTATTATTTTGTTTCATACGTTACTTATTTTTCGTTATTTTAATTGTTTTTAGTGCATAAAGAAAAGTGGTGCTATTATTTTTTTCGCACATTTTCCTGCCTTTTTTTACATTTGTTTGCATATTTTAAGAACTATAATAGTTTTTAATGAAATTCTTTTTTGTTTATGTAGTTTAAGGTTTTCTTAATCCGAAAACGTTATTACGAAGTCTATTGACCAATAGATGTATATAGGGCGGCATCTCAAACTTAGCGTATAAAAGTGGTGCTATTTTATTTTTCGCAGCTGTATATTTGATGGCCTTGCCTGTTAATTCCCATTGGCTTGAAAGTTACAGGGTATGAGCAGATGAAACAAACAAGAAATGCAATTTATACGCTTGAGTATTTGCTGTGGCGTTTGATAAAAAATAGAGAACTCGGCGGAAAAAAAATACTCAGACTATGAGACGAGAGGACAGACGCAATGTGTGCGATAAGTAAGCACAAAAACAACAACAAGAACAATAAAATAGTAATAACAATAATGACAACAGCGCGACAGAGGCCACAGTGGAGAGAGGGAGAGAGAGAGATAGGGAGAGAGAGCAACAGCAACGATGTGACTTTGTCAATTCGCCAAGGAGTCAAAGAGTCACGCCATGAGAATTACAGAACGAAACAAGAGTGTGTGCAACTGTGTGTGTGTGTGTGTGAGTGTTTGAGGGTGTGCATAGTGTAATAAGATAGATTTACAGATAGCGACACACAGCTGTGAATTTGCTTTGGCAAGTTTATACAGTAACTCTGCAGCATTTAAATACATGCATTTAGTGCAAGCACTCTTAAATAAAGCGAACTTTTTAGGGGTCGTTTGAGATTTGGAAATTGTATCTTTTTATTTCTCACAATTTGAACGATAGCTATAAATGTATCTTACTATCAAAGCGCCATAGAGGCGTCAATTTCTCGTTCTCGTTCACAGAAGAGACACTTTTAATAAAAGCCTGTGTTTATTGACGTTTGGATTTAGTATGCTACTATTATTCATACATACAGCAGCGTGAAATAACAATGTGTTAACTTAATTACTGACTCAAACTGAGTAATGAAAGGCAAGCACATTTGAGTTGCTTATTACTGACTAGTCTCAAAGGGTTTGTATAAAATGCCAGCTCTTCTAAATAATTGGTTAACTTTAAACTTCTTATTTATTTTGCAAATAGTTTGTCCCAACCTTGCTCTCTGGCACTTTGGCTAAGGACACGGCCTTTGCCTGTTTAAGGACCTTACATCGACACACCGCAAATGCAATGTCCTTCGTTTGCATACATTTCAACTCGCTCCGACTCTTTTTCACACCTTCCCTCTCAGTCGTTCCCATTCGTTCACTCCCTTGCATATTAATGCAAATTTATTTAGTTGTCGCTCATATTTTTAATTGACTTTGGCATCAAAAGCCAACTGACGAGCTGACGCGCTGACAAACTGACACACTGACAGCCTGACGAGGTCGTCCTTGCTGCGGATCTTGGCAAAATACTGACATTGAATTCGCATTAGATGCGCTGCAAAAGTTCATGAGGCCATTGAGCTGCCTGAGCTTGGGCAAAAGGCCTGGCAAAAGTTTGTTAGCTTGTTTGGTTAGACGACAGCTTGACATTGAGACTGACATTGACAGTGACATTTGCCACTCGCCATTTGCCAAAAACCGCACACATATTTCGCACAACTGAATCTTTAATTCAATATGTTATATTTGTTGTGCCAGTCAGACAGCTTAACATTTGCACTGCTAACCCTAATTTCTGATTACAGTCTTGTAAATAACAGGCAGACAGAGAGACAGTGTGTCAAGTAATTGTCATAACAAAGGTAAATAAATTCACAGAACTGTTGGTTATTTATTTAAATATTTTAAGGCTGTTAAACTGGGTAGCTTAGGCATTGGGCTGTTCCTAAAAGGATGCAAAGAGTGGGTCAAATTAATATAGGTTGGAATGATCGCTTGAGATAGATTTAGTTCCATATAAATACTACATTTCCTCATTCATAAAAGACTAGTTCATAATTTTCTTTTCTATTTTTCCTGTTTTTCCCTTTATGCAGCTCCTTTCTTTGTCTAAACAGTTACTTGAGCCAGTGTTCGTCTCCGTTTCAGCAACAGGCATTTTCTTCTCTATCTTTGCTCATCTCTTTTTTTATTTTCTGCTCATGGCATTATCATTATTTTTATTGCCGCTGCTTGTGTTTAATTAATTGCGGTCACTTTGTTTTCGCTAAAATTCCAACGGGTTTTGTAACGCCACTTAAACCCATTTTGAGATTCTTTTTTCTGCTCGGGCTTCGTAGCTCAAAGAGTTCCTTTTTGCAATTTGATTTAATTTGCTAGGTCAAAATGGGGCTTAATGCCGCATCAATTTCATCTAATTAAATTAAATAAATCAAAATTTAGCAGCCTCAAATGAAATTTGGGCAAAAAGTTATCGCTGCTGTTTAGCAGCCTTTAAGCTGTTGAATTTCACGCATTTCTAATGTGCTTTCATGGCGCGACATCATAAATGTGACACTCGCACGCACACACACACTGCCAGCACACACACGCACATGCATAATGGAGTTCTATCCTCAAGGACTTGTGCTTCGCTTGTTGCGTGCCGTCATGCAGGCAAATTGCGTATGTCCGACCGCATTGCACATTTTGACGAGCGTTAATGAGCTCTACGCTTTTAATATTACCCATATCAAGTTGATTTCCCAGTTTTATTGCCCAGCCGTCTCGTCGACCGTATGTGGCTGGGGGAAAGTGTTTTTTATGTGCACACTCGGCGTATGCGTAATGTGAATTTGTCTCTATCTAACAGGCAGTTGCAGCAACGCTTCGTATGACTAATATGCAGGTACATCTGCAAATAAAAGCTGACATTTATGCACGTAATTGTAGCTCCATTGAGTCCGTAATCAAATAAACTTACAAAATCCATTTAGCAGGTGAACTGAAGCCACAATTCCCTCGATGAGCAGACGTACAAATAAAAATCTCGCATAAATAATTGATGCAACAATAAGCTCAAATAATAGCACGTAAATCGAGTGTAAAATTGGACAAAAAAGTAATGTCAACAACAACATGGAACAATAGCAAGTCATTAGCAGACCGAATGATAACAACAATAACAACTTCAACGACAAAAATCAACTGCCATTGAGCCAATAAATTTTTGGTAGCTTGACAACAGTGCGTGGCAAGAACAATGCTTGCCACACAATTACATTCAGTGAGTGAGAGAAAAAAAAACACTTTGATTTGATTTCAATTAAGATGAAAGCTGTAGACAACTGTTAGCTAAGCCGCAACAGAATACTTGAACTTTGCGGTAAAAAACTCAACTCAACTAAACTCAAGTCAACTCAACTCAGGTCGAATCGTGTCGAGTCGAGTCCTTTCGAGCAGCTTTTTGATTAAGCATTTGATTTTTGTCTTTTGACAATCGACACTCGACACTTGAAACTCGGTTTTGCAATTCTTGATTTCGGTTTGATTAAATGCCAAATTGCGAGTATCAGTGTATCGACCGCAGAATGAGTGGCACATGTGGCACGCTCACGCCCACGCCGTTAAGGGGCAGGCATTTGAATAATTGAGTTTCAGTTTGAGCTCTTTTGAGCGTTTGACTTTCAGCTCTTGCTCTTTCCGTTTCCAAGCATTCTCGGGGTTTAAACGTTTTGTTTTGTTTGTTACTGTTGTCGCAAATGCTGTTGTCAACATACGCCGTAACCATCTCCCCAGATGGGCGTAGTTTCATTTCATTTCATTTCATTTGGATGGCGTGTACGTGCCACGCATTCGAAATCTCCATTGGCAAGTGGCAAGTGGCAGCTGCTTGCCAAAAAACATCAATCTGTTCGGTCAGAGTCTGTTTGCTACGCACTTGTAATTTACTTTACTTACTTTATGCAATTAAATGTTTAATTTCATTTGCTTTAATTCGTGCCTTGATTTCTGTTGCATACTTTTAAGCGTCATCGCATTACGTATGCGCCATGTAAGCCAAGCGGTTGCCACGGTTCTGTGAGTTAGGCCAACGCCGCGGCGTTGACAATGAAAACAGCTTACCTCGTTGCCGTCTATCCCCCCTTCTTCGCTTTGTTCCCCTGACTGTTTCTCTATCTTTCTTCTCCTCGTTTTGCTTTCGGCTTCATTAAAAATCCTGTTAGTCAATAATGGCAGTGTTTTCAGTCTTGCTCCTTTCGGTTTTCCCTGCCTCGCATTGATTCTGATGTTGAGCATGTGTTAGACTGCGTTTTAAGAACTTTACATGCTTAAACTTTGTCTAGTTTTAATTACTATTTTTAATGAGCTTCATTCGTTTGCTTAGCGAAGCGTATTAAGCGCATTTATGTCGTACTTCAACAAACTATATTTACATTTAATTTTAAATTAATTTGAAGAGAACAGAATAGTTTCAATACTGCCGAAAGTTTTAATTAATTATGCTTTTAAAACTAAACTGTGTGTAGAGTATTGTTATATGCTGTAATATTTAATTGCTTTCTATATATAAATTTTAAAAGTTAAAGTACTCCCGTCTTAACTAGTTGCAGCTACTTTGAATATTATTATATTAGAACAGTTCATTAATTATGTTGCTTAGTCCCAAAATTGACTGAACAACTCTGCTTGAAATTTGAACTAATGTCAATCGATTTTAATTGTTTTCAATTCAAGTTTTAGTTTGTTTTCCCAGATAAATTGCAGTTCTGCTCTAGTAGTTTAATTGTTTTCCCTGCATATAATACTTGCTGCCCCCCAGCTGTCGTCGAGTTGACAGCATGCAGAGCTCAACAGAAATTTAACATTCATCTTACCTTGTTGCTTGACCACAACAACTCCCACAAATGCACACAGCGTGCAACAAGAGGCAGCAGCAGCAGCATCCACTGCGTTAACAAGCCAAAACAACAGGCAACCAGTTGCAGTTGCAATTCCCCAACAATATCTACCAGTTGTCTACCAATTTCCACCCCAATTCCCTTACCCAAACTCAGCTTGATTCACTTGCTTGGCATTGTTGACAGTGCTTCATTCATGCTATTCATGAGACCAGTTCTGCACCCGCTGTTTTCCACTCCCTCTCTCTCTCTCTCTTCGCGTGTCCCCCTCTCAGGCTTTCTTTATTTATGAACTGCACTACGATTTCTCAGCTGCAATTTGAGCTTTTTCAGTTAGTTTGTCGACCCTGTAACAGAATAGGAAAGGGATCTATTAGAAATTTATTACTTTAATTTGTTTCTACAATCGTAAACAGGCTTACAGGCTGTCTTTTAACTTCAATAGAAACAATCGCTTAAATCAGGATATTAGTGTATTTGTTATATATTTTTGTCTACAGGGTCTTTTAGAGTCTGCTCTACCGCCTCAATCCTTTCGCGGTGCTTTCTTCTTCGCCTAATTTGAACTATTTGCTTGCCTATTTGTCACAGAGCTTGCCACTTGACAGTTGATTTGTGTCCGAAACTTTCCACTTTCGACACTCTGCGTTGTGTTTTATTGGGCCGTTAATGGAACTAAAACAAAAACAAATACGAAGAGAGAACTTTCATATTGTTTAGTGTGTGTGTGTGTGCGTGTGTATTTATCGAACGTTTCAATTTCAATTCGTTTCGATTCGATTCGTTTCGTTTTCTTTTCGATTTCGCTCACATGTGCGTGACACTTTCATGTGTTTATTCTGGCCACTTGCTGTGTGATAAATCTTGTTTGATTTTGGCTAATGCACGCATTATTTCCACACATTTTGACCTTTAACGGAGTTTGCCAGTGGCTGCCTGATCAGTTACCTCTATTAGCATGCAAAGGACGCAGTCGAGTCTCAAGGATATCCGCAGGGCTCGTTGCCTCAATTTCGCGCTAATTAACTATGTGCCAGAAGCCCATGGTATGCCAAAATTTTAGCTGGAACTTTGCCAGCCCTTGTGTCCTTGGGTGTGTGTGTGTGTGATTTCATGCTTGTTGCCTTTGGCAACAGCATCGGCAAAGTTACAATTTATGAGCACATCCTGCTCCTGCTGGCGCGTTAAGCTTGTGTAAGCAACAGCAACAGGAGGAACAGCAGCATACGGCCTTAGCAGAGTGGGGGGTTCCGCTGTTCTGGGGGCGTGGCAAACAAACACTTGTAACAGTTTGCTTTACATTTTGAGGGCAAACGCTGGTTGTCCCTCTCTTTTACTCTCCTCTCCTTCCCACTCGTTTATTGCAGCCAAAAGTCTTGCCCTTTCTTTGACTGCAGCTCGTCCTGTTGTTGACAGTTTCAAGCGCCAACTAATTTAGCGGGAATTCTTCCCTTCCACACACAATTTTGCCACACTTTTCCTTTTTCTAAATGTCTACTGAAAAAGTTGTGCAAACTCAACTCATTTAGCAAGTCAAAAATTTCATTTAGCGTTAACATTCTCCATGTCATAAGATCCCAGCAAGCCATTTCCACTTTCTCCTATTTCTAGTAGTTGGAACTTTTTCAACTGCGCTTCGATGACTTTTTATGAACTTTTTTGGTCGAGCAGGACAAGAGAAATCAAAAAACTGAGCGAGATAGAAGGAGAGATAAGGAACGTAGTCAAAAAAGATTGAAATAACCCAACAATGAATGCATTCAAATGAAATTTCTTTGGCAATTTCTTTTAACGCCAGTTTCGAACTTTCGAACCAGAAATTGTTGAGTCTTTAATCTGTCTATGTGTATGTAGTGGAATTGCAAATGTTGCAAGATCGCAATGCCATTGAGTTGGCTGCAAATCGAGCGATTCAATTGCTATGTGGGTCATTTCATTTAATAATACTGCAGCAAGCTCAAAGTCAGAGCAGTGCAGACTAACAGAGCAACAGGGAAGCGAGTGGGGGAAGGGGCTCAGACTGAAGGGAAAAATGGGGAAACTAAGGCAATGAGATTTTCTGAGAATTCGACATAAGCTGAACAAAGCACTGGGAGTTGTGAATGGCTCTGTGCAGCTTATGAGCATGTCAAGGATTTGGTCAAGTACAGTAACTGATGACAATAGCCAACAAAGAGGACGTAGAGGGGGAGGGGCAGCAAAAAAATATACTTTGGCTTAGGCAGGTGCAAAACCCGCTGTCTCCCTCGTCACTCAAAGGGTTAGTCACAAATAAGCGGGTCTATAAATAAAGCGCTGTTGACTGACTCAGCCTGCAGCTTTAACTCTTTAAAAAAAGTATCTTATAATTTAATAATGCATTTTCTTTACTTTACTGTTAAGAAACTCAATACAGAGCTTAACAAGCGTATTAAATTCTCAATTCCTTTTCTTTCCGCTTCGCTCTCGAAGTTAATTGCTGAGCAAAACGGGCTTAAAGTTTCCTAAGACTTTTCTAAGAATATTATATAAGTTTGTATTTACACGCAAGGCTTTAAGCGTTAACTGTATTAACCTAGTTGTAAAGTATAACGGGCTGACTATTATTACGGTCAGTTTATCGCAACACGGCAATTCACAATGGCCCTCAAGACACTTTGCATGCAACGGGACACATTATTTCCGCCTTATAAACTTTTGCCGCTTGACTTTTCAGCGCCATGTCAAGAGAGAAAGTGAGAAGGCAAGTCATAGCGTGTGTGTCTCTGTGTGTAAGCCAACCCTAACGCTGTTGATGCTTATCGCCGTGTAAATTATGGGCCTGAGCCTAAGTACGGTGTAAGCCTTCTAGGGATTTTTGTGACTGTGACTGTGCCTGTGCCGCGCAATTGCATGAAATTTTCCAGCCTAGACCCAATGACTAATTATATTTTTCATTTCTTCCCTAGCCAATGCTAATAAAAGGTAAAAATACTGCACGAATCTGGACCGTCAGTGTTTATTCTGCAAAAATACAACTCGTAAATCAATCAAATCCGACAAACAGAGGCAACATGTAACTGAAAAAAGCATGTTGCATGTGGCATAAGGACCTCTTGAATATAAAAACGAGAAAAATCGAGTACGAGTACAATGTCAATGCCTATTTACATGGCGTATGAAAAATGGCCATTTGTTTTCAATCAAATTGAAGCGAACGCGCGCAGAATGGACAACAACAGCATGGAGATGACTTAAAGCGGCTTAAAACTGAATGCAAAAATAAAACGAACGAACGATAAACGAACACACACAAGGATAAATAAATAAAACGAAAGCCGCATTGACACAAAATCCAACAGACAGTCGAACAACGGCGAACGCGGCGTATGCGTGATTAATTGCTCTTTAAATACAAGCGAAATACTTAAAACTCACCATAATGTTGCCCACAAATGTGATGACGTTCATGAAGAAGGTAAGCAACTTATTAAAAAATCGCAATAAATCAGTGAAAATTCATAATTTTACCGAGCATTTGTCATTGACAGCTGTTTGTAATTTATGATTTTCATAGTCTTTTCATTCCCTTTTATTTATTCATACGTTTCACTTCTTTTTGCAATTTCTGCGGAATTTTTTAATTAATTATTCTGCGAACTCGCTGGAAATTTAATGAGCAAAACAAATGAATTTTCAAGCGCCTTTAGCTGCATATACCCGGCGTTGATTGGAAGGGTATATCGGTGATATATCAGCTAAGCCTTTTTCAAACACTGGGATCAGTGGAAAGACAAACAAGGCTAAATCGAAAAGCACTAGGGGTATTCCTCGTACTCGCCCCAAAGTACTACAAACAAAACTTTTTAATTAAAAAGTCCGTTAAATGCTTTGGACGCTTCACTGATTCCTCCTTTTAATGCTGACCTTTCTGCAAAAAAAGAATAAATATATATGTATTTGAAGAATACATAAATGCCTTTAAAGGGACAGCAATCAAAGCGGTTCAATTGTCTGGCAACACCTGCCGGAGGCCAAAGAAAGGGGGGAATTAAGAGAAAAGTAAAAGAAAAGCAGTCAAAAAGGGAAAGTGTAAATTCCGCAGAAATTCTTATTTAGCCCACACATAAAATACTTGTCAAAGTTTCGACAGCGAACAGAAAAAACTGAAAGAATTACATTAAAAGTAAACGAAAGGGAGGAATTAAACTGAAAGTGAAAGTAAAAGTATCAGAAATGGAGATAAGCAAATGCCAACGACTGCTCAACTTGTGTAACATTTTGTTGCTCTTGGTTGTTTAGCAAAAACTTTGATTAGACCAAATGAAGCACAAAATCAAAGCACAAATTTAGCCACAAAAAAAACAGAAGAAAAAACCCAACTCAAGACAATGATGATGTGCTGATGACAGTTCTCGCACTGCGACTGTCACGCAGAGAGACTTCTTTGCAAAAAACACTCACATACTCACACAAAGGGGGAACCATAACAACCAACAAAACAACAATCTAAAGGATTGTGCAAAGTTTTTCTATTTGTTTTGCCATTTAAATGCCTAACACAATTTTTGTTGTTATGTTTCCTTCGCTTTTTGTTTTTCCACCCAGACTTTATTTGGTTTGTTGGCAATTTGTGCCGAGCAAAAAAGAAAACAGCTGACTTCAAAGCAATCAGTTGAGCATGAATGTGTTGCAGAAAGACAGAGAGAGAGGCAGACGGAAATAGTGTGAGAGTGGGAGAGGCAGAGACGGAGACGGAGTGTGGAAGGAAGCGAACTGACAGAGAGACTGCAAATTATATGCTGTAATTTTCTTAATAGTTTTCCTGGACTTGAGCAGCACACACTGCCAAGATTTATAAGCTTGAACGGGTTAACAGAGTGCTGTTTAGAACACGCTTAGATACCCTAGTAATTATAGAATCATTAGAAAAATAGTTGAGAAAGGGGAAGTATATAAATTTCTAGCATCTTATTTAAACAGAGTCTGCTACTGATATACTAAGAGTGTGTTTGATGGTCATTGAAATAAGCATATGAATAAAAAATAAATTTGGTTTTGTATTTTCTTTGAAATTCAGAGTGAATTCAGCCTCTTTAATCTCTTTAATTGCCTCATGCATTCTGTGTGCCCCTTTACAGGGTATAATAACTACTCACTGTGCCTCACATTTGTTTGTGGTTGCACAAGGACCACATGGAGTGCACTCGGCACCACATGATGCCCGCAAAAAGAAACCTAACCATAAAAGTATGCTACAATTTTTTAAGCACAGCTGAGCTTTAAATCAGAACTTTCTCGTTCTCTCGCTTTCTCTCTCTCTCTCTGTCGCTAGCAGTGAGTGTAATACTTATTCGTTGCCTGATTTAAGAGTGAATTTCCGTTTTTTTCTTTTATTGATTTTCATATGCAATTTTCAGCTGCAATTCAGTCATAACGCTAAAAGCTGCTGATGTTTGTGGCTGCCTTTCTTCCCCCGCTACCCGACGCCTCTTATTACTTATTGACTTGCATTTTATGTGGCATACTTTACGGCCGTAAAGGGCACACATATGGCATATATAGTGTGGATTATTGTGCTCTTTTGGCCACATCTCAGTGAACACACACAGAGCACTTAAATGACCGTAGAAAGAGCCCGTAATTTTTGGCACTAAACACGTAACTATTTTTTTCGGGGCGGGAAAAGAAAGAGGCAGAAAATCATAATAAATGACAGAATTAACACGGCAATAATTGCATGTGTGTATGGGTAGAAAACAACATCCTGACTGTGACAAGGAGCTGAGACAGGAATAATGGCGCCAAGCGAAGCGAGTACATAAATTAGAGAAGAGCCAGGCCAAAAAGGCGTAGACACAAAAGATAAACGAGCTGGTATAAGACACTGGCATAGCTATAGTTTAATATAGTGGAGAGTAGAGGGATAGAGGGGTAGTAGTTCTAGGTAGACTGGTAAACTTATCGCATATAGCACATAAATCCGCAACATGGATATTACCTTGAGGCCGACTTCGAAATGACATCATCAAAAATGTAGCACAAGTTTCGGCACAAAGCGGCCATAATCTGACACTAGGCAGCGCTTAGTTGAGGCTGACTTTCCCGCTATTTTCCCCGCCCATTCCCCGCCCCTTTCCACGCCCAAAGGTAGGCAGAGAACAAAACGTTGCAGCCAAAAGCACTTAGCGTAATTTGCGCTATCTCTGTGAGTGAGAGCGAGCTAGCTACACAGCTAGTGTTTGTGAATGTATGTGGGTGTGTGTGTTTGTGTGTGTGTGCATGGCGGCTGTTTGTTCCGGTTTCGTCGCCGCCATCGCTTTGGCAAATAGAAAATTTCCACTTCATAAAATGCTGACAACGCAGAGCACTTATGTTTTCCAGCGGCTCGAATGGACGCCTCAACAGTAGCTAACAATGTGCTCCGTCTCTCTCTCTCTCTGTCTGTCTCTTTCACACGCTCTGTCTCACTCACTGTTCCTCTTTCTCGTCTCTTTGCTCACTGTGCATTAAAAAGAATGACGGCAATTTTTTGTTAGCGTCTAAAAACTTGGCGCTCTTTTCGTAGTTTAAACAAAAATTGCTGCCGCATTTTACGATTTCCCTGGCAATTTGTTGCGCCCCAAGCACAGTTGGTCCAGCTACAACAACAGCAGTTACCCACAACAACAGCAAACTCAAATAAAACGCAATGCGTTATTTTCACCTGCCTGAGTTTTGGGGCGCTGCTCAATGACGAGGCTCAAAAAATGAGCTCAATATAAAAGTGAGAAGCAAAATTCAAATAAATTTAATAAATGGCAGGAGATTGAGCTAAGCTGGAATTCCATTTCCTCAGCAAAAGGGGAAGAGAGAGAGAGAGTGAGAGAGTGAAGTAAAATTCAATATATTTATGCTCCGCTCATAACTATAAATATTTTGTAGCTGCACAAATGAAAATTCCAGTTCAATATTCAGTTAATATTTATGCTCCTTTAAATCGAGCTCATTCCATTTCTTGTTGCTTTCGCAGATGGTGGCCACCGATGAGCAGACCAACGAGAGGCAACAGCATGCAACAGATTCGGGCGGTGGTGCCTCCAATACGGGCGCTCTGAACAAAATGAAGGCAACGCTCTCCTCATCGCTCTTAACCGTCACAGACAAAGGTAAGTGAAGTAAAATTAAGTGAAGTTGGGGGGGAAATGGTGAAGGATTCTAAGGATTCGCTTCGGCCTTAGCTAAGGGTAAAGCTGCAGTGGGGGCGTGGCTGCTGCTTGCCTTTACCTGTGTTAAGTGCATGCGAATTTATGGCATGAATTTTTATACAAGTGCTCATAAAGCTGCTGGCAAAAGTTTTCGAAAGCCAGCTGACGTGAGCTGCGCAAAATATTACGTATACGCAAGCGGTAAGACAAACAAAAAGACCAAAGCTAAGTAAGCGCTCAAAGTGCACGCAACTTATAACAATGCACGGAAAAACACGCACACTCACACAAACAGACACACAAACAGTCACAGCAGGGATGTGCCAAGTTTTCACTCCTGGCTGCTGATGCTGCTGCTTCTTACAGCATTTGAAGCTTGCACAAAGCAGCTAACGGTGCGTACACGTAATATTTTTGCTGCTTTATGCACCAGCTGAGCAAATTGAATAATGCATGGCCAAAGAGGTCGGGGTCGTTAGCAGCTGAATATTTTTCCGAGTTGGCCAATGCATTACCCAAGCCATTGTCATTGGCATTGGCATTATCATTGCCATTGTCATAGTCGTTGGCGTTGTCGTTGTCGTTGTCGCTGTCGTTCCGTTATAGTGTCATAAATGTGACCGACAGTTGTGGATTTTTACTAGTGTCCACAGCATAAATCCAATGTCAATAAACGACGAACAGAAGCAAAACACACACTCACACACAATCCGAAAGTACATGAAAGTGTGTTGACTTTTGTGTTATATTTTTATTGCATTTTAGTTAGCAGGCAGTGCTCTGCTGGGACTCCACTTGCTCCCCTTACTCCCTGCTGCTCCTGCAGCCTCCGACTCGTGCTGTGATTTTATTGCGACCATGACAGATTTATACGAAATAAATGAAATGATATTTTATGTTGTTGATTCGACACGAAGTCCAACATTCGACTGACTCCCCTAAAAACTTGTTGCTCACATCATTTGTGACAATATTTTGACACTCGTTTGCTCAACTCGAACTAAATTGAATTGCCAAATATTTTGCAGTAATTTAAGCTCGAATTTAAAATTGCAAACAGTTAAAGCAAAGAATTTAACATTTATGAAACTGCAGTCAAGGCAGTAAAGCTTTGTTTCATTCACTTTGTTGCCAAAGGCAAGAAAAACGTTAAGGAAAACTACACACACACACGCATACCACGTGCCACTGTGCAACTGTGCGTATGCGCAACGCATTGAACAAAGAACGCTTTGTGCTTGCCTCACGACTGTAACTAATGCAGAACGACCTTTTTTTAACCTACCTGGTCATAAAAAGAGCACAGGACTCAACCCAAACCAGTAAGAACACTGAAGTAACAAAAAAAAGCACAAAATTTAATAACACAATGGCCAAAAGAAGAAAAAACATTAGTCGAGCTTACGAGCATATGAAATGTGAAATATTAAATATGTAATGTGCCATCAAAAGCTGCTCCTTGGCTACGTCTTTGCCTGCCAATTAATTGCCCCATTTGGTGGAGGTAGAGGTGTCGGAGGAGGTCTTGAAATGCCACGCCCACTTGTCGTTTGTATGGGCTTGTCGGCAATTTCCGTTTTGACTATCGCTAATCGCGGCCATTTAGTTTATTTATCGCATTTGTCGCCTGCTCCACGTCACTTTGGCAATTTGCGAATGAATTAATTATGAAATCAGGTCACAGTTTTGCAAAAGCAACAAGTTAATTATTGAATTTAACCGGGAGTGGGTAAAAGTGGCAGGGAGTGACAGGGGCAGGAGCAGGAACAGAGTGAGAAGTCTCAAGGGAAGTTTTGAATACATTTGCGGTGGGTTGGCTGTAGGTCAAGGCTAGACTTTTTGCTACTTTGTCGCTTTTAAAATAAAACAAACTAGAGGAAAGTCGACAGTAAAAGACCCTGTACTACTTTAGAAACCATTTAATCGCTTAGTTAGTGGCTTAAATAGAATACAAAATAAGTTTTACGACGGATATTAATAAACCCCAAACTAAATTTGAACTACAGAGTCCTATAACGATTACTTATTTCCCAGAATACATCAAATACAAATCTATTTTAACCAGAACTCCCCCCTCTATGCATAAACTTTAAAACTCGCTGATAAAAACCAGTTGACATTCAGTCATTTCGTTCCACTTCTTTAAACTCTTCTGCTTCTTCTTTGTTGTTGCAGTAAATAAAATGTCACCACGCCCCTCGCTGGTGCCCACAGAGGCGGACACAAGCGGCAGCTACGGTTCACCCAGCTACCAACAGCAGCAACAACAGCAGCAGGAGTCCAGCAGCAGCAACAACAACAATAACAACACAACGGGTGGTGGTGGCGGAGCAGCAGGTGCAACTGCGGCCAAACAGGAGCCAGGGCGCAGGGCGGGGGCATGCCGCGTGTGCCTCAAGTCCTTCAAGCCGGACGATTACCACAAGACGTGCTTCGAGTGCCAGCAGCGAGTGTGCGAGGATTGCGCCAGCTACAGCAAACTGGATGAGCACGAGGATGCGGTGAGTCCAACAACTACTTAGCTCACTGCTTTTGCTGTTCTTGTAGCTTGCAGCATGCAACATGCAGCAACAACAGCGGCAAATGTTTTCCATGCCACTGGGCAAACGTCCATTTTGTGGGGCGTGGCATAAATAAACCCATTATCCTGCGGCGAGTTTAATTAATAAGAAAACACAATGACAACAATAGAAGCAGCGCGAAGGCAAGGCCACAATCTAGATAGAATCGAGCAGATTAGACCCTGTAGTTTTTTAACGATCATTGAGGGTGTTTCCTACCAACTTTCTGCACATTAATGCTATAAAAATTGCGTCCAGATAGTTCCCAGTGACTAAGAAGTTCCATATTTTAACTGGCTCACCCTGTACAGTTCGCTCGTACTGAAATTGGAAGCACGTTCGCAATCCAAACTAACTTTATGATGAAACTGTTTGGCATTCCTTTGATTCATTTCATTGTTAACTTAATCAAAGTGCCTGCCACGCCCACTTTAGTGTGTGGCACCCTTTGTTCGATTTCAATTACTGGGTCTAAAAACATTTGCTGTTTTTATTATGGCCGCTGGCATTGGACTATGACAATGATTGCGTGGGCGTGTTGACACCTTGTTGTTGTTGTTGTCGTGGGCGTGGCAGTGTCAGACATTAACCGCTGCCTGCACACAAATTAGATTACATTTAGGTGTCAGTTAACCCAACAATGGCAACAACTACTCCACGTGGCATTAACAAGATAAAAGCCAGATTAACGAGATTAAATGACAGCCACAGGGGGCGTAGGGCGTGGCAAAAGCAATGTGGGTTAGAGTGGTGATCGGTGGTGTTAGTGCTGCAGTTGCACCACTCAAAAGTTTGCCATGTGAATACAGACATCACACACTTAACATGTGCAACAATGTGCTGACAAGTAGCATCAATGAAAGCAACTACAACCACAGCACCACCATGGGCACCACATTGTCTTGCTACTTGCTGCCGTTTCGGTGGTTTTGGCCAACTTGTAAGTGCCTTGGCAACGCCTTGCGCATTAAATTTAACGTTTGTCCGTCAACTGGCCACTTTGGTTAATTGAAATTGATGTTTGTGGGCGTCACACACACCCTCGCACACAGCCACACCTCCACACACACGCACGCACACTCAACCATGCAGTGCTCCCTCATATGTGCTAACCACAGGAGCGTAATTATGGCCAATATTTGTTCATGCATGTAGCCGGCACTTACTAACCAGACCACAACCTGGCCCAAAACATTGTCATCATGAGCATCAGGCATTTTGAGCCTGGCTAAAAGCATATAATTGTATGCATAAACCGTTAGAAATGACACAATTCCAATTGCTGTCTAAATTAAGGCCAAAATGTTTCAAGAGCTAATAGAAATAGATCCTAATTATACTAGAATTGGAGTAGTTTAAAAACCGCCATAATTTTTGCACATTTTTGGCAGCTTTTCCGACAAAAACTCGCATCTCTAGTCGTAATCCAAGGTCGAAGAGCTCTTGGTTTAAGCTGAAATTGGTTTATTCAATATACTCCATCTTCTGGGTATCCTGTTTGCCTCTTGGTCGATTCACCTGTCCGTCTTTCTACCTATCTACCTGCTCTATCCGTCTTCATTGCTCTCAGACATTCATCAAAATCGATTTCCTGGTTATGCATTTCAAATCAGCTCAAATCAACTTGAATTGAAATCGCAACAATTACCTTTATTTAGTTGGCAAGCTGCCAATCTCTGAGCTGGAGAGCAGAAAAAATAAAGTAAAGCCACAACTTTATAGTTATCCGCTGTGGCAAAAATTAAAACAATTTTTGCAGTTGCTGTGGCAGCTGTAACTGTAATTATAACTCACGCCATTGGGGAAAAGGCGGGGGAGTGCCGGGGGGGAGACAGGAAAAAACAAAAGCAATAAACCGAAAGCAGTCGGCGACAGCACAAGCCATGATTATAGACACACTAGTTTTCACTCTGCAAAACTCACGGCAACTTAATTAAAATGGCGCAACTTCCGGTGCAGCGTTCACCAATACACACCAGCACACACACACATACTAATGACGCTGCGGGTGAAATAATTGCAACGCACAGGTGAACATTTGAGCCAGCAACAGTGTTGACAGCTTTTTTGGCAGCTAAAATAAGTTGGAATTAAAAAAATAGAAAAAGATAAAGATAGAAACAACTGAGACACCAAGGGCACCTAAAACCCTAATTTATTTCAATATGTGTCCCTCGTTAAAAGCGCTAAAACTAAATCCGCCAAAATGGCAACACTGCCAGCTTAGCTGTGGTTGTGCGGTGATTGCTGCTGCTGCATCTGCTGCTGCTGTATTCCGACCGTAATGAGAATGTGAGACTTGCTTTTTCTCCCCTCTAATTTTCCCACGCGCTTTTCATAGATTTTTTTCGTGCTGCACAGCTGCAACTTTTGTGCGCAAAGTAATTAATATTTATTTATACTCGCCAGCAAGCAGAACAAACAAGAAACAACAAGCAGCGACAAGCAACAACAAGAAGTGCAGTTGAACAACTTTAACTAGCTTATAAATAAGTTGCTGCCACAGAATTTTTGTGCGCTAAGCAAGTAATTTTAATTAACGTGGCGTATACGCGATATTAGCTGCCATTGATTTTTACACACACATATTTGCTCGATATTTTGGCTTAGAGTTCCCCACCTCTCTCTCCATCAGAACATGTGGCGCTGCAGCGTCTGTCGCCGCAAAATGGCATCCCGTGTCTGCATCCCACAGGACTCGACAGACTCGACGCTGGACGTGCCCGTGTTGGAGGCACTGCAGCGTCGTCATTCGGATGCCAAACTAGGCAGTAGCACACAGACTTTAGCACCCAGCAATGGCTCCGCCCTGGCCCCGCCCCGCAGTCCAGAACTGCGACGACACTCGGACGTTTCACCTGCATCGCTCAAGGAGCTCGAACGTGTAAGTTTCTGCTGCCACTTTTATTTTTGCACTCGTTTTCTTTGTCAAGGACATTTCGGCATTGTTTTACGATTCCCGTGAAATTGCAGCAGCTGAAAGGTGGCCGCAGCATGGCACCCAGTCGCTCCAACAGTCCGCCACGTGGCAGCGAACTGGAGCCCACATTTGGAGCGCCTCTCTCCAGGATGCAGTCGCGTCGAGGCTCGCGTGTCTCCCGACAGCACAGCTACGACGATGACATGAAGACCGGCGGCGTCGGTGGCAGCATGGGAGGCGGTGGTCCCGCTCTGGGCATGGCTGCCGATGGCTCTGGCCTCGGCATACCTGCCATGCCGCGCAGGTAAGCAAAAGATATTAAATAACATTTGTAGTAAAGAAACTGATGCCCTTAAACTGTGTACCTCAAGTTTAACTCGATTTAAAAGGAAACTTGCATAAAATACTCTTCATACCAACTTGTTTCTATTTAATTTGAATGCTCTCCTGCATAGTAACTTTACTGAGAAAACTCCACTGTGAATTTTGAGAAAAATTAATTTATATGTCGCATAATTCTTATGAAATCTGTTGATTGAAAGTGTAAATCGTGCCAGCTTTTTTCCATAACTGCGCAAATCCGCCAAATTTATTCAGCACTTTAAAGTGCTTTAAATCGTCCTTGTGTTGCATATTTAAATGCCCAAAATGTTTGATAAAAAATATAATTTATTTATTTTCAACGCCTTTTTATTGAATATCAATATTTGCTTCTGAATTAAACACGTTTTTTGGTGTACTGTGAGTGATTCCAATATTTTTTAGCAAACATTTTTTATGTAATTTAAATTTAATGTTTTTAAACATTAATGATTGAATTTGAGGATTAAAAATAAGACTTTATGCTGCATATGCACTACAAAACAGATACCTGCCTTTTATCTGCTTTAATCGAATAGTTTGAAAATATTTTCAATTTCGTGTACAATTTATGTTCGCAGAAAATCTGCCTATGACGTGTTTGCCCCTGGTTTGGTGCAGGGAGCGCCTGCAGCAGCCACGCAGCTGCAACGCTCGCCAGGTGAGGGAGGCGGTGGCGGCATTATGCCACCCGGGCAGCTGCCAGGCTCACGACGTCCCTCGTTCCGGGTGCCACATGCCTCGGAGGACCTGCAGAACGACGAGTCGCCCGGTTCGCCGGACAAGGGCAGCCCTGTGCTCACTGTGGATGACGATCGACGCATGCGACGACGCGGCTCGCAGCTGTAAGTGCAAAATCAGAGCAAGGGAATAGGGATAGAGTACGCCTAAAGCCTGTTAACACTGTACCTTTGTTTCCTTCTATGCTGGTACAAATTTTAGGCCGGATATTGCGGCGTTGCAGAACCGTGGTGCGCTACCAACGGGTTTGCCGGCATCGATACCGCCGCCAATGGCTGCATTTACGGGTCCCAATTTGGAGGATTTGGAGGCGCCGCGACGGCAAACCTCCATGGATGGCGAGGCCATACGTATTGTCATACACGATGTGGATTCCGGACCGATTTGTGCATCGAAGCGACGCATTATTCTACGGCGAGATCCCACAGACAAGGCCCATCGCAGTAAGTGAGCTTAGGGACTTACCACAAGAGAGAGGAAGTAAGAGAGAGGGGGGAGGGAGGAAGTCTGTTCTGTTGTGTGCTTGGCAAATTTTCCATTTGATGAAAGCTTAGTGTGTTGGCAGCTAGCCGCAGCACACCGGAAATGGCCAAGTAAATAAGACTCATTACAACATTTGGTTATGCTAATTCGACAGAAAGAGACCAGGCGTCCTTCCTGCCACGCCCCCATGGCCCTATGCCTCTACACGCCCTATGAAGGGCAAGCAAACAAAGCTACCAAAGAGCAACCAAAAGGACTTCGGTCTACCGCCAACATTTCCTGAGTGGTAAGGGGGGAGAAGAGTGGTGAGCGGAGAAAAGTAAAGTTCCGACCGCTGCTTTCGTTTAATTCCCCAAACAAAGTGCACAGAGCACGACCGTTGGGGATAATGCGGTCGGACGTAACCCCCGTGGGCTCTAATGAAACCCAAAGCGGAAGCAGCAGCAAAAAAAACACACACACACAGCTATTTAGCAGATTAAGCAACCGAGAGGATTTCATCGACATAAAGGCCGAGCTTAATGACTGCACCACACACACAGAAGTTGGCTACAATGAAGGATCTGCTAGCTACCAATCACACACACATACAGACACAGACATAAAACAGTTAGCTGCTGTCCTCTGCTTTCTGTTCCCTTCCCCTCTCTCTCTCTCTCCCGCTCACTCTGTCTCTTTATCTGCTTTTCAGTGTGAGTATTTTAATTATATGCATTTTTTGTGTTGCATACTTCACTGACCAGCAGCGGCAGCAGAAACTGCTCGATAAATGACCGTGCAAATGAATTTTTAATTATCATCACCAGTGGAAAATCAATAGCATAAAACGTGCCTCTGTATTAGAATTCAAGGAATTGCATAAAATTGGAATTTAGAGAAAATGAGAGAGTATTAAAATTGAGCCAGACGAGCAAATAAACGAAGCTTAAATGCTCTACTCTAAATAGTTAGATAAACAGATATGCAGCAGATAGTTTGCCTTTAAAAAGCTCAACTCAAACAAATTTGCTTTCCCACTCAATTCTTAAATCTCAAGCCACTTTTCTGAGTAATTTACTTAATAAACCGATGAGCCACGTCCTGTTCAGACGCCCCTATTTCCAGCAGGCAGTACAAGCTCTAATTGTCGTGTTTTTTAGTTGCTGTCAGACACATGTTCGCACACCCAAAATCAAATGAAATAAATGTCGACTACTTCAGTTTGGTCTTCCAACTTTCTCTCACCAATCATCTCTATCTCAAAAACCCTAGAGCTATACACACTCACACACACACACACACATATCCACACCCGTACACGCACTTCCACTTGTTCACAGTTTGGTCGTGTTCAATTGGCAAATGGCAAAATAAAGTTCACAAAAACCGGCAAAAAACTGCAGCGAAATACTTGTAAATGTGACAAGTTGTAACTCTGTCCGCCGGGCTAAGAGCAGGTTCAGTCAGTAGGATAGGGGAAGGGGGCGTGGCAAAGCAAAACAAGCCAAGAGTTAAGTGCAAAGTTTATGCAAATATAGCAGCGCAAATTGAAAATCGATTTGTCAGTTAGTTCAGTTCGTAATTGAAACTCAAAACGTTTTCTACACAATTTCGCCAACTCGAGTTGCCAAGTGATTGACTGACTGACTGACTGACTGATTTATTGATTGATTGAGTGGCTGCGAGCAGCGGAAAAGTAATTTTATTTCAAAGATAAGTTTGCCATGTGTGTGTACCATAGAATTGTGACCTAAGATTTGGCCTTGAAAAAACTAGTAGATGGGTATGTTCAGGACTGTCTTCATTCAAAAACTTAACATATTTCATCTTTATACACACAAGTTTAATTTTTTCTCATCACACCCCATTTCATGCCGCTTTCGCATTCCGAAACTGCTCAAATTACTCAAGTGAAAAGTATGCTACGCCTAATTGGCTTAAAATGTCAAGCTGCCTTGCCAGTTGCCTCGAAAAAAAAGGCACGAGCCCACATAATTTCAATCAAAATAACTAGCCGATGGCTGCTTTCCCAGCCTCGTGCTCCTCTTCTACTTCGTTCTCAACACAGCTGCCTGCCACTCAGCCGTGCCACACAACAGTCCTTGCTTATATAGTAAAATTTCAATTTGCATGTCATAAAAAAATGTCAATACCGTACAAATAACGCATAAGCGCCGCTGCAATGAGGAAAAGAGTAGGTAAGGGCAGAGGTAGGGAGCATCAGGAGTTAAGCACGCTTCACCTGGCTGCTGGGTATCTATGGCTACACACGAAGCCACGCCCAGTGCCCACACCACCTGGTTGTCTGGCATATTTGATATGCAACGAAGCAAGTGGAATTTTAATGTGCTAAACCATTTTCTTGGCTTGCTGGCTGGCGCTGCTGGCATTTGTTATACGAGCTGCTCCTTCAAACATCCTTGTAGACACGTATCCTTGTTGTCTGTATCCTTAGCCACCAATGCCGCCAATGCCGCTCGCTGTGCAGCCTTAACCGCAAGCACACGCATGACGAAAGCTGAGGCATCGCTTATTGCCACCTGCCAGTGGCATTCTCTTCATTGCAATCCACCTTGAATTATTGACTTGCTTGCACAGCTGTGGTCAGAGTAATAGAAGCGACTTTTGCTGTTGAATGATTACACAATTAAACCATTAATTATAAAATAAACGTGAAACAGAATTTCCTTTAATTTTTATTGAAAGACTTTCTTAACCTTTGGCTTTTATAAGGGCACTACTATTTTTATGTCTCCTGCTGTACGTGCATGTGTGTCTGTGCTAAGCTCTTATAGTTTAAAAGCAACTCGGTTCATACATTTCAAACTTTCAATTAGCTGCTGATTTTACAGCTAATGGAAGCGTTTAATTAAAGCGAAATGCAGTTCGCAATTCGTAAATCGATCGACAGCATGGGCTAGTAATTGTAATTGAATGGTCAAATACGCTTTCAATTATGCAGCAACTTTAGTGTTATGTTGTAATACAACAAAAGCAATAAATGGCAATGGCTACAGCGTTCGCTATTGTTGGCCCAAATGGCGTCTTAACACGGCTAATGAAATTTTATGCAGCCTCATGAGCTACACACATTTATTGCTGCAAATCACGTCAAGCATACACTCTGCAGCAGACTTTTACTTAGCACTGTAAGCCGGGTTGGCTTTGCTACTTCCTCCTAGACGCAAAGATTTCTCTCAGTGTATCTACACCCCCACGCATACAAAGTAGTGTTAACTACGGACTTGTTTTGCGTGTGATTCGATCGTTTTAGCTTTGGCAACGGCAACAGGTAGTCCCCGTCTCGTGTTGCCCCTTAACTTGGCTCGCATTCATAGTTTTAGTGCTCTTAAGTACATTACTTACCCACTTTCCTGCGTCCTTTCGTCCTTGTCGCTCATCTGTTGACATAAACGAGCAATTGGCTGGCAAGAGCACAGGCAAAAGAACAAGAACGAGCACAGGTGTTGCCAAGTAGCACTTAGATGCACACCGACACACTCACATGTGACTGTGTGTGTTTGTTTATTAGTTTTACCTTAAAGTTGATAACCTCAACTAGAGACAGACCTGGGCAACATCGTGTTACACTCTGCTAGTTTAATTAAGAATCAATTTTTATGGCTGCCGATAACAGGCACTAAAACTAAACTTAGTCACACACATTTTCTATCTCTCTTTCCCTCACTCTCTCCCTCTCTCATCCTCCCTCCCTTTTTTATCTCTTGTGTGCATCGATTAAGTCGTTCACTCGCTGCCTGCGAAAAGTTTGCACAGTTAATGTCATTACTTCTAGAATGCAGAGCAGTTTGCCCGTAGACAAGTTAAAAACTTTTCCGACACACACTTTCCACACCTTAAAGAAACTTAAGCACACTCGTAGATCACTTTAGAAGCGTTCTAAAAATTAGTACGTGGTCACACGGGGGGCATAAAACGGGACGGGACGAACGGGAAAAAAAGAAACCAACAAGTAAAAAGTAATAGCAAATCCCTTTTTGCTGGACAGACAACAATGCTCAGTGTTTGGCTTATTAAAATCCTAATGATAGCTATATAAAAATGTAAAAGAACAACAAATTGCATCATAAAAAGAAGAAAAGTAGAGTGAAGCGGGTAGAGAGAAGAAAACGTGAATGAATGACAAATACACACGAAAGGACACTGAACAATGACAGACATGGGCTACAAAAATAGCCCAGAGTAAAGCAGAAAGTAAGGAAAAAGTTGGCAACAACCTCAGTTCTCTCACCTCGTTTGTGTTCAGGGTCGTCTCATGATTTTAATGTGGCAACTTTTATGGCCAAACGAAGAGGAAAACGAATCGAAAATTCACTCAGCAGCCATGCTAAAAAGGCTAACTAGCAAGGCGGGCTGCTCGACTGGCAAATACCCTGGCAAACAAAGGCATTTTTTCTCGTATAAATCAGTTTTAATGACAACTCTGCTGCCACAACTCTGTCCGGTCTGTCTCCTTCTTAATCTGCGTATTTTCGGAATTTTCTTTTGTGCTGTCAGCAGAGAGAGTAAAAGACGCTGACAGCAAAGGATTTGTGTTTTTATTTATTTGGTTTTTATTGCCCAACAACAGACAGCGAACGTTTTTTGATTAAAACACTCGAGCGAGACTAAATGTCGCGTTATCCTAATTGGGTATCAATGTGCCTAAATCAACAGCAACAGTGCGTATGCGCAACATTTTATTGCATACTTCACGGCGCGCATTCCTAACGGAAGCCACCTGCCGTGGCTTGCCTTGAATTATTCTACTATAAAGAATCAACGCAATTGCAAGCTAACCTTGAGAGAGAGACCAAAATTTCATTGTCATTGGCAAAACTCTCGTTCCTTGCTGGTTTTCTTTGGTCTGACCTGCAGGCAAGTCTCCAGTTAACTTTCTTAGCCATTGTCTGCAGCAAACGTTCAACTGTCTGGTCGTGTAGCAAGAGGGGCGTGGCGTAGGGAAAGGGCCCTCGGAAATCCGCTTTCGTAAGTTTTCGTGCACAAATTGTTGAAATTAGTTTTCTGCGCTCAATGATAAGTACTTGAAACTGAAACTGAGCTCGCAAACTGGGGAACTGGCAAACTGAAAACTGGCAAACTAAAATTGCAATTAAATTAATTAAATTGTTACGGATTCACGCAACAAAATCTTTAGAGTGCAGCTGCAATTTGAACGTCTTAAAGCACAGCTGAGACAGGTGCAGATAAGGCAGCAAAAAGGAAACTTAAAGCAAAGTTTTTTTGGCTTTTGGAAACATTGGAACATTGATTAATTTGTGAGACAACGGTAAGACACCGGTCGCAGCAAGTCAAGCTCGTTGTGAGCACAGTAAATAAATTGGTTTGAGGCAAATAAAAGTTGACTAAGCACAAAAAGAATGTGGATGGAAAGACAAACAAGAGGGGCAGAGACAGAGAGACTGTCAGACAGTCGAACAGGCAGCATAGCAAATAGTCCGTGTCGAGTGCTCTTTGTTTATGGACAACACTGGGCGTATACGCAATATACATTAGACACTGCAAACTGCAAATGAAATCAACACAAATTGTTGCCACATGCCCGAATCTCAACTTGCTACGTGCGTTGCGTTGCGTCGAGTTGCTTTGCCTCTGTCGCTGTCTCGAGTCTAAGATTTAATATTGATTTTCTCTACTCCAGATTCTCCTCACTTTCACCAGCTTACCCGCAGACCTGCTCGTAATCAGTCAGCATATTTTCTTATTCAATTTTTGTTGCTCTATGTTTTGCAGCACGAGGTTTTGGCATGCGAGTCGTTGGTGGCAAAACAGGCGCTGATGGACGTCTCTTTGCCTACATTGTCTGGACTGTGCCCGGCGGTCCTGCCGAGAAAAATGGCCTGCAACAGGGCGATAAGGTGAGTGAACTCAACGCTCAAATTAACGTACATATTTTGCAAAATACATAAAAAAAGAGTAGTTAATACTTTTGGACAAGTTAAACCTAATTGATAGGCAGCTGTCATAGTGTTCTCTGAGAAATGTCTGCGAAACTCATTAACAATTCTTATGACATTCCTTTTATGACGGCTGTAAAATGCTTGAACTTTCAGGCATTCAACTCCACAAAGCCTGTCAAACATACAACAGAGCATTTTTGGCTAGAATTTAATAAAGGTTGGACTATTTATGGCTTGTAATTTAAATCGTGTTTAAGCAAAAATGTGTAGAAAAAAAGATAGAACAAGATGAGACTTCTACAGATTACTTTTCAGCCTTTCAACTTTAAATTCATTTAAGCTTTATTGGAGTATTTAACTTACCTTTTTAATTTGCCCTCTTAGATACTCGAGTGGAATGGCATGTCACTGATCGATCGCAGCTTTGAGGAGGTCTGCTCTATTATGGATCGCACTGGAGACATTGTCGAGCTGCTGGTGGAGCACGCCACAGATTTTCGCATGTGCGATTTGTTTGACGAGAATCTGCCGCCGGGAAATAGTGGCGGGCAGAGCGGACCACGCAGATCTGGGGATGGTCCAGTTGGTCTGGGACTTATAGCGGGTAAGTGCCTGTCTCTCAATTATTTTATTCTGTTGTTTCCTCTATTTGTTGTATCAAATACTTCTATAAATATTGATGTATTCAACTTCGAAAAGACATTTACATGATTTTCATTTGTTGTTCTCGTTTCTTGTTACTTCTTTTCCAACAAAATAAAACCAAAAACATTTGAAATAATTGATCACAGACCCCGAAACGAATACAGACAAATCACCAGCATCGCCAACTAGACGGAAATTACCCAAAACTCCGGTATAAAAAACAATTTCGTATTATTTATTTCAATTTGAGCTAAGATTTAAGAACGTGAACATACAAATATACCATCTATATATACAGTACATTTAGTATATATAGTATATTATACACAATGGGCTATAATGCAATAATTAGCTATAAAAATCAACAACCAAAAACCAAAAATTACAACAACTACAACAAGCCAAATGCAGCTTAAGCATATGCAGATTTTTCCAACACAATTTTCAGCTTTCCTTAATAGAAAAACCAAAAAGAATTACAAATTTTTAAGCATTTCATTTCAATGCAGCTTCAGTAATCGTAAAACTCACCTTATTTCGATCCACATAATTCAAATTCCAATCATTTTCTATTTATGTTCTCAAATATCGAGATCGAGTTATTCCATCTGATATTTGTATTTGTAGTAGATAAATTGAATATTTCCTCTATGATTTTCTATGTGTTTTAGTTAACTTTAATTTACATTTAATTGTTAATTAATTACTTATTACCACTAACTAACTAATTAACTAACTAACCAAGTAAACTAACCATCAACCAAATGGATAAATGTGTTCTTTGCTATTTTGTCATATATAAACAATTCACACAAAGTTATACAATATTTATTTTTCGGTGTTGGTAGAAATAATTGTTAGTGAACCAAAAAATAATAATATATAATTAAATAATACAAAATACAATACAAAAACTACATATATGATACTATGATAATATGGCTACAATTTACCTTAAGCAAATAATAATGGATGCTCAAGAACTACATGAATACTAAATACTAACTACGAAGGCATCCTTAACTATATCCTTAAATATATATAGATTTTGTGTTAGTCATTCCTTCTCTTCGGGGGCAATCGAATTGCCCCAGTAAAAGAACACAGTAAGAACAAAGCACCAACAATAGAATTTTAAGCTGAAACAAAAAGATTTTTTAATTGTTAGTCGTGATTGTCGTCGTCGTCGTCGTCTCTCGATTAAAACATTAACGAATTTTCTAAAACGTTTCCTACTCAGCTTTAGCTTAGGACAATTTATAACGAGTTCGATCCATTAGAGCTCTAGTTCTTCAGCTGAACACCTAATTGCTATCAAAAGCTAAACAGTTACTTAAATATATAGTGAAACAATAAAAAACAAAAACAACACCCAAATAAATTTATATAAATATCACTTTATAAATGTTACTAGTGCGAATTGTAGTAAAATTCAACTATACATATATTTATATATACATATATATATGTATATGTGCGTGTGTTTTAAATGTTATTAACTTTATAACTTAAACAATTAAGTAGTAGACGCCAAATGCGTAATGAAAAAAAGCCAAAAACCAAAACCAAATTTAAAGTAGCTTGTTGTTGAAATGTTTAAATGTTTTTTAACCAAAACAAACCCCAAAAATATCCCAAATTATACAAGTAAATTAATATATATATACATTGGCGCAGAGCAGATCGTTGTAAGAGAGTTTGTTGGACCCAATCATAAGTTATACTATGTATTTGTATACAAAAGCCTCTTTATATTTGTGTATGTCATTGTTAGTGCTGTGTTTGTTAGTGTTAAAGATCGAGATCGTGGAGCCCACCTACTTTTAACTGAATAAAAAACACACACAATAAGAGAAAAGTAACGAAAGTGCTCGATATTTTAGGCAGTTTACTTAAACTAAAACTTAAACCTTTAAATGCCGTTAACTGTAGTCATCTAATAACTTAAAGCTGCTGCTTAGCAATGTAACTCCTGTCAGATGGGTGATATGAATTAAAATTTCATTTAATTTCTTAAAACACTTTTGTATAGACTACACACACTCACACACACACACATGTATTTATAGAACTGTACACAAATGTACTTATATGTAATAAAAAGAAGTTTCCTTTCCCGCCCTGTAAGCTAAACAATCCGAGAAGTAAAGAAAATCAACTAGAAAATTATGAGAAACATGAAAACTGATGACTGTAATCGTAACTGTAACTGTAACTGTAACCGTAACTGTAACTGTAACTGTAATTGTAAACTGTGTTGCATTCACACATTTTTGTATATGTTTAAACTTTAAACTAACAACTCAAAGGGTGAAAAATGAGATTAGAAAACAAACAAAAAGAACTAAGAATTAAAGCCAAGTGAAGCTGCAAATTGAAAGTCATTTGATTGAAGGAAGAAGAAAAGTCAGTCGCTTATCTATATATAAATGAAACATATATATATATACATACCTATATATACCAATGTATACATATAACTTTACAACTCTATGCGATATCTATATACACCCAGTTATTTTGAATTCTAACACAACATTGCGTATACGTAATGCGTAACGTACCAAAATGTGCTAAACCAAAACCAAAAACAAAATGAAAGAAACGTGAAAAATAAAGTCTCTCTATTTAACTGCAAAATTTAAAAATATTGCGCGAAAAATTGGCGCTCTTTCACTTTTGTACAGCAGCCGGTCCAGAACTTTCCCCAGCTTACCCCCAGCACCACTGATGCCTCCCTAAACCAAATGGTAAATGAACAAAATACGCAACTCTATCAACTCTATATCGTATCGTATTAATCTAAATATATATACTTGTAATACTCTTGTGTAAAGCATCCCAAAACTAAATTTATACTTTCTATGACTTGTACAGTTTTTAGCACACCCAAAAAACAAAAACCGATTAAAAGAAACCAACTACAAATTAAAGTAAAGCCCGCTAGATATCCAAAAACCAGAATCCAAGTGTAATATAGCTAGGTCCTATGAGTTGTACTTAAACTACTTATTACTGTAATGCCCAGCAACAATTTGTAATATATATAAAGTGCGCTTTTCTTCTTTGACATTTTGTTTTACTTTTATTTTTATTTGAACCCTTTTGTTAAGTTTCTTTTACGTTTTCATTTCGATATTGTTGCTCTTTGTTTCTCTAATTTCTCTGTTTTGACGTTACGTATACGCCCTGTTTTTTCTGCTACGCTGTGTCCTTGTAAACAATTTCCATTTCTCTGTCAATTTATGAGCTTTTGTTTGCGTTTCGCTTAGCAAATGTTTACCTTTCTCCGCTCTCCGCTCTCCTCTCCCTTCTCTTCCCCCGAATCAATACCTACCCATTTGGTTTTATGCATAATTCCTGACTCTTTAATGATTCCTCACTCTCTTTCTATTTCTTTCTTTCTGTCTGTCCATGGTGTTGCATTTGTTTAAACACTTTAGCTATCCAAAAAAAAAACTAAGCGACACCCTGTAACATACTCTGATATATGCATACACTAATTAACTAACACTTCAACCAATTAAACTTTCAATTTTATTTGTAAATATTAATTCAAAGTGTAATATACAACAAATAGCTGAAAAAAGGAGTATGAAATTCAGGTACTTTCGCTGAGAACTGTATTTAAAATGTGTAGGTTCATTTTGGCAATGACAACAACAGAAACAACAAAATATACACAACAAATCTTTAAATACCTTAAGTTTATTAAACAATTTCAGTTTCTGTTCTCCTCGTTTTGTTGTTTTTTGTTTTCTTCTCGATTTGGTTTCGTTTAAAGTTGATCTAAAGTACTATTTTCCTATTTCCCTTAAACTTGTTTGCATTTTGCCTAATTTGCATAAAACGTACGCAAAGCCTACAGAATTTGAATTTGAATTTGAATTTGTTTGACTAGCATTTAACTAGTGGCTCTTTAATCTAACAACTTACAAACTGACTAGCATTTCCTTGCAACTAAACAACTAATCAAAATCAAAAACCAAAACCAATTACCAAAAAAATATACAACAACAAATACTTATATATACCATATATATATATTGATATGAACAAAAACCCGATGCTAATTGTATAGTAAATGTATGAGCTAAATTTTCATTTTCACCTGTACAAGAATTGTAACCCCAGCTGGCACGAGTTATGGCAATCAAACTAAGAACTTAATTACCTAAATACCATAAACGGCAGCACAGTTAAACGATAATCGAATCAATATAGAAAACTATTATATATATGTAATTAAAGTCTCATGTTTAAATTACAAACAGCAGAGAGAGAAACTGAAATTGAAACGGAAACGGAAATCGAAACCAAAACTGAAACTGAAACCGAAACCGAAGCAGAAGCTGAAGAATTAAAAATTAGTGTCATCAATATGATTGCTGATTGATTGACTTTATGAGCTATGCTGTTTCTCGTCTGACTTTATGATTGATTGATTTATTGAATGTAATGATTTCATTGACATGTACACACTCACTCACACACACCCACTCACATCTCTTAGGCTTAATGAATTCAATTTTTAACACATATTATTAGCAAAATTGTATGTAACCTCGGGTCGAGTCGAGTTACGCCGAGCAAGGGAAGCCACCTGCCCAATCATATGTGTAGCTAATTTTATATTTATGCATGTTACGTATACGACACGTTTGCCGTGTTTTAAAGCCCACCACTGTGTATTTATAACCTGTATCTATCTGTAGCTTTATATCGTTTTTTAACTCAACTTGCGCACTGCATCTATTATTCATACGCACCGTAGTCACCGCCGTAGCCCTAGTTACTTAAGTCGCACACACGCACACTGACAAACTGAGCTGGTTGGAGGTAAGAAAGAAAGGAGTGACAACAACCGCAGGACTTTCGCCTAGTTGCGGTTTTTTAGCTACAACTTTTGAGGCATAGTCGACTACTGTCTCCCTCTCCCTCTGCCTCATGGCTGTCCCGCTCCTGCATTTGTCTCTGGGGCAGGTGTCAAGTTGGCGTGCGAGTTTTTCATTACCAGGCAACAGTTGACTTTTGCCACAATGTTGGGCGTTGGTTGGTTGTGTTTTTTATAAGGTTCGCTGTCAGCAACAGGTGCTGTCGCCTTTAATTGACAGCTGCGAGGCATAAAATGTTTGAAATGTCGAAAATTAGAAAACTTTTAACAACAAAAACGTGGAGGCAACATCGTCATTATTATCGGCATTGCTTTTGAAAGGCCGCCACTTCAGTTTGCCGTCTTCCAACTTCGCTCCACCCCCCTCCTGTTCTGCTGCTCTACCCCTCACTCGTTCTTCTACACTTCCAATCTTGTTCAGCGCTGTTTGCAGCAAAGTTTTTCAAGTGCTTAGGCACTTATCGCTACTTGCCAGCCTGCCATTTTGATAAACTTCAATAATCCGGCAACGTATTTGCTAGAGTGTGTATAGCTGGTGTGTGCGTGTGTGGGTGTGTGAGTGTGTGGGTGTGTGTACCTGTAGATAAGTGCGTGTGCCTTTATAAAGTCCCAACACGAATTCGATTTCGTGTGCAGATCCCTAGTCAAGAGATGAGAAATGCGTCTCGTAATGTAATAAACTTTTTGGCACAATCATAAAGAGTTGCTTCGCACACTCACACGCACACACACATATAACGAGCAACAGTTGTACAAGTATGGGTGTCTGTGGGGTGTGTGTGTTTGGTCCATTTCCGCTTTGGCACACGTTATTGCAATATGGCGACTTCCGTTGCCATTGCAGCAACTGAAACTCAAAATGAAAATGAAAATGAAACTGAATGTCAGACAGTTCGACAGTCGTTACGTTCGACGAGCTATGATTGTTGTTGTTGTTAGTGTTAGTACCACTGCTGTTGTTGTTGTTGTTGCTGTGCACATGTACACGCTATGAATATGTTATGAGGCCAGCCTCTGCTATGCTCGACATACACGTATAATAAACACAACACTATGGCAACAACAGCAACAACTACAACTACACTGATCAAAATAACGAGGTGTTAAGTCATATAACTACACGATCTATATAAAAACTATTTCTGGAACTTTATTTAAAGGCCTAAACTCTTCTTATGGTTTAATATTTTTAATAATTAATGTTCTCTGCGGTTTTCCAAGCCACAAATTATAGTTTCGGAAACAAACTCTTGCTCATAAAACATACATTTTTGAACAGTGCACAACAATGACTCTTATGCGCAACTGCGCAGCAATGACTTCCGTTTCAGCGGTCACTGGGGAAATAGGGAGTGGTATGATACGGGGTAGGGGGCAGGGAATTGTTGGGGATGTTGTGTGTTCCTACTGGTAAAAGAAAAACACTAGATAGCGCCCACGGCAGATTGCATTTGCGGTTCCCTCTGTGGTCAATCTGCAAATACAAACACATGCGTGTGTGTGCGGGTGTGTGTGCGTGTGTGTTGGTGTGTGTATAATACAACATGCGCTTATTTAAGCATCATTTACATGTAGTGCTGCATGTGTGTGTGTGTGTTTGTTTGTCTAGCGCCCGTGGGTATGCAATGCATTTTTTCAGCTCTGTTGATTCGCATGCTTTTCATTTTACATCTCTCTCTGTCTCTGTCTCTCCCACTTCCACGCCCACTCCTCGCTCTTTCCCTTTGTTTTCTGTTGTTTTCAGTCGTTTAATTAGTTTCATTTATGTTTATATTGCTTTAATTTGTTGTTCAGTTATGTACACAACAATAACCAACACACAACACACAACTACAACAACTTGAATAGCAGCTGTAAATATTTATGCGAATTTCAATTTGAATTTGAATCATAACTAAAAACCTATCATAGACAGTAGGCATTAGGCTAATAACTAATTAAATATTTAATTGAGAGTTTTGTACAGCGCAATTTTATTTGCCAACGCGCACAAAAACACACAAACTTATTACCATTTTAATGCATTTGGCTAACAAATCTCTCAACAACAACTACAGGAGCAAATTGCACGGGAGAAAATGGTCAGTGGACGCGTGCAGATTCAGGTGTGGTATCACGCGGAGCGCAGCGAGCTGGTCGTGTCCCTGATGGCTGGAGACGATCTGGCATTCCGGGACGAGGCCTACGGACACGGCAATCTGCCAGAGGCCTATGCCAAAGTTCGCATTCTCCCCAAATGGTAGGTGGCTGTTGGCACACTGATTATTTACTTGCATCAATTTTATTTACTTTCAATTATTGCTCAAATAAATGTAATTAATTCAATAATATTCCTCTCCTCCCTTCCCTGCTCAGTGGTGATGGCAGCGTGCAGCAGACCGAGGTCAGTCGCCCCACCCAGAACCCGATTTGGAACGCCACCTTGACCTTTGCCCATGTGAAGGCCGACAGTCTGATGGATCGGTACATAGACATCCAGCTGTGGGACCTGGTGCCCCACACTGAGTCCATCTTCCTGGGGGAATGCAACATTGAGCTGCAGCAGGCGTTCCTTGACGACCAGGCCATCTGGTGCCGCCTGGAGGATCCCAAGGGGCTGCGGGGCATCAGCATTAGCAAGTCCCCGAGTGTCTCGCCACGTGGTTCGATAGCGGCTGGTGCCGGCGCACCATGTGGCGATGTGACACGTCTGCTGCGACGGGATTATAATATGCAACGTTCCATATCGGATGAGGTGGATTCGATTGGAGATGGGGCGTCGTTGCTGCATCCGGATCATGCGTGGATTGCGGGCTCGCGACGTGGCTCATCGCAGTCGGAGACCATGGAGGTGGAGGTGTATCAGCTGGGTAAAGACTTCTCGCGCTCATTGCCGGGATCGCGTCGCTCGAGTTTCCAGGATGCCGAGAGGCAACGGCTCGAAGAGGATGCCATGGCCACGCCGCCCACATCCTATTTGGTGGGCAGGCGACGCTCCTCGGTGGCACGACGCGATCCGGATGAGATCTTGAAGTCCTTAAAAGCTGTGCGCGGCGAACTGGGGCGCACCATGAGTCTCGGCACCGAGCAGCACAACAAGCGCATGGGATCACGACGTGAGTAGTCCAAGTGTTTTAACTGTATAACTATAGATTACTACTAGGAAGCTAAAGCTAAATGATGTCTCTACCTCTACCGCTACCTGCTACCTACTCTCTCTCTCTCTCTCTTACTCTCTCTCTCTGTCTCTGTCTCTGTCCCTGCCTTGCTGTGTGTCTGGCTCACCCTAATTGCAACTTATTCCCCACTCAAAACTATTGCCTTGATCTATACTCTATTTACAACTATGTCTATCTAATTTCTCTGCTCTCCCGTCTCTCTCACATATATTAGCCACAATATCGGTGTCGCATTATCAAAGCTTTGACACTCCCAATCACACAAACTGGACAAACTATACATATAAATGAACTAACTGCAAATTAAAGCTACAATTTAATCACACAAACTTTAAAAAGCTAATTAAACTATAATTAAATCGTTGAAAAATAACACAAATAACAACAAGCTGCACCTCAGACACAATTTATCTTAAAAATATAAACCACACCTAATATATACTATAGTACAACTATCTGCACGGCTGCTACAACTAAAAACCAAAAGAATTTTCCTAATTTTGTGTAAATTATACAAAGCAAAAAAAAAAAACACTTTTTGGCACAAATACCAAGAACTCTAGCAACAACAACAACAAGTACTTCTACTACAACTACTACTACTACAATAATAACAGCAAAATTCACACAGATTACAAGATTTAACCAATATAAATTTATATATAACCAACTCACTCACTGGTAAGAATGCAAAATTAACTTTTGTTTTTGCGTTTTTGAGTTTCCGAGTTACTGACCCACTGAATTTTGTGGTCTTTTGAGTTAGTGCTGCATTGCCTCTGCTTGCCACACACTGTTTGTTGTGGTACCTAGTAATTCTTCTTCTTCTCGTTGCATGCCACTTAATTAACACACAATTTTACACACAATTTGCTTGGTATTTTGCACGCTGCCTGAGCCTAAGAAATTTTCTTGTCTCTCTTCAATTATCTCTCCGTTCTTTCTTTCATTGGTTGTCATCTTATTAAGCCACACACACACACAGACTCACACACACACTCATACACAGGTTAATCCTGATTCGCGGCATGCAAAAAAATCCAACACGAAATATGAAGCCAGGCAAAAGTCAAGAAAATTCCCCAAACACATGAAAACTTTTGATGCCATCATTTGGTTGGGCTTATTTCAGCTTATTGCTGCTATTTGCACAAAGCAACAAAAGCAGCCTCAACAAATTTTATTTAAAATGCAAAGCCACACACACTCTGCCACTCACACACACGCACACACACACACACACACACACACACATACTGACAGACACACTTCTGGCGCCTTATTACCTGTTGTCTGACAACCCTTCAACGTCGCGGCGTCTCAGAAAAAGTAGCTCAACCTTGAAATTAACTTTTAAAATATGAAAGAGCCTCATAAAAAGAATGTGAGCGAGAAAAAACAGCGTCAAAAGCAAACCCAAAAACGCTGCGAATAAGCGTGTAAAAGCGGAGTAAAAAATACTTGATGGGCTGCCACAAAAACAAGTCGTTAAATGTCAAAATCAAGCAGCGGAAATTTACTACTTTTCTACTCCTTTTCTACTACTATTTTCAAATATTTTCTACTCCTATTTTAGTGCATCACATACTACTGTTCTAATCAAGAATCTTAATCCCTCATTAGGTACGTTTTCTGTGTTTACCCTTCCCAAGTTCACTCCCACTTCTACTACTACTAGTTTAACTGCCACTCCTAATTCCACCTTTCTTGTTGCTACTTTAGTTTCTTATTCCTCTACTACTCCAACTCCCATTCATTTACTTATTTCTATTTATACTTTTATTTCCTCATCTCCTACTCCGCTTTCTACTCCCAAGCTTCTGGCACTTCCTCACTGACCACGTGACTTCTTGCCGACGCTTATATCCTCAATTCGAGTGTCCTTATTACAGCGTCCGTTGAACAAGTTTCGCTGACTTGGCTTTCCATATGTTTTTTGTCTCTTATTAAGCCGCTTTGCCTTCAGCTCAATTTTATGTGATTTTGCTGCTGCTTTAACGTTTAGCACACATTAATATCCGGCTAACACACACACAGCACACACACCCAACCACACACACACACGCCTGCCTTTTGCCAAGTTTATTTGACATTTATTTTATTTTTGGATGACGAGCCCTGCGAAAAAATATTTGAACTTTCGCCATAATCCTTTTTGTCTCAAACAAAATGGCTCTGAGCGTGCTCTGTCTGCGCTCAATTGATTGAATGATTGATTGACTGATTGTATACGCTGATAATACACTCTGCTCCCTCCTGCTGGCTTGCCAAAAGTTTTAATGAAGCATGCCTGTCAAATAATTACGCATATCACGTATACGCCACAGTACCCGAAATTACTTTTCGATTATTTATGAAATTTTTAAAAATATTCTGCCATGACATGGAGTTTTATTTAACAGGCAGAATAAATGACAGAATAGCGACCACTGTGAAGAGAAGTGTAGGTAGATTATGTATACGACTCGTGTTTATAGGACTTTGACTTACAAAATAGAAAATCTACCAGAAAATTTAAAAATAGAATACAGTAATCACACATCATTTGTCCCAGCAAGATACTCGTTACAACGATCGCTAAACGGCTAAACATGAACGCTACAGCAGCTGCTGACCCCCTGAAAGGGAAGGTTCAAGGAAATAAGCTGACTAGGGTTAGATAATTGTCACTTACCGCAAATGGGTAGGCATTATGTCCACTAAGGTCGAGCCAGCCAGAGAAATGCAACTGGCACTCATGGCTATGAAGAGCACCTGGGCAATCAGCTGAAGTACTTTAATCGACAGAAAATTTAGGCTTAAACCCAACAATGTGGCGGTGAATGCAAACGATGTGAGTACAGTACGACGACTTAGGAATACAAGCAAAGCAGCTGCGAAAATGCAACAGCAAAACACACTAAAATTGAGAATAACGCCGTCCCTATAGTTGATGGGCTTTACATCACAATAGTAATTCTCACTCGAGTCGTTTTGCTGTTTGCAAAAGTCAAGGGCGTCGCAGAGGGTCGACCCCTCAGTAGACATGTAATGACGCATTTTGGTGAACCACAAACCGAAGCCGTTGCCACTAAGAAGAGTATCGAAATTTTGGTATTAGCCAGAAATGGAAGCAAGTTACTCACACAGCAGAAAATCCGCTGAGTATAATCGTGACCTGGAGCACGGGGAGTAGGTACGGCGGACTTAGAACCGTTCTCGTTTCATTATACATGCGCACCGCACCATACTTGGATTTGCGGGGTCTATCTTGCATACTCGGTTGAGATATGCTCGTCACACCAAAACTCTTGAGGTCCCGCTTACGATTTCTCAGGCACAGCCGATCTAGTTCTCTATAGGCACCGTCGTGATCATTCACAGCCAGCAGAAACTTGGCCGTCTCTGGTAAATAGCACATGCCACAGAAAGCAGCGATTCCGGGCAAGCAATTGGACAGCAAACTAAATCGCCACACAAACCACTTATAGCTGCCGAATTCCCACATCACGTAATTCAATGGTTTCATCAAAGAAGCCATAACTAAGACAGGACCTTCAGCTATAAGACAATGAGTAGTGAATGCACTTACCCACCTGGCACATACATCGAGCAGAAAGCCACGAAGTAGGACATGGAGTTGACCATGCGAGGACGCAGCGAGATCTTCGTATACTCAGTTAAGTAGGTTAAATGATTGATGCCAGCACCAGAAAGGCTACAAGGGATCAGCAGTTTAATACGCATCAAATGATTTATAACTAATGATCTGCATACTGACAACAATCCAGTCAAAAATCGGAAGAAGAGCAGGCTATAAAATTCAGGCATCACAGCCGATATAATCGCTGATATCAAGCCGAGGAACAGTGACTGTAAAATCATTGCACGTCGTCCCACTCGATCAGTCCTGTAGCCGGAATAGATCGATGAAATAATGACGCCCACAATGGCAGCAGTCGATAGCAGGGAGATCTGTAGATCGTTTATCTTCAAATCGCAGCTCATGGGCACTGAGAGCAGACCAATGCCCATTATCTCGTTGTTCATGTAGATGGTGATCATGGCACAGGTGAACACCATTAAAAACTGCGTGCAACCAAATCCTGCAGGGAGTTATCTACTGTACTCAAGCAAAAAGGAAAACAACCATTTACCGATCAAGTCCAAGACCTCGTCGATATCGGTTTCGCTCATTTTTTACAAGAAATTTTAAAATCCGCGGTACAAGATTTGAAAAGTAGAAAGTACATGAAGAAAAAAAAAACAAAATTAAAAATTTAACAAGAATTTACGAAACGTCTAAAGGAAATTTCTCGACATTTATTTCAAGTCGCATATCAACTGATATAAACAGAGTTTAAAAACTTAAATAAATTTCACTCTGTTCTTGGCACAATTTTGAGTTACGATTAATTTAAATTGATCAGGCTCTATCTGCTTGGTAGTCAGTGATACATGGAGTAGTTTAGATCCCTCTAAATCTTCAAAAACCGTGTTAAAATGGTAATTGCTGCAATGCAAATAGAAGGAAGTTTAAGTATATAACGTTTGGCTAAATTGGCTAAAACTCACCAATCACACACAAGAGGAACACATTAAAGGTAACCAAGCAATGATCGAACAAAACGTGCCCAATAATACAGTTGGCTATAATGACCGAGGAGCGCCCAAACATGAGAGTCAAACTCACCGCTTTTCCTCTAAGTAATTAAAGAAATTAAATGGAAATTATTAAACTGAAGTGACTCCCACCTGAGCAGCGTTGGCACCGTGTCGGCTACTGCAGAGAGGGCCAATGAGATGCTACTGGTGCACATCGATATGAAGACCACCATGAAGAGCAGCTGCGGTGTTTTGTGCTTTATAAAATTTAAAATTAGGCCACTAACTGCCGATATTGCTGCATTCAGACACATAATATTACGGCGACTCAAAACAAACAGCAGGAGAGTGATGAAAATGCAGCCACAAAGTGTAGACACGCCCAGAATAAAGCCCTCAATGTAGTTTACGGGCTTGTTGCTGCAAGCCGAGCCAGAATCTTGAACGGTGCCTTCAACATGATCGCACAGAATCATCTCATCATCATTCAGTTCATGGCGTATCTTGGTGAACCACAGAGCAAATCCATTGCCACTAAAGGGAATAGATAGGAAATAGTACAAATACTAGTCAGTACTCCACTTACACAAAGAAATAGCCGATGACAATGACTGTGACGAGCGCCCACTGCTGCACATATGGAGGCTTGAATAACGGTACCGTCTCCTTCCACAAACGCTTGAAGAAGTTCGGTTCTCTGTCGGGCTCAATTAGTTTTGGTGGCATCATCATGACCGTCACACCAATGCTCTCCAAGGTAACGCGGCGTTTGCGGATGTACAGAAGATTCAAGATCTTGAGAGCGCCTTCAGCATCCCCGGCAGCGAGTAAAAACTTGGCCGACTCGGGTAACATCCACAAGGCAATTATGCCAAAGACACCGGGTATTATGAGCAGCAACATGCAAAGTCGCCAGACACGCACATGGAAGCTGCCCATGCTCCACAATACCACGTCCAGGGGCTCCAGCGAATGGGCCAAGACTGCAGCACAAAAGTTAGCCAAAAAAACTGATGATTAGAAAATATTACGCACGTGGCACAATAGTGGAAGATATGGCAACCGCGTAGGTGAGAAAATTGGCCACAGAAGGCCGCCATTTCATCCTAGTAAACTCCATGAGATACGTTACGACATTGGAGTAAACACCCGACAGACTGGAAAAGAGAGCAGACACAGAGTGCATAACAAGTTAGCCCAGAGAAGTCGACTTACCAACAATACTCCGGTTAGGAAACGGAAGAAGAGAAACGAATAAAACTCTGGCATTGTCAAGGATATCAAGGATGATGTAAAAGTTAACATTAAAGCATAAATCGTTGACTTGCGGCGTCCGATCAAATCCGATTTGTAGCCTGCATAATGGGCAGACACAATCATGCCAGCAAAGACGGCACTCGTGAGTAGAAAGAGATCGGTATACGTCAAATTGAACTCGCAAGCAATCGCCAGTTGTGTTATACTAACGCTCAGCATCTCGCTCAGAGCATATATCACGATCATGGAACTAGCAACCAGCATCAGCACCTGTGTCCAACCGAAACCTACAGGAGAATCCATTTGGTAATTACCAAAACGTTTAGATGACCAACTTACCAATCATTTCCAAAACATCGTCTATATCGGTTTCCATCGCAGCGAAGAAACAAAATAAGAAACACAAATTTAAATAGAATGCTGGATTTATTGACAAACAATACAAATCATAAAATCTACAAAACTGTATTCAAATTCATTTGCTGGCAATGTTCTGGACTTTCTCTTCAGAGGGCAAGCGAGTTATCAGCACAAAAGCAACTGCAATGGAGATATCAATATCAAGCATACGCCATGTGGTGCACCTACCTAGCATCAGCACAAAGTAGGTGTTAAATGTGAGGTAACAATTCCAAGTCAGTGTGTAGCCAATAAACAAATTACTGAAGAGCACGCCGATGCGGCCAACCGTCAAAGCCATGGCAACAGATTTAGTTCTGCATTAATGGTGGATTAAACTCAATTTCATAAGAAAACTCATAACTCACCTGAGGTGGGTGGGTATGACATCGATTAGCACCGACAGTACCAAACGCAAACTACAAAAGGGCGACGCAGTAAGAAAGACAAAGCAGGCAACCAATAAATAAATAGTTTTGACAAAGTTCAGTATAAAGCCCGATACTGTAGCCAGTACCGAAAATGCTATTAGAATAATCTTTCGATTTATAAAGATCAGTAGTATACTGATCAGCATAAACATGGCCATAACACAGCAGCCATTAAATACCATAAAAGTCAACGACTCATGGGTCACAATGCACTGAAAGGAGTTTAAAAATGTAACTAAAGCTGTTAAAATGGAAGTAATATCTATTATGATTTCCGATACAAACCTTAGCCACTTCGTCTGTGCTATTTTCGGCAGTAATGCTATAGACCAATTCGCAGAGCACCATTGGCTCGGAGGATTCGCTTAGGATTTGCAGTATGCGCGGTAACCAAACACTTAGCCCAAAACCTCTGTGAAATGTAAGGTATTAAAACAAAGTGCCCCTACTTAAATCACTATAAAACCATGTAACTATAAGGGAGTCTTTTGACTTTTTGTACATTTATCTATTCCTTATTAACCTTTCCTTTCTTTACTAATTTTATATTACCAAATTTTCCACTTAATAATCATTACACCTTTTCTTTTTTTAGATTTTTTGTTACTTTGCAACACTACCAAGTTTAAAGCTATATAGGAGAATACTTATTATTTCCGGTTACTCACGCGCCGAATAATATGAACAGAATGCAGTTGACGAGCACCATGTGTCTCAGATATTGGCCCTGTAGCAGAGGTTTGGTATCATACCACATTCGAGCCAGGAGCCTTGAACAGGATTCATTTCTAATTAACTCATAGTATTGCGGTCTCACTCACTCACCATCTGCGCTTTTCAAAGGACCCAGTCGGTAGATGAGGCTGTGACACAGAACCAAATCCCAAGGTTTTGAGAGTGACATCCTTGCCCAGATTGACTCGACAGCACTTTTCCAATACTGCCAAAGCCATGAGGGGCTGATCAATGGACAGATAATACTTGGGACTCTCGGGCAACATGTAGATCATAACCCAGGATACAATACCCGGCAACAAATAAAACAGCATTAACACACGCCAGCTGGTGTAGTAATAGTTGTCTGCAATCTTGAGCTGTAAGTCCAGGGGTAACAACCACATGGCCATAACTAAGGGCAGAAAGAAGTAAGGATTTGTAGAAAGTTTTGTCAAAAAGCTTACGTGGCACATAAAGCATGCCCAATCCAATGGCATAGCTGAGAAAGTTGGCCACATAGGGTCGCAGTTTGATCTTGGTGAACTCACTCATGTAGGTGAGCACAGTCATGCCGGGTCCTGCGAGACTGTTACAAAAACATGAATTTCCCAGTAAAACGAAAGGGGCAAACACTTACAAGCAGCTCGTCAAGAATCGCATCACAAGAAAGGACCAGTATTCGGGCATAAATGACGATATCGCTGATGCTATCATGGTCAGCAAGGACGTTATGAGCAGCAGTTTACGCCTGCCGATCTCATCCGATTTAAAGCCCATATAATGACTTGTTGCCACCTGGGCCAAAAATACGGCTGACATCAGCCAGGCCAATCTGTGCTCATCAATATCAAAGTCACAACTCGACGCCACACACACAAGTCCCAATCCCAATTGCTCCGTAGCCACGTACATTTGCTGTGCCGCACAACTGAAGAAGATGAAATATTGCATTCGTCCAAAGCCTGTAGAGAAATCTGCTCGGCAGCTCATTCAGTTTGGAGTACCATAAGTCTTACCAATCGCATTCAGCACATCGTCTATATTTGCCTCGGACATGCTTCAATCTCCTCTTTAATTATGTCATGTGATTTTTTATTTCTGTAATTTTGAAGTTATATCCAAATCAATAAATTTATTGTGTCATTATGATTTCAAATTGGTTTAGTTAATATGCTCTAGATTTTGTACCTCTTCCTAATTGAAAAGGATTCTTAAGTTTTCAAAAACTGTGAGTTAACTTCGATGTCCTTCAATAGATTACCTTTCAACAATCCATTTGAGACGCGTCTTGCCATCCTGCGACAGGATCTGCTCAAGTTATAGCTATTTTTCTTCAAAGGACATTTTTGTTCACGCTCTAGCTCCTCGAGGTCCTTTCAGATCCTGAAAAGAAAAACTTTTTTAGACTCACAGGACCTCAGACTATCGAACTGCATTCAAGGATTTCCAGAATCGTTCAAAAAAATTTTGGTCAAATTTTTATAGGGGGAGGCATGCAAATTTCGTCCAGAATACACAAAATCCTTTCTATCTCGGCCATTTTAAGGACTTCAGGGACGTCTTTTGGCATCGAGGCGTGTTTCATTAAACCTTACTAGAATATACAACTAAAAGGACGAAAGTCCTTACAGGGACGAAAATAACGCGATATTTTTGTTTATCGAAAATTTGCTATAACTCGAGAGTCCTTTGCAGGATACGAATAAAACTAATGTCAGTCGGTGGCTTTTTGACAGGACTATCGATGCGCCAAAGGATATCGAAATCGTCCTTATGGTTGCTAAGTTATCCTGGATTTTGTGTTTTTGGCCAAATTTCTCAGCGATTTCTGAGTGAAAATTTTGAGGTCGTTGACCCCTAGATGACCCCATACATTTTTGATGCCAATCGACAGAGTTTGTTTATACAAGCTATTTAAGCTATGTCCTGTCTTCCTGCGGCAGGTTTAGCCCAAGTTAAAAGACATTTTTGGTTTAAGAATTTTATTTTATTTAGTCCTTTAAACTTTGCACTTAAACTAGTTACTAATAGTTATTTAGTTCTAGTTTTACATAAAATAATTGCGTATACGCAACGTATGTCGACTGTTGATTTGCATGTTTGTGTTGTGCCTTTTTAATGTTCCTAGACTAAACATAAACTTAAAATTAGTTATAGTCTTAGTCTTAGTGTACTCGTAACTCTCTTCAAATTTCGACCAGTAAAAACTTTGGTACTTTGAGTTACAGTTGACATTTGTCCTTATTGAAGTGCGGAAAAGAATCAACTCTTTCTGTTGCCCTACTAATATGCTCTGGTCTCCTCCTCCCTCCCTCCCTCATGCAGGAGCCAGTCGCGTGGGTCTGCCAAGCGGTCCGAACAGTCGCAAGAACTCCATACTCGATTTGTCGCAGCAGCAGCAACTGCAACAGTTGCAACAGTTGCAGCTGCAGCAGTTGCAGCAACTGCAGCAACATCAGTTGCCCATTGGCATTGGGAACACGGAGACCAGTCCACCGTCCGATGATGAGGACAAACGCTTTCGTCCACGCTGGAAGGGATCGGGCACACAGCTGCCCCCGCAGAGCGCCAAGCAGGCACTGTCCAGGCTCAAGCAGGCTGCCTCCGTCTCGAATGTGGCGAGTCAGCTGCTTGGCAGCAGCCTGGGACAGGATGGACAGCAGCAAACGCTACGCAAGGGCAGCATGATAAATCTGAGGGGCCAGGAGCCACTAGGAGTCGGACAGCGTAAGAGCAGCATGTTCCAGCTGGGAGAAGCTCAGACGCAGGCGTCGCCGCCAATCTCAGCGCAGGGTACGCAGCGCAAGGGCAGCATGTATGTGCACTCCTCCAGCGAGACGCCGCCCATGGGCACGCCCACACGCAAGGGCAGTGTCTACCAACGTCCCAGTGTGGACAGCAGCACCGAGAGTCCACAGCGCAAGGGCAGCATCTACCAACGGACCAACACGAGCAGCGACAGCGCCAGCAACGACAGTCCACAACGGAAGCAGAGCGTGGTCAAGACTCTCAGCGGCAGCTACGTCAACGTCGCTGCCATCACGGGCAGCGAGTCCAGCTATGGCCTCAAACTGGGGCCCTCTCAGATCCATCCCAAGGGCTATCGCCTGACCACGGCACGCTACGGCGAGCTCAAGATGGGATTCGTCAAGATCAAAGGCAATGTGGAAGTGGAGGTGAGCACCTAAAGGAGGCGAAGAAAGCAGGCATTAGTCATTTTCTAAATCATAATCCTAAACACAGCTAATTTGTGCTCGGAACATTGTGAACGCGGACTGCGAGACGCCACCCGATACCTATGTCAAGTGCTATATCAAAGATGGCGATCGGCTGCGGCACAAGAAGAAGACGCGTGTGGTGCGGCATGCCGCAGAGCCCTTCTACAAGCAGACCATCAAGTACCAGGTGAGACCCTCATAACGGTACAGTTAATGCAAATGACCCACACATCCATGTGTGGTTGATCTGCTTGCTGTTTATTTTTGTAATTCGATTAAATGATGCTTGCAACGAGGCACAGTGGAAGGTTTTGACTCTTTTTCAGGCAAATACTTTGAACTTCTGTAACTCTGTCACTTTGGTGTTTCATGTCACCTTTTATCAGCTTTTCACTACTTAATTAAGGTTGTTTTTAAGACTTTTTAATTTTCACACTACTTGGCCTTGATTTTATACGAAAACTGTCATTCTTGACCACTGTACAGCGGAGAGGCAGTGACAGCCTTTGGTCAACCCGATATTCGGAATCAGTCATGTGTTTATTTATATGTTGCCAAGTAATTACGCGCACAGGAGTAAAATTAACACAATTTGTATGCAAATAAACTTACTTATATTCTCCGTGTTTTCCCTCTTTCCCTCTACGCCTCCTCAGAGCTCTGATGTATTCGGCCGGAATATTGTCATCATGGTGTGGCAGCGTTGCGTGGGCTTCGAGCACAACCAGGGACTGGGCGGGACGGAGGTGAACCTGGACAAGGTGAACATTGGACAGCACATCAACGGCTGGTATCCGCTCTTCCCCATGCACAGCTACGGTGGCTCCGACTCGGACAATTCTCCTTGACCGAACACGCGAGTGCGTCCGACAACAAATACAATAAAATTGAAATACATGACACCAAATTTAAATGATATGCGAATATTAATTACAACTTAAAGCTCAATTTGTTAGTTCATAAGTTTGTTTAACCGAAACCAAAAGAAAAAAGAATTATGCATATTTATGTCATAGTTGTAACTAAAAGAGCTTGCGAGAAAGGGAGGGAGATACAGAGAAAGAGAGAGAGAGAGAGAGGGAGCTTAGGTTAGCAATGTTTTAGAGAGCACAATAATGATAATACGAAATCGAGAGTACCAGGAACAAAAACAATACAGAAATACCACAGATTCAGATACTATATAGTATATATTTTTGCTTGTTGTTGTTGTTAACGCTTGTCGTTGTTGTTGTTGTTGTGTTTGTATCAGGAAAGTAACAATAAAATCGAAAGACGAAACTTGAAGCGAGGCAACGAAAGGCAGTTGAGTAATTGAAACTAAACTACACTACAAACAAATACTATACAAATATATATATATATATATACCGTTATACTAGCTAAATGTTGCGCTAATTAACCAAAAACACTACAGTTTAAACCAAAAACTAAGGCAGACGTAAGAAAACCGCAAAGGTTTCAAACTGCAAACTCACGCTAAACTTTTCTCAGTGTACAACAAAAAACGAAACTTAATTAATATGACAATCTTCTTGTGTATGTGTGTGTGTGCTTGCATGTGTGTGAGTGAGACTAAAGTGTGATTAAGACGAATTTACTGTAGTCATTTTTTAGTAGGCGCAACAGTTAAAACTTTTAGCTTCTTTCTAGCCACAAATCCCGACCCGTTTCAGCTTCAAAATTTGACTTTCAATAGGACAATCTCAAAATCAAAATGAAAGGTTGAAAAACACAACGTACTTGGAGTTTCAAAACTTTAGGAAATCCAAACAAATCTTAAATGCTAAATAAAAGTAAACTTAAATATACTTAAATATATTTACGCGTACTTGTGTGTCACATTTTAAAAACGAAACTTGGAGTATTTTTTAAGCCCAAAGAAACTTTTTACTCTCGATAACTGTTTCTACCACTTTGCAATGACTTTATACCGTTAGCTAGCGACAGGACTTGAAAAACACTCTATCAAAATTCTAGTTGCAAGTTTTAAACTTAGATGTTGCTTAAAAAAACTAGTTAATAACTAAATTCGATTATCATTGTTGTAGCCTGAGAAAGGGAAATACTTGAAAACGGAGTAAGTCTAAAACTGTTCAGGAAAACAGGGTAAAACTGAAGGAAAGGAGAGCGAGTGAGAGAGAGAGAGATAGAGAATAGAAAGAGAGAGGTGTTTCAGCTGCTAACTGTATTACTAATTATTAACTACTTATTACTCTTCACACTTTGGCTGTCGACTTTTTGGCCGAAACTCTTTTTGAAAATGTTACAAATCGATTAACGATAAACGATAACGATAACTAGAAAATTTAATGGTTGTGCTATGAGAAGAAACTATTATAATCATTGTTGAAACTCTATATATACATATATAAACTACATATACTTTCGGCTGTTGAGGCTTGTTAACCTAAGGTACTACCAAATACTTTGAGTACTACCAACTATTGCTGTAACTGAAACTTAAGTCTATTTGATCTATATTTAACTAATTATTACTTTAACTATACTATGATATTTATTGCTAATGGTTCAAAGCAAACCGAGCACTCTGAACACTGTAAAAATAACACCATATCAACGTGAAGCGTTGAGGAAAAGGGGCTATGGGCTAGGGGCTAGCATGGGTTAAGGTTTAAGAACAGAGCGCGCTTTAAAAGTGCCGTTTATGTTTTGTGTATCTGTGTGTATGTGGGTGTGTTTGTGTCTGCGTATGCATGGGTGTGTGTGCAGCAAGGCTTACGGTTTAAACGAGTACGTAGTTTGATAACTTAACTTTAACAAATTTTGTTAAACATTAATAAACTATACTACAAATATAGACAGATGTGAACAATACATATACACATACCATATACAAATATATTAATATATTTAAATGTAGCAAGAACAAAAAGAAAACAAAAAAAAAACAACACACAACAATATGTATATCAAATTGAGTTTCAATAAACAAACAATATTTATTTGGACGCCACTGTTTAACTTTTAGAATACAATGCAACTCACCTGAAGCATAGATGGCGCTAGCGTGCAGTGCAAGCAGTTTACTATCCATGACGCAGCATAGCAGGCAGTCATGGCAAGCAGTTCAGTTTCTTGTGTTCTAGCAAGCAGTTCGTAAAGAGCTCTAAATACAAATTTATATCATTCAGCTTTCCACACTCTCACAAACGCCGCGTTAATTCAAATCACTAACTTTTTTGATTATTTCAATCTTCATTTTATTATTTTCATTATTCTTTATTACATACATATGTTGTCATGTTCATTTTGAAATTGACCACTTTCACATATGACACCATTTTGCCACTTAACTTCATTACTCATTTCACACATTATGCGGTAAAACATTATCTCAGTTCTCATCCCATTTTGTTGTTTTGTGTAGTGTAGTGTAGTGTTGTGTTGTGTTGTATTGTGTTTTCGGCCATTAGTTGCTATATAAATTATATATATAAATTTAAGAATTTTGGAATTACGCGTATTTAAATTCAATTGCGCTCGCACTTAGTATCAGCTTTTTTTGATTAAATAAAAAATAGCACAAATTTTGGATAAGTTTGTTCCATGACAGCGTCGTCGCCTCCGACATATTTACAACCTGCTTAAACAAATAATTGTGTGTAAGTGTGTGTGTGTGTTTAGTGTATAGTAGAGTATTACTAGTCGTCGTAATACTCACAGACTGTCATATCGGAGATGGTTACAGTACAAAATATTTATACGGAGAAGAAACTAACTAAAGATCTTAATCACACGCCAGACCGCAGACTTATATATCTTTTGATTTCGGTTATTATTACATACATAGATGATTGTTTGTTTAATGTAGCTTTAGGCATATACATACATACGTATAAGTTATAAATTAATTTATTGCAAAAAGGCGTTCAACACATAACAAAAGGTGGCGCCGCCCGGCTTTGCATTGACTTAAGCCTTAAATGTTGTTAACTTAAATAAGTAAGGGTACTCCTACTACAATCAAATTAATTTCGAAATCATTTTCTCCATTGTCCATCTCATCAATTAAATACATATATAAATGTGTGTGTTTGTATGTGTGTTGTTGTGTGTGTGAAAATGTACAAGGCAAAAAAGCAATACAAAGAGTTATTAGATATAAAAATTATAATTAAGTTTGTAAAGTAAAATGTACAATTGTTGCTATTCCACATATTTATATATAACAAGCTAGCGGGTTTTTTGCTTTCCAATTTTCTTCTCTTTTATTTTTGTTTTTTGCCAATTTGCATATGCCACACATGCCACATGCAACATTGTCATAACTTTAGTGCTTTTCCTTTATTTTTCTTGCTTTGAATTCAGTTAAGTTTAGTTTTTAAATAGTATATTTATCAAGTGATTGTAAGTGTGTGGTGTGTGTGTGTGCTCTACGATCTAATAGCCACAGGATCTGTCGCTTTTCTTGGTCAGCTCGAAAAGTAGCAGGTGCTATTAAATACATGTCTGTTAGTTTACTTTATTTAAATACGAATTGCGAAATGCGATTATAAAAAATAAATGTAGTAAGCATATTGCAAAGTGCATTTCGAATTGAGTTGCTTTCCAAGTGCCTTCAATATGTTTACCAGCTTATTTTTTATGATAAATGTTGGATGTGAAAAACGTGATACTTTTCATATGTATACATATACATATATATATATATATAAATAGGTGTATATATAAGTATATATATAGTAATAATAGTTAATACATGATTGTTTTTAATTGTTGTTCTGATTTGATGTGTGAAGAGGGAAACGTTTGCGTATTGCTTACAATTAGGTGAGGTCTGCTCGTGGGGTGCATATATATACACTATATACTACATATATAGTAGTACACAGCATATAGTAACTACGTTTAGTGTATATGATATATCTACTTCATAAACAATGCCATTTAAAATCAAATAAAATAGTATACAACTTGTTTGTATAGAAAACGAAATCTTTAGCTTATCTTAAGACAAATGTACATGGTTGTGCGTGTGTGAGGGTGTGTGAGAGTGTGTGTGTTAAATATGTTTATGGCTGTCCAGAGTAACGCAAAGTTATGACAAAAGTACACTAATAATGTATGGAACATATGCAAAATGCTGTTATGTAGTTAACATTTAGAACTTGTCTCCTGCTATTCTGCTAAACTTCTAAACTGCTCTACTGCTATCCTGCTGTTCATCTGCTTGAATCTCCTTAAGGATCCCGTGTCCCAAGTGTCCTGTCGTCAGAGCCTGAGTCTAAGCAAAGAGCGTGCAACTGATGTAACTCGTGGGCACAAATCCCTCGTCCCAGCCATTCGAGTTGTTCGCTCGTCTCACTCGCGTCCAGCCATCACCTTGATCATTCTCAATCACCTGCAGCTCCTCGCCTTCGTTCATGGGTATGCTGCCTTCGCTGGTAGCTAAAAGTGGACAAGAAACATCAATTAGTTAATGACTAAAGACGAGAGCTGAGCTGACTTACCTTCAAAAGGATATAGCGCTCGGCATGTGCCCAGGGGTTGTAGGAGTTCCACCTCCGTTTCGTAGCACGCTTCCTCGCCAATGGCATTCTCGTTGGCGCTACCCTGTCCGGAGCCAGGCAGTGAGGTATGCGAGGTGCCGAGACCGCTTTCGGGACTTGCCGAACTGCTGGATTTCACCATGGAAAAGGCAAAATGAAACGAAATATTTGAAAAAAGTTGCAATTTAAATATTAATTATGTGTCATTTTTCATGTTGTTTAGTTTAGTGTAGTAAATAAATCAACAAATTATATAAATACAATAAAATTTGTTAAATTATATAAATTAATTTCAAATTTTGTATACGTTTCTTTGGCATATTGTGGACTTTTTTGCTGGGCTTTCTTTTAGTTTGCTTCTTTACATATTAATGACGAATGAGTAAAACAAAACCAACACCGAAAAATGCCAACAAACAAGAGAAACAATGTACAATGATAAATATGAGGGGGGAGGAGAACAAGGGAAACGAGGGGAGTTTATACAAAATGAGTAAAACGAGCCAAATCATAAGTGACAATAAAGTGAGTGTGTGTTTATAGTGTGTGTTGATGTGTGTGTTGTAGGTGCGTGTAGTGTCTCTGTGTGTGTGTGGTGGATATATAAACATTGAACGTAGACTTATGAGTGTACCCGTTATTGTTATTATTATGCCCATTTTGTATTTGCGCCACATTATCCTCAGAATCTGACCTGCTTAAGCTGCCAGCATCATCGGGCTGATCATCGGCATCATTATGATCATCAGCGCTGGCGCTGCCATTGGAATGTCTAGAAAAGAGATTGGTAAAGTTAATAAAGTGTTCTTTAAAGACTTTAAGTATATATTTCAAACTCCCTCCTACCTTGATGTTCGGTGTCCATTTTGCAGGGTATTGCGATTCGATTGCGGACTATTGTTGGCTACGTGCACTTGATTGGCTTTGTCCAAGAAGCCCTGATATTTCTTCAAATCATTTTTCAGTTTTTCCAATTCATGCTCGGATTCGTTAAGTTGTCCCTCGACGGTCATTGGATTGCCCAGCGATGAGTTTGCCTCATAGACAATTTTCATCTTCATTAGGCCATCCCGTGTGTTTGTCTCCTGATCGACTTTATGCTGCAATTCAGCAATTTTAGCCTGCAGCTTCTTACGCTGCTGATTCGGTGGCGAGTCACTAAAGTCCTCCTTTTGTCCGTCCGCCGTGAGGGAATTCTACGGAGATGGGCAACAGTTAAGCGTTAGTTTGGATAGTTAACAGTTATAGTCTCTAATAAATGGATAACTATGTGCAATGAGTAGTTTACAAGGCGGAACAACAAACACTTAAACAAACACACATTCACAACAGTAGAAAAAAGTTTAATTCATAAAAACTCAACCTAAACATAAAGGAAATAAATAAGGAAATTATAAACTGCTTGGAAAACTGATTGGAAATTGATTAAACATAAAAACATGCTTAAAAGTTAACAAATAAATTTGCATTAAGCAATTGTTTTGGTGTTGTGTGAGTGTGCTGCTTTGGCTTTTGTTGCTAAATAATTAATTAATTAATTAATTCACTAAATTGTTAATCGTTTTGGTATAAAATTAGTTTAGAGTTGAGGAATTGTGAGTGAAGAGTGACTCAAGTCAAGAGAGAAATTATTGTTATGCTTAGTTGTAGTGATTAGTAGTGGTATTAAGTAGTTGAGTAGTTGAGCGATAGTAGCTTATGATAAGTAGTAGTAGTAGATGTGTTAGGAGCAGTAGTTAGTTACTAGTTAGTTGATTAATTGAGCTGGAGGAATATCATACATCATACCTTCATCGTGATACAGGCTTCAATTATCTGCCGTTGCTATTGGCAGCGAATTGAGTGAATTTCATTATATATTATTTATATATTTATAGTTTATGGTTTTTTTCCAGTGTATGTGTATGTTGTGTGTGTTTGTTTGTAAGTAAAAGCAATTTTTGTGTTAGAAATTTGTGTGTTTGTGAGACAGCAACAAATATTTATAGAGTATAATCGTATAATTAAATATTTATAGAAAACAATAACTAAACATAATGATTAATGCATATTTTTGTGGTGAGTTTTCTTAATGAAAAGCGTAAACAAGCAATGCAGTTTTCTTTCATGTTTTGTTAGGTATGTTAAGTAGAGTTTTAGAGACAGTTTTTATATGGATTTTATGAAGAGACTGAATAGTTCTTTCATCAGTTTTAGTTAACAGCTTTTGAGGCTTGAGGAGGCATGAGAGAAGGACACGTTACGATACGATACGAGGCGATTGCGATAACGATTACGATTACGATAACAATGGCGATTACGATAACGATAACGGAGCTGAGTTGTGAGCCGAGCTTGACACTTGGTACTTACAGCAAAGTTGAAACAACGTCCGTTAATAAATAAAACACAAATCACGATTTATCGATAAATGAAGAAACGCAAAAATATAAAGAGAAAGAGAGAGAAAGAGACGGCATGAGTAAAACCATAAGCACAAAAAGACCAAATGCCTACGACTTAAAATTTAACTTAAAACTAAGTAGACAAAAAGCGAGAAAATTAAGCAGCAACCGAACAGATAAGGCGAACGACTGGTTGATTGATTGATTGACGCATTGAATATGACAAACTCTCTCTCACAGACAGAGCGAGTGAGAGAGAGAGAGGTAGAGACAGAGAGACCGTGCCAGGCAATGTATGGGAATGATAGACAGAGAGGGGGAGAGGAGGAACCACACAAGGAAAGTAACGAGGAAACAAGTTACAAAGCAGAAAAAATTTAACATCTTGCAGCTAAAATTGTAGAATTCTAATCAAAGGAAAATCAAATAAAAACCACTGCGGAAAATCGTCAATGGATTTTCTCACCTTGTTACTGCCAAAGATGCTGGTTAAAATGTTACCGCGTCTTTTATTCATCTTTCCGCTAATCGTGCCCTTAACGGTCGCTCCCGAATAGTTGACATTGCTGTAGTTCGACTGCGCGCCAATCGATAGATCCATCTTTGATAGATCCTCAAATGGTATGTCCGTTGGTGGTGTGAAGCCCGATTGGTATCTGGAATGTAACAGGTAGTTAATAAGGTCTGGCTCTAGTTCTCCTCCTAACCCTCCTTACCTTTCGATCACTTTTAAGGAATCTTCCTGTTCGTTGATGGATTCTCCGGCCTTGACAATGCCCTCCATGCAGCGCGCGATGATGGGAGCCACTGAGGACTCGACATCGGCGGCACCAATGATGAACTCCCGTATGCCACGAGTGCGCTTCTCGTCGAGCTCCTGCAACCGATTGAAGACGGCGGGTAGAAGAATGCCATAATGCTGTTGCTGTAAATTGTTGGTCTTCTGCAGCTGATTGGCGTACTCGTTTTTGGCATCGTCCGACTGTTGGATTTTCGATGTCATTATGTTCTTGTAACGCTCGACTTCGGCACGACTCAGATTGAAGTCCATGTCGGCCTTCTTGTGATTCTCCACGGCCTTCTCGGAGTCCCGGTAGGCCTTCTCATAGTTCCGCTTGGCACGGTCCAACGAGGACAACTGTGCGCTGAGGGTCTGTTGCAGCAAGGTGCCATCGTTGAGGCATTTCTGGTGGGGATTAAAGGAAGAATGAGTTAGTAAATCAAAGTTAAGTGATAAAGAGACTACTCACCTTTCGATCCTCACGCAGTGTTTTTGACAGCAACGTCACACCCTGTATTATCTGTTGCTGCAGGGTCTCGGACACCACCTCGCGCTGTCCCGCCAAATCGCCCACCTCCTTGAGCAGATTGCGGAACGCTTGCCGCGATGTAAATCTGTAGAAGACAAAATCCAAGTCAAAGTCAAGTCAAAACCAATCAATTTAGCGGTTTTACAGTTTTTACAGCACACGAACCCACGCCTTTTCGCGCCTGTCCAAGTCGCAGCACCGCCACGCCCCTCCTATCCCCTGTGCTCGACTTGCACACCCACGCCACAGTCAGTCTGTCAGTCTGTCTGTCAGCCAATCATGAATAAATTTATATAGTTTCTTACAGCTTTATAAGGCCAGCAAATCGAACCTGGCTGTCATTTCATTACCAACTCAGGGGCTCTTCAAGTGGCTCATTGGAGGCCATTGGCGGCTCACTGACTTCATTGGCATTTTATGAGTTTGTCTGTTACAAAATGCTAACAAATTTGCCAAGCACTTCCCCCATTTGTTATTTGTTATAAGCTGCGGCAGTTTGTTCTCTGCTATTTGCAGGCCATGATGTCAGGCCTCCAAATCGAGTGCGAGAATAAACCATGGAGTTCTCTCCCTCTCTCTCTCTCTGTGTCTCTCGCATGTAATTAAAACTGAGTACCAGAATTCTGAGACCACACGCATCTTGCCACGTCACACGTGTGAGTACACTCGCACTCAAACATACCACGTAATTGTGTCATACAGTGGCTCACAGCTTATTTCGTACACAACTTTATATGCGTAAAACCGCTAAATTACTAAGCTTATTAATCACATTTGATTTCACTTTCTTCTAATGGTTTTTCTAAATTTATTTCCTTACCACACTCTTGTTCTAATTCTGTAAATAAATCTAGCTTTGAGTTTTTAACCAACAGTTAATCACGCTGTGAGTAAACAGCTGAGCGCCACTGTAGAAAATCTATTTAACACTCTGCTAACAAATTTGGCAAACAAACACAAGAAATCACACAAATTATAGATAATTTTCCAAAAGATTTAACCAAAATTTAGTGCCATCGTAGCAGTCAAAACCTAAATAATACCCAGTTAAAAGTTGCGAAAGGGCAGCACAGTTGTGTAGTCCCTGCAATTTCACACGCACTTAACTACAGGGTAGCTCACAGTTGAGCAGCTGCAATTAGCAGCTCTCTCGCTGCTCCCATTATGCTCCCAACTAGATTTCTGATGATTACTGTAGTTATACTATATATTTTAGTGCTTACTCATTGTCTTCCTCCTCCTTCTTTTTGGGCTGATAACTTTTCACTAAGCGCCTGTAAAGAAAAAGCAAGAAAATAACATGAAATTAGTGAAATTTCAAAGAAATTGTAACAATAACAACCACAACTTAAAGTATTTGCATTAACACGAGACTTTTCATTTTGGCATTTGTGAGACACGCAAAGCAGTCTCGCAGTCTCAGAGTCTTAGACACTCTACACTCTACAGTCTTCAGTCTGCAGTCTTCAGTCTACTGATTTCACTGAGTGTTGCCAGTTTCCATTTCATGTGGCCGCCAGTTTGTGGTCTAGTTGGGTGCCTGGGAAGACGCTGGCTCAATTCCCGCAATGATAATGTCATTACTGCTACTCCCAGCTACCAAAACAGTAGCTTCAGGCGGAGGCCAAAGTTCAGCCCAGTTTAGTTCAGTCGGAGAGTCACTCAGTCAGTCAGTGAGTCAGTCATCAAGCTAACAACTCTCCATTCAAATTGTGGGAAGAAATTCAAAATTTGAATGAAGAGAAGCCAACAAAGTAAACAATTAGAGGGAAGGGTATGCTTGACTAAGAGAAGCCCTGCACAGAAAAGCTGCTACTTATAGTTAGCTCTAATCTCTGGTCTCCTGTCTCTTATACCCCCTTTAAGCTTTAATTGGTTACAGGGCACAACAGCAGCTGAGACACCTTGGGCAGCACTATAATCGCCAAGTAAATTAAACAATTTTGACGCCCAGTAATGCAAGTACTTGTTTCCCATTGATGGACGCTGTCGTCTGTCGGTCTCACTCAGTTTGTTGGTCTTGTAATTCAAGTCCAATTATATTATGGAACTGTGTAGAATTACGCCGTGTACATTACCCTATACTCTACTCTTACTACCCTTTCCCTACTCAATTCCGCTACATTTTCCGCACAGTGTCGCGTGTCAGTTTTGTTGGCGCAGGTCGCGGTCTTCTCATGTCGCTTGTCTCTGTCTCTTGTCATTCCATTGCGCAATTCGAGCACACACTTTATCCATATTAAATGGGATGGGTCAAAGTCCCCACCATCACCACTCCCCTTTCCCCTCCCCATACACAGAGAGGTGCGGCTCAGCATTCTCGTCCAAGAGTGACCCCAAAAAGAGTCGCGTTCTACAGGGCAACAATTGAAGTGCGACATTGTATAAAATAAGCATAACTATAAAAATGTTTTATGGCTCACGATTAGCTACCCTCTATTTACCCTGCTCTCTACCCCTCTCTCCCCCTTCCGCTGTTTCTCGCTCTGTCTCTAATTGATTTTACTGCCCAGGAATGGCCAATGGAGAGCACAATCTCCACAACTCGCTGACCTTGTGCCTATTATTGTCTTAAATAAAAATAAATATATAGAAAAAGATTGAGCATTATTGAGAACTGCACTTGTGTTCAGTTTTAATGTTTCTCGTTTTTCTGACTGTCACAAGCCGTCTTAACGGGTGCGGCCTGTGGCCTGTGGCACCAATCGATGCAATCGCATTAAAAATATTATACAAAAATAACAAACAATAAAAAACAAACGCAAAAAGCACATTTAATTGGCTTACAAATATGGGCTTTAAGTGGCGCTTAAATGATTTACAGATTTCTCAGAGGCTTTAAAAGCTTTTGTAATTAGTTTAACAACAACAAGAGAGAATACAACTATATAAGAGTATTGTTAATAACAAAAGAACCAAATTAAGTGCTGAAGTGACGCCGCAACTGAAAGTGTTGAAGATTGTTTTACTACGCTGTAGTAGAAGAACAGACAAGGAAATAAAGTTAAAGAACTTAAACTATAAGTTTACTTTTAAAGCAGACTGTTTGATCAAGTCATTATTGACAGAGATACGAATAATTTGAGGGATAAGTATCCTATCCTATCGTACCCCAGACGGATTATTTTGGACAAGATGACTCTCTCAAACATGCCTTTAGTTCCTGTTGCCCAGTGTTCATAGTTTTGGTAGCAACTGTTAAGTGAGCACATAAATAAACTGCCCAAATTCAAATGTTAGTTTAGGTCACACAAATCATGTGCTTATTCCAACTGTTTAGTCAAACTTAAACTTGAGTTCGTATCGTAAACTTAATCAAGAGCTGCCAACTGCTTCGGTTGTGCTTCCAAAATCTACAAGAAAATCTGTCACGAAAACACTTAATCTTAGCCAAATCTAAGTCTGAGTTCCAGTTCAAGCTCTTGGCTTATTTATCACGTGATTACGATTAGATGCTTCAGTTGGACTCACCTCAATTTGCTGGCATATTCGGTTTCTATGTGCACACGTTCTCGCAAGAAATTCGCGTATTTGTCGAGCACCTCAATGCCCCTGTTTGTGTGTATTGACAGGTTGTCGTACTGATCCTGCAAAGAAAAGAGCAGAAAATAAAAATATTATTAATAATTGTGAGTGGATTAATAAGACGACACATGAAATGGATTAAGTGAGACGCACAAACAAGAAAAAATAGAAATTTTATACAAACTTGACATTGAGCGAAACAAAGCGAAACGGAATTGCGTATTTCAAGTATCTATGTATCTGTGTATCTGTATCTTTAGCTGTGTATACACAAATCTCTTGAAATTAATCGAATTTTGTATTCAATTAGAGCAAAATGGCAGCAGCTGCGTTAGCCGCACATCGCGTATACGCAACCCAATGAAATTCAATTCAATTATAAGCATATACACGAGATACAAATGTATCTATTGGTTGAAAGAGAGAGAAGTATATATTTAAATGATTAAAGTGCCATAAAGAGACTGAAACTGAAACTCAAATTGGGTCTCTCATTAGCTTGACTACTGCGAAAAGCGATTTACATTCGATTTGATGCTAAATTTGCAGTCATTAAGAGCTTGCCACAAATATGGAAGTCGCAACTTCCTCAATACACAAATTATTGCCGTGTGACATAATGTTTGAGTTATGCTACCGACAATTTGCCATGCGGCATTCGATACAATTTGTCAATAGACAAACACAAAACACAAGCAAACTGCGCTCCACTTTTTTTATGTGTTTCGCACGCAGCAGAAATAGTAGAAAATAAAAGTAAAAAGTAAAAACACAACAAAAATAAATAACTACAAGTAGTAGAAAAACTAAACAATAAATACGTAACATCAAAAGACGTTTTGCCGTTGTGCCAATCACACGCCCACAAAAGACGTCAAACAAACTGAATTCAAAGCAGTTAACAAAACGGCCAAAACAGTCGTAGACAAAGCCATAGACAAGCATCGCTTGTTGGCCCCAAACATGCAAATTTGCATAAGCCGCATCAAAATTAACAACAATTACATAATAAACTTAACTAAAATAACAGTTAATGCCGCTCTATCAGTGATCAGCATTGACTCTACAAGGCTATCTCTTTCACAGACCCCTTAACCCTCTAAAGCCCCCTTAACTCACCCAGCTGTGTGGGCCATCAATTTACGTTATTTGGGTCTTTTCTGCCTCCTCTTTCGCCCTTTTGTTGCTCTTTTTTTAATGTTTAATGTGTGGCGAATTTAAATTTGTTCAATTAGTGAAATTTAGCAATGTCGCCATCGATCGCATTCGATTTTCACTCGATTATTGAAGGCAACGACGTGTAAGCATTTAATTAAACAAAATCAACAGGAAGTAGGGGTACCGGAGGCAAGACAAATAAGTAAATAAATGCTTCATAACTATTTGTTTAAAGACAACTATTTGGGCCCTTAAAGTTCGAGTTATTTGTAATCTTTTTAGCCACTCAAATCTCCCCGTTTTAGCCCTTTCAATGCAGTCAACACTGATCCACTTTGTGCTAAAATTACACAAGCTTTTCGCAAGCGTCGAATAAACAATTTTCAAGTGGCATTTTTAGAATGTTTTGTCACACAACTTTCACCCGAGTGAGGAGTGTGTTTGTGTGTGTGTGCATGTGGGTGTGGCATTTTTGTGGCTAAACAAAAATTAATCAGGCAAATGCGTTTGTAAAATGCTGCCACACGAGCCACGTGAGTTAATTGAGTTGCAAATGTGTGTGTTGCCACTGTGGTCGGTTCGTTAACGCGTGCTTCACTGTAGTAGAGACTGTGCCTGTGGATGGCATGTGGGCGGCATGTGGATGCCATTCGAGTGTGGGTGGCCTGCTGCCTGCTGCCTGTCACTGCTGCTCGCGTTTACATAATGCCACAGGGAATCGGCGACTGCATGTTTAGACCTGGCCAAGAGTTTAACCAAAATTGCACATTTACGAGCATTTGTCTTGACGCTTGCGCAACGTCCTTTGCCAGCGGGAAATTGCTTTTCCAATTTGATCGAAGCTGTGCCACTTTTTTTCACTCTTTCAATTTATTTAACATTTTATTCGCATTACAATTATTGATTAAATGGGCGAGTGGCAAATTGTGAGCTGTGAGATGTGAGCACTGTGTGTCTGGGCAGGAAAGTTGCCATTAGCGCCATTGATTTATATAAAGAGCTAATTACAGGTGAGTGGCAGTATCAATAATGAGCCTGCATTTAAATTATGCTGCAGACGGAGCAGGAGACAAGGAGGGAGACTTGGACTGAGTCGGAGACAGAGAACAGCGATAATCACAAATTGAGGAAAACTCAAAACTGCGGGGAAGCCACTTTAAGTAGAGCAAACTGTGATTTAATCACATTTCCACACACTCATGTTGAGTAAAATGTCTGGAATTTAATTCAATCACAAGATTTCTTAGGAATCGCAACGCATTTCCTGAGTTCTAAGTTGGTGGGGTCTTTAAGATGTGCCAATTTTTATGTTTAATAAATTTAATGATTTGAATATAACAGAAAAATCCGTTTTAAAGCTCAAACGGTTCTAAACTCCTAAAACTCCTAGCTACGATTTTTTTTATTACATTTTTAAGCTTAAGAAACGATATAAACTTTAATTGATGATCAGTTCAAGTTCAGATTTGATTAACTAAATGACAGCAAACAAAGATTAATTTTTTTCATATTTTGCAACATATTTGAAATTAACTCTTTTGGTATTACATAAGAAGCGTCTTTTGTTCAGCTGTCGACTGATCAAGAGATTAAAATGCTGCTCAGGTTATGCTTGGCTGGGCAACAAGAGTTTCTAGACCCTGTAGTCGCGTATAGTTTATACAAGTGTTTCTTGGGTAAGATTTTGGAAACTAGAAAAAGTTTGAATTCAGAAGAAGTTTGGGTTCTCGTTCAGTTGGTTACAAAGCTTTATTTTTTTGTGCTTTATATACAGTCTGATTTGCTTCCGCATAACTACAGGGACTTTGACAGTCGGTTTGTTCGCCAACCGCCTTTTTCGCCAGCTATTTCTATGCATTGTGCGATGTGCGGAGAGTGCATGGTTGACATTGACAGACGACTCTGGAGGTTATTTGCCAGTCTCATCGCATCGCAGCGAATCGAATCGCATGGAATCGAATCCGACTTGGAATCGCAATCGCAATCGAAACGAATCGCATTGCATTGTTAACCTTGACCAGGCTGGAAGGCAAGTCGGAGCAAATGAGTCGCTATTGGAGGCTATAAAAGGCGAACACGCCAAAGAAATCATATAAGGAGAAGGCACCAAAAAAAAAACGCAGAGAAAAACAACAACAAGGGACTGCAAAATGTGGCATGCCACATATGGAGAGAGACTCCCATCTGTGTGGCACGCGATGGCAGCAAAATAGTGACGGGTTTACATACATTTTATATACACATCTTTTTAATTTATGAGTAGGTTAATAACCTGATATTTGATACCCAAGATAAGCAGTTGAAAAAGCCAAGATAAATATTTAAATTATATATATTTATTTAGAGATGAGCGGTGGAAGATTAATGTCACAGCATGGCCAAATCTTGGCCAATAAATCATGGCGAAAGTTGGCCAAGACACGAGGGGGCAACCAATGTCAACAGACGGTGGAAAGATACATAGTAGAAGTAATAGTAATAGTATATGCCACAAATCCATCCAGTTGGCGAGGTATTAGCCAAAGCCAAGCCCCAAAACGAGCTTTCACTAATACACACACACACACACACGCACAACCAACACTTGAGACAATCGAGTAAATGTAACAATAAGAATCTAATGACAACCACAATAAACTAAACACTTTCCACACACACTCACACACTCACTCAATTGGAAATAGAAACAATGACAATAAAAACCAATAAAGAAATTAACAAAACGAAGAGCAATAACAATAACAAAATACGAGTAGAAGAAGAGTGGAAAAACACGACAAGAAAATACAAGAAAACACAAAACAAATAAAAAACGAAAAGTGTTAAATTCGATTGAAGATTGTCATCGATTGTCCGTCTCTCTGTCCGTCTGTCCGCCTGTCTCTTCGAGCAATCAAAGTGCAAATGGTATCGACAGCGAGAGACCTCATCGCTCAAAGTGTGTGTGTGTGTGTGTGTGTGTGTGCGCTCACATTCCAGTCGATATCACTCACAGACCTCAAAGGGGTTTTGTCTTCACTTATTTATTTATTTCATTTTGAGGTTTGTGCCCCATTGGGTCAAGATTGTAATTTGAGCACTGAGATTGATTAAAGCGCAGCGCAATCGCGGCAAGTTCATTAAATTAATCGTGTCTCTGCTTCAATTCGTTTCGTTTCATTTTGTTTTATTCCATTTCGTTTCACTTTGTTTCACTTCGATTCGTGACAGTTGATCAAATGCTCAAGAAACCAGATAAAGTGCTGAGGAAGTAACGACTTGAATTACGGCAAACGGCTTGCATTGTACAAATCGCAATTAAAATTAAATGCTGACCATTGTTGTGCAGTCAGTGTAACGTTTATGAAAGCCTAATTGATCTCTGAAGGGCGTAAACGATTGATAACAGCGATTTGATAAAGGTAGCTAAAGTGGCGAACAGAAGCTTTCATTCCTAAGAATCCACTGTAGCCAGTAAATCGTTTATGGAAGATTGATTGATAACTGAAGGGCTTAAGTGTATGATAAGAGAGCTTAAACGCTTAACAAGTGATTCTTTGCTGTAACCTTTATGAACTTAAGCTATTTTAAGGTATGCTCAAGAACCTCTGATGCCAGTGAAACGTTCATGAAACTGCAATTCCTCGCTTTACAGCTTTCCAAGACTCAATTCTTTGCCCTCTCATAAACTGAAACTAAATGTCAGCTTTTTTAAAGCTAAATAAATTGTATAATGTAATTTTCGAGTTAGTCACAACTGCAACAGTTTCCTTGTTGTTGTTGTAGCTGAGTGCCTCTCATAAACTCAATTCTAATGGCAGCTGGCTTATCTAATCGAGTGGTAAACCACAGAAGGTACACGACCCACCGTCACCGTTACCGTCACCAGCTACATCACTAGCGTGGTTAAAGCCAAATCAAATATTGTGCAAGAGGTGAAGGGGAAACCCACCGCCGAGACAACAACAACAACATGATGGCCGCCAAATGAGCTGCAAGTCTTCGCTCTGTCAATGTTTGTCTTTATGTAATCCAAACTGCAACTGCAACTGCAACAACCGCCACTGTAGCTGCAACTACAACAGCAACTGCAGCTGAAGGGTGTCAATTGAAGCAGAAAGCGACAGCAGTATGTGCATGCCACTCGCACTTATCGTAGCGCCATTATAGACTGGTAAAACAGACCATATAGTTCCTGTTTAGCATTACAATTGTCGACGGATTCACTCGACCAGAAACATTGGCTTCCTATTTGGCCTAAAACCCAAGTATTTGTATTTGTGTTTGTATTTGTTTCTGCTGCCTTTGTTTTCAGTTTGTCAGTTTTTCATTTTGTTTTCCACATTTTTAGACCCAGTTTTTGACGACCGACTAAGCAAGCTTGGGCCTGTTAACACGGCCAGGCGAAAACGAGCTAAAAAATAAACTGGGTAACAGGTGCAACGACAACGGTTTTGTTACCAATTCGCACTTGTGGCTGGAAGCCATAGGCAATTGTTTAATGGGTAGGTGGTGTCGCTGGCCAAGACTTGCCCCAAGCTGTGGCATGCCACAACTGTAATTACACTCTGCCACAGGATTACGAGTAAAAAACTAACTACTTGTAGTGCACTTTAAAGTGGTTAACTACACAATAGATAAACTATTGCTAAAGATATATTAGAGTTGTTTTTAAAACCATTTTTTAAGTTTAAGGTGTAGACCAAGATCATATTCTGTCGCCTACAGCTTAAGCAATTCTTCTTCGAGTTGTCTTCATTAGAGTCTTAGGTCCATCTTTCCAGTATTTTTCCATATTTCTTGTACTCCCTCCACACGCATTATCTTTTTCTATCCTTTTGTTTTCCTCTGCAAATTCAGTAGTTTCTTCTGCAGACGCATTTTCCTGCTACATAAATGTTCTGTAACATTTCCAAAGAATTTAAATTGCGATTACAATAGCATAAAAAATAAATTGTTTTATTTTTTTATTTAGTTTTTTAAAGAATCTATGTAACTGTCGCTGGAGTGTTGTGAATGCAAGTTCCGCACGCGTTTTTATCTGCAGCGGACGTGAAGAAGCGGACACAAAGCAAAACAAGCGAATGAAGCAACGAAAGAGGAAAGGAAAGAGCAACAGCAAGAGGAACAACCAGCAGCAGAAACAACAACAACAACACCAACAACAGAGACAGCAACAACAACTAGAACAACAACAGCAACTGTTGCTGCTGATAAGCAACGCAAGTATCGACATTAAAGTTGAGCATTTCAGCGTGTTGCATGTTTACAGCCCCAACTGGTGTAGCTGTTGTTGTTATACCCTGTACTCTGTTGAAGTTACCAAGTAATACCAGCTATAAACATGTGTTTAGTATGGAATATATCTCAATGAAATCGAAATATTGTTTTAAATACTTAGTTTAACAGATCGGTTTACTGTTTCATATATGAAATCCAACAGAACTGCTCCCCTGAGCATAGAAAACGGTTGTCTATAAAATTATACCTTTTATGAGGCCTCCTAATGATAACGATAGGTCTTTTCGAGTCGGTTAGCGGGGCTTTAGCTTTTCCTAAAGCGTTGTTGCAGCTCTTGTTGTTCTTGTTGTTGTTATTGTTGCTGCTGCACCCAGTTGACATTTAGCTGACTGTTGCGCGTCCGTTGCCTTGGGCCTCGCGCAAATTGACATTGGCTGCGTGTGTTCATGCAACCGCCACGCCCCCTACAGACCCCCTCCCTAATGAGATGACCATACAGAGTGTGTGTGTGTGAGTGTGTGTTTGGCGCATGTTGCCTTTTTTACAATTTATTTAACAAACGGCGGCGCCTTTGTTTTGACTATAAACTGTCAAACTCATCATGAAGTGCATTATTTTTTGTATTTTTACTTTCGTTGTTTTTTGCTGTTGTTGTTGCTTTCGTTTTACATTTGAGGGCAAGTTCAATGAACTAAAACACACACTCATACACACACAGTCACACACACACTCACTCGTCCACTCGCCGAAACAGAGAGCAGTTAAATCAACAATTTGACCAGCTGTCTCCACAATTTTCCACTAATTTGCTTTGATTTGAGGCAAAACCTCAAGAGAAAATAACAAGCCGAAGAAGAAGAAGAAAATAGCGACTCCTGACCCGTTTTCCTTAGCTATTTATAAGCTGATTTTGTTGTTGCCGTGTCAGTTAATTTGTTGTAACGATTTTCCGCATCAACAACAGCAACAACGGCAAATACAGAGACAAAACCGAAGACCTTCCAGTGCTGCCAATAAAACACTAAAAAAAAGGCTAAAAGGCCAAAAAATAGGCCACAAAAGGGATACAAAATGCAGTTGTCTGAAAAAGGGCTAAAGTGTCAGCACTGAGCCCTTGTGGGCTAGAAGTGTGTGAATATCGGCTTGCCACTTGTTAACCCCAACTCTACCATTACCCACTCCACACTCCTCACACCTCTTAGCCCCTACCAGCCCCTCTTCACCTGTCAAATGCTATTTATACGTTTTGTGTGTTTCGGTTTTTCCTTTAGTAGTTTTCCACCTATTTTTCCCGGCAAATGTTGAGCAGCGTACCAAAAATTAGCACATTAACCCGTTGTTGGCTGCCGTTTGTTGTCAGCGCCGCTTTGTTGTTGCTGTTGCTGTTGTTGTTTGTGTTGCTTTTATTGCTCTACTTATTGTTGTTGCTGTTGAGGTTTTTTTTGTGTGTCACGTCTAAAGTTGTTGCTGTTGTTGCTATTGATTAAATAAGTTTGCAATGTGCGCACATAAATCGATACCAATATCGATATTACGTGAAGCAACTACAACAACAACAACAACGAGCAACATCAAAAGCAACGCGCCTTTATCCAATTATAAACCATACACAACACAAGATACAAAATAAAGATAGCTAATGGCAAAATTTAATAAAAAGAGCGGGTTTAAAGAGACTGCTAAGCTTAAGGGTACCCTGTATTTAAAGATGGCTATAAGTAATAAATAGCAGAAAGATTGAAGAACAAAATACTTATAAGAATGATGTAGTTATAGTAAGTTAAGTTTGGGCTATCGTCTCTAGCGAAAACTGCCTTCTTTTAATGCAAGAATTGGATCAAACTACCCCTTATAATACACTGTAGACACTCAATTTCATTTGTTCCAACACTTTAGCATGCCCGTTTAAGCCACCTTCAAGTGTACAGGGTATGTGCCTAGGTACAGTTGCCCGAGTTCACAGCCTCGTTGGCAAGAAACATGTGTACAATAACTTGCAAACAGCAAATTGCCGCCTTACAAGCATTATTAATTGCATATTCCCGTATACATAACTATGTACATGCATATAGTGGGTATGTAAGACATATACAGATATATAATATACAGCAGCTGAAATGTATAAATGAATAAATCAAGCGACGCCTTTTCACAGTTAACTCTGGGGGCAAAAGAAAAAATCTCAAAGCCGTTGGCAAACAAAAACAAAAACAAATCCCAAGAATTAACCCAAAGAGCCCCCAGAGCAGACCCGACAGTAGAAGCAGAAGGCATAGAAGAAGAGCATTAACAACTTGAGGAGATACAGCTACATAATCTTGGCTAGAAAAAAGCTAACACTCGTAATGATGACGATGAACAAACTGATAAAAGCCAAAAGCTAGAAAACCAAACAGGAAACAGCAAAGCAGCAGCCCAAAAAAACACATTTTGGCTAAGAAATGTAGTATACGCTAGTATAATAAGCAGACATATATCATAACACACAGACAGTGTGTGTGCGTGTGTGTGTGCGAGTGTGTGTGTTTAACCGTTAGTGGTCAGCGCCAAGACAAGTAATAATCATAAAAATAGTTGAACAACGTCGTTTATTTGAACTTTAACTTTAAGCGCTGCGAGTGACTAAAGCCAAAAGCAACTCAGCAGCCAACTTGGTCAACTGGTAGCGAATGTGGCCAAGAGAAGTGCACGTGACTGACTTGCCAAGAGCGTGACACGCTCTATTAACAAGAATAATCGTAAATAAAACTATATAATGTACTGTTAGTCAATTGAATTGAGGACTCCCTGATCGGCGTGTAATCCAAGTGGTAGAGCAGACAATGCTGAAAATTGTGCACAAAATGTTTCTAGGAATCTTAGCCAAAGTGGCTAGTAAATTAACAGTTTGGTATGAAAATCTTTGATTCCAATCCACTCAAAGTATCTTTAATCACATTTTAATAACTCCCAGTTATTTAACGCTACTTATTTAATACTCTTAAAATCGTATCACAGTTTAATTTACTTTAATCTTTTCACAGCTTTTCAGCCCCACTGCAGAACTGTACTTTCTTGGCTTTGGTGCACCACTTGTTGGTGTTCGCTTTGCATTCGGTTATGCAAAAATCAAAGCAGATTTAAACGGCGACATTTAATTGCAAACTGGTTGACTGGCTGGCTTGTTGGCTTGTTGGCCACGTTAATGTAAAGCCGTCAACGGTTAGCCAAGCCAGCCAGTCAGTCAGCCAGCCTGTTAGCCAGTTAGCCACCTGTGGTGCAGTTCTAGTTAAATTTGATGTTGTTTCTCTGGCTTGGCACTCACCAAAAATTCCACATGCCAATCCTTGTGGTAACTGAAATGTGTAACAGCCAACGTCAAATGGCCAAACAGGCAGCTCATGTTGAAAGCCAATAGCAAACTAATTGCCAATTGGCCAACTGGCAGCATCTCAGAGCCAAAGTGGGCACAAAAGTGAATTTAGTGGCATTTCGATAAGCCAAGAATTTCAATAAACACAAGTGTATCAGCCAAAATGGCTTAAACAAGCACAACAAGAAGAAGAAACAGTAGATAACTGACTGCTGCTCAGTTTTTAACAATTTTATTGTAATTCTTGTTATTGCCAATTGGCCAACTGGCAGCATCTCAGAGCCAAAGTGGGCACAAAAGTGAATTTAGTGGCATTTCGATAAGCCAAGAATTTCAATAAACACAAGTGTATCAGCCAAAATGGCTTAAACAAGCACAACAAGAAGAAGAAACAGTAGATAACTGACTGCTGCTCAGTTTTTAACAATTTTATTGTAATTCTTGTTATTTATTTTTTTGTATCTTTTTTGTATCTTTTTATTGCTTTACTTCTGAGCTGATTGCTCGTTGGCCAAGTGACCTCGAAACGTGACCATAAAACGCACGTTTGCTCTGCTCTTGGCCAGGCCCGCAAAGAACTAGCTGTCAAGCCGTCAAGTAAAGCAGTTAAGCACTTTTTGGCCAGCTGAAATTTATTGACAATTGCGTCTCATTACAATTGTCCAAAGATCGCGTATGCGAAATGACTAAACAACAATTTAAGCACATGATACAATTGGTCAACACACGCACAAGTTGGTCAAGCAAACAGTGAACAGTTGGCCAGCAGATACTTCCGGCTATTTGAGTACTGATCTATATACTTTTAGTAGTTTCAGCTACTACACAAGACACAAGACTCCATATACACAGCAGACAAAGTTTCTGTACTTCTGACATCGTTTAGGATTCCTCTTCTACCCTGAAATCCCTGATTTCTTCCAGTGCATTCTTAATCAGGCTCTCTGAAGCGCCATCAAGTTAATTTGCTCCAATTATGAAAATGCCCATGTGCTCATTAAACTTAATTGAGAAGCTCCAGAGAAAGAAAGAGACAGAGAGAGTCGGAAACCAGAGGAAAACAACACAAAACTTAAGACAAAAGATCAGACAGATGCTGTGCTATAAAAAACGAATGAAGGACTGACTGACTGAATGATGGCATGACAACGAAACTTTTTATCGTAGTTAAATTCACTTCTTATGCAAAATTAATTCTTTTTTTTAAAGACGACGCTTTTATACCCTTTAACGTATATAAAACTAGTTTACATTGTTTTATGCTCTGTAAAAAAATCACACTGGGGATTTACTGTCGATATTGTTCTTTAGAAAACAATTAATTTATAGTCTAACGGATTTAAAGCTATTTCCTTTAATTGTTTATGATACTTTGGCTAATCAGTATCAGAAGGGGACTCACTGCAAGTGCTTTGATAAACAGTTGTTTCTTATCTTTGTAGAACTATTGGGAACAAAGACATCAACCTTACTTCAGAGCGATTTCTATAGAAGAAAGTTATAAAGAAGTTGTAGAATCTGTAAGAATTATTCAAAGATCCGTTTTTAAATTACTGAAATTAACAGCTAAAACTGACATTTTTATGTACAAAATTTCTGCATTTATCTATTGATTTTATTACTCTTTTACAGCTCAAGAACTTCAGAGCTGGAACAACTATTCTTCATATAAAACGTATTCCGCATGCTGCTATTAATTTTATTACAGTTTTTTATTAAATTTTCCATTTTATTTCTTTATAAACTCTTTATGCAACAACATTTATGGCTAACTGCACTTATTTAGCTCAACCAACTGTATTAGCAGCTCAATTACACAAACTTTAAGCCAAGTTCTATGACTTATTTAAGTCTTTAACCCCACATTCCTCAGTCTATCCCCACCTGCGCACACCTGCGTCTACCTGTGTGCCGCTTTATGTGGCATGAGCATTAGACGCGGCATAATTTGCGTAAATCTAGCGCGAAAATTGCCAAGATACTTACAAAGAAACATATAAAAAATAAGAGGCACAAATTTGTAGCTTAGATAAATAGCTAGTATATGTTTTAAATGAGTGAGTTAGTGTGTGTGTGCGTGTGTGTATTGAAGAAGAAGTCTTCATTGTAAGCCGGCTGTAAAGCTAAAAGCAAAAGAGCTATAAATTCGCAGCCACATTCTTTTGGTCGAGAGCTCAGAAGTCGCCGAACAGGTTGAACTACTTTGTGGTTGTTGTAGTTGCTGTGGTTGTTGTTGCTGTGGTTGTTGTTGCTGTGGTTGTTGTTGGCGTGGCGCATGCGCATTGCTCAATGCAACAACTCAGCCCGGACACGCTAGAATCTGCAGTCTCCAGAGAAAGAGAGAGACGGTTAGAGAGAGACGGGGGGTGGAAGCACTACTATAAATAGACATGGAGACAGGATTTGCCATAGTTTCGCTTTTCCAAGCGTGTTTTCATGCCACAAAAACAACACGAAAAATTTGTTGCATTTCCGCTGCTTGTACGACAAAAAATGCACTGTCTTTTTTTTATGATTATTATAGTTTTCGTTGTGTTGGTTTTTCTTTAACTAGAGCAACAACAACAACAAGCACAACAATTCCGAGTAAGTAATTTCCCATGCACTCGACTTATTCTGCGCTTTTCCTAGCTCAAAACTTATCGTTAATCTGCGGCGTTGTATCTATGTGAGTAATTGGTTGTTGTTGTCGGAGTGTGTAATTAAAATACACACACTGAGACACACACACACACACACTTAATTTACATACGCTTTTGATTCGTGGAAAACAAGGTGGCAATTAAACAAGTAAAAGCGAAAAGAACTAACAAGTCTGTGCGAATACGAAGAAAAGAGAGGGAGAGAGGGAGTAAGAGAAGGAGAGATAGACAGAGAGTACCACAGACAAAGCTTGTTCTCTCACTAAGTAAATAAAAGCTAATTTAATATATTTTTTATGCGCGAGAATTCCAGAGGAAAATTGAGAGCGCAACTTTCGCTGCAAATTTAATGATTTTTCAGTTCACAAAAATACAGGGTATACGCATACGATGCTGTAAACCAGCTAAGAACAATTTGCCAGTTAAAGGCTGCTTTTGACCAACACCTATACCCCTTTAAACTCTCTCTTTCATAGGGTATGTGCTTTTAATTGGTACTAAACCATCTAATACACCCATTTAAAGTCTTTTATTTCACAGGGTATGTACTTTAAAAAGCCCCAGACAGAGAACAGATGACAGTGTGAACAACTGTATGCCATAATGCAATATTTATGAGCCATGAAAATGCAACAATTTCGAGTCTTCCTGGCAAACAGCAGACGACGACGACTCAAAGACTCACACCTCGACAGACAATTGGCTGCAGTTTTTCCCGTTTTTCCACAGTTTCCTTAAGCAGTAGCAGAGGCAGCTTCCGCAGCCACCGCCACAGCCACACGGATCTTGTGGGTGCTCTATGCTGCGATAGACAGCGGGGCGTATGCGCAATAAATTAAACGCTGTCATTTCGCCCAGCGAGTCAACTCAAAAGTCAATTAATAACAAGCAACAACAATAATAACAAAAGGCAGAAGACACTCGACTCGAGAGATGCCACAACAACTGACGTCACAAGTTGCTACAGCTTCGCTCCCTCTCGCTCTCCTGCTGCTTCTCACCGCTGGTCAGTTCAAGAGGTTAAATTGTGTTGGACTTTCGCATGAACGTGAGAGAGTTTCGTCAGTTAAATACCCAAAAAATAACTTGGTTTAACTTTAAGTTATGTCTCAAAACAAAAGACAAGGCAAAGATTTAAACGAGCTAATTAAGCTGCTTTGGGAAGCAACGGAATATGGAAGAATTTCAGTCAGAAACAGCAGCCAAGTGAACAGAAGAATCTCTGTGAAGAGACGAAAACTTTTAAGCATTTAGAGAAGCGAAAAAGGTTGACTTTACTTTGCGACTAAAAATAGTTTAGTTTATAATTCCTTAGTTTAGTTTTCTGCAACTAAAATGCTCTCTATAAACTATGTGTAAGATAAGCTTTTAAATTGAAGTTTATCTAGCTTTCAAACGGAACAGAAATGAAATAAATGCTACAGAATAATATTATAATGATTTATTAATATAGAAAAATATAATTATTATTTACTTTAAATGTTTTAAAGCTCTTACAAAGTTTTTTTTGTAAAAACGCTTAAACTCAGCTTCATTTGAAATGCATTTCTAAGCACTTTTAGCCCTTTTTTCTAACTTTACTTTAGACCTCAAGCACTTTCAAAGTCAACAATTGAGCAGCTGCCTTCTAATCATTATAAACAATTGACTGGACAGCAAAAGAGACAGGGAGAGACAGACAGAGAGAGAGACAGAGAGAGAGACAGAGAGAGGATCATTTTCAATTACACAAGTGGAAAAAGGGCAGGAAATCTGCGCCTTCAGAACAAAGAGAAAATTGGCTCTACAGCTGCTGCAACACGTGCCTGGCCCAGACCCCAATGAAGGCTTAAATGGTGGCTCTAACCCCAAAGGCGCCGATTGCAGTTGAAGGGGCCAAAAGCAGCTGCGGAGGAAAATTAAAGGCTGCTTTGTTTTGACCGACAGAGAGCCACAAAAGTGAAAATCTAAACCAAATGAAATTCTGGTTTCCAATTGCTCGCGGTTGTTATAATTTTTTTAAACTTTTTTCAGACGTTTTTTTTTTTGTTTCGTTTTTTTTCGTATGCTTGAGTGCAACACGATGTGGCAAGCAGTGGACGACGGACTTTGCCATTGTTTAGCCGAGATTTTCTGTTTGTTCCAGCTGCTTGACGACGTTAAACACACAGTCGGAAAGAGATGGAGAAAAGTGATGGCAAATGGTGGAAAAACGGGGAAAAGTGGGGCGGAAAGCCGAGTGCAAACTAAGCTAAACGAGTTTGGGCGCCAAGTGCCAGTCAGTCTGGGGTTATTCCATTGTTTTTGGCCTGGTTCAATTTCAGTTAAGAGTCGGACAACGCCTTTTGGCCAATTGGAAAATTGAAATTGATCAGCAAACACTGAGAAAAGTGAGGGGAGTGTAAGGGGGAGCAAGCGAACCGCTGGTTTCATAACAATTATTGCCAAAGGCCTCCAATCTCCACCACTCTCCCCCTAAGAGCCCACAATTTATGATTTTTATTCATTTGTTTTTTGTCTACATTTTTTTTGCTTATTTGTTTTTTTGTTGTTCAAGTGTTTTCTTAATTTTCGCCGGCTGTTTTCGCGTGGGCGTTTTTATTTTTGCCTGTTTTCCTATACGAGAAAAACATTTTCCAAGTGGCCGTTTTCAATGTAGACATTAAAATATTTTTATACAGCGTGTAGAGTGGAAATCTTTTGGGTTTATAAATATATTTATATATATCTGCTATATTGTACATAATTTATTTATAAATAAATTTAGCACAATTTTGTTGCCCTTAAAAGGCTTTAACATTTGGCTTGGCTTAAAACATTTTATATAATAAACTAAAATTGTTATAGCTAGACTGCTTAAGTCCCTGTACCCTTTGCCGAGCGTATTCTGCTTGTGATAAAGCATTTCTTTCTTAGAGTATTATTGTTTAATCACCGTCGTTTGTTATAAACAAGTTTTAATGCCAATCGGCGCTTCTCAGAAGTTTTCGAGGCAACAAAAACAACAAAACAGTTGCACTAACGGTTAGAATGCATTTGAATTACCGTTAGTTTGGGATTCTTGAACGCTCTACAAACAAAACATTATCATGTTAATGTGACTATGTTAATTTTCAGAGTCCCCATTTAGAAAAAATAAAAAAAATAATAAACTTTATGATCCAACAGTTGCTTTGTTTCTCTCTCTCTCTCTCTCTGTGTTTAATTTGCATTTTATTTGTGTTATTACGCTGAACTGCTGTTGTTGTTTTTTCAGTAGTATTAGGGAGCAATAAAAGTTGTTTTCACTTTCGCAAGTCAACAAAAGAATTAAGCAGACATGACACACACTTTCCTATGGAAATGCACACACGAACACCGAATGTCAAACAAAATCAAATCAAATCAATTTCCAAAAGAGTCAACAGAAATATCTAGAAAGATGGTCAAAGAAATGGTAGAGCGGAGAGTTGGGCTAATAGACCTAAGGTACAAACCGGTTAACACCTGCTCCAACTCGACTTGGGTGTGTGTGTTTGTGTGTGGAATTATGAAAGAGCTAGCAAAGAATGCATAAATAATTTTCTAAACAAATAACTGAAAGATTAACAAGAGAGCAACAAATTGGATATATAGCTTTAGATACTCATTGGATTTAGATACATAGGGTATGACAGAGGACAGTTTGATATAAAAATACTCATACCCTACAGTTTTCAAGTGTATAAAAGAGAGCTGCCCGTCTTTTAAAAGTATCATTTAAATTTTAGACAGCTTTTGAGTCTTTAATTATTTCTTTTCTTTACAGGGTATCTTGTAGCCCATCATTTACAGCCTCCACATATGTTTCTTATTGTGGCTGCTGTAAACAATGGAAATGCAAATTGACTGACGTTTTTCATTTCATTATTTTTTATGATTTGTAATGTTAATTATGCTGCATGAATAATGCCACTAAAAGTGGCAGGGAGGAAACTGGCGACGACTTCATTAGTCACCAACAATACCACATAATATATAATATTTATATATGCACTTTATAAGCATATTAAACAGATGAGTATGAAAACCGAAAGTGCCAAAATGAAATGCGGAAATCAAGCAAAAATGGAATGCAGAGAATCGGAGAATTATGAACGCATTTTGCGTATCGAAATCGATTCGATTTTCAAAAACCAAAAAAGTAAAAGTTAGCAGACACCTCCCACAGCCAACCACCCTCCGCTCCGCCTTGACCCGCCCCCAACTGGGTGTGGTCTGGAATCCCGTACGACGTGCTGTTTACTAAACAGAAAGAAAGCAACGAAAACTTGTGGAAAGAATGCCAAGGAAATGCGTCAAGATGAGTTTTCAAAAGGGGAGGCGTGGGGGCGGTGGTGCAGGGGGTGTGGTTATTGTGTGCTGCTGCTTGCCACTTCTCGGTAGCAGTCAATGTTAACATTAAGATAAACACAACGCAAGCAAGAAAACTCTATAAACAATGCGCCATTTCCAGGCGTTTGAAAATATATTTTTTGTTTATAATAAATGCACGCGGCATATAAAAATAAACGCATCAATTGCAAGGCCCCCACCCCTGCTACTGCCCCTCCCACTTACCCCTTTGCACCTTTTGTTTATAAAAAAAAGTATAAATGGCAAAAGTGCTTTTGTGTGCGTGTTTATCTTTTATGGAAGTTGATAGACTGCGACTGCGACTGGGACTCACGTGGCTTGATTAATTGTGCATTCAACTTACCTGGAAAAATCGAAAACAGAGAGAAAGAAAGTTAGTGAAGGAAGGTGGAGTAATTAATTGAAAATGATCGGAAAATTGAATATGAGTGGGAGAACTGAACCTATCCTAAGTTTTAAAACTATAATTCACTTTTTAAAAGAATTTTCTTAATTTTCTCATTGAGCGATAACTCCCATCACACCCAGCACTTCCAGTAATTGCCTATTAAACCCATTAATATATTCGTTTAATGATTTTAATAAAAATTCCTGTTCGCAAACAACGTCATTCTAGATTAAATGTTATCGAACGCCTGATTAATCGATTAATAAATCTGCCTCTTTTCCAGTTGGATTAACATATTTTAATTAAATTGAAGACGACAGCAGTAGATGGTTGCTTGAATTTGTAGCAAGCAACGCGAACTTGCCACAAATGGGGGCAACTTCAAAGTCAACGTTCTTAGCTTCTTCTGCTTCTTCATTAACTTCTTGCTCTACTACTGCTGTCACTGCTTCCTCTTCTTCTTGTGCTTCAATCTTCTTTTAGTTGCTCTTCATCTTCTGCTAGTTGTGTGAAATCAACGCCAACGTCATAGCCATTGCCATAATAGCATTATCACAAGGCGACAACGATGAAGATGAAGACGACAACAACGAACAACTACGACGTGTGCAACGAGTTGCATGACATGACCCAACTTGCAACTCACACACACATGCACAACACACACTTGGAAACTTCGCTACACTCATTAGTAAGCTCGCGTGTGTGTGTGTGATGCAAAATAGTTGGCAGCTGCTGCATTGCACAGTGGAGCAAAGCAGACAAAAATCTCCCACATTTCAGCTTTATTTAGTTTTAATGAGATAGGGAAGTAGATAAAAATAGTATGTATTTTATTAAATTAATGCTATAAGAGAACTTAAATTTATTTATTTAAAACCAAAATCATTTGTACTTTAGAAATTATTTAAGACTACTTGGAAGCAGTTTCAGAAGCAACAAATAAGTTTATTGGCAGCAAAAACTAGGTCGAAAGATCTTATTGTTTCTGCGAACAGTATTTAACAAGCCCAAAACAAAGAAAGAAAGGATTTTTTTGGACCTTTTATTGGATTGACATAACTTGACACACAATTGATAAATTTCCCAGTCACACTTTTCAGTACAAAGAGTAACGACATGAGCAAACCTCTAGAGATTTCGATAAGAATGATTTTTTTAAGAAACCAAACCAAACCAAACAAATTGCCCAGTTTTAAAAATAAAACACATTTACCGCACATAATTCGTATAAACATTTAAAAATAAGTTTTCTTATCTAAATGTAGTTTCAAAAGCTATTTTTGATTTATTCGTAATTTATCAGTCAACTTGTAGCAAACATATTTAAACTCTAATCCAGACAACTTGTTCCACTGTGCAGCGATAGCGCTTTGTATGTGCTGAGTGCATTGCACCGGCAACAACTGTGCAACAACTTCTTGCAGACCGCCCAACTGCTTCATGACCCCGCCCTCCGCCCCCAGTCCCATGAGCCCTGCCCCCAAGGCGATGCCAACTGCAACTTCAGCTTCAACTTCTGCTCGACTGGCAGCAAACAACGCGCAACTTTTATGCCTTTCGACAACATTGTTGTTGTTGCTTTTTTATGGAGCGAGTGGAGTTTTAGACCCTGTACTTACAAAATGAAATAAGTTGCTAAGAACTTGATTGTTTTTCATTTAATGTATGATTAACGTTTTGCCTTTCGAACAAGTACAGAGTCTTGTGCAGCCTTGGCTACTCGTCTTTTGTTTTTTAATATTAACATGCCACGTCGAGTGGCAGGCAACAAAGTAAGCGAGACATGTCTCAGACTAAAAAGTGTGCCGACTGATGATCTGAAAACTTGCAACACACGCACACACATACACACAGTTACAGCCACAGACACACACACAAACTTGGACGCTGTTTCGGACTCCGCTTCGCAGTTTTCTTGGACTCATTCAACGATGATCCAACCATTTGAGATCAATGCAAATTTTCACACGATTAAACAAAGCCCATGCAATGAGTAAATGAATGAATGACCGAATGAGTGAATGATATGAGGGAATTTAGTTATTTTTTTTATTTGCTTTGCTTTTGCTTTTGCGCTTGATGATTGATGCATTTTATTTTGAAATTGTCATAAAGATCAAAGGCAACAAAGCGTTGTGTCCCCCCATCCCCTCTCTTCGCTTCTCGCTACACTGTTTCTCTATCACACCGCCTGCTGTTCGCTACGCCCTTTCCCCTTCCCACTATTCTGTTACGCCCTTTCCCCATTATACCAGCCTACTCTTCGTTACGCCTTTTCCCCTTCCCACTATTTTCGTTATGCTCTTCGCTTCCCCCACCCTTTCCCCTCTGCTGGCACGCGATTCCTTTGGCAGCATGATTCAGTTGTTTGCAAAAACCGAGAGCGACCCGATTTCAAAGCATGCTCCAAAGACACGTATCACTCGTTCGGAATGAGTCAAAAAGCGACTTGGGGATCGTGCCCAGTAGCCAACTACGTGCGCTGCTCCCCTCTCCCTCCCACTGACCAGCCCTGCTCTGCCAAAAGAATCGATTTCTTTATGCAGAGTAACAAAAACAATTCATGTTCTTCAAATGAGTTCATTGGCTTCGCCTTGTTGTTGTTGTTGTTGTTGCAAAGTATGACTGTGGCTTTTCGCAACATGTTGCTGCAACATGCCCATCTGATCACTGACAGCGCAGCCTCTGCCGCCGTCTCTGCTGTAGTCGAAGTCACTGCCTCTGCTTCTTATCGGGGTATGTGTTGCTCTCAAAAGCATTTAACGATTTCCGTTAGTTATAAAGGCGAAGCTCGCTCTTCTTCTTCTCTCCTATCCCTCTTCCCTTCTTTACTCCTTCACAATTTGCCCACGCAAGCAACAAAAACAAAAACAACAAGAAGCAGAAGCAGAAAAATAACAGCACCAAAACAAGACGAAGCTTTTATGCCGACTAAGCGACTAGTGTATACCCTGCAGATAAAGCTGTACAATGATATTCAAATATGAATACATAATAAAATATATAAAGTAATTAATTATATCTATTATTATATATTTCTATAACAGTTAATAGTTTCTATTACATATTTCCTCCAGCTGTTGCTTGCCTTCTTCAAACTTCTACTCACTACAGGGTATTTGCAAGCTGATACATAATTAATGTGACTTTAGTTATTTTTGCAAGCCACACCACGACAACGAATAATAATAAGAAGATGGCCAAACATATTTCATGAATAACAACAACAGAAACAACTTGAATTTTGGTAGGGTTAAAACATCGCGAGTGTTTTGTGACAGGAAATGAAGCTAATTTGTTGGCGCGGGGTGTGGCAGCTGTTGTGGCCAAAATGAGAGGGACAAACGGACGGAAGGAAGGACGGACAAAGGCAGCCACAACCAAAAGGAACTGAGCCAGAGTCAGGCCAAGGCTCACTGGGTGTGTGGGTGTGCGTGTGTGTGTCCTCTATATTTACTTTTAGCCTTCATGACAAACTGGGTAAAAGCGCATAACATTTTATGATGAGACAATAAGGAACACATAAGGCACACACACACACTTAGAATACACACATACAAAGCACACACAACAAAGGAAATTTCGTACAGTCTTTTATACGCTCGTCACTCTCTCTGTTTGTCCCTCTACTTTCCTTCGCTGCCTTTGAACTTGCCTTAGGCAGCTGAAAGCTTTCTTCTATGAGCAACTGCTACACTGCGCAAAACAGTTGAGAAAGTTCTACTTGTTACACTTTCCATTAAAATTTCATGCATTTCTCGGCTTACACTGAACGAAAAAATATGTCCGAATTAAGAGACACTATACAAGAAAAGAATTTACTCTACACTTGACAAACAATATTAGTCTTCCTATTTATAAGTTCTTAGTTTCATCGCATTCTTCTCTCAGTGTATTACTCACTTAATTTTTTTTCACTTTCAAGCATTAAACAAACATCATAATCAAGCATTTTGCCGCAATGTTAGTGACAAGGGTCGTTACACGGGGTAGAGCAAAGGGAGCAGGGTAAACAAAGCCACCCACACACAAGTAGAAGAGAGAATTCGCTCCCCTTCTTAGCCTGCACAGCTGACGTTGCTGGTGAGTCACTGAGTTAACAGCTGAGAGCGAGAGAGGGTGGCTTACTAACACTGCCACCCACTCGTCAGAGCACCACCCTCACCGCAGATGAGTCAGCAACACACAGAGATGACTCAAAGAGGAAAACAGAAAGTAGAAAAAGGAAAAAGATTCTCAGGGGTGAACAGAGAGAGAGAGAGAGAGATAAGGGAACGTGTTGCTCGGCAAATCAGCAAATAACAACAGCTAAAACGTGATGCTAACTGAAATTAGAGCAAACAGGCTGAAGGATCAGGGGAGAAAGGTGGCAAAGCGGGGTGTAGATAACCAGCAGGAGGAGTGAACCGACAGTTACAGACTCTGTACTCATTTTAATCAGAGTTCTCTGCAAACAAGCCCTACACACCCCTCTACTCCTTTTGAGTATTGGGTCTCAAAACAAAGAGCTGCCAACTGGTTGCCTTGACAGCCAGGAAACATTCCCAAATTCCTCATTTTGCCACTTGCTCACTTCATGTCAAGAGTTTCAAGTTGAATTTTAATCGAGGGTTGTTCTCGCTTTTGAATTTCGCAGCGATTTGAGTGTGCCACATGTGTGCGCCTCATCGAAGCATAAATGAATTATACACTTTTCAAAATAAGTCATAAATCTGCACATGTAATTAATCTATTAAAATGATTCTGACAGCGCAGGGCTAAAATAACAAAAAAAGAACTGACGGAGTGACCTCAACGTGAACCTTAGTAAGCGAACTCTTATCGAACTCCCTATAGGTTATATATATTTATACACACTTTATATATAACTCCAACCAACACCGCAAACACAATGATTAACATAAGTTTACAATTATGGATACGATTTTTTGCGGCTCATAAATCATTGTGGCATTTTTTAATTATTAAAAAAAGAAACAACAAAAAATAGGGAATTCATGGCTCATCTTGTTGGCCAAAAGCCACACCCTTTATGGACAACATTAATTGACGTTGTTGGCTGGCCAAAAACAGAAACAAAACGTCTGGAAACTAAATAACAATAAAGCAAACAACGAAAAAAATGTTCTCAAATTTACCTGTCACTTTGTGTATCTAATACTCAACTAATATTTGCTTATTAACCTTTGTCCATATCGGCTGTATGTGTGTGTTTGTGTGCGTGCAAAGATACCAGACATAGATAAGTTTAAGGCAGGTAAATATTTCGACCTTTTGCTAGATAAAGTGGCTACAGAAAATTCAATTTCCAGCTAAATTTCATAGCTAATTAATAGAAAAACTCTCAAGAGTCTTAAGGCTTGCAACCCAAGCTTTAGTCGAGCTCAAGCTTATAATTCCCAACTGGTTTGCGACCCGCACTTGTTATAACAAATTGAATTGAATATTATCAAAGGTTTTTTTGTGCATTGCGATAAGCGCACAAAGTTCCGATAAAATATTAATAAAATCAGAAAACAAACAGACACACATACAGCTTAACACCTGTGCAGACAAACAAACACACACACACACACAGGCACACACTAACTTTTATGAGGCACAACAGGTTCATTTAATTTAGTCACAGTCCACAAATGCTTCAATGAAATGTTTTTTTCTGTTAACTGTTTGCTGATAACTTGTTCACATAAAACTCTCGTGACGCATCCAGCAAAAGTAACACACATTTCGTCACTAGCGTTGACTGTGATACATCGCTGTCTCAAGCGGATATATATGTAAGATATATATATAGCTATATATACTTGTTCATAGCAAAGTAAATTCCATGAGCACAATCATAGAGAGCTCTGAATCAGCTCAAGATGCTGACCAAAAAAAAGGCTAAAATCTTTAAATTTAGCCATGACGCATAAAGTTTAAACAAATTGGCAGGGAGCAGGCGCTGTGGGCGTGGCTTTACCATATAAGCAAAGGTGTTAATCACTCAAAAACCAAAACAATAAAATTCTTTGCACTCTTCAATTGTTTATGGATTCCAAATTGTTTTTGGCATATTTTTTATGTTTATTGCTATTATTAATCGCTTTTTCTAGCCTTCCCAATAATTATTATATTCTTTCTGACTTCTAAATATTTCTTTATTTTATATATTTTTGATTTTTCTTGTTTACTTCACTTGCTTATCGCTGACCGCAAAAAGTTGGTCAAATGATAACGCGTGGAAAGCGCAAAAAGGAAATGCGTGAAATGAGCACAGACTTTAAGGTCTTTGCTTATCAGTTACACACACTATGTATAGTATATATACTATATATCCATAAAAGTCGATGGTGATTTCTTAGAGGCGCCGCAATTTTGAATTGCAACGGTCAAGAAATTTGCATTTGAAAACGTGATCGATCCAGCCATCACCGAGACAGGTACGCAGCTCTCTTGGCCACTTAATATGCAGGCAACACAGGCTGAAGGCTACTGGCGTCTTTAAGCCAGGCCAAAAGCAAAAGCAGCAACAACAACAAAAGTTTTAGTGTATAATGCAACTGGACAATGTGAACGGAATTCGCAATTATCCGCCATAGAAAGAGAGAGCGAGAGAGAGGGGGGAAAGCTAAAGAAAGAGATAGGCAGACTACAGCGAAGCTTGCCTAAGCGCAACAGGCAAATCAACTAATAATTTTGAGTTATATATCAGCTAAATTAATCAGAAAATACTATATAAACCCATGGAGGCTTCTGGAATTCAAGTTCGATTAGACGCCTGTATTCTACACTTTTCTACAGGGTCTAAAATATATTTCTTTGTCATTTTATGCAACTTTTCTATAATTTATATTTTCCGCTTTTATTTTCTTTTCCTCTAATATTACGCACTTCTACCCTTGACTCCTTCTGACCAGCTTGAAGGCCATTAAGACAACTGCAGCAAGGGAAATGTTGCCAAAAGCTGCGCCGGATGCAATAAAAATACTAGAAGAGTTTTTGCAACCACCCGTCGTGTCCCTGCCACATGACACAGCCCCTCACATGCTGCGCACAATATCCTTGCAAATCCCCAGAGCGAAATCCCAAGGCAAAAACTCCTGGCGCCAAATTCAGTTGCAATTGTCTGAAGGTCTTCTCTTGCTTCCAGCTTTTGGAAAATCGATGAGGAAAATGAGATGAGATGAGTTGAGTTTCCTCCCACTCAGTTAGGGTGCGACCCCAAAGAAAAATGAATTTCTTGGCCTTGAGCACATAAATCCCGCTGCCCTTCACTTGCTCGACTTTAATTGGAAACTGGCTCGAAGGGGGAAAGACAAGTCAAAGATGTTGGCTTTTTTTTAGGGTGTGCTAGAATTCGAATCATGACGCACACGTTAGCCAAAATTAACGACCCTTACGAGGACAGTAATTAGAGCTGATGAAAGATATATGAACTCGGTGCTGCTGTCAAGACGCTGCCAGCACTGCATGTCACTCATAAAAAGCATAAAAAACAAGAAAAAACACGAAAAGGAACAACAGAATTCTGCCCGCTGCAGTTGTTTATTTTTAGCCGTTTTTTTTTATAGCATTTTCGTTTTATTATTAATTAAGTTTACGGTATAAACTTAAAATAATAATCAGCAGGAAAAACGCTTTGAAAATGTAGAACATTTAAATTTAAATAGCTTTTAAATTAAATAGTAAAAAGTTACTTTTTCTACAACAAAATAATTAAAATATATTTCATTTATTTTATTTTAAGTTTTTCGTTTGGCAAACAATTGTTTCCTTATTTTTATTATGTACTTAAATTAAGTTGTATTTTACGATTGCCTATTAAAAAGAAAATTTCAATGTCGCAAAAAGTTGTAGAAAAACAAAACATAAAAAAAGAAACAACAAATTATTTACTGAGTGCTCCAAAAAACATAAAACAGCTGCACTTGTGATGACGATGGCATTGAATCGAGTGAAGTGGATGATTGAATGGAGACTGGAGAGTGTGAAGGAGCCAAAACAGCGCCAAAGACCTCGAAAGCAGACAGAGACGGAGAGCTGGAGAGGGGAAAAGAGAGAGAGGGAGAGACAAGTGTCAAGAGGAAGACAGACAGCGCTAATCAAACAGCTGATCAAGCCAAGAAATCCAAAAACAGATTTAGTCAGTCAAATGGAGATACAAAGATACTCTGGAGAGAGAGGAGGAGAGAGAGAGAGAGAGAGAGAGTGCACTATAATAGCACTAGATTGCACTCAAATAATGGTTATCAGTTATTGCAGTACCTGGTTATCTTACTATTATTACTAACATTCGTACAAAGTCATCACAAGACGACAGCTAATAAACAGCTGTAAAACTCGTAAATTGGCTCGAAAAAAACAGCTGATTAGACAGTAAGTAAACTGTCAAAACTTTGAGCTGTTTGTACACAAAAAATGTGTTTTACTTGAGATATATACAGGAGTAGTAAACAGAAAACAACATGGAATTAAGGGGTAGAATTAATGCAAAATGTTAGAAGCAGAATCAAAATGCATACTTGTATCAATATTTCTGGTTTATTGACTCACAAATTGAAGTTTAATTATCACTTAGCCGTTATCAATATCAAGATAGAGTTTAATTTTATTAAACTGGCTTTTTATGTAGCAGAAAGTTGATTATTAATAAAATTTTATCAAGAATAAAGACTTCAAACTATAAATTCCAATTAAATCTTACAAAAAATTTGAATTTCTTCTAGTTGCTGTTTTTACACATTTTCCCTTTAGTACAGTGTCTTAAAAAATGCTAGGAATTTTATTTAGAAACTGATTTTATTTACCACACTACCCTGTAATTCCCCCTGCCCCCACTTTGCGCACATTGCACAGTTGGCTAAATGTGCGGCATCTTAACTCGATTAACATAATCGAAGCGTGTTTATCGATATACGGAATTCCTGGCACTAATCGGTAATTTATGCGCTTTATGACTAAGCCCAGTCAGCTTCCCAATCAAAATACTCAACTGGCAGAGCGACCACAATAAAGTATACACAGCACGTTGTGTGCACCTGCCCCACTCCAACACACGTCTCCCCTCAAACACCCACAGCAGACCCTCCCTCTCGCACACACACACATGCACTCACGCACAATTGTATTACGAGATGTGAAATGACAGCGACTATTTTTAGCATAGAATGAGTGAGGAGAGCAAAAAGCGGTGGAGAAAGAAGAGAGGCAGAGGGCGGCAGTGTTAAAAAAAATTCACTCACACACACACACACACCAACACACTCACTTAGTTGAAACTGTTTTTATTACTATTTTTATATTATTTGATTTCGATTTGAATTTTTCCTCAGTTTTTCTTTAAGCTTTTTGCATATGCAACGAGCCAAGTTTTTACGGCCTTAAAGGCTTTTGGTTTAAGTTTTAAATTTAATTAAAGTGAAAATAAAAAAGCAAAAATAAAAACAACAACAAAAATATGCAAAGAAAGTTTTGTTGTGATTTTTTTCTTTCTTACTTTTCAGTTTTTTTAGTTGACTGACGCCGCTTGGAAATTGGCTTTGGCTTTGGCTCGCAACTTGGCCAACAAAATGTTGTTGTTGTTGTGGATATTTTCATTTTATTTTTTTGTTGTTTCTGATTCCATTTTTATGCAGGCCTCGCAATTGACCCGCTTATTAGCCCGGTCCGCTCCGATTCGGCTTAAAGCTTGGCATTTGCATTAGAAACAACACAACAACAATAACTTGGCTATAATAGAGGCCTTTTTTCTTTAACGTTACGTGTTAATTTCCATTAACCGAGTTTACAACTTTGCTGTGCACTTTCTTCTCTTTCTGCAACGTTTTCATTTCTATTCAACCAAAAATAGTTAAGTGTTTGGCGAATAATAACAAACAATAATCGTCTATTGTGGTTACTAGTTCAAGACTTGGCCTAAACAATTGGTAGCCATTGAACAGCAGGAAACTTTTCAGTTTTTATTTACTGTGACTTCCGGAAAGTTCTGTCGCATGTAAATCCGCTAAGCAAACAAATTTGGCAACTTTCTGTAAGCTTTAAAGCTCTGCACAACTATCAAAATGCAGAAAAAGAAGAGAAAGATATAGAAAGCGAGAAAGAAGAGAATAAATGCTAATAGATGACAGGCCCTGTCTAGACATGCAATTTTATCCTGGCTGCGAACTGCTGCGGCAGCAACTTTGTCATACTCACACACACACACACCGACACTGACACACCTACATAAACACAGACACATAGATAGACAGAGTTTGAGGGTGTGATGCCGGCTGCGACTGCGGCTAACAAAACTACCCCCGAAATGTATACGAAATTGAAAAACGAATAAAAATCACAAATTGAACTGAAAGCGGCAAAAAAATGAAAACAAAATTCAAAAGCACTAAAAATCTGCAAATTCCGCTTCGTTCTCTTTCTCTTCCTTCGCCTCCATCTACTCCCCCTTCCACAACGATTTGCGCAAACAGCTGAAGCAGCGAAATTTGAGGCCAGGCGCGTGGGGCGTAGGCTTTGGGGAGAGCGGGAGGAAGCAAGAGAGAGAGGATGACGAGAGAGCAGGAATCAGGTAAAACGCCAATTTCGGGCGTGACTGAGAAAAACAGCTGCGACAGAAACTGAAGCAGCAGAAGGCTATGGAAAAGCAGTTAAAATATATAAGTTTACTGACTGCCGTTGAAAACGGTTCAAACACACACACACACTCATACACACAGAAATGTATTCTACAACAACTACAACAATGAGAACGCACAACAACAAAATGGAATTCAATGCTTTGGGGCATATTCTCATATGGCCAACCGCAATTTACATAAAACACGCAAAACCAGTTTTTAGTATTTTTTCTTCTTTTTTTTTGTTTAAGACACAAGCACACGATATTCTTACTGTGTTGGTCAAATCAGCAGACGAAGAGAGCGAGAAGAAAAGAAAGAGAGCGCGCGCGAACAAGACGAGAAGAAGAAAACGTTATAAAAACGCTGCTGCACTTAAAGCTCTATTGAGAATACAGCAAAAACAAAAACAAGCGTAGTGGGGGGAATGGGAAGTGAGGTGCAAAGAGAAGCTTTAATAAAAATATACTGGGAAATAAAAACAAAACTTACCCATAGCTCAGTACCCCAGCTCATTTTGTTGGAGTTTTGCGCTGCTCTGCTGCTGCGTTTTCTGCTGCTGCTGCTGCCGCTGCTTTAGTTGTTGTTTTGTTGCTTTTGATCCACTGTTTGCCACTGTTATCGTAGTTGTTGTTGTTGTTGATTTTGTTGTTGTTCATTAACGCAAGAGCGGAACATGAAGCAAAACAGAAGAACAAGAAAAGAATTAAAACTGAGAATTTCGTTTGTGTTTCGTTTTCGTTTCCTTTTGCTTTTAATTGTGTGTCTGTCTGTGCTTGCGTGTGAGTGTGTGTACATATAAACAAACTAATAATAAAAAAAGAGCAATTTCCCAATAGCTGCGTTTATATCAACAAAGGTTACACTGCGCGCAGGTAAAATGCAGACGTGTCCAGGCAGCGACGCGACGCAAAGCAGCGCCGCCAGCAGCGTCAGGTAGACCATTAACAAATGCGTTATGAAGATATGCGAGAACGGTTAAAGAATGTGGAATTATGGAATGGGAACGCTAATCCGTAATAGGGATACTCGCTATCAAAACAACAACACAAATAAAAACCGGCCAACTGAAGCCGCTGCCGCTGCTGCTGTCGCTGCTGACGTCAAGAAAATTTTTGTGCACTGGCATACGTTGCAGTCGCGCGAGAGAGACAGAGAGCGAAGTAGAGCGAGATAGCGCGCTTGTGAGAGCGAGGCTGCATTTCGTAATTTGGGAGAGCGCGAAGAGCAGAAACAAGCAAAAGACAATTGGAATTTTATAAGCAATCATTTACTTATGACTGCCGATACATTCAAATGTTTAATAATTAAAACGTTATTAAAAAAACGCGAACGCGCGCGCACTCACGACTATTTAATTGAATTTGCCATTAGTTTTCATTTTCTTTCTTCCATTTAAATGGCGAACAACAACACAACGCATGCGACGCTAGAGAGCTTACAATAGGCAAATGTGCCTATTGTTGTTATTTTTACATAATTTCGCACACACACAAACACGCACACACCAGCTCGCACACCACACACACACACACACACACGCTTATAACGAACGTAGGCCGAGTGCACGCACTCTGCTTCTTCCACACTTCGTTGCTGTGTTTTTTTTCGCGTATCGAAGAAATTTAGAAGCAGCGTTTGGCAATTTCCAATATATTTCTTAAATTATTTTAGCCGTTGTTCAGAGTATTGCACAATACATATATATTTTATCGCTACGATATGCGCTTGCATTTAGTATGCGTCATAATTTAGGCGACATTTGCACTCACACTCACACACACGAGCACAATTAATTGTTGTTTTTTTCTCAACGTGCGAAACCAAATTGCATGCGGAACAAGCGTCTTTTACCTTCGGCGATTCGTTTGCAACTGCAGCAAAGATAAACAATGTGACCGTAGCTGCGCAGCAAGAAAATACGCGAATTTGGAAGAGAAAATACCAACAAACAGTTCGTTCGAAAACTGTAGCGATAACAACCGATAGGCAGTAACGAGTTAAGCTAAAGATCGTTTGGTTTGAAAAATAAAAGTTAAGTTTGTGTTTTTGTAACAATTACATATAATTTATTGATTTAATAACTAACTAAATCGTGAGGCGTTAATTCGAGTTATGCTTTTGTGTTAATTAGCGTACACTTGCATGCCAACTATGTACAGTAAATGATGCAATAACAATTACACAAATCGCAGCTTAAAACTTAAAATAAAATATAGAATTATATACGTATAAAGATATATATGCCTGTTCTGTGTATGTTTGTGTGTTTTTGTTTGTTTGTTGTACAGTCGTTAATTGTTGCTACTGAAATTCAAGCATTAATTCGATTCAATTCGAGTATTTTTCATTGCATACAAAAAAAGTTTTGAGATTTCCATTTTTTTCTTCTTTGTTTTAGGGGTTAAAAGACTTTTCTAATCCACTGTGGACTGCAGCAGAAACTCCGCCGCCAGCTCCAGACTCCAGTTGGTCTGCTGCAGCGCCTGCTCACACTGCCCCCGCCCAGCCACGCCCAGTCGGCACAGCTGATCGATCTTGTAGTGTTTCAAGGCCAGTGCCACATCCCCGCTAGCTGCGCGCAGCGCGTTTCTTACGTCCTGCTCCACGGCAGCACTGCCTAGCTCGCTACAGAGCTGCTGCAGCTTCAGCTCCTCCCGCTGTGCATCTGCAGGCACAGGAGCGTAGAGTTGATGGGCTCCTTCCAATTGCTGCTGCTGCTGCAGGCGCATCTTGTCCAGGCGCCGCTGTATCTGCTGGGCGGAGAGCGGCGGCGGTGCCAGTGGAGCGGGGCGATGAGGACGCAGGTAGTCGTCCAGTGTGACCTCGTCGTAGATGACACCATTGGGCACCTGGCCGTAGTAGGTGGAACCTGCTATGCTGGGAGCCACTGCATCATATCGTTCGCCCAACGCCCCCGCCATGCCTCCAAGACTGGTGGTGGAGGCATAGACGCTGCTGGGCGCCACCACGCGGTTGGAGATGGCCACAAAGCTGTGATTCTGATACAGTTGCTCCGATTCCGGCTCCTGTGCCGGTTGGGCGTAATACTCCGAGGGCGTGGCAGCCACGCGTTCATACCAAATGCGTTGCACAAGATTCTGGGTGCTACCCCCCGCCGCTGACGATGCCCCCTCCACGTTGTGCTGCTTAGGAGTGGGTGAAGCCTCGCTGGGATTGGAGCTAGGACTGGAGTGATTCGAGGGCTGTCCACCTACTGCTCCGCCTCCTCCATTCTTGAGCGGCGTTAGGTGCTGCTTGTAGATAATCTCCTTGTTGGAATACATCTGCGTGGAGTTTCGATCGTAATCTTCCCGACTGTTGTACATATCCTTCTCCAGCTCCGCTATGAAGGATTTGTCCAGCAGTACACTCTCCGCAGCAGGAGCGGGAGTCAACACCTGGCTCGACTCCAACGAGAGCTGTCCCAGATTGGACTCCAATGCGGGTATGTTCTCCTTGTTGCTCTGCGTCTCCAGCTGCCCAGCTCCAAAGAGGCTCTTGCGCACAGCGGGACTGGAGTAGTTAGGAATAGCAGCGGGAGTGGGCAGGGGAGTGGAAGCAGCGGGTGTGGCCTCCAGACTACTCGTATCGAAGGGATCCCTTTTCTGGGCAAACTCCATGGTGTTGGAGTAGGTGGGCGGCATCTGGTACGGCGGCGGTTGCAGGCGTGCCGGAGAGGAAGCTTCACTGGCAAAGTCAAACTGCGGCTGCTCGTTGAAGTAAGTGGGCGTGTTGGGTCCCGAGTTGAAGGAGCCACTAGCGCCACCAGAGACGTCACTGAACGTGGGCACATCGATAGGCGCGTCCAGCAGGCAGAAGGAGCTGTCCAGCTGCAGGGAGCTGCTGTCCGTAGTCAGCTGTGGACGCAGCTCCGGTGAGATGTCTATGAGAATCCCCTCCTGCTGTGGATGTGCCGACTGCTGCGGAGGTGGAGGACGTTGTGGTCCCTTTGGGAGTTTGTTCTTCACGGCGTTGCGTCGCTGGAGACCAGCGGCTTCGTTGACCAACTTGTTGTAAGCAAACTGTTTGCTGCTGTTGTTCCTGGACTCACGAGCGTGAGCAGCTCCTGAACCAGACCCTCCTCCACTCGCTCCGAGCTTGGAGTTCAGTGAGCTGCACTTGCGCTGACGCTCCTCTCCCGCTGATGCGCCTGCTGCTCCGCCCGCCCAGCAGAAGCCAAACTGACCGCCGGAGTTGCGCATGGGCACATCCCCCTGACGCCGTTGCTCCAGCAGCGCACGTGGAAAGACGCCAATTTCGTAGCTGCGCTGGTTCTGTCCTTTGATGAGCTTCAGCTCCGCGCGTCCATCGATGATGGCAATGGCATCTCCTGCCTCGATCTGCAGGCCCTTGGCGTCGTGGTAGCTACGAGCAGCTCGGAGCACCGGAGGCGACATGCTGGCCAGGTATTCCCTGAGAGAAAGGAGGGATTAGGAAATTAGCTAGGGGACTAAGACTGCTGGGGAAACTACTCACTTCAGTGCCGCCATGGTGGGTCGCTCCTGGGGCGTCTTGTCCCAGCATTGTAGCATCATGGCATACACATCCGGTGGACAGGAGTCCGGCTGATGCAGTCGCTCGCCCTCTCGATCGATCTTGCGCAGGATCTGCGAGCCATTGAGACCGACCCAGGGATCCTCGCCAAAGCTGAACATCTCCCAGAGCGTCACGCCAAACATCCACGTGTCGGAGGCGTGAGAGAACTGACGGAATCTCAGGGATTCAGGGGCACACCAGGGGAACGGCACCTTCTTGTGCTCGGACATGACATAGCAATCATCCTCCTGGGGCAGAGCACGCATCAGACCAAAATCCCCGATCTTAATCCTATTGGACGCAGTGAGGAGGACATTGCGACAGGCGAGATCACGATGGAGGAAGCGTTTTTGTTCCAGGTAGGCCATGCCCGTGACTATCTGCACCGACCAGTTCCAGATGTGGGTGAGTGACGTGTGGCGACACTGTTTCCGCAGCGTGTCCAGCAGGGATCCCCGCTCCGCCAGCTCCGTGATCATCATCATGGGCTGAGACAGCACCACACCATAGAGACGCACCAGATTCGGGTGGTCCAGGGCGTGCATGGCCTGCACCTCACGGAAGAAGTCATCTATGATCCCGGGTTGGGTGAGGTTATCCGATTTGAGCACCTTGACGGCCACAGGAAGCACCTTGCCCGCTGGCGAGGCACTCCACTCACCACGTCGGACGACACCGAAGGAGCCATCACCCAGTTTCAGTCCCAGTGTGATGTCCTTCTCGTGGATGAGACAGGTGAGTGCTCCTGGGGATGCGTTGCTCTGCTGCTGTTGGAGCTGCTGCTTCTTGGACGAGGGCTGCTTGCCACCGCCTATGAGCTTGGAGAGAATGTTCTTGCGCCACTGATGCGCCTTCTTCTTGCGCACTGCTTCCATGAGTCGCCTGATGGCCGGTTTGCCCAGTCCACAGCGGTCCAGGTCGTCCGCTAAGACATAATCGAAGTGAGCCAAGCGCGTCACCTGCAGATCATCGCGAATTCTCTCCAGAAACTGTTCCAGTTGCACCTCGTGCAGCAGATCCTCCAGCCAGGCAGTCTCGCTCTGACCACCGTCTCCGCCCGCGGGGGAACCCATTTTGATGGGAGCAGCACCTCTAATAGGACTAGCACCACTAGCTCCACTACCAGCACCAGCGCCACGCGAAGAGGTTCCACCTGAAAAGAACGATTTCATGAATCTATACAATTTTAACATAAATAAATGAGGTTCCTGGGGGAACTGAAAACGTTCAAGTGAAGGCAGAGCAAAGTGGGAACAGTTTTGTGTAACTTTGGGAACAGGAGTAGATGTGAGAGAATGGAGAATCCCAGTCGAGGATATATTAAAAGTGAAGACTAATGTATTCCCAGCGACTGTTCTCGGTTTGGGCATCTGTTGTTATTCGTGGAGTTAAGTAAGGTAACAGAGCAAGTTCCCCTCCCCATGAAATATACTGTTCCTGCTGGCTGTTCTCAAACTTGGAGTTAAACTAGGGTGACATGTTTCCCAAAACTGTTCCCACTCCGCTTATATGTTTAAAAGTTTATTGGGAATAAATATAAACGGACGTATATACATATGTACAGATACACACACTGGGAAATTTCCTAACCGTTTTGCAGAATTCCCAATACCTGTTCCCAGGAGCTTTACTTTACCCCCAGCACAATAAGGGAAATTTGCACATAGAAAAATAACAAACTAGAGATAACAACGCATTCCTACCACATACAAAACAACAACACCTTCAAAAAGCAGTTTAAACTTTATGGAGCTTTGACTTATTGCTTAGCTAGTTAACAGATTTATATATAAAAATTGATATGCCAAGTATTTCCACACTCTCTTTCTTGCTATTCCCAACTCTTTCACAATTTGTTCACAGCTGAAAAATGCGCTCCACTTTGAGAGTTTTTGTCTCTTTGCTGATGGCGGGCACTTCCCACGCTCTCAACAATTTAAGAAAATTGTATCTGCATGCCGATCACGTCGCAGTCGACAAAAAACAGAAAAACAATTGTCTTGCTTAGTCAGTTCGAGCTTCGAACATGTTCAGACAAGTCTGTCCGTTTCGGCGGTTGCTTCTTCTTCTTCTGATAAGCGAACTTGAACCGAGCAAATAAACGCACACAAACACACACTCACATACTTTTTATGGACTGGAGGTACTTAATAAGCGAAAGTGCCATGCGAAGAGCGCAATAAAACAAACTAAACGATGAATTAAAATTGACGCTGCTTTATTATTATTATCAGTAGTGACAGCGACGGCAACGGCGACTGCGACGCAGCCCAACATTACGTCAGCTTGAAACGTTGACTGCGACTGCGCTGCATGCAAGTGGGCCACGCATTGGCAGCTGTGTACACATGTGTGTATGCGTGAGCGTGTGTGTGAGAGCAACTTTGATTCTGCTGAGAGAGCGCAGCTGCGACTCTATAGCATCATGACGTCACAACGCAAGAATTTTGACGCGTGCTTAAACTGCTATTCTATGGGGAAAACTCCAGGGGAGATAAGGTAACAGCGCGAGAGAGAGAGAGAGAGGGGGAGCTTTGCGACAGCCGTGCATATTTTTAAAGCTGAAGTCAATAGTAAATTCCATGAAAAGCTTTTGACACACAAAAAGCTTAAACTAATAACATTTAACGGGAAAAACACACTTGTGGAATTGTTTAATTAAATTTGCTCAGCCGGAAACAATTTATATTGAGCTGCAGCGGATACCGATCGAAACTCAACTATAGAAATATCATAGAAATAGACAAGTGATTAAGAGCGATCAACCACCACACCGCACTACAGATTGCAACAGTTGCAATAACAAAGGAAACTTAGAACAAAGTAAACAGTTGCGGCAACTCCCAAGAGGACACTAGACTTACCCTTTAGGAACAGTTTTTGGGTACAGCTGCACTGGTTGCTGCTTCAATAAAGTCACACAGGCAGCGAAGCGTTGATGCTTCCGTTGTCGTCGACGTCGATGTCGTCGTTGTTGTTGTCGGTCGTTGCTGCTGCTGCACTTTGCGAAACTTCCTGTCTTTTTGAACAGGTTGTGAAGAAGATGAAACTGAAACTCAATATGTGTGAGCCACACAGCAACAACAGGAGGCGCAAGGTGAAGGACGTTGACGTCGTCGTCGTTGGTTGTTGTTGTCTCGCTCAATATTTGTATGAGTGCGTTTGTGTGTGCGCTGCTGCTTTGTTTACACTCGCTGGAAGAGCAGCTGGCTTTGGACACAGCAACAACATTGCTCAGTTTGTTGTACATGGAAATTGGCCATCATCATAATGGCGAATGGAGGAGCAGGAGGAGACCGCTTAATATTAATTTAGTTCCCCACACATTCACACACTCACAAATGCTCTTTCAACACAAACACTTTCTGCGCCCCGCTGCTGTTGCTGCCCTCTGCTTCTGCCGCTGCCTCTGCCGCACCGCTGCTGTCGTCACAGTTTTTTGCACAAATTTTTCTACGTTTTTACCCTTTTTTCGTTGTAATTGTTGCTGATGGTTGTGTGCGTGTGTAGCGTTTATTTTGTTACATATTCCTCACATTTACTTTGTGTGTAATTTCGCATAAATTAAACAAAAATTAACGTTTTTCCATGGAAATGCGCGCACGAAAGACAACCACAAAATAAACGTAGGCAACAAAAAAAAATGCACGAAACGTAGCTTCAGCTGCTGCTGCTGTTGTTGTTTTTGATTAAAGCGTTAACAAGCACTGCACAAAGGTGCTCTTGTTTGTTGTTGTTGCTTGTTTGTTGACCAGCAAGCTCACGAATTTAACGAGCAGCACTAGCGAGCGCTTAATAAAATTAAATTGCTTTGCGAAAAACCGTGCGACGCACAACCCGCGAGCTGTTTTTTTGTTGTACGAATGCTGCCAAGCTATCGATGTCGCTGAGGACCAATCGATTATTTTGCTTCGCTTGCGACAAACGATTGGCAACTTTAGGCTATCGATTATTCAATGCAATGTTTTTGTCGCTTAAGAGTAAACAGACAAAAGATGGCGCTAGTGAGAGTTTGTCAACAGCTGTGCAGACTATTTACGCCTAAAATTTGATCAAATAATACTCAAACTATTAGATTAATTTATTTTTGCCTGCAGCGTTGTATATGTTCAATTATTTAATAAATAACATTTAAAATAGCACCTTCAGTTCTAGCGACTTGAAATTTGCGCCTAAATGTTGGTCCCCTTAAAATGTTGGGTGTTGACGTTGCGGTGCGAATGGCAGTTACTGTTGAATACACGTGCAGCACATTTGATTTTTGTTACTGCACTTTATTTAATGCTAAAACTGCTTCAAACTTACTAAAAACATGCCGGCAGCCGTGGCTAAACCTGCGCAATTCAATGGCGCAGCGAAAAACAAAAAAATCGTGTTTAACGACGATGGCGAAGCACAAACAAAACCGTCGAAACAAAAGCACAACAAAAAGGCAACGTTTCCAAAGCAGAGACAAAATGGAAAGGAAGAGAAACAAGTAAAAAAGCCACAGAAAATTAAATTCGACGAAGATGTTGAAGTGGTGTCAGTGCAGCCAGTGAAGAAAACCGATAAACTAGTACTGGACAAGGCGGGAAAGGTAAAGAAACCACAGCGCATAAAGTTTGACGACGAAGGGGGCGCAGAGGAGCAGCCGGAGACAGAGTTGGGGATGGCAGCAGCTGATGACAGCGAGGAGGAGGAGGATAACGCGGTGGCGTGGCAAAAGTCAAAGAAGCAGACCAAGTACAACGAGGAAGACGATGCACAGAAGAAATGGTATCAAGTGGTAAGTTTAGCTATATTTACCCCAGGAATACCTAATCCTCTCAAGCTTACTTAACTGCACAGCACACTGAATACCCCTGCAGCGATGAACTGCTGGACATGAAGGAGAACGAGCAGCTGGAACTCTTTAATGTGTGCAAGGCGGCCTTCGATGCAGAGAAGTCCACATACAATAAGCGTGAGTAGTGAAGAATTGCTGAAGAGGATTAGCTATTAATACCTTTACCTTGACCCCACAGGCAATCCCTCGGACGCACGCTGGCTGCAAACGGCTCTACACAAAGGCACAGCTAAGGATCGCGCCAATGCCGGCGCCTTGCTGGTCACCAGCAATCCCTTGGGCAACCTGGAGGCGTTAAGCAACCTGATTGGCTTCTGCAAGATCTCCAACAAGAGCAGCAACGATGTCATAGCAGTGCTTACCGACCTCTGGCAACAGGTGTTGCTGCCACCACAGCGTAAACTGCTCGCGTTGCACACACGCGGCGCCGACTGGAAGCAGCTGCGAAAGCAGGGCATGCACAAGGATCAGATGCGTCGCATCTATGCGTATTGGTACTTTGAGAACGAACTGAAGGATCAGTACCACGAGTTCCTCAAGAATCTAATGCAGGGCCTGCAAACAGGCCAGGAGCACAACAAGACCAGTTCCATTGTGGCAGCTTCCAAACTGTTGGCGTACGCACCAGAAAAGGAGCAGATGCTGCTGACTATGTTGATTAATAAGCTCGGCGATCCCTTGGCCAAGATAGCTTCCAAGGCGCTGCATCATCTGAGCGAGGTGGCCCAACGGCATCCCAACATGTGTGGCGTCATTGTGGCCGAGGCAGAGAAGCTGCTCTTCCGTAACAACATCTCGGAGCGTGCACAGCACTTTGCACTCTGCTTCCTCTCGAGCATAGCGCCATCGGGACGTCCGGAGGTGTGCACCAAGCTGGTCAACATCTGCTTTGCGCTGTTCAAGGTGCTCGTGCAGAAGGGCGCAGTCAACAATCGCACCATGCAGGCGATCCTACGCTGCCTCCAGAAGGCCATAGCGGAGGCACAGCCCGCCAAGGGCAGCACCGAGCTGCTGACCAAGGAGATGCAGGATACGATCTATCGACTAGTCCACTTGGCCGATATACGCGTCTCCGTGCAGACGCTGGGACTGCTCCTGCAGCTCATCACAGTCAAGACGGAGAAATCCGATAGATTCTACAACGCTTTGTACATCAAACTGCTTGATCTGAATCTGGTCAACATTGGAACCAAGACAGCTGCCCAACTGCTCCACATTGTGCATCGTGCGGTGCACATTGATCAGGTAGTGCCACGTGCCCAGGCCTTTGTGAAGCGTCTGCTCCAGTTGGCGTTGTATGCGCCTCCCAACATCGCCGCTGGCTGCCTCATTGTGTTGCACAAGTTGCTACGCATGCGCAAGGAGCTGGTGCCCGGACTGGGTGACACGGTGATGGCGGGTAGTGCCAGGAGCTTGCTGCCCACGGTGGACTCCGCGGAACTAGACAAGTTTGGCAGCGATGGCGAGGAGGAGTACAAAGATGTGCAGGAGGAGGTAGAGCAAAAGGAGCTGAAAGTGGAGGAGGGAGAACAGAAACCTGGTGACTCTGTCCCGGCCGCCACCTCCTCCTCCTGGCATCATGTCCACCTACAGTCCAGTGCTGCCAAAGTACGCGACATTGACGGCTGCAAGTATGATCCGTACCATCGTGTGCCCGCCTACGCTGGCGCTGGATACGCGCTCCGTAATGAGCTGCTGCTGCTGCGCCAGCACTACCATCCCACCGTGCAGGTCTTTGCCGAGCAGATACTAGAGGGTAAGTGCTCCTAATCCATTTGAGAACCTTCTTTAACTCCCGTTCTTGTGCCCGCAGAGAAACGGATTGATTACTATGGAGATCCATTGAGGGATTTCGGTCTGCCGCATTTCCTCGAACGTTTTGCCTTTAAGAATCCCAAAAAGCTGGAGAAGCAGGCCCAGGAGACGGTCGCACACAAACGCTACACGAGCTTTGGAGCACGTGGCAAGCCCGTGAAATCACTGACCAAGGCCAACTGTACCGAGGATGAGTTGTTCATCTTCAACTACCTGGAGCAGAAGCGCAAGCATGCAGAGCTGGTGGAGACCAAGAAGGAGTCCAAGGCGGAGCAGGCGGAAACAGAGGATGGAGAGGCAGCGGATGGGGAAGCCGATGAACTGAAGGCAGGAGAAGTCGATGACGATGAGTTTGAAAACTATTTGGATAACTTCTTTGGCAAGAAATCCAAGGATGGCGACGATGATGAAGATGAGCTGAACTATCTGGCAGAATTGGGTGGGGAACTGCAGACAGACAAGTCCAAGAAGCAGAAGAAGAAGAAACCTGCTGCTAAGGATGATGATATGGAGGACGACATGGCTGAGGATTGGGATGACGAGGAGGACTATGGAGATGAGGAAGCAGCTGAAATGTCTGAACAATCGGATGATGAAACGGGTTCCATTGACTTGCAGCCTTTGGATGATAATGAGGACGATGATGACGACGACGCGGGCTCTGTTTCCCTGGACGAAGGCGACAGCGACTCCAGTGGCGCACCCGAGAGTCCAGACGAGGAAATGGACTCAGATGGAGATGAGGATGCAGACGAACCCAAGTCGAAGAAGTCACGCAAGGGAGCGATGCTCAATGAGCGAGGATTTGCCCAGAAACTCAAGCACAGCAGCGGTCCGTATGAGTTTTGTAGACCCTGTAGCCAAGAGGCGTGAGGGGTGTATTACTTAATACTAAAATCCTTTTTCCTTCATTTCAGACATGACCTCGCTGTTTGCCGCTGCGGATGATTTCTCTGCACTGCTGGAGGAGACGGGCAAGTCGAAGGGACAGGGCACCAGCAACGCGCTCTTCAACAAGGACAAATCCTCGGACAAACAACTGAAGTGGGAGGAGAAGCGACGCTCAAACAGCAAAAACTACACGGGCAAAAAGTTCAACAAGTCGGCGGGAAAGCGGGAAAATGCAGCGGGAAAGAAGAGAAAACATTAAGCTCAAATTTGTTGATAAACTCTAGAAATAAACAAATGTTTTATGCAATAAACAAAGGAAAAGAATTGAAAATGTGAAACAAACGGAGCGTTGTGTATCTAAAAAGATACAGGTACCAAATGTTAGCCATCAGTCGGGGCAGCTATAAGTTATAGACCACCATAAAATGATCCATATGCTGTGCATGAAAGGTGTGAACTGTTAGCCAAAATAAAAATAAGTTGCTGAAAGTATTTTTAGGGCATGCTTTAAATAACTTCAAATAAAAATAGCTGGAGAAGAAACTTAAATCTAAGGGATTACTTAAAAGTTACACACCTTCAAATAATAATCGCCTAAAACTATGCTACAAATTTAGTTTAGAAGAAAACCCTTTACACTCTGAAATTTGTAAATATTTTTGTTTGATTGAAATATTTATTTTAACTTTATTTACAAACTTTGGTGTCTTAATTGCTAGCCATTTAATGTATTTAAATATTTACTGTTTTCAGCTTAAAACAACAAAAACTGCCAACTGTTGATCCATTAATGTGGGCGCTTACTTAATATCTGGATAGAGCTGACGACTGACGTACGACGTAACTTTAATGATATTTACTTATCTTTGTGTGGACTAAAATCAAGTATTAATTCTTTTCTTAACTTGGTACTTATCCTGTGTATGTGTGTGTGTGTTGCTTATAACGTATGCACATAGATATATATTTATTTTTAATTTTTTATATACACTACCTTTAATTTAGTTTTGTTTTTTGGGGAATACTTAATTTTATTGCTTACGCTGGTAAAATTTTGAATTTTTCTGCTTTTCTGGGGGTTTTTAGGTTTTGTTTTTGTATTTTGGCTTTCGCTTAACGGTAATTCATGTGTTTTTTGCAGTTTTCTATTTGTTTTTTAATTATTTATTAACTTTTGTTCTAAGGCAACTCGTTAAAAGGCAACTTTAATATTTAATGTTCATTCGCTTTTACACAAATTTCCTCTTTCAAAACTGCAGATATGTGTGTGTGTGTGCGTGTAGGTGTGTGTTAAAAATCATAAGAAAATTGAGTTATTTTTTAAATTTTATTTCAATTCAATTCATACATGGAAAATAGGCAAAAATTTCATTTTTTGGCTAACAAAACAGGTAGGAGCAAAACACAAGTTAACAAATTAGCAAAATTAAATTATAATATATATATATAAAGGTGTGCAGGTGTGTGTGTGTGTGTGTGTCTGTTAGCTAAGAGATTTAGTTGTGAATTATTCATAAACAATTTCTCAGTAATTCTTGTTTTTTGCTTAACAATTAGTTTTTAAACTTAACATTAGAGCACAACTTAAAGCGTATTACGATTAATTGTTTAAGTTTTAATATAGTTTAATAAAATATGTGTGTGTGTGTTTGTGTGTTTTGTTTATTTTAAGACTAAACTTGCTTACTGTTTGCCTGTCTCTTTAATCTTTAACTTAATCCTAGCTTTGCACTTAAAATAAGTTTTTTTTTTCACATTTCTTTTGCTTTAACTTTAGTTTTTTCAAAAAAATAATAAATTTAAAATTCTGTTTTTATTCTTTCTTCCTGAAAGTGTTTTTAAATTTGTTTTTCTTACGCTAAACTAAAAAATTATAAACAAAAACAAAGCGAATTAACTAAATCAATGCAGCGCAGTGTGTGTGTGTGTGTGTGTGTGTAGGCGTGTGTCCAATTCCATTCCAGTCTACAAAATTTATAATAATAACAAAAAAGTTGCTAATTCTCGCTATTGTCAGGATTTTTGGCGTTGACTCCTTTGATCCACTTTCTGTATGCCTTAAATTATATATATATATATATATATATATATATATATATATATATACTATATACATAGACATATGTAAAACTCTGTGTGTGTGTGTGTTTATTTTCTAAATGGTTGCCAGTCTGCGTCCTTCTTCTTGCCTTTTTCTGGTCCTCAACATTTCCTCCATCCAAAATTCATTCGTGTGACGTCAGCTGGGCAGCTGCGCCTGCCCCGCCTCCTGCGCCTGACCCGCCCAGCACCAGCTAAGCACATGCTTCTTATCCTCCTCCTCATCCTTCACCTGCTCCTCCACTATAACCAACTGCACTCCCTGTTCCATTTCCAGCTTCAGTGCTTCCTCCTCCTCCCCTTCTTCGAGCAGCTCTATCACCTCGAACGTCTCCAGCACCGCTGCCTTTAGCGGCTGTCATTCAAACACATAGCGCTGTCGCAGCGCACGCGCCCTCTCGGGCTGCACACGCGTCGGTGGGCGTGACACTTTGGGCTCTCGCTTCGCCTTGCGCTGCGCCGGCGGCCTGGGTCTGGGAAAGACCAGCGGCTTCTCGTAGGTGCTGTCCAGTCGCTCCGCTTTCACCGATGATGGGCAGTAGACGCGACGCTGCTTGAAGCGCTGCTTGAGCACCTGTTGTACTCCATTAAGCAGCAGGCAGAAGTGACGCCAGCTGGCGCGAGATTTACGCCATTTCGCCATCTCCTTGGGAAAGCCACACAGATCCTCCAGTGGGCGTGGCGAGGCAGATCGCACAGGCAGTTTCCGTGCCTTGGGCAGCCGCAGCGGTGGCAGCATGGGCAGCTGTACCTCCTCTGGCGGCGTCAGTTGTTGCATGAGCAGGTAGAGACCCGCCTTACTGTCCTCTGGCTCCGAGATAGAACCCGCTGTATCCCGCAACTCGGTGCGTCGCTGTTGTCGCGTTCGTGGACGTCTCGTGGTGGTGAAGTCTCTTGTTTCCCTCAGCGGCGGCACTGCTGGCGGTGGCATGGCTTCCTCCGGAGCAGGAACTGGAGCTGGCGGTGGCTGGGGCAGTTGCAGCTCCGCGTAGTATTCGTCGGGCAAACGCAGTGGTGGCATATTCTCATCGAAGCCCAGGAAAGCGGTTTCCAATTCAATGTAGGAGATGATTAAATTCTCCTGCTCCGTGTTGTTCAGCTCTGGAAGTGGCGGTGCCATGGCCGCCACTGGCTGCTCCATGGTATCCTCACTTAAATCGACAATAACTTGTACCTGCTCCGGCAGTGGCACAATGTCCACATCCGGATCGGCATCGGCGTCGATGGTTTGCTGCAACCACTCGCTCCTGAGTATGTCACCCAGTTGGGGTCTCTTAGTGGGATCCCTCTGCAGGCACGAGCTGACCAGATCCTTGAACTCTTTACTCGCGCTCAGCCAACGTTTCGATGTCTGATTAAAGCTCTCCTTCTCCATCCGCTTGCGCAGCTTATGATGCACCTCCGGCCCGTGCTCACAGTCGCCCTGGTATAGGCGGTAGGGGGAGTGGCCCACCAGCATCGTGTAGAGTGTGGCACCCAGGCCATAGATGTCCACGGCGGGTGAGTAGGTGACCACATTGGGATCCTTCAGCAGCTCAGGCGGGGCATAGTCCAGGGTATAACGGGGTTTGTCCTTCCAGCTCTCGAAGCGACTGTTGTAGCTGCAGAGAAAGAAGCGGGTTTTAGTTAGGACTCAGTTCAGGCTGTTGCTTTTGCTCGACTAATTGGGACCTGCCCACTACAGGGTCTACAAAGTGCCATAGTACTCTACTCTACTCACCAGGCGTTTCCAAAGTCAACCAACTTGACGTGCATGCCCTCGCGACGCACAAACATAATGTTCTCTGGCTTGAGATCGCCGTGGATGAAGTGCTTGGAGTGCACATGACTGATGGCCTCAACCAGCTGGATGAAGATTTCGCGACAGGTCTGCTCGTCGAGCTTATTGCTCTGCAGATAGCTGGTCAACTCCTGTCCACATAAATACTCGGTAATGATCCACACCTCGCACTTCTCCCGGAACGTTCCCTGGTAGCTGACAATATTGCGATGACTGTGACCGTCCAGGGCACACGATGTGAGGGCATCCACCTCGGAGGCACGGAATTTGGACAAGGGTATCACCTTAGCCATAAACACAATCTCCATGGTGACATCCACGACAAAGTAACAGGTGCCATAGGCACCTTTCACTGTACTCGTGCCCAGCTGCAGATCATCGGGTCGTGAGGGGAGGTTCTAAAGACGAAAGATGAGTTCATTTAGGTTTTCTTAGGGTCTAATCAGCTACTGCTTCTTACCTGCAGATCCGGATTGCAGTACTCAATCTGGCAGTGATTGTCGCGACGCATCTGCTCGAGATGCTCGGGTGCCACGTAGGTGTAGCCCCGGAACAGACGTATACTCGATGGAGGCGCATCACATTCAGGATCCTCGGGTAATTGGTCAGTGAATTCATTGCTGAAGTTCTGTACATCGTCCTCAGCATTGAGAGTGGGTTTATACGGCGCCTTGCGACGCTTATTGCGCAACTCCTGCCAGTTGATGCCACTGAAGAAGGGATGATCCTTGATCTCGCTGGCATCCCGATGATTGCCGCCCAAACGATGCTTGGGATTCTTCTCCAGCATCTTGAGCACAAAATCGCGGGCATGGGCACTAAATGATGATGGTATCATTGGTTTCTCCTTCTGGATGCGTCGTGAGATCTCCGATTGTTGACTCTGACCATCCGAGGTGGCAAAGGGCGAAGCGCCCGTCAACAACTCAAAGGTTAGCACACCCACGGACCACCAATCAACAGCACTGTCATGACCTGGCGGACCGGTGCGTATTATCTCCGGCGCCATGTACTCCAATGTGCCGCAGAAACTATGGGCACGATACTCATTCTCCACCGAGAGTATTTTCGACAGTCCAAAGTCGGACAAGACAATGTGCCCATCGCCATCGAGCAGAATGTTCTCTAGCTTAATATCGCGATAGATAATTCCCAGTTGATGCAGTTGCTCCAGTGCCAATACCACTTCAGCTATGTACACACGAACACGTGACTCCTCGAAGTGCTCCGCATGATAGAGATGTGTAAACAACTCACCGCCATTGGCAAAGTCTGAGAAATTTAATTAAATTAAGATTGTAATAATTGTGTTAATCATTACGTTGCTTACCCAGCACTAGATACAGCTTCGAGGATGACTGAAAGGCGTAGTGCAGTCCAACCAAAAACGGACTGCGTTGCACTGCCTCCAAGACCTAAAAAAAAAATAAATACTTATTAAATGTCGTTTAACTTTTTGAATTACGCGCCTGAGCCAATCGATAACATTTTGCAGTTTTGCACTCTTCGTATCCTCTTTCTTCTGTGCTTTGCTGCCCATTTATAGCTTGCTTTTACTTCGATAACTTAACGCGCTAGCCTATCGATAACATTTTGCTCATTTGCTTTGATGCTCATATTTTTCTTTTACTGTTGTTTTCGTTTTGATTGCTTCGTTTTGTTTATGGTTTCTGCCTTGCTTTTGCTTTGTTGTTGCCAAGCCATAACTTTGATTGGACAACTCTAACTGTACACAAAACAGCTGTTCTGGTAACATCCATGTTTTTATTTCTTCTGCATAATTAAATACAGAAATACAGAGAAATGCACACACACACAGGTTGCTGTGTGTGTGTGTGTAAATGAAAAGATTATTTATGCGCTTTTAAGTACATGCTGAAATATATCACTTTATCTTTCTCTTTTCTTTCTTTCTTGCGCACATAGACAATTGTTCAGCATCTCTGCGAGTTGTTGTTGTACAACTTTCACATTTTGCGTTTTCATTCCTTTCCATTTTTTTGGCAGAAATGACAACAACAATTTGTGTACACATAACAAGAGCCGGCAAGCACTGGTCCTCCTCCAACACCTCACCAATCCCCACCCACTTCTGGCCTATGCGGCCATTATCTAGGTTAGTGGGACAAGCGTCATAGTCACCGTTATGTACCTTGAGTTAAGTATTACAAGTGCGTAAGCGAGATAGAAAGACGGCGAGACAACTACAATAAACAAACGCACTGCTTTGATTATTTTTATATTTAATTGGCAAGTGATGTGCCCTTGTTAACTGGCTAACACTCTCACTCCTGATCTCTGCGCTGCTAGGCCAACTACACCTGTTTGCAGTTATTTAACCAAGTTTTGCATGAACTTTTCTATTTTCAATGCCGCAAACCGGTTGTGATTGCGCACACAAACATACTCATGCACACACACACATGTACACTTAGTCGATCAGCTTGGACTCGCCCGCTCTCACAGTCTCTCTCTCTCTCTCTCGAGACCATTCGTTATCCCGTTAGCTTTTTGCCGGTGCAACTAGTTGAGTAAGCTTTTATGTTTGTGTGTGTGTTTATTTGTGTCACGAGCACGTTTCGATGCTCACTACTTTTTTTTGGCAGTTCTGCCTCGCATTTCTTGTCTTCTGCTTTGTTTCGTGTACGTGCAGCCACCGAAGGTTTCAATTCAATTAGCTGCCCTGTTTCAACCAAGAGTAAATGAAAATAGTAGCAGCAAATGGGAAGCAAGCTTTTGCACACGTTTCGAGGGCGTCATTGAAAGGGTTTTCTCATTCTTTCTTAGTTCGATTTTCCTATTCTACTTTTTTATTTTCATTGTTTTTTGTTTTGTTCACTTACCACACGTTCGGTTTTAGTGTGTTCAGCCGTTTTACGCTTTTGCACTACCGTTATTTTGTTGAGTACCTTCATGGCATACAATTTACCCGCATCGTGTCTGGTCAGTTTTCGCACCAGAAAAACGCGTCCATACGCTATGAAAAAAATAGTAAATAAAAAAGTTATTAAATGGGTTTTGTTTTTGTTTTTTTATACTATTTGTTACTTACCGCCCGTGCCTAGCACGCGAATTATTTTGAAATCATTTAAGCACACACGCTCGTTGCTGTACAGTTTGACTGCAAAAGAGGAAGAGAAGAAAATAATAAAGTAATTGAAAAATAGAGCAATAACTAAAATATTAAGAGAGAGGGAGAGCACCTACAATCAGTGTTGCCAACTTGTCCTTTTTCCGGACAGATCTGTCCTTTTTTAAATTGTAATTGCCGGAAAAATTTTAAAACGTCCCCTGTCCGGAAAAATTGCCTTTAATATTGTATTTTATCCTTTTTTTGTCCTTTTTTTAATATTTTAAATTGCTTGCACAATTTGTTAATTAAAACTAGGTGGCATCGCATTTATATTGTTCTTCTGATTTCGATAAACATCATGCAATCATGTTTTCTGAACGTGTAATCGAAATCAAATCAAATCATATCAAATATCTGTATTTAACGCTTAAAAGTTTAAAGATGCCAAAAGGGACTTATTAACATAAATTTCGCGAATCGTGGATAAGTGAACCTTGGTTAAAGAATTGGATGGGAGGGGATCCTAAAGATCCTGATAAGGCGTACTGTAAATAGTGCAAGTGCTGTATAAATTCAAACATTGACCAGGTCCGCGCACATGGCAGTACAGAAAAACACACACAAAATGCAGTACCTTTCGCGCAGAAAAATAAAATTGAGTTTCAGCCTGTTTTGACACCTGCACTTTGTCGTTAGGAAGCAGCACTTGCAATGTTTTGTGCCCAACATACTGCCATAAATCCAGTTGAAGAGAATACTACCGTTGACGACGTATTATACGCATTGGATGATAATTAAGATTGAAAAAAATGATTTAAAAAAAAAAAACATTCTTTAGCTGTTTTTTTTGTCCGCTTTTTTTAATATTTATCCCTTTTTTGTCCTTTTTTTTAGTTCAGCTAGCCTTTTTTTAAGTGAAAGTGTTGGCAACACTGCCTACAATCAATTCACAAACACTCATACACAAGCAAGCAATCCAACACAGGCAATGTAAGGAAGTGAGTCAGGAAGAGGCACACGAGTGAGTACGCCCGAGAGCGTCAAACTATTCAATTGTTTGCTTTGCCGTTGACACATGTGATTAGCATTATCACAATAAAGTAGGAATGCAGCACGTGCGACTCAGCTAAGAATATATGTTTAATCTTTATTATCAAAACACATACACACATACTACACTTATGCATGCATAAATTGACTCTTTGCAATTTATAAGAACAATAAATATCACTGGGCGCCATTGCAGCAGGTGGCTGACCCACTGAGCAAGCGAGAGAGTGAAAGAAAGAGAGCAAAAGTCTACACAGCAGCCAATCAAATGCGGCCAGTCCTAGTCTGCTCTCCTTTTCCCTCGCTTCTGTTGTGCTTTTGGTTCATTGGCCCTGTCTAGCATTTTGACTATTTGCACTTCACAAAACAAGAAAAAAACCCATTTTGCCAATCAAAACACTCAAATAAACGCACATTTAATAAACATTTCCCAAGTGACTAATACTTTTCTTGCTCCCTTTGGCCTACCCCCACACCAACACACATGCAATTGACAAATAACCGCAATATTTGGCAGTCAGGCATAGAAGAGCGCGTGACAAGCAAGCGAAGAGAGTGAAGTGAGAGAGGAAACACAAGAGTTGAATGCCATTTGCTGGACACTTGTCCTTGAACCTGCCGTGGCCTTTTAGCTGCTTCTGCTTCATTCTCCTGCCGATTTCAATCGAATTTTCTGACTCGTTTCAATGGAAATAGTAAGAAAAAAATATTAAAATGTTTTTATTCTACTTAAAAAAGTTTGTGGAATTGTTTTGAGCGCATTGACATAAAACCCAAAAGGTTAATGAAATCATCACCTGTCTTATTAATTTTCGTTGTTGTTGCCTGGTTTATAACCAGTTGCATGTCATAAGTATTAACTTAAAATACAAGTTGCTAAAATTTTGACTCGCACAAATTCAAATTTGAAGCGTACAATGAACCAAGTAAATGTTCTTCCCCTATCGTACCCCCTCCACCGAATGGTGTGAGGTGGGCGTTATGCATATTAAATAAAAATAAGAAAATGTTTTGAGTAGCCAACAAATTTATTGATCCAACAAACACAGAAAATAAGAAGAAAATTCAACTTCTGTATTTAGAAAACATTGAGAGCTTTTCGCTTATCCGCAACTTAAATAAGACTAAGCTATACTACACACTGATTAAACAATAACGCTCTTATCACTAATTGCTCAGCGACTGAAAGACTGCAAGTCCGGCAATGGGTAAGAAGGGGATATGATGAGTTTGCTTTTACGCTCTCTCTTGTGCTCTCTGCTTTCGAAATACAAACAAATACAAAACTACAATGAGAATGCGAATAACTTTTTGCCTGCATGGAAACTTGTTTTTGTTTTACAATTTTGGTATCACAAAGTGACCATCAAAACTGCACAACTAATAAAAAAAAAAATTTATCGCTGCATTTAATAATTGTGTTTTAGTACGCTATATTTAATTTTAGTCATACAAAAAACAACTTTTGCGGCCGTGATGAGCAATTAAAGTTTATATATATTTTATTTATTAAGCATGCGGGTTTTTAAATGCGGTTTATGCTTGGAATATCTCTTTTAAGTAAAGCCGAAATGAGTGAAAATAAAATTCTAAATAATGATAAACAGAAGAATGAGTATATTTCGAAGTGATAATCAGATATGTAAATGAGCTGTTAGCGACTCACTCTGGTGATAAGCGCAGAGCTATGTAAATTAGCTGTTAATGTCAAAAAATGTTCTAGGTTCTGCTAGAGGGCTGTTAAATAGTGTGGTATGGTGGTGCTGTACAGTATACGCACAGCTGGGCGACGCACACAGCCAGACTCACACACATACACATAACCTTTACAGAGCGCGCTCACTCTCCCCCACTCTTTTGGTTCAAGAGAGTAAGAGAGCGAGCAAGCGAGTTTTCGGCAAGATCTGCTGCACGCATGATAACAGCGAATGCAGCGTTAAAGGGGAGGAAGGTTGCCAGAATTGCTGTCGTGTCAAGTTTCAACTTATGTTCAAAAGTAAATAACAAATTGTCAATTAGGCACAAAGGCTAACATGTTTTCCATGCAAAACAGATACATACACATGAGTGTTGTTGCTGGGACAATTGCAGTGCCAAGTTCAAGTAAATCAATTGCCTATGTACACAAACACACTCTCACATATGTGCACACATATATACACACTTGCATAGACAACAGACAACGTCATGTCCGATTGTCGAATGTTGTTGCTGTGTTGAGTTAAGCTGAGGTGAGTTGAGTTTACTTTTGGGGTGAATTAGAGGCGGGCGGGACACACACACAAGCTTTTGTGTGCCAAAGTAGTTCAAGGTTAAATGCATGTGCCCCACTTTTCAAAGGATTTTCAGAGAGAGAGCGAGAGAAGTGTGTGTGAGGGGAGAGGTCGTTGGCGTTGCATTGACCACTCAACACCCGAAAACATTTTCTGGCCCGCTTATCAATAGTCTGCCATAATTTACAAAAACAAGTCTAGACAAGCAAACAATTTGCATTTCAATGCGTTTAAACTTTTGACGTTACAATATAAACTCTTTATGCGACAATTAAATTTTGCTAGTAATACAAATGAAAGCCCAAATTTATGCAAGAGGTGTCGCCAGCTGAATGAAAGATTAGATGTCCACTCACCATAGGAACGCAGATCAGTCACGTATTCCAAATCCTTTTGATGCGCCTCATTTTCCAGGTCCAATGGAGTGCTGTTGCTTGTTGGTATCGTGTACGTTGCGGGCGGTGTGGCCGCTGCTGCTGCTGCGGCGGCTGCTGCAGCCGCTGCCGCCGCCTCTGCGTTGTTACTGCTAGTGGTGGCAGCTGGGGTCTCATCGATTTCCAGATCACTGTCTCCCGACTCCTGGTCAAAATATTCGACACACTCGTTCTCCTCGCCGCTCTCAGCGTCCGAAATGCAAACGACATCCGGTGGATAGGTCGGAGAGGCGGGGGAGGGGGGTGTTGGTATTGTTGATATGTTATTGCGGTAATTGTATTCCATATTGTTAGCTGTTGTTGTTGCTTTTGTTAATGTTGTTTGTTTTTTCTTGTTGCCATTGTTATTGTTATTGTTGTTGTATTGGCGTCCATTCGCATTGCTTACGTTATTGTTGGCGGTCTTGTTCTTGTTATTATTGTTGTTATTATAGTAAACAGTTTTGCTGTTGTTGTTGTGGCGTTGACTCGAGGAACTTGAGCTGGATGTTATTGTGGTGGTGATTTCCGTTGCATTTGGTGGATGCTTCAATTTGGCATTTTTACTACTGATTCCATTGGTCAAGTGCTTTTGTGGATCATCGTCGCTCTGTCGACGTCGTTTTGTCGATTTGCCATTCCCGTTGGACGTATGCCCATTCACATGTTGCGCCAGTCTCCCCTTCATTTCATAGTCCTCTTTCGGCAGTGATGGAGGTGGAGGAAGTTTACGTCTGCTGTTGTTGCTGCCTTCGATTTGTTGTTGTTGCTTTTGTAGTCGATTCATTCTCTATTTTTCTCCCAGTTTGTCAATTGTTGCGTGACGGAATATCTACTACGTATTGCGATTTACGTAGTAATTGGTAGCTGTTAATTGATGTAACTGTTTAGGTCGATTGGCAGCAGCTGATTATCATGTCGCTGCAAGAGAAAGAGAACAGCAAAGAGAGCAAGCGAAATTCTGCTATGCGCTCTCCCGTCGTTCTGTCTCTTTCAAGCCAGCCATCCAACAATATGGTACAGTTCGGACTAGAGATGAGCGCGTGCCCAGCGATACACGATGCAAATTTAAACAAACCGATATATCGCAATTACAATCAAACTATTTACTTGATATTTACATTAAAAAATTTATGACTGACTTATCACACAAAAAGGAACAATTTTTACTTTAATTTTGTAAACTTCTTTTGGATCGAGACACTTTTTAATAACACGTTGGCACGAATAAGACACGCGTTCATCTCTAGTACAGTTTGGACACAAGCACCGACTGAAAACTCTTCAGAAGCAGCAACTACAACAATTACAACTCACCTCAAGGCAGCAAAAGGCGCAAATGTGTCGACAATAGCAGTTTACCACATTTATTTTTGCACACGCTTTGGATTATAGCGTTATTCTTACTTATAATAAGAATTTCGTTTTCAGTTTCAAAGCCCTGGCTTAAATATTATTCAACCATTTGTTAATATAAATTTCTTTCCGATTATCACGTATTTCATCAATTTGCGTTTTGCGCTTGCTCTTCGTATGCACTATTTTTCTTCATTTCCTTTTTGCCTTTTTGCTGTGGGTCTTTCTTATTACGCTCACACACACTCACTTATGCACGAAAGCGTTTTTCGGCTACGTTTCACGTTTGTTTTGTTTTGACTGGCAGATTCTGCAGTGCAATAAGTCCGATTTATTTAAATTTCCAATTGACGATTAAATTGATATCGATGGAATGGAAATCTATATTTTTTTTTGTATACACATATGCATAAATGTATAATATCTGTGGTTTTTTTTTACAAGTTTTTACCGCCGCTTTCTACTTCACATACACATATACGCACACACGTACACACAAACCAACACCAATGCGGCGCGACGCTCTTTGCCATCTGCTTTGCGCTCTCATTCTTTCCCACTTATTTGCTGTTGCATCGACAGTATAGCACACGTTTATAATTATTAAAAATGTATTTGCAAGATATCATTTTTGTAATTTGGTTGCGACTGCACTATTATATTATTCATACTGTTATATTTACTTGTTAAAACACTATTATTTTTGATAATTGCCCGACGGCGCGACCGAACACATTGAAGTTATTTATAAAATGACTTGGTACATACTGCTATCGATATTTTACAATGCTTACCACAGAAGTATCGATAATTTCTCTTGTAGTTCGTCAAGATCGAACTGTTTCCTAACAATAAGCTGCTAACATATTGCATTGATATATATGAAAAGTTTGTGGCTGAAATTCACATAATTTAAAATTCTACAGCCTGAACTTAATCATGGCAGAATTAAGTGAACAACAAGTTACATCGATAGCACGGGGAGTGACTATTGTGCAGCGTACATTGTGACTGGCACGCACAGCTGATTAAATGCATTCACAATGTAGTTATTTTTGCTATCGACAAGCCGCCACCACTGAGCTGAGTATGCAGCCCCCGGCACCATTGTTTATTAAACTGAGATTTAAATTGTTTGAAGAATGTGTGTTTTTTACAGCAGTTAAAATTTTACCATAATATCTTGAAGGTTCTTACGTTCTAAGTCCGGCACCTGACAATTTTCGGCTGCATAGCCAACCGCAAGCAAAATTAAAAGTTTCTCGTTCGCGGGTCGCGCCAGCAGGCGCCTTAGAGCCGGGCCACAATTCAGAGGCGTCGTGACAAGGGAACAAAGTCCAGCCGCTTGGAGAGCACAGAGAAGAATTCCAGCGGAGATTGATGTGGAGATTTCATTGTAGTAGTGCAGCTTTTTTCTACCATCTGCAGTTGTGCCGTGTGTTTGCTTAAAGATCAGTATCAAGTAAGGAGCATCACTTAGATACGGTTTCGTAGCATTCGTTTGCAGAGGTCGAAGGTCAGTGACCCACTGTGCATGCATGCGTGTGCTGTAGTTGATCTGCTCCTCCTGCTCCACAATCTCACGCACTGCTTGCTTCACGCCCACATCCCCAACGACGCAAAATGTCCAGGGTTCGGTGTGTGCTCCACTTGGAGCTGTTCCCGCTGCTCGTATGCAGTCCTCTATGACCTCCATGGAAGGCTTGCGATGGGCGTCGAAGGAACGCACACTGCGACGGCCGCTTACAAGCTCATAGAAACGCTTGGCGCCATCGGGATTCAAATGTCCTCCCGCGACAAAGGGAACGTGCGGCTTCTCTTCCAAGGCGGGCTGCAGTGCAGTCGAATCCACACCCGAATCCGTGAGTTGAAAGTCCACTAGAAAATATTTGAATAAGAATGTTAAATGTATAGCATGGATTGATAAACAGAGCTTTATGGGGCTAAATTGGATTGTTAAAAACAAATATCTAATCAAAATGCTAAAAAAAACTATAAGGATATATCATAGAACATCCAGGATAACTCTACTAAACATACAATTACCTGCCACATCTTCTTCTCCATCTAATTTAATTGACTTTTGTCCAGCTTTCCTCCGACTTGTCCTAAAGCATTTCACTGCTAAAACTAGCAGTAAACCCACTAAAATACTGGGCCAATGCTTCAGTAGCTTTGAATTAGCGAAAAGTGCTTCCATCTGCGTAGAGAGCTATAGAGAAACTGAACTGATAAGTTCTTAACTGGCAATACTTTCGCTTATCTCCCACTCTCCCTCTAGAAATTTGGTCACGGTCGCACAACAGCTGACTGATAATAGAACTGGGAGTTGCGGAAGACACGGATTAACGCTTGCAACAGTAGGGGCAGTGGGTGGCGTTCATTGTATACTGGATTCGATTTCTGGGAGCAGTATTGGCTGCCTCCTCTCGCTTTCCACAACTACACTCAGTTTTCTTTAAGGGCTCAGATTTGTTGTGAATCAAATTGCGTTTCTGCACTTCTCGAAGTATTTCAATAATGCGCCACTTGGCGTCGTAGTAGATGTAATCAGGTGAAGAACTCAGCTCCATTCGAATCATTTCGCAGAGCATTTGCAGTTGCTCCTCGTTGCCAGGAAAGCACTTTCTGGGTGAACCTACTGGTGATCCCTGCTGTGATTCCTTCGTTGGTGTCTGCGGTAATCTCGCTCCCTGATCTCGCTTATGATCTTTATGGCAGTGACAAACTATTCTCGACTTGTCATATTCTTGAGCTGATTGGCTGTTTCGTCGAGAACTGGACGCCTTGTACTGTCCAAAAATGCGCTTAGACGTCGAACTATTTCTAGATCCTGAGCGGGGCAATGTCTCAAGACGTTTGGGGGCCTGACACACCTCGGAACATCGCCTACTAGCTGCTTGACCATTTTCTCGGGGACTCGAGATTTCAGGTTGTGCAGAAAGGCGCTTAGGCGGTGAACTATGCCTTGATCCAGATTGTGCCAAAGGTTCGGGCTCTTCTGGACGATGGGAAAACTGCTCCGAGAGTCGACTTGCTTGTCGGGCAGTTAGAGACTCTGGCTGTATCGTAGACGGCTTGAAATTGAAACTATTCATTGTTCCTGCTGTTGCCAAAATTTCGAGCTTATCGATTGGACGTTGAGGAGATTGAACCTCCTCGGGAAGTCGCTTAGCAGATTGCACACCCTCCTCAGTTCGCTTAGCAGAATGCACATCCTCCCATTCGACCTGCTTCACAGACTCCAGTTCTTTGGACAGTCGCTTAGAAGCCTGTGCATTCCTCAAAACGTCCTGTTCCGACACTTGCATAGGAGTGCCTACCTCTTGAGTGGCGGCTGTTTCCACCGACTCCCGCAACTTTTCCTTCGTTTGAATCTCATCGAAATCTTTCTTTGTTAAATCTTTCGTTGGATTCCTCTTACAGCACATAAATTGATTTCCACTAACAGGTGTGGTCAATACGTTTTTCCCTGCACTCGGACGAATCACAGTTCCCAACGAGCTGGTCTGTAGGTTTGTGACTCGATATTGCAGTTCTAATTCGTCGGAGCTTCTTTGGCTCGGATCTGTGCCACCGGATGTGTTGCTGTTCTCCGATCTCATTTCAGGGGTTCTACTCGGAGGAAGACACTTGCCGCTGTCCCACTTGATGTCCAAAAAAGGCACCAGAAACAGGAAATCATTGTAGTACTTGATTTTGGGACGAATATTTTGGCCAAACCGACGAAGTGAGTTCTCTAAAATCGTATATTCCTGCTCGAAGAGTTGTCTTAGTTCATTGAGCTGACTTTGTAGCTCCTGTCCATTTTTTTTGGGAAAGTTTGATGCTATATTGGCATAGCACCAAGCCTCGAGCTGCTTATTTCCATAATCCATATGATTGGGGTTGTAGAGAACCTCGTATCCCCGATAGAGAGAGATCAGCCTGCGAATATCGTGTTCTTTCAAAGTTGAACTGGATTTGATTCGGATACTACTAAGGGTTGTAGAATTTCGAGCATTCTTCTGTTTACCGGAGATAAAGCGGGGCATAAAGGGTAGAAGTTTCAGAAATCCTCGTATTTTTTGGTATTTCTTATTGGTCTTCCTTTTTTCCTTTAGCGACTGCTCAGGTAACTTGTATCTGTTGGAAATTTGGGAATCATTTCTATTGGAAATCCCTCTGCTGGAAATCGACTTCCAGTGAGTGCTGGAAGAAGCGGCTTCGCTGGCAATCGATTGCCATTGAATGCTGTTATCGTTGTTATCGGACACCTGCGCTTCACTTGAAACCGATTGCCACTCTACGCTGTTATCGTTATTGCTGCTCATTTGCCCCCCGCTCGATATCGACTTAAAATTTTTGATTTCGCCCATGGACATCACTTCGGAAGAAATGAAACAGTTTTGTTTGTGATTTTGTGCCATTTTCAGCTATTAGACGGTTGAGCAGATAGATTACGGATATTATGAGCAAATTAGGAGCGCAGTTCTGTGAAGGCGGCAGCATAATTACTATTGTTTTGGTTTTATTTATTAATTTTGTAACATAATTTAAACAAACACATACATACTGACAAAAAAGGCGCTAGAATTTTCAAAGTATAACTTCAATGCAGACCTGCTATACTTCTTTGCCTATCGATTGAGAAGCTTATCGAAATTGCACTGTTAAGCTCTAGTGGCACTGTTAATGTAAAGTGCGCTGTTGAATAACAGCTGTGTGTTGTCCAAATCTGTAAAACGACCATGGGGAAGCAATAAAGCAACAAAACAACAAAAGTTACGTGAAATCTAAATGGAAATAAATAAATAAAAGTGTATGACATGGCCAAACGTCTGTGTCGAGAATTAGAGAGCTTGTTGTAATCACACACTCAGCGTCAATTATAGTCGTTATTGGCAGTGTGGTTTTTGGCATGTGACGTTCCCCCAACCGTATTAAATTACTGTTAAATCACGCCGGGGGTGTTAATTACATGATTAAAACTCCAGTTAAAATAATCTCCAACGCTTTGACAGCAGATACAAATAACAATTTCACTTGGTCACATACATAATACACACACCCGGCTACAACAAAAGAAGAAAAGAGAAAGAACATAGAAAAATAGTGCATACTAAATTTATCGCTAACCAACTCACATACACACACACATAGAAAGTGCAATAAATCAATGCGCCAGCTGCGAGAGCAGGCGGAAGTGACCAAAACAGAAACTATAACAAAGAAGAATACAAGACTGAGGCAGCAACAGTAGCAGCAAGTAACTGAACATTTGGAGGGACGTCAACAAGAAGAAGACGAAATATTTTTTAATTACATTTTGTGTTCGTTTTATTTTACATTCAACAAATTAAAGAAAACATGGACGAGGTTTTCTCACTGCACATGGAAAAACTCGACGTGTACGATGGTTAGTAATTAGAGTAAGATGCTTAAAAATATGTGAATAATATTAAATATATAAGGATTAATTGTTCATTTGTCATTATGAATCGTTGCTGTTGTCGTTATCATAATCAGCGTTATTCATGATCTCGTCTATGAAACGATCTTGATCCTCGGTCGTCCGTCCTTGTATGATCAATTGTCGCAGCGTACTTATGTGCTCCTTTTCCGATTTAATTTTTTGCGTTAGTTTTATGTTCTCCTCCTTTAAATTCTTTATGCGTGCCTTTCGTTCAGCAGCCGATTGTTTTGTCTTTTCACGCGTGCGCTGCACGGCCTAAAAGAAAATAGAAAATTCATTTAAATTAAATAAATAGATTTAAGCAAATTTCTAGATGCTATTTTGAGTTCTGTATGTCTAGGCCGTGGTGGAATTAATTCCACCATGCCCTAGGCTGGCAACATTGTTATTGATACCCATTTTACTTATACACACACACAGGTACTTACCTCATTATTCTTCTTTCTTTTCAACTTGTATGCGGGATCCTCCGCTTGTGGACTTGTCTCATTGCCGCTGTTCCTGGACGTCCCCGCAGTACTCCTTCTGGCTGGCATTCTTTCGGTGATAATTTTAATTTGTATTTAGTTAAATACTGTTTGTTTTAATAGCTAACAACGAATCAAAATGTAGCCAACAAACGCGAGTCGTTGTGAAATTACAACGCGAATGATGTACCAAAGCGAAATTGTAAAACATATGTGCCGTCTAGCGGCAAGTGTTGGAAAACGTGCGTCAAGCGCAAAAAATAGTGATGCGGTATTATAAAATTTTATTTAACTAGTTGGAATGTACTAACAAAATTAATACATTACAACTGTAGCAAGTTTTTGTAAAATAGTAAATGAAATTAACATTTAGTGCCCTCCAAATAATTATGTTTTTGCTCAGAACTTGGTATTATTTTTGTGGTTATGTTTAACAATGAAAAAAAAAAACCAATAAGTTAATACAATTTGTTTGTAAAGACTGATTTCTTGTATGTAGTTGTTTAAGAACCAAAAAGTTGAACGTAATAAATTTTAAAGCAGAAGCTAATACCATGTGAATAATGTGAAATGTAATACGTATTATTTAATAAATGTTTTAAATATACCAATTGTTGGCCGCCTTATTTTAAACGATAGTTTGCTTAACCTATCGATAAAACAGTTGACGATAAAGTGACGCATTTTACAGCACTTGCCAATTGCAATTATTTCATTTTTTGCAACCGGCTTGTAAAATGTCTTCCCCTGCACCTCCAAAGTCGCCAGAACTATCAGATAAAAGCAAGAAATATGATAGACAAATCAGGTAATTATTGTTTAAATAAAGATTAAGTATAAATTAAAGTTGACATGCCAACGCAGACTTTGGGGCGAGCACGGACAGACATTGCTGGAGGCGGCGACGATTTGCTTGGTCAATGTGACGGCTGTCGGCTGCGAGGCCGCAAAGGGGCTTGTGCTGCCTGGCATCGGAGGCTTCACAGTAGCCGATGGCAGCACCGTTAAGGAGGAGGACTTGGGCAACAAGTAAGTCTAGACTATTATGTGCTTATTAACAGATAATTTGATTATGATTATTAGTTTTTTTCTAGATAGCAGTTACTTGGGCAAATCAAAGGCTTTGGCTTGCAAGCAGCTGCTGCAGGAGCTCAATCCCGACGTGGATGGCGATTATGTGGATGAGAGTGTTGACTACATATTGGCAAATCGTGCCAATTTCTTTGATAGCTTTGACTTAGTTATTGCATCGAATCTCAATGAGCATTCACTGCTGCAGCTATCGACGCGTCTGTGGGAATCGAATGTGCCATTTGTCTACTGCCGTTCACTGGGCATGATTGGCACTTTACGACTCCAGCTAAAGGAGCATTGCATCGTAGAGGCTCATCCCGACAATCGACAGTTTGACTTGCGTTTGGAGCAGCCCTTTGAGGCCTTGCGACAGCATCTAGAAACCACTGAAGTGACCAATAAGGTGCCTTGGCTGCTGGTGCTCTACAAATATCTAAAAGTGTGGCAAAGTGAACACGGAGATGGAGGACACGCTCCTGCCAACTACAAGGAGAAGACAAAGTTACGCGAGGCTATCAGAGCGGGCATGTCAGAGGATGAGGAGAACTATGAGGAAGCAATCAAGGCGGTAAACACGGCCTTTGGCGCTGGTCTGCTGCCCAGTTCTCTCAAAAGCATCTTCGAGGACGATGCCTGCGAGCAGTTGCACAAAAAGGTTACTCCCAGCGGCTTTAAACCCCAAAAATTGTCTCTATTAATTTATATTACCCTAGAGCGATGTCTTCTGGATCATGGCTAAGGCTTTAAAGTACTTTGTGCTGGAGGAGAACAAAGGATATCTGCCGCTGCCTGGCGTGCTGCCTGACATGACGGCCAACACCGATTCCTACATAGCACTGCAGCACATCTACAGACAGCAGGCGCTCCAGGATGCGGATCAGGTGTATCACAAGTGCCAGGATTACCTCAAGCAGCTCTCCCTTCCTGCGGATAGCATAGATGAGCGCACGGTGCGTCTACTCTGCCGCGAGGCAGCTGGTTTGGCGATCTTGCGCGGCACACGCATAGCCGATGAGTACGAGAAAAGCTGTCGCCTTTTGCCACTGGGTAAGTGCATGAAATGTCAAAGGATTGGGGCAATTTAGCTAAGCATTCAGAGCATGTTAGAGCCATCTGAACCAACTCCATTCCCCTTTCAGTGGAGGACAATGAACTACAGGGCACATTAACCGCCTACAACTTTGCCCTGCGCGCGTACGAGCGTTTCCTCAGCGAGTGTGGCAGTATACCCGGCGAGTGCGCGGTGGAACAGGACATTGGTCGTCTCAAGAGCATTGCCAGCAAAATGCTCAACGATTTGGGACTGCATGTGAGCATTAGCGATGATGTCCTTCATGAGATCTGTCGATACGGAGGCGCTGAACTGCATGCGGTGTCCGCTTTCATAGGTGAATATCCTTTTGATTAGTTGCTTAATACCATGCTAAACAAGGTTGTTTTACAGGAGGTTGTGCTGCCCAGGAGGTTATCAAGATCATTACCAAACAATACAAACCAATCGATAATACCTTTATCTATAATGCTATAAGCACTGAAAGTGTTACGTTGAAGTTGTAAACCAGTTCTATATTTTATAATTGTTTAAATATTAAATCCATGAATGAAGATGCTTTTTTGAAGATTCTGTATGCGTTATCCTTTATCCTATTCCTCCTTCCAAAAGCAGCTGGAATTGTTCGAGATATGGCTAGTTTTCTTCTAAGGACATTTTTCTCGAGGCTCTAGCTCCTTTGTATCCTCTCGGATTTAGAAAGGATATATATTTTTGCACTCACTGGACGATAGACTATCGAACTGCATTCAAGGATTTCGAGAATCTTTAAAAAAAATTTGACCCAAAAATTTATAGGGGGAGGCATGCAAAATTGGTCCTGAAATTGAAAAATCCGCTCTAACTCGGCCATTTAAAGGACTACGGGGATGTCCTTTGGTACACAGGCAGTGTTAAGCAAAACAAGTCGAATTATGCTATAAAAAGGACGAAAGTCCTTACAGGGACGAAAATAGGCGCAAAATTTCGTGTACAGAAAATACGTAATAACTCAAATATCCTTGGAAGGATCTGGATAAAACTAGTGTCATTCGATGGCTTTTTGACAGTACTATCGATGTGCCAAAGGATATCCAAATCGTCCTTGTGGTTGCCGAGTTATTATGCATTTTGTCTTTTTGGGAATTTTCCCAGCGATTTCTGAGTGAAAATTTACATGTCCCTGATCCTTATATGACCCCCTAGTTTTTTGATGCCGATCGATAGAGCTCTTTTATACAAACCATTTGAGACATGTCCTGGCGTCCTGCGTCAGGATTTGCTCACGCTATGGCGTCTAAAAAGATAAAAAGTAAGAGTTATAAAGCTCTAACTCAGCCGTTTATAGGACTATGGGGATGTCCTTCTTAGCACACCTAGTGCCTGCTATGTCAGATCAGAGTACGCACTCAAAAGGACGAAAGTCCTGTGATTACAAATTTATGTCCTGAAATTTTCTAACAGGGTATCTCCTAGTCGAGCAGACAGTTTTCATAAAAGTCAAAGGATATCATTGTGTTGTTTTATTTATTAATCATATTTCGTCTTATGTTCTAGATATTGTAAGCATTAAATTACACTTGGTTTTTATCGCTTGTGGTTGCTTCAAATAGTACTGTGGCGGTGTGTGTGTGTGAGTGTGAGTGTATGGGTGTGTGTGGGTCTTACATATTTTATTCGTAGTTTATTCAGTTTATTTATTTACCATATGTACTTATATAAAAGCCAGCCCACTTGTGTTCATATGTTATCTTACATTTCCTGTATTTATTCATGCCTTTACTTTGCTTTTCTTTTCCTTCTTTCCTTTCTAGTTTGTTAATAATTCGGTATTTATTTCAAAATTGTTCTATGGGAAATTCGTTGGCATCTTTTGCTATACTTCAACTTAATTTATTATTAACTTTTGTGCTGTTTTACATGTACAAATTGATGCAAACGAATATTAAACTTTTCTTCTCTGGGGGTCTGTTATCAGAACACTTCCGTTATCTCAATCATATCTATAGGCAGTTTTACTTAAAGTAGTCGCTTATGTGATAACAATTCAGTTTAAACTTTGAACTTATTTCATTTAGTTTTTAGTTATTTCTAATAACTTGTGTTACGATTATTATTATTATTATTCTTATTATTCGTAGTGTTACTATTGTTTTAAATATCCAAATGTCTTTACAATTAATTAACAAAAATGTACATAAGAAGACTACTCGACACCAGTTGAAGAACAGTTAATACTTCACTTGTGTCTTTATTATATGTATTTCATTTAATATAAATAAATATCATTTTTATTTATGTCATTTAATATGTAACTAAGTTAAAGTTAGGCGTCTTGTGCTCAATTTGTTAAACTTTAGCTACAATTCCCTCGCAGCCATCGGAATAGTATTAGCAGTATGTATAAGCCGATGACATATCGCCACGTGGCATGCGCTATAGTTTCTGATCCACCGTGGTGCAACTCAGCGAAGCTTTCACCTGGAACAGAGGAGTTTAAATCAAATTTAAAGCACACTGTAGCCCAAAGTAAAGAGTCCCTTCTACTTACCATTCAGTATGTGCACCACAATTGTAAAGTTCTGGTACTCGCTAATGGAGCACGTGTAGTTACCAGAATCAGCCTTGTGGATTTTCGCAATAGACAAAGTCGAATTCGCGCCATCCTCCATCAGTTCGGTCTTAACACTAAATTTAAAAGGAGTAAACATGTCATAAAAAGTCCAGTTAACTGTTAGTAGTCAACCTACCTGACACCACCGCGTGTTACATCATAATTGAGCACATTTTCGCTGTGCTTCCAGAAAACCACCGAGCTGCTCATGGCCACATTTCGCACCACACAGGATAGTTGCAGTGTTGAATCAATTTCGTAGTATTTCTCCTGCAATGGATCGCCATACTCATCCACAATCATCACTTTGGGAGCTAAGGTATGAGGGGATATGTATTTATAGTTCTTTATAAATAGTAGAGGTATTCCTAGTGCCTACCATTCACATGTAGATTTATTTGTATAACGCGGGGCGGATGCGTTGAGATTTGGCATTCGTATGTCGCCTCATCGTCCTTCTTCACATTAATGATTTTCAGCCGCCAGTTGTTGGGGTACTGAAATTCCATTTTGTAGCGCTTATCCCCCGTATACGCGTGCAGACCCACTGTTAGTAGGTCCAGAGCATTCTCCTCGTTTTGCGCACTACGACGCACCCAAGAGACCTGCGGAAAATAGGAGTAAAGTGGGTAAGAAGGACTGTTGAATAAAATATTACGTATACGACAAGGGCGCCCAATATATGACTATGGAATGTCTTAAATCTAATATTTATTTTATGAAATTTATTCATATAAACTATAAACTTTTGTGCACATTAATCAGTAATAATGTTTAAACTCCTTTCTTCACTAGTTTAATTACTTTTCAGTACGTTCTACTCAGTCCATCAAAAACTATTTCTCACTACTTTAGTAACTAGCGTGATTACTATTGAGTACTCAGTTTAATACTCTGTACTTTGCTTTATTGCGAGCACTAAAATTCCAATTCTTCACCATAAAATTCAACTACTTCTCAATATGCCAGAATAACAGACTGTTGGCCATATTTAACAAGCAGTCGTAATATCTACTTAACTGGGCACAAACGAGTGAGAGTAGTCGTGGTTACACTTAAATATACTTAATACTCACAGTCTTATCCTGCAGCAATGAAATTCTGCAATTTAAATGAACGCTGCTTCCCGCCTGAACGGTCATATTCGTTGGTTGTCCCACGCGCTGCACGTCCTCAAAGTGTGGCCCATATCTGCAAGGAAGAAGCCGAATGAAAAACGAATAAGAGCACAGATACATATATACATATAGTTATATACACAGATATATGCAGTTTTATTGGTCAGCAGGTGTGCTTTATACGTAGAGGAAAGGAGCTTGTGTAAAATTACCTTGTTCCGGATATTGTCTCTCTTTATGCTTAATGTTTATTACTACGAGTGTCTTAAAAGTAAACTTAAGACACTTGTAAAAGTATCTTATTGAAGTAAACTGTTATTATTGCCCCAAGTCAAAAGGTTAACCACAATTGCAGGTGGTCGGGGGAGTGGCAGTGGTAGTGGCTTAAATATTCAATCTATTTGGAGTTGAATTCTTATGGAAATTGTATAAATATTTAATGCATAATTGCGAACGGACGAGGAAGAAAATTAGCTTAAAAAGCTATACTTACTGCTAATGATAAGGTTGTGCATCAATTATATAGTTGGACAACAAATACAGCAATGTAGCGGAGGGTTATTAAAGTGTCATATTTAATGGTTATGTCAAACTTGTGATCGACATTTGTGAGACTATTTTTAATGGTCATTATTAAATTGTTATGGGAATTCGTTTCCACCAAACAGTTCCCTTTAATAAACTATACCAAAAGTATTCAGTTAGTTAATTAAGTTACCCACTTACCTCTGATCGTGATGATGATGTTTGTTAGCCGCTGAGAACGTGTCGAAGATATAGTTGAGCATGGGAGCATCGGTCTTCTGCTGTTTGGGCAGCACAAATTTAGTTTCCACCTTCTTGGCCGAGTTCCTCGTCGATAGGGTGGGTGATATAGAACTACCGTTATGCGCTACTTGTTGACTAACGGAGCTAGCATTGTGAGCTGTCGACGTTGAAGTCGCAGCTGGCGGTAGATTGCCATTGACTCGTTGTGAGCCAATTTGCTGGAAGTTGCCACCGGATGCTGTGCCTCCAATGGAGTTTTTCAGACTTGGCGCGTTCTTCTCCACTGGAGCAGTTGATGTTTGGTGCGAACTCAGTTGTGATAGTGATAATAAATCTTGTGTTTTTGCATTGATTAGTTGCTTGCCATTCGCTGCTGCTGCTCCTCCTGCTGTTGTTGTTTCTATTGTTGTGAGTAGTGTAGTTGTTTCTCCTGCTGGTCTGTCATTTTTCTCATTCGTTGTTGTATTCAGTGAGTGCTCCACTGCCATGACGTAATCATCGTCGACTGCCTCAACGTCATCAGCATCGACGTCGACGTCTACGTCAACATCATGAGCAGCAGCTGCTGCTCCCGCGACGGCATAGGAATTATCGATTTCATTGGAATCTATGTCGCAGAATGAAAGACAAGCGTAAATTGAGTTTAAGGACATTCTGGTCGCAGTCATAAGGACAGTGTAAAATATTTGTGCGCTGCAAAGTATGCTACAGAAATTGCCACTGACGTGAGGTTACTCCCAAAAGCAATTTCTCATTAACAACTGATATGGGAAATAAATAAGAGTTTCGGTTTTCACTTAAAGTAAATTAATTGCCTACGTTAAGATAATTGCGTATGTAATTGAATTGATTAGAAGCCTAAACTACAAAGAAACTGTTCACTTTGGGCACTCGATTTGATAGCAAAGTAAAAGCCTTTAAATTATTAAAAAAAACTATGCAATGTAGAGGAGTTTTAGGGTACTTATTCTGTTAAGATGGCTTAAAAATTTATTTTTTATGTCCTGTCATTTCGTCTGGGCAATGATCAGATTGTCAGTGAGCAAAAAACTAAGAATTATATGTAGAATACCCTATATTTGCCAAGGACTGTTTGACTATAGCTGTTTTTTAAAGAGCACAACTTTGGCAATAACATTGAACTCAATTAAAAAGAAAATACTCTGAAATAAGTTAAAGAATTAATAAAAATAACGCAACCTTTCTCTGTACTTTATAGTGGAAAACTTTCAATACCTTTACAAAGACAAAGGAGAATAATTTTGGAGCAATAAAAGAATTTTTTTTGTATGAAAAACATTTTACGATGAAAGGTATATAAAATTAAAATATATTAAAATATTATACCCAACACAATTGATATTTTCCCTATTAAACTCCTACTTATTTTGGCAACTCCTAAGAGTATTTACATCTCGACTTTTGACTGCCTTCTCTGCTAACTGACTTGTGATTAATATCTTGTAATAAAGTAACAGCATTGACGGGATGTTTTTTTTACGTTTTCTTGCTTTTTCTTGATTTCTGTTGGGGGTCAGCTGTGCTTTTTTCTTCTTGGGTTAAAGCTGCTCCGATTTTTTGAGCAAACCAAAATGAGGGAAAAAATATCACGAGCTGACTTGAGATTAATGAGTCTATAAATAACATGAAAACACATCAATGATCTCATTTCATTTCATTTCTTTTTTTTCTACTTCTACTTTTGGTGTGCTTTTCTGTTTATTACTTGTGTTTAACACATGAAAAGTTCTTTAATTTCTGCATGCACAACTTCTATATAAACTGCAGACAAAGTGCTGTACAACAAAAGGATTCCATATAAATTCCCACCAGGTGGAAAGTAGGATAAAGTTTTCCACTCGCGAATGGGTGAAAAGGAAGCTGACAAAATTTAATTTTAAAGGAATTTTCTTCTATTTTTTCCCCATTTCCGACGTTTTTTATTGTTGGTCCTTGCGTGGGGTTTAAGTTTTGAGGAATGGCTTGAAGGGAACATTCCACCGATTGGCAAGTGCTCGACTTGTCTATCTTATTGGCAAGTTAGTTCAAGGGCGCACGTACTAAGCCAAATGGGCGTGGGCGTGCCTGTGGGCATGGCTGCGGGCTGTGGCTGGTTGCCCAATTACATTTCACAATCTTCCACTATCAGTCGGTAAAAAGTATTGCTGCCAAGTTTGGTAAGTTTATAGCTAGTTCTTGTTGGCAAGAGGCAATTAGAAATCTAGCTTTTAGAGTGATAGACTACATGTTAGCTTTTTCAAGCTAAACTTTTCTGTCGATCTGGCATCACTGGCCAGCTAAAAGAACCGCACAATTGAGGTACTGTTGGCACTTACCGTAACTAACACGTAACGTTGTTGCCGTCTCCATTGGTATGTGCGATTCGTGTGTGTGCGTATGGCTGTGTGTGTGCGCGTATGTGTGTGTGTTGTGAATGCTGCTGTGGTGTGCATGTGTGTGCGGCACAGCAGTAGAAAATTGAAATGTTGGTGCTCCTCCTGCTGCTGCTATAGTCGCTGGAACAACTAAAACTGTAGCGGAGGATGACGCTGACTTTGGTGGCGACAGTTCATCAAATTGACCACTAAACGCATCCATGTTGTCACCCCTCCCCAACCCTCTGGGCTCCCCTGACTCCGTCTGTGCCTGGGCCTTCAGCAATCCACTGTCGATGGCACTAGCAGTGCAAATAATTGTTGTTGTTAGCACAAATAATTGTATTAAATTGCATAGAAAATATTCAAATTTATGTAACGTTGTTTTTGTTGTTGTTTCTGCTGTTGTTGTTGATGTTTTAGTTATTATTTTAATGCGTGTTGTCCTTGCTGTTGATGTTGTTGTTGTTGCTGCTGTTGTTGTTGCATTTAAACGCATTTTGTAATTGTGAATTCCTGCGTGGAATTTACTTTAACTAAAACACATTTCACTAACTGCATTGAGCTTGTTTATTCAGCAAACTCCCACACACACGCTTGTTTCACTCCGTTTTTTGGTGTTTTGAATATTTTAGTTACACATATTATTTGACATTTATTTGCTGTTTGGCTTGCCATTTATGCCCACTGTCGCCGAAATTAATTAAGCTCCGTTTTAGATATTAACATAGTTTGGTTTAACAACATTCATTTGTTTTTATTGTGCATTTTCCATATTTAATTTAATTAATTTCGTTCACGTTTGGTTTTTGTTTGTTGGCGCTGCCTAAAAGTAGGCAATTAATATTTACACGCCCTACTCTTATAACACGTAATGCTATTATCTGCGCCAGCCTAAAGGTATGCAACGATAATTTTTAAATCCAATAAATCCTTTTTTGTGTGTATGCAACGATGATAATTGGTGTAATTAACAAATCCCCATAGTTGTCAACAAATCTATTTGTTATTTAAACACAGTTACTGCGTAAGTTTTTTTACTACACACTACAGTGGGAGCTATAATAGTTTTGTCACGCACTGCAAAAAGACATTTACGAGCTCATAAAGTTATATTTCACAAGGTTGTTGTTTTTGTTATCTTATGTAAAACTTGGCTTATATGACAGGGTATTAAATCTTCTACAAACTAAATTTGGCTGGCTTATTGTTAGTGCCCCAAATAAGCGTTGTTTGTAGGTGCAACAAAACGTCAGACAGACGGACGGAAGGACGAATAGACTGACTGACAGACATGTGTTCGCTTCGATATGACAGCTAAACCTCTTTGCATAAACTACATTTTTGGCAGGTTTTCTCTCTCATTTTTTTACTGCCTCTATTTATGTTTGTACAATGTATGCCATTACTGGGGCAACAACAAAAACTACAAAAAAAGAACCTTCTTGTTTGCTGTTGTTATTTTGTTGCATTCATAATGAATCAAGCGTTTCCCCACCTCCAACTCCAACTCCACAGCCACCTCCACCTGCTTCTGCCTAAATATTTTCAGATTTTGTTGGATTATCAAAAGTTAACAGAGTTCATCAAGGCAGCTGTCCTGTCACTCACAAAACCGAGCAAACTGTGTAAAAATGTAAATTAACGCCATAAAAAGGCTAAAACAGAAACACTCTACAATTCAGTTCAATTTGGTATTTGTATCTGGTTACATACGCGCTTCAGCTTGAGTATCTAGCAGATACAATTTCACTAATGACACAGACACACACTTTTGTTTCTTATTCTTTTTGTTATCTTTTTTTTTTTGGTTGTCATTTAAGCCACTGTAGCGTTGAGTTACGCCCTATTCTTTACACATTCCTTTGACTTGCTTTGATTTGCACTTCCAACTTTTCCACTTGACACTAAAATATGTTTAACATATTATTTATTTAGATTTCTGATGGCTCAAGGCTAAATGAATTAGCATTTTCTTTAAAAACTTTTGTGTTTCTTCAGTTAGGAATAAACTGATTATGGTTTCATGTATTACACACAAGTTTTGTATCTGATTTGTTAGCATTAGTTATACGTTAGATGGCTTAGATGTCCTCAGAGCTGGCTTAGGTTTTAGCTGGTTTCGTTTCGCTCCGTTTCGACCGGTGAGCATTTGGGAAACGTCAACACGCCGTTACACTTCGTTTATGACTGTCCTTCTGCTGGCATCCGAAATCAGTATATTGTTGAATTTTGAATTGTTGTTGACTCCGTGTCCGAACATCGTCAAATCAACGAAATCTCTGCCTCGTTTACAGAATCGTTTTCGTATCCATAGGGGAAGTTTCGTTGAGCCCGAAGCTTTTCGTGTTGAGTTTCCCAAGTTACGGAATCCGAATGTTTACAGGGGTTGATTTAGGTCGAAAGGTCGTTTAAGCAGTGCACTTCAAGGGGACTCCCATTTGGCGTGTATTTGCTTTTGAACCAAAAGATTTAAAGGACGGTTTCTTGTACTCTCATTTCTTATCATTTTCATTTTGATTTTTCCATTTTAAAGTTGCTTTACTTGTGTTGACCATAGGTCTATAAATAATCGAAAAATTCGTTAAAATAGCCATTTATTTTTAATTAATTTAACTGCTAAGTTTTAAATCGTAACGTTTTAAAGGCAGCCTGCAACAGTTTAATTACTTTAAATAGTAGAAGCAGAACGACTCATAAGATGGACATGCATTCTTATAAGTCTTATACTTTATTCATTTAAAAGCGAATTGTAGCATATGTATAACAGTTTTATGGCTACAAATATAAGTAGCAAAGGAACTATTATACAGCGAATTACCTCCCACAATGTATGCCAGTTTTATAAGTTAGTCAGCGCCACTCTTATATGCATTTGAGTTACACTTACGCTCATAGATGGCGCTACTTGCTTTATACCCCAAAGTAAACTGTGCTCTCTGAGCAATTACCGTTCTCCTTTACCCAACATCTCTCTCTCTCTCTCACAGTCAATCAATGCTCCGGCTCTCGTTCTCGCTCTATCAAACGAACGACATCTGCGAGTGTTGTGACTGGTGCCCTTATCAGAAACGCTTGGATGCTGCTCGGACGCAGACGTCCTTCGGCGGGAGTTTAACAGAGTGTCGATTTGAGCGTGCCACAGAAATCAAGAATCAAGTTCTTGCTGCAAATAGTTTAAAGTGCGAAAACGTGAAAAACTGAAGTTTTTTCCAACGCCTCACAATACACACACGCACACACAATACACATACAAGCAAACAGAGAGTGAGCGAGAGAGAAAGAGCAAGAGAGGGAGAAAGGAAAGTGGCAGACAGAACGTGGAAAAGCGACGCTTTTCACATAAAGCAATCAAGATGATGTGCTTCGCTTTTTGTTATAATAAAGACAATGCGACGGAAAGGACAACGGAGCAGGAGTCCTGCTAATGAATACCTAAGTATACACACATACACAGACTGACACACACACACCCATACACTCAAACGTATGCGTGTTTGCAAGAAAAAGGAAAAGTTGTTTTAGGTCAAACAAAAGCCAGAAAAACTCACAAAATTTCTAAGGCGCAGGAAAAACTGCACTCGAAACTGAAACTGAAAATGCGATTAAATTAAACCGTAAACATGAAACGCAAATTAAGCAACAATTAAAGCTGAGACGCGTAAGTAATTAATTATGCCAAGTGTCTAAGTGTGTGTACCTGTGCGGGTGTGTGTGAGAGTGTTTACTGTAGTTTAAGTTACATAAATTAAGTATGCGTTTAGTTGCCTCTCTCACCTGCCCTGCACACCTGTTTCTGTATCGCTTGTTATCAGATCCTTCAGCTGTCACAATACTATCTCTACCCACTGTCGCCCCCTGTCCCCCCACAACGCACCTGCCTTTCACCTGCCTTTTTCTTTAGCTAATTGTGCGATTGCGTTGTCTGCTGCTTCTGCTTCTTCTGCCTGCTTCTGTGGTTTCTCTCAAGTGCTTCTTCTTCTTCTTCATCTTCTTGTTGCTATTCTTGGCACTGAGATTGTTATATTTATTGTTGTTGTTCTTGTTCAGCTAATTGTTCACACAACAACAGCAGCGACAACAACAACAACAACTTGAAGCACGCACACTTGAACTGTTCTCTGTCTAAACAAGCCTCAGGTGAGACATAGAAATGACCTTACTGCAGTATGTACAAACAACAACAGGTGGATGAGCCCTGTAAGGGCGAGACAGAGATAGTTACAGAGATAGAGGGAGGCGAAGAGAGATGGATAGACAGCCAGCGAGTCCTTAACTATTGTTACGCATCGCAATTGCATCCTTTTGTTTGAGCACAGGTGAAAAAAACCAGTTCATTAGTAAAAGCTAAAATTACATTTTTCGCGAAAAGATTCGCACAGCTTTGCGTAAGATAAACTACAGTTTGACTTGGGTATAACGAACATAAGCCACAAATTAATTTACACAAAGTGACAAGTTTAACTGGAAAATTGTGTAGCATAAATTAAGGGGCTTACTCCAGGACCCTTTACTGCATTTGTGAATACGCACAATAAAATAATAATGAACAAATTAAATCAATTATTCATTAGTGAATTATCAAACAAAAGGGTTTAAAGTGCAGACATTTAAAGTACCAGTTTTTATGGGGTGTCCTGGCAGCTAAGAGATAACTCTAAATGCGCTTATTTTACAAACTGTATGAACCAGCCCTTAGACCAGATACTTTGTGCACTTTGTTTAACAAACGACTGGCCATGCAAAAGTCGAGCACCTCGACCGTAGTATCCCCATTTGCCTTAGTTAAAATACCCTGTATTAAACGCCAAAAAATATTCCCTAGACACCTGCTTAATTGCTAACTATTCATTTTGCCAGACTGAATAATACATATACATACATATATGTGCATAAAGTATTTCTTCCGAGTATATGCCGTTAATTTTGGCCCATTGTTTGCATTCTCCCTGCCCCACAGGACCACCCCCAGCGCTGTTGATGCTACGCTCTGGGGACCTTCACTGGCTATAACTACCGCGAAAACAGAGAGAAGAAGAGACGGATCAAGAGTGGTAGAAAGAAGGAGGAAGGAAGCGAGGTAGCGCCCGGACGTCCATGTGGTTGTGGTGATGCCATCACGTCGGAGCGGTGGTGTTGGCACCACACGACGCAAGCACTCGGTGGGTAACTTGAGGAGAGCGCACCCCGCCTCTGGAGCCACCTGGAATGTGCAGGTGGTGCGTGGCAAGATGTCCTCCAAGTGTCTGTGGCACGCCTGTCGCGCCCTGATACTTGGACTCACACTGATGCTCGTAGGAGCGGGTATGGCCACTCTGGGCTACTATGCGGATCATTTGTCCATGGGCTCCGAGCTGAGGGGAAATGTCACGGTGCGGGTGAAGAATGATCTCAAGGGTTTCCACCTCAACAACTTCTCGTATGTGGGACCCATTGTCATGGGCTTCGGTGGCTTCATTGTGGTTGCCTCCTGTGTGATGACCTTCGAAGCTCGAGATTCCGCTGCCAAAGTGGTTCCCGCTCGTCTGCGTGCTGGCGGTGGCAGCTGCAACAAATCTACGGCACGACACGGCAGCAATCAAGGCAGCTCCGCCTCCCAGAGGCGTGGTATGGGTGAGTTACAATCGTATTAAAGAGTTTTAAAGGTTATACTCCTTCTATTTATTCCACAGGTGCTCAGTATCAGTCCACGCGTTGGGATCAACACTTTGGCGTCTTTCGCTCCTCACCTGCGGACGCTCATCAGCAGCAGCTGCAGGCGGTGGCCGGCGCCACAGGTGAGCACCAGCAGCAGCAGCAACAGCCCTTCGATCGCGAGGCTCTCACCGCGGAGCTCGTCAAGTTCTCCAAGTCGCTCAGGTACGAATCGCTGGGATTTAGATGTGTTACCATTTGGAAGATAAACCTCCCGATAGCTTGACATTTAGTAGCTGCTTTTTAACGCTTAGTAGAGTGCTTTTTAAGCTTAATTTTTAGCATGATAGTACATCTAGACAGCATTTCATAGTTATTATACTGATTTTTCTCACAACAGATAATAACATAGCTCTAAGCTGTAGATCAGAAGTGGATTATGATGGATGGAGATGAATTATCTTTAGGAAAAGTTATTGCTAAAATTGAGTTTAACAGTTTAGATTTCGATAGAACTAAGAACAAAAGTATTCCATTATAAATGACAGCTGATGTCATCTCTAGCGAAATGAGAAATGAGAGAGAAATGAAGGCTCTATAAAGTTATAGGAGATGAAAGCCAGTATCTAGCTTTTATTGCATGTAAAAAACTTACATCACTAGCACGGTATGGAGGATTAAAAACAATAGATAAACAGTTGATTTGAATTGCTGGAGAAGGTACATAAATGACCAATCTTCTGTTTCTCAGGAGAACTGCTAGAGACTAACATTGTATATATGAAAGCTCATGGTTTTTAAAGAGTTCACATCTAGCATGGATAACATTTTTTACTAGTAATCATTTTTGTATCAAATGCCTCATTAGAGATGACAGTTTGGGCAGTTCCATCCCTAAAACGCTTACTTGAAACCACATAATTGCATTGCATACTGTAAATTTGAATACTCGCAAATTGGCTGCATCTACATCGAATCTTTTTAAATTTCTCTCACTCTCACACACACAAACAATTTGCTCCTGGCTTTGTCTCCCGCTCTCTCCCCCGTTCTCCTGCTTTTGCTTTTTGTTATGATCCATTAGCGCATCCGCACGCTTCTCGCCACAGCTGCGTCGTCTCACCTTCACCGGTTCGGTGCCCAATCTGTCCACCACCACCAACAACACCATCAACCATCTTGAAACTGCAAATGCTCATCCATCTAATCCATGCAATCTGTTCTCGCCGCACCACAAAACCACGTTGGAATTGCTACAACAACAACTACTACAACAACAACATTTGTGCTACAAACGTCATCATCATCACCGTCATCATCACCAACACAAACAACGCAAACAACAACAACAACAACAATCGTCGTCGAGCAGCAGCGTCAGACGCGTTCGAAGCTCACGTTCTGCTGCCGCTGGCAGCGGACATGGCGGCTCTACTGCAGCCACTGCCGGCAGCGCAGTCGGCTCCAGTACGCGCATCATTAGCAACTCCTCGAGTTTGATTCAGCGTGCGACACGTGAGCACGCCACTTGCAGTTTGCTGCAGCCACCCGCGGCTAGCCGCGTCTACTGGCACGCCTCGTCCTTTGACGCTGGCATGGGCGGGCCGGTGGGCGTGTTGGCCGCTGCTGCTGCTGCTGGCGGCGACAAACGCGCTGAGCGCAACAGACGCTCCGATACGGCCAAAAGACACGTGCTATCACGTCAGCGCCCCATCGAGCAGGAGGAGGCAGCGGCGGCAGCAGCGGCACGTGATCGGGAGCGTTGCAGTCCACTGGGACATAGGCGGTAAGTAGCACAAATAACACCGGCTTATTGTCTATTCAACACTGGTTGCAGAACACTGCATGTTTAGCCGGTTTGCAGCACTATACCATACATGCGAAAAGCTTTGACTCATAGGCAGAGCGCTTGTGAAGTAGCCCAAGAATATACCAAGCATACCTGCAGAGTATTATTTTATTTAAAATGTTAATGTTTAGTTCTTGCATGTTTAGTTCTTAAACTAAAGCTTGTATTGAAACTAATTTGATTACTAATCCGTTCACTAGTTTGCTTTAGTCAAAGTTTTCGCTTAGTTCCCATGAACTTTTTCATTTCAATTATTGGTATTCCTTGCTGAAAAACTGAGCTTAGAAAGCTCATTAATGTTTTGATGCACTACTCTACTATATCTAGCTAACTCAGCTTTAATGGAAGTTTTATTCTTAAACTCCCACATACTATCTCGCCTTTACAGCAACTCGACAATGTCGGACTCCTCGTACAGCGGCCGCTGGACGGCACGTTGTGCTTCGGTGGCGAGTCGCACCTCGAGCATTGACTCGCGGCGGGTGCAGGTGGATTTGCACAGTCCGGAAGTGATGCCCAAGTCGATATTGCGTTCACCCAAACGCTACAGTTCCGGTATCTCGGCAACGCCATCCGTTGAGAAGGAGTTCCGGTAAGTGTGACAGAGTGTGGGAGTGTGTGTGTGAGTGTTAGCGACACATGAATTCTATGCAAATTTTCTTTGTCCTTGAGTAGCAGTCAACTGTCAGTGTGTTCGGAGCCGCCTCCGCCTGTGCGCCAATTGTCGGGGCAGTCGAGCATGGAGCCAGCGGTGCCAGAGGAAACCATCGAAATAATCGATGAACGCAATCACAACCACAATGTGGAATGCGCTAACGCCTCCAGCTATAGCGAGATAACGGAACCAGTGCATCAAGCAAAGAAGCAACGTCCGGACTTCTTGCCGCTTGGCAGCAGCGCAGATAAAGGCCAGTCAAAGGTTAACCCAGCCACGCTCTATCGGAGCAACAGTTCGCGACAGTTCTACAGACCCAAGCCTGCCATAGCCAACGGACGGGACGATTCCGTGTTCTACATACGCTCCTTAGAGCGAGGAGCCAGCTCCATCAGTGGCGACGATCACATGTACGACTCCCTCAAAGTGATCAACGAACGTCGCTCCACACTGCTCAAGGCGGACTCTCAAAGTTCTTTGGGCTCGGCGGAACGTAAGCTGAGCAGTTTCTCACTCAAAATGCCCGACATAACGGAGCGGGAAAACTCCATAGACATAGAGGACCCACCACGAGCGGATGGTCTATCAAAGGGGGGTGGAAATAAAGATGGAAAAGTGGAAGAGCAAGTGGAAGGGAAACAGGAAGGCAAAGCGGAAGAGCAAGTGATACGCCCAACAGTTAAAGAAGCAGTTTAATACTCTGTAGATAACAAAGGTGTATGGAATATGTGCAAGGTGCGTTTGTAGACAAAAAAGGACTTACTTCTAACACTATAGACAACTAAACAGAAACTCAACTTCCACAATTTCCTCTGTGAATTTCCCACTGACATCTGAAATGACTCTTCTTTAAAATATATAGTCTTTCCTTTCTATTGCACAAGCTGAGAAGTCACAGTCCTGTTTAGTTCTGCTAGTCACGCACCTTGTACTAATTAAAGCCAACGACAGTTACTTTAACAAAGTTAGAAACTATTCGAAAACAGTAAAACATAAAAACTTGCAGAATTTGTACACCGAATTTGAATTTAGGTTTACAAAAAATTATTAAATATATAGCAAACTTGTATACCGTCTATATACGATCACGATCTAAAAATCTATTTGCTTCTTCAAGACGTTAACTGTGTTGCCCTAGGCATTAATTGATGTATTGCAAATGAATTAAACAAATCAGCAACTATTTTATATAAACTATATATTTATGTGTTTCAAAATGTAGTCTTCCTAAAGGTTAAATTGTTTAATTGTTGTTAAATAAACTACGCAAAAACTACAATAGCAAAGAAAGATGAATTATATAAAACGAGCTTTTAAACATTAAGCGCTCTACCAATTTCCAAATTTCCTATTTCCGACTTTCTCCAAAATGTACATAATAATACTGTGTAATTAACAAGTTAATACAATCAGCTTACAAGCGAAGACTGATGTTCTAGTTATGATGAATTGTGTGCGCAATAAAACGAGTTCTAAATCATTATATATACAAACATACATATATGTAATCAATTAAGTAATTATGTGTCAATTTTGTTCAATTAAATGAGAAGCAATACGAAACTGAATAATAATAATATTGATTATTATGTTCAAAGCAACAACTCTATACTTAACTAATCTTTGTTTTCCGACAAATAAATGATAAGTTCACAGCAAGTAAATAATTGATAATCATATTAAGAATTATACACATAAAAATATGTATTTTATATCTGAGTGTTAATCCATGTTTCTTATAAATGTGTTGAACAAAAACAAATAAACCTATTTAACAAATTTTAGTGCAATCAGGTATTGCCACTAAAAACATAAACCACATGAGGAATTTGTACTTATGATGATAAAAATCAGATAAACCCAACAAATGTTATATGTACTCATTATTGATGTGCAAAGAGTTTTATATTACTGTTTATTGCATGTGAAATCCATATCCATTAGCAATGCAAACAATATTTATATTAATAAAAGGAATTATATGTGTGTTAAACTTCTGTGTGTATTTTTCAAAGCTCGACTTACCTAACAGGGTATTTAACATTGCCAAATTAGTGTTCTGTAAGCTCAGCGGTGCCCAAAAGCTTCCAAAGGCAGATCACTCACCAATACACACAAGCATTTAAAGAGAGCTTTTTTCCTATGCACTACAAATATTCGTTCTGCAGAGACATGTGCATTTTTTTTTACCAGCAGATCACAATTAAGACCAATTTCAACAATTTCAACTGGCAGACAAGACAACAGCATTACATTCCGAATTATTTTACAACAAATTGTCAAATTTGTTTGTTTAAATTCCACACACACAAGCACTGCTCCTGTTAAGCTTAAAATGCGTTCGCGCGAGCAGCTCATACTAAAACCAGCAGACTGCACAGTGAGCTTCGTTCAGTGAGCACACATGCCGACGGCGTGTGGAGCAGTTTCGTTCAGCGCGGAGCAATAATGTTAGCTAACAGCGCGCTGTTAAACGCAATGTTTTTCTTTTTGCATCACTAAGTTTGTTGTTTCTCCGCAAATACACACACTTTGTGCGTACTTTTAGTTAATAACTAACGATCTTCGACCAGGCTTGCCAAAGTTTGGAATATAACCCACAGAACAAGCTTCCCCCTCCGTAACACATAAACAAACGAAACAAAATGGTAATTGGGTAAGTTTTGAAGAAATTTAGCAAGCAACAATTACGTAACCAATAAACTTTTTTGCACATTGGAAACAGATTATTGGTACGCGGCGGTCTGGTCGCTGGCACAGTATACTACACCCGCAAAGTGGGCATCTGGGGCTCTGCGGAGGAGACGGACAAACTGTACAACAATGTGAAGGCAGAGCTCTGCCCGTATGTGCAGCAGGCACAAAAGAAACTTCCATTTGAGCTGCCCAAGATGCCCAACACGGGAGAGATGCGCTTCCTGGCCAAACACTATTACAATGAGGGCGTCAAGAACTCATTCCGATTCATTCACATGCTGCCTTGTTATGCGGGACGAGGTCTGAAGAAAGTGAAAGACACATTCGAAGATTTCGCCAAATCGCCAGCGATCGAAGGGGGCGTGGAAAAGGCGGCGGCAGTGGCGACGAAGTAGACAAATCTTGGACAGATTTCAATCGAAGGCTGTTTTCATGTTAGTTAGAATTACTATGTTTATGTATCACTCCCCCCTCCCTGTTAAGCCGGCAATTTCGTGGATTGTACGAGGGCTGGCGAATGCAGTAAAAACTACTTCAATTTACCTCGGAAATGATTTCAAAGCTAGCAATAAACTAAAATTATATCTTAAGCGTGAGAGCCGCCTTGCAAAACTTATTCAGCATCATTTAATTGGAAGTTACAGATACGATTACAGATACCATTTCCTTAGATCAGTTTAGCTGGGGAATAGTTGATATTTATTTAAATGATATTGTATTTTTGTGTTATTCTAAATAGAAGTCAGACAAAACATGTCACAACCTTTTATTTATAGCACTCATGAAATACATTTGGCTTAAGCCGCATATTTGGCCAAGATGAACAAGAGAAAAATTCACACTGTCATGACGCTGATAAAATGTAGTAGTTAAAGCCGCTGTGGATTGGATGAACTTCCCTGAGATTATGGTAAAGTTGACTCATTGGAGAGAAGACACACAAACTTATTACTTAGTTTAACTCTAGTAACATAAATTACCATAGGAAAGACTAACATATACCCCTGAAACGTTGCAGATTTTCATGCAGTAGAACAACGCAGCTCTGTAAAAATCACTCTTTGTTTAAGCCTAAAAAAATTATAAGAGATGACACATTTCTATTTATTTTAAAACAATAAGATGTGCATGTATTTACAACTGAAAGAAAATGAGAGTCTAGACAAATCCCAATTTGTTTTGGCATTAAAAAAGTATAAAAGATGACAAATTTTTTTAGTAATCATATTTGGGGAGATTTTAATTCATTTAAAAATACAAAGTGCTGAATGGTACTCTCAAAAAAATAAGTGTCACTTAGATATGACAAGCCTAGTTGTGTTTATAAAAATCAGCAAATTAGATAAAGATATCAAAATAACAGAAATGGGTAAACCCAGCATTTGACTCATAGACAAATTAAATAGATAGTTCATAAATGATTTCTTAAGAAAAAGTAACCATTAAATACTATCTACTTCAAAGAAGTTGACTAAACTTTTCTACACAAAGAATATTAAATGCAACGTTGCCAAGTTTCATGAATATTTATGAAAAGCGGCAACACGTGAAGTGCGTGCTGCCAAGATCGATAGCGTAACGTTTGTAGTTGTGAGTTGACAAATTGCTGTTAAACAAGATAGAAAAGAGAGGGAGATAATAGTACTTAAAAAAATATTGCGGCAGGCTGCTTGGCACGTCACTCATCTCGCCGGGGACGACGACACGCGACGAGTGAGTCAGTGATGTAGATGTAAAGTTAGAAGAATTTTGCGTTTGCAGATTTGTAACTGAGATTTGGTACAGTGCGAAAATATTACGCATACGCCAGTTAGCCGTACACACACACACTGTGGGCAAAAATATCACCTGTCCGTAAAATAAAGGCAAATAAAACAATGCTGACAAAATAGTGTATGCGAGAGATATAAATATACTCAGACGTCACTGAGAACACTGATAAGAGCCGAGCCGCTAACTGCTGCCTCTTTGGCTGTTGACTGTTGACTCTGGACACAGTCGTATCCCTAATTGTGGCACACTCGAGTGGTAAACCCAAAAATACACACACCCCAGCACACACACACACGGTGACTGTGCGATAAACCAGTTAGGACAATTGCAGTCGGTAGCTGAAATGCTGTAACTGTCATGCTTTTAATTTTAGCCGCAATCAATTGACTTGAAATTTGATTTTTATTATCAATTGAACGTCGGCAATATATGAATTGTATATTTTTAATTTTCAAGTATTTGTCATGTCTATTTATGCGTCTATTTGCCTATTTCACAAAAGGTAAATTCCCCTCATTTGGCTATAAATATTTGCACTTTTAATTAATTAAACTTTGTGTTTTGTTTTGTTTTTATTTAAATTCATTTTTTTGTGTGCCTTTGTTTTGCCGGTTTATTGGCCCAGTTAAGCGGCATACCAAACACAAGTAACTGTCTACCCAAAAAGAAAAAACTTGTCATCTTCTGGCTGTCAGATAAAAATTTACTACACACCCTAGCAAAAAGGGGGCAAGGGTGGGTTGCTGTTGGGGTGGCATGACTCATGCTATGGCAAAGATAAAGATCAAGATCTTGCAGCAGCCCAGTCTCTCTATCTCCCTCTTTCTCTCTGTCGGCAAAAGTACAAAGCTCTCGTTACGCATTGGAATTATATCACGTGTTAAGCGATTTTTCATTAACTTTTTCTGTGTGGTAAATAGTCAATATTTGGCGTAAACAAATATGAAATCACATTTTCGGCGACCCATAAAATCTACAAATAAATAAATGCTTTAACCTTTAAATGGGTGCAAAACACGCATACGCCGTGTTGTGCGCCAGACACAACAAGCAACACCTCGCCACGATCTCGAGGCCGCAAGGAGAGCAAATGTTATATGAGCATACAGCCAGCACACACCTACACACACCTACACACACACAGTCCACCCCACTCTACGGTAGCTGCTAAGCGAATTTCTTTCCGACGTTGCGCATACGCCGCGTCTGACGGCAGAAGAAAGCGTAAGCGACAAAAAAAGAAAAATAAAACAAAGCAATTTGTTTATTTGACACACGCAAGCATTAATTAAAAATGCTTTCTTGTTTAGTTTATCGCCGCTCGAGTTATTTAATTAAAGTACTTGAAATTGATAAGAGCAGAAACAACAAATATAAATATATAAGTCTGCAATTCCCTTAACTTGGCCAACATGCAAATTGACGCAGTTTCAAAGTTCAATAAAATTTACTTTTTCATTTTTGCACCCCATTTCCTAAGCAAATTTGCGTCTTTAGCTTTTCCCTGACACACATATATAAACACTTTTTCTATTCTTAATTATAGGCAAGAAAAACGTGTCTTTAGCTCTAAGCAAATCCACGAGCTTATGTCTGCTGATAAAGTAAAAAAAACTGTTTATAATCTCTAAGTAAACTCGGAGATTTCTGCTACTATTTGGGCTTGGGAATTCTTATCTAATTGACGCGCATTTGATGCTCCTAATTAAAACACAAAGTGCTCAAAACACACTCCAACTCAAAGACAGACGAATTTGTTTATAAATTATTAAAATCATTAACTGCTGTGAATTTGATTTAGCTTTTCAGTAGCTAGCTTTATTCATTTCAAATCATTAGACCAAACGATTTGTTAATGGTTTAAAAGCAAGAGAAAAGAATATTAGATACCCTAGAGGTAGTTTATTGATGTGGGGAAGAGTTGGATTAGCTTAGGAATTTAATAGGGGGTGTGTCATGTCCAATTAAGATACACAAAATACCCTATAGGGTCTAATAACAACAGCTAGAGTGGGCTAAGTGTATAAACTCTATATGTTCCAAACATTCCGTTTTGTTGCCCAGCTCAAACAACCACTTTTCTCCCTTTGTACAGGGTATCAAAGCCACACTCCATTATTCATACAAGGCATGATCTGAGGGCTACTGACAAATCGCTCGGCATCGCAACATTGTATCAATTCATCAATAGGTAATGTTATTAACTCATTTCATTTGTTATTGCCAATTATTGTCACACATTTCTCTGTGTCACGTTCGCAGTTTTTAATTTATTGTTTGTTGTTTTTCTTATTGTTGTTGTTGCTATTGTTTGTTTGCTAAAATTATTGTTGAAGAGTACGACCTTTAAGCATAATCCCGAGCTGAGCTCAACAGTTTGTTCAACCATTCAAAATCACTGGGTATCGATGCATAATCAATGATTTTTGTTCATCATAATTGTAAGCTGATAAGAATTAAATCATTTTTAAAGTTTGCCAGTTTATTGAACTGCCTAACAAACGGGTACGAAACATTAGCTTGTTATATAATTATTTATATGCTGTACTTCATAATTAATTTGCACAAATCATGTGCAGTCTCTCGATCTTTCTGCCTGTTGATCTGTCTCTGACTGCACTTGCTCAAACAGCGATCGAAATGTGTGCTCACTGCGCCAAATACCCAGTACAAACTGAAGCCGACGACAACTGCTTAATTACAAGCTGCCGATGTCGAGCGTACACTGAGAAGAACAGAGGTATGTTGTAGATATATGCTAAAAGATACACTCAAAATGGTTCACAGCTGTTTCTCTTTGACATGCATTTTGATTAGTAATTTTAATAGATTTTCAAGAAGTTTGGTTAATTTCTAAGTGTTTTCTCTCAGTGCATGAGCAATAAACACCTGCGTACATATACTCAACCGCAACCGCAACCACACCCACACAAACACAGGGGACTACTACACCCTTCCACCCCCATCCCTCCTACACTCCCTCCTTCCCCAACATGTGTCACATATGTTAATGTCAAATCAAGAAATGTTGCATCAATTTACACATTCATAATTCTTAATGTGCATTTATTTAATTTATTAATATTTATTCTATTTATTTGTCAAGTTTCTTTTTGTTTATCTCGTTTTTGTTGTTGTTGTTGTAATTGTTGATGTTTTTTAAAACGCATTCCCGTGTCTTTGGATTCCGGTTCCAGCTACTAGGTTGCGCTTCCGATAAGTTGTACATATAGTTTATTTTCCACTTTTTATATGCCATTTGAGAGTATACCCTGTGCACAGCAACGTGGACAAACGGGTAAAGTCCGCTACATGTTTAGATATATGAAATATTCTACAAACATATTCTAATAACTAATATACTCTACATTCGCATACCCTGTAGCGCGTTTGAGCAGCATTTCAATGACATTTATGAGACAGTTCAATTGTATTTATAGTTTCCAAGATCTATTTTCCATAGGAAATGTCATATTATTACTGATTAGATGATTTACCCAGTGTTTTCCCATAAATCATGCGATAAATAGAGCTCTTGCCATTTATAGCTTCGTTTGTGGTCTGATAAGTCGGTGTGTGTAAATAGTCTTACTAAAAGTGCTCTGAAAAAAGCATTACATCTGCCTAAAGGGTATCTGTAAGTCGTTGTTAGTACCCGTTCGTTACAGCTACTGATGCTGTGGCCAGTTATAAAGTGAGCCGATCTCCAGCGACCCTGCGCTGTCGCTGTTCAGCTGCTAAGACCGACGCACTGAAATACTGAAATACTGGAACACTTAAGCAACACCTTCAAAAAGACGACAAGACGCGACCTGCCGACTCAAGCCGAAACAAGCCGAGGCGTGTGTTGCTGTTGTTACCTGTCTTATCAGCAAAACGCGAACGAAACTTTTTGGCAACGACTTCGGCGACTGCGACAACTAAATAGTTGGTAACAGTGTTGCTCTGTGTTTTTTGTGTGGTTCAGTGTTCTTGCCGGCAGCAGACGCCGACGCAGCAGCGGCGTCAACTGCGCAGTCGAGGTGTAGATAGAGCTACAGGTATTTCTGCGAGGCGCAAACGCGACGCGAGCTCAAAGCGGCAACGACAACGAGCAGCAACAGATCCACAAGCAGAAACACGTCCACGTCCTCGTTTTCACAAAAGTTTATTAAACAAATTCAATTATTAATAACTAAATACTAATATGCAAACGACTAAGTGAATGCAAACACTCGAATCGAATTCAAATCAAAATTCAAAACCAAAATACGTTTGTGAATGTGAAGTGAAGCGAGGATAAAATAAAATTTATATACATCTCTGTATATATTCAGTGTAAATCGAGCGTGCGACAGAACAAGTGTGTTAATTAACATGAGCATTAGTTAATAACTAAATGCATTAATTAGGAAGTCAAGTAAACCAGTTAACACAAGTAATTCAACAAAATGCAAACCAAAGTATTATTAACCATAGTCATATGCAGTTTAATGCAGTACCAAATCAGGTAAGTTGATTAAAACTTCTTCGTCTAAATATTAAAATTAAAATTTTGCCATTCATTGACTCGACAATTGCTGGCGGCACAAAGAGTTGCTGATAATGATTATAATTGTTAATTTCTTTGGGAAAAAAGCACAAAGAGAAGGAGCACAAAAAACAGAGACACAATTCCAACTGATAAAACATTTTGTGATATTATTTTTCCACTCTTTGGATACCAAAAAAAACAAAAACAAAAGCAGCTCACAAAATTTTACACTTTGTTAGAGTTTGTAGTTTTTTTGGCTTTTGAATATGCATTTAAGCGAGGGGAAAACGTTAACGTCTTGAATCTTATTAAGTTTGAATTTTTTAACTCAACAGCCAGTTACACAACTGATACAACTGATAAGAAAATTGTGGCAACAAGATGTAACAAACGCATTTCCGTGTACAAATTTGTTTTTTTGATAAACTCTCAGCGACATTTCTTGTTATAAATAAAATATGGCTAGAATATACTTAACTTCATCACTGTATGATAACGAGAGCGCACAAAATTTGTCATCAGCTGTGTTGAAATCGAGAAATCTCGAAGTATTTCATTTAAATTAAGTATACGTCCCGTTGATATATTTCCATAATTCGAAGGCGGACTGTAATTAATTAATTATCACGAGACAGCGCGAGAATTCAGAGTGTAAAATTTAATTATGTGGCATTTAAATGCAATGTCAATAGTTAAATATTTGAAAACAGAAAACCAGAAACGAACGAGTCAATGGAGTTAGTTTATTTATGGATTTCTGGTTAGGGATCAAACCAAGTGCACTAATTGAATTGGTTTGTTTGTTTGCTTTATTTTTCTGTGTAATTACACGAACAATTATAACAACAAAAGCTTAAGTAAATAAAAATTTTAGTTATAAGAAGAATAATAGCGTTAAGTTGACAAATATCTCGCTCTCTCTCTCTCGGTTCAGCTCCAAATGAGCTTGCACAGCTGCACAAAAGGCTAGAAAACCCTCTGAACCACTCTGCTCCCCCCCTTTTTGTGCAAATACTTTTACCGTAACCAAATAACAGTTGCTAATGCAATAAATACGCTCATTAAAACTGAAGTTTCGCTTATCGCCCATTACAAAATCTTATGCACATCTTATGCATTGGCGGCGGATCGTGTCGCTGCTTATTGCCAGCTGCATTTAAATGCTGATTAAGTGCAATCAAACAATAGTCCCTTTTTTAAGCGCCTATTTCTCTTTATTTTGTGCATTGTTCATACGCAGCGTTAGCCGGCTTGCTTTGAAGTGCCAAATATCTATACAAATATCATATGCAGCTTTTCAGTTCTTACAGCTAAATATGATCATACCAAGCTTTTTGTTATGAAGCTACGCTTCCATTAAGCTTCCCATGTTTCCTTTAATTATCAAACCTTTTTTTTTTACCACATTTCTCATACGCACTGTTAACTTGCAGCGCTCTCAATGACACAATTGTGGACGAAAACTGTCCATCCCTGGCCAATGCCGACAGTCTGCAGTACACGGAGCTCATACAGCGCATGACACACGTCTGTCGCTACGATCGCCTGGAGCGACCCATAGAATATGACAATCAGACATCGAAGCGTCTCCCAATTGTAGTCAAGACACGTATCTACGTGTATTTGCTACAAAACCTCAACTCAGATCTGCTGCAGTTCAAAACACACGCCTTGCTGCAGCTCAGTTTTCAGGACAAACGTTTGGCCTACAAGGAATTCGCACCGGAGCGCAGAGAAACGATTTTGGGCCAAAAGCATTTGAGTGAACGCCTTTGGCTGCCGCACATATTCTTTGCCAACGAAAGGGAGTCGAGTATTTTGGGTACCGACGAGAAGGATGTGCTGACCTCGATCTCCAGGGATGGCAATGTCATTATCTCCACACGTTTGCAGGCATCGCTGTACTGCTGGATGAACTTTAAGAAGTTCCCCTTCGATCAGCAGTACTGCTCCACAGTGCTCGAGAGCTGTAAGTTTTAGTCTTAAGAGTCTTTTGAAGTCAAAAGTATTTATTTAAAACTATTTCTAGGGATGTATAATACTTCCGATCTGCTACTGGAGTGGGAGGATCATGCGCCCATATCCTTTGATCCCGATATGCGATTAACTGAGTACAATCTGGAACAGTTTTGGCACAACACAACAGTTGTGCACTCCGATCACATTAATATGCGACACGGCGCCTTTCGTAAGATAATAAAATAATTATTATATTTTTAAACTTTTAATTAACTTTGGTTTTCAATTTTAGAGGGCAACTATAGCTCCTTGAGCTTTACAGTCAGTTTGCAGCGTGAAATTGGCTTTTATCTGTTGGATTACTATCTGCCCTCCATGATGATTGTGGCGATTTCCTGGGTATCCTTTTGGCTGCAAGCAGATGCCTCACCACCGCGCATAATGCTGGGTATGTTTTAATTAATAGAAAACTTAATGTTATAAAATATCCCCAGGGCTTTCAGTTATAAAAACAGTTGAGCAATTCTTGCCAAAGAAGCTATGAAATAATTATTTTTTCTATTTATTTCATAACACTATTTGCTAACAAATATTTATTATAACTCGAATACATTTGGACTAAGCAAATAGAAACCATGCAACAATATTTATTTAGATTGTATTTTGTTAGCTATGAACAAGTGTATGTTTTATTTACCCTAAGAGTACTTTTTACTAATTACCAACTTCTTATACTTCTTTTTAGGCACCAGCACCATGTTGTCTTTCATTACGCTGTCCTCTTCGCAGAGCAAAACTCTGCCCAAAGTGAGCTACATAAAGGTCTCTGAGGTTTGGTTCATTGGCTGCACTTTTTTCATCTTTGGCAGCTTGGTGGAGTTTGCCTTTGTAAACACGATCTGGCGACGCAAGGAGAACATTGAACTCAAGAAAGTCAACAGCAAATATATAATAAAATCCACACTGACGCCACGCCCCTCGCGTAGGCAGTTGGGCGGCAGTTTAAGCAACGATTCGAGAGCACGTTCCTGTTCCAGTCTGGACAACATAGTGTCTAGCACAGAGAGTGTGCGCAATGGCAATGGTACAGTGAACCCTGGCTTCAACAACTATCTCACAGTTCACGTAAGTTTGAATAACTCAAATTTAAAATTATTTTTAGCTAACTTTTAATTTCTTTATTTTAGCCCAATTTGCCGATTATTAGAACCGAGTGTGCGGACAACGTTTCCGTCTGCAGCGAACGCTCGACAAATGATCACGTTGTGGACATTATAGACAAGGACAAAAAGTCTGAGAAGGATCCACCAACATTTACAACCATGACGCCACAGGAAATAGCCATGTGGATCGATAGAAGATCAAGGCTTTTATTTCCGGGCATGTTTTTGGCATTTAATGCGCTTTACTGGACTTTTGTCTACTGTTTTTAGGCCAAAAAGAAACAAACACGTGTGTTTGTTGTCTCTATAAAATTAAGTTGATTGTAATTTGTATTAATTAGTTAATAAGCTGCATCATCTCATAGTCATAGTTGTATAAAATGTCGCGCATGTCTTATAAATACAATCAATCATTTTTATAGTAAATATTAAACTAATTTAAAGTTTATCTAATGGGATATTTTTGAATTAGGATGACCCTTTAGTTACGCTGAAACAATTAGTTAAACTTGGGCTGAGCAGAGCAGCTGCCGCTTAACAGCGCTGAAAAGCTGCAAGCTTACCGTGTGGCTCTGTCTGATATCAACATACGTTTAACAGCGTATGGAAGCTGCAAGCTTACAGTGCTGCGTTAGCTGTTAAAAAGCAGCTGGTATTTTACAGCTCAAAAAACTGTTAGCTTACAGTGCACTGGTGTCTGTTAGCAAGATAACAGCACAGATGGCGCCCTACGCGCGTTAAGTAGTAGTTACGCCCACAATCCACAGATGGCGCTTTCCGTAACTAGAACATAAACGAAGCACACAGTAACTGCAATCAGTTTAATTTGTCAATTATTAGCAACTAATTGCTGCAGAATATAATCACTTTTACTTTTAGTTGGGGCATCTTAATTGTTAACACATCTGGAGCAAGTTAAGACGGCTAATTAATTATATTATACAATAATTGGCTAAAGTTTCCGTCAATTAATTGAATTTTCGTTCTTGTTCTTGACACACACTTCCGCTGCACTCAAATTTCCTGCTCAAGCTTTACAGTGGGGACTCCCCGCTAGCAGCCAGATAAAATGGCGTACCTTTAAGCTGAGTGCATTTGGCACTTTCATTTCCCCTAAATATAATCAAAATATGCAAATGCAATTAGACGGAATATAATATTTACAAAAGCGTGTTAATGCCAAGATTTCCCGACTTTAGCCTTTAAGTATGAATGGAATTTTGTTTGCAATTGCCGTTTTAGCTAAATTAAAGCAAATATTTGCATTGTGCTGTTAGTTAAGCGGCTTAAACATTGACATTTCAATTGAGAATTATCTTTTGCTTAAAATAAAGTTTGATTTTCTTTTCCTGAGACCTTTTTATTGCACATTTCGCACACTGAACTGCAAATTGAAACCTAATTTATTGAATTTCCACGCTCAACGATGCAACAGTTGGGCATTGATTTGTATCGGGCAAAATTGCATCACTTTATCAGTTTAACATTACAATCAAATTACGTACACGCAGAGTACGCACACAGGCAGTAAATGAGAGAGGGAGAAAGGGATAGAGTGAAAGAGACAGCCCGTTTTCAAATCGAAATAAACATTCGATTTAGTATGCAAATAGCAGACAAAAATGATTTGTCAATTGCCAACATTTGCAATATGTTGGCCAAATAAATCAAAAATAATTTTCCAAAATCGTTTGTTAAATTTATGTTAATATTGTTATTTTTGGAACTCTATAAACGGCGTTTAAAACAAGATTTGATTGAATTCGCGTTTGATGCGCTTTGGGCAGTATAGTGTATAACCGATTTGGCAGTAAAACTCAAGACAACAGCAAACTGCATGTGTGCGTGGTTGTGTGTGTGTTGTTCACACTTGGCAAATCAAAAGACGTAGCGTCAATCAATGGCCACGTGCCTCAAGTGACTTGTGCACTAAACTTCGTGCGCTGCACAGGAGAACTCGGAAAAACTCAACAGCCTACGCCAAAAGCACACTCTTAACACCTGGCAGACTTGGCTTGCCACACCTGTTTGCCACACTTTTCAGCGTTTGCGTTCGACTAGTGTGTTTTGTTTGCCATTTCAGCTGTATTCTGGCTTTGAATTGTTTGCCAAAATTTCCAATTTCCTTCATTGATACTGTATATAGACTGTAGCGAAGAGGGGCGTGGCTGGAGGGGAAATGGGGACTTTTATTTACACTTGTCAAGCTATTTTATTATTTGCACATTCTGCTGACCAGTCAGTCGGTCCATGAGTTTGCCATTGATACCTTTGTGCACAGTGTCACACAATATTTGAGTGCAGTGTCACAAAATGCAGGCAGCTCTAAATGTTGTTTGAACAAGGCGAACATTTCTATCTATCTATCTAAATGTATGTGTATCTTTGCAGCTGCATCTGAAATAGTTGTGCTGTCATTGTTTAAATATGTGCGCTTTGTTTATGTTCAACTATTTGCTGCTTGTGTGGACATTTCTGTCTCTCTACCTCTACCGTGTGCTTCATTCCTTCTCTATTTTCTTCGAATAATAACTAATAAATTTCTGGGTATTTAAATTCTTGTTAACTACAATCTTAACAATTGTCGAACAGCTGAATGTATTTTACATGCGAACAAATTGAGTGAACAACTTCTCTTCTCTTTTCCCCTCTCTACCTCTCGCCTTCTTCCTCACTCTTTCCCTTCCTCTGCTCATTTAGCATTCTACTTACGTTTTTGCCCTTCTACGTCGCATATTCGATTGCAATTTGTGTTATTAAAAGCTGAAACATGGCCGCATTCTCCATCTCCCCATTTCTCCCTTTCTCCATTTCTCTGCTGCTTTTAATGCGTTAATTTATCACCCGAAGAGCTCAAAGGGAAACAAAAGTCTGTGTATGTGTAGTGCAGTGTAACTTTTCCTGTCTAAATTATATAGTATATATATGTATATAGTATAGAGTATGTGAGTCACGTTTGTGCAGCATCCTCAGCACATGTTAAGCTCTAGATTTATTGCAAACACTTAAGTTGCCCTTGATGAATCCAATTTTTATATTTGTTTTAAGACTCAACTTGAGTCGTTTCTATTGAATGTGGAGTACACACGCAGCGTGGGTTAAAGGTTGCACAGGTATCATAATAACTATATATATAATACTTTATTTGTGACTCTTTTTTTAGCACAGCTTTTTTAAGAACTTAACCGAACTCAGCGTTATTAAATTATGTTTACCTGATTAATTACGACAATTTGAATGGCAAAATGTTTGAAATTCTGTTTTCGACAACACAAAGGGGCTAAAATAATAAATAAACTGAGTGGATTCATAACAAACCCATTGAGTGCAGACTTTAACTCAATTAGGGACATTTACAATAGCTAATTGTCGGTGTCCCTCGCTATCTGTGTGTGTGTGTTCGTGTGCTTTTGTCTCTCTCTAATCACTTTAAATTATGCGCACAAAGCTTGAGTGTGCTCGACAGCCGCGAAAAACGCACAATACAACTGAAACTTGTAATCATTTTTAATTAATATGTAATTGGGGATTAGCAATTAATTTAAAATTGCTAGTTCTTCCTATAACTTTCCTACATAAAGCTTACTTTTTTCCCATCGAAATAGTTAAAGACTTGAAGCTACATAGTTCACTCACATCATAGTCAGTTTAAGGCTTCAAGTCGAACGCTTTCAATTCGAAAATTCAATTGAATTGTTGCAAAGTGTCCAACAAAATATATTTCGTTGGCCTCAAGCAAAATTTGAATTGTCAAAAATGTAACGAGGTTTTTGCAACTATCAAGCGGGTGCCCCTTCCCCTCTTCCCCTCTTATTCCCTGTTTGTCTCCTCTTCTCTGCTCTCGTTGGCCGTTGGCTCGTTTCGCTGACATAAACTGCATTGAAATGTCATAAAAATTGAAACACGTTTCTCCTCATACACCGCACTATACCGCTCTCTCTTTCACTCTCTTTCCCTCTCTCTCCTCTTGGTCGTTCTTGCTGCTGCTCCTGGCTGACTTTGAATGGCAGTTGGCTTCTGTCGCTGCAGTGTCGCATCGTGTTCTTGTTGTTGTTGTTGTCGGTTTTGGGCTGCTGCTTTGCATACAAATAACGGTAATCTTTAGCTGTTTGGCCCTAGTCTGGCTCTGGCTCCGGTTCTGGCCAGGTTCTCTCTTCAGCTCTGTTCCCTTCATTGTGTTGACCCATTTCGCTGATGTTGCGCTTTTGCACTTTACACGTGGCGTGCCCATAACCCCGCCCATATGTGGTGGGCGTGGGCGTCTGAATCGGTGGCTATTATGAAAATTTATTGTTTTACGTGCAAATAATTTTGTGCGGGCATTTTTGAAGAATGTTTGTAGGCTGCAAAACGCGTTTTTAGCTTTAAACTAAAATTTCATTTCGATTAAATTTAGTTTTGTCTGCTTGGATTTACTTTGGCCTAGGGCTTAGGGTTGCCTCGGGGTTCGGGAGCCACATAAATTATCTATAAAATATTTGCACAATTATTTACAATTAATTATGCAAACATCAGCTGCGGAGACAGATTCAGGCAACAACAAGAAAGGTCATTAACTGCAGGTAATTCTCAACTTGGCAGCACACCCAAGGCAGCAAACACACACACACACACGCACACACACACACACACACACGCACGCACTCCCACTCGATTGTGGGCGTGTCGTACACCCGAATAACAAGCACAATCGATTTGCATTTAATTGCATCTGCGGCTACACAAATTTGAGGCTCACAAATTCTGTAATCGAAATTATTGTTCACATTGCTGTAATGTTTACACATTTGTTTTGTTTGCTGGTTTAATTTGCTCCAAAGTTTGTTCTCAGCATGATTGTGCATGCGTCTGCCTGAGTGCGCCTGTGTGTGCGTGTTCAGCACTCAAATTCTAAATCGAAGCTGTGTGTATTTTATGTGCACACTCATATGATTTGGGTGTCAAGTGCTTTGCACATCGGCAATTGCCACACCTTTTGTTTATTATGTAATTACCAGCAACTAGGCGTATGCTTAATATTTGCATCTGAATCCCATCGTTTGTTCGATTGTACAGTTTATTGCAAACATATTTGCCCAGGATTATAATTTCGACATATTTAGCTCAAATCTAGCTAAGAAATTTACACTTTAATAAACATAATAATTAACAGCTGTTATTCTATGAAATTTATTACATTTATGGTCTACTAAAAGGACTTAACGAAGATTTAAAGCTGATTACAAGAAGAACGACTATAGTTCAAAGCTATAGTTTAAGTTGTAATAGAAGTTATGTTAATTATACGTTATTTTAGTTAATTTAAACCAAAAGAAAAATATTCCTTTAAGAATCTTTGTTTAGCTCCTTGAGAGTGGCTTTAAACAGTCTCAAATTTCAAGCATTTTATGATTGGCATTCTATAAAAAAAAACCAATATGCAAACCTTTTTAAACCTATTTTAAAATCATTTAAAGCTCAATTTTAAAGTCAGCTTAAGCCGAGTCTAATTTTAGCTTAGTCGTTTGGCTACATGTTTTTCAACTAATTTCAGATTTACTTGTGGGCTTAAGCTGCCTTTAAGCCAGACACAAAAAAAGAAGCAAATCCATGTGTGCTCAGAGAGCAGGGTTGCCACCTTTTTCTCTGCAGCAGGTAGTTCAAATGTTGCCTTTGCCGCAATCTGGCAGCTCGTTAGAACAGAGGCGGCGGCAACCTGATTGAGAGGGGGCAGTGAAGGGGGGAGGGGTCGTGGTAAGAGCTGTGAGGTAGTAACGTTAGATGACTGCAATAAGCTGCGTATCAATTTCCATTTTATGCCAACAAGGACAACAAGGACTACGACAACATCAAGGACAACAACAAGTTGCTTGTTATGCATTCGTTTGTCGTCACTTTTTATGCGACTTTCTCCTGCTGACAACGTCGTTATCTATTCCAGTTTGTCAATTAAAAACATAATCCCCAATCAGAAGCCAATAAGACCACGAGACTGCTTTGATTTCCCCTCCACTCTGCACTCCTCTCTCTTTCTATAGCTAATCCCGCACAACTTGCACACCATCAAAGTTCTGACAGCTGACTGAGTGGCTGGGCGTGGCAGGAGGGGGGCGAGTTCATGGGGGCAAACAGCAGAGACATTGTCATGGTAAAAGTAAATATTATTTTTTTGCCTTTTTTTTGGGACTTGCCGTTCAATGATTTTTGTTACAACGAACTGCCAATTCAAAGTGTATAAATGTGTGTGTGTGTGTGTGCTTGTGTGTGTTTGGGGTTTCTGGCTGTGTGTGTGACTGTTCTACAGACTTTGCTTGTGGCAGATAATTGCTGCGATTTCCATGACTTTGCCTCTGCTTTTGTCGTCTTTGATTTTTTCGTTTTTTTGGCTGGAGTGGGAATTGTTGGGTGGGCGTGGCAGCGAGTTTTGATTGAATTTTTGTCTGGATTAAAATAATACGAAAATTGCGCTCGGTCTTGTAAAACTCTGAATTAGCGCGCTTTTGGGTATTGAAATCGCTTTAAGCGATTTGCCAGCAATCAACTCAAGTGTTTAATGATCTGAAACAGTTAAGAGCCGCAACTGAATGCGCCAAAAACGAGGGACTCATAAAAGGCTTAGAATTGAGCAATAATTTCCCCTTTTTATATGCTCTCCTCCTTTTGTTGTTTGCTTTTTTAACAGTTCATTTCGATAAGTGCGTGCTAAAAAGCCCTTTGAGCATTATAACCAAAGCTATGTTCATTGAAATTATATTATATTGAAATTATACATAAATGTAGGTGTGATGACATAGAAAGAGGTAGAGACTAGGTAGGAGGAGTTACTACATACACTATCAAACCTTTTATACTATAAATAAATTAAGCAAACTTACCAGACTTCCATCCACGTTGTTTTTAGAGTTATTATTAATAATTATCCTTCATAGCATCGGACTGCAAATTTAAATGGTAATATAAAAAATGTTAAAAAGCCATAAAAAATAAATCTAAAAGCAAATTTAGCTATATAATATTTCTATCACTGACAGCTTTGATTTTCCTGATTTATTAGCATAAATTTTGTTATTTTTTTTGCGTTTGTATCTCAATATAATTTTGCTTTGATTCTATGCGGAGCAGCGTTTACAATTTGCATACCATCAATGCAATTTAATAGTAAACACTTTTCAATTACACTTTGGTCAGATGCGGAAGATAAAAAAGGGGAGAAGAGAGATAGAGAGAGAGAGAGAGAGAGGGGGAGACGAAGCGCGATGGAGACAGACATGTGTGTATTGATTGTTTAATATTGGAATACATTAAAGTTGGAAATTGTTGTTTGCTTTCAATTTGCGCTCAAGCTAATTTATGTAGTTGAGATTAGATAAATATAAATTATGAATAAAATATAGAATGAAATGAATTTCTACTGGAGACACACTGATCAACGTACAGAAGCCATAATAAGAGTTATAGTTGTTGCCTGAAGTTATTATTATTAGAACTGAAAGTTATGCTTATATATCCTTGAACTTGCTGGTCAACTCTTGGTCACTACTTCAACACCATTAGAGTTAACCGCACATTTGCAATGTTTTCTCATTCGAAATGCGCTCTGGAATGGGGAAAACACTCTGGAAAACACAAAGGTTTTTCTGTGGGTAAGCTCTGGGGGAGAATGGCTTGTGCCGCGTCTGTGGTTGGTTTATGGACCCAAGAACTCATTACTCAACCGTGTCCTTTGCATTTAAACCGAACACTTTGTCGGATTTGCAAGTTTCTGTTTTCTGTACTCTGTTTTTCTATTTTCTGTTTTTAGTTGCACATTAATAATTTGCTTTGTGTGATTGCAGTGGCAAAAGTTTAGATGTCTTCAACTCGCACTAATTGCGTTTATCACTGGGGCTTTTACACCTTTGCACCTTTTACACCTTTTACACTACCCAGCAAAACTGTGGCGCAAACCAGCTGACTAAACAGTTGCAGAAATGCAAAACAATGCATAAAATAATCTGATTTGTCACAGTGAAAAGTTAAAAGCTTTCAAACTGTTTCGTTTTCTGCACATTAAATGCCATTAAAATTATTTTCATAGCACGGCAAAAAACAACACATTCCAAACTTAAGTATTAGACGGTGGTTAAGCGGAGTGGAGAGAAGCTGAGGGGACAACACAGTGCTTAAAAGTTGAGTGGTACGCCAACATTTATGGAAAAGTCACAAGAATTAAGACTAAATAATGTTTAAGAGTTTAAGGCAAACTAACTATAAATTGGCCATTACTTTAATCCCTTCTGTACACAAATTTGGAAATACCCAATTTTTTTCTGAAGCCAATTTGGAGAGGGTTCTGGCTATGGTAGAAAAAATTCTGAAGATTTGTTGGGCCAATAAATTTGTCTGCATGTCTAATTTGCGCATGTTGCACACACAATTCATGCGGCATCAACATAAATTATTCTTATCTACTTCATCATCGGGAGAGAGTGCAGTTTACCTTGTCGAACGGAGGGACAGCTGGAGTGAGTGAAGGGGTTACGGAGGGGGGTATTGAGGGAGCTACGAAGGTTCAGCTGTGGTCAAATTGTAACCGCAAGTGTAGAGTTGGACATGGCAGAGAGTTCGATGCCATTTAAAGTAGGGGAACAGTGAGTGCTGTGTGTATGCTGACCAATGTGCCCATTGTCGAAGCACAGACACATTTATCTGAAACAGCGGACAGCCGTTCTCCCTCTCCCTCTCTCTGCGTCACTCTTCCTCTGCTTTTCTCTGGCAGCTAGTACGCAAAGCGACCATAAATTAAATCAACACACACTTTCAAAGGAAGGTTGAGGAAGTTGCAGCAGCTGCATCAGTGTACTGACTGCATCGGCAGCTCTCTAAAGTGACTCCACACACACCCGGCACACACTCAGTCTAAGTTTCCTATGCAGAAATTTTGTGAATGAAATTTAACCGACTTGCTGCCTTACAAATCCTATTTGCTATTTTGGGCTGATTTTGGCATTGTCTTTGGCATTCAATTCAGTTCAATTAAAGGCTGCAACCGAATACCTCAACCACTTTCGTATTACTTCCATTGTTTCGTCAGTTAAGCCTGAAAGAGAATGCTCGGCAATAAACCAAATCTACACTAGTTAGCACACTTCTATAAAATAGTTTATATAGAAACATATATTTAATTTAATTTGTTCCTTTATTTTTCTTACATCTTGTGAACTCTTAGAGCCCTCTGCATGCATGTAAAGTATTTTTTATAGCATAATAAAATGAGAATTGCTGTTGTCCGGTGTTAAATAAAACTACAGCTATCAATTGCAGTAATTCTGCTAATTGCTATACAGTCAGGATTTGAAAGTCGCTCAGCTTAAGCTTAGAGAGAGACAGGTATACTTTGTGTGTGTCAAAGGGAGAACGAGAAAGTGGAGGGGGACGGGGAAGAGCAGACAATTCCCAAGCAATAAAACTAAAACTTTAACGCACTATGGCTCCATGTCCATTATTAATATGTTTTTACTTAAGCATCCATTTGAATCCTCATCTCTCCCCTCTCTCCTCCCTTCCCACACCCCCCGCCGACCACGTCCTGTATAAACCTCAGAGCCCAACTCTTTTGGGTGTAAAAACTTTGGCACTTTGCATGACCAACTCAAACGATTTGCTCGGTTAGCCGTAAAACCAACAACAAACCCTTAAAAGATACACAAATGCTTTCAAAGACCTCAAAACGGAGACAGAGAGAAAAAACCAAAAGTGTTGGGGGGGAAAAGGCTTTATAAAAACATGGCTAAAACCGGGCCTAAAGGTTATTGTTGTTATGGTGTTTGTTGTGCTTGTAAGCCCACACAAATCCCCGACACCGCCCTGATCCGCCCACAAAACATAATCCATGTGCAAACTTTAAGGACACTTTTTAAGGATCCCTCGCATTGAGATGGCCTATTTAAATATTTCATTTAACTCGAAATCTTTGAGCATCTGTTGGCCATAAACTAAGCATAACACAACTTGTTGTTTTCAATTTCAAGACACGCAAAAACATATTTTTCCCAACTCATATTATTTCGTAGATTTATAATTTATCTAAGCTAAATAAACAGACAAAAAGTGGCCATTAAATACCCTGTAGAAACAAGAACTGTCTATAGAATGTGAAAGTGTTTTTTAGTAGACTAAACTCTTGGTTTAAATAAGCTGTTATACCCTCTGTTTGTTTATAGGATGTCTACAATACTCTATAATTTAACTGACAGGATGTTTTGAACACTTCCTGTTGTTTTCGTTTTAGAAAACTGGTAAACATTTAGCAGTAAAGTAATTAGAATATGGGAACTTGATTTGAATTTATAATAAATTTAGTTATTTATTTAATTGAAGCTTTAATCGTGATTTATTAGCTGCTTAAATACATTAAAGCTGCTTTGAACAGTTTTAAATTGCCTGAAATGTGGTAAAACCTACCAATACATGGACTTGGCTGAATTATTTCTGCATTGACTCAAGAATAAATTGTACTAAATATTTGAAAAACAACTTGCTGCTTCGCTACAGGGTCTAGTACCTAAATAAAAGGCATTCTTATGTGCATTTCTAGCATTGTTGCTGACAAAGCAAAAGTTTATACGAGAACACACAACTGCACACACACACACACACACTACAACACACACTCGCTTTGAGGACAATACAGAGCTGCATTTCTGCTGACTATTGTTGGTCAAAAACAACATAGAAATTCATAAGAATTTCAGATTTAATTCATATTAAATGGCAGGAAATGCCAAGAAAATGTTTAAATAATTGCAGAATGTCGAATTTGGAATGTGCTTCAATTACATGCCACACAATTGTGGCATCAAGTGTTGCCACGTTGTGCATTTTAAAGCCAGAGAAAGAGTGGTAGTAGGAGAGGGAGAGAGACAGAGATGGATGGTTGCTGAGCGAGACGGACAGTGAGTTCACGATGATAAATTGTCACTTGAAACGACTGCGAATTGAAAGCGCAAATATTAACATTCAAGACAAGCACACACACATACACACACGCACACTTGTGGCTGTACTCCTGTACTCCTACTCCTCCAACTCCACCCACTCCCCCATCAACAGGTCATGTCCACGCACACTTCATCAGCTGGCGACGAGTTGACAGAAACGACAGAGAGACAGAGAGAGTGTGAGATAGAGACAGACAGACGGACGGACGGAGACGACACCAGAAACTCGTCTGCACAGTAGAGCAAACAATGACTCGACTTTCCTTAGACACACGTATGCATAGCTTTTGACTAAACTAAATTAAACTTAACTTAAACCAAACTAAACATAACTAAATTTAGCTAAACTCAGCTATTGTGTACGCCGTAAACAGCCGAAACTTTAATTAAATTTAGGCCAAGCCCAGGTGTCATTTAGACAGTCAAAAATGCTGTTTACCTGTTTAAAACGGGCGGCTAAAGAGGGTGTTCTAATTATGTGGGGGTTTAGGTAACGAGCGAAAGTTGAGTCTAAGTTTTAAAAAACAGATTTACTTGCCTTATGTTTAATAATTTGTCTTTTTAACAATTAGTAGCATTCTAATTCTTTCTATTAAGTTTCAAAAGTCTTCTCCTTTGACGCTTACAGCGTATCTGCTAGCCTGCTACGCCCCACAGCTACAATCTTCTTGAAGTTCCGCTTGATTCCCAAACTAAAATACACAGCAAATCCCTATTAAGTTCAAGCAAGAAAGTCTTAAATATTAATAATGTTAAATACACACACAAGCCACACATACCACCCTACTTCCCCCATACGCTACCCACTCTATCGCACACCTACACACACACACTGACTGTCTCGCACAACACATAATTGTTTTGAAAGCCTCATTAAATGCCAGAACTTAAGCCCAAGTGTGGCAATGTGTGTGTGTTTCTGCGTGTGTGTGGCATGAATCCTCTAACGAAACACACCCACACACATACTTACACACACACGCAGCAGGGGAGATTATAATGATTATTAACTTGGAATGGCAGAGATTGCCAACATTTTTGGTTTTGGCTGTTTAAAGCCACATAAAATGATTGCAAATTTGGCTTCTGTTTGGAATTATCTGGGCAGGTTCTATAATTGCAGAGTTGCTTCCGCACCCTGCCCCTGCTAGCAACTCTTGTGTGCCACACCCCCTTTTTACTGGGCTTTAGTCAAGGCCAATCATTTGGGCGTTTCGTTGTCATTATGTCAATCTGTGCAATCCAAAAATCTTTGTCTTTTGCGTGTGAAACGTGTCGTGTCGTGTCGTATGCTGCCCACTCCTGTTCTCTCCTGTTCTGCTTTGTTCTGTCCCATGCCTCATGTGGCATGGGGCAAGCAGTGTGTGTCTATGTATATACATGTGTGTGCCTGGAATGATAATGAGTGTGTCGTTATCTTTTCTATTTTGTGCCGCTCTCTCTCGTCTGTTTTTGGTAGTTCATTTAGCTGTCGTTAAACACACGTTCAAACTTAATTAGTATTGGCCCGCATATGGCCAAATGTGGGCGTCACTCGCCTAGAAGGCTCTGAATTGCACGTATTGTGTGCTGTATTCTTAATTCTGTGTCAAGAAGCTGCCCTGCTCCAATAATTGCCCATCCAAAAATTACTTTCTCGCTTTCTCTCTCTGCTGCTTCCAAATTAAATTTCAATTTGCAACAATTGAATTAAACATTTCAATTAAAACTATTTACTTTCACACTTGTCATGCGACACAATTATTTGTAAAGTTTTTACACATTTTAATTAAATTAATTTGAGGCCAAAGCACTCAGCAAATTTATTGTCTAGAATTAAATATCAACATTTGTGCAAATGAAATGATTTTCTTTTTTAACTGTTCATTATGCATTATTCATTTTAATTGTTGAAGTGAAAGTGGCGGTTTTTTTTTTGGCATTCGTTTTTTAATGACTATAAATGCTTTTATGACATTTAGAAAGCCACTTACGAGCCACTAGGTAAATAGCTAAGAAATTTGTTGGCATAAAATAAAAAGTCTTTAGAAAAATATTAAAATTATTTTAATATAATAAAAATATTATATAAAATAATATAAATAATTTTGTAGTGCATTTCATATTCGAATTCAACTTTTTAGCAACTTTTTTTATGCAGTAAATAAATTATATTTGTTTAGTTTTCAATGAGTGCTTTTAAATAAAATGTTGTAATTATCTGGTATTATTTTTAATATATTTATAAACCTATTAAGTACTAAAGGCCTAAAAAATAAACAACTAGTTGACTAACAAATTTTTATTTATGTTGTGCTAGCAACACTTGCGTAATCATCGTGAAAGGCAATTTAAATTATCTTAATAAATTCCTAAATCTGTAGCTGATTGTTTAAACTTCACTGCAGGGCCTGCTAGTCCTATTTACATTGCATTAAATGATTTACTTGCATTAAATCAACAAATCGAAATCAAATGCTGTGCAAATAAAACACAAAGCATTTAAAATGCATAAAGCACTCAATTAATAATTGCGAATATTGAAATTGAGATCTTTTTTTCAATCAGCAGCTGTCAACAGCGCGCTATATCTTTCACTCTCTCTCATTTCCTTTTGCACTCTCTATCTAGGTCTCTATCCAAATATATAGCATACTTAGCAGCGCCATAAATAATACAAAAGCTTTAGCCAGCAATCGACGAGTGAGCTAAAGCAAAGAAAACGTTTCAACAACAAGTTGCATGTAGTCTGTTGTTTGCGCTGTGTATCTGTGTGTTGCCTGTTTGTGCTTGTGCTCGTATCTGTTAGATACTTTGTCTTGTTGCAACTTGCCAGTGGCAAGATACATACAGAGAAAAAACCCGTTGCTGCTGCATCCATTGAAGTGGCATGCCACATTATCCATCCATGCAGCATTATGAACCTTCGATAGATGACTACGTCGAGCTTTTGTTGTTGTTCTATTTGTTGCAAGTCTTTTTTGTTGCTCTGCATCTCTATTTCATGCACTCTGCTGCCTTTGCCCCTCTGCTTTCTCTGCCACTTGCCATTTGTTGCCCAGTTATGAGCTTAGAGGTTTTTATTTATTGCTTACTTTTTGGCTTACTAATGAGCAATGATGTGTAAGAAATGTGGAGAGAAGAGAAAGCTGACTATGCTGTGAATTTAAGCCAGCTTTTAAGGTTGAAATACAAAACTTTTGAAAGTAATTGAAAACGTTGAAAGAAACGTGATTAAACAAGGCTTGGGTCATGCAACTTGCTAAGCTTTGTTATAAATTTACTCCTTCTTTACGTCTTAAAAAGCACTAGTAAATTTAATTGAAATTAAACTTAAATTGGACACTTTACTACAATTTTAAGAGCTTGACTTTAAAGCGCTTATGTTAGCCCGGAAAGTAGTTTAAAAATACATAGCACTATATTTATATAGTATGCATATACATAATAATAACTCAGTCCGACAAACGTAAGCCGCACAAATCGCGTGCATTAAATATTTACACTTTAATCCACTCAATGGCAGGGAGCAAAGCCGCCAAAAGCCAGACGATTGCCGCATTCCGTGGCACAACCCAATCGTGTGGCAATAAAAAATAGCAAAATATCTTACAAATCAGACGCAGCGACAGTTGGACGGCCAGACAGACAGGGAGACAGGGAGACAGACAGAGAGATGCTCTGGTATTTCTCCAAAGCAGACAAAGGCGAAAAAGCGGCGCGGATTCAAATACTTGAAATGAATGCTTAAAACGTGCTTACTTCATGCCAGGCGAAAAGGTGCAAAAAGCACAGGTAGCAACACGGGTAGAGTTCAAGACACTTGTCGGTAAAAGGCTTAGGGGCATCATTGAGATACTTGCACTGAATCAGCACTTCATTGAAGTACAGCTCGAAATAATTACAGTTGAGTGAAGGGCGGAAGGAAGTGGGGAAAATGGTGGAAATGGATGTGGGGGGACAGGAAAGTCCAAAAATCAACAAGCGCCACCCAAAAAAAATTATGCTATGCTCAATATTAAAAGCTAAACAGCACGAAAATAGCGCTGAAAATAAAATATGAAGCATTAATATTCACACCCACATGAGCGAGAGAGACAGAGCATGGGCAGAGGCGTAGGGTGGTAGAGGGGGGTTAAGAGCTGTACGCTGAAATGGGCACGAAGCATGCTACATCAGACAGGCACTGACCTTTTGCCATCGCCGCACTTCCTGACGCCTCAAATTATGCCATAAAATGTTGCCCAAGGGATGAATTCATTTACAGCACACACACACACACCACCTAGCGGTTGTGTCTGCAAGCAGCCCTAACAAACAAACACAAACACACACAAACACTCAAACACGCACACAGACATACTCGACTGCCATTAAATCAGCAAAAACAATGAGCTGAGCCCCAAAGCTGTTGTGCGTGTGTGTACGGGTGTGTGTGCTGCTGTTTCCTCCCGGATACGGACACGTCACGAAGTTTACCTGGTGAAATTAATTTCATTTGAATTAAGCACAGGCAATAATGCCAAAATTATTCACAGACACCACCAACACAATCAACAATCCACCACCCTTCCTCCTCCCCCTATCACCCTTTCCACATCCCCTGCTCCAAGCCACCCAACTTCCTAGCCTTATCCTTGCTTATGCCTTTAGGATTCAAGCCAAATTGCTTACCAGCTTCTGTTGCTTTGTCTAACAACGTTTTGGGGCTGCTAATTGAATACATTAAATTCAGTTTCGATTTCGTGTCCAAGTCCTTGCTGCTACTTTTATTTTTAATTGCTTAAATTAATATTCATAATTCAAATCAAAATTCACATTTTCAACCTTTTCTGCTGCCAATGCATTTTGTTTTTGTTTATGGCCCAAAGCCCTAACAGTTAGCTGCTCAGTCGCTTGTACAAAACGCTTTGCTTGCATTTCAAATGACAGCAAATAGGCAGACAAAGACAGCGACAGAGATGGTTAAAGACAGAAAGAGACAGACGAACCCTGGGGATATATAATCTGATGTTTATATGGTATTCCTCTCTTCCCCCTCAGGCTTTTCATGCATAACTAATCACAATGATTTCGCCCCAAACTCAGTCTAAATTGTTTTTCAACAGTTTTCATGATTTATTTATAAATATTTTATGTTTTTTCGCCAGTTCATATTGTAAATTTTATTTACATTAATTAACTGTCACTTTGATGGCAATTAGATTTTAATTATTGCAATGTTTGCTTTAATTTTTAAATAATATAATGGGTTACAAGTATTTAAATACTTTATTTACTTAAAGTGTTAAATAACTTTTGACAGCAAAACCATTTTGATCTGTTTTAAAAACAGATCGATTTGACGATTTGAAGACACTTTGCCAACGCTTTGTGATCCCTTTCTGCCGGGACACTCGTTTGGCTTTGGTTGAGCGCATCTTTGTTATCTGCTGGATATAAAAACGTTTCCACTTGAATATTTTTATATTATTAAAATCGTTGAAAATGCGAAGCTGCTGTGGCATGCCTTAAAGGTGTGGCAGTTTGTGTGGGTGTGTGTGTGTGTGTGTGTGCAAGTGAGTTGTTCCGCTTGCCTTGGCAATCTTATACACATTGCCACACACACCCTGGCACACACACTTGCAGTCGTTTACATGTGCAAGTTTTTCGCCTCAAGTTGATTGCATTTTTCAGAGCGAAGTACGTATAAGAAAACAATCCGTTCTTCGGTAGCTTTTGCATGCATCGCACGTTTGCTTTTGGTTGATTTCTTGCATTTCTCATAACCTCCCACACACACACACACATTGGCACACCTGCTTGCTGGAGTTGAGTCACATGCATCACAGTGCACACATGCATTTATAAACCTCGACATCGCGGGTCAATTTCATGCAACGGCAACGGACTCGAACCTGGACAACAGCACGTATACGCGTTATTCTTCTCACTCACTACCTTTTCCCAGCCCTCTCCATTTCACTCCGTGTGCCACCTTTACAGTTTGTCGTTGCCTAACACTGTGTGTGTGTGTGGGCGTGGCTGGCAGCACGTAATTGATTGTTCAATCTGTTCCAGATCAAACGTTTGACACCACGACGCTGCACACCAAGAAATTGCTATGCGTAGCGTTATCTAAAAATGGCCAAGACACGCCTCACCTCCTCCCACCCACATCCGCCTACTACTCCTCTAACCCCTAACTGTCCCAAGTCGAGTTTAAATGAACTGTGAGCTGTTTTTTGGGCACTCAACTGATTGAACCCAACTGTGCATTGATACAAATGTTCAAATCGAACGCACGAATTCGCTTTAAACATTTTTGGAGACTCTGTAGTTGAGTAGAGCAGAGGGTTGCTAAGGTTTGTTGCAAGAAAACAATATAAACTACTAAATTTTTTAAGTAAAAAGTGTATGTTTTAGAACATAGCCCAAAACTCTTTTATTTCTTAAGGTATTAAATTGTTTTAACTTTAACCATAGGGTCTTTGACAACTGCCAAGCCCTCCTATAGCCTAGTCCACTTTATCTGGCTTGTTGTGGCCTTTAAAGTGTCTCAATCACGTCGATTGTTGGCCTAATGAAGTTCTAGCCTAGGCTAATTTGTATGCCAAGATTGTATCGCTGCTTTTACAGTAATAAATGACAGAATGCTGATTGCCAAGTTACGATATTTAAAAGTCATTCGGTTGTTGCAGCTGTCGCTGATTGCTTTCCAAAATCGCCAGTAAATCACAAGTTTTATGCCAACATTTTGTCGTGTGTTGCAATTTGAAAGAAAACGTTTTTCGCAGCAGCTGCCAAATGTGCAGCGCATAAAAGTTAACTTCAAATGTGTTGTCTTGTGCTCTGTTTTGTTGTCCTGTGTTCTATTTGTTGGCCAAATCACTGTCTCTCTAGCTGGTCAACTGGCTGAGGGCCAGGAATTGAAATTTCTTTTGCATGTCATTTCCAAAATCAAATGACAATCGTTAGCTGTCGATTGCCACATAACTCACTTCAAATGGCTCAAGTGGCGTATACTTAATGTTGATTATAGCACTTTTACATGGCAACATTAAAATCAAGTTTAAGTAAAGATTTGGCATAAAAAGTACATCTATTACTTGGTCACACAGTTAATACTAACACCTTAATAATTAATCTATCCTTTGCTATTTGTGCCCCACGCTAATCAGTGAATCAGTGAACACAGTCAACTTTATGCATATTGATTTGTTGAGTTGCAGTTAGTTGCTTTCCTTTGTAAACAACCATAAAACTCTATATATTAAATCAGTTAGCTTTGTTGCACGCATATCAAGTATACGCACTGTGCCCGTTTTATGTTCTTGAATGCAAAGGAAAGCCATTAAGCTGCCTAAGCTCTGGTCTCAGCTCCTTTATTATCATTATCAACATGACTGAACTTGGCTTTAAGTGCAGTCTGAGTCGCTGAATGGCAAATGTTGACAACGTTTTAAAGGCAGCAACTTTGTTTGCTTGTGGTCGACTGTGGACGGAGTTTAATAGCTAATCCAAAATCGATAGAACATATTGCTGATGCGCCAAATTCTAGTCTACACATAGCAGACATACCCACACACACACACACAGGACTACAGTTGATGACAGCCTCTGGGGAGCTCGAGAGACTTAAGCCTTTCGAATGACTGGCTTGAAAGATATTTGGGTACAAAAACAATGAAAAACTTGGCCATTGATTCAATTACAACTCATAATTCATGAGTGGCCACTGCCGTGCATTCACACACACTCACACTTACACACTTATCTGTGTGTTTATTTCATTTTTTTTTCAGCTTTGTTGCTCTGATTGTCCATTGGGCATTCATTTGAAATCTTTTTCTTTTATATCTTTCTTTACTTTTTTGTTGTGTGTGCTCCCATGTCAAAAATTTGGACAGTTTGTCACTTTAATTGAATTTCCATGCCAAGGCTGCACAAAAAGCCAGCGACTCCACAACAACAACACGAAGAAGAGGAGGAAAAATAGCAGCGACTGTGGATTTATAGTGCAATGCAATGTGTGGAAATTTCACCGCTTTCTAGTTTCCACTTTTCACTTTCCACTTTCTGCTTTCCACTTTCTACTGGGAGCAAACATTTTGCATAAATTTGGCGTAGAACTGCTTAAATCTGCCAGGACATTCCATGACCAGCTGCGCTGCCCGAGACCAAGAATTGCGCTGCCAAATGCAAAACATGCTTCACATGCTGCTCATTTATACACAACGTTTGTGAGAGCACAGTGGTACAAGTGGTTGAATTTGTGGGAAAAAATATATTTCAAATTGAAGTTGAATACACTAGGTCTTTAAGCATAATAACAGGAAACCGAACTAAATATTAAAATAAATTTTACAGCTTTTTAGCAGCCAAGCGCTTTATGCCACTGTGCAACAGCTGCTGTTGCAGCTGAATGTTTTCCCTCTTGCCTCGCCTCCTTTGACCCCTTTGCCTTTCCTAGCTGAGCACACGCCTTGTGTCACCTCAAAAGCCAACGATGCGCAATTCACATTGCGAATGCCGTTGTAAGGCGTAAGCTTTTCTCTAGCCCCCTTTTAACTCCCTCTCCCCCTCCCACTCCTCATCCCATTTTGTTGCTAACATTTCTCTGCTTGGCAGGTAAAAGCGCGTGAGCTGTTTATATGCTTGTTATGTTTGTGGCATGTTTTGAGAGCTATGTGAAGCATCTAACGCCATCTAAGTGGCTGCTTCTGCAAACTGTTTCCATTACCTCAACACCGCAAACACACCTGTACTCCCCCCCACTACTACCTGCACACCTTTCTAGCCCAAGCTATGCAGGTTGCATCTAATTAATCAGTCAACGCTTTGCGGCATTATTCTTTAGCTATTTCAATTTAATTAAATCGCTGGCAATTCACCATTTTTTCTACACTTGAAAGCTTTGAGTGTTTTAATTGAATTTAATTTTAAACACAGCTGAGTAAAGCTTTTAAATGCCAAAAGAATACTCTAAAATCTAGCTTGAAATAGCTCCAAGCTGACATATTTGCCTGTAGTTTAAATATACTAAAAATTTTTTTGACTAAAATATCAGACAATGCTAGAGAAATGCCAAGAAAGAGTCTCAACCTTTGGGGATTTCCCAGTCGAATTGCTTCACTGAGCACAAGATATTGATGATTTCTCGCCGGACACGTTTTATTGACGCGGGAAAAGGGAAATGCTTTTCGAGCAGGAAATAAAAAGCGGACATTGTCAATTGACAATGCTCAGAAGTTCATCGGAAGCCAACAAAACAGAGTTAAAAGAGTTGGAAGAAATCAGAAATTGCTTAATTCTTAAACACAAAGAGAAAAGGCTAAAATAAGCCTTTTATTAGCCAAAATATATAAAGGAAATTTTAGCTGTCACTTGACTTTTGGCGGCTAGAAAAATTGTGGGCTTAGTGGTGGGAAATAAATGTGGAAAAACTCATTATGCTGCAGTCCGAGCTAAGCGCCTGAGATGTGCCACAAATTGTCGGTTAACACCCTGTAAAATATGAGTTGAATGTGAACGAAAGCAAAGCTTAAGAGCAGGGAAAGTAGGGCAAAGGAAAGGTCATAAAAGCTGTCTACAAACTTGGCACAAAATGCATTGCACAAAGGAGGCTAACGGACAGGCAGGAAGACAAAGAGACAGCCAGAAAGACAATTGGACAGACAGTTGGACAGTAGTCATAAACACTTTATGAGAGACCCAACGAGGTGTGAGTTTAGCTGCTCACACACACGCTTGGGAAATCAAACGATGTGGCATCAATCAGACGTGCCCCAAAAAAAAAAAACAGTCAGCAAACAATTGTGACATTGAAATCTAGCCGTCTTGCTCTAACTCTGTCTCTAGCTGCCTCTTTCTATTGCTTGGTGTAAACTGCGGGTAGCAAAAAAAGAAAAGACGTAACTGAAACGAAGCGCAAAGTTGGCCAAAGGCTAAAACCACACACACTCACACACACACATGCTCACATCAATAGACCTCAATCCTCAAACAGTTGTTTGATTTTGGTTACCACAATCTCACACTCGACTCGATTCGATTCGGCTCACGCACGACTCATGCTGTTGGCCATGGCCTAAACGCTGTCTTGTCTTCATTGTCGGCCCAATTTGTGGACCATCATCAAGTGCGAAATTTCCAATTTCCGAAATGTTCAATGGGCCAACAAACCGAACAAACGGGCCAAAACGGCCCGCAGCAACAGCAACTGCCAACTGAACCGACTGAACCACAACAACTGTCATGGATATTTCCCAGATATTTGTGCAAATTTGTTCGACTGCTCAACAGATACAACTATCACAACAAAAGCAACAAAAACAACAGCAACTACTTGTATTGCTTCTGCTGTTCTCCGAGTCTGTTGCCACAATTTGATTGTTGTTGCCTTTTCTGCTCATTGTTATTTACATTTAGCGAGGCATTTTATTATTTGCCAGTGCAGCAATTTGTTACTCCAATTGCGTTTGGACAGGTGGAAAAGGTAAGTTTCGGTGCACACTGTTTGTCAATAGCCACAGGATAGAAACCTGTAGATATAGCAGGGCTAGCGAGGGTTGTTTGAGCAGTTTAAGAACTGACAAAGACAGTTTGTAGCTACTTTTCAAAACATGCTTGCCTCTTGAACTCCCCTCGCAGTTACAGCTAGCACTACCTGGTGGTTCCTTGCAACTGCTTGAATTTCTATGTAGTTTAATTATTTGCTGACTTCCTTTTTTTGGTAGCAGGGTTGCTAATTGTTTTGGCCTTTGGCGTTCAGTTCCTGCACCAGAAGTCAATGCCCTTTGGGCCAATTGTGTGATTATTTGGTAACTGCAACTACATTTTGGCCAGACTTGCATGTTTTGTCAGCTATTTTCTTGAAATTTAGTTGAAGTTTAAGCTCTCAACCTTTGGCCAAATGATGCAAATTGTTTTTACTAATAAAATTTGAAAGATGCCAGAGAAAAATGCGAGTGAAAATGAAATGGAAAGCGAAAAGAAATTAGATTGGAATTCAGCTGTAGCGGCAAAATACTTTAGCTAAATACGTGAGTCTAATTGGATTTTAATGACGTGAATTATATTAAGAAATTCCCCAAATTTCAGTTCTATCAATATCTAAGTCAAATTCAATCAATGCGTTCCTTTGATATTACCGAGCACTTTGTATGTTGATCTGCTTACAATTGACAGTTACTCCCTGTAGTTTTCTACCACCGACAAATAAATCAACTCTCAGTGTACCTGCTCCTGGCCCAATTTCCCATTTGGCCATTTCCTTAACTTCGGCAGCTGCAATAAACTTTTACGCATTCATTATGGGCCACCCGGAAAATGGCATTTTCTTTGTGCTTGTCGCGTTTTTCCTGTTACGCGAAGAGTGGGTGGGGTTTGGGAAGGAAAAGGGGGCGGGGCTTGGCATTAAATGGCCGTCGCGGTCTCGTCACGTAAATCGCTCTTTCGCCTTGCTTGGCTGTTTTCCGGCTGTCGCTTTTCCTCTTCCTCGCTCGTTGCTGGTTAGCGGTTTTTCTTTTCGTTTCATTCATTTTTTTATTTTCTGCCACTTGCGTTGAGAGTTTTCCTTTTCACTTTTTTTCGTTCTTTTTTTGGTGTAGGAAATGTCAATAAAAATAAATGCGATGCAGCGCGTTTATTTTTTTATACAAAGTGAAGCATTCAGTATCCATGACTTTGTTGTTGTAGGTGTGTGTAGAGATTCCCTTTGAGCCACTGTGTGTGGTCATCAAGTGCGCTACGCTTGATGATAATTGTCATCAAGTCAAAGCGCGAATCGCTGATGGAATCGTCATTAAGCTTGCAATTTATTTATCTCACAGTTAATTAAAGCAAATGAACAGGAAACCACTCCAAATATACACGACCCACTGTAAGTACAATCCTTTCGGGTATCGAGGGGCGATCATAAAACATAAACCCAACATAACCATATTCTTGGTATTCCCAGTCCCCTTACCACTCCCCTCCCCAGCTCCATTTCGATAGATTCGTGTTGCGATTCCAATTTCATTCCCTGCTGAGTTTCGCATTTTATTGTTGTTTGATTTTAGCATAAAGGACGGATTTGCCAAACAAACGGCTTCCATTTGGTTATTTTTGGTTTTTTTTTTTTTTTTTTTTTTTGGGTATTAGTGGGATTTGCAGCGACTCTCTTCTACCCTGTTTTCCCCCTTTGTCACTGCTGTACTTCATGCTGTTACCGTGTCCTACAGGCGTTTATCGGTTTCTCACTTTGTTTCTTTATCATTCTTTGCCTTTTTTACTCCTCTCTCCTTTTTTTTGTATTCGATTTGCATGTATTTTGTGCTTGCCCACAAAAAAAGGCAAAATATTCTTGCACTTTGTATGTTGTGTTTATTGCTGGGGCGTTTTGGGAACAGAGTGTTGCAAGATTACGCATACGCAATGTGTGTGCTTGGGTCTCATATACATAGCAAGAACACAGCACTGAACAGAGCACAACACAGCACTTTGTATTATGTTTGTTTTGACAAATTATGCAAATGAAATGCACAGATGTTTTGGCATTTGTTTCGACTGCCTCCACAGATTCTTTCATTCTTTTATTTTATTCTGCCCATTGTCCTTTAGGCTTTAGTCTATCTGCGTTTTCATGACTTAATTTGCGTTGCGTGTCGCTCGTTCGTTTGTTCGTTCATTCGTTTATTCCTACTTTCGTTGGTTGTGCCATAAACAGTTTCACACAATAAAAGTTGTTGACATTTTCTTTTTGATTGACTCGCAGCGGGGAGAACGAGAGTTAAACAAACACTTCATTAGCACTCGTACTCGTATTTGTTTATAACTTAATCTAGCCCAAATGTCAACACGAAATGCGCACCCCCCAAAATTTTGTATGAGCTCGAGACACGCACTCGTAGCCCACGGCAAACACAGCCAGACGTTGACAGTCGAGACAGCCAAATTTGGCCAAAAATAGCTCAAGTTTCTGCTAACATATGTGAGTGCTTGTTTACTATTTTATCTAGATAAGTTTATTGTGGTTGTGTTAATTGTTGTGCATTCTTTATATGCACTGAAAAGTGGGCAAACAGAAATTGCAATCTAAAGAAATTATGTTTTCCTGGCAATAGATTGAGTATAATTTGCAGATTGTTTACCGATTGGATAAAGCAACTGTTCAGAATTTGTATTATTTTATTATGCAATAAGAAATTAATTCTCAGAACGCTTAAACAAAAACTTTGGTTCCCGCCTGCTTCGTCTGCTTTCAGTGGCGCTTAAAAGTAGGCAACAAAAACTTCGTTACTCCCAGCTTTAGTTTTTAAGGAGCTTAAAAGTATGCAACAGAAAGTTCACAGACTCAACGTATGCTTTCTTTTCCACTTTCTATTTTGAAATGAGTAGTTTTAGTGCAGTACGTAGAATTCTTTGTTCACTCAACTATAATTCCTTTCCCCTCTTGCCGTTTCTCACACTAGTTTTGATTCGCCTCCCCTCGGCTCGTATATTGCACGTTCCGCTGGCGCCCAAGTTTATTGCAGGTACGTGCTGTGAATTATTGTCAACGTTGCCAAGATTAACAAATGTTCGCGCCTGACGTTTGACTGCCAGGCAGACAGAGGTACGAAGAGACAGACAGACTGTCTTTATTTCCCTAGTACTAGTACTACCTATTATTCCCCTGGTACTTCCCTTTCCTCCACTGTCTACAGCCGCCTTGTGTGAGCCAAATTGATGAGCGTGTAAACATGTGTCTGTGCGCTTTTATTTATGGATTTCCATAACAATTCAGCATTACATATGCGCCGGCAGCTTTTGATTGAAGAGCTGCGTCTAGCGAAACCGAGAATGAGAACGAGAGCTCGGCGTGTAATAAAAACTGGAACGCGTCAAGAACAACAACGTCGAATGTTTGATTAAAGGTATTCTGAAGCAACGGAGAACAAAAACAGCAAAACATGAGCAAAATGAAAGCGCAGACAGCCAAGTGTGGGAATTGGGCTGCTGAAAACTGAACACTGCTTTAAAATTAGAAGTGAAAAAAACAATTTCTACTAACTGAATACAGTAGATTATGAGTTGCTAATCTATCAAGCGTAAGCTCAAAGGGATTCAGAAATTTAAGGCAACTGGCAGCTGCTAAATGTATTTATAAAAAATTTAAGCCACTAGCTACATTGCGCATACGCCACGTTGACCCGCAAATAGCGCGTGTTGCGCTTTCCTTTGCCTTTCTTTCCCCTTCTTTCCCTTTCTTTCCCTTTCTTTCTTTTTGTTTTATATTTTTACGGTTTTGATTGTTTTTGGGCAACCTTTGTTACACTCTTGGGCTACGGCTGCTGTTGGCAAGTTGCTGCTGCTGCTGCTGTTGAAGCAGGATTAACATGCCGGGTCGTTGTCAACACAGCAAATGGTTCAGGTGTCAAAAATTTTTGGGGTGAAAGTTTGCGGCTTCTTTTTAACGAACACGCTTATATTTTGTGTGCGTTTCATATGCAGGTTATTCATGTTATTCTTTGGCCATTGTTGGCTCAGAGCTTCACTTGTTTCTGTTGTTCTTTTTTTTCAGTTTGCTGTTGTTGTTGTTGTTGGTTGAGTGCAGCGAAAGTTTTGTGCACATTTTTGCCACAGCTTTGAAATATGCTGCAAAGTTGCAAGGACGTCACGACAGCTTGAAGCAGGGAGTGTAGAGGGGGGTGTGGCATGGCACAAACTATTACATAACACGCATTATACAAAAGAATCGAGTCTGAAGCTTTAGGTGAGCACAGCACCTTCTCCCTTTGCGACCCGACCCTTTGCAGTCGTCTCAGGAGAAATGCATAAAAAGCGCATTTTATTATTTCACTCGAAAGTTGTTTACGACGCCTTTTGCCTCTTATAAATATTTTCCTCTTCTTGTTTTCTTTTCTTTTCATTCTTTTTTTTAGTTTTTTCTTTTGCTTGTCGTATCTGGCGGCGTCTTTTGCCCTCCCGTTGCGCGCATTCATTATATTGTAATATGTTTTTAACATTATTTTTATTATAAATCAACAAAATGCACTCAGCGCGACTTTCAGTTGACGTGGCAGCACAACTTTTAACCCAGAGCAACCGAAAAGCATCAAAGAGTACGGCAGAGATTGCACTGCGATTTCTTTTACGGCATTTAAGTTATGACATAAGCGGACAACTAATGGCGTCAGATTGCTGGATATGTAAATTAACTGAGCAACAGAACGATGGGCGGTAAAGCATTAAAGAAACTCGGAAAATTTCTTTAGAAATGTGCTCATAATTTAAGGCATAAAAGACGATAAAGCCAACAAAAAAGAAGTAAAGAAATGCATAATGAAATATTTGAAAAATAGTTAAGAAAATTAAATTATACTATAGAGTTGAAAAAGCTTTCTTCAGTTTAGTTTCAAGCTTGAATAATTCAGCATTCGAAGCTGCTTTTTAATAAAAAATAAATACATTTTTCTACAAATTATTGTTAGTGGTTTGCCCGCGAGGCAAAAAGTAAATACGCTTTGGTTTTTGCATCTGACTGCGCTGCAAGACAAATGTCACAACTGTCAGTCAGTCGCGTTTTTACTTTCGAAAGATGCAAATTTGTTTCAAGGATAAAAGCGTAGCGCACTTTTCATCTGTTGTTATTTCTGTTGATTTTGTTGTTGTTGCTGGCTCAGGCGACAAGTAGAAGAAAATGTCACGGAAATTTGTCAAGTTTGCGGCATCTGCATAATGATGAAAAATGGCACATGACAGTCGAGTTTATTAATGCAAGCGAAAAAGGCGAAAGTTGTGCAAGAAAGTGAAAACTCTTGCGCTGAAATGCCTTTCATTAAAAAGTTAGTTTCGTATCCTCCAGATACCCTTTTATTATACCAACCATTTAAACACTCAATGAGACAGTTTGGCGGGCAGAATTTAAGCGTTTTTCGCTGTTATTAAAAGAGGAAGCTGGAAAACGAAGCAAACTCGATTTAAGTAATGTTTATAGAGCTTAAATTCGCTGAGAAATAAGTTTGGATAGCAGCCACAGGGTGAGGCATATGGGGCTATGAGACTGGAACAAGTTCAACTGATTTTGCAGGAAAAGAAACTAAAATCTACCTTGTTAAATATCGGAAATTTGTGTTCACTTCACTTCCCAAGCTCTTAAGCGCTCACCCTTTATTTCTCAAGACATTTCCAGCTACAGCTACAGCTGATTGATGAGTCCATGTGCCACAAGAGCATTTTAGCAGTGAACTGTGTAAGCACAGGCAGCACGAATCAGGTAACATAAAGCACTTTTGACCCATATTGCATAATAACACGTGCAATGTTACAACATATGAAATTTGGCTAGAGGATTGAGAGTTGAAGAGCTGGCGAGAGGGGAAAAGGAAGCACTCCTTTTGCAGCTCAACTGGAAAAATTACCATTGGCCGTGTCTGCTTCTTTATATATTTTATTTTTTCGGGAAGCTAACTGCAACATTTCACAACCAAATTGATATCATCATCATCATCAGGAGCAGCAGCAACAGCAGCACTCACTTTTGCCTCTTGACTGCCGCTGTAAGCTGATTAATGTGGCTTGTCATAATATGGCCTCTGATTCAGAGTCATATTCAGATTTAGATACAGCTTGAGATACAGATTCAGTTACAGCTGCTGATTATGCTTGCTGATGAATGCTGAAAGTCACTTAAGACCTTCCACATTTGGCTCTAATGTAACTGGTTTAATAGCTGGGGCATTATGGCTTACTTTCATTGCAATTTCCTGGCTTATTGAGTGGAGTTTGCAGCTGTAACCCAATGGCTGTTGTCCATTTTGCATGCTGATCTCATTAGCACGCAGCAAGTGCCGAGCACCGAGCACCGAGTAGGGAGTACCAAGTGCCGAGAAAACATGGCCAATACCTTACACGTCCGCACCTCTATGGAGAGTGTATAAAGCTCAGTTGGCACTTGCAACTTGCCACTTGCTGCTCGCTGCTTTGGTGCTTGCCACTGGCTGCTCTGCTGCCTGCATCATTTGCATGCAAATGTCGTTTGGCACTTTTAGTTGCCTCTTACCCCTAGTCCCCTTAGCCAGCACTACTCCTTTGTCGGTTCGTGCCGCTGCTTTTCTTTTTACAGCTGTTCATTTTGCGCTTTGTTGTGGTTTAGTCCCTGCACTTGGCTTGGCTTTAAGCCGCACTAACGGCCAAACGGGGGAGCTCATAAAGCAAGCCCAAAAGCGCCGACAGTTGCAACTGCCGTTGACACTCTTCGCTGGCCAAGGTACGGTGGGACAAATCATTACTCTGAGTGAATTTTTAAACATATTGTGTCTATAAAATTAATAGTAAAGTTAATTCTAAATCCTATTAAGTTTTCTCAAATAGATAGCAACAAGAATGTAAGACTTTAACCCATTAAAGTAGCGTTTCATCCCATCGTACAAAAAAGGAAAGGGGAAACCTATCTAAAGGAGAAGGCTTTTATGAAAAGTTTCAGTGTTTTTTGTGTGTGAGTTGTTGTTGCTTTTTATTGGCTGTCGACGACAGCTCGTTGCAGTTGCAAATGTGCACTTAACCACTCATTAGAGACAGTTTTGCCTACAGTTGCTGGACAGTCCCTAAACTGTGACTTCCTTCGAGCATAAACAAAAACTTTTGACAAGAAACTCTCAAAAATTCACACTTGTTTCTAGTTTGGCTTCTGCCAAATCGGCTTACAAAATATTACGCATACGACGAGTGTGCAGCAAATAAATAACAAGCCGCTGTAAAGGTATTGAGGCATCTCGGTGGAGCCATTAAGGCGATGCGCTTCGACGCGCTTGGCAAAAAGTCTTTGCGCTCCGTTTGCTGCCAAGAACAATTAAGGATTTCGGCAAACGCCAAAAGCCACACAAAAAGTAAGAAATAAAATTTAAAAAACCAAGAACACAGTCAACAGGAGGCAAAGGAGCCCCAAGGCCAAGGAGTCAAGTTGAAGCTACGAGCCAGAAAAAAAATAAACATAAATAAATAAAACAACAGGGAGAGCGAAAACCTCAAGCAAAATAAACAAAAATGTAATTTGCGCCACTTAGCAGCAAATGGACAGCGCCATTAATAATTCCATTTCGGTATTTTTTTTGTCGGTATTATAAAGATGCCGCCCGCCTGCCCACTGCCCCGCCCACTGCAGATAATAAGGAAATATGACATTTTGTGGCCAAGTCTTTGTGGACACTGCTGCTGTTGTTCCTGCTGTTGCCCGACTTGACCTGACCTTTTGCCTGGCTTTAAGCTCACAAATTGCACTACAAAAATGGAAAACGGAAAATGGAAAACGAAAATGGAATTAAATAATGGGCAAAGAACAACGGCAAAGCGAAAACGCCACAGGAAAATGCGTCACGCAAAACTTGCCGCAAATAATCACATAAAGTTTAATATGTTTTAAGAGGCAACGTCGATTAGCTTTAACAGTGCCCGCTAAAAGTTTCGGTTTAAGCCAAAAATTTAAGAAAGTCATTAGACGTGTAATGATGTAGACTTAAAGCCAATAGGGAAGTCTACAGTTAAGAGCGACGAGGGTAAAAGTAGCTGTAATCTTTTTAAGTTTTAATAAACTTAAGAAACAAATAGATTTATTGGCGTGTTCTTAAAGTCTTCTTATAGAGGAATGTATATTTATAGACTGGTAAAAGTTACAGCAAAAATAATCTAACAACTTTAAAGCATACTTAAATCAAGACTAAATCACCCAAACAGCTGTTTAAAATCTCTTTAAAATCTAATTAGTATTAATACAACATTTAAATTTCTAGCATTTCTTTAGCCCATGATTTTCTTGTTGTTTTTGTCAAATGAAAACAGTTCTATAAAGTGTCCTTCGACCTCTTGCATAGAAATTCAATTAAAGTGACAAACTGTCAAAATTTATGATATGGGACGACATGGAAAACAGAAGCAAACCAAATGAATACCCAAAGGACAAAGCAGCAAACAGAGTGGGAGACGGATAGAGAGAGAAAAAGAGACAGAGAGGATTGCGAAGAGGGAGATGGAAGCACAAATACATATGCATGTGGGCGCTGTGCAGTGCGCAGTGGGCGGGGCTTATAAATTATAAAGGCTAATTGAATGAAATTGAATAGTGACAAGAAAAGTGAAATTCCAATGAGCGATTTATGGTTAGAGGACTCTGTGCTTAAAAAAGAAGAGGAGTATATAAGATTATTTGTTAAAAACAGTCACAAGAAGAAAATGTATATTATTTTATACCAGAAGTTCTCAGATTTCATGGCACCTGCACAAGTACAGGGTCTTTAAGAGCTCTCTCCCTCGCCTACTGCGTTTTTGCTCCTTGAAATTAAATTTGACAGCGCGACACGCAAATGTGACAAAGGAAATATCCTTATAAAGGCCCTAAAGTTCTGATCGAGCAAAGTATTTGCTAAAATGTGCTGCTCGGCATTGTTACTGCTCAGTTTTCTAGTCGCAGCTCAGGCAGCGGAGTTGCAGTCAGAGGCACGTAGCACGGCAATGTTGCAGCATCGTTTGCTGGCGGAGTTTGTGCAGAGGCACAAACAAATACCAAGGTTAACTTACTTCACCTGCCGCAATCCCGCCAACAATGACACGGGCAATGTGCACGCCAATCGCAGCAAGTTGCAACAACTGCGCGAGGCATTCGATGCCAAGAATTCGCAGCTGATTGAGAGCCTCTACGAGCAGAAGGCCAACGAAGCCAACGGATTCTTTGTCCGGATTGTGCTACTCGATGTGCTCAGTCAGGGCGAGAGTCGGCAGTACAAGGGCAGAGGTACTCAACGGGTTAGAGGAGGAGCTAGTGGAGGAGGTGGTGGTGCCACTGGCAGCATCACAGGATTCAACATGCAGCAGAACGCCGAATGGTTGGACAATGTGATGACGCTGGAAGCCCTGCGGCAAATTGTGGTCGTGGATTTGGCATGCGGCATGCTAAGTCGTCGTTTCCTGCAAATGGTAAGTGACAGTGGGAGCAGCGTCACAGCGCAGCAGAGTGCAAAGGACTGACACTGTGCACAGTGGGCACTTTTCACACTTTTCTAGTAGCACCTAAGAGTAGACAATACCTTTGAAGGCAAATATGTTAAAAACACTAAACATAAATTTAAATGTCCTCGAAAAACGTTAAACTTGCCCACTGTGCCGCACGAGCATGTCCTTATGCATATTGAGTGCTCAGCTGTGACTACATTTGAAAGGCTTCAGCCAAGATGCTCTACAACGATAAATATCACTGGCTATTGATTGAGGATTATTCGCTGCACGTAAGTGCAGGAGTCGTCTTCACGGCGGAACAACAACATCCTCGACTGCAACTGACGGATGAGGATAAGTACATCGATAGGGGTGCGGATGGGGACGGAAATGGGGATGAGCATAGAGATGAACTGGGCATGGAGCCCATTGAGAGCTTAATGGAGACCCTGAACTTCTACATGAACACCGAAGTAACTTTGGCCAAGCGAATGCTTCTAAAGGGCAACTACTATGCACTCTACGACGTCTGGTACGTATCCCCTGCATCTACACTGAGAAAAAACAGACAAAATAAGGAATTTATGCTTAGAAATTGAATTTTTGGCATTTAGATTCGAAGAAGGCGTCGAAAAAAAACAATTTAAGACCTCTCAACCTATATTTACATATCTTTCTACCTTTTTCCTCAGTGTAACTACAGCATCTCCCAATTTCTTCCCTTCCTCGCCCCACCCTCCGCCTTCTTTAGCTTCCTTTCCGTCTGCTGAAGACAAGTGTCAGTTGTGCTTGCTATTTACTTGTTGCTGGCGACAGTGAGTGCCAGCAGTTGTGCACTGAATGCATTTGCATAAATTCGAAAAGGGGATATTTAATTATATCGCATTCCCACACACACACATACCCAGTTCTTACTTCACTGATATTTCCAGTAATTCACATTTCTACGAGCGAAGTGCGTTTGCATAGTGCAATTACTTGAGTAATTGTAAGGGAAATTGACAATTACTTTGGTAATTCTGTTGGAAAATAGCATTTACTGGGTATGTTCTCAGAATGGTTGTACAAATAACTTTGGAAATCTGACATCAACTTAAAAAATAGAAATAAAAACTCACCAGTTTCCATTGCAGACAGTTGTGTAAGGTTCTGTAAATAGGAAAATAAGTAGTGAATTTAAATTATTTCAAAGAAATTGTCAGAACAGTATGATTAAAGAACTTGATGCTTGTTTAACACTCTTTAAGGAGCCCTGGTCTGAACTTTGGGGGACGTGTCAACATTACGGAAATTGGCAGATACAGTTTGTCACTGGGACTGGAGATACATCATTGGTTTCGCACCACATCGACCCTGTTGCGACGACTCAATATGCAACACGCTCAAGTGCGTTGCATGGTTGTGGTAAGTACACTGAGAAAAATGGGTATGGACTTCCAAAACGAGGTCAAAAATATACCATCTACTATGTATAAAATGAATTTTAAAAAAATACTTTAAAACGATTTTTAGGCCCTGTACCTAGCCCTCATTTCAAAGACTTCCCTCTAGTTTTTTTCCGTGTAGTGTAGTGAAAAAAGCAGCAAAGCTGTGACAATCTCCATCTAACTGACTTTCTGTCTCTTCCACCCCTTTGTGCTAATCCACTTCTGCCAGGTGACTAACAAGAATATGACGGGCACATTGATGTATTATCTAACGCACACAGTATCGAGTCACATCGACACAATGAACCGTTTCAATTTCAATCTTCTGATGGTCGTGCGCGACATGTTCAACTGGACATTTGTGCTGTCAAGGACATCCACCTGGGGCTATATGAAGAATGGACGTTACGATGGCATGATTGGCGCTCTCATACGCAACGAAACAGATATTGGAGGAGCACCAATATTCTATTGGCTAGAGAGGCACAAATGGATCGATGCTGCCGGACGCAGTTGGTCGAGTCGGCCGTGTTTCATATTTCGACATCCCAGGAATACGCAAAAGGATCGCATTGTGTTCCTACAGCCGTTTAGCAATGATGTCTGGCTCTTGATATTGGGCTGCGGTGTGCTCACAGTGCTCATACTGTGGCTACTCACCACTATCGAGTGGAAATTGGTGCCACAACACGGAGTTGCACTGATCAAACCCAAGGGAGGTGCTCCACCCCAGAAACATCATCACCACCACGAGCCTCAGACCCAACAAGAGGCCCCTCCCTTGGAGCCAGATACAACTTCTGTGGCTTCTTTGCAGTTGTTACCTGTTCAAGGTGGTTTCTGGCCACGTTTGTACGCCATATTGAGCAACTATTTACGCAAACGTCGAGCGGCTAAGAAATCTCCTGAACGCGTGGGACTTTTTCTGGAATCGGTGCTCTTTTTCGTGGGCATCATTTGCCAACAGGGCTTGGGTTTCTCCACCAGCTTCATTTCGGGCCGAACTATTGTGATTACCAGTCTACTCTTCTCCTTCTGCATTTATCAATTCTATTCGGCGAGTATTGTGGGCACTCTGCTCATGGAGAAGCCCAAAACCATCAAGACTCTCAGTGATTTGGTGCGCAGTTCTTTACAGGTGGGCGTCGAGGACATTGTCTACAATCGGGATTACTTCTTGGTGAGTTTAAGTCAGGAAAAATTCTGCTACTGGGTATTATCAAGTTGCTTGTGCTCCACTATTTCCCTTTGCACTAGTTTTGTAACGTGTTTAATCACTACCATATTCTATCACAGAACACCAAAGATCCCGTTTCCATGGAGTTGTATGCCAAGAAAATTACAAGCATACCGAGTGCCAAGGACAACGAGGCAGCTGCCTCCCCACCAGCCGCCGAGGAGGAGCCAGAGCCTGGTAACGAGGACGCCGCCAAAGCCTACCGCGATATTGTGCACAGTCATGAGGTGGGCGCCCATGCCAAGGATAATGTGGCCAGTAATTGGTTGGATCCCGATACGGGTTTGCTGCGAGTCAAACACGAACGTGAGTCAATTGTAGCTTACGAGTGCAGAGACTTTAATCCCTGAAAAGGATTTGCTTTTCATGTGGATGTGGCTGCTGCTTACAAGATAATCGCCGATACTTTCAGCGAACGCGAGATTTGCGATCTCACCGAGGTGAGCATGTTCGCACCGCAGAAAACCGTGTCCATTACGCAAAAGAATTCACCCATGCGTAAGGTTATTTCATATGGGTAAATATCAGTTTTAAAATTTATTTTTTATATAATAAGCTATACTTTTGTATGCAGTTTGAGACGCGTTACGGAAACTGGCATCTTTTCGTACCAATTCAATATTTGGCACTCGCGAAAGCCGCCGTGTGTTAAGAAAATTGAAACCTCCGATTTGCATGTGAGTTGGCAGTTCTAAAATAAGTTTTTATGAATAAAATATTAACTCTGTTTTAAGGTTGATATGGACACTGTAAGCACGGCTTTAATGATACTGCTGCTGAGCTATGGAGTTGCCTTGTTGGTGCTGGCTTTTGAAATTGTTTACTCCAAGTGGAGAAATTGTATAGTCATCAAACTGAACTAAAAGAAAGTTGGAGTATTTATAGTATATTATAAAAGTAGTGTAATCACTCACTAGCTCACATGAGAGAATCTCAAGCTAAGTAAAGAATAAAAGCAAGAAGTAGAAATAAAACTACTTGGATGAGATTTATAATTTAATTTAATGACCAAACTGCTTAGAAAATGTAGTAACAAATTTTTCTGTCCATTAAATTTACTCTAACTTTTACTTTATTTAAGAGCACGTTACTTATTTGTAGCATTGCTGCAAATAATTAATGAATTAACAAAATGCTCGCAAACTTTTGCATCAATCTATTTAAATAATTTAAAAACTGCAGCTGTCAAACAGTTTACACACACACACACTCTGGCACACTCCCACACACCCTCACAGAAGCGCAATTTCATTGCAGAGCATTTTTCACAGTTGATTTTCACTTTCTGGGTTTTCCATTTCATTAGCTCTCGATGCTCGAGCACAAAGCGGAATTGATTTTCATCTCCGTGCAAATATGTCGAGCATTTGACAAGAGGTGAAAGTTTAATTAAATTAACTTTCCCGCATACCGTGAATCAAGAGTACAACAGTTTTACATAATTAAATTTCGCATTCATTTGCAAAGACAGTGTAATTCAATTAAGGATTATTTAATTGATTTTACTTGCAGAGAAGATTGACCAGCGGCTCAAGTAGCTGTGGCTTGATTTAAATAGATTGCGCATACGACGTGTGGCACAGTGTGAAATGTGAACTTAGCAAAAATATTTGTAAAAAACTGTAGTAAGAAAATTCCAATGAAAATAATATTCTTTTTTTTTGTCGCTGTTTTTCTTTTGACTATTTTTGCCGTTGCCGCTGGCGAAAGCAAAGCGCTCGCTGTTGTGGCCGAGTGAGTCAATTTAAACCACAAACGAAGTACAAAATATCCATTAAGATAACAAGTTTTCAGTAGTTGTAACATTCTGCTCCCCCTCCCTCCCCATTTCCCTCTGCCCTGTCCCCTTCTGTGTCTCTGTGAACAGGCATTTTTCTGCCTTTTTAGTGGCTTTTAGCAGAAGGCTGCTTCTTGTCAGCGTACAACAAAGTTCTGGCCCAGACCAACGTCTTGTGCCTTGGCGCGTTGCCAAAGTGACGCTCTTAGGCATTTCTTTAGTTTTTTTTCTGTTTGGTTCTGTTCTGTCTTTTGCTTCTTCCTTAAATTTGAAAAGTCTTTTATTTCGCAGTCTGCGTACATGGGCAAACAAGTCGGTAGAAAAAGTGTCCTTGTTACAACATTAGCGTTAAGCAAAGCGGCAAAAGCCGCAGCAACAAGCCTAGAAATCAATTACAAGTGCAGTTTTTCATTCTTACACGAAACTAGCATCAAAAGTTACTCCTACTTTTGCTGTCCTCTTTATTTAATGTCCTTGCTCATTAGCCAGCCGAGGCATACATCGATGCCCGTGTCCTGTGGCAGACAGCCACACGCTCATTCAGTTCAAAGAGCTCGTAAACAACAACCCCATCGAGTTGAGGGGCAAAAAAATGTCGTATAAAGTCGTGAAAACATGGCGTGCTGAGTGAATTTGCGGGTTTCACAGTGTTCAATACTTTTTTGTTTTTCCTTCCCTTCTGTATAAAGAGAGATGGCATTTTTTGGTCATACTTGTTACGCGATTCGAGTACCTTTTGGGGTGCATTTAATTTGTGACAACAGGTATGTTAAAAATAGGAAACGTGTATTAAAGATGGATGTTTTTTTGAAAGCCCAACGTTTGCTTTTACTTATGCCAATCAGCCAACTTAGTTTCATCGATAAAGTGCAGTGTTAGCAAAAGTTATGACAGCTTTAAGTTTAAGCGTTCTAACAGACATAACTTTTGAACCGTTGCTGTTAAGAACTTTTGGCAAATTTACTAAAATATCGAGTTTGATGGGTTAACGCGTATGTTATAGTCGGTTACTCAACTGCAGTGTGCTACTTTCTTGGGGAGTTAGTTGGCTGCAAGTGTCAAGGGTTCGATGGGATCGAATCTAAACACCCGAGGGAGTGAGACAGACCGAAAGGAAGCTGAACAAGTCGTTGCTTCTTTGGCAGCGACAATTAAATTGTTTTGGCTTTGTTTAAGCGCAAATTGTGCAACAAAACTTTTGCGGTTTGCCAAGAAAGCAGCTAACAACAATGGCAGGAAGTAGTAGCGAAGCAGCAACAGCAACAGAAACAGCAGAAAAAGTGCCAACAACCGGGAGTTGTGCAGCATAATTAACAAAGCGCTCAGCAGGGCGCATAATTTTCCACACAGTTCACAGTTTCGCAATATTATGCAGCGCGGTCTGGCCAAATGGAAAGTTTTGCGAAAAGCCAATGTAAAGTAGTTGCCTTAACGCCCCTGGAGCAAACCGAGTGAGACCAAAGTGAGCAGACCATAAAGATTGTCCAATGTCTGAGAGAGAGCCAAAAGGAGAGGGAGTGAGAAAGAGAGAGAGCGGGACAGAGCATATGCTTTGGGGCTTGTGTCAAAGTGTGAAAAACTTTGAACGTCTTAATTAAATTTTATACAGAGCTACGAATTATGCGCCAAAAAATGTTTGCAGCGCGTGAGGTAAAGGCAACTTTTTAAAAGTGACAGCTGCACATGAGAAAAGAAATGCAGTCGAAGTAGGGAGACAGAAAGGAGGGAGAGAGAGAGCAGCAGAAGAGCCAGCAGCACTACTTGAATTTAAGCCAACTAATTAGAGCTAAATTTGCGTTAATTGAGTGGCTTCTGTAGAAGCTTATGCACAAACTTCAAGACTTAATACACTTTATATTTAAAACAGAAATTAAACAACAAAAGATGGACACAAATACAAAACTTTTTAAATGCACAACATTTAAATGCCAGCTAGGAAACTATGAACGCTAGATGGCGCTAGTATGGGCTGGAACTGGAAACAAATTCCTTAGTATTAGATTAGAGCCCAAAATCGCGTTGTATTTGCTAGCCAAAGAAACTAATTTAATAAAAATTAAAGCATCTATTTCTGTTGGTTTTGTGTGTGTGTCGAGTGTGTGTTGGTTTGTAGCGTGTGTTTGTGGTGTGTGTACAATTGTGTGTGCGCAATTTCCATTAAAGTTAATAATCATAATAATCTCATGCTGTGTGTTGTGACCCATATGAACGGTGGTTTCTTGCCAACTTGGGCCACAAGTTCGGACCCTTAATGAGGCTACCAAAACAATTATGTATGTGTCCTCTCTGGCTGTCCCTTTCGCTCACTCTGGCTCTCTCTTTCGCTCTCTCTCTCTCGGACTTTAACTTTTGCGGTGTTTGCTGTGTGTGTTTCTGCTTTGACATTATTAATATTTAGGTCTGCCATTTTGGTCAGGGCGTGACACACCCAAATTGCACACACAATCATCCACACACACACACACACTTGGCCACACATATATAGTCATAAATAATTCATATTGGAGGCTCAATTATGTATAATTGAGCGTTGGTAATAGTTTAAGCACAGTTTAGTGCGCATGTTATGGACTAAAAAACTGGCTGGTCAAGCTGGAGTGCAATGAGGCGACTTGTAAAGACCCTGTAGTTGTTTGGAAGCCATTTGATTGAGATATTTTCGTTAGTTGTCTAGTCATGAAGTTAAAATTTGTATAGTCCCAAAGCCCTATTGATGTCAGGCTTTAGATATTTCCTCGGCTACTCCTGTTTCTCTAGAACATATGTCTATTATGTAAAGTTTCCCAAAACTCCCAACTAAGCTACTTATCAGCTTTCTACAGGGTCTCAAAACTCTATCGTTTTTTGTGCCATTTAAACTTTAATGTCCTCCATTTGCACTTTTACTAAATGTATTTATTTACACGTGTTTCCTCGTTGTCGTTTTTTTGCTGTTCGTTTACAGTTTGCAACTGTAATTTATTATTATTATTATACGTATACGTATATACGTATTTTTGGTCTGGCAAAGTGCCAACTATTAAAAATTGTTATCAACTTTTACAGGTAGTTGCAGTTTGGACACACGAAACTGCTGTCTAATGCATAAATACATTAGATACAGATATTAATATACTTTCCCTTCACACTCCCCCCTCAACAAACATATTTTCCACATTTAAAACAGTTTGGCATAAAAGTTTTTGCTGCAGATCTTTAAATAAATGTCGACTGTATTTCAGTGTTTACAGCATCATTATTCGCATGGATATTCAGTCCGTGTTGCAGCGAATTCTCGTATTCAAATTCGATCAATTCTCGTTATTCACTTTTCAAGTTTCACTTTTATCTGTTAGTTTCCATGGCAGCTAAAAAAAAAGAAATGAAAGAATGAACAAAACTTTCTGCCTGACATTTTGCATTGGTTCCTCTTTCGTCTAGCCGTTGGCATTTCAAGTTTTTCCAAGCAGCAGCAGCAGCATCAACCGGAAAAACTAAAGAAAATTGAAAGTTTTTTGATTTATAATCGCGAAAGTTTTGCGCTTCATTCGCAGCACAAAAAATACACTAGGCAAAGAGAGTCGGTTGATTAAGTGGATGCGGAAATAAAGAAGGAGAAAGAAGAGTAAACAGGAATGGGTAATACTCATGGAAATATTTATTAATTAGGGTACTATTAATATATTTGACCGCTTTCATTTTAGAAGCTGTTAAATCGCCTTTTGCTTCTATAATTCTCTACCTTCTTGTAGAGTATTTAAGTTTTGTCTTTCTCCACGTTTTTTCTGCCCTTGTTTGCGGACTTTGCAGTTTGCATTGAGTTGATTGTCATGCTTTCAGTATGCATCGTATACAATTGTCAAGATATTAAGAAAGTGGTAAACTTTTCGCTTACTTCCACTTCTACTCTACAAGTTTTAAAAGCATATCTATGGCATTAACAAGGAATTACTTGTGTTTAAGGTTCGCTCAAGCGCAGCGCATCAAGTTTTTAAAATAATATTACGTATACGCCGTGTGCAGTTAATAAGCGGCAAAAAAAAAACTGTTTTCTTTTGCTGTACAGCGGAAAAAGGCAATTCAATTAAATTGTCAGGACGGAAAACAAGCCGCAAATATGTCAACAATGTGAGGCCAAGCGCTGGACACGAGCTGTCACTAATAACGAAAGAGGGGCAGAGGGAGCGAGTGAGTTTTATTTAAAGCCTGGGTAAATCGCTTTTGTTACTGACTGCATAAATAAAAATAATAATAAAAAAGTAACGAAAATTGAGTAGAAGATATTCTCATGCGAGATTTATCGCGGCCATTTGCTTATTGACAGCTCGGTAAACGCAGACGGCGTGACAAGACAGAAATGTAATAGAATAATAACACAATGGTTAGAAGGGGGCGTGACTAAGGGGGAAGGGGGTCTAGGGGTATGAAGTAAGTAATTCATCATGCACACACGCAAGTCAAGTTAATACTTGAACACACACACACACTGCACACCTGTGGCACAACACAAAGTCATGTCCTTGTTTCCTCATCAATCAATCGCCAGCAGGCAGCCGGCAAATTTGACTTAACGCCTCTACCAATGAATAGAAAATGCAATGTGTGGAAAATGAATTGTCATACAGGGTGAGTCCTTGGGTGTTTTCTTAATTTTAATTTAATTTTAAGAGGCTACAAAATTGGATTGGTTTTTTGAGCTACTGTGAGCTTTATAAACCGTAACCTACTTTATAAACCTTTACCTCACCCTGTATTTCTGCGTTACACTAAACAAATTGAAAAAGTTATCATATGCACTTCACTTGGAGAATCTCTGTTAAAAGTTGCTGTTGTTGCTCACGTTGCTGTTGTTGTTCGCTCGTCACTCAACCAATATTTATTTATAAATTTTCGCTTACTTTCTCCTTTTTTTGCCGCCTAGGTTTCTGCTGGCTTTCACTCTGGGCCACCACAAGTCCGTTTAGGGCTTAAAAGTTTTTGGCCAAACTGGTCTTTTCGTATAAAATAACGGAGACGAGAACTTTTTCATAAGTCCACAAAAGCAAAAAGGGGTTAAAAGCAAAAAACTCTCAGTGTGTGTGTGCGTGTGTGTGTGAAATGTTCGAAAATTGAAAAGCGCTTTCCTCAGTCTCCTCAAATGGAGTTTAAGGGGGTGGAAGGGGGAAAGGACTGTTAAGTGCATACTCTTGATTGCAGATTGGAGCAGTAAATGGTTCCCAAGTGAAGCGAAACTTAATGACACAAAGCGCACTAATTTAAGCCAACTCTCCTTCTCTCTCTTACACTCTACCCGTTTCTTTCTAACTGAGGGAAAAAAAGTGGCGAATTATTGTAATCCACTTTGAAATTCAATCAATCAAACGACTGCACTCGGTTTTAACAGCACAAACGAGTGCAATTATCCTTCTTGTATTTGGCCGCACTTTTCAGGCACTGAAAATCACAGTTGTCCATTTGAATTTTCCTAGAATTTCCAAGCCCAAAAGAAATACAAGAAAAACAGTCAAATGCCGACTTTAAGTTGTTATAAGTTTCGCTGGAAATGTTACAAAAGGTCTCTATGCATTAGGATTATTATGATGCCTGTTAAAATATTTAAAAGACAACAAAATGAAAAGAAAACGCGGACTGGGAAATGGCCAAAGGGAATGGGAATGGGGATAAAGAAAAGCCGCTCTTAGTTGAAGGCCAAAAAGACGCAGTCTCTTTGGAGGCTCAATAAATGTGTCTAAAAACTTTTGTGAATGTAATGCGACTTTAGGGAATGAAAATATCAACTTGGCAAATAAACGTAACGTAAATATGACAGCAAAACACAGGGAAAACAAAAGAAAAGCCGCAGCACGCGCTCTCACTGAGTTTTCCCTACGTTGAACCAACTGACCAATGGGAATAACAAATGAAAAACAACACAAAAGCACTGAAAACTTAACTCGCATAAACTGTGACTGAAACTGAATCTAACAACCAAATCAGAATTGTAAAATCTGTTTGTAACTAGCTAAAGAGGGTGGAGTGAAGCTAAGCGACTGGCAAAGACCCTGTAGTTATTTTAAGGGAAACAAGATGCAAGAATATTACACAAATTATATGGAAAATTGATTGTATGGGTAAACAGTTTACCTTTACATACTTGATGGACCTCTTTACTTCTTTAAATACAGGGTCTCATTAAGGTACGCTTATAATTTTGCACTGTCACGTTTAAGAGAGGCGTTTGGGGGCGGGGGTGAAAAACAGCTGCTGTGCAAATATTGTGAAAGCTAAAATATTTGTCAGACGCATTTAACACGTATACGCCCCCATGGTAATGAGTGTATAATACAAGACTGCAAATACAGCGCGCTCTCTTTCTATCTGCCTCTCTCACGCTCAGTGTAGCACTCACTCTCGTATTTGCATTGTCATTTGTTAACAAAAGACAAGCAGGGAATGAATGAATGATGCAGCTGCTGCTGGGCTCAACTAATAAATACGTATACTACCAAATACGACTATCCATTCAGAACGTGTGTGTGAGTGTGTATGTGTGTGTGTGTGTTATATGACAGTCCCATTATATGCCAAACAATAATTTCAAATACAGAATTTGTGAGCTGATGCCACAATTAAATGTAAATCGATTGCACGAGAGTGTGTTTGGGGATGCTGTGCCTCTGAGTGTGTGTGTGTGTGTGTGTGCTTACATAATCAACTGCTTTACACTGTGCCAGTTGTTCCAGTCTCTTCACTGGACAGCTGCTTCTGCATTTGATGGCGATTCGACTTGTGTTTTCGCGTTTTGTTTTGTTCGCTAATTTACATAATTAATTGAAAATAATTGTGCACATGTCATGGCCAATTTATAAATACAAAATCAAGGCTACAACCAACCCAAACGACGCGAGTTAAAGCTAAAGTTTTAGCCGAATTAAAGCTGGCTTTAAACTTAACTCTAGTGGCGCTAATGCTCAAAAAATACACAAAACAATATAAATTTATTTACAGCCTGCCGAAACATATGGGCGAAGTTAATGCCACGCCCTATAGCGCCACGTGTAAAGTGCAAAAGCGCAACATCAGCGAAATGGGTCAACATAGGGAACCTGGCCAGAAGCAGCCAGACTAGGGCCAAACAGCTAAAGATTACCGTTATTTGTATGCAAAGCAGCAGCCCAAAACCGACAACAACAACAACAACAAGAACACGATGCGACACTGCAGCGACAGAAGCCAACTGCCATTCAAAGTCAGCCAGGAGCAGCAGCAAGAACGACCAAGAGGAGAGCGAGGGAGAGAGTGAAAGAGAGAGCGGTATAGTGCGGTGTATGAGGAGAAACGTGTTTCAATTTTTATGACATTTCAATGCAGTTTATGTCAGCGAAACGAGCCAACGGCCAACGAGAGCAGAGAAAGGCAGCTGAGACGGGGCAGAGAGCGATATTGAGAGGATTGAGTACTGGACGGGGGGTGTGGCAAGCGCTTGATAGTTGCAAAAAACTCGTTACATTTTTGACAATTCAAATTTTGCTTAAGGCCAACGTCAAATATTTTGTTGGACACTTTGCAACAATTCAATTGAATTGTTAAAATTGCGAAACGAATAAAAAGTTAACAGAGAGAGGAAGAGAATGAGAGAGAAAGGGAAAATATGCTCGTGGTTTGGCCAAATTGGAAACATATGTTAAATATTGCGCATACGCCGTGTAGTCGACACGCGATGGCAGGTCATCAGAATGATAAGCATTGAGGGACGTTTTATTTGCCTCTTCTGCTGCTGCTGCTGCTCTTTGGTTATATTTGCATATGAAACACGTTATAAATTTATATGGCCAACATCAGTGCTTTGAGCCCGACACACGTTGGCCATAATATTGAGCTCTCTGCTTAAGATACTGCTCGTTTGAACTACCTTGAGCTCATTTTAAACATTTTCAGCACGCATCAATTTTGTTTTGCTTTTTTTTCCTTTGGTTTCTTGGCCTCGAACGCATTATTTATGGCTTGTACGTTTTGCTTCCGTTTTTTCACCACAACAAAGTTCAAAGTTGCTACATAAGAATAATAAAAATATACACACATTTTCTTATGTTTTATTTATGAGCTAAGAGAGAGAGAGGGCAGTAGATAGCGACAGATAGAAGCTGCTTCTAATGATCTATACTTTAGTGCTTGATAACTTTTCACATGACAACAAAGACCTTTAAAGTCGAGAGTGCATTAAACCAACACGCGCTGTCACTGTCTCCCGCTCTCTCTCTCTCTACCTTTCTCTCCCTCACTCACTCTTTCCTGCACTCTTTAATTCTTGTAAAATATTACCAGAGTCGTATGCGTAATGCGTGTAAATGAAATGAGCGGTAAAGAAGTAAAGAGACGCAAAGTTTGATACCCTGCACTTAAAACAAAAGGAGGCTTGCTACAGTTAAGTGGCTGTACTAATAGATGCCCAGGAAAAAATTACAAAAAATTGAAAGAAAGAGGCATTCTGTCCTAAGCAAAATGTCTCGGCAAGAGACATGAACTCAGCCTCATGTAGCCTGTCTAAAGTTATCACAAAAAAAGAGCCTCAAGTTTACCTCCAGGTGCAAGGCTTCAAGTATTGTCTACAACGCTATATCATTTCAGTACACAGTATTATAGTACCCTCTTTAAAGGGTATATAAAAAGAAAAGGAACATTATCAACGGGCAACTTAAGTAGCTCAATAAATCTTGAGCTTAACATTTGTTGAAGCTTTTGCCAGTTGGCAAACGTGACTGGAGTGCGACACATGCTATAAAGGTCTCTCTCTGACTGTCTGTCTGTCTCTCTCACTTACTGTCTGTCTGTGCTGTGCTGTGTGTCTATTCATCTGTCTGCGTGTGAGTGTGTGTGGGTGCGCCACAAAGTATGCTGCAATATTTTACAAATGCAGAAGTTGCCTTTTTGGTCTCAGTTACATATGAACATTTGCCATTTGCTTGTTGCCATCTAACATTTGTCAGCTAGTTGTTTAGCCACCTCTTAAGATCTAGTACACACCGTAATTCGGGTGACATATCAATTGAGGGGCGGCGGTAAGGGGCGTTGGAGTGGAGAGTGTATCAAATATGCAAATTACTGGGCAAATGGCTTTATCAAAGTCAAACTGTGACTACGCCTGTGTTGGCATTTGTAATTAAATTTAATTAAAAGTCTGCGCACATTCCAGCTCAAGCAGATGAATGCCAACCAATGAAACTGCTTCCCTTCTTGCCCTTTGCCCTTTTGTCCGCCTGCCATCAGTCACATCGCGCTCACTTAACAATTCAGTTATTCAAATGAACCAGAACCTGAACCGGAGCCACAGTCAGACAAGTACAAAGGAAGAAAAAAGAAAGGGAGTAGAATAGAACAGAACGGTACAGAAAATTATCAACTTGCCGACTTAACAGTCACTTGGTCGCGGATTATTTTAATTTTATTCATTGTGCATACAAAGATAAAAGGTGAAAAATCCAAATGAATTTTTAATGTGAGTTAAACGCATGCCAAATGTGAGCTTAGAAGTCCGCCAAGGTAAATACAATTTAGCACATCAAATAGAAATGTTTTTAGTATTTATCAAACGCATTAAACATAAAGTAAAAAAGATTTAAAGGTAAACACAACTTGGGTCCAAAAAGAGTTGTGTTTAGTTTTAGTAAATCAAAAGAAAATATTTTCAAAATGTGTATTAAATAAAAGTTAGAATTCACAGTATTTGAGGTAACACATATAAAATATGGCAGTAAATCAAATCAAAATATTTACCCAATTTACCGAATGCATTAAATACGATTTGTTCAATTAAATGTATTTTAAATATAAATATATTCAGCTTGAATAAACATTTTTAGTAACTTTAGTATTGGGAGTTTAAGTAAACAAAGCACTGAACTGCTTAGCAAAAAACGTTTAGTAGTTAAAAAGTGGATAGCGTTTCAATGTCAAAAGAAACTGTTAAAAAGCTTATAGAATTTGTAAAAAAACTTTGATTTAATTAAAAATTGTTTACAAACAAAATCTTAGTTTTTAAAGCGTCTTTAAGTTGAAGCTTAAATAAATTAATACATATTTATACAAAAAACATTTTCAAAAGAATTCACCCAAACTTGGCAAACTTTCGATTAAAGTCGTTGGCAGTCTAGTTAAAAATGGTCAGCAATGTTAGCTGCTTGTTTGCTGGCCAATTTGTAACCAATTTTGAGGTAGAAATTGAAATTCTTTTCACCTGCTGATGGCGCTCAGCTCAGATTGCAGCAGGGCACAATTGAGCAGACCAAGAAATGCGTGTAGAGCGCAGCTGGACAAAGTATTCTAGGGAAAAGTATGTGAAAAGTGTGCTACGTTCCTTCTGTTTCCCAATTTTTTTTAGCTGCTTTGTGGCCAGCTCAATGCAGGATTTGTGCTGTTTTGCGGGAACACAAAACCCGCAGCTAGAGTTTGATTTCAGTTCAGAGCAGCTGATTGACGCCGTGTCCTTTGATTTCCCCAGTGTGTGTGTGCAGGAGTGTGTGTGCGAGTGTGCGTGGGAGTGTGTGTTACCCACTGCTGTCATAAAGGGCCTAAACGAGAGTGTCAAATGACCCAGAGCAAGCATTCAGTGCTGGACCAGCAGACAGACAGTCTGTCAGTTAAAACAGTTGGCCCAAACACACCCACACCAACTCCCACACACACAATGAGATTTGGCTTTAACCGACAATACAAATTCGAGTAGTTAATGCCGAACAACAAATGTACAAAGGTCCACATGAGTTATGTGCTAGTTAAATAAATTTATGCTCTGTGATTTTGTGCGCATAAAATTGATTTATCACATTAACCGCATACAACAACAAAAGCCAAAAGGATCCAACTCCATTTTTGGCCAAAACGAAGTTGGCTTCATTTCATGCTCGTTGGCTTTTTGGCTCATCAATTGGCCGAGTCGAAGGCTGCTTTGACAATATTCTATGTCCCTATCTCCCCTTCCGTCTCTTTTTCTGGTAATGGAAATGCTGGTCATATGAAATTGCATTAGTGAACCCAAAGATAGAAAGCCATAAATTCAAAACTGGACACTTAAACTAGCGCAACAAAAAATGGCTTAACACATGGGTTAAGCCACCGCAAAGAAGGGTTAATGTTGTGGTATTTTCGGCTACTGTTCCAGAATTTATAACGATTCTAATGAAAATTGCTGAGTTTAAAAAAAGAAATAGGGTTAAAGTGATGGAAAAGCAAAGCGAATGTAAGCACATTTATTTCAATTCATATTTTATTCTTAGTTTTTTTTGAGAAATCCTTGAGAGCTCGGACGGCCGCTTGGGATAATCAACATAATGAGTGGAGCGCATTGGAGCGAGTTATCTCAATGGACTGCGCCTTTGTGTAACAGTACAGGACTACATAACTACTACAAGAACAAGAACAAGAACAAGATGAAAACGAAATAGAAGACGAAGAAACAAGACAAGGCGAGGACGAGTTGTGTCAGAAACAAATGCTTTTCATTTCAAATGCAGCTGTTGCTTGGTTACCCCTGGGGGCCAATGTTTCTTATCCTTTTCACTAGCGCACAACAACCACAAGAGCAACAACAACATACACTGCTAGTAACAGAGGCTGCATAGAAACAAACACGACTGTTAAAGACCCAGTAGTCGAAAGTTGGTAAGCAGAATTCACTTGTTTTTTGATCCTTAAGACGTTTACCTGCTTCTGAAATGGATAGGGCAACGGTTTCAGAGGTATCTGTAGAGTAAACTGCACTGTTAAAGACCCTGTAGTTAGGTGAATTCTCTTGTTTTTTGTTAAAGCGTTATAAAACTGAGTCCGAACTCTTTTCCACAACTAGTTTCAATTTTAGTTTAGTGATGGCACCTAAAAGTAGGCAATAGTTTTTGAATCTGGCAACTCTACCATTAATCCACTTGTTATGCATATCAAACTCTAGTTCACACTCTAGTTCTTAATTACCACCAACTTATCAGCTCCGCCACACACCTTGGCTACAGGGCTAACAAGACACATAGCTGCCTGAAGGACAGCAGATGTTTTGAGTGCGGCAGCTTGTGTCGCTTAGTGTTGAATAACGTAATGTATCTTGGATTCTTTTGAGTTCTTGCCGACTGTGGACTTTGGGTTTGCCAAGATGTGAGGAAAGTGGACCTAATACTAAAACAGTAGAAGTAGAAGCAGATACAGAAGGGATATCATCATTTTGCGGTTGAGCATTAGTGTCATATTAGGTTCTAAATGAGTTTACATATTTGCAAAAGAGCTTGACAGCAAATAACAATTTTTTAAGTCGCTAATTGTGCTGGTTTATATCAATTAGAAGGGGATCTCTTTTGTAAATTGCAACCACTTGGGATTAAAATCTTGAAATAAATGTGGTACACTCGCTCCAAGCAAGAAACTGAGGGAAGAGCAAAGTAACTATTTGTTAAAGGAAGAAGATGGGATATTAAAGTTTCTGTGTTGTATACAGAATTCATAAAACGGTCAGAATTCTTAGAACAAATAACTAATATCTGGCTTTAAGTGATATGAATAAATGTGGCCTTGTTAAAGTAAAAAACACCAAAGGAAATCAATAACTTTCGATGAGTTGAAAGTGATTTCCAGCGAAGAGAATCATCTATTTATAATAAGAAGTTCTGTATGCAAAACAAGGTTACAATTTAGCATATTACGAGTATCTACTTTGTTGCTGTTATTGTCGTTTGCTGCTTGGCGTTTGCCGTTTGCCATTTGCCTAATGTTTTCTGTTTGATTTGTGCATAAAAAGCGGATTTTGTGTGGCAACAGGAAAGAAAAATGAGCATAGAATGCGTGCACATACGCATTTGGGCATTAGCAGGATTTGTCCCAGGGACACACGCAGACACACACATCCACATCCACACTCGAGAGCCAAGTGGCATAAATTGTATGTAAGGGGCGTGAGGAGTATGAGAGCAGAAGGAGCTCGTACCTCGCAGGCAGCAGCAGCTTGCCTCCAAGGCGTTTATCGTTTGTAAAATTCGAGATTTGCATGCATTTGCTTGTCATAAAACGAAGCTGCCGTAACACAAACACACACACACCCACACAGTTAGAAAGAAAGAAATAACGGAATGTGTTTACATGTTTATGTGCGAAACGAAACGAGTGTAAGACTACCCATACGCAATGTTGTCAGGCCACTTTGTTATACAATTTCCTTCATATTTTTCTACTTACATTCTTTCCTGCTCTCCTTCATTATGTAAACCATTGCATTGTATTGAAGTTTTGTAGAAAAGAACGTTTAGGTTACTAGTACTAAGTGGGCTTGGATTTGTTGCATGTGGCGAGCAATTAAATCAACAGCACGTCATAAAAATTAGTTGACATACTACCTGAGGGCATTTTCCCCTCCTTTCCTGCTCCTAATTTAATCTCTTACCTGTCAGCAAATATGCGTAATTACGCTTTTACTTAACAATTAATGACTTTACTACTTTTATGGGCCGCCAACATGCAAACTTCAATTCAATTGAATGCTCTCATTTTAAGCAGCTTAGTTTAATTATTTACATATAATAACTATAGTTAAGTAATGCATTTAGTTCAGATATTTTGTACAACTTCACAATTTCCTACGCTAAGCAACAATAAACAAAAGTTTGCGCCGAAAAACAAGCAGATAAAACAAATATGTTTAAAGTTTTGTTTTCCCAATCTGAGCTGGCAAAAACTACTGAATGCTGAATGCAAAATTGAGTCAAAAGTCATGGAAACTTTTCATGTGAATTGTTGTTTAGTTGAGAGACCCAAGGGCCTAAAACTGCATTATACAACGAGTATTATTAAGTTACAGATACTTGGAGCTTGAAGCTGTGTGGCATTGTAGTATGAGAAGTGTGCTCTTAAATTATATTTAAATTGCTTTTAAAGGCAAGAAAAATTAGTGAAATATGCCACTCAGTTACCTAAAGTAAAGCAATGCTTCCTGAGGGTTTACTGTGAAGGGAACCCTTTGAGAAGCATCTCCTTTATTTTATTTTTTCTCAAGCACTATTCTCTTTTTACCAATTTTTATATTACTAGTTGCACGTAATTTCCTTTAGAAACTTTGACCATTTAAATAGCGACTTGATAATTTCCGGATTGCAAGTTAATTGACTTGTCGCAGCTGGTTTTCTCTCCACTGCTTTCACTCTCTTTCTCCCCCTAAAAGAACAACATTTGCATGCTTATCTCATTAGCTACCAAACAAGTTCATTTGCCAGACAAGTAAGCACGTCTTCAGTCCCGGTTGTTGCCACTTGCAGTTGTAGTTGCAACATAGCATTTGCATACAAATGCGCTGCGGATGCCCAACGCGAAAGAGTTTCGTCCTTTAATAGTTTCGACGACAAAGTTCAGTTGTTCACTGCACTTGACACATTTGTAAATATTTGCACAAGGCGCAAACTTGGGTCAGCCAACGGCGCGTATACGCAACATCAGCGTCAGCATCAACGTCAATGGCAGAACTGCGAATCATTTGAGCGCATAAAAAACTATACAAATACACTGAGATAAAAAATAGAAGAAATAGGGAGTAGAAAAAAGAGCAGTAAAAACAGCAGCAGCTGGCATTCATAACGTCCTCTGGTCTTTAGTCACCTGTTAATATTCAAGCCAAAGGGAAATGCATTGGAAATTTCTAAATAGCAAAGGGGATTTTTTGGCACGCCGAAGACCAAAACACACTTACTTGAAGAGGTGGTGGAAGATTCCTGGAAATCTAGAGAATCATTTGGCTAACCGATATCACACCATTTGTATTTTTAAACCTTCTGTTTGACAGTTTTTTGTTTAACCTTTTCTACCTTAACATTTCCAGCTAAACCCATCATACCCTTCTAATCGGCGTACATCGGAGTACAAAAAAAAGCTAGCACCTGCTGCCATATTCAGCACTTTAAAAGCTAAAAGCAACTAGCCAAACATAGACAGGCAGTCAGCCAGGCAAACTGGAAAACTGGCAGCATGCAAGCACTTTGCTGCCGGCCTTTTCCCCTTGGAAAAGCGCTCTGAATAATAGGGCGAAGGTAGCGGGGAGCCGCATCAGTTACGTGAACCGGAAATTATGTAAATTTAAGTGTTTTTTCCGCTGCATATTTTTGCGTTTTGTTTTTAGTGGCACACTCGTTGCTGTTATAGAGCTCATGGCACTGGAAAACATGATGAGCAAGCAAGCCAGCAAAGCGACCAAAAGGATAACACTCAGAGAGAGGGAAAGAGAGTGAGAGATGGAACGTTTCTCGACCAGAACAAATAAGCCATAAACTTGGCTATTTCAACAGCTTTGCCAAAGGCAGTCAAAAGTATTTGTAGTAATTGTTTTACAAACTTAAATAAAGAAATTTTATAGCGCAACACTTATAGAAATAACTAAAGAACAATTCAAGTATCACTCCATCGACAATTGTCCATAATTTAAGCTCTCTGTCGTTAAAGTTTCAAGTAGAAAAGTAATCGCCAAACCGCAGAAAAAATATATATAAATTTAGAACAATTTATAATTCATGCCAAATGGTTTTGCAGCAGCAGCATACAGGGCGTATGCGCAATGCAGCTTCAATTTCATTGTCTTTCCATTGCTCAAGTGTACTCGATGCTCTCGATGTTCGATGCTCGATTTTTAATGGGCTTACACGATGCTCAAGTGTTGCATACAAATGTTAGCGAATTTTTCACACAAAACTCGGACAGCAAATGGACTGCAATCGAGTGAAGTAGAAAAGCATTTTGCTGGAATTGTGTTAAGACAATTCGATGGTTTGCTTTATGTGGTGCTTCAGGTGACTCTAAATCGTTTATCCAGTGCAATCTGGTATCGAAAGGTTTTTACGGCGCTTAAAGCAATGGGAATGGAATTATCATTCTGAATGGGACTAGAGTTTGGCTATGGCAGAGAGGGTATTATAAAGTTTTGTATCTATTTAAAAAAGACAGCAGACTAGAAGGACTTTAGAAGAGAATTTAAGTTAAGAGTTTCACTAGAGATATCTTTAAATTGTTACTACTACTTTCTCATATTTCTATACCCTATTCAGATAGCGTATAAAACATTCGATGTGGCAGTTTTTGGTTTCCTCTTCCATTTTTTTACAACACTGCAAGTAATTTTGAAATTGTAGTCTCCACTCCGATTGCTACCTTTGATGAAGTTCTTTCTGCCGGCAGCACTTTTGCCATTCAACCTGCGGCCAAAACTGAAAATAATCTTTCTGCTTTATGTCAAGCACACACAGATACACCGACACACCCATACACACACACACCTGGCTGCCACTAGGACAAAGAAAATTAATTTTTTTTGAGATAATAAAAAAGCAAACTCTGTTTGTCTTTGTGCGAGTAAATTTTCAATTTTTAAAGCCTTAAAATTGCAGTTGAATTCCAGCAGCTGTTGCAGAGTTTCCTGCATAAAACTTGAAAGTTTACTTGCCAAACAAGTGTCACTGGCAAGTAAACTAATTAGGCCAAATGGAAATGCCTTTTTCATCAGTTTAAAGCAATTTTCTTTAGCTTGAATTGTGCTAGCCTGGCCTAAAAATAGCTACGAGTAGCTGAAAAATGGTTTTGCAATTTGAATATTTCATGACATGTGTCAGTTTACGTGCCTGAGACACGACTGATGATACGCTTGAGTTTTTCGCCGTCGTTTTCTATATAAATATATTTCTTCTCATTTTTTTTTTGGGTAGAAAACGCTTTTGAAATTCAACAAACATGTCAACCGTGAAAACTCAATTTGCCTAAGCAAATAAGCGACTGTCGTTGAAGAGTCGTGAGTTCACTCGCAAAATACACACACACACACGATACATGTGTTTAATTTGTTTGAAATGTATTTAATAAACGAGCCACTTGGGAATCGAAAGAGCGCGTTTCAGTCGTTCGTTCGGTTGTTCGTTTAATGTGAATTGATTCCATGTAAATTGCTTTAAAATTGTATGAAAAACGTGTGGAAAATGGAAAAAAGTTAATAATGCATTTGGCCATTGGCCATTGGCCATTGACAATTATTGCGAAACTCGCTCTAATCGCAGTTCTTTCTCTCGGACGACTGTCAATCAACTCAAATTGCACACAAACTGTTCAAATTGTCACTCATAAAAGTTGCAAGCTCGAATTACGTATACGCAACGTAGCGGGCACATTTATTGTCCACATTTTGTCCATTCTGTTGCCATTTCTATTATGATTTTGTGCTCATTTAATGCTCATGTCGAAAAAGTTTCTATTTCTGTTTCTGTTTCCATTTGTGCACTTCATGCACTCATAACTGACAACGGACAAAATTAATTTGTCAACCCAACTATCCCGCTACCCTGTACCCCGTACTCCCCGTACTCCCCCTCTGGCACACGCACTTGAACGCGACAGAGCATTGTGAACTTTTGTGTTTCAACTTATTTGCCAGCTTTTACCTGCAATTAGACGCAATTAAAATCAGAAAATGTAATTTATTTTAATTGCTGTTTGAAACAAGTTTTCTGGCCAAAAGCCTCAAAATTCTCACAAGCTTCGAGAGCTTACTCTCCCTCCCTCCCCATTCCCCTCTCTTGTTTAGATAAAGTTCGTTGAAGTGCTTTCAAAATAATAAAATTATGCACGCAATTTTGGCTGTGAATTTGATGAAATTATAAAGTTTATGGACGCTGGCAAACAAACAAAACGAAACAGAACTAAAGAACAGCACTGAAGCACTTAAGCACTTGGTGTGACACTAGCAACGTCCAACGCGGCGTATACGCAACAAACTGTTAAGACTTTCCATGATCAAATCTCAGTCTCTGTTCCTTTTTTCCTTATCCCTCGCGCTCAACAGATTTGCTGCTTAATCTTTCGGGTCATAAAAGCAACAACTAATTAAAGCCAGTCGGCAAAAGTAAACGCACATAAAAACTCAATTCGTTTTTGGCCTTTAGGCTTTTATTTAGCCGGGTTATTTCGAGAGCTCATTAGCGGCTTTATCTATTAGCTGAAAGCGAGGAGAGCTACTTGTTGAGCCCAGTTAAAACAAGTAGGGATATGCAGACGCTAAGACACCCTATAAAAGTAGTGTTGAAAATAAAGTAAGCTTTAAATCTTTTCAGATATTTTTGTGGGTCCTTTTAGGGAGTTTAAGTCCTACCCCTGATCAGTTACGCAACAAGCACCCACTTAATGGACCCTTTTTGCTACTTTGCCTACAGATTTGAGCAAAAAACGGAGGCACGCAAACAAACCGAAGCAGTTAGATAAGGACAAGTGGACTTGTGCGCTCATGTTGGCACTTGTTCGTACTTGTCGCTAACCAATAAGCATTACAACGAATCACTTGTCACTTCGCTTGAGGCAGCACAATTGAGTGCGTGTTTATCGGGTCTGAAGTGCGACAAATATAACGCATTAAGTTAACATTATTGCCAAACAATTTCACTCTAATCGTGTTTATTTGTGTGTTATTTGTTGTTGTCATTTCAAGCAGCCCCTCGCACACACAAACACACCACACACACACACACACACTGGGGACTGTGGGAAACAATTCGTTTGCGTTGCTTCCTTACACATAACTCACATCCGCTTCATTTTTGTGGCATGTTTTTTTTCTCGAGGGTTTCCAGGCTCAATTTATGTGTAATATGATGCCTGCCTTTGATGCTACACACACGCACACACACACTCTGACACACTCGTTGCCACACACACTTGAAACTCAGTTTAGCAGTCAAAATATTTGCACGTTACCGAATATCGCTTTCTCATTGAGTTAAGCAAACAAAATCAAACTCAAACCAGCTGCGATTTTGGCCGTGTCTTTGTCAAGGGGATTACTTGCCGTTTACCCCTCCCTGCCACCCTGTACCTTCTCACACCCCTGATTCACTCTGTAATCTGTAAATTATCCTACCAAGCGTTGTCCTAATTTGCAAATCACTTTACATGTAATTGAGTCCTGTTTTCTGGTGTTTGTGTCATCAGGCAAGCAAAACAATTTTGGCGCCTCGTGCCACACACAGTCGTGGCTTGCCAAGCACTTTAGTTGGCCAAAAGCATCAAACAGTCAGCGCGGTGCAATGGGTTTAAGGTCTATTAGATCTGTGCTGAAATTAGTGCAATATACCCTGTTATAGTTTAAGGAAAATGGCCTTACTTCCGAATTAGCTCTAGTTTCTTCAGGCTCAAAAAGCTCATGTAACATTGCAGGGTGCTTTTCATAAATTATTACATATTTTTTTTACGAAGGGACTTTTCTAATTCTTAGAAATTCACTACAGGGCATCCAGACATTATTAAGCTTCAAAGCTGTTGTTTCACTTTTAAATTGAGATTAAAATCAAAAATTTAAAGCTATTCTGAGAGTAAGGACTTAAGAAACCACTTAGTTTTTTTACTTTGTAAGCTAACATAATTAAACTGCCAAAGAACAGGGTATAACGTATACAAAACTCATATTAAATTCAAAATAAATATATTAACCATTAGCTTTTCCCAAAAATCCATGAAGACCTTCCTTTGCTACCGTTTACAGGATATTGGCAGCAAAAGCTGCTCGCAGAAATTTTAAGCGGCTTTTCAGCAAATTACAATTATTTTTGGCAGCTATTAAAATGAATATTGAATGGCGTTTGGCAGCAAATACAATTGATGTATGTTCTATAATTAATCAACTTGCACTGAAAAGTAATGTAATTGAAATAAAACACACCCTCACACACACACACACACACAGATACCAATTACGCTAATGTGAAATTAGGTATTTGAATTAGAAATGTTCTTTATCGGGCTGCAAACAGATTGGATTACATAACCAAAGACACAGAATTCATGTGCTATATTATATTCAACAATATTTAAGCAAAGAAGGATATAAAATGCTGGATTTGCCTATGGGAACAGACGACACACAATACACACACACACACACGCACACACGCAGACATTATCACAGCTGTTACATTCAGTGTGTATGAATGTAAATGCGGGCAAGTGTGGTAAATATTTGATGTTTACTTTTGGCCCCCAGTGTATGTGAGTGGGAGTTTTGAAACTGGTCAAAAAACTTACACTGATATTGTCGAGAATTTGGCATTTAATATGCTAAAGTTTTGTTTTATTTGCAGACCACAAAAACGTTGTACATTTTATTGCACAATCTATAAAACTGTTTGCCCCAGAAATGTGTCAGAGTTAAGACTTTTCTTTAAGCATTTCGATAGCAATCTTTTATTATTGTTAATATACAGTAAAAACATTTTATTTCTGCTTAAAGCGTCGAAGAAAGTAAAGAAACTGATGTCGTAGACCAAATACAAATATTTCCATTTGATTACCAAGCAAACAACTTTTAAGTAATCTTAGTTTAAGGTAATAAAATAACTTGCCACCAGATAAATATATTCGCATATATAAAAGGGTGTAGTAGAAATGGGGTGTCTGAAGGAAACAAGCCATTTAAAAACTGTATTCAATTATACGGATTCGCCCGTGTGGGCGCTGCACTTGTTGTGGGCGTGTCAGACTCAACACTTTTGCTCAGCTGTCTCATTGCTTTTGGGGCTTGATTTAGTAGAATGGTTTTTATTGTTGTTGTTGTTCTTGGTATTTTGCTTACGCTACATTTTGTAGCATAATTTTAGGCGGCAACAGGAAATGCTATACAAAGAGCTGCACCTTTTCTAGGCTTCTTGTGCTCGTTAGACCCTGTACTTTGAATAGAACAAAAGAGCGTTAGAGCTTGTAAGTTAATATAAGTTATCACTAAGTTAGCAGGTATAGTTTACCATATAAACTTGGTATCGAAATTCTAAAATTCCTCAAGTTTCAACTATCAGCAGTAAAAGCTTTACCGGCCTACAGAGTCTCCTACAGCCAACTACACTACACAAGCCGCACTAGCCCATTGTGTCCCGGGTCAGTACTTGCATGCCACGCCTATTTATGTGCTTTTAACGTGGGCGTGAATATTAATGACTCATATTTTGGCCAACATTCAAGGCGTTTTATGTTGATTTTATTTGTGGTCGCGTCGCGGTTTTGGCCCCATCACGCTTTTTAGCCGTATAATTATTTTCCAGCAGTGTAGCCAAGCAGTGTGTTTGCTGGTGTGTGTGTGCTGGTGTGTGTGGCAATTTATGGTCTACCGCTTTGCGTGCTTTGCAGGCATTGCTCTAGGAAGCTTCGAGTTTGCAGGCAAGTTTTATGTCTTGGCTTGTTTTACTTTTCAATTGGCAAGTTTTGTGCGCACTGAAAAACTGTTTAACATGCGGCACACGGAATGCAAGGCGTTCACGGCGGACGGGAGCGAGGGCGTGTCAGTTCAGGGGTGGTGAAAGGTAAGCGAACAGTCTCTATATAAGTTGCTGTTTTTATGGAATACACACTCAGACACACAAACACACACACACACAACCATCGACTAGATTAAAGTGTTAATATTTAATGTGCGCGTCGCTCTGAATTATTTTTCTATCCATCTTGCTGTCTCTCTCTCTCGCGCACAGTTTCTATCCCTTTCTCTGTCTAACTGTCTGTCTGCCTTTCTGTGTGTCAATTCCAATGGTTTTTGTCGATATTTATGAACACGCGCGGTTGGCTTTAAAGCCTTAAATGTCTGCCCAATATTGACTTTAATAATCAGACCCAGTACTTAAAAGAGCTCGAAGGGCATAAAAGTTTAGTCAACAAATAGACTTGGCAAAATCGCCAACTAGAAATCGATAAATTATTCTTTGGACTGCATACATTCTAGGCTTGATAGTTTGACTGACTGCTTACAGGGTCGCTTAAAGTCAGGCCTTCCCTTGCTTCAGTTCGGCATTTGCTTTTCAACACCATTGGCATCTCGCCTGCATTAGGCTAACAACTTTTCAAGTTTGTTGAATGTTGCCTGGCATAATGCCAGCTTCGTTTTTGCCTGCCACACGCGGCGGTTGCAACTCTATTTTTTGCACAGTTGTTGTTGTTGTCGAAAACATTACCGAGTGCATCATTCGACGGGTAAAAAAGCCCAAAAAACTTTGCTAGACTTTGGCAAAAAGCTTCAACTTCAACTCAGTCGACGTCATTTGGAAAATCAATTACCACACGCAAGCAGCATCCTTGCTTCCCCCTTCCCCTCTCTCCTCCTTAACACCCCCACTCTCCTTCGACCATCATCGTTTGTGGCGTCTTGTCTGGCGCTGATAAGCCACAACGACAATTGACCGACATTTTATTTAATGTCGCCGTTCATTAGGCAACCACAGGAACTTGCGGGAGCAAGAAACTGTTTGGTAGCACATCAAACCGCAGAGGCATTTAGTCAGCACGGGCGTGCCACAAGATGGAGAGCTGGGATGGGCTCCAAGGGGAAAGGGGCAAACAAACAACAGCGGAAGTGTAGCCATTTTTCAAACAGCTGCAACAGTGCTGTCGAGTTGACTTGTTTGAGTGTTTAGGAAAAATACTTAAAACTAAATTCTTTTAGAATTATTAGTGCCTGAAGTGTACTTTTTTTTAGGGTATTACCCTAAATTAACACACAAAATCTAGCTTTTTTAAGGCCATTAAATTAAGTCAGCACTCAGCGGCAGACACTAAATTAGAAGCTGTCCATTTGCTGCTCTGACCCTTGCGGTTTTTCCGCTCCGATCATGTGTTTTAATCTCAATCTGATAAATACGTGAGTGAATTTTCTCACGCCCCCAATCCCTCTGCACCCCTCTCTTTCACACTCTTTTCCTATCTCATTTCCACTGCTAGCCTGTTTGTGTTTTGGCCAGTTTAAAGTTTATTGATGTCTTTGTTGTTGTTTGTTGGTCTTCCGCTGCACGGATTTTACGCCAGTTCAGTCGAGTTGAGAGTGTTCCTCAGCAATCCTGTGCCTTGAACAATGCTCCTTTGCCCTCCTCTTTCTCCCTCTTGCTTACTTACAAATTGCGTTTGCTTTGGCCATAATGTTTGCACTGGCATTAAGCATAAAATCGATAAATGCAATCGATTTAAAAGCTTGAACCATTGCGGGAATTCCGAGTGCACTTTAAATCATATTTAATGGATGTACGACGAGTATAAACAAGCTTAATAAATTTCGAAATTGATATAAATACATAAAACAAAGTGAAATAAATGTGGTAAAAGGCAGCTCATTTCATTAAGCGATGTGCTAGCACAAGCACGACTAGCAGTTACCCTAGAAAAAGGAAAAAGAAACAGTTCGCTGGGCTCATAACTTACAGCTCAGCTACACCACTTATACCCCTCTATAAACAGTGTGCAGGGTATGCGCAAAATGAGCTTGTACTTCCTGTAAACATGTGAAAAACACGCGTTCGGTTAAAACATTAATTGTTTGCATTGCACAAGGCTTAAAAAAGCTGACTGAGGGATTACTTTAATGTTGTTTATCAGCCACTTAATGCTCGCTTTATTATCTACCATTTTAGCTGTTAAAAAGCTGACTCTTTTAAACCGATAAACAGGAAATAGTTACTATATAATATAGCATATACACTAGAGTATTTTCTTCCCTTATTAAAACATTTCTTAAGGCAAACTACTGAGAATGTTACCAATACTGGGCATCCCACTGTCGAGCAGCTCTACTCCAGCCTTCGTGTTTAATTAACTTTGCCATGCACATTTTTGTGTGTGCCACAAAGAGATTTATGAAACCGAAAAACTAACTCGAAGTGAAATGAAATATTTGGTGGTGAACTACTTCAGCTTTCAATGTCCTGCGGTGGTGCTCAGCATTTCCAGTTTTACAGCTCTGAAGGTTTTCTCGGCTTAAAGGCTTCTCCAGCTCTAATGAAAATGACAATTACTTAGGAGAAGTGTTTTTCGACAGCTTTAAATTGTGTAAAACATTTGTACAGTTTAATAACTTGTCCCACAACGGTTTAAGCCCTGTTTTTTTTTTGGCAGTTCTCTCTGCTTGCCTTCACAGACATAACATTATGTGATTTATGTGCCTGATGTAACTTAAGCTAGCTGCTTTCAGCTAACAGTTTATTGACCTGAAAAGGTGCACTTTATTCTCACCTTTTGCAATAGCTACTGACAGCAGGCATTAGAGAAAGAGAGTGCGAGAGAAAGAGAGAGAGTTTCTCATCACCTTGTCAGTTTTAATGGTAAAAGTTTTTCACTTAACCTTCAGTTGAATTGATTTCTTTCGTTTTTAACGACTTTTTGCTTGAGTAATGACTTTGCATGCGTGTGTCTGCCAAATGATGAGTTATGTGTATGCCTTGCTCTCTCTCTCTCTCTCTCTCTCTCTCTATCCTACCCTTTCTGCCTTCGTTTTTGTGTACACATGTCTATCGCAAAAGTAATATGTTTAGTCTGTTGCACATCTGTGGCTGCCACACTTTCATACTTGCCACTTTTCGAGGCTGGCGACCTGAGTCGGTGCTGCCTTCGTCAACTTCCAGCAACTTTGACTTCCTGGCTTGTATTTACAGTTACTAAATTGAAAGTCTTAAGTGTTAGTGACAAATTATGTTATGCCTTTTATCAACTTATCAACTTGCTGCAACATAAATTTAGTTATGTAATATTTGAATAGGCTGTGATTTTAATTGTTATAATTGGTAGAAGTTTTCCTTTTACAGAGCCTAATCGACATATTTCACTGCTTAGCACATACACGTACATTTCCCCTAAAAGTTTCTTAGTCTTTCTATTACAGGGTATTTGCTAGCACAGCACTCGTGCATACACTATTTACTTGTTGATACATGAGCTTAAAGACCACACAACGAAGCTGTATAAACAAACTGTTAATTAAACCGAAAGTGGCTTACATTTGCTGTGCCACAAACTTTAATTTTCTGTGTTTACATTAAAAAAAGTTTTCTTTTACAGCGCAGAGTGAAAAGGGGAAAAAACATTGACTATTTCTGTATTTTTCTAGCTTTAAGACTTTTAACAGCAACTGCAATACAATAACATAGGGAGCTTAAGGCACACGAAAACTCTTTGATACGCTTGAAGCTCATTAAATTTGGCGGAACTCTGATGAAGTTAAAGGTGATTAAGAAGGTAGGGAGAGGGACAGGGGCTGCCCAGTTCAAACCGCAACTATTTGCTGTAGTATGTAATCGATAGCGGTAAATGCATTTACTGGGCATAATTATCGGCACTTAAGTATCTTATGCTTATGTGTGTATTAATTTGCGAAATGCGAAATCAGATTCAGAAATTGCATTGAATTTCATTCAAGCAGTTCAAACAGGAATACCATTGTTGTTGCAACTGTATCAACTATTGTTGTTATTTTTGTGCATACACTTGGAGAATCAAGATGGGATTGAATAAGGACTTTAAAGAAGTTTTCATCTTTTAAAGAGTAAAAGAAGTAGAAAAATTAAGCTAAAACGGTCATAAACTAACTAAGAAAATTCTTAAAAAATTAAAGAATATTTCAAGTGTACATTTCAATACATGTTCCATCAATAAACAACGGGAGCCAGAGCATCATTTACATTTGCATGTCAGAAGGAAGTGCTACGAGCCGTCAGCTCTCTCACTCTGACTCTCTCTGTCTCCCTCCCTGCCAGCTGCAGCTCCTCATGCATTTTGTTAATGAATTGCCAGAGTATCGAAGATGAGGAGACAGGAGCCAGGCGAAAAGGCAAGCAATAATTCATACGTGGCCGTAAAAAGCACGAAAAAGATGCAAGAAAACAACAGAAATAAAAAAATGAGAAACCAAACAAGCGCAGTTCGCATATTAATTAATATTGCTCATACGCAGCGTTTGCCCAGAAAACAAACTCCAGAAACCAATCTCTACACACACCAAGTAAGCCACAAAAATACTCACACACGTGTACAGTGTTTTTTATCTACCTCTAGCTGGACAGATGTTGGATGCGACTTAAAGAGCGATAAATCTCTTACGCGCTGATTTCACATATGCGTCGAGCCTTTTGGCCGAATTTAGATTTATTTCCGGGCAAATATATTTGAACTTTTGACATATTTCAGACAGTTGGAAAGATAAATGTGCATTAAATGTCAATAAATTAATTTATATTTAATTTAATACATTTAAACCCATTCGAAAACTAAAGCTAACTCAACTTAGGAATTGCTAAAAATAAAAAACAAATGCCAAAACTGCATTTAAATGACAACCACAGTTGTTGTTGTCCTTATCGCAGTTGCATTGTTGGAAAAAGCCATGGAAAATGTTAAAAATGTTTGTAAAAATCATTTGTTGGCTTTGGACAAGATAATAAATCATGACAGAGACACTTTTAGCCACAAAACCCACAAAAAGCACACAGTTTAGGCAAGAGATAGAGAAAGATAGAGAGAGAGAGAAAACAAACTAATAAAATAACAACAACTATAAAGTCTAGAATTAAATGTCTTCATTCCACGTTTAAAATTATGCGTAACAAAATAGTTTGGCATTTTTATGTCTGAGAACTTTTGCAGCTTGCACTTGGCCACATTTGTTGGCCATTTTCATGGAGCTAGTGAAATGGGGGGAAGGGGGAAAGGAGGAGGCTAAAGGGATGTGTTTAGAAGCACATTGAAGTCCTTTCGGTTGTTGCTGATGCTGATGTGCCCATAAATCTCAGTGTTTACCTTCTCAGTCAGCCAAACAATGAAATTAAAAACATGTTTTCTCTTTCGTGTCACGACACAGCAGGATTTAGATTCAATTAAACTGTCAGCGGGACAAGACAAGTCTCCTCCTTCCCATCTCCGCCTTAGTCCCTTTTCGGCTCTCTTTCACTCAACGCCTGCTACAATATTTGTCATGCCGTGCAACGAGCATTAAATTCGAATTAGCACAAAAGAACAGCACAGAAATCTCCTCTCCTGTCGCACTCTTCAGGTACTCCCCCCTCTCTCTTTCTCCCTCTCTTACATTGATTATGCTAAACACAAAGCGAAAGATTCGATTTTAAATGCGCCCAAGATTTATCGCCATCGACGCTATCATTTTTCATGCCGCTCTGACTGAGCAGCAGATTGGCTAAGGGAGGGGGCAGAGGGCGTGGCAGGCTGTCAGGTGGGCGAACTGTCAACAGTATCAGAGCCGAAAACCGCAAAGGACACGCGAAGTTCGAACTAAGCGGCCATTGAGGCCATTGAAGGACAACAAAATTGAAATGGAAACTGAAATGCGCGAAAGCAACCGCAAAGTCACTCTCCCATTCTCCCTCTCTCTCTCACTCTCTCTCTCTATGTCTGTCTCTCAGTTTGTCAACTGGGGACAAGTGACAACTTGGAGTACAAATATTGGAATTGGGAGTTGAGAGTTGAGAACTGAAGAGAGAGATGGACACCTGTGGCTTTTGTAGGGCAATAAATCAATTTACCTGACGTCTTGACATTACCTCTAATCACAGGGGTCTCGACTTGAACCAGAACTTGTCTCTTCCCTCCTTTCTCAGTTAGCTGGTAGAGTTCTCTCTGCTGACCACAGTTATTGTCACAGTTTTCCTTTAAAGCGACCAAAAAGACTAAATTCAAATAGATTTAAGAGGAAATCTGAACAGAATTCTCCACTGAGTTCTTTGTGGGCGTTTGAGGGCGTGTCTGCATCACTTTTCTGTTGTTGTTAGTGAACTTTCGCTTCAGTCGAATCCAACCAAGTGAATCGTTTACTTTGTTCAAAGTCAAAACAGAAAAAGTTTCCATAACAAACAAATAAAATTCCGAGTTTGGTAGAATTGTCTGGTTTTCAGATAATTGACAAGTTTCCCAAAATATTCAATGGCAATTTATGAATTTGAGTGCGAGTACAGTGAACAATGAATGCCAGTAACAGGCAGCATTTGAGAGTGAACTGAACTGAAGTGTGCACTTTGGCATTAGTCCGCGTCGATTTATGACCTCACTCGACCCCAGTGGTCGATGGTCATCGAGAGAGGAAACCGAATTTGAATCCTGGCAATAATCCTGCAATTGTCTGCATTTCCAGCATTTCCAAAGGAAAGGAAGGGGAATAATCAACTACTTGCAATTCGACTGGTCTTTTCTATCGAAATTATGCTCAATCCTTCTCTGTCTGTCCACCCTCCTCTTCTCAGGGCTACAGGGCTGTTGTCTGCTCTGTGGTTGACATTTATCGCTGTCGCGTATTAAGGACTCTCTGGAACAACTTAACAACTCATTAACACGCTCAGGAGGAGAACAACCAACAATTGTTGTCTGTCTGTCTGACTGTCGTTTTAAATGCTGTAATTCACAACAATTCACATCTTTTTTGGGGGATTACCCATGTCAAATTAATTGAATCGCAGTTGAAGTCTCTCATTACGAGAAGAAAGAAGATTTCTCTGCTCTTAATTCATTCAACAGTTGAATCAATTTGAATTCAGCATAAATGTGAGCTCTTTAAAGAGGCAGCTTTAAATGGGAGACAATAGAGGAAGGGGAGTGAAGGAAGGGCATTGGCTACTTAAGCACACGTTTCTGCCTTCATCAGTCATCTCTTAATGCACCTTGCCACTCCCCCTTCCTGAGCCGCCCCCTTTGCAGTGTTCACATGTGTGTTTATCACTGGGCCTGAGACAAACCGAGCACTTCTGACACAATTCCAGTTGTGTTCCTTCTCGACCTCGACAATTATTGAATAACTAATGAAGGTGCCAGAAAAACAACAACAACTTTAACAATAACACAGTGAAAACAACTGGAGAAAGAGAGGGACAGAGACAGAGAGGGAGGAGGGTTAGACTCGAGTGCTTGGCCTGAATATGAAATTTGGATATTCATCCAACTGTCGACATTCATCTTGCCAACTGTCTGTTCAACTGGTTGGCATTAGGAATGTCTGTCCTTTGTCCAGGACTTATGCGTCATTGTCAAAATATTAACAGCTGGCACATAGCAGCAGAGAGAGATAGAAACAGTGAGAGAGAGAGAGAGAGAGAGAGAGAGAGAGCTAGATCATGTGAGAACTTAAGCCTCAGCTGATGATGAAAAATAGGAATTTAACTATTGTGAAATATATTTTGGCAAATAAATTTGTGAGTGGCAAGTGTCAGGGATGAATGTGGGTCAAGGCGGTCAGAAGGAATCCTTTTCGGCTCTAAAAAGAGGCAGCAAATACTACTGTCCTTCTCTTGCCTACAGCTGTCGGAACTACATAAATCTATGAGAGACTGTTTAAGGAACACAGAGCTAAGCCCAGAATGAAGACTATTTAAAGATTTAAATTAAAAATAAATTTATAACTCAACACAAAAGGACACAATTTATTAGAGACGAGCTCAAGAATAAAATCAGACAGAAACTATAAGGAAACTCAACCATTTCCCCCTTTTCCCACCCAAAACAATCACTCGATGCAGTTGCAGCTTCAATGGGAAATATCCGAGTATCGATTTCAAGGAGGGATAGAGAGGCAGAAAGGGGAGAATAGACACAGGGAGAAGTGTCCTTTGGCTCGTATGGAAAGCAGCGAGGGATTGTGGGGGAAAATTCTAAATAAATTTGCTTTTGAGCAAATGAAAAACAAACAGCAAAATCAAATATTAATGTGCTGTAACGCGATTCAGTCAACAATTGAATAGGATTCAATGGATATTCAAAGAATCATTCACTTGATTCATTGTGGACAAGTGCAGTCCTGTTCCTGATTCTAACTCTCTCCTCCCCTTCTCTCTATATCTTTCTACTTCTTGTTGAGTAAACAGCGGCATTTGGGAAAATCAATGCGATTTGGAGCCAGTTTATTTGTCTATCAAATGAAACATCACAAAAAATAGTCATTTAGTCACTCGCAAATGAAGACATACTCAAACGAGTATGAGTATTCGTTCTAGTACTCACTCTGGCACTCGTTGCATATTTTTAATTCCATTTTCAGTTTCATTCCCATTCCCTGTTTTTAGACTGTCACCAGGAAAATGCCCTGCATAACTGCGGCACAGTGTGACTCTAAATGGAGACGTCTCCATCAACTGATCCCCTTTCCTCCTCCTCCTCTACCCTCCTCTTCCCACCTCCTCTTCTACCCTCCTCTTCCCACCTCCTCCTCTACCCTCGTTAGTCTGACGTGGCAGAAAAACCTTTTTTGGTATTCAAATGTTATTTTTGGCGCAACTTTTGTGGCATTTTTCAACAAACACAGGGAAAACGTGTGAAAAGCGGAAGTGTTTTCCTCAGTCTGATTGTTGTTGTTGTTGTTGCTGTGGAAAACGCTTTGAGCAACCGCAGCGAGGGAAAATGCCTTCAAACTTTTCGCTAAATTGTTTGGTTTTTATTGTCGAATTGAAACCGGAAAAGGATTTGTGTTTGGGGTCGTCAAAGGGTTAAAGACAAGGAAAACACTCAACTTGTTGTGCCCTTGGCTGTTAAGCCACTTGTGAGTTTTCCTGCTCAATGAAAATTCGAAGGAACCTCGGATATGATTATTTAGGAGGAGAGACGAGATTGTTCTCTCTTCCAAACTGTTTCTCTGTTGAAAAGTGATTGCAACTCGATTGCTAATGCAGGTATGTTAAGGGGTGTGGGTGTGGGTGTGTATTGACTGTGTGTTGCTGCCATCAGCAAGATTCGAGAGGCAGGCAAATAGGCAAACTGCAGTAAATTCTGGACCAACTCAACAGTAGCCTGAAGAGACTCGGAGACGCAAACAATAATTTCGATTAGAGAATTTGAGAACAAGAAGTTTGTGCAGCAGCCTCAGGTGGAAGGTAACAAATGGGCAACGCCACGCCTTTAATTGTAGGAGTTGGAGGAGTGGAAGTTGGAATAATCAATGGCAGCTGAGAATGAAACTGACCTTTTCCTTGTTTTGGGCTCAGTTTGAGTATCTTATCACTGACACTGACAACACTCAAGAGACAAACAAAGAGAGGAGAGTGAGAGAGAGAGAGAGAGAGAGAGAGAGAGATGGAGGCAGAGACAAGCTGTGTTTGTGTGTCAAATGCGTAATTAATTGTAAATAATTGCGCAAATGTCAATTGCAATTTATTAATTTGACAAAGTCAAAGTGAGTGACCCCAAGAGAGGAATTTGCACTGAAACTGAAGACGAGACTAGTTAATGTATTTAATTTCATTTAAAGATTATTACAAGCAGCTACGAGTACTTCATAGATTAGGTATACGCCATGTTGTCCCCTTGTTGATTATAACTGGCCGTTTGGATCTATCTCAACTTGTTTGCCAATATTTGCATGTCAAAGGCGTAGAAATTTTTATATTACTGCGACACGCCCCCTCCTCCCTCCCGCCCTTTGCTTCCCACGGGTCGAACACATTATTTATGACTTGTACGTTCTCCGTGTTATTTTATAAACATTTTTCAAAATATGCTACAAGTCACAGTCCAAGGGAGACTGGGAAAAGGGGAGCGGGAAAGACGAGGGGAGGGGCTGCAACTGCTTGCCGACGTCATAAAAAAAGAATTCTACGCGCCGGCGCCTTTATGTTTTATTTATGAGCTTACACACAAAAAAAGTTAACATGGAGGCCACAATGCGAGTCGCGTTTTAATGTGCGAGGAGAAAGAGAGGAGAGTCTAGGGAGGGGAAAAGTCCTGTCTGGAGAGCAGGTTGTTTCACAAGATGCCAACTTTTATCGAGGTAATTACCGAGGAGAATGTTAGTGGAAATGTATCTGAAATCGATTTTCTTGCTATGCAGATTAAGCATTATCTGCACTCATAAATATACAGCAAAGGGTCAAAGGTTGACTCCAAAGGTCCCAGAGTCGTTTTCCGCATAGTCCCAGTGGAGAAAGGAGTGGAGTAAGCGGAAGAGGAAGATCAACCACAAATCGCCGTTTAAATATTAATACATCAATCCACTTAATATGCGAGTTTACAGCAGCGAATGATGCAATAAATATAAAAAAGGGAAAACAGAAAAACTCAAATACAGACAGATAAGAGCAAAGATGATGAGCATATGCTGCCAGTGATAAAGAAAGACTTCTTTCTGAGTTTATGATGTGTTTTCACATATCGTGTAGAGAGAACTGGGAACTGGAGCACCGAAGAAATGTCCATTACAATCAAGACTTTGACTTGTGTCGCAATTCTGCCTTTATTTACCTACTATATTTTATCTTCAATCTGGCCACAAAGCAAACAAGTCTCTAGTCTTGTAAGACAAAACAAATTTTTTAACACACACTTCCTGTCAGTTCCCAGCCATTTGCCCCTGACCTAACCCTCTTGTTTCCAGTGGCACTAAGGGAGAGAAATATTTAAAAAATTTTAATTTAAATTTTCCAACATTTTTAATTAATTTTAAAGCGAATGAAATTTGAACATAAATAACTCGTAAAAAGAATCAATTTTGAAATTTTATCTACGATTTCCTGCTGCTCTCTTTCTCTAACGCAAATGCGACAAAATTTGCGGCCAATGAAATTTGAGTTTTTCTTATGGCTTTCAGCCTATGCAGTTAAAGCTGTTAACTGCTTCTTTTGACCAACATTTGTTCTCTGCTAAAAGATTTATGTTAGTCCAGGCGCAGGCGCAAAAGTCTGAAGAGTAAATAAATTTCGCTCTTATAATGAAAATTCCTCTTGAGGAAAACTCAACGAAAACCGAGCAAAGTTTCGGCTATGAAGCGAACAACGAATTCAGTTCAATTTGGACAACCAAATAAATTGGTTTTCCATGCTTAAAACTGAGCATCTGCTTTTGTTTGCTGATAATTTTTATAGTTGCGTATTTTTAATAGAACAATTAAAATTTTATAAGCGCAATTAATGCGCATATTTTGACAATTAATGTGGCCATCAAATCGTGTATAAAACAAAATTCAGCTGCGAGTTTGATATCTCTGGGATTTGGAATGTTGATAGCGCTTCAGACTGGGGTGTTATGGGTTTGTTGAGGACAAGTTGGGCTGCTAAAAGTACATGAGGAGTTTATAGGGGCATGAAGCACTGTTAAAAAAATTCTGAAAAGTAAAACAGTATTAAAGATTTTTATTAAAAATACGCCCCTTTTCGCCCACAAACTTTAATATAATTAAGTGCACTATAAACTCTGCCTTTAAATCCTGACTTTATACTCTTCAAATTATATAAACGCATAGCAGTCATAACTAGTAGCCTCTATCTAGCCCAAACAGATACACCGTGCTCATACAGGGTATTAACAACAGTCGAGTGTACTCCACTCTACTCTAATTTCTTCTCCTTTATCCTTTGACTGCTTCTGTTTACTTTTTGTTGTTTTTTGGGAGACATTAAATGCTCGTTTTTATTGCAAGCTGCATGGCATTCTAAGGGCATTGCCGGCCTGGCATTCATTAAAAATTGAGTACGGCTTTTGGCCGGACTACTCTGCAGTCGTCTACCTGAATGTCTTGCCAGGGTTGCCAGGCTACCAAACTACCTTTTGCTGGCTTGGCATTTTCTTCTCAAGTTGCACAATTTTCCGGACGAGACGTTGCGTCGCTTGTTGCTAAAATATGCTGGCCATTATTTATGTTAAATATATGCAACATTCTCCTCGGCTGCAACGTCAGCCCGTCTGTTGCAGTAGTCGACTACTGTCTACTGAATATAACGCATACGACCCGTGCGGTATTGTTATGATGGCATTTGCGACAGGCAAAGGAAGAGACAAAGGGAGGCAGAGTGGGGGAAGCTCCCCATCACAGCTTATTATAGCAAGCTGCCGTTATGCAGCTACCAAGTAAGCTTAAGTGTTAGATAACGTCAGTTTTTGTGAACGCACTTTTGCCACTTAAAGTTGCCCCCCGAAAAGAATTTTCAGCTGGAAAATTCAAATTTTTCTGCGCTCTCCCGCTAGCTTTACCCCTGCCACGCCGCCCCTCCTGCTGCTGTTCCAGTTTCCATCTTCATAAAAATTTCAACAGACCAGACTTTGGTCTGGCATTGCAGAGTGGAGTCGACAGGCCGTCTTTCTCCGGCTTCTACTGCTTCCTGCTCTTCTTCTTGCACTTCTTCTGCTGATTCTTGCTGCTCGTCGCCATAATTTACTCAACTGTTTGTCTCAGTTGCACGAAACTGAATTTAATGCATTTGCCAGGCACTTTTCAAGCCCAAAGCCCAACCCAAGCCGTGCCTGCGCTGCTTTGCACTTGCAAGACCCTGTACTTTGGTAAGTGTAAGGTGCGTTTTAGTTCTAAAAAAGATGTTATTCTCTTTCTGTGCAAGTACAGAGCTCCACAGCGTCTATTACACCTACTTACACACTCCCTCTGCCCACAAACAATTCCATTTCTATTCTGTGGCATTTCGGCGCTGCTTGTCTGCCCGAGGACGAGCAGGCGGACCGAGCACGCTGAGGAAACCGCAATGTAAATGACATCCATCGCGTAATACTCGTAGTTGTATTTTCAGCTACCTTTTGAATAATTTACATTGTACTTGGCATTGTCTGGAGATTTGGCATCTTTTGTGATTCTATTTCCAGCCTTTCAGCCACATCAGCTATCAGCGTGCAGCTGTCAGGTTGCCAGAGCAGCATTTCCATCCTTTTTTGAAGTTGCCACTGCTGTTCAGTGTGCAGAATGCCGCAAAAACAGAAAGGGATGGAATGGATATAAAAAAAAGGTAATTGCACTTTACAACATTGGCTTGTGCACTTACACAAACTGATTTTTTAACAACGAGTGCGCGCTTTCAATTGGTTTTGGCCATGACTTAAGTGTCGCCTAACGAGTGATGCCACAAAAAACAAATTTGCAGTTAATGTGGCTAATTTCCTACACAGCTGTGTGTGTGTGTGTGTGTTTTAGTTAGCCACAACACAACATTGGGTACCATAATAATTTGTAATTTTAACCTAATTACACTCGGTCAACTGACAACATCAGCTGCCATCTGCAAACTCCTCCAACTCCTGCCCCATGTTTATTTTTCCCTTTATTGAAATTCTTTTTCGAGTGGCTGATTAAAATGACATTAGCTGCCAGCGAGTGGCTATCACATAAATTCAACTCAATTCAATTCAATTCAGTTCGCTTCAGTTCAGCGCATTTGCTTATCAAATCAATTTGATATCAAGCGATTTGTTTTGTGTCATAAAGCAGCATTTGTAATTGAATAAATTATGACAGTGTGTGAGTGTGTGCGGTGGGTGTGTGTCTGTTGTTGTTTATTCAGGGCAAACAACGTTTCAATTGGTTGTTAATTGACAGCTGATTGAACAGATTATTTGACACAATATGAGCATTGTTTCAGCTTAAATGGCTCAACAATTGCAGCCAAGTGGTCTTAAAGGGGATCAATAAGGTAGAAAAATAAGTTAAGCTTTGTAAATGATGTGGTTATCAGGGGTAAAGCGTAGTTAATGCATTAAGCAATAAATTCAAGATTAACAGTTAATACTTATTGATAGAAAACCTGTTAGCGGTGGCCTTATACCAATGATTTTGTACTGTTTTATAACCATTTTGTGTACAGAACTCATTAATTTTCCCACTACTGTCACTTTAATTACATACACAGCTCTTCGCAACTAATTTAACCAAAATCAGCTAAAATATCATACACATATATCTAAAATTTGCGCTGCATCAAAGAAAATGTACAACAAAAGAGAAAAGCTTTACTGTACAGGGACAAACCTCTACACTCTGTGGCATTTTCCACAATTTCTGTCGCTCATTTTGTGCTCGTAGTTTGCATATTTTTAATGAAGCTGTAAAGTTGATTCTATTTTTGTATTTTATAAGCAATACAGCAATACACAGTACACAGTCACACATACTTACACACGTACGTATACATATATTTTGTTTATAGTTAGTATACATAAATTGTGCTTAAAATTGCTTTGAACTTGCCCACAAAATTGTGGCTCGTATTGCTATGCAACTGTCTGTCAATTTTTGTAGCATTTCATAAATGGGAAAATCATATGAATTATGCGATCCCAGCGACATTTGCATATTTTCCATGTAACTGTCTGTCTGTGTGTACAAAAGTGTGCTGGTGTGTGTGTGAGTGTGTCTGTCCTTATGATGATTCAAGTTGGCCTTATTGCCAATCTATATGCAAGCCTCTGTCCTCTGCTCGTCTAGGACTCCTCCCAGTTGGTCTTTAAATAAACCCTGTAGTAAAAAGCTTTGAATGGTGTATAAAGTACTGAAATTTCATTCCATGTCAGAGCCGCTTTTAGCAGGTAACTATTTTAACCTAAAGCTAGGCCAGCAAATGCTTGTTTACAGGGTCTCTGCTAGTTGAGTTTGCTTTTGCTCTTCGCCTTCCTACTCCAATTTTTGTGCGGCCGCTGCTCGAACCGTTTGACTTTTAGTGCTTTTTATATTTTTTGATAAAGTGTTGCCAATTTAACCGGCAGCCATTTTGCTCAAACACACACACACACACACACTCACACACACGTCACACAGACACTGAGGAAATAAAGCTGCAGCCTTTCTGTTTGATTGCCTCACTGTGGCAAGCATCTACATCTCCAACTCCGACCATTTATGCTTTTTTATTTTAGTTGAAACTCAACCCTATTTATTTTATTATATTTTATTTTCATTGTATGGCCATTTTTATGGCTTTAAAAAGGCTGCAGCATCGACTCGTAATCAGCTATTGATAATGTGTGGCAAGCATGAAGAAACGTATAGACTGATTGGTACTGACCAGACCGAACTCAATGTCTGCCCCTCAGTTTGAGTTAAAGTATCTTTAAGCATAAAGTTTTATTTAAAGCAGAGCCAATTTTGGTGTTTTATCAGTCGTGAAATTAAGCTCTGTACAAATAGCAATAGCGCAAACTTTTGGACAGGTGTAATTATGGCCGTTTGTGGGCGTTTTATTTGGGCTACGTTGTCTATGAGTGCCGAGTCTCTTTTGAGCGAATCAACTCGCGCTTCAATTAAACTTTCGCTTCAACGCAATTAATTTTTGGTGGGAAATCGCTTAAAGTCGCATGAGTACATAGCTATACCCATGCATATATATTTTCACAGTGACTTTGACCTCTGCCGCGTAGAGCTAATGATCTTTCACAAAGTTTCTTGCACAAACTTTGGGGCAAATCAATTTGTCGGCTTTTAATTAAATTCAATTAAACTTTGATGCTTTGAAATTTGAAATGCGTTAAAATTTCCGAGGTGTTCACGTGGAAAACTTATTATTCACGTGGCTAATTACTGCAATTTTGTGTTGAAATCAAGCAGAAGTCTATATTTAAGTCCTAACTGAATTAACTCTATCAGCAACTGCTATCTAATCATTTTAATAGCATGTTTTGGGTTGTAGGAAAGTTTTTACAGAATGGTGTTGAATTTATCAACACTGTTTGCTCGTTTACAAAACTAATTTCTTTAAAGTTTCGTCTGTAGATTTTATCATTGAATTTTTAAATCAATTCTATTCACTTTACTTTATTTGGCAGCTTAATTTGATCTCTATTTGCCGTTGTTCAACACTGTCGAGTTTGTTATTTTTTTGTGCTGACGCCCTTAGCTCTGCAAACAGATCGTTTTGCCGTGCGTTCAATTTGTATTGCACAAACAGCAAACGAAACGAGACGAGCTGAAATGAAACGTTGCATTTGCATTTTTGGAGCTGGAAGGTGGCAATTTTAATACAACAGACTCCAAATGGGGGGAGTAGGGAGTGGGAATGGGGGGGGAAGTGGAGGAAAGGGAAGTGCAAGTTGATGGATCAAACATTTCCCACTTCTTGCACTCCCCCTCGTTTGCTGGTGCTTTTTTATTGGTTGTTGCCGTTGACGGAAATTGGAAATTTCACACTTGATGATGGTCTACAAATTGGTCAACACAAACCGTCGAAAGGCAAACAAAAACACACCCAAACACACACACACACAGAGTCATGTCAGCTATTGGGGCATTAGCCAAAGCGCTAACTGCACAAAAGAAAATCAAATCCCATTCCCAAAGCGTTGCAGTTTCCCGATTCCACGATTTCCCGATTCCGATTCCGATCCCCAGTTACCACAAAATCCCCTTTCAAAACGTTCGAGAAAGAAAGCTACCTCTGACATTTTGTGGTTTTCCATTGTGGAGAAGACTTTAGAGCCAACGGCAATGGCAATCAAATAACAGTCAACTCTGTGTAGGTGTGTGTGGATGGAGTGTTGGGAAGGGGGGATTGGGGAGCTGCGTCTATTATTGGATTTGATTTGGCCATTTGCTTTGTTACAACTGCTGAAAACTGTCGCTAACTGTGTGGTTATTGCCAAATACCAAAAGCAATGACCGAAGCAAAGTGAATGGATTGAACAGGTAAACGTTAATGCGAACATTTATGAATAGCATTTGTGTCCACTCAAAGTTTCTCACTTTACAGCTGCTTCACCTAAAAAGTGCAATCCACTCTCTGGCTTTATTCGCAAATTTTGGCAAATCAAGTGAGTTATTGCTAAGTGATTGCAGTCACTGTCTGTCTAACGAATTTTTCCTCTTTGAGTTTCCATTCACAATTAAGGTATCATTAGTATCTGAGTAGAATAACTTGTTAATCAACTAAAGTAGCTATATTTATTTATATATATTTATTGTTTTACTTTATGCTTCGTTTGTGCTGTCATTTGTAAACGTTCTCTTATCACAATTCATGACCAATAAATGCCAAGAAAGCTACATAAATTGCATCATTTCTCCGCCTCTTACTCGTTTTTTGCAGTCAACTGTCACACTTAAACAGTTTGCTAATCGAATTTTCATTCTCTTCTCCAGTTGAAATTGCTTTGATTGCAGTTCCGCTTTGCGTCACATTCGTAAACGTTGCTGACGCATAACTGTAATTTCTTTTAGCTTCCACCGATTTATTGCCAACTTAATTCGTTTGCATTCCTCTCGCTTGCAGCTTGACAAATGCGTTAGTTAAGCGAATTTATGCACTTGGATTTTCGCATAAAATTGATTTATCACATTAGCCAAATACCAACACACACAGAGAGAGGACTGTCACACATACATAGACAGGCAGATACCGTTGGATGCAGACAGACACTGACAATTGTATCCTTTTTTGCATTTACAATATTTTTTTATGCTCGCTTCATCAATTGCTGCTTCAATGTCCTTTTGAATATAAATGGACACACCGAAAGCATTCACAGAGGGAGTAAGAAGCACAGTTCCGACTGTCTGTCTGTATTTCTCTCTCTCTCTCTCTCTCTCTCTCTCTGACTCTTTCTGTGCCTTTGTCCAGCTGTCTGACTGCTCAATTGCATATTTTGCTCAAGGACTGCCCATAAATTTCCACTTACGCCCCAACAAAAGCTGTGGCAGGGGCAGCGTCTGGTTAACCGCAACCAACAACAAAGGGAAAAGCCAGACTTTTCTTTTTCCCATCCTTATCCACACCCCCACAGCTTCCCTGCTCTTCAAGCAAATAAATATTTATAGGCATTTAAAATGGCAATGTGAAGTAAAGTGCGTGGGACGCAGCTTAATTTACTTAAGATACAGAAAAATAAAGCTACACAAACCCAAATGCAAAATTCGTTTTCAATTTTGTTTCAATACAAGTTTTAAATTCAATTTAAGCGCCACACACACAAACACACACACTGGTACACACACACACATATGGCATATGGTGGCGGCTTTAAGTTAATCTGATTGTAATGCGATACACTTTGCAGTCTGAGATACAAATCAGCACCCACACACAATACACACAACAAACACACTCTGAACTGTCTGGAAGCAGCCCAGGAGCGCAGCTGTTGCTACTTTCCACCCTGTAGGGATAGAGAGGGGCGTCAATAGGGGTTAGGGCATCAGGGGGAAAGCTGGAAACTGGGTCTGCGTACAAATCAAATAAATTATCTGAGGATTTACAGTAATAAAGTAGTAGATAAACCAACACAAAGTGGGCAAAAGTGTGGCATGGCACGTGGTTCACTCTCTCTATAAGTGTGTGTGTGTGTGTGGCAAGCACACAAATGCCAAAGTGATTCAAACTTGACTTTGCCACAAGTTTGCAAACAAACTGCTCTTATGGATAAATTAAAAGCAAAAAAAATCAACAACTAAGTTTAGTTTTAAAAGAGAAGGTTAAAAATTATAAACAATTAAAAGCTTTAGAAATTATAGGAAACTAAAAACGCAGCAGAAAATATAAATAAATAAAAGTCCTTATTAAATAAAATCAGAGAAAACGAGAAGCTTGAAAATCACAGCATACTTTCAAGGGCTTACTTATAATAATAAATACTGCATACTTTTCAGCGCACATAACAAACTTCTCCAGTTTCTACAAGGGAACATAATGAAAATTAGAATTTAATGAAATATTAAACTCACCCGCAAATAACTATTTATCCTTTGGTAATTCCATTAAATTAAACCAAATCTAAAATAAATAAAAGCAAAGATATTAAATGTAAATCAAGTCACTTTAAATCAAAATGTTAGAATGATACAATTTTTCACTTTATTACCTAATTAACTTTATATTTTAGCTGTAAACACTAAAATTTAACAATTTTTGGCAATTATAAATAGCACAAAGCTTAACTAGTAACGTCTACGCAGTGTCAGCACTTTCGGCACCAGCGTTGTCTGCGCGCAGATAAGGCAAATGAACTAAACGTCAAGCGAGGCGTGAAAAAAAGTGGCCTGGGAGGGCTGGGATGGTATGAGGTGGGAGGTAAAGACAAGAGTCCAAATAAAAGCGAAAAACTCATCTTCATTCGGAGCGACTTAATGACAATGACCGTCAATTGACGTTGTATCTACGAGTGGCAGGCAGTTACCCAGCTCCTCCATCCACACGCCCTCAGAGTCCTTAACGCCCCCGCCCACACAAAGGAGTCAGCGGCGTTGTCAACGCTTATGCTCTGAGCATGTCTGGCTTGATGTCTTTATCTTTTGTCGCCGTTAACGCCGCTTAAAGACGAATACAGCCACTCAGGCAAGAGGCAGACGTGTTCAACACACGCACAACAAACACACACACACATACACTAATACACACAGAGACAGACAGACACAAATGTAAATGCCGTAATGGAGATTGTGTTGGAAAATAACCGCGCTGCGTCAACAGTATTTATTTTATTGACATTTGTATGCCTCCCGTTTCCCACACCTCCCCTCTTTCCCTCTAACTCTAACTCGCTTCGTCTCTGTCGCTCTCTAAGCTCACCTTAGCTGAACTAGCAGACAATGAAAAGCTATTTTCCTTCGCTTTTTTGGCTTGTTTGTGCGACAAACATGCAACTGAGCAACGCAACAATCTACAGACTAGCTTCCTGTCTCCTGCTCTCCCTCTCTCCTACTTCCCTACTATCTCTCTTTTTCCCTCTCCCTGTCTGCTTCATTTTTTGCCGGGCAAATGAGCGCGTAAAAGTTTACGAGGCATCCTGTGGCATTTGCAGGCTGAGGCAGCATCAAGTGATTTGCTTTCTGTTTTCTGCTTTTATTTGGCTATCAAAAAGTTTTCAAGTTGCATTAGAAAACTTTACCAGAAAGTCCATCAAATCTATGCTCCGTTTCAATTGTTTATACGTCCATCTTTCTCTGTCTTCTTCTCTGTTCTTTTACTGGTTTATCCCCTTGTGACCGTAGCACATAAAAGATTAACACAAACTAATGTTATAACAGCAAACTTGTCAAAGTCACTGCAGCAAAATCAACGGAATGAAAGTATATGGAAGTCTACTCGACCAACATGTGCCCTGTAGTGGTAGGTTTTGTTTCGCTGTCTCTAAAATTTCTTTCTTAAACTCAAACTTTATGGTCCTGCCTACTGGCCTACAAAACGCCATGAATTCGTCTAGCACCCAATACAATAAACAAGAGTCAGTCAATTGCTGGCCAGTCGCCAGATTAAGTCACAAGCTACGGGGCCTAGTCGCTACTTGTAGCTTCCTCTGTCCATACCTAAACTAAAGCTAAACCCAAAATCCCATGGCCTACGAAAGCTGCAAGACTTCCAGGTCAAACAAGACGTGCAGCTTGGCATAGGAAATGAATGGCATTTGTAACTGACACAAGTTGCCACAGCCACTGTCACTGCATGACTAGCTCCCATTCTTCTTCCTGCCTCCTGGGAGGCACACAGACGCCGCCTCCCTCACACCCACTCCCACTGCGAGCTTGCCCCAAGTGACAGGCTCAAGAAAACACAATTCCTCTGCTAATCAATGCCAGCTAAAATTAGACAATAAACTCAGCAGCACAAAAACTATATGAAAATAAATGCTTTCAAATTAACATGAATAATATTTGCAAAGCATATTTTTGGCTAAAAGGATTACAAAAAGTCCTGAAATATTTACTGCTACAATTAAATTGGGGAAGGACTAAGCACAAAAATCATAGCATACATTTGTGCTTTTTAAATATTTAAAATAATTGCTTTGAGCACTAGGAGAAAACTTTCGCCGGCTTATCAAATATTTTAAACTGTTTGTGTAACAAAAACTTAACTTAAGTCGCAAACAAATTAAAGTGTTGTGTGTTTACAACAAATCAAATTTATGTCTCGACAGAACTGGAGACACAGCGCATATATATTTGAATTTATTTAGTCATTTACCAACTAACTAAATTTCAAGTCAAATCAAATTTGTAACTAATTTGCAGCAGTTATCAAGGTACGAATATTCCAACTGACATGAAATCTGAGATTAAAACACACAGAAAGTGACCAAAGGAGACCAAAAAAATAGAAAAATATTTGTTGGCTGCAGACGTAAAGTAAAGGACATTTAGGTACAACAGGATTTTGTCGCCCGCAGTGTTGACTGGTCAAGTTGCCAACTTGACTTGGCCAAGAACATTAGGGGCCAAGAATGTGTGTCTGCCTCAGTGTGTGTGTTGTACTTATGTATATTTCATGCAATATCCTGTTGAATATTTAAATTGTGTACACAATTTCCGGAGCAATGAGTTTGACAATGGAATCATTAAGGGAAAGATAACCTAAGCTCAAGGCTGCAGGCCACTGATAAGGATGCCTCACTGAACCTCTGACCTCTGAGCCAAGTTTGCATAAATTGCATGCGTTGTCTGTGCGTGTGTGTGTGTGTGTCGCTTTGTCTGTGATTGCATTTTATTTTCGTCTATTGTGGTATTTGTTTTTGGGAGACTGGCACATAATTTATCAGTGCAGCAGTGCAGAGACACGCGCCAAGTAAATTGACAATTAAATAGAGAGAAAGGCGAGAAAACTTGATTAAAATTGACCAAGGCAACAGCTGGCCCAATACCAACTTGGTCAAAACTCCTGGCTGGCAAATGACAACAGAAAAGCAGGAAGAAAGGGATGAGAATAGTACACCGCACGTGCGTCAAAAGCAGATGTTAGCCAAGTGCCAACTAGTGGCCAGTCAGACACACATACATTGAGACTCTAAACATACACACACATCTGCTATAGTCAATATATATGTGCCCCCAGAGACAAAAGGGGAAAGGCTTCGAGTACGTGACCAACTGCAAAGCTGTCAAAAGTTGTGAAAATTAAAAAATAAACTCAAACAAATATGCGCGACGTCGAAAATGTGGCAAACACGAACTAGAAGGACTCGCATACAAAGGACATTCATAAAATCTATGGCCACTGCGTCCATATGTGGTTACTAGAAGGCGAAAAAGTGTTTAAGGAGTTGAAAATGCTCTTTAAAAATAAACAGTGGTTATTTCTTAGGGCAAAAAAAGAGACTAGGAATCTGACAGTCGAGCTGTGGGGACTATTCTCCCAACTTTTGTGCAGTATATTTACATTGAAAGACATATTTTTAGACTATATTGTTGACAGACCTCTTTTCTAGGAATATGTGCACAAATATCTTAAATAAAAGTGAAAGCGTTCCTATTTTAGGAATATTTAAAAATATATTCAACCAAAAATACAAACAGAAATGCTGTACGCAACAGCTTAAAACTCTAGGTAATAAAAAGATATGGCATAAAATACCAGTAGCAGTTTTAGATGCCAACATTTTCTTAAAGAAATGTCTTAGAAACTACAACTTTAGATAAAAGACAGCCTCTTCTGAGCCATAAAAGTAAACACTTCAAAGCTTGACTCCCTTTAGTAACCATTTTCTCCATAAAGGTAACAAAGACGTGCTTGTTTTACAAACTGATACTTTTAAACTAATTGCACAACAGTTGAACTTAAAACTGCAATGAATGCCCAAAACAATTGGCAATTGCCAGAGTTGTTAAAGTTGACTTGGCTTAAATGATGATGATGATGATATTGTGGGCCAGATGTGCGTTGCCAAAAAACCAAAGAGAAGACAAAAAACTGTTCACACAAGATCGTAAAATCGACAATGATGTCAATGCACCCCAAAATGACAGCAAAGTTTCAGCTCGCTTGTTGTCACACAGTCGCATCAATGAGTCCCTTGCGGTGACTTGCAGCTGCTGTGATGGTTTTAACAAATGCCAAAAGCAGACACACACACCACTACACCCATATGTATGTGAGTGTGCTTGTGTGCTTGTGTGTGTGGGCCAGTCATTTGCCATCAAAGTCCGCTAGCGAACAATGCTCGCTGTAATTTTTATGCACAACAAACACAAATTTCTCTGGGGTGCACTATGTAAAACTGACAGATGAGTTTCCACAAATAAAGGCAACAAAATCTATGGTGATGACGTTGCACAGTGCAACAAAACCAACAACAATAGCAACAACAACAATAGCAACAACAACAATAGCAACAATGTACCATGTTGCATCTGGCAACAAAAATTTAACTGCTCGACAAGTTTTTGGCTGCAATTTGCGGCGGGTCTGTTTAAAAAATAACAACAAATACACACACACACATACAAAAAACTGTTCACAAAGTTTATAAATCCCCGCTGGCTGTAAGAGTTCGTCTGCTTCTACTTCTTGTTGGCCATCATCCCCTTCGACTTGTTATTGTTATTGCATTTTTTATAAGTTTATTTGGTTTAGAAAATTTGTATAATGATGTTGCCAGCGCTGCTGTCAAACATAAACGAATCAACGCAAAACTTTTAACGCAATTTTAAATATTTAAGCATAAATTTGGAATATTTAAATTAAAGACCAACTAGAAAATGCATAAATTATCAAATGTGGCATAATTAAATTGTGTATGATAAATGAAAGTATTTAAAATACATCAAGATAAATAGAGTAAAAATTCAAACAGTAATTTAATTGGGTAAATTCTTAATTAATATTTTGAAACCATTTATTTTAACGCATTAATTTGCTAGTTTAGCAATCAATAATTAACTTGTTACTATTCAAAAATATTACACAAATTTAAATCAATTTAATATGAATTCAAAATGTACTTCAAGACAACTTAAAGCAATTAAAAGTGCATGAAAACGCTTAAAGTTTAAACAAATAAATCAGACTTCGTATTAATACTAATAGTTTTGAAATAAATGCTTGTTGAAAGCAAATAAATGCAGCAATTTCAAATGGAATTTTCGAAATGGCTTTTAAGATTTGTAATCAAAGCAATGTTGTTGTAGTAGTTAATGCCATTCACACACAAACGCACACACTAGTCAGAGTCATTAACAAGCCCAAATGCATCCTTTGAGCTGCAGATACAGAAATACATGTGTAAAATGAAAATTGTAGAAGGAAATGCATTTGCAGCAGAGGCAGAAGGGCAGAGGGAGTTGAGTGGAGAGGACTGTTAACCAAAGCCCGCACAAATGTAAACCAGAAACCCAAAAACCCGTTGCGAATGGCAAAAGCTAACCAAAGTGTTGCACTTACTACATTTAAATGAAATTAAACATATTTCCTGCAGCTGCAAAGCAGAGACAGGCAGAGAAAGCGAGACACACAGACAGAGACGGAATTAATTTGTTGAATGCTACAAGCGGGAATTTGGTGGGTGTATAAAAGGGATAGGGACAGGAGAAGGGGAGGGGAGTGGACGTCGCGTGGTGCCGCGAATTTGTAAGATGAAAGTTTTACGCTCGAAGCTTATCTTAAGTGTGCGCACGCTTTGCACTCAACTATTTCTTCAGCTCTCAGTGTCTCTGACGTCAGCTCCACCTTCGTCTCCTTCTGTGTCTCCATCTTCAGCTCATTCTCAGTCTGTAGGCAAAACTTTGCCGACAAATGTGGTTTCCGGTTGTGTCTCTTTCGCTGTGTGTCTCCCTGTGTGTGTGTGTTCACGTGTGGCGTCTGAATTCACGTCGTGGCATAATTTTCGCGCTTTTGTGCGCATAATTTAAATGACTTTTGAAAAGTTGTTCAAGTGGTGCTCGCGCAACAACAAGATAACCAAGCGGTGGGCAACTGGCTGCTAGACTGTTAAAGACCCTGTAGTTGTGTTTTGTTCCCTAATTTAACCCATTAATTTACAAAAAGTAAGCTTAATACACGCTTTAATTGGTTATTACTCTTGACATGCTTTACTTTTCCTTCCCACATATTTGAAATCCCCCTAAGCCACCTACTACAGGGTCCAAAAGGTGTATATCTCCCACACACACTCGCTCTCCCGCTTGTGGGCCCTCTGTATATGTTATAATTATGATAATGTTAGTGTGCCCAAGTGGTTTAAATGCTTGTGGCTTGGCTCTAAGCGAAAGTTTGGCCAGCTCCCTTAAAGCGTCGTGCCGCAGATTACGTATACGCAGCGTGTGCTTGTGCTTGTGCGTGCGTTGAGTGAAACGTTTTGTCGCCCGAAATAAACTTTTTTCTCTCACTGTTTTTGGTCTGTCGATCATTAAAACAAACAAATTATGCGCTTGGCATTCAAGTGCTGCGGTGCTTGGGTGGATTGGGGTGCTGTGCGGTGCTGTGCGTTGCGGTGGTTTTAGTGGCTGCGTGTCGAGCTTAATTGGGCAACGTCAACGCGTCAGCTCAAATCTATGCAAATCACATTAAATTATTAAACAGTTTTCCTTGGCGTCGCAAATATTTAGCATATTTTGTGTTAAATTTGTTTGCGTGTCTCAAACAATTAGCAAACACACACACACAACCACCCTACACACACTCCCAGTGTAAAATAAACGCGCTCATTAAGCAATTTTTTCTGTTTGTTGTCCTAAAAGCCAAAAACAGCCAAATGTCAAAGCTCACCAAAAAGTGCCGTCAAATGGGAATTTGCATAAATGCGACGCCGACTGCGCTGCATGTAATTGAGCGCTGAATTAGATGCAAATTGCTGAATAAAACAACAGTTATTTATGTTCGTTTACTTTGTTTGTTTTTCCATCCACTCAATGTTCCTCCTTTGTTCTTGGTATCAATCAACCTAAGTTTTATTATGCTTAATTTCGCGTTATAATAACTGCTTACAATTAATCTCAATCTTAAATACAGTTGTGTTTCTCCTTGTATGTATGTGTCTCTGTCTGTATTTGCTTTTTCTTTTTCTTTCATTTATTTATGACTTTTTACGTAGTTAATTTGTTTATTTTACAATAGCTTTCGTGCAAAACAATTGAGCGGCACAAAAATTGAAAAAATTCAGCAAAATTGCCAAAAATTATTAAAGCATTTATTAAATAAACTAAAGCAATTTAAAACAAATTGAAGTATTATTTGCTAAGTGAACCGCCCAATTAAATTGCTTTTTTCTCTTTTTTATTAGGAAAATTCATCCGTATTTTTGTTGCAAAAGCCTGCGACAATTAGAATACTATTATTGAGTTGATATACTTGAGCTTAAGTTTACGACTTTTACAGGCAACAAACAACAAAATTATTTATTACTCTTCATATATGTTTAAGTTGTTGTTTTATATTTTAAATACAATTATTTAATTTTAAATAGTTGTTACATTTACTTGTTACCGTCTTTATTTGATTTCACTTCAAAACTTGCTAATTATTTTAAGTAAATATGTATATATTTATTTATATTGTTTTGCGTTGTATTGAATTTACTTTTTGGGCAATAGTTAATTATGTTAATTAATGCATTTATTATTTCGCTATTTACATAAAAAGGCAAGTCTATATACAGCTTCAATTTCTTATTTACATACAAGTTTATTTTAGTTTGAAAATTAAACAAATTTATGCCAAAAACAAAGTACAAAATTAATCAAAAGTAAGTGAAATTAATTGCAACAGCTGGCTAATGATTAGCACATAAATCAAAAGTGTCTCATAAATTAATGTCGCTTTTATTATTAATGTAATGATATGCAACGCTTTCTGGGCCACATGTGTGTCTCTGTGCTGACAATATTGCCCTTTTGGCCATAAATAAATTCCTTTTTCTTCCTCTTTCCCTTCTTCTTCTCATTCTTCACACTTTGGCTGCATTTATAATACTTAATTAGCTGCATTGTCCGCTGACTAGATAAAAGCGGCAAAGGCAGAAGCGACAATGCATTAAAGTCCTTGCCACACAACAATAAAATCAGGGGAAAAAAATATTAAACAACAAAAATGAAGAAGAATTGTTAAACAAAATGCATTCATTTTGTGGCATTGTTAATTGTTCGCATTACATTCGACCAAACATTTACTCAGTTATCTATGTTGTTGGCCTTTGGCTTAAACAGTCAGCTGCCTGCTGCGGTGTGTGATCAGAAGGGTATACTCGCTCTGTGTACGGGTTGTAACGAGCTAGAGTAGCAGACACGAGAGTCAGCCAACTCTTTGGCTTAAGAAAAGTCAAAGCTATCAACTTAACATAGACACAGTGACGTCACAGCGTAGTAAATCTTGTTTACCACTAAATTTATACAGTGCCAGCATTCTCTATAGGGTATCTTGTAGTCGTGTCTCTATCCGTTACTTGTTTTTAGCATCTTGACCTGTACAACAGCTACACGTGCTGTAGCTTTAAATTATTGAAAAGCATATACAACATGGCTGACATAAATACAGTAAATTGGCAGCCCTTTAACCCCACCGCACACACACACACATGCTGCCTCGCTCTCACTCCTACTGTAGCGCTCTTGTATGCAAATATACCATATATCTTCTGGTCTTAATGCCATTTTTCTTGCCGACGCTGCTGTCGATAGCATCCGTCCGTCCAACCCACTGTCTCTGCCTCTCTTCCTAGCTCTGTCTGTCCCGCTCTGCCCTGTGGAGTTGCCATTTTTGGGGTGTGCATGAGTTATGGCCAATAAATTGGACATGTTAACTGTGTGTCATTGTGCGAGCAGGCCAGGACACCGCAGGCCACGCAATTTTATGTTGAAATTAATTGCAAGCGTTTCGTGCAGACAACGAACGTGTCACGGGTCGTATGAGTAATAATATAATTAGCATGTGCATTTATTAAAAAATGATGAAAGCGCACAAAAGCAACGCAGCGGCGCCAACAACGTACATAACAAGCAACAATTTGCTTGCTTTACACTGAACAAAAGGCAAAAAAATATGAAAATCAAGGCAATGACCAAGCGAAAAACTGTCTCAGTATTAATATTATTATTGCAATTCCGTTTTTTGCATACCCCTAGCCGAGCAGAGGGTATAATAGACACTGCAGTGAATGGCGATCATTAGTTGCATTCAACAGCGAGTTAAGGGGACAGCGGAGGCTCAGAGAGTGAGACCCAACTTGGTTGCTCTAAAACTGTTAAAGACTGGTCAAGTTTACTTGGAAAGGTAGTAAAATTACAGGGTATTTTCTAGCCCACTACTGAAAACTGAATATTTACACACTTGCTTTGTTTTCTGTCTCTTGGCATGAACAAAGCAGAATGAAGATGTAAAAATTAATGACATTTTTAAGGCGTTTTAATGCCTCGACCGCTGTCGACCACCCCCCTTTGTGGGCGTGGCTGGGCACATGTTGAATTTTCATTAAATAAATTGCATTTTCTTTGCATGTACACTGCACACATCAATTTTGTTTTTGGAGCTGAGAGCAGAAAAAATGTGCAGCCCGAAGACAAGAAGAAAATTAAGAAAAAACACCCAGTAAAAAACAGTCGAGTTGAGTAGATACTTTTGACTATCGAAGAGTTAAGAAAACATTTGAGTTTCTTACTTTGAAAGTAACACATGCTTAAGTGCCTAACAAACTGTTTTCTGTCCGCACTACAGGGTATTAAGACTGCATAATTAAATAATTGTGCATTCAAAAAGTTGGTGGTAAGCGTTTAATAACGTAAATGAGAATGACCCAAATTAGTTGACTGCGGCAAGTAAAAATGCCGCACGATAAAGCAAAAAGTTTTAATAAAGAAAGAAAACAACTAAAACGGAGAAAAGATAATGGCATAAAAGTTATAAATATCATAGGTGTACTATATAACCCTTCATATGTATATGTATCGTTTAGATATGGTAGGTTCTGTTCTGCTTAGATATGCAATACTGTTTTACTTCTCGAAACATAAACAAAAACTTGTCAACTCTTTTGTGTTATGAATTGAATTTCATAGCATTTGAAATGGTATCTTCAAATTATACAGCTACAAGTATCTTTTAGCTGTTGTCCTATAGAAACAACATTTGCATAAGAAAAAGCTTTGCTTTTGCAATTTATTTTCATTTGGAAAACTAATATTTTAAGCCCTAAAAAACTGACACTTTTTCAACAATTTCATGCTACATTTTTATTGTACATATAAATAAACTAAACTTATATATGTATATGTATATATATATGTATTTGTGTGTGTGTTTTGTTGGTATAAATACGCTTATGCTTAGGTTTTGATATTGTACATTGAATGAGCATTTATTGTTGACAAAAAATACTATTGTTTTGTTTCCATTTTTTTTTTGCTTTTCTCCTTTTAGTTTCGAGCGTTTAGCAAACTCAATTAAATATATTTTTATTGTTATTATTTATTTATTTCATTTTTAGTTTGCCTGTGAAATCAAGCTGACCCCTAAAAGCTACCCCTTGTATCCCCTTTGGCTGCATTTCACAAATGCTTAACGAGTTTAGCAAAATTATTGATTTCAAAGCGCACTTAAGAGCAGGATTAATCCGGCGCTTAAACAACTCAAACTATGCAGCAATCCAACTGCAATCCCATACAAAATGCAGCACAAGTAGAATAATAATAAACAAGTTGTTAATTTATAGTTTTAGTAGTGGAGTAGAATTAGTTTCGTCACTTACCCGCTGCACTTGAGTACTCATTCGGTGGTCTCTCGGTGTAGAACATACTCTTTCCTATCGCCAGCGATACTTTGCTGCCTGTGCCGCTGCCGCCAGCGCCACCGCTGAGGGCCGATAAGCTGTTGCCGCTGGCGCCACCTGGCAGCAATGATGTCTGCATCGAGGACGATGAACTCGAGGAGGAGGAGGCGGCCGACGAGGAGCCGGATCCCGATAAAGACGATCCACTGCCAGTGAACAAATCGTTTTTCATGCCAAACACATCCGTTTGTAGCGACTTTGTTGTATCGTTGCGTGAAGAGGGTATGATGTTGCCTACAAAAAGGATAAAAAAGAGTTTTCTTAGCATGTTGGAAGTAGGTTTTAAAGTGTTTGAAAAACTTAAATAGTATTTAAATTTGCCAACAATTAACTAAAATTCATTAATGCCTTAAAAACCCAAAAAGAAAAGCAGTCTAAACAGCTACTAAATCAAAGACTAAGCCTTTAATATTAAGCACAACGCTTCAAACTTAAACACTTCCTACAAGCGTCAAGTTTTTTAAATTTACGCATGACCCCAGCATTATTAACCCTTTGTTTGACCTGTTTATGGTATAAACTTAATGCCAGAGCTAATAACTCAATAAGCAGCGAGTATACGCCAAACAAAACAAACAACTTCTTCACTGTCAACCTTTTTGTTGACAACGTTTTCAAGTTAAATTGTGTGGAAATCTTGTGCCAGCCACTTGGCAAAGAGGAGAGAGAACAGGGGGGGCAGAGCGTGGCAGATACTCCCACTCATACATATAAACATGTAGACGGCACACACATATATCCTTGCCACAGTTGCCTCGGCGAGGATTACGTTTCGTTGCAGAGAAGCAGAAACTCACCGCGCCACTCACTTTAAATAAAATATGTTTTCGGTTCTTTCTTTTAGTAAAGTTGTTGTTGTTGTTAGTGTTGCTCTTTTTGTTGTTGTTGTTGTTGTTGATGCTGGCAGCGGCAGTGTTTCAAATGTGTTTCCAACCTAATGCCCCCGAAAATCCCCTTGCAGCATAATCCGCAGCATATTGCTTTTGCCCTGGACTTCAAGCTAGGCACACACACACCCAGACACACACACACACACACACACTCCGACTTGCAAGTGTGTGTACTTTTCTGCTCGACTTGAGTTTCGAAAAGCCCCCACCGTTGAAATAGTCAAAAGTGCTTTGCTTTACTTTATCTCTCTCTTTTTCTGTGGGCGTGTCTGTGTCTCCAACTCCCCCGCCCTCCTACCCACAGCTATGTGTGTGTGTGTGTGTGTTTGTGGCTCTGTCTGGCTTAGCTGCTACTTTCGCAGTTTTGTTTGTGGCTCGCCTGTATATCCTGTCTGTATCCTTTGGCAGTGTGAGTAAGTGTCGGGTTTGTCGGTGTGACTTTCACAGTTTATGCAACGCTCAACGGCATGTGTTAAGCACTCGTCCCTCCCCCACCCCTCCCACACCCTTAACACACACATATCAGTGCCATCAGCTTGTCTGATACTATACTTACTCTCCCTGGACTCGACGGTGGTGTGTGTTACTTGCTTCGATGGTGTCGATGGCAAAGGTATTTCTGCAACAAACAATAACGAGCACATAATTAATTATCCTTAAATAAATCAAACGAGTTTTTAATTTCACTTTCAAAGCGTTCATTAGTGTGCGTGTGCTTTGCGTGTGTATTTGTGTGTACTCTGCGGTTTTCTATGTCAAGTGGTTTCAAATTGAAAAGGTCACCTCGTGTTTTGCTGTGAAACCAGCTCTTAGCGGTCAAGTTGCATGCAACTCAAGAAGCTCAACCTTCAGCTCTGGCTTGTTTTTTCTTCATTAGCCACACTAGTTTGTTGGCCAAAATGTGGGTCAACGAGTTTTAAGCTTCTAATCAAGAGAAACGCAATTTAATTGCGCCGAAAAGTATGCTACAAAAATGTAACTTTATAATATTTTAACTGGGATTAACTAAAATCTTAAATTTTAAGCAGTATTGAAGTGGTTTTGTTTGAAAAACATGTGTGTCCCTTAGCCTAAAAAGTCAGCAAACTGCATAATTGCTTAAAAAAAGAAAAACTCTTTCGAACACGACCTTCTGAGGTCGCAATCAAAACAGCAACGACCTTCTACAGTTTTCAGACCGAACGAAAACTTTTTCATTTAATCGAATCGAAAAAAAGGACGACTTTGCATTCGAAAACTACTGAATGCTTAAAAATAAATAGAAACCACATAAAAATAAAAGGAAACCCAGATGAGCTGACAGAGACAGAGTGGGCGTGGTTCAAAATAGGCAGTTGTGCAGCAAACGATACAAAGTCAAACAATTCCGAAATGCACCTTTATTTCAGGTTAACATTTCCCATTTATCGAGAGTGTTTCAACATATCTACATGAGTGTAAGTGTGTGCAACAAACTCAAACTGAAAGCTAGACGTGTAGCAGAGCAGCGTACGAGTCCAAATCATAGTTGTAGTTAAAGTTAGTGAGAATTGGGCGAAATGGCTGAAAGACTGGAAATGAACTGAGCTTGGAAAGACCGCGTACTTGTTTACGCTGAGAACTTAATACCTAATTAAGGTAATTAGTGGTCCGATAGGTATAACATCTCAGTACCCCTTCTGCTAATAACTCCATACTTTCTTTTCCAGGAAAACCAGTATACCCCCTCCAATTCTTGGCTGCAGGGTCCAGCCAGACGCAGTTCAGCTTCGTTGGTGGCCGCTCGTTTAGTTTTACGCTTCAGAGCACAGTGCACATATCGTAGGAATCGTCTCCTAGCTAGCTGATGCTTCTATTTCGATTCTCCTACGATTCTGGCTGCCCCTCTCCACCTACCTACTTTAGCCCACCTGACTTTTCCCCTTGCTGTTTCGGTTGGTCTGCTTGTGAGCGCGCTGGAGCGGCACATAGGTAAAAGCTTTTGGCAAAATTGTGGCACAAAGGGCGCTCGATATTGCATTGCTCATAGCTGTGAGTGCAGCTGTATCTCAATGTGTGTGTGTGTATTGAGTGTGTGTGTGTGCTGCACTTAAGTTACCAATACAAATGCACTTACCATAAACACGTATGGAGCCCTCCGTTTCCCCCAGAGAATTCTTTGAGATGCATCGATAGTTGCCAAAGTCGCCATATTGCAGATTTCTTATCGTCAATTTCATGTGAGCGCTGTACACAAAAAAGATACAGATACAAAGTGCAGCGCATTAGGCAAGATACAGTAGTAATTGCCAAAGGTGTGATTTAAAACGAAAATCAAGTTGGGCTTTGTCAAAGCTATGTTAATGTAGGATTAAAGCAGAGGTTATTAAGAAAGTTTCTTTATAGACAAGTTAAAGTCAAGTTCGTGGAGTGCACACAGCAGCCAGCTTGTGTAACGTAAATATTTAACAGCAATTTCACTTTAAGTTTGAAGCTCAAGTTTGAGATTTTAGCGCGAGCATTGAACTTACCGATACGAGTTCTCCGTGTAATCGGTCTTGTACTTTTTGCTCGGCAACACCATAACCGAGTTGTACACCCAATAGATGATGGCTCTGCAAAAAAGGATACAAAAACAAAGCAACAACATTTCATCACATTAATGGCTAGAAACAAAGGGCAAGGAGAATGAGTGAGTGGCAAAACTGATTGAAAAATCAATGGGAAATGAATATTGAACTGCGCTGAAAAGTATGCAGTCTAAAATTTACAAAAAAAACCAAAAAAAAATACTTTAGTTTAACTCACTTGGGATGAGCCTCCGTGTGGCAATCGATGGTTACATCCGTGCCAGCTGGAGCTCCAACAAGTTGATTCGGCACCCAAATCATGGGCGAGACTGTGAAAGGGAGAGTAAGAGGAAAATGTCAGTAAATGATACCACTGGGAAAAATACTAAAAATATACTATATACAGTAGAGTAGATAGATACTAGTTTGCTGCTCTGTGTGCATTTAAAGCGTTTGGCCAAAGTACGCATAAGCTGCAGCATTACGTATGTTCAATGTCTGTATGGTCGACTGTCGCGTGTCTGTCCCACTGTCTGTGTGTCGAGCTTAAAATGAAAGTGCAATGACAAAGCTGAAAAACTTATGAGAGACATGGTGGGCGAGACAAACACCTTAACAGACCGACTTCTTAAAAAAAATAGACGAATAGTGTACAGTTGACTGTAAAAGACCCTGTATTTAAGCTGGATTAATTACATACCAGACAGTTTGCAGCCTCTTTGGCACTGGCAAACCCCAAACACCTTTGCTATTTTAAACACAGGGTAGAAAAAAAGCGACAGAAAAAAGAAATGTAAAGTCTAGCAGAGCAAATACGTGCTCTGCGGGTTTCTCTGGATTATTACATGACAGCAGACACAGCAGTCGGCAGCAGACCGAGTTTAGGGACTGCCCTGTCAATATCGAATGCTCACTTCAAATTTTTAAAGTTTCAAGTTTCATACTGAAAAATCACTACAAGTATTTAAAAGCTTAAACTACTGAACATCTAGCTACCCTTTTTGCTCTAAATCTTTTATAAGTTGCACGTCAAACTCATTCAAAGTCAAACTCTTTGTAATTGATTTTTTTGCAAATATTTTTCTATCAAATTTGCGCAACTTGTTTAATTGAAATTCCACAAAATATTCTCAATTTTATTTGCTTTGACAGCGCCACATTTATGAGCTGCAATATAAATTTCCTAAAAATTTAATTGCGCTCGCACAAATCTTCTGCAAACTGTCAAGCAAAGCTTGTCATATCAGTGTACATAGAATTTTCCCAGCTTTCCCCCACCCTCTCTCTGACATTCTATTCTCTCCTTTTCTCCTTTCCTCCTTTCCTGCTGTTTGCCAGTTTTCTCATTTTCAATAGTTTGCCCCAGTTTTGCTGTGAACACGAAATTGAAACAGCAAACGGCTTGTTGGGTAGGAAATTTAAACGAGTTCCAACAATGCCTACCTGTGGTGGTAATATGGCCAACTCACAACCTACTCACCGCCCCTCCTCCACTCCATTGCTGCTATGCTACCCCCCGTGTGGATTCACACGCATCAAACTGTTCATAATAAAATAGAACTAGTGGGGAAAAACTAAAGCTGAGAGCACTAGCATATTAAAGAACCTGTACTTGAGCTGAAGAATAAGAATATTAAGTGACAGAAGTCTTTATTATGCTGAATCTACAGAACTGAAGTTCTGATCGTATTTCAATTTCTAATTATATTTCGATCCTAAAGACGTTGAACTCTAAGCTTCTCTGACAGTTTCATTTACAGGGTAAATACATTTACTTTCCAAGGTCTTCCTAGTCCTATCTTAAACTCAACGACACTCTTGTTGCCCTGCAACTACAGGGTCTAAAAAAGAAGGTAGCAACGCAAGAACGCGTGGCAGGGGATACGCGGGAGAACGCTGCAAAGTCATACGTGCAATGCCGGCAAGTGACTTTATTGCAGGTACGTGACGTGAATTATTGTCAATGTGCACAGAGAGAGCTTAAGGGAGAAGTAGGGGAGTAGGGAGAGAGAGAGGGAAGCAAGACAGGGCAGAGTGGGGCGAAGGTAGTACGAAGAGTAGAAACTCGTTAGGATTAACAAGCGTTTACTTGGGCAAACGGCGTGCAACAGTCGCGTATAAACACACACATACACACCTATATGCGCGCGCGTGTGTGTGTGTGTTACTATATCAGCTGCATTAGCAAGAACCACGACAGGATCTGCGTTTGTCACCGTGTGTGGGGTGAGCTGGGGCAGGAGTAGGGAGCATGGCGTGCAGTAAAATTGATGAGCAGCAGGTACACTATATAGATGGATGAATTGCCGCATAGATACATACATATATATATTCTACCCCACCCCATGTGCCCCTCGTCCCACTTCTCCCCTTCTTAACGTCTGCTCGTTAAGTGCACGCGCGTGTTACAGCCATGGCCATAATAATATGCCCACCTCTCTTTCACTCTGTCTCTTACACTCTCTAAACCCCCTTTTCCTTCCCTAGCATAAATATACACTGATAAAAATAAGAAATTCATTATAAAAACAACAAACACTCGTCTTAAAGAATGTTGTCTTAGTTTGAAGAACTTCAAGCTTATTGGAACTACAGTTAAGTTAGTTCCAAAAGTAAGGAATTCTCTATCTATTGTAGTAGGCTGATGGCATACCAATACTATGTTAACCACTAACAGTGCCATTCACTAGAATTAACAGAGCCATTATGAGTTAACATTAAGAAGGGAAATTTCGGACTGTGATTGATCGAGCGAAAAGAAGAAGAGAGGAATTTTTAAGAAAAGACGCCAACAAGAAAAGACATAAGAAAAGCGCTGGTGAAATAAAAAGTTTTAGAATAAAAGAAAAGATTTGCGTCTATAAACTCAGAAGTGGGATAGTGTTCACACCATGGACATCAATACAAATGATGTATCTGTTGTTCAGTTAAAAAGGTGGCTCGATGCTTTAGGCTTGCCAACCAGAGGATGCAAGGCCGAACTAGTGGCGCGCATCAACGCATTACCAGCAAGCGACCGAGGCAACATTCCTGAAGTAGAGCAGACTGGTGAGGAGGAGATGGCAGAAAATGACATGGCAGCCCAGGAGGAGGAACTGCCAAGGCAATTGATGGAGATTAGCACAGTATCAATGCAGCAGTCAGCAATTGATCGACAAGAAAAAATTTTGCAACAGCTAACTGCACAATTAGAGACGGCAAAAAATTTGCTACAAAATTTACGCACACCGACTGTCGGCGCCATACAACAGCAGCAGTTAGAGCAGGACGACAACAGCTTTCGCAACGAAACAAGCGTCGGTGGCGCCAACGCCGAACTTGTCGAGCGCACTAGCGTTGCGCGCATTGGCGACGCCGAGACTGATGGTGAAATAGGGGCAGACGTTTCGAACACAGCTGCAGGCCCGCCGATTTTGCAAAATTGTGAGCTGACGTCATCGCTATTTAGTCTTGCAAAAGAAGTACTGGATGAATTTTCTGGAGAGAAATCAATCAACAATTGGATTGCTCAATTAGACAACATATCGAAGCTGTACCGCTTATCCGACGTTCAGAAAGAGTTGCTCTGCATTGTCAAATTGAAAGGCAAGGCAAGAGAATGGTTGCATGCAGACCCATCACGTATCGTTATGTCTTTGGGCGAGCTGTTGGAACAGTTAAGGATCGTTTTTGGAGGCAAGCTTTCCAAGACTGACAGGCGGCGTAAATTTGAAGAGCGCATGTGGAAAGTTTCGGAGAAGTTTGCGTTATACTACGAAAGCAAATGTCAACTTGCACGTGACGTAAGGCTAGACGAGGATGAGTTGCTAGATGGTTTGATAGAGGGGATACCGGATTTGCAGTTACGCACACAGGCCAAAATTCAATGTTTCGAGAATCCGAGCAAGCTAATGCGAGCATTTGCAGGAGTGTGCTTACCCGAGCAGGGCCTACCCAACGGGAAGAATGGATCGTCAGCAGGAGCAACACCCAGCAGCTTGATGAAGGAAACACGGTGTTTCAATTGCAACTATAAGGGACATTGGGCGAAGGATTGCTTGAAGCCAAAGAGAGAGCCAGGCTCATGCTACGCATGTGGCGCCACTGACCACCTTGTGGCAAAATGCCCAAAGAGGAAAAGTATGGCCGATAACAATTACGTAAGATTGATTAACATATATTTTAACAATAGAGCTAAGCAGTCCATCATTGCAGAGTGCCTCATAGATTCAGGAAGTCCCATATCGTTCATAAAAAAATCAGCTGTTCCTATTGGAGTAGAACTCCAAACCCATACGGGAGTTTATTTTGGGCTAAATGAAAGCCAATTAAATGTTGTTGGAAAAACGAAAGTTTATATTTTGAAGAATTCAATAAAAGTATATTTTTGGTTAGTAGTGGTATCTGATGAATCTATGAGGTGCGAAGTAGTGCTGGGCAGAGATTTCATGAAAAGCTGTGATTTGAATGTGGATCCAAACGTCCTGAGGATGATTTCGGTTAGTAGAGATGAGAACCCCTTATGCAAATCGGAAAATTTAATTGAATTAGAGAACAAATTGTTAGAAAAGGATTGTATAACATTAGCGGATAAATCGTTAGGCAACCAAGAAGAAGATAGTAGATTGTTAAAACAATTAGAACATTTAGACAGCCCATTAGTTAAGAAAAACGTTTTAGCAGATAATTTCGAGTACCGTATGCTTCAGATTAGTATTTTGGACGAAGATAAGCAAGAACTGTTATGTAACATTGGAGAATCCATTAGTTATGAGATAAGAAAAAAATTCTTTAAATTAATGAAAGAAAGATATGCTGATGCAATTAGGCCAGTGGAACCAAAAACAATTTGCGAAATGAGCATAATGATTGAGAAGTCAAAGCCTTTTAGTTGTGCTCCAAGAAGATTGTCGTATACTGAAAAAGAAAAATTACAGACTATGTTGGACGAATATCTTAGAGACGGCATAATACGACCAAGTTGTTCGGAGTATGCATCACCAATCGTTTTAGTTAAGAAGAAAACAGGAGATTTGAGAATGTGTATTGATTTCCGGAAGCTCAACAAAATCATGATTAGAGATAATTACCCTTTACCTTTAATTGACGATTTACTGGATCGACTAGTTGGCAAATCTATTTTCACCAAACTTGACCTTAAGAATGGTTACTTTCATGTGTTTGTGGAAAAGGATTCCATAAAATACACTTCGTTCGTCACACCTTTAGGACAGTTTGAATTTTTAAGAATGCCGATGGGACTCAAGACGGCATCACAAGTGTTCCAGAGATTTGTGAACAGCATATTTGCAGATTTAATTAGGGAAAATAAAGTTATCATATATATGGACGATATAATGATTGCTAGTAAAAGTATTTATGAACATCTAGAAATTTTAGAAGAAGTTTTTAAGCGGTTAGTAGAAAACAAGCTGGAGTTGAGACTCGATAAGTGTGAATTCTTGCAGGACAGAATTAAATATTTAGGATTTTTAATCTCGGAGGAAGGTATCAAAGCAGACGACAAAGGTCTGGAGGCGATTAAGAATTTTCCATTACCTGATAAGACTCAGGCTGTGCAGAGTTTCCTTGGTCTCTGCTCATATTTTAGAAGATTTATTAAGGACTTTTCAACGATTGCAAAACCACTATACGACCTTTTAAGAAAAGACAGAAAATTTCAGTTCGGAGAAAAAGAAATGAATAGTTTCGCAAGTTTAAAAGACAAATTGTTAGAAGCGCCAGTATTGTCGTTGTACAATCACAAGGAGGACACAGAGTTGCATTGCGATGCAAGTGCGATTGGATTCGGGGCAGTACTACTACAGAAAAAAAAGGACGGCAGGTTACATCCTATATTTTATTTTTCAAGACGGACGACAGAAACAGAAGCAAAGTATCATAGCTTTGAGCTCGAAACATTAGCCATCATTTATGCTCTTCGGAGATTTAGAATTTATTTACAAGGCAAGAAGTTCAAAATAGTAACGGACTGCAATTCATTGACTTTAACACTCAATAAGATAGATCTTAATCCAAGAATTGCCAGATGGGCATTAGAAATGCAAGAATTCGACTATGAATTAGTTCACAGAGCAGGAAAGCAAATGCAACATGTAGATGCCTTAAGTAGGTGTAATAACACGATCTTGGTAACAGAAGCAAATAGTTTTGAAACCAATTTAATAATTTGCCAAACGAGAGATAAGAAGCTACAAGAGATTAGGAAATTGTTAGAGGAAAATGAGCATAAATTGTTTGAAATGAGAAATGGAATTATATTTAGAAAAACCAATGATGACAGACTATTATTTTATGTACCAGAGAAAATGGAAGATCACGTTATGTACAAATATCATGACGAATTAGGACACATTGGAAGAGACAAAATGTTAAGTGCGATCAATAAAACGTATTGGTTTCCCAATATGAAAAAGAAATTAGTAGAACACATTGAAAATTGCTTGAAGTGTATAGCATTTTCACCAAAAACGGGCAAAGGAGAAGGGCTACTACATAGCATTCCAAAGGGAAATAAGCCTTTCCAATTAATTCATATCGACCACTATGGACCAGTAGATAATAGCCGATCCAAGAAATACATTTTTGCGGTTGTAGATGGTTTCACAAAGTTCGTTAGACTATACACTACGAAAACGACAAATACAAAGGAAGTAATCAAGGCATTAAGAGAATATTTTAGGGCATACAGCAAGCCAGAATGCATTATATCGGATAGAGGAAGTTGTTTTACATCAGCAGAATTCGATGAATTTATGGAAGAAACAAAGGTGAAGCATATTAGGATTGCCACAGGATCGCCTCAAGCGAACGGACAAGTCGAACGAATAAATAGAAGTTTAGGACCAATGATAGCCAAACTAACAGAAACGGAAAATGGACAGCACTGGGACTTAGTAGTTGAAAGAGTCGAGTATGCTTTAAATAATACAGAGCATCGTAGTACCAAGCAATTTCCCAGCGAGATGTTGTTTGGAATGGCACAAAAGGGAGAAATTGGTGATAGTTTAGGAGAACAATTAGAGGAAATTACACAGTTAGGGACACTAAGTACACGGAATTTAGCAGATCTTAGAGAAAAGGCAGCACACAACCAATCTATATCGCAAGCAAACAATGAGAAACATTTTAACAAAACAAGGAAGTTAGCGAACAGTTACAGAGTAGGAGACTACATAATGGTCAAGAATTTTGATAGCACAGCTGGAGTTTCGAGGAAGTTAATACCTAAATCTAAGGGACCTTACGTTATCGACAAAGTATTAAGGAATGATAGATACTTAGTTAAAGACATCGACGGTTTTCAGTTATCACGAAATCCTTATCAGGGCGTTTGGAGTGCCAACAATATAAGGCATTGGATAAAAGATTAAATTAAGAAAAACATTTTGTAAAACTAGAAATAAGTTAAATCACATTTTGTAAATATTACATAAAGCAATCTAAATGTATCACTAGTATTAAGAAACACATGTATATACAATTGTAACAAATTACCAGAGATAGAGGTCTATCTCATTGTCAGGATGGCCGAATTGTAGTAGGCTGATGGCATACCAATACTATGTTAACCACTAACAGTGCCATTCACTAGAATTAACAGAGCCATTATGAGTTAACATTAAGAAGGGAAATTTCGGACTGTGATTGATCGAGCGAAAAGAAGAAGAGAGGAATTTTTAAGAAAAGACGCCAACAAGAAAAGACATAAGAAAAGCGCTGGTGAAATAAAAAGTTTTAGAATAAAAGAAAAGATTTGCGTCTATACTATTTCCAAAGCACTTTTTATCAGTGTATGAATACTACTCCGTTTCAAGTCAGGCAGTCAATAGTTAGTTTTCATTTCGTCCTTGCACTTAAAGTCCTTTGGCTTCTGGTTTTCGCTATTCGCTTTTCGCTGCTACTTACATTCCACATCCAATATGATCCGCTTGGACACCGAGGGCGGTACTCCATTGGTGGCTATGCACAGATAGGCGCCCATCTCATTGCGACTCACTTTGGTCAGCGGTAGCACATCGCCATCATACACTAGCACTGCACATGTGAGCGAGCAAGTGTGTGTGTGTGTGTTACGGTTGATGTTTGCCGGAAGGAAGTGTCCGCACCATGGAAATAAACGTGCAGAGCATAGAGAATTTTCAATGAGACAACAGAAAATGGCAAAATGGAAAGCGTATGAAAGACGAGGGCAGTTTCAAGAGTTGTTGAGTGCTATCGCGCTGATCAACTGCTGTAAGCCCAGGAGTTTACCATCAGCATCACAGCAGGGTGTTCTGCGTGGTCGACAACTTTTGAAGCAGCCCTCGCATCACTTCGCACTCCAAACTCAACTCAATATACCTTTCTTCTTCTTCTCAACGGCAATTTCCTCGCCATCCTCCCGACGCCAGATGATTTTTGGCGTGGGGAATCCATCGGCGCGACATGTCATGTTGATGTTTTGGTTTTCACGCACCGCCACCGAAGATGGTGTGCTCTCAATGTCCAGTATATTGGGTGGCACTGTAATTGCGAAATGGGAAATGAGAAAATGGAGGGAAAATGTCATAAAATGGCGAAATGATGAGTTGTTAGACTTACCCACAACCTGCAGATAGCCAACTTGGCTAATCATGGGATTGGTGTTCACCTGGCACATGTAATAGCCGCGATCATCCTGATGCGCCTGATTGACATGCAGCAGCCACGTGTTGTCCGTGTAGGTAATACTGTACCGTGGTATGCGCGATATAACATGACGATGTATGGTGAGTATCATCTGGCGATCTATATGTATCCAGGCCACCTGAAAGGAAGACATTTTTTAGAGGAGACACTGGAGGTAATGTAGAGTAAAAGAAACTAGTCAAAACCCTGTACTTCATTCGATAAGCAGCTAAAACAGCAAGTAGCTGTAAAACTTATGAGTTTTTAAGGGTTCGACTTTAAAACTGCCTAAAGCTTTAAAGAGTTCCATGTGCCAATTATAGAATTTCTCTCTCATATCTCAAAGTCCCTAAGTTTTAGGCAAGCTTTAATCTTCGAACATATATTTGTAGATAGACTTGGGTCACACACTGTTGTAATAAATGAACGGCATGTTGTGACGCACGAGCTCAAGATGAAGCCGAAGAAGAAGCAGAGAAAAAAAAAGCCAAGTTGACAGCTGTTTCCGCTTTTTTAATACACTTTTTTCTCCTTCAGCTAGCTGCTACTTTCTTGGGGGCATCAGTTTGGCTTCGTTTGCTTACACTGCGTGTGACATAAGGATATGAACAGTGGGCGAAGGGCAGTGGCAAGGATTTTGATGCAGCAAACTTTTCAAATTTACTTTGTGCCCAGTGACAGCAATGAGTTTCTCGATTTCAGCTTCCAACAATAGAGCTCATTTCTCTCACGCTCTCCATCTGCGCTGGCTTCTCTCAACAATGTTGATGAAAGACCAATAAGAGGACAACGACTAGGTCCAGTGACAAGGACAAGGAGTCCAGTTGAGTTTGCTATATAAAGTTGATATGGCGAGTAAATATTTGTGATTTGTTATGAACGCGCATTGTCAGATGCTGAGATAAATGATAAGTGATTTTCTACTCACTTAGCGGGCTTTGAGGCCAAAACCAGGCCAAGGTTCTTTGTCCTTTCTAAAAAAAGGCAGCGAGTTGAGCTTGCTCTTTAAAGTGTTTTAAGCTAAACAAATTATCACTCCACTAACAGTTGTTTATCTGTCTTCATTTCAAACAGTTTTTGTAGTGTGTGCTTTTGTCTATCTTGTCACGTCTACTTTTATCTACGACTGTCAAATTCACACACACACAAACTCGCTGTGTGTGCGTGCAATTCACAAAATTGATTTTAGACAGCTTGAAACTCCTATTGAATGACATCAGCGTACACAGAATGTATGTACGATTTATGACAGAGCTCACTCGTTTCCCTTTTACCTTTCTCCCACCTCTCCCTCAATCGTACTCACCTTGTAGCCACCCAAATGCTCGACCACACAGGGCAAATTCGCATCACGGCCAACGGCAACGGTGACATTTGGTATGGGCTGTGCAAACCGTGGCTCATCCATCATAACTGTAAATGAAGAGGGGCGTAAAAAAGTCGGTTAGTTAATGAGCAGCATGACTACAACAAGCATCTAAATAATAAGCTGCAAAAGGCAGGTGAACTGGTCGAAGTTAATTATACTCTGTAAAATTAGGAGCGAAGGCGTGAATAGAAAATCATAGCATACTTCTAAGGGTAAAAGAGAATTAAGAGGACGATTCCTGTGCTAAAACAAATATATATTTGTATAGCATAAGATTCTCTCTACAGCAAATGAAATGCACTTAAATTACAGTAGCTAATTATTATATATATTCGTTTTTATACAGTCCAAGCTGCAGCGCCAAAGCTGCTCGAGAAGCTGATATAATTTATTGCGCAGCATATTTAAATGAGTTGCTGCTTCAGTTGCAACTGCAACTGCAGCTGTTGCTGCTACTGCCTTTTGCTGTCTGCTTTTTGCCGGATGCCCATGACCCGCAGGCGAAATATAATCAACGACTACGTTAGTGTCATTATGAAATAATTTAACAAAGCAAATTTTTTTTATCATAGTCGACAGTCAGAGTAGCGAAGGATCTGGAGTCGGAGTCGTAGCTGGTGAGCTGTTGAACGCAGCCGCCTGTTGAGGCCGTGCGGACGTCCTTGGTGCCGTTAGACCCTGCACTTAATTAGCATAAAAAATCTATTGGGTTTATTAAGAGCGAATGGGCAGTGGGGGGCTTTGAAGTGCCAAGAAAGTCTATGTATTTTAAAGAAGCTGTAACAGTCTTCTCAATAAACGTATATATTCGAACAAGAGGCTCTTTGCATATAATAATTAAATTTAAAATAAGTTTATTAAAGTCTATAAATAATTGATAAATATACTAGAATAAAATAACTTGTGCCTTGAATTGTATTCCATTAGAAAGTTTAAGTTATATGGTTATATGGTGTGAGCTTGGGCTCTGTACAGGGTCTTTTACAGTCAGTTGTATACAACAGCAGCACTTTTGTTTTTTCTATGCATTCATTTGGTGCCGCGGAAATGTTGCACAAAGGCAAAAACACGAGGCAGAGCCTGTTAAAACACGGCGCCTAGTGAATGCCATTTGGCAAACGTGGAAAGGCTTGTTATCTGCAGTTGCACGCAGTTGGTGTCCCGCATACCAACACAGCCACGACGAAGAAGCACCTGGTGCACACACATCTACACGCACACGCAGGTACACACAGACCGACATCGACACGGACATGGAAGCGGATACGGCAGAGTTGGCATTGAAATTGAATGCAAGCCAGCATCCGCATCAGTATCGCCGTCATCGTCGTCGTTGCTCGGCAATTTGAGGTCTCATTTTACTAATTAAATTATGACGCGACTCTCTCAACAGTTTCGACACCAAACACCTAGGGACTGTATCCCTGTCTGTAGAAACCTTTGTTCCGATAGCCCAAACGCAGCCAACCGCTATAAGGGTTGAGCACTGTTAAAGCAGCGCTCGTCGCTCTTCAAGTAAAACAACTGAAGGATCAGCTTATTGAAGCGAATCTCACTTTAAAATTCAAGTCAATTAACTTGGTGTGGTGGCTTTAATCTATAATTAATAATTAATTTAAGCTTATTAAAGCTAAGTTTCGTTTGCTAAAGTATTATTTATAAGTTTTGTCCGAAAAGGTAAGCCTCGAAAGAGTTTTAATAATTGAAATATGATTAGTGAGAGTTCCTCCTAAAGCAAGCAGGATATAGAGTCTTGTATAGAACATTTTTGTTAAATCGCAAAATACTGCACAAACAGCTGTGAGGCATGAATAAAGTACTGAAAACTGTCTTATTTAATTATGAATTAAAACTTTCATATTTGGCTTAACATTTTAATAATTAATTGCTTGTAAAAGGTTGTAAATAGTGTTAATGAGAAAAAAATTTAAATAATTTATGAAGTTAATATAATTTTATATGCAGAATCCTTTTTAAAATTAAAGCATTATTAATACTAATTAATTATTCACAGTTTTTTAAGTTTTAAATTAAAATTTACTTTGATTGTTTGACAATAAGTGAATAAAAGAATCTTAAATAAGAGTTTTAATACAAAAAACCAAAAAAAAACTTGTATAATAAAATACCTATTACAAAATATATATTTCTTTAAGCAAAAATGGCAATGAAGATCAAACAGAAAACAGTTAATATATCTATTTCTTACTGATATAACTGTTGGCCCAGAAAAGTGTGCTATACAATTTGAACACACTTGTCTTAGCAATGTTTTTAACTTTTTAATTGAAGTCTTTATACCAAAATACCGGATTGCTTACCATGTGTTACTAAATTCGTCATATAGATGAGAAACATAATCCGCCGATTTGTGAAACGGCTTGGAAATATGTTGAGTGCAATTAGCAAGAGTTTAATTACCGTAATGATAAACATTTTGGTTGTGTGTGTTCTTACACAGGATTTGTATGTGTTTTAATCAAAATTAGTAAAATACACAGTCACACACGCACACACATAGATTGTATTAATTACACTTTGTTGTATTTGCTACGTTTTAGTTTTTCACAGCGCTTTTCCAGGCATTTATGTGTATGTTTATTTGCATTTGAATTTTACAGTTGTTGCTTTGATTTTTCATGCATTTTGTTGTCGTTGTTGTTTTTGCCTCTGGGGTGTATTTTACATTTATTTGATTTGCGTAATTTAATTTGCACACCAATACACACACACGAACACTCTGACACAAGTGAACACTTTCCACTTTGGCAATTTGCAGAAAATGGCAATTCAAATTTCATTTAGCGTGAAGCTTTAAAAATCGCTTAATTCACTTGACGCGCCGCTTTTGCATTGTTATTTCTGTTGTTGTTGCTGTTGTTGTTGCAGCTGCAGATGAAACAATGAAAATTGAAAATAAAAATTGCAAAAAACCCTTGGGGGCAGGGCAGGCAGGGCTGGGATTGTTGCTGGGGGCGTGGCTAGCGCAGTGGCGCCGACGATTCAAGGGATTATGGCATTTATTATTATTATGGCACTCGCAATGTTCATTTGTTCAATTGTTGTAGTTGTGTGTAGTGTAGTGTGTGTGTGTGTGTTGTGTGTGCCTGACTGACTACAACAACAACAAGCAGAAGCTTGTCATACGCATTGCAGCTCAGCCCTTTTTATGGCCTGCGTTGTTGTTGTTTGTTGGGATTTTTGGTTTGCAAAGTTCATTTGACTGCTTCTGTATGTCACTGTGTGAGTGTGTGTGTGTGCGACTGTGTGTGTTACCAGTGCTACATTTATTATTAATAGCACTGTATTCCGGTCAGTTGTGTATACAAATGAACGCGATGCATTGATGTTGCTATTTTATGACCACTCTACGCATCGTTCTTGTTTTTCTTGTTTCTCTTTGTTGCTGTATTTATTGTTGTTGTTTCTCTTGTTGTTGTTTTAATAGCTGTTATTGCTGCTACTGTGGATGCTGTTGTTCTTCTTGTTGTTGTAGTTGTTGCTGTCGTTGTCATAACATGGCCACAATTTTCATTGCACATGAATTGTTACATTTCGTTTCATTTCATTGCCGTCTCTTCTCACTAGTGTGGAGTTTAACGCTCTACAGGGCATATCGACTATGTCAGACAGTTTGCCTTCATGTAAGGGAACGATAATGGTATAGTATAGTAACTGAATTAAGTATACGCCCTAGTAAATTAATCGACTTAACTTATGCTGCTCGTAACTATTTCTATAACTTTAAGTGAAAGAAATTTAAGAGCAACTTAGAGACCTCTGCACACCTATGAACCCAAGTTAGAGCATTCACATCGGTTATACCACAAAGTTAAACCTTTTTCCTCGGTGTCTTTAGCTGATTTTGATTGAAAATACACTTTAACCGAGTGATACACTTGGGTTTGCGGTGCTCTGTGACTTGGTCAGTTCAATTTTGCGAAATGATTTATGAATGCACATGACATATCAGCTTCCTGTAGACATCCACTTCTGCTACTCCCCTCAAAGCCCCTCAAAATCCCCTCTCCTCAGCCCTCTGATGTCGTTATGCTACTACAGTTGTCGCATCAAGACATTAATTTTTGATTTAACTGTCGCATTCCTTTCTGTTTTTATTTTTTTTTTTATTTATTTTGTTTTTTCGCTTCAGTTTCGCTGGACTTAAATATTTACACGCATACAACATTTAATAATAAAAACGAATAATCGTTTATTTACATTCTTATTTTTATTACTATTTGCTGTGTTTAAAACTGCGACAATAAAAACTGTAAACAATGAGCCACGTCATGTGTCTGTCTATAGAAGAGTTCATCTGACACACTATATCTCTTTTTTGTGTATTCTTTTCACATTTTTTATTTTTGTACAAAAAATCAGAGATTTGCAACTGCAGCTGTTAAATATAATGAACAATGTATAACTTTAACTTTTATTGGTTTACGAGAGTGATTTCAATTGTAAATTCAACTCCAATCTGCACTGTTCAATTTTTTAGGAGAATTGGGTGATTTATTATTTTTTTTGTGTGTGTGGAAAATTGTTTAATACCAAAAAAGCAATACTAAATTGGATTTGCCTTTGGAAATATATCTTTTTATTTAATCACAGTTTATTTTGAAAAATTGATATATTTTTCAAATTCAATTTTCTCCTAAAAATCTAAACTTTTCCAGCATCAAACTAAGCCCTTTGGCCTGCACGCTGTTCAATCAATGGCACAGTCTACCTAATCACACCAAAGTGCTCACTTTGCAGTTGTTTAGATCTGATTTTCCATATCTACCCCATCTATTAATACCTATACCCAAAATAAACATGTTCAATTTTAAGTATCATTCCCCCATCGCATATCTAACTGCTATATTTTTTCTGTCAATCCTTTATCTATTTTTAATGGATCAGCTCTTAATCTATTTCTTCTATGTGGACAAATATTTTTGGTTTGATTTGCGTTTCGTTTGCGTTTTTGATGCCCGGCTAAAAATCAATTTCAATGACCTCCAAACAGCTGTCAGAAATTTACATATGTCGCGCTGCACAAGAGAGGAATGTGGCAGCCACAAATACGAGTCAAACAACATGTGCCATGCCCCCACCTCTCTACCCCCTTCACACACACACACGCTGACTATGTGGGTGTGGCATTAGGTGGAGTGTGGAGTGCAGGCTGCTGTCGAAATGGGCGTTTTGTTGTTTCCTTTGCTGCTGACATTTTCTGGCTGACGACAATGTTTTTGACTACGTCACGCCTCCTTCCCTCCTCACTCCCCACTCTGCTATTAACGGGTCAGTTCACATAGTCAAAGTAATTAGGTTGAAATTACAAATTATGGGTTCATGTAGCAGATTATAGCGACAAAATCAGAGGAACGCACATGACTGGGAAATTACAGCATTTGTTTCTCTCGACCGAAAAGGGGTTTTCCAAAATGGCCAGCGAAAGGCTCGGGACGGGGCGGGGCAAGTGGGCGGGAAGGCAGTGCGAGAGTAGCTCGTTAAAAAGCACTTAGGCACCGAGGTCGGGGGTAATTATGATGCAATCAGTCTGAAAACAAATGAGCAAGTCCAAAAAAATCACAACTCAACAAGGAGTCAACGAGCACAAATAACTTTTTCATTCTAGCCACATTTGGATAGCTAAAAGTAGCTAGATTTAACAAGAAAAATGGCTAGAAATGTAAATCAAAATGCTAAACTGGAAGTATATAAAAAACAATCGTTTGTTTGGTCTAAATCAAAGAATAAAAACTTTTGTCTTTCTATGATTTTTTGTTGTCAGTTGATGGAGTTGTAGTTTAAGCAAAGCACGACTGAGAAATACCCTCTAAGTTGCCGCTTCGTTAAACTATTTGCCATTCACACACGAATAGCGTGATGTCACTGTTTCCACTTAAAAAACGTGTTAAGCCGACGCCAAGTAAAATTGTTTCGTGATTTTCAGAAATTTATAATCCGTTTTTATTGAAATATTTGAGACTTTGTGCCAAAGGCATTCCCAACATTTTTGCACGCAACGAAAGGCTAAAACTGGCCGAAATATGCCAAATTTATTTTGTAGACCAACTGAAATTATTTGAAATCTGTTCTGCTTAGCTGACAACACTGTTTCACACAGGACTCAACGAATTCTACTCAATTCTCTAGAGGACAATGTAAATTATGCTTAAAGGTGGCAAAGAAATGGCAATGAATGGCATTCTTGGTGGCTGTCATCTCACCGAATGCAACTTGAGTGGCAGTCAAGCAGCCAGAAAGTCGAGCGTAGAAAGATGTAAGGAGACAGGCAGAGAGAGAGAGAGAGAGAGAGAGAGAGAGAGAGAGCGAAAGAGACAGTCAGTCTGACAGCCGCCAGCGCAAATGGAATTGCTTGACAGGATGTCAGAGAGAATGGATAATGGTGCAAAAGGCAGTTGGCAGTTGGAAGTTGCAGCTCGCAAGCGCCATCTGCAGCCGCAACACGAAAACGCATTAAGTTGCCAGACAAAACGACGAAATTGTCGAGCAGCAAACAGCAACACGAACATGAGAATATTTGACAATGTTAATGAATATTAAAAGCTTCATTTATATGCATCACTAGCAACCTTCGAATTTCCCCGACAATTTTCGTAAGGAAAACCCATTCAACATTATAATTGCTGCTACCAAAAAACACAATAAAGTGAAAACAAACAAAGAACTAATTTTTTTTCTTCATTTTCCACAAATTACGAGTATTTTTTTCGCCTTGAAGCGCTAATTAGTTCATTTTGGCTATTATTATCTTTTGTTCAAATGGAGGACATGCAAAACATTCAGCGCAGAAGCCTCGTCCTTTTGGCCCCTTTGGCTGTTGGCCCAAGTAGTCGTGACTGCTTGTTTAGGCAGTTCCATAATGAGCTTAACAAGAACACAGAAAAAATCGTAATAATAATAAAACAAAGAAACTCACAATCGTCCTACGAAGAAACCGAACTTGTGGTTCTTTTAGAGCACTTACTGTGTAATTAAAATGTTTAATTGGCTACGGTTGTAATTGAGTCAAATGAAGTCTCAAAACCACATGTTATTTGTCAGAAAGTTTGACTTTTGGGTTTGTTACATTTCTGTAAAAAACATTGAACAGAGATGGGAATAAAGTTACTGCATGTAACTAAGGGAAAAACCTACTCTACAGTTAAATAAAAATGCTCAAAAGAATTGAAATAAGTATACAAGTTGTGAAGAATGATTTAAGTAGATTTTAAGGAGAGTATAGTACAGTCTTTTTTTTAGAAAATCCAACTTAAAATGAGAACGTGATTCTTTTGACATGTTTTTTACAGGTAACTATATAAAACAAATTTCACCTTCAAGGCTTAAACCATTAGAGATCCCCAAGACTTTTTTAAGAAAATTTGTCTAAATGTCACGGTCAAAGCTGTTAAAATTAATTCTTTTTTACATTTCTTTAGTTAATACAAATAGTAAATAGTTTAAAAATATTTCAGAATAGAGTACAAATTAACATTTATTCAAAAGTATACAATCTGAACTTGAAAGTATTTAAGTTTTGCCGACTTTCGTTGAATCATGAAAACAGTAACAAAATATCTGCCAGGTCAGCTTGTTCTTCAAACCAAATCTCAAACAAAAGCAAAGCCAAAGCAGCTCAGGGATTTTTGTTGTTATTCCATTTCTTTTATTTATGAAGAGCTTTAGCTTTAGTTATCAATAACTTGACTTTGGCAGAAGTGCATTGAACCAAAAGGGAGACGGCAATAACGAGGCAAATGATAGAAAAACCATTTGCCGTGTGATTTGGGATCAGTTACCGTAGAAGTTTATGGACAACAACAGTAGTAGTAGCAGCAGGAACAACACCAACAGCAGCTGTAATTCCTTTACAAGCTGAAGGATATTAAAAACAAGTGCGCCAACTTGCAACGTGAACAAGAACAACAACAATAACAACAACTGCAACGCTGGCAGCTACGTTGAGAATGTTGCATAAACTTAACATAAATAATGGAAGCAATATTTCAAACGGGATGAAACAAAGTGGAGTCGAGTCGAGTCTACCAGAAGCTGAAACTGAAGCAGCCGCAGCGCAACAAATGAAGTTTGGATGACTTGCAGCGTGTTTGCCTGATTGCCGTGAAATTTATGTGTACGGGTGAGTGAGAGGGGGGTATGCAGAAGACTCTTCCGCTTTTTTAACTTTTCGTTTTCTTACACAAATTTAGCATGCAAATTACGGTGGAGACTTTAAGCAGTAGATTAAGCGGTAGTTAATACTTTAAACACTTTTACACACAAATAAATTCTTTTATTTATTTAAATATTTTTTAAATAATTTAATTATTTATTTATTTAACACACTGACACGCACACACTAGCTTTATTTATAAATCTTTGATCGGTTTTATCAAGCGCAACACGGCGGACATTTGGCGTCCACTTCCGGCGCAGTTTCGAGTCGAACTGACAACGCTTCGCTTCATTGGCAGCCTTCGCAGCGTACGGCAGCTGCCGAGCCGAAGCCGAACTTCGTTAGCCAAACGCCGCTTCGGCTTCGGTCATAGGCTTCGTGATTTCTTTCGTTAAGTTTCGAGCTGTTGCTGCGCCTGCGTCGCAGCTTTCGAACGAAACACGTGCGTTTCTAAAAGCAGAATGAGCGACAAAAAGAAACGAACAAACAAAGAGAACAAAAAAAGGGCAAAAAACACGACTAACAAAACAAAACAATATTTTGCTTTGGCTTCGCGCCTTTTTCGAACTTGTGGGTGCCACAACAACAACAACAAAAGGGATACAACAACAAAGAGTGAGAAAAAAAAGTAGGGAGAAAAAAAAGAAATATTATACGCAGCGCATAAATCTCATTGGCCAAGAATGTGTGCACAAATTAATACAAAGAGCGACGTTGTTGGTCTGTTCTCTGGGCTGGGTCGCTTTTAGAGGCCTACAAAACGAGTCACCCCCTTGAACTTGAATAGGATTTGTGAATGCACGCAGTAAATGGAAGAAGGCGGCAAATAAAGCCCACACAATGTAGGCGCAACAGTTGAGCTAACAACTGAGTGATTTTGAATAAAAAAATAAATAAAGAAAAGTGTATTTAAAATGCATAATTTGTTCTATGAATTTTAAACTGTATAAAAATTTAAAATCCTACTTTAAAAAATCCATTTTATTTGCTGTGAGCAACAGAAGACGGCAAAATTTTATTATTTGAAAATAAACTAATTTTGAAATGCAATTTTATGCATAAACTCAACTAACAGACATTGTTTAAGCTTCCTGCCCGCCACACCCCGCTCTACCCAGCCAGTTTGCAGCTACAAATTGCACTTAAATATTCTGCATACGTAATTATGTCAGTTGCAGCTTAGTTTTCCAAGGGGGCGGGGCTAATGGAGGGTAGCATATTTTTCTACACAGACATGTCTATATACGGAACACTTTATATTTCCATTTTGTGCTGGCGCAATCATAACGCACAAACGAACACAATAGTTTTTGCACAAATCTTTGAGTGGGAACTTTCAAGAGTCACAAATTCGCTGGACAGTTAAATTTCCTACCCCACCCGCCGCTTTTCCTTCTCAGTCCCCTCTTCCACTTTCGTCTGCTTCTTGGCAAATGTAATGCAAATTGTAGTCTGATATTTTGTGTACTATCTGTCTCTGTTATTATTATTTTTGGCTCTGGCGGCTTTTTTGGCATAACAACTTTTTGTTTGTGTTGCAACTTGAAGAAATAAACAAACAGCGCACTTCCTTTGTGCCAAGAGGGCAAAGGAGCAAGAGGTCAGGAGACAAGTGGCTGGGAACTGACAGGAAGTGCGCGTTCATAACAAAAATTTGTTTTGTCTTACAAGACGAGAGTCTTGTTTGCTTTGTGGTCAGATTGAAGATTGAATATAGAAGAAGATAAAGAGAGGCAGAATTATGACGCAGACTGTGAGTCAAGTCGAGTCAAAGTCTTGACTTTAATGGACATTTGTTCTCTCTACTCGTTTACGATATGTGAAAACAAATCATAAACTCAGAAAGAAGTCTTTCTTTATCACTGGCAGCATATGCTCATCATCTTTGCTCTTATCTGTCTGTATTTGAGTTTTTCTGTTTTCCCTTTTTTATATTTATTGCATCATTCGCTGCTGTAAACTCGCATATTAAGTGGATTGATGTATTAATATTTAAACGGCGATTTGTGGTTGATCTTCCTCATCTCCGTACTCCACTCCTTTCTCCACTGGGACTATGCGGAAAACGACTCTGGGACCTTTGGAGTCAACCTTTGACCCTTTGCTGTATATTTATGAGTGCAGATAATGCTTAATCTGCATAGCAAGAAAATCGATTTCAGATACATTTACACAAACATTCACTTCGGTAATTACCTCGATAAAAGTTGGCATCTTGTGAAACACAACCTGCTCTCCAGACAGGACTTTTCACCTCCCTAGACTGTCCTCTCTTTCTCCTCGCACATTAAAACGCGACTCGCATTGTGGCCTCCATGTTAACTTTTTTTGTGTGTAAGCTCATAAATAAAACATAAAGGCGCCGGCGCGTAGAATTCTTTTTTTATGATGTCGGCAAGCAGTTGCAGCCCCTCCCCTCGCCCTTCCCGCTCCCCTTTCCCACTCTGCCTTGGACTGTGACTTGTAGCATATTTTGAAAAATGTTTATAAAATAACACGGAGAACGTACAAGTCATAAATAATGTGTTCGACTCGTGGGAAGCAAGGGGCGTGAGGGAGGAGGAGGCGTGTCGCAGTAATATAAAAATTACCACGCCTTTGACATGCAAATATTGGCAAACAAGTTGGGATAGATCCAAACGGGCAGTTATAATCAACAAGGGGACAACATGGCGTATACCTAATCTATGAAGTACTCGTAGATGCATTTAATAATCTTTAAATGGAATTAAATACATTAACTAGTTTCGTCTTCAGTGCAAATTCCTCTCTTGGGGTCACTCACTTTGACTTTGTCAAATTAATAAATTGCATTTGACATTTGCGCAATTATTTACAATTAATTACGCATTTGACACACAAACACAGCTTGTCTCTGCCTCTCTCTCTCTCTTCATTTTGTCTGTCTCTTGAGTGTTGTCAGCGTCAGTGATAAGATACTCAAACTCAGCCCAAAATTTGGAAAAGGTCAGTTTCATTCTCAGCTGCAATTGATTATTCCAATTCCCTCTTCTCCAACTCCTACACTTGTAGGCGTGGCGTTGCCCATTTGTACCTTCCACCTGAGGGTGCCTGAACAAACTTCTTGTTCTCTAATCGAAATTATTGTTTGCGTCTCCGAGTCTCTTCAGGCTACAGTTGAGTTGGTCCAGAATTTACTGCAGTTTGCCTATTTGCCTGCCTCTCGAATCTTGCTGATGGCAGCAACACACAGTCAATACACACACCCTACACACCCACACCCACACCCACACCCCTTAACACACCTGCATTAGCAATCGAGTTGCAATCACTTTTCAACAGAGAAACAGTTTGGAAGAGGGAACAATCTCGTCTCAATTCAGTTCTCCTGCTAAATAATCATACCCGAGTTTCCTTCGAATTTTCATTGAGCAGGAAAACTCACAAGTGGCTTAACAGCCGAAGGGCACAACAAGTTGAGTGTTTTCCTTGTCTTTAACCGTTTGACGACCCCAAACAAAAATCCTTTTCCGGTTTCAATTCGACAATAAAAACCAAACAATTTAGCGAAAAGTTTGAAGGCATTTTCCCTCGCTGCGGTTGCTCAAAGCGCTTTTCACAGCAACAACAACAATCAGACGGAGGAAAACACTTCCGCTTTTCACACGTTTTCCCTGTGTTTGTTGAAAAATGCCACAAAAGTTGCGCCAAAAATAACATTTGAATACCAAAAAAGGTTTTTCTGCCACGTCAGACTAACGAGGGTAGAGGAGGAGGAAAGAGGAGGGTAGAGGAGGAGGAAAGGGGATCAGTTGATGGAGACGTCTCCATTTAGAATCAGACTCTGCCGCAGTTATGCAGGGCATTTTTCTGGTGACAGTCTGAAAACAGGGAATGGGAACCAGAATGGAAACTCAAACTGAAAATGGAATTAAAAATATGCAACGAGTACCAGAGTGAGTACTATAACGAATACTCGTACTCGTTTGAGTATGTCTTTATTTGCGAGTGACTAAATGACTATTTTTTGTGATGTTTCATATGATGGACAAATAAACCGGCTCCAAATCGCATTGATTTTCCCAAATGCCGCTGTTTACTCAACAAGAAGTAGAAAGATATAGAGAGAAGGGGAGGAGAGAGTTAGAATCAGGAACAGGACTCTACTTGTCCACAATGAATCAAGTGAATGATTCCTTGAATATCCATTGAATCCTATTCAATTGTTGACTGAATCGCGTTACAGCACATTAATATTTGATTTTCCTGTTTGTTTTTCATTTGCTCAAAAGCAAATTTATTTAGAATTTTCCCCCACAATCCCTCGCTGCTCTCCATATGAGCCAAAGGACACTTCTCCCTCTGTCTATCCTCCCCTTTCTGCCTCTCTATCCCTCCTTGAAATCGATACTCGGATATTTCCCATTGAAGCTGCAACTGCATCGAGTGATTGTTTTGGGTGGGAAAAGGCGAAAATGGTTGAGTTTTCCTCCTTGTTTCTGTCTGAGTTTATTCTTGATTTCTTCTCTAATAAATTGGGTCCTTTTGTGTTGAGTTATAAATTTATTTTTAATTCAAATCTTTAAATAGTCTTCATTCTGGGCTTAGCTCTGTGTTCCTTAAATAGTCTCTCATAGATTTATGTAGTTCCGACAGCTGTAGGCAAGAGAAGGACAGTAGTATTTGCTGCCTCTTTTTAGAGCCGAAAAGGATTTATTCTGACCGCCTTGACCCACATTCATTCCTGACACTTGCCACTCACAAATTTATTTGCCAAAATATATTTCACAATAGTTAAATTCCTATTTTTCATCATCAGCTGAGGCTTAAGTTCTCACATGATCTGGCTCTCTCTCTCTCTCTCTCACTGTTTCTATCTCTCTCTGCTCCTCTGTGCCAGCTGTTAATATTTTGACAATGACGCATAAGTCCTGGACAAAGGACAGACATTCCTAATGCCAACCAGTTGAACAGACAGTTGGCAAGATGAATGTCGACAGTTGGATGAATATCCAAATTTCATATTCAGGCCAAGCACTCGAGTCTAACCCTCTTCCCTCTCTGTCTCTGTCTCTGTCCCTCTCTTTCTCCAGTTGTTTTCACTGTGTTATTGTTAAAGTTGTTGTTGTTTTTCTGGCACCTTCATTAGTTATTCAAAAATTGTCGAGGTCGAGAAGGAACACAACTGGAATTGTGTCAGAAGTGCTCGGTTTGTCTCAGGCCCAGTGATAAACACACATGTGAACACTGCAAAGGGGGCGGCTCAGGAAGGGGAGGTGGCAAGGCGCATTAAGAGATGACTGATGAAGGATATGCAGAAACGTGTGCTTAAGTAGCCAATGCCCTTTCTCCACTCCCCTTCCTCTATTGTCTCCCATTTAAAGCTCCCTCTTTAAAGAGCTCAAATTAATGCTGAATTCAAATTGATTCAACTGTTGAATGAATTAAGAGCAGAGAAATCTTCTTTCTTCTCGTAATGAGAGACTTCAACTGCGATTCAATTAATTTGACATGGGTAATCCCCCAAAAAAGATGTGAATTGTTGTGAATTACAGCATTTAAAACGACAGTCAGACAGACAGACAACAATTGTTGGTTGTTCTCCTCCTGAGCGTGTTAATGAGTTGTTCAGTTGTTCCAGAGAGTCCTTAATACGCGACAGCGATAAATGTCAACCACAGAGCAGACAATAACCCTGTAGCCCTGGGAAGAGGAGGGTAGACAGACAGAGAAGGATTGAGCATAATTTCGATAGAAAAGACCAGTCGAATTGCAAGTAGTTGAATATTCCCCTTCCTTTCCTTTGGAAATGCTGGAAATGCAGACAATTGCAGGATTATTGCCAGGATTCAAATTCGGTTTCCTCTCTCGATGACCATCGACCACTGGGGTCGAGTGAGGTCATAAATCGACGCGGACTAATGCCAAAGTGCACACTTCAGTTCAGTTCACTCTCAAATGCTGCCTGTTACTGGCATTCATTGTTCACAGTACTCGCACTCAAATTCATAAATTGCCATTGAATATTTTGGGAAACTTGTCAATTATCTGAAAACCAGACAATTCTACCAAACTCTGAATTTTATTTGTTTGTTATGGAAACTTTTTCTGTTTTGACTTTGACAAAAGTAAACGATTCACTTGGTTGGATTCGACTGAAGCGAAAGTTCACTAACAACAGCAGAAAAGTGAAGCAAACACGCCCACAAACGCCCACAAACAACTCAGTGGAGAATTCTGTTCAGATTTCCAGTTAAATCTATTTGAATTCAGTCTTTCTGGTCGCTTTAAAGGAAAAGTGTGACAATAACTGTGGTTAGCAGAGAGAGCTCTTCCAGCTGACTGAGAAAGGAGGGAAGAGACAAGTTCTGGTTCAAGTCGAGTCCCCTGTGATTAGAGGTAATGTCAAGACGTCAGGTAAATTGATTTATTGCCCTACAAAAGCCACAGGTGTCCATCTCTCTCTTCAGTTCTCAACTCTCAACTCCCAATTCCAATATTTGTACTCCAAGTTGTCACTTGTCCCCAGTTGACAAACTGAGAGACAGACATAGAGAGAGAGAGAGAGAGAGAGAGAGAGTGAGGGGAGAAAGGGAGAGAGTGATTTTGCGGTTGCCTTCGCGCATTTCAGTTTCCATTTCAATTTTGTTGTCCTTCAATGGCCTCAATGGCCGCTTAGTTCGAACTTCGCGTGTCCTTTGCGGTTTTCGGCTCTGATACTGTTGACAGTTCGCCCACCTGACGGCCTGACACACCCGCTGCCCCCCCTCTCTTAGCCAATCTGCTGCTCAGTCAGAGCGGCATGAAAAATGATAGCGTCGATGGCGATAAATCTTGGGCGCATTTAAAATCGAATCTTTCGCTTTGTGTTTAGCATAATCAATGTAAGAGAGGGAGAAAGAGAGAGGGGAAGTGACTGAAGAGTGCGACAGGAGATGAGATTTCTGTGCTGTTCTTTTGTGCTAATTCGAATTTAATGCTCGTTGCACGGCATGACAAATATTGTAGCAGGCGTTGAGTGAAAGAGAGCCGAAGAGGGAGATAGGGAGGAGGAGACTTGTCTTGTCCCGCTGACAGTTTAATTGAATCTAAATCCTGCTGTGTCGTGACACGAAAGAGAAAACATGTTTTTAATTTCATTGTTTGGCTGACTGAGAAGGTAAACACTGAGATTTATGGGCACATCAGCATCAGCAACAACCGAAAGGACTTCAATGTGCTTCTAACCACATCCCTTTAGCCTGCTCCTTTCCCCCTTCCCCCCATTTCACTAGCTCCATGAAAATGGCCAACAAATGTGGCCAAGTGCAAGCTGCAAAAGTTCTCAGACATAAAAATGCCAAACTATTTTGTTACGCATAATTTTAAACGTGGAATGAAGACATTTAATTCTAGACTTTATAGTTGTTGTTATTTTATTAGTTTGTTCTTGTCTCTCTCTTTCCCAATCTGTTTGTCTCTCTCTATCTCTTGCCTCAACTGTGTGCTTTTTTGTGGGTTTTGTGGCTAAAAGTGTCTCTGTCATGATTTATTATCTTGTCCAAAGCCAACAAATGATTTTTACAAACATTTTTAACATTTTCCATGGCTTTTCCAACAATGCAACTCCGATAAGGACAACAACAACTGTGGCTGTCATTTAAATGCAGTTTTGGCATTTGTTTTTATTTTTAGCTATTGGACAGTTGAGTTAGTTAAGTTAGTTTACAGTTATTTAATGAAATTTAATGTATTATATTAAATTTATATAAATTTCTGGATATTAAATGTATTCAATTATATTTCAAACTGTCAGAAAAGTGAGAAGATTTTTATCTGAATTAACCGCTGCGTATGCGTAATATATTCTACTTCAAGCTGAGCTGCTTGAGTCTTTAATTTGCGGTTAGAGAATTTTGTGATGTGTGTAACTTGCAGCAACGTTGCACAAATCCGCTTGATTTATTGTACATGCAGCATAATGAGACTTCACATGATGTCTAAACTATCGATTATGTGACACAAACTCTGCGAAAGTGTCAGCAGAGCGCGGGACAGAAAGAGGAGAGAGAGAGCACTTTGTGATAGGAGATCGCAAACACAGTTTATGACACAATTCGCTGCCAGTTGCAGTTGCAGGCACTTAAAGCTTGCCCCATAAAGCCGCAAAAGCATCAAAAGACGCCAAAGGCGAAAGTTTCAAGCCATAAATATGAAGCCAAGAACTTGCCAGATAGTTTCACAGTCAGCGATTATTAAAAATTTATTGATTGCCCCAGCGATAATAGTGCGCTGGGCGTGGCCTAAATGCTTTTAATCTGATTGCAATGGCGGTCAAAAACTATATACACTCCGAGCCAAATATGACAGCCAAGTAGCGGCTGAAAGAGATGGCGATAGCCTGCGAGGCTGAGATGGCAGATAGGGCAAACTTTTGCAGATTATAAATCAAAACTTTCAATTTTCAAACAGTTTTTTGCCATTGCCTTCCCCGCACAGAAAGTTGACGGCAAAGTTGCGTCCAGACAGATTTGTTTTTTCTTCCTACGCGACGACGACGAGGGCAACAAAGTTGGTCAAAAGCGACTTGAAAGTGAGTGGAAACAATAAATTGATTGACTGACTGAGAAAAGATGTTAGGCGCATTTAGAATGGCATTGAGAGAGCGCAAATATGCAAGAAACAAATGTAATTAGTGTTTTGCCTTTGAGTCTTTGTAGCTAGAGGTTTAAGTGAATACCCTATGGAAAGCTTCAAGAGGGTGTGCTGAACTAATGGGAGCTACAGAAATGTCTGTAGGCTCACTACCACTTTGTCTTAACGAGTGGGTATCTTGAAGTTGTCCAATTGTATTAGTCTCATGGAAATGGCATTGTCTGTTTTAGTTTTCCATGCGTATGTGTGCTGCATGACCCAAGGCTTTTGTGGCTCATTTAAACGCAGCCTGGCAAACTTAACCGCAAAACGCACAGAGAAGACAGAGAAGAAAGACAATGATAACGTTGCATGGAATTATTTGTGTGCCGTTTGTTGCAACAGCTTCAGCTGCTGTGGCAAGGGCAGAAAATGTAATCAAGAAAACATTTAAATGAATGGCAAATTCAAAATTGCATGCATATTTCATATGTGCAGCCACAAAATGCTCATGTAATTGTGCACACAGAGAAACACAGAGTGCGGGGGAAAGAGAGAGGGGGAAGTGAGACAAAGATAGACTGAGCTTGCTTGCATAAATTTATGTTTGCCACGCCAAAAACTTTGGCCTGGCGTCTGCCAAGAAGATGAGGCACTTGCTCAGTGGCATTAACATGCCTAGAATGCCACAAAATTTGCACATTGATTACTTTGCCCGGAAGTCATAATTAAACATCACAACATCAAAAGGACACCAAAGTTTTTCCGGCCAAAAAAATTAACACATAATTTGTTTACCAAACACGTTCCGTTTCGACACGGCCTACCAGGAAAACTTGACCAGTTTTCACCTCATCTCCGCACTAATTGAAAATTCCAAACAGCGAAAACTGTTAATGTGAGGCCTCAACTAATTTGCTTACAAAGTGTCTCAGTGTGGGGTGTGGAGTGTGTGTGGTGGGTGTGTATAGCACACACATTAGCAGCCACACGCATGCAGTGGGCCATGGCCCAAGGCCAAAACATCAGACCATTAGCCGAGTTAAGAGTCGAGACTCAAAGTCAGGTCGTTAAAAAGTAAAAATCAATTTATGAGTAAATGTTAAGTGAAAAAGTTTTGCCATTAAAAGGCAGCAAAGGGGTTGGCAAAGGCGGAGTAAAAGTGGTTACTCCGTGTGCCAGTAAACTCTACTTGGCCAACGTCGTAGGTGGTTAAAGTCAAATTGTAAGTCCCTCTCAAAGCCAAGGTTTCAAAGTTATGCCAACTAGAGATGACACTGTGTGCGAAGAGTTCACTGTCGTGTCTTTTGAATATAATAGGATTATATTATTATATTAGTATTTAAAATCAGTATTTGTTCACTTGTCAATGAGTTCTCCTATTCTAAAACTGGAGTAAGATCAGAGGGTTTGAGCCAGTTTATTGAGTGAGTTTCAGAAAATCAGAGTGGTTATCTTAGGGCTAGAGATGGTGATTATTATATGAGATCTTTGTTTGATTTATTCTCCAGTGGCCCGATCTCTATGATGATCCTTAGATAATCCTAAAATATATCTACACTGAATGAATATTACCTAAGCGCTTTATAATGCTATTTATGTAGCATTGTTTAGACCAAAATATTCTAAATAAAATCCTTTAAGTCAACCCTTTTTTCCATACAGTTCGATAGCTATCGCAAGGGCTTTGAATGTCCAGCTCTAGCACAAACTGGGATTGAGGTGTTGAAAAGATAAATCAATTTGCTTGCTGTGCACAGTTGGCAACAACAAAAAGGTTTAATTAACGAACAAATGTCAACTTGAGCGAGCAACACTTAAGAGGCAACTTTTGTACGCAATTAAGGCATGAATGAATGACAGCTTGAATGGGCCACCTAAGTGGGTAACTGAATGAGTGACTGAGTGAGTGAATGAGTGAGTGAATGAATAAACGAATCACTCTGAAGTTACTGTGTCTCTCCTCTTCCTCTTGTCTTATTTTCTGGTCGTATTAAACCCATCGACGAATTGCTTGTGCAATTTACCAACATTTTCTGTAGTTTTTGGTCGAAACTTGAACTCGAAACTGGCTTAAACCACACACACACACAATTGTTGCACTTGTCAGTTTGGGACATTGTTGTTCTTATCGTTGTAGTTGTTGTTGGCCATTTAGTTTCTGATAACACGCAGGCAACTTCAATTTAGCCTAAATGGTATTTTAATTTGCCACTTTTGGAGTTTATTTGAGGAGTGGACAAGTTTGGGTAGTAAGCAGATATAGTAATCTGATCAATTTGAAGCAATATACATGATAGATAGATTTAATTTAAAGTTTTCTGTGTTTAATGTGGCTTTTAAACGAATGTTTTGTGTGGGAAGAGGGTGTAACAGCCAGAAAGAGCCAGATCTGCTTTAAAATCCAAGTCAATAGAGCTAGGATCATGCGCTTCTTGGTGACTACAACAGCTAGAGCTACTCAATTTCTTACAGGGTCTTTTAAAGTCTTCTCCTTCTTTTTGCAGGGCCGCATCACTTAAGAATTTGTGTTGGCAAAAAGCGCAAATACTTTTTAGTTTGCACTCGATGCAACAAAAGCGCAAAATTAAATGAAATTGAGAAGGAGACGAGGCCAGAGAGAGAGCAAGAGAGCAACAACAAAAGGAATAAATTGTCACTTGGCCTGCTTGAATTGTAAGTGCAAATATTAACATTCAAAACAAGCGCACACTTGTGGATCACACACTCACAGACATCCAGTTTAGATATAGAAATGTCGTGTTAGCTGAAAACCTCCAGAGAAATTTGAGTTTTGGGGCGGGAATACAACAATACCCAAGTGACAATGCCTGTGACAGACAGTCGGCAAGTGGAACTGTGTTGACAGACGACTTTTCACTCCACTGTCGAAGGCATTTTCGCACTGGCACTCGCACTCAGAAATCAAAAGTGGAATCCAAAAGCAATGCAAACAATGAATGTCGCCAGGCCACCGCAGGATATCAAATAATATTTGATCTAAATTTTCGCCAAGGACTAGAAGCTCTCAGTCTCCACCTCTCTTACTCTATCAGGCAGTCAAAAACTCAAACACAGACTGAAAAGGACACTTAACACTCACACGTATTTTCAGTTAAGTCTAAAATCTGGCAACAAGCAATTGCATACAGATGAGTTGAGCACAAGATGAGCATAAGTTTGGAGTGTGTATGTGTGTGTGTTGACATTGCGAGAAACGGGGAGAACTTTGTCAAATTACAAGTTGATAAACAAGTGGAAACTTGCCAACATGCAGGTCAGTGTAAATAGCAAATACATGTGAGAGAGAGCAGCAACTGATTTGCAGACAACATGCCACATAGACACGTTAGCGTAAGACCCTGTAGTTAGATGAATATTGTAAGTACAGAGAGAAATAGCTACAGGGACTCTTTCAGTCGAGTTCTCTCCCGCACAAGCTCTCGTAAGTGTCTTAGCTGCAAGCAACTAACATAATGTATCGCATGTTAATGGGGGTTTAGTTTCTATCTATATCTGTAATGTTATCCAAATTTGTCACCATCATTTGCAGACCGTATACTTAAACCTTCAAGTCATTAGTCTCCGCTTTATGCTTTTTAAGTTTATACCACTATGCTCATTTAGACCTCTTTTACCTCCCTTCTCTGTCCCTTCATTTTAATGAGCCATTATGCCTAAATGCTCGTTCCCGTTCTCGTGACACTATTAATAATAAATGCATGTTGAAAGTTATAATGTGGCAACATTTAAACGCATTTAATTTTAGTACGGTTTAAGCCCTTTCATTTGGTTTTAATCGCCATTTAAGCACACAAAAGTTTACTGTGCCAACTTCTCATATTTACAAAAAATATTAATACTTTTTTATGCGGCATTATGAGGATGGGTTCCCATCAGATACCGATTTAACTATAGTTTAATTAAATATTAACCACATTCTATAAATCACACAATTTAATAACAGTCTTCAGCACAACTTAGTTGACTTTTAAGTCAGTCTTCAAATCAAATTTAAAGCCAAATGGCATACAAATTTCTAATCAGCAATCAGCCGAGTCTGCAGAATGTGAGACTATCAGACTAATTAGCCAAATGGATGTGCGTGTCATTCGCAAATTAATTGAATTAACACACATAAATGAGTCTGACAACGATACGAATGAAATGCATGCCATGCACATGCAAATGCAAATATTTAATGACAGCAAATAGCCAATAAATTATGATGAATTTTTAAGAAATTTTGCTCCTTTCCCTCCACCCGCAAACACAATTCAATCAAAATGTGTTTTATTTTAATTAAACACAAGTTGAATACTTTTTTGTTGCACAGTTTTTAGAGTAAAAGTATTTACTTTTGCCACATGTTTGATTGAAATTTATGAATGCAATGAATTATTTATTTAGCAGGTGCTGCATTCCAATTAACACAAAGCGTTTGGCATAAATTCCAATTGGAAAACTGTATTTATGCGAGCGGGGAGACGGGAGCCGTAAGCCGATTAACGACACCCTACTGAAATTTTCTGAAACTGAAATGAAAACCAAACTCTTTTGGCCAAAAATCAATTAAATTCGCACTGCAAACGGAGTTAAAATTTAATGCATTAATGCCACGGAGGCAATAAATTTTATAAGTTTTATACTCTACTATATTTGTTGTATGCAAATTTATGTCTACTTTTACGCGTATTTAATTCGTAATTATAATTTACCAAATATCATTAAAATGTATGCATTAAGTTGGCCATAAAATGCAAAATGTGATATTCTTCTGCTTATTTCCCCCATTAACCCGTTGTCAATTGCGTGAGTCATTAAATGACACGGAAATTGCTCAGCATTTAATTGATTACACAACAAACTTGCCCCAAATACAATTAATTCCCGTTGAGCAAATGTTTATGTTAACCAAAAAATGCCGTTTCTGATTCTGATTAAAATTCAATGCACGCGTAAATAAAATGTTTAATTAAAATGAGAATTTTATTTGTAATATTTTATAGATATTATTGCATTTTGTTTGTGCATCGAGACAAAAAGTGCAGCAAGTGCTAACCATGGCTTAAAAGCGTTGTTGTTGTTATTGGTATTACCGAGTTGTTTACATGGTTGTTCAGATTTTTAATTGACTTTGCAAACAAGATAAATTGCATAAAAAGAGGAAAATAATAGCAATACAATTTATAAATACAATAAACATTTTAAAATACTTTTGTATGCCAATGCAGCTCAATTTTATAAGTGTAAAACAAAGAACGAATAAATAGAAATTAAATTCAAATGTGGCAAATTAAAGTGAAAGTGTGGAAAGTGTTTAAATACCATCGGAAAATGAATTCAACTGAAGAAATATATGTAGTACAAGTGGTCCCTGTACTCAACTTGGTTTCAAAATAAAATGCCATAAAGCTTAAATAATATAAATACACTTAACATTAATATTCATGCGTCAAAAAAGGCACAAAAAGGGCGGCTCACGTCTGTGGTCGTTTGGTGCCACACCTACCAACCCACCGCCCCTTTAACCCCACAAACAGCTGACTGACCTTTTTGGCAAACTGAGCAGCAAATAAAAGTTTAAATAGAAGTGCCAACAAACCACAACAGCACTCATCATGGTTCAACGCCAGCAACTGGGTTGGAACTGTGGGGGGGAAATGGCGGGAGAAAAATGGGGGCGTAAGGGGCGCGGTTTTGTGGCACATGAGGCGCACATTTCCGGGGCAAAACCTCAATTGTGGCCCAAAGCGGACAAGCTAACAAGCATTAGCTAAATATACGTTTATTTTGTAGTTTTCCCTCAAACATTTAACAGTTTGTAGTTGTAGTTGTGGTGTGTCATTGACCTTACACGACCTTTGGCCATGTAACCCTCACACACCTCAATACACACTGCATTCAATAGTTAAGCAAATAATTCGCTTATTTATCAACTATTCAGTTAAGTAGTTATTATTGGTGTTAACCAAACAATAACAAAACTTTTATGCAATTTTAAATCTTACGCTTTCGGTTTGTTCCCCTTTTTCTTTGTAGTTTTTTGCGGTTATACCTGTTATAACTGGTTTAGTATGGTATATTTTGCTAATACTAATAATTGTAGAGTTGAGCACTTCAAATTGGACACTTCATATAAAAATAGCTGTTTTACGTAGCCAGAGGATTAAGTCGATTGTGTAAACTCGAGTGGTGTGTAAGGCACATTTTAGAGGGTAGAAGGAACACTTAAAAAACGAATTATCAAACCGGGTGGTAACACATTTTTTTGTCAAGCCTATCAGCGAGAAATATGACAAAAATGTATTAAAATAAAATACTACTAATTTATAAAATAGTAGTAGAATTAATGTATGTCTAAGTACAAGCTATAGAATGGGTAGTGATAAATATGTAAGCATGGATGTTTATGTTAATTGACGCCCGCTTTGTAATAGTAGTAGATCTAGCAGTAGTAGTAGTAGATCTAATACAACGTCATGGAGAAATAGTAGTTAAGTTTAAGAAATAGCTGTACTTTAAATTACAAAATATTTTAGACATTTCAGAAACTCCCAAACACTCTTTAAAGCTTAAACACTTGATTAGAATCAAATTTCAAAAACGCAATCCACCCCTTTTGATTAACGGGTATTCCCTAGTCGGGTACTTGCTTGGCGCTTCAGTCTCTGTCTAAAGAGTCGAAGTAATAATACTCAAATAAAACATTTACAGACGCAGACGGCGAAAAACTGCAAATGACACGACACTCCCTTGTGTTGTGGTGCAGTCGAGTGCCATGTGAAGTGCCAGCAAGAGGGAGATGTTAGGGAGAAAGAGAGGGAGCAGAGAGAGAAGCGCCAAGTGCACTTCATTTCGTTTTCCCCTCATAAATTCAAACCAAAAAATTCGCTCAACACGTAGACGAAGCGGGAAGAGAGCAGGAAAAAGCTTGAAGTGCACTTGGAAACAAGTTGCCTACAGCCTGAAACACACACACAGACACTCGCACACACACACACACACTGGGTGTTAGGCATCGTCAGGTTTTTTGTCGAGCAGGTGCCTCAGCGGCTGGTAGCAAATTTAGCTGCCTCAAACGAAAACCGCAAATGCGACAAAAGCAGAATGCAATTCGCACTTGAAACTGAAGGCAACACAAACAACAACAACAGGAAAAACTACAACAGCGAGAGGAAAACTAGAGAAAAGCAGACGCTTTGTGGTTTAAACGAAAAGTAAAAAAATGGAAACAAAGTTTTCCACTAGATCGTTCTGCTCGTTTTTCTTCAATTTCCAGCAGCAAATGAAAATTTAAATTTTTAAGCAACGTCGCGTCGCTATGCAGCCTGCCGAAAAGTTGTTCAACAGTTTTCCGTTTTCCTTTCTTTTTTTTCATCCATGTCGTATATATATATTCTGCTGGCTGACTGTTGTGCAGCTGGGAAATTTCGAACATTTCCCAGCGCGCAGTTTGGCGTTTTTCCTTTAGCCACAAGTTCGTTTGCAATTTTGTCAAGGCGCGTTTGTATTTTTTGCCACAAGGTTTTTCTTTTGCCACGCTGATGAATGACTGAGAGCTGATAGTTACGATGTTGCACTAATAAAGGGGGAAAGGGAGGGGAGGAGGGTAGCGGGAAGTGGGCAAATGCGCTGCACTGCTCCGCTTTTTGTTGTGTGCTGCTAAAGTAGCCTGGCAATCATCGGGCTGCGGCTAAAAAGAATGCACATCCGACACGCCGTTTCCGGACACACCTCCCGGAGTGAGAACCTTTCTCGCCCCTCCACTGCCTGCCCTTCGATGGCATGCAACAAATGCCTCAAGTGCATAACGGCAGCCGGGCACGTTGCCACCGTGTGGCAGCCTGGCATAAATCACTGCATTTGCATGTTCTACCAACTCTCTTTCTCACTCACACTTACTGCCACCAGCTCCTGGTCCCTTTGACCCCAGAGCTGCCCTTCTCAGTTGCGGCTAATCTTTGGACCATTCCTGTAGTCCTTCCAGCCCCCCTACCCAACCTTTGCCTGCCTGTAGCAAGTTCAGCTTTGTTTGCTTTTGCATGCACTCCTCGGTGTTTTCCTCTTGTTTTCCACTTCCACTTCCTTGGCTCAATTAAAAAATTGCATTCATTTCAGGAAGGCAAAGAAGGAGAGGGGATAGGGGCAAAGAGCTACTGTTTCCTTTGCCAATTAATTTGTTCTTGTTCAAAGGCATTTTTAATTGCATTTCCACACGAAATGCAGCAATTTTGTTTGTGCGCTGTGTTGATTTTCACACCTATACATATAAATATGCTAAAATTTGCCATGTTACGTCGATTGGGGTCAGCGTCTCTAAACAGACAACGATAGAGACACTGTTTATGCCCATTTAGATAATATTTATAGACCAACAGCTCCCCTATTTTGCCTTTATCTAAAGCTTCATATATTTACGTAAAACTCTGTGTGAAAAACTCCTTTAGTCGGAAAAGCCGTCGCTTCATTCCGCTGGCTTTTGCTTTCGGCATCCGCTGAAACGCTACTGTTCTCAAATTTCGCTTCACTTTCGCTGTTTACTTTCGCACTCGAAAATCATGCGAAGTTTAACGAGCGACAACTTTACTTCGGCTATTTCGAAAAATTTCCAAAGAGACAGTGAGAAAAACTCTCACGCAAAAGAGAAAAGAGTTTTTCGCGTCGACGCGTTGGAAAAAAAAACTTTGAAACAGTCGAAAATGTGTCTCAAGTCAAATTGAACAGTTTAACAGAGATGCGTATAAGAGTCGCAATGCTTCAAATTTGAGTTATTAACTGGTCAAGGATTCATGGCTAAACAATTGAGATGCTTAGAAGAGGGTATGCTGTACTAAAGGATACCCTGCAGATATACACTAACGGGTATCCTGAAATAGATGAATTTGGGGGCTTCAAAGAAACGATTCCTGAACTCTTCATTGGACTGTGTGCTAGCTTCTGACTTATTTAGGTAAGTAGAAGTTTTCCGTGTTTCCAGGGTATCTTTGTATGCCAAATTAGCATGTTTCATATTCTATTTAAAGTCGTTTTAAATATGTCATACAAATGACAATACATAACATTTTCAAGCAGCTAGGAATTCCAAAAAAAAAAAATAACATCTTTGTCTGTCTGTAACTCAACTCGTACAAATCTATCTCTGAGCTCTCAATTTAACTGATAAATTGCCATCAATCTGGCACATTTTACAGAAAAAAAGCAGATAAAATTGAAAAACCAATACGCAAACAGGCTGTAAATTGTAAATTTGCCAAAAATGAATGCAATTAAAAGAACTAGAAACAAAAACATACAACAAAATTCAAGACTCGAAGAAAAAACGTAGAGAAAACATAAAGGATATGGAGAAAAGGATAGAAATAGTTAAAATGCAAATTCTAGAGCTGAGATTCATTGGATTTTAATTAAGAGAAATGGCAAACAAGTGAGCTAGGAAAATACGGGGAAAATGGGGGAAAAGCTTACATGTCCTCTATGTCTAAACTAAGGGTTTTCCTTTGATTTGAGTAGAGTTTGATAGGTCTTTGAGAGTTTATTGAATGTAGCTTTGATTCTTCTACACTTTTTGGTGTTTCTGTGTGAGCTGTGTGTGTGTGTAATTTCTTTATGCCAGCAACGTATACAGCTTGATTTGTGGCTCTTTGTCTCAGCCAAGTTGCAACACAGTGAGGCATATAAGTATACACACACATAGAGTCGACTAAAGGTTGAACCACATGAATCAAGCGCTCACGTAAGCCGTGTGAAACACACATTTAAGTTGAGATGGAGAGAAGAGAGGGAGAAAGTGGAGAGGGTCGGTGGTAGCACTACAAGGACTGGTAGTTCAATTCTCGTCAGCGACACACGCATCAGGACGAGGTCAATTTCATGCAGCATACGGAAAACAACAAGGAAATCTTGTTCAAAAGATGAAGCAGTCACGACTTTAAAAGACCCGGTGCTCTTTGAAGCCATTTTGTGAAAGTGTAGAAGGTGTTGAGCTTAAAGACATGCACACACAAAGGTGTTTAAACAATTCCTTTGCCAAATTCCGCACTCTTGGTCGTAGCTACCCTTTGCACGCATACAGTACCGGGTCTAATCATGGCGCTGCATGTAGAACACGTACACCTTTGCTCGGCTTAAACTTGCTCGCTTTTCTTTTGATGCAGCACGACAGGTTCTCAGCTGTAACTAAACGTCCGTTCTAGCTATCAAGTGTTTTCCCCTATCTCTGAGCATGCCACTATATGTGAGTGGGTGTGCGTGTGTGTGTGCCACATCAGCCATGTCATGAGGCAGACGATGTTAGACAGTCACGTCCGCCCGACCATAATTGATAGTTCAATCTGTTGCAGATCAAACGCTTGACAGCGGCCAACAGATCAAGCTGAAAAATTGCCCTCATCGAGCAATTGGTAATGTTGGATGGACATAACAGGCATTAGGGCTATAAGCAAGTCTTGGCTAAAATAGCCATGCAAATAGCTAATAACTAAGGAAATTTAGGGAAAGCTGAAAGGCTTGTTTAACTAAAATCGTGACTAAAATGCAGCGAATTATCATTTGTATCTTATAAAATACTTATTCAGCAAAGTTTTTCACTTTCCCAACATTAAATTGAGTTTCCTGAATATTCCATTGCTGGAAAATTCAATTGGCAGCCCATACACCTGTGAAAACTATTTTATTCACTGCTACTTTGCTTTGGTTTTTCTCATCAAAATATTTCGTAATTTTATTTCATCTTAATGTTTTCGCAAGCACTCCAAATGCTCAACAAAAGACTACTTTTTCTAGCTGAAAGCCATTCAGTAAATAGATTTATGCTTTCAACTTACTTTTCGCTGCACTTTTCATACTCCAAATTCCTTTTTTAAGTTAATAACGAAATGTCTTTTATTGGCTACAGTGTTTTTTTGTTGTTGTTTGTGCCAATTTTATTTTGTTTACTGCTCATGTTTTGTCGCTTTATTTTAATGGCTGAAGCGTTAGAGTTTTGCTGGCTTCATTTATGTTTATGAGCGCAATTTTTATTTGTGTAATTCAAGCGCTGAGTGGAGCACATAAATTTCCCAACAAGTCAAGTTGTTGAGAGGTCACGTTGTCTCATTAAAACAACAACAGCAATAAGTGTGTAATAACAACGGCAATAACCAAACACACACACCCACACACACAGGCACACACATGGCAAACATAATCGTCTTTACCTGTGCAGTTTCAAATGAACAATTTTGGTAAGAAGAACAAATTTTAAAAATTCTTTAAGGTGGAAAATTTTTTATTCAACCAACTCTACAGATACTAAAGCTTCTGAATCTTTTCCGACTAATCGACTTCAAGTTTTTAAAAATAATTCCTTAGAAATTCCAACAAATTCCTAGAAAAAGAATACTTTCACTCTTTCTACATTATCAATCACATTATGAGTCAAATTGCAATCTAAATTGTATAAATACTTGAAAGGAAACACTTGAGTAGCTCTTCCCAAACAGATAACAATTGGCAAACTCGTGCAAAACGGTATTATTTGTATGCCATTAGCTCATAATTTAACTTTTGTTCTTGGAAAGTCTCTAGGGAAACGTAAACACACCTATTTTTTCCAATCGAATCTTATAGAAGACTCTAGATAAGAACCCAAGACTAGGGGAACATCACTCATTCGCTCGTGTGAGCATTATCAATTTAAATAATTATTAGATACTTGAAAATAATAATAATAATAGCCACTATATCTTATCTAATATACAAACATTAGAGCTAATCGCGACTTCTTATAGTTAGTGCTGCGCTAGTGTCGACTTTAGTCTTCTGCAAATCGTTAAACAGTGCACATTAAAATAATAAGAATTAAAAGAGTGAACAAAAAGTTGAAATAATTTATTGTCTCCTAGTTTTAAATACAAACTAAGGAAGAGTGAAGTAAACTTAGTAATAATTTTACCATGAAAGGTAATAACTGCAGTAGAAAACTGATAAAATGACTATCAAATTTTAATTGTGTCTTAAATGTGTTTAAAATATCAAAAACTTATCTTAACTAAACTTTATTTAATCAATTGAAATACTTTCTTCACCACATTATCAGGCATCAACTGTGATTGGTTGCCACTGCTGTTGGCACTGGCAGCAACTGCCTTGGCCTTGCAACAAGCTGACTTACTACATGCCACTTGCGATAATGAGGAGCGCTACGAGAACCAGATGATGTGCAAGGGCAAACAATTTGGTTGCCTGGTACCGTATCCGGATAACTGCAGTCTGTTCTTGGTCTGCGACTGTATTTATCCAACGGTCAAGGAGTGTCCCGGACAACTTCTATGGGACAATAACACGCAAGTCTGCAACTATGCACAGGTCACAGATTGCATTTTCTACGAATTCACTACACCGAACCCTGATCCATATCCGAAACCTACTACAACTCCCGTGCAGACCACCACTGAGCAGAATTGGCCAACTTCGAGCTATGATCC